>CM024182.1:2801473-5201473 GCA_013433145.1 Ascaris suum | reverse complement strand
AACATCAGCATGAAGACGACATCTCATATGATATGTTGTGGGGCGAAGAATATTTCGAGTAAACGTCGTTTCGTGACGAAAGATTCTTGTAAACGTCACTTCTTTTATGTGTCAGCAGCGGACGAGCACAGCTTTATAGTTATAAACAACACCGAAAAGAAAGGAAAGAGATTTAAATGATAGTATGCACAGTTGCGGAAGAAATTGCAAAATTTGAAATTCCGCTCACCAAAAAAAAATAGAAAGGATCATCAAATCTTTTTGTATTGAAAACAAGAGGGTTACATTATAATAAGAATGAAATATAGAAAAGAAGAAAGGAGAATGTGCAATATAAATGCAAAAAAAAATTTTTTTTTCATTGCAAAAATTGCAAAATGCATCGTTGAAGAGGATACATGAAGGATTAATTTTTGACGCAAACAATCGTTTCGATGTGGAAACAAATATTAAATTGGCTCATTCATATAGTTTGAAGTGCTTTGAAGCATGACGCTATACGCATATTTATCCATCTGTCGTTTCCTTCCTCTTGACCATCCATTTCGACCCGAGTCTTCCCTACCTAAGATCATTTCGTGCTTCAATTAATTTCCGCCGATGTAACAAATATTCTCGGATTATGCTCTCAAGCTTAAAATGTTGTGCAGTGTAGTGCGCGAAAGTAGCAGTGCAGCAAGGGAAAGATTTGATACGCATTCAATTTTTTAGACTTTCGGCGCTTTATTCAGGTAAAAATTGCTCGAGTGGAAGGAACGATAACAATCGATAACGAACGGAAATCGTTCGATTGCAATGAAAATTCGGTTTATTCATATTCATCATCAGTTTATTCATTCGCTATTTTTTACGAGAATTTCGCCAAGTGAAATACGTATGGAAATTAGTTTGCTGGAGAAAAAAAAAAGATCAACTTTTGAGGCAATAATCGATGAAATTATTGATGTTCTTCTAAGGTTTCATCGTTCTGTTCTCCGATATTTGAATTGCCTCTCCGTTATTTAAATCTCGTTCAAGAAGGCATCTCTATTCGGAAGTCCTGTAAAACGCTCGTCATCAAAAACAGCGATTCTTACAGTGGTTCATATCCCATTCACATACATATTTGGATGAGGCAATATGAACCATTGCAAAATTGGACGTCCCAGTGCAACTATAATCATTATCGAGCCTCATCACTGAAGGGAAAATGCCATTCACCTCTATCTTCGTATTTTTTCGTATCAGTAGATAGAATGATAAGTACCACCCCCTCGCTTTCCTTTTCCACTATATTAATCTAGACCTCTATTTTTCTCTGAAAATCCATCCATTACATCCACCTTTGCAATTCACTGCACACTGCTGCGTAACAGTTTTGAAAGACAAGAAATCGGCAAGCTTGAGGAGTTGTTACATGAATATACTTTCGTAATCATTGCTAATGGCTTAGCCAGCCGTTTGTTTCCCATTGAAATCGAAGCACATTTTTGCACTGCAAACCACAAGACAGTCATTAAACTCTGTTTGTTAATGCTTCGTTCGCTCATCGTTGAGGAAGCATTCTAAGTTACGGCCTTAGTGTTATCTATTCGTCGTAGTATTTTCAGAACTCATCTGTTCAAAAGTTAGCTTTTCCAAGGTTATCCTGAAATCTCGATGGATTATTCTAGCGCCCGAGAACCTGTCTTAGAGAGTATCTGGCTTGCCGGTTCCCTAATTAGGCGTCGTTCCTTGTTCGAGTTTTTCAAGTAGTTTTTCAAATTCAAATAGCCTTTGCAACGAGTCTATGCATCACTTGGCACTTTTTTTTGCTCATACGCAATGTGGCCACATCACACATCTGTGAGCAAATGCGCATATGAGGGCTGCGTCGGACGAGAACTTCAGAATAAACCTGAAACGAAAATGTGTTTCATTTTCACCAAGATGCAAATTTTTGCATTTGATGTGTCATGTTTTTATACCATAGCGATGTCTGTTATTATACACTTCATTAACCACCAAACTTTTAGCACGGTATTTAGCTGAGTTCGTTAACTCAAAAGCATATTAAACCTGCAAAACTTTGCGTGTCATTTAGGCATAATCCTAATGCTGTGTATGCTCCGTGCTCGGTACCTTCAGCCTATGAACCACATATGTCACATCAGTGAAGTTTTGCATATGTAGTCCAACATGGATGATATCCCATTCTCAACTTCATTTCGGTTTGTTTCGTTCAGTGTAAGTACACTTAACAGCACCAGAAAATTGCAGTCTGATCTTTTATGGTCGGAAAGATGCATTTCCAAACCGATCCACTCTTCTAGACTAGGATGAGCGTAGTTTGCTTTTTTTTTATAAGAAAAGGCTTTATTTAATGTCTTTTCATCGTTGTCTTGCTTTGACGAAATACAAAAAGCGCAAAACGCAATAAATATTTTCCTCTAATGTACTTTCCAGGTAGTGTTATTTTTTATCATTCATTTTCATATGAAGCGATAAGAAAATGTTGATTTTATGACTATCTTTTTTTGCACAAAAGGACTGTAAATTATCACGAATGGTTGTCTTGCATATTAGAGTGGTGACGTTGTGTCATATCAATCAGCAGTTCATCATTAAAAAAGTGTATCGCTTTCCTAATTACAGTATGTGTTTCTATTACTGTATTTCTTTTCGATTTCAGTTATTGTATGTGTTTCTATAGCCGTATTACTTCTAACTTACAGTTAGAGTACTTCTCACTCCTCTCACTGATTTAGTTTCAGTAGTGTTTTTACTCGTCAACTGTCAAAGTTTTCAGCATTAAATATTTCAAATAATTAGAGCAAATTGTAAAAATTAGATAAATTTACTATGTGTGCAATCATTGCATAAAATTACTAGTTAATTTGAAAGCATTGAATTTTGCAAACTATTATTTTACTTAACGTTTGCAATGCCATGAAAATTTTTTGTTATTACTCGAGCAATTTTCTCTTCAATTTTCTTTATAAGAATTTGAAAATTTTCCTCTCTCTCCTCCTCAATCTCATCATTTTTCGATTTTTTTTTCACACTCTTGGAATATGTAAATCTAAAATTTTGATTCCAATAATAATTTTTTTGTGTTATCTTACTTCAAATTGTAGGCATTCATCACACTCGTTACTAATAAGTAATTTCATTCCATTTTTTCTAAACTCTTTACTTCCGATAGTAAATTAGGAGTTGATCGAAATTTCCCTCTATGATAGCACATTTTACGATCGCTAATTGTTTATACTTCCCTTATATTAATTACACCAGAGGAAGCGATGAATTATTTTTATCTCGAAGAAGTTTTGCGAATTTCTAATTCGCTGAAAACTGTCTGATGTCGGCAAGATATCTTTTCGTCTGTCTGTGTCTGTCTATCTACCAAAATAATTTCATTTTTTCAATCGCAAAATCCCAATGACCGAAGTTGACCGATATTATTTATCTTTAATCCACCCTCTAGGCGTTAAACTCTTTTTCTAGATTTGATTACATTGATATGTTTGTATGAATTATTATAGCTTAAAATTTGCAAAAGAAAATTACTATGATATCTTTTGAGTATAATCGATGAGCTTTTTTTTCTTTTGGAATTTTTTTACAATCATACATTATTGGGCGTTTTTCTTTCTTTTCGTTAATTTTATGCACTCCGCAAGTCTAACTTTTCCTTGTAAACAAACGCGAATGCTTTCTCATTTCTATGCTTCTCCATTTGCTGCTATGTTTGGCTGAGCCATTGCCACACGAATCGATTATTCGCATACTTCTCACTTAGATTTCCATACTGTTATATTATCCTTCTTTAAGCACTTTGGCACAATTATTTCAATAAAATTGTCGTACACGATCGTCGAATGTTTCCCATCTTCTATGGTTATCTTTCTAATATTAAAATATCTAGTGCGTAAATATTAAATTCTTCCTCCTTATTATTTTTCTGCTTACAAATAATATTTGTTGCATCGTTCATTTCAATTTTAATTTCTTGATCCATTTTATCCAGAACTCTCTCTGGATTCGTATAAAGGAAAGCGAATTATCCCAAAATTGAAATACTGTGTAACAATGGGCGGAAATGGGCTGTTTTTTTTTCTCTTTTGCGCTTTTTCATCATCGTTGTGTCGTTGCGTTGCGCTGATTTCGAATCAATACATTTGTGCGCATAACGAGTTCTCTACTACAACAATGAAATCGCATTACATCCTGATATCCGTCTATCCTTTTTATGTATCCACTTTTATTTCCTCTGATCGTCTTTCATTTCACCCCATCTCCTTCCTTCATTCTTTCAACCCCCCCCCCCCCCCCCCCCACCTCCCAGCGCTTTTCATTCAATCTTTTCATAAGTTCTTCATTCGAGCTGCCCGCATTTTTGAACTTTTTTACTTGCTCGTATGATCGTAACTGCGTTTTTTTTTAATAAATAAGGTTGCACATGCGTGATTACATTGTTGCTGTTTGAGGTCGAAATAACGGGAAGCAGATTTGGGCTTTTTACTGGGTAATCGTTATTGCTACGCTGCCGGAGCGCCGACTGACCTTTAGACTTAGACGCCAAAAATTATGGAACCGAGAAACACTTTGATTGTTGAGCTTCAGTTATAGAAGTGAAACTGTTCATGTGCCACCTGTAGACCCAATTACTATGAATGAGAGTCCACACCGCTGAATCCGCCTTATGCGATGGTGGCTATTGATGCTGATAGTGCAGTGCACGACCACTGCGAGGAAGTGAGGGAAATAGGGAAGGGGGAGGGAAACGCAGAGACCAAGCAGCAATAGTTGGAAAAAATTCGAAAAATGAAAGAATCCCTAATACGCGGATATTGGAGGTCTGTGGTCAATGGTCAAAAGGACCAAGCAATAAAATTGGCATTTTTACTTCACAAACCTTATTCAAATTACTGCTCAGTTATGCACGCGGCTATGCTGTCAGTAATCCTCTTCAGGCACTAACATACCTCCTATGCTGATTGTGGAAAGAAAAGGGAAAAGAAGAGGGGAGAGGAAGGAGAGGACGGGTGGGGGACGGAACACTAGTCATCAGAAGAAATATTTGCACTCAGGCAAATAAATATTTTGCTCCGCTTTATTTTACTCTTTTTGAAGCGATTTCATCAGAATTGTGGTGTCTTGGATATTCACCGGCAATATGATGGAAGGTTTTTTTATAGCAATTTCTCATAAATGTCTAGATATATGATATAACTGATCGTGTTACCTGCGGGAAGGAAGCTTTTCACGATTGCAGTTCCTCGGAGGGGGAGAGGATTTGCATCTCAAAATTCCTTATGAGAGGGATATTCGGGGGGACGCGGAGGTCCAGAAGGTAGAGAGTGGGAGGTCATGATTCTATTGTCGTTCGAACTGGTACTCGTCTTTGCAGAATTTCCGGCACTTATCCATATCGAAGCTTTTTTGACTCTGCCCTAATTTGGAGCTTCATATTAAGTCATAATCACATTCGAGGCAACCTGCAATTGCTCACTGTGCTCCAAATGTATTGTCATGCACTGGCATAATATGCGCTTTTTAGTTCTTTCGCATGCTCAGAAAATTGCATACTCTCTGATTTAAAGTAGGTGTGAAGTCATCGCTATAAATTTGGCACAATATGCGCTTTTTGGTTCTACAGATCTGCATAGGTATTTAAAACTCTGACCGTCTGTAATAGGATTGGTACTTGAGAACTTGGCCGGTTTGCTTGCGTGACTCAGAAGATAATCACTCGGAATGGGGAACGATGTTGGTGATTACTTCAATGTAAAATGCGACTGCCATATTTCATCGTTGTGGCTTTGTACACTTGCTACATGCAACCGCTGAAGACAAACAGACAGATACACAGACAGACCGACAGACGTGCGCATACAAGTTCGTGCACTCGCTTCGATAATTAGCTGTCTGAAACAAATGTTGTAAAAATATTTATAATGCGGAAGTGGCTATATATTTTCTGTGGAATTTACGAAGAATTTACCTAGGAAGTCTCATCATGTTGAATGCTTTTATTTCCGCGTTTATTTTTATGCACCTTCATATTTCGGTGAAAACATTTGAATGTGCGGACTTACAAAAACGCACTATGGCGGCATCATGTCTGTCCGTTTGCGTGTTCGTCTATCTGTTTGTTTCGTAATTTCGACTCGGTAAACAATTGTGATATTTGAGGGTTTCATGAGGATCATTGAATAGCCATCTCTATCAACTTTTAAGCCGATTTGTACAATTTAGCTTCTAGCTTAATTTCGACAGGAGTTGTTAAAAATTAAAGCTGCCTGAAAAATTGCGTACATTTTGCGATCGACCGGCGCTTCATTCATGCCAACCCCATTATGAAAAATTTGTTCATGTGATTAGATCGATGACTTTTGAGTTCATTACTGTGTGCATTCTATTGTTTTCTTTGTGCAGCCAATAAAACTTGTTGGCCTACTGAGTGGAATTACAAGAGCACATCTCGTGCCAATTTCAGTGGTGTGCTTCTCTCTTTCTAAATATTTTTGAACGTCTTACATATCGACGATTCTTTTGATATCTAAGTCTTTATCAATTCCTTCTTGCAATTCGTCCATGTTTTTCCACGTGTTTATTCATATCTTTTAGTGCAATTTAATTATTGAGATGAAGCATTCATTTTTCTATAGTAACTAAGTAAAACATTCAACTATAAACATAGAGTAATGCTTAATTAAGGAGTATTGTCGTGAGTGATAGGAAGATGTAAAATAGCGTAAATACCTCGCATGTAATACACCAACTTCCGGTTGATGTGCACTAAGCGAGATTAAAATATTGTCGCTCGTTTCATGTTGATTAGTACACGCCATGATGTTTCATTCCATCGTTTTAAGGAACTCCACATCGTTCTAATAATTAGACCTTCATTGGACTCACTAGTGTTTTTGATTGTTCTAAAGGAAATGCAAGTTCATATATATGGTACTGCATTAATTTTTATGAGTTTTTTTAATTTTATTTAATTTTTTTTCATCACTATATTATATCCTGAATTGTAAATGGAATCTATCAAATTGAATGGAATATAGAAGAATTCTATTTATTAAACGATTTATTCATTATATTTTATTGTTTTAACGGAATTTCTGCACTATTTTTAGCATAAATTAGCTATCGAAAATAGCAAAACTGTGTGCTTATTGATACCTCATAAATCGATGCACCTTTTAAATATTCTTTCGATTTTTCAAAAATTCCTTCATCAGCTAATTAATTTTCAGTCATTTTAAAGCAATTTTTTCAAACTATCCATAGAATCCAGCTTTTAATTGCATATTTTCTCATAATTCTACTAGTTACCTGATCCAAATCCATCTTCTATATGTGTATCGAGTGAATTGCGAATTGTACAGTTTAAAATAACCTCTAGAGATCAACCTTGACTATGAAATAACTACAGAGGACAGCTGCAACGATGAGGAGATGAACATCCAATGAGAAGAATAATAGTGATAGCCTCTTTTCGCCTTATGGGAATCGCATTCTTTTTACAACGTTATGAAGCTATTATAAGCAACTCAATTACTTGCATTCTGCTAGCTATTCAAGTCAGCGAATACTCTTATGTACTTCTGCATTTCCTTTAAGCGGTGTTTGTAACAATAATGTGCGTGACCAACCGGAAAGCTAAAATGCATGATCAGGTCTATTAAACACTGGGAGTTCATCCAGCTTAGGTGCGGAAAGGTGAAGAGAAGTTTTGAATGGACGGGAAGGGAGAGATGGGTGAAGCGTTAAACTGAATACAAGCTATAGCTCACAAATTTTTATACCATTTGTACCATTTGTTTTGTGCATTATAGTTTTTGCTATTAAATAGTCCTAAGTAAACATATGAATATGCAAGCATGAAATTCCGCTCCAAAACTGTAATTTTGCTGCAAAGTTAAATCTTTTGCAATTATATGCACACGTGTAGCATCATCCTATGATAGCACCACGTGGGTAGTGGCCATTTGAAAATGACCATGCGCCTCATGGGCATCGTTGACCACCACTAGATGATGTGAGCATCATTTAATTAAAAAGATATAAAGAGCTCTAAAGTTTCAGATTAATCTCAAACTAAAAAAAAAAAAAAAAAACTATAGCATTTGTAAATACATCGAAGGATCTATAATTATTGAATCGTTTAGGCAACTTTATGAAAAGGGACATCGTCTGTTTGATGAGTATATTTAACCCTATACAATGACCTCTAGGTCTATCAAGTTCAAAAGCGCTTGTGGATATTTAAAAGTGCTTAAACGGTGCATGCATATCACATAAGTCGGACCTTCATTTCAAAGAAACTCGTTTTTTTTGTGGAAGGTTTGGACGAATGATTGGATGATCGGAAAGGTCTTTTTTTAGGGAGAGGGGGTTATTTCAGTGAAAATCAAGATGATTATACTAATAGACCTTATGTCAAAAAAACGAATAATTGGTTCGCCATTATGGCATGCTGTCCCACTTATTCCATAATATACCATTGTGGCGTCCAGATAAACTAACTCCGCAATAAGAATGTATCGCAATATGCCTCATAGAATGGAATTTCTTTTAATTGTTGAAGAGAGTTCATATTCGTTTGTTTTTCGCCTCTAAAAATTGTACTCTACACTAAACAGATCTATGAATCTTCTTTCGTTATAAACTCATTGCGTTTCTTTGTCATCTCGCTCAAACATTGAGAGTTGTTATTTAGAAATTTACCATTGATTATATTACCTGTAATTCAGCAATCAAATACGCGTCTATGTCATTCACTCTTCAATTTCCGCTCATTGATTGAAGAAATTCATAAATTGTGGTCGTTAAAATTTTGCGATATATTTGTCGAGAGGAAAATTTTTTCTATGATCTCGATTATACTTTTTTTTTCATTTCTCAACAATTTTTTTTTTGGTTTTTTTTCACCTTTGATCTTTTTTTTTCTTTTTTTTTTGAAAAATAGAACTTTATTTATGAGTTCCAATTTTACGAACGATTAAGAAGATAATCGACGTAATATTTGTGAAGAAATTTCCGAGAAAATTTCATAATGAAAAATGGTGAAAAAATTTTTTTTGAAAATCATTTTCACGAATTTTTCCAAAATTTTTTGAATGAAAAAAATTTGGACAAAGAAATGTAATTTTTAGACGTTTATCTATTTTTAGTTGTATAATGTTGTTTTGAGAACTAGTTTTCAAAAGTTCGTTTATTATTACAATGATTCATCTTGCTGCAATTTACACTCACTTTCAAACAAACGAAATGTCGTTTTTTCTATCATATATAGAAACGGTGAAAAGTTCATAGGTTAATCAACGTTTTTGCCGCATATATATATATATATATATATATATATATATATATATATATATATATATATATATATATATATATATCTATATATATATATATATATATTTTCTTATTGCTAATATTCTTGCTACTTAATAGCACTTTCATTCCTACTACTTACTGCTAATATTTTTCCTTACTCTTTTTTAACCTTTCTCAACTGACTTTTACCGTATTCTTGAAATTTACTTCCGTTTTACTGTTAGTATTATTACCACAGTTCTACAATATATTAGTAGATTATTTTTTTCATGAATATGACTATTTGAAGAGTAAATAAATTAGTTTAGCATACGATGAAAATATTGATTAGTGTGGGAATTATTTTATATGCGAAGCAAAATTCTCTCTCTCATTGTTAAGTTGTTTGAATCTTATTTGATCGGAAACGAACGTCCATGAGGTATTGCCTCTGATAAAAGAAATATTCAAAGGTGCTTCCATATCCTTCGTCGTTCGAATTTACTATGAAAAGGCGACTTATGCGCGTTTTGTTTAAAATAATGAGCATTTTTGATTTGCATTTTATTTTCATTATTCGATCATTTTAATTTCATTATTTTATATCTGTTCCAAAAACATGAGCATTTATAGCAGAGAATTGAAGCAACTCAGCTTAAACTCAGATAGCAGCGACAATCGACTCCGCCAACGAGCGATTCTGAAGTTCACGTTTTTCGTCGTTTTCTACCTTCATCGTTCCTCTTCCCTTCCTCGCCCTTCCCGTTCCTCCGCCTGTTAATAATTAGATCTTCATTTCCACCTTGAAGGAGGCATGACCCGCAATTCCTCATCTTTAGTATCCTTATATTTAAGGAACAAAAATGTATTAAAGAAATGACTATTGATTTACTCAACAGTGATTGCTCGATATACTGAGATCAGAATCACTAATTGCTGAAGTAATGTTGGTTTCAACGTTGGTGTTATGGCATAGCGTCACAACCGGTCTTGCGGGTTATGCGCCTCTCTTCAATCGTCATAGCACACGCTCTTCCGGCGATCTTGAATAAAACGTACATTGGTGCCAATCGTCAACCCTCTTCAAACGCTTTCCGCCCTCTATTGCTGCATTTCTGTTAAGATCATTAACACATTTTTTACTGATCTTTAATTTATTTCTCTAACTCTTTTTCTATAAGTAACCATCTATAGAATATGCATCATTCACCTGTAAAGTTTATGTCTCTTAAGTGTGGTACACCTGTAGAAAGTATACGCGAAGCAACTGTTCCACAATTACAGTGTGCATCTTCACTTCCATAAATTAGGGCGTTCTAACGAGTTTTTGAAATAGAAGCTAGTTTTCATTGCCTGATTTTAATCTGATTTCGATTTGTATTTCTCATTAGATACTCGATTTTAATTCTTAAACTTTCGGGTAATTATTGATATTTGTATGATTAAACATTGAATTTCTTTTCTTCTATCTTTTAATTTCAATATTTTCTCTCAACTTTGTACTAATCTAACGCATCTTTCATTTCTATTATTAGAATGCAAAAAATTTTGTCTTGATTTTTTATTTCTACTATGTATAATCTTTATTGGCAAATTTACTTTAGTTTTCCTTTATATTTCGTCTTGATTTCTAGAAAGAGAGAAATTTTTCTCTTTTTGGAAAATATCTGGAAAATATTTGTGAAAGAAATTTTACATTTTGTTACAGTTTCAAATCCTAAAATATTTCCTTTAATAATCATAACTTAGCTTCTTGAATCATTGTGATATTCAACGAAACTTACTATTGTTAATAATTAGCATAAAAATTCTAGACTATTCAAAAATGAAGGGAAAAAAAAAGGATCTCCTCACGCAATAATCCAAATAACCATAAATTTTTTTTCTCCGAGAAATTTTTGCTCTTCTGAAATTCTTTTTACGGAAATTGAGCAGTTTATTAAGTAAACGTATTGTGCTGCTAATTTCTAATTTCTGTTTTAAATTTTTCTATTCTATGCATCTATAGCTGTTTTATTTATAATTAGTATTTACAATTACAGCGCATCATATATTTCGTTATGTTCTATTTTTGTTGAATTTTAGCAAATTTCATCACTTTATTTTCTATATTTATGTTAATTTAACAATTCTTCCCTTTACTTTAATATTTCTACTCATATATTTCTATTTCAATTCTCCTCTTAATATTCATATTTTATACGTTTAATTTTTTTACGCTTTTGTTAATTAATAATTATAATGTCAAACGATTGCGTATTATTGAGGAATCGAACGAAGGATGTTCTTTTGAAGAAGTGAGAAAAAAATTTTTTTCTTCAAACGACGATGCCAATCGAAGCAAGTATCCAGAAAACTGCTCAACTTTCTGATAGTAATCCACCAACGATTATTGTTGTTCATGATGCTGATGGTGATGAACATGGACGTCTTACATGGACAAAACGACTCTCGAAATCGATTCATCGCCGGAGTGGATCGTTTTTGAATAGTTTGGTGCCATTCCGGAAAAGTGGGATTGAGCACTCACATAATAAACGTCATTCACCGTCACCACTAACAACACCACGACAACGACGACGTGCTAGTGCAACACCTGCTGTTTGTTATAATACACTCAACGAATGTGGTGAATTACAAGCGATTATACAATCTGAAAAGCAACGACAACGTAGTGCTGATAGAATTTTTGTAATCAATGGAGCAAAGGTTAGTGCTATTTGTTTGCAATAATATTGTGCAAAATGCAAATCTTATATATTCATTGCAATTATTTCATATATATATTTTTTGCAAACATTTTGAATATTTATTTACAATTATTTTATATACTTATTGCAAATATCTTAGATATTCATTTGCAATTATTTAAGAGATTTCATGCAATATTATTTTCTTCAGGATTTAATTCAAAAACTTGCTCTCTAAAAATTTTTGTAGATAGAACGCGTACTGATTCATTTAGATATGATATGCGTTGTTTAACAAAGAGATCGTGTTAAATTAGCACATTTGTTTGTTACATTTAACGCATAACGATGCGTTGTGCTATAATAGTGACTATATTGCTAAAACTATAAAGGATCTTATAATGGTCACATATTTACTGATTATTGCTAAAATATTCCATTGGATTCTTAGCAATAATTTCTACTGGTTACTTGATAGTATTGTTAAGCGCGATTCATTTTACGAGAAAAAAACTTCACCGACAAGGTGAAAAAATTGTTTTTTTTCTCGTTTGTTTGCTTGAAAATTTTTTTGCAAAATCAAAAAAAAAAATTTTTTTTTTTGTTGAGCAATTTCTCTCTCAATCTTCCTCAGAAATTCGTCAATGCTTGTCAAGCTGTATGTAGAGACACACACTATAGGAATTCATTCGCTTCTAAATTTCTTACTGATTACCTCAACGCTTCAATTGATTCTCTATCAATATCCAAACTGTTTAAAGAACATCCCTCAAATGCCATTAGTATTTCTCTATTTTCTTCGCCATCTGTGCAAAAATCAACTTTACATTATACAACCGTCCAACTTTACCACTTTACCATGTCTATGTTATAAAGACTGTCCTTCAACTACTATATATATATATATATATATATATATATATATATATATATATATATATATATATATATATATATATATATAAGTATACTTCCAATCTGCACAAATGAATACTTTCTAATAAATTTTTCCACAGGGAAACGGCTGAAAAAAATAGAGAAAAACACTTCAAATGCTTGATCAATAATCAAGTAAAAAACAAAACTTGCCTTGAAAGCGAGTAGCGATAATTTCTCATAGGTAATAAATATGCTCTAACTCATTACTTCGTCTTCCATGAGATTGCACATTTAACTTCTATGCAATTGCTGTTGTTGTATTGTGTGTGTACTGTACATTTGGCTTAGAGCCAGTAATACTCACAAGTCATAAAAATTTGAGGACAACTTATAAAGCTCAGAAAAACTCCGTTGAAAAATCTATAAGATATTTTTTTTCCTTTTCATTTAAACAGATGAAAACCTTCAACTTATTTAGTTTATTATGCAACGTTATTGCAATACTATCATTTGCAAACGATCTGAGCATTCCATGAAGACTATACAACACTTTGCTATATCAAATATAAAGTGACATAACAAAAATTACAAATTTCATCGGTTGCAATTTTTGTTTCACAAATTTATAATTAATAATATATTGCAATTGCAATAGAAAAAAAAAAGAAGAAGAAGGAGATGCTTGGTAACAGTGTAGACTGAATTCAAATTTTAATGGAACGAAAAATATGGAGAAATTTAATGATTCGATAAGATTATTGACAAAGTTGTCTTTATATGCATCGCTGAAGTTGTTCTGCAACAATCAGTTCAATTTGAGTAAATCCGTTTAAGAAGGTTGAATGTACCAGTCGTTTGTGCTCTTATCTAGTTTCACGTTGAAAGCGCTTTTCACTTCTACGGTCGACGTCAAGTGATATAAAATCGTGGAGGAGGAGGGGAAATAATTTGAGATGGGGGAAGGGGGTCTACTGTGGTATAGATGAAATTATTGTCCACAGAGGGGAAGGTGGATGAATAAAAAAGAAATAGATTTAATGGGTGTACGCATAATAAAGAGGAAAACTGCTAAGGAATATCAAATTGGATGGAAGATAAAATAGTTTATTCGATGTTCCTTTACAATATTCGTTGATCTTTACGAGAGACTGATTTCAAAGGGAAAGTTTTTTTCCCCATCAAATGTCGATAATAGAAAAGATTCGGCAATATTCAATGATTAAATAAAGTTGAGATTAAAATGCGCGATGTTTGTTTATTATTCGATGCCCAAAAGAAAAATTCGGGAAATTTTTGCACATTATCACGAGGATCATTCATTATAAGTGAATGTGTGTATTGCCCAAATTTCTCCCATTCGAGAAATCTAATTCATCAATATTTTTGTTTATTGTAGGGGAATTTTTCTGAAAAATTTTTAAGCTTGAGAGTTGATTCTCTTTTCTTCCTCTAATGTCATCAACTATTGAGCTTGAATATTGCATGTTTTGTTGATATTTTTTTAGCATGGCCTAAAATATGTCTGCCAAAAACGTTGGAGGAGACGGGGGGTTGGGGGAGACGGGAAAATGAGAAGAGAGTTACTTCTCGAATGGCGTAAAGTGAGAAACAGAAATTGCCAAAAATGATGCTTCTCTGATAATTTTCACGGCTGTTCTTATTTCTATCATTCGGAGGCATTGATTGAAGAAATTTGCCTTTCGGTCCCAAACATCGTTCATCAATGAGACTTTGATAAAAAACAGGATGGAACACCTCCGTATCGATGATCCTCCCACTCACCCCCCTCCGTCTTCGCACCCCTCCCTCACGTCCCCCACATGTCTCGCACTCCTTTTCCGGCGTTCTTGGCAATAACTCATATGCATTGGACAATTGAAATGTCAGCATAAATTGAATTCTCCCTTTTTTATGTGCTTTTGCCCTGTGCTATGTTTCATTAAAAAAGGCTCATTATACGCCATATGATGTCAACCGACATAAAATTCACTGGCACTGCGCTTTATGTATACAGTTTTTGGACGAATTCTTTTCGGCAATGTAGATGTTTGAAAGACAGGTACTGATAGGGTGATAGTTCGAGCTTTTCGGGTTCAGAAATAAACGGGTAAAAGCTTTTTTTGGGGGGAGGAGGAAGGGGAGAGAGGCTATACAAGAAGGGAGTTGGGCGGTAAGAGAATTCCGTTTTTACTCTACTCTTTATGATGGCAAAAGTTCGTGAAGTCGTGGCCATTGATTGATTAGCGCTTCATCGAGCTAAAATCAACAACGTTGCCTAAAATTTCCTGTGGACGCATTTCATTTTTCGCTTTGCGTTTATTATTTTAAACTACGATACGAAGAGGGTTTTTATTATGTAGGCTTACTGTAGATGAACAATTTTATTCGCATTTCTTTCTAGCTAAATCATCGACCGTAGTTTCCGTTTTCTTTTCGAAAGTCTCAGTTTTTCTTTCATTTATTTCGAAAATTATTATCGTATATTCGGCTTGATTTATGTGTAGTTTTTTTTTTTTTTTCCAAAGTTCTAACAAATATTTGTCTTTAACGCTGTATCTATCGATGAGCAAATGCCATCGACGATATTCTTCTTTAATTGAACTTTAGTTGAACAACCTTGATGAGTTTTTCCGCTTGAATTCCAACTTTTCCTCTCAAAATTCTTTTTTATTAATTGACGATCACTCATCAAGGTCGTTCGTCTTTCAATTTCGAATATTTCTATTCGGAAAAAAAAGAAAACAATTTGATGATAGTGGTCTTGCTTGTATACTTATTCTCGTTTAAGTATTTATTTATTTGTTTTGTTTTATCCTATTTTATTTTACTTTCATTAAACATGAGTAACGATTAAGCCCGGTGGATATCAATGAAATGCACTGATAATCGTTATCACTATCAAGTGATCATTATGAAGCACATGAATTGTAGTTAGCAATCACCCCATATTACACCTTCTCAATTTTCGTAACGTGTAGTCATAGCGGATATGTGTTACATATAAATCCTCACGAACGGATTACTGAACCATTAATAACGCTATGTGATAAGCATGAATGCATTACGAATATGACAGCTGCTTAGTGACAGCAAGCCACTTCACGTGATAAACTTCTATTCTCTACGTTTTTTTTTCAATAGTTTCTATTAATTTGCATATATGGATCGACCATAATTTGATATCGTTATTGTTCAATGTTAATTTTTTATTCATATATGCAGTAATGATCGAATTTTTCAATAATTGAAAGTTGAAAAGAAATGCAAAAGAAATGAAAAATATTCATTCGGTTATGATATTTTTCGGTTATATTCAAATTTTCGGATTTTTACGAGTTTAATCCATATAATTATTTTTGATCGATAATTAGTTTAATTTCGAGTTAATCCAACAAGTTTCGTCTAAATTCTCATAGATGTGATTTGAAAACAACTTAGTGATGGCGACACTTATATTATGATTTATTTTAAGTTAAATGAAGTCAATTCAACTGAAATCAACCAATGCTATTTAAATACCTTTCGTTATTTCAATAAAGATGGTGTGGATTCTTTTCCAAAATTTTGCTGAAATCTTTTTTTCGGAGGAGAGGGGAGAATGCAAACGATCGACTTCTATTGTTGTGCTTTTTTACCTCAGATTTTTTTTTTTTTTTTTGGAGCGATGTGCACAAGACGACCAATCACAAGAGTAATCTAATTTCACCGCAGCTGTCATGCGTTCTTCACCCTCATCAGGAATTCAATAATTCCTTCTAGCTTATACAATTCGAAGAGCTTTCCTACAACTACGAATACGTCTCAGATAGGGCGGTTCATTATTAGCTGCCTTTTATATGTTTTCAATTAGCATTCACGTCTGCAGATGAGTGGTAAATAAATCTACATAATAGCGACTGTTGTGATATTGTGGCAAGAAAGAGGGAAACAAAGAAATGGATAAAAAGAGAGAGAGAGTAACGTGATGAGGTTGATTGAGCTGTCACTAACCGAGGATGAAGTATACTTTTTGCCGATGTTTACGAAGTCATCTCATCGAGCGTGAACACGAGCGCTAATTCAAGGTTCCAGCTCCGTTATTGTGTTTGCAATTGGTTAATTCGGGTTTTGAAGTCGGTTAATTCTGGTTATTAAAATGCTCATATTCACCTCTAGTCAATTCTGGTTTCAATCTACAAAATAATAACTCGAACATCCAGGAGTGGAGGCGAAGGGGAAGGGGTGTTGGAGAAGCGAGGGTTTCACTACGAATCACGTTTATATTTGTTCGCGATAGTGTCAAGGCACCCTTTATTCCTCGATCGATCGAACGGTGGGTATCAAAAGGACCGGAAACATTCAAAACTAGATTTGAATATTCGAGCAGATTTTTTTATTACATAAGATTTCAGCTTAGTGCACAAATGACTTTTCATTGTTCGTCTTTACCGGTCGGTCTTCATTGGCATTTTAATTGATTGCACAGATCATCTTTGTCAAGGCATTGCACATTATCATCCCAGCTGAAATTTTATTGAATATGCAAATTTGTTTGACGTAGGAACTCAGTAAAAGTTGGATAGGCGAGTGCTAAACAATCTTTGAAGTAGTTACCTCGATGATGCACCTAGGGGCAGTTCGAACTAGCTGTACTCCAATCAGCCGTTGTCTGTCTGTTTGTATGTCTGTGATGTGGTCATTTTCATGCTGCATTATCCGCAGGAGACTAAGTCTCTCAGCACTCCATCATTCAAGCTATAAAGGAGCAATTGCGCTGTGCAATATTTTCTACGACATAATGCACTTCAAGCACAATTATCCACATAGTGGTTGATGGGAAGTTTGCAAGTGCTCCATTCAAGTTTAGAGGCGAAGAAAGTCTCCCGAGTTTCAAGGTTTTTTTTCCTGTAAATTTGCCTCTTTTCACTAAGCAAATAGAAAAGAAAAAAATGTTTTATATCGTACAATATAATATTCATTCTTTAAATGTTTATTTATTCTTAGAATGCTTAATCTCCTTTTGGCATTTCCACCCTCTTTTGCATCGGTTCATCCGCTCCTCTCTTTCCTCACCTTCCCCCCCCCCCCCCAGCCAACCTCCCCACCTTCTCCTAAAACCCTCGCTACGCAATGCACTAATAATATTTCATTCTACTGCCTCTTGAATAACAAGCAAAATGAAGTAATTCTTTAATAATTTTGCTTTCGTAGAGTTTACTAATTACTTCTTAATTATCGATTTATGGCACATTGTTGTACTTTAAAAGTTTTTTAACGGGTGTAATAATATTTTATTTTACTGAACGTTCTGGTTCCATTTATTATTTCATCCAATTCAATTATGTTAATGAGATAAATCTGCAATATTTTTATTTCATAGTCCATCCAACCCTGCCTCCACGTTCCCCCTTTTCGGTCATCACACCCGATATGGCGAGTCACGAAAATATTGTAACGGCAAGAAAGAGCCTATGAGCATTGTCACTATGAATGGTACATGATGCATTGTGAAGTGTTGCTGTGGGTGAACATAGAAAACGAACATTAACCAGTTATGGGTTCCGTGTTGATGTCATCACAAATCGAAATTACACATCAAATTGCATCCGTTGACCTTGATGCACCTATAGAACTAGCAAATCGAATATTTTCCCTCGCACTATTGTTGCTCCCACCCTGTAATCTTTGGTCGATTGTATTCATAGAATTACCGACTGACATCAATGAGAATTAATGAAATATTTGTATTATCTTTCTTTTAAAATATTTAATCCGAATATTCTATTTTTTTCTTCGTAAGATATCACATCTGAGAACATCCTCTCCTCCCCCCTCCCCCAACCCTCCCCTCCCCCCGACTCTTTTTCTTGCCACGAATTTTTTTGATGTTTGTTAGAAGCAAAATCGTTTTTTTTTTTCTTTAATTTGAGATGATTTTTTATTCCAAATTTCTTAGTGATTTCCTTAGTGCCGAGAAATTTTCGAGTGGAAAACTGAGCGAAATTTCCTATTCTTAGACCGAACAGAACGAGAAGCCTAAAGCAAGAAGTTTGCAATCTTCTCACAACGTGCTCTTTAAAATCATCTAATCAATAAACAGTCTGATATACGTATACAATATTTCTAGGCTAAATATAGAAAAACATCTCTAAGAGAAAATGTTCTATGTGCATATAAAACGACCTTAGCGCTGGCGCAATCCTCCAAAACTCTGTCAACACTGAGAGTTGGCAGTACAGTGCTTATAAGAGACACGCGCATGGCAATATTCTGCAGCGGGCGTTGGCGTCGTTTTATCTACTCAGCAACGAATGTGCTGAAATATTGGAATGGCATCGTTATGTAGGTCATTAGAAATTAGCTTCATTCTGCAAACGATGCAACTAAAGAAGCTTTGATGCAAAATGCATTTTTAGTGATTGCTGCATTTATAGTGGATGCTGCATGCTACACAACTGAGTAAACGCTAAATGCATTATTTTGTACTAACGAAGTAAGTTTTACTCGATGAACTAATACAAAAGTGTTGAAAATTTATTTTAGCTATCCATAAGAAGCGTTTACTTCAAATCTCGAGTATTAAACTAAATGTAATTATCAATGGAAATTACTGATAACAAAAGTGGCCAATAGGGAATGCTTAACAGTCCTATCCATTTATATAATCCGATGCTGAAAAATGACTAGAGAAGTATCCCACTCGTGAATCTGGCAGTAGCCAAAAAATTCACGAGGAATTCCACTTAGTCGTATCGCAATGCCAATGCCAGAAAAAAAAGCATCTTTAGCCTTTTTTTTTCATCAAATTCTTCCACTTAAAGAATTTTCATAGCATGTTTAGAGTAGTTCTTCCATTTTTCAATGTTTTCTCATTTTGCGGTGAAATTCTGTCCTTTTCTTTTAGTAAATCCGGAAACAGTTCACTTACAATTTCTTTATTTAAATTATTGTGTTGTGCCAAAAAAGGTCTCTCTTCGATGAACCATTTTTTATTAACATTGGGGAATTTATAATCACCGGGTATTTTATTCGATCTTCTACAGTTTTGCCTCATTTACACTTAATTTTGGCTAACTTATTCAATTCTGGAGTAAATATTTCCAGCATTTAATTCATACCGCCAGCAATCGATTTTATGCTGAATAAAAGATTCACTCGAGCTTTCAATAATCAACACGTTTGGTTTAATGTTTCTCTCCCTATAAATATACAGTCGTGCATTTGACGAGAAGCAAGAGCCATATCGCTCTGCAATTGTTTGCGTTAGCGGCTCGATGACTTTGGCAATCACCCAAGCTCCCATCTCATATAAACCATGCAAATTTCGCTTTATTTTATATGCATATTTGGTCATATTTACGTACATGTGGATGTGTGTATGTCTGTCTGTCTGTCTGTTTGTCTGATGGTTTCACTTTTCGAATTAAAAAAGCCGCAACGATGAAATATGATAGTTATAATTTAAACTGCAGATTGCTTTCGAAGCTCGCTTTTGCAAACACGCTAATACTGTGCTATGCGCCACTTGTTCTTTATTTGCATTGTACATTGATGCTGATTACAGCCGTATTGAACTATTGAATTCTCTTATCGCAATAATAAATGAATTTCGAAAAATCTTCAAACAGGTAAGACGTCATTGATATTGATGGTTTATTGCCGAATCAAATATAAAGTTTTTTTTTAGTGGGAAAAATATTTACAATTATCATTACTTAAAATGCAATAGAGTAATGGTTTCATTGACAGCAATTGCTTATTGTGCTGCGGAAATCTGTTTAACTGTATTGATCGGCTGCAATTTTTTTTTTGCTGTTATTCAATTACTTTACAACTTCACTATAGCGATACGATCAAATGAGTTTGATCATATTTTCTGATCATGTGCCCGTCGTGAAAGTTTTTCGTGAGCAAAATATTATTTTCTCAATAGGCTTGAAGAAATTTCTAATCATTCATTTGAAATTACCGATGAATGCTATTATCCACTTAACTATTAGAAATAACGCTAATAGATATTGTTACCTATATAGTATACTCTTTACTATTTATGTAGAGATTTTGAGTCACCACATCTTATCCATTACCTTTCTGCAATGTTTTTCTCTATGCCGCTAAGATAACCCATCAAACTTTATATTTTAATTAAGTTGGTCATATTCAGCTTATCAATAATTTTTCACTAATAGCTATAGTTGTGAATTTAGTTTCTGTAAGAATTTTCAAAAATTATGCCTCGATTAGTTGAATGATTATTCCTTTCTTTCACTATTCATTTCATTGACGAAATTTATTTATTGAGCATTTTTTTTGTCGTGTTTTTAACGATATTACAGGTATATCCATTAGGGGCAATTCTCATATCTCCACTACTATTTAATTTTCTATGTTCTTCAAATCTTTATCATAATTTAAAATATATTCAAATTACCACCGATAAGGTCATATTTAAATTAGACAACATTGTTCAAGTTCGACATTAGACAATTATTTGCCGTTATTAAGATTATATGGAAATTAAACAATATTGTCCTTATTAGACGTTAATATATTTGCATATGATGCAAAATTATAACAAATACAGCGAAATTAAATATATCATTGAGTGAGATTATTTCCGCTTTGATAATTTATTGAAGTGAATTGCGCATTTATTTGCTTCTCTGATTTAGCGCATTTTCACTCTTTTTTTAAAAATTAAGTTATGATGCTATGCATCACTAATGATAAAGGTTAAAGCCGTTTCTAAGAACTAATGTCTAAATAAATCCTATAAGCCGTTTACACATTCAAAGTAAACTCATCGCTGTGCGATTCGCTGATACGCATCAGCGGTTACGATTACGCATTAATTGATGCATTCGATTTGATTACTTTGTTTTTTTTTTTTTTGCTTTTTGTTGTAATCTTTTTCAACTTTATAAGGGAAAAGATTTTTGGTCCTTCACTTAATTCTCGACAGTTATTGGAGAATCGGTAGTTTGTAAGTGATCACTTGGTTGAATATTCCGGATAAGAATTCGTCTTGAGTTCCAACTCCCACTTCCTGAATTCCGGAAGATTTAAATTAGTTAGTGATTCTTTTTTCGTATTCTACGATATTTTGAAGAAGGTATTACTTGGGGGCATTGTTAGCTCACGATTTAGAACAATCAGGTCGATGAAAATTGATTAGTATAATCGAGATTGTAGAGTGGATTTCATATGAAATTTCTTTGTCTGATTTCCGTCTTTTAACCGTCTATTCGCCCACTTTCCTGCCACGCTATCCACTTCCTCTTCAACTGTTTAGAATTTAAAAGACTCGTTGATTTTCGATTTAACGCTTGGGTAGGCCGTAGTGGCAGGTTTTCTTTCGTATTTGTTCCCTTGAACAGGAAAAAGCTAGTTTTTACTCATTATTCTGTATAAAAGTAATCAATCGGTCGGAAATATGAGTGTTTTATTAACGTGTTAAGTTACCTTTTCATTTTTCGCAAGCATTTCCTCGAGCGGCTAAAATCGAAAACCACGTGCCTGGTTGGTTGCGGCGTTCTTCTGCTCTTTAAAAATGCGTTTTTTAACAGCATGAAAAAGGAGGAAGTCAGTGTCGAGTTACCGTCGACGTGGGTCTTATCATGGCTTCCGCATAAGCCTTTTATCTCATGATGTTCCACGAAACAAATCCCCATTGTTTTATGCTATGTGTGAATTACTTTACTAGGTGAAAACGTCATTCCATCTTACTTTATGGTTACTATACACATTATTTCGTTGTGCTTTAACGATCATTTGCGTGATAAAATATTCCCAACAAACTTGGACAAATGCGCCACTTGCGGGGAAACCACATTATGCAATTTTTTTCTGTGAAAACTATAAGCTATAGTTTGCGTTATTGGAATATGCATTGCTGATGGCACGTTGTATTCGAACGTTGGAAATCAATACTTTCTTGATGAGAGGATTTTTTTGCCTCATAGATGCTTATTAAGAGAGATTTTAGTGACGTATGATTTATAGGCGTTAAAAATGATGCAAATTTTTCGAGAATTTTACAACCTATAAAATTTTGGCAATTATGTTCGAAATTTTTCAAAATTGTAGACCAAATTATTCGTTGATTATCTAAGCGAATGGATGTGATTGCATTTGCGGTGTTAAGAAAAGCTCAATTATACAGGATATTAATGCACTAAAGAAATGCACGTTTTAGATTTTTCTTTCCTGAATTTTACCCGTCGCATTGGTGAATCAATTACGAGTTGAATGCTAGTACAGTATATCCACTCAGTTTAGCATGCTTATCAATAAACTTTCAGTTATGTTAAGGTAATGAGTACTTCTCTGTTGACGCTTCAGTTCTTTTCCTCTTTCTGCTCTCCAGTGCACAGGTGATACAGGTAGGAAGTCTTATGCTGTAAAGTTGGCACACTAGAAGACTTTCATAGAGGCAGCGGTTCATAGAAAGTGAAGACGAAGAAATAACGAGCAAGATGTTAAAAGGATTTTATATCAGGTATTGAGGATACTAAAATTGTACGATCGCAATGTTCAACTATCATACATCCGCTATTATAGTTGAAGCTGATCAACAACCGGTCTGATCAATCAATAACTCATCAGATTGTTAAACCGCCTTAAGTGAAAAAAAAACTAATATGAAAGAATTTATAGGAATTGTTGAAATCCATTGCAATTTTTGCATTAATTTTTGCAAAATTTGCAATTGAATAAGTCTTTGATATTGTGTATAACAAACTTGTATTTTTATTAAACCAATAAAGCGTTATGATAACAGCAATTGAGTAACTATTAATCTAGTCGCAAATTATTCAAAATAAACGGATTGCAATTTGCTCGAAAATTAATTTATTAATAATAGCGTTTTTCCCGATTTTTTTTTTTTTTTTTTTTTTGAAATATGCAGTAGTGGGTCGGTGCTAATTCCACATTGAAATCTCGCTCAATCATTCGATCATGCTGCTTGCTTCTCAGTACTACTAAGCAGTAACTGAGCTACGATAGTGCCGTTACTTATGTTGAATCTGTGCGTATGACCCCTTTGAAGTGTAGTACCACTTGAAGTGTAATAGTAATTCTGTGTTACTGTCAGCAGTTCAACTTGTGCAATAGCCTGTCGGCAGATAGTAGTACCAGCTGGTACGAATGTGTGGTGAAGGTGGTCGCATGGAAGTGTGTGGAATGGCACCTGCTTACCCCAATCACTTGTGACGATTTTCAGTGCACATTGGTTGATCAATCCAGTCTCCATTAACTGCGGCTTTCTAGAAAAGTCTACTCTATATAAAATATAAAAAAAGCAAAAATTTCTTTTTCAATGGATATATATATATATATATATATATATATATATATATATATATATATATATATATATATATATATATATATATATATATATATATATATATATATATATATATATATATATATATATCACTGTACATCGTGCATTGTATAATGTTTCAGCTGAAGAAATGTTTTGTAAGAAATGGAAGGAAAGAAAGAGTATGAGGTGATTTTCTTTTGAACTTTTCAAAAGTAATTGGCACTTAAGGAAAAGCTTTTCTTTCTCACTTTAAAATCCGGCAGCAAAAATTTTTCATCGAGGTGTATTTTATATTTCACGTTGTCGTTCTTCTTTACCCGTTGAGGTACTGCTAGCGGCTGCTGGCTGAAATTCTATCGATCAATTTAAACATCGCCAATGGTGCACTTTTTTTTCTATAATTAATAACATTCTCTATATTTTACATTTGATCATTTAAAGCTTTTTTTGAGCTTTAATTTGGCATCATTCCAAATTCACTTTCTTGCTTTCATTGAGATGAGGACAATCTTCCTCATATGAGCTTTTTTTACACTTTCCTACTACTTTGAATTAGTTTCTGATGTATGCGGCTTAAAAGTCGATCATTTATTGATCTTTGAATCAGTCATTACTATTACTGTCATTTGTAATTACTTTTTATTATCAGTTATTAGAATTATGATCAATTATATTATTCATATTTTATCATTTCAACCGTCCGATTAGATGAAATACATACATATAATTTATTTACGAGAATTTGTCAGCTAGCACGATTTATGTATTTATGAGAATGATGTTCATGAATTTATTATTGGTGATTATCTAATTGTTGTTTTTATTTCGATTACTTTGATAATTAATTTGCATATTTTGTAAATTTAAATTTCTTACGCTATTATTTTGCATATTTCAATGAAAAGGCTGCACAAATATTAATTTAACGTTATTTAACGCCTAATTATTTTCTGGCGAATTTGAATGAGGAGTAAAGCGAAATCGAACCGATGAGAGTTTTAACACTAAACAACTCATTAACCATTCCACCACTTGATTATTGACAAATATATTTCATTATGTAATTTTAAAAAATGAACCATAAAATTTGCTCTCTTTTATGACCGATCCGTATCACCTTTGAAAGGAGTTATAATCATTCGAAAAGTGCACAAAAATTTGCATTCGTTTTGCAGCCAGTCGTTTTTTTTCGGATTGCAGGAAGGTTATTCTTTCACGAGAATTTTCGTAATAAAGGTCTTGTGCAAAAGATGCAAAATGCATCTGCTGAATAGAATTGCAAAAAGCGCATATCATGCTGATTCGTCTAGCACGCTTTACTTATTTTATTTTGCATTTATTTCCCCACCAAATTATTCGTCTGCAAATGTGCATAGAAAAAACCTTTGCCTATCAAATTCCTCTTTTTTTTTGATTGCTAGCTTATCATTGCATGTTTATCGTGTATCGGTTAATGCGGCAAAAGATGAAAAAAACTGAATTCGTTTTGTGTACTTTATACTATTAGTATATATATATATATATATATATATATATATATATATATATATATATATATATATATATATATATATATATATATATATATATATATATATATATATATATATATATATATATATATATATATATATATATATATATATATATATATATATAAAGAGGTTATAGGAGAGATGGACTTTATTAGAATGTGATACTTTGTTGCCAGCTGAACACCTTCGAGACCTTAAGTGAAAATCCGCCTCTATACTGTTTCCGTCGGTCCAGCAAACTAACTTCGAACCTGACTTTGATCGCTGTGTGAAACTTTTAGGCGCAGCTTGAAAGTATGAGGACTAGTTGAGCAGTGAAGATAAAAACAACTGCTGTCGGGTAATTTCGCCGAGTTCATATACTTGAACAGTATTTTCAGCGGAAATGCTTCTTTGGTTCACAGTAGCGTTGCAATATAAATGCGCCTATTCGAAGAAATATGTGTGATGCTGCAGCTAAAGTACACAAAGCTCGAGTTCAACAACTCTTCAATTCGATGACATTTCTGAGTCTGACTTCGAGCACTTCGCTGAGGTTGAGGTTATAAGATAAGTTGTAGCTCTCATCGTTTCTTCTTTCTACCATTTGAAAATGCATGTTTTGTGTACATTGATGAGTGGTCGTTCAGCGTTCTATTTGTGGGATTCAAACTTTGATTTCATTTCGGCAATACAAAGTTGTTAAGACGATGGATATAAATTCTGCCCTAATAATTCCTTAAATCTTTGTTCGATTTCAATTTTTTTCGTCGAATTTTGTCAGTGATTCTTTTTAAATTTTTCTCGAATTTCTTTGAATTTTTTTTTTCAGTAAATCGATTTCTGCGAAACTGAAATTTAATAAAATATTGCGAGCATTTTTTGAGTTCACATCAAGTCTTGAAAACTTTTTTCAATAAGTTTTCTAGAATTCTTTCAAAATTTTCTTTGTGCAATCTATTTATTCAGTGAAATTTTTATATTATTCAAAATGCTTTCAATTTATTGCATCAAAATTGGAAGAGGATTGCAATTCCTTGCAACTTGTAATATTCTCGTAGGTCTTCATTTGCAAATCGAGCAAAAACAATTGTCCAACATTTGATAAGTTAATGAGCTGATAGTGACGGTTAACACTGTGGTGCAATTTCCACATAATTTTCTAATTAAAATTCTTCTCTAATTTGTTTCTTAGTTCACAATCCCCGTCCCTTTGCTCTCTTTCATCCCGCCTATTCTTAACTCTTGAGCTTTCATCACGAAACGACGGTCGACATAACCAATTTAAAGGATATTTAAAGGATACTCGAAAACCATAAGTTCTAATGACACTGTGAAATGTTGATGATATTTTAAAGTGCATAAAAAGTAAGCAGCGAAATACATGTGCGTCTGATAAATGCGAAACGGAAATAAAGAACAATAAGACGATTTGAAGACAGAAACGAATTGACGAGAAAATTTTCTTGTCGTTTCGAAGCTTCGACAATTTTCACGAAACAACGATAGGATGGCGGCCGTCGTTTTCCATCATTCATTGGTAAACCTCTTCGCCGATTTGGCACTTCCTCTTTGAAGTAGACTGTTGACCGGTTTTAACTATGGCTAACTTTAATGGTAAATTATTAGGTATTTATTTTGTTTTCTTCATCAACATTTCTAAATATCATCTGCGGAATGTATGTGTGGTCGTGTCAGTGTGTCACTTCCACAATATCTATAATCCTTCTGCCATCAGTATGTGACAACCATCCAGAATACCTCGCCCACACATAATAGTAATGCTGCAAAATTGATTTTTGTGCTTAGAGGGATGAATAAAAAAAGGATCCATTATCGCTGCATGAATTGCTTCCAGGCTGACAGAATATCCCCAAAAATATTTCCCTCATCGTCAATGGCCTCATTGCAAATCTGACGTAAAAATAAGAAAATTTATGAGTTGTAGTCATATATTCGTATGCAAATGAGTTGTATTTCGATGACGTCATATTGCAAGTCACAATTTACTTTCATTACAAGTCTACGCTTTATTTAAAAACTACAAGTTTTTATTTAGTAAGGCCGATTATTTGCAGCTCTATAGTCTAAAAATGTGGGGAAAAAAGCCGTCTTAGTGTTACTGTATCGTACTGCACTAGTTCGACGGAAAATAGCCTGCAGTTTTTATCATTTTAAAACAGGGGAAGGGGAAACAGTGTCGATAAAATGCCGCTATCACCTCCTGCCTCCCTCTTCCTTCAGCCTTCCTCTTCCCTCCATCTTCTCCGCCATCTTTCCTCTGAAAAGGCCAAGAAAGTTAGCCAGGAAATTCTGCTTTGATTTCTTCGCTTTGAAGAATTTTCTTTCTTACTCTCCACCTCCTTAAATTCTTTTTTTTGGATCATTTTCGTGCATTTTATAAAATTATACCACGTTATTTCTACGTTGCGCGTACAAATGCGTCAATCAACGGTGCAGAATAATATGCCTCGAGTATACGAGCGATTTTTCAGTTCTATAGTGAGAATGATGTATACAATATAGTTTATTACTGCGGTAATTCCAGAAAATTAATTAATCTAAGTTAATTTTTGAGTGCATAGTTCGGGAACTATTATGTTGCACTAAAAAGATACGCTTTCAATGACGTCGTTCGCTCGATGCGATCAATACGATGCTGACTCATCGTAACATAGAAACGCGTGAGCGGAAAGTTCTCCAGGATCTGACAACAATTAGCATCTTATGAGAAGCCTCACATCACTATAGCTTGAGTTTAGATGATAGTCATTGTGTTATCATTTCTAAGGTGGAATCGATGTGGATTGGCTTAGCATGAGTAATAGGTCATTGCTTAGAACATCTGCACGGAATGTGAAGTGCTTTAGGCTAGGTTCCCACTTGCGAGGAAGGCTTTTGCACGCATGGCAGTAACCATAATTGGTACAATTGTAGATTTTTATCAATCACTATGTAGTTGAAATATTGCAGATTTATTATTTCAAATATTTTTAATGGCGTTTTTTTTGTTTTACTTAAAGGAAGAGAGGAAAGAATAAAAATCTCATAAGGCGAATGTTCATTTATTGAAATATTTCCTCATTATGAGTATTTATACTTGAAATAATATCATCGCTATGCAAAAGTCAATGATTCGGAATATTTTAATTAGCTTTTTTTTTAAATTAATATCCCAACCTATTCCATTTCTTCGTTAGTATTGATTTTTACGTAGTCAATAAAATTTTTGAAAAAAAAACCAACTTATTCATTTCTATTCGGAAAATGAAATTTTCTAGCATTCTAATGAGCAAATTTCAAAAGAAGAAAAAAAACAGGATGAATTCATTTTTCTAATTTTTTTTTAAATGGTGATTTGTGCACTTTTGCTCTTTTTTTTTTTGAAATATTGATGTATAGCGACTTTTCCACGAAAATATCCTCTAAGCGTTGATGCTCATCTACTTTTGATTTAAAATAATGTGATTTTGAACGACACTGCAACGTAATTCACTAAACATTGAATGTTCGCATTCACGTGAAATGCAATGCAACTCTATCAAATTTTTTTCCCCCATACTTCAAGTTCGACTGGAAAATTTTGCTGATATTATTTTTTATGGTTTTTTTTTGCTTAAGAATACCGCAATGAGCTTTATTTGTGTATGTATGTATATATGTATGTGTATGTACTTGTCTGTCGGATAGCAAAAGAATTTAGTAATTCTCTTTATATGCGATTCTCAACTTGCAATTCCACAAAATGTCATGCTTCAATTCGCCTTATATGCATCATATTCAACTGGATTTTAGATGCGTCTTTACGATATTTGTTGTTCAAACAGTAAGTGATTCATATAATTTCAACGAATAGTTGTAATATTTATTCGTACTCATAGTTTATTTCTAGAAATATGAATATTTCCATGTTTATTGATGATTGCTTCAAAGTTTCTCGCATACATAACTGTATTAAGTTGATTCCATCCGTGAAAATTTTCCCCTCATTTTTTATGAATTTATTCATCGATGCGAAATATCATTCGATTTTTTTTTAATTTTTGGTTTTTCTTCGAGAAATTTTTCTGAAATTTGTAAAAATTAACTAGAATTTTCTTAAGGTGTTTTTTTTTTCAGGAAACATCAGTCATCGATGCACTAAAATGTCATAAATAAAGAAAACTATTGAACTTTGCTTATATACTGGAATTATTTCCTTCATAGATTTCAATCACGATTTTTTCTATACTTTATTTTTTTTTCATCTGATAGAAAATAGTAACTACAAAAAGTCATTTATTTCAAATGTATGCTAAACATTTTATTAGTTATTCTATAGGACTTTCTCAATTTCTTTCGCTTTAATTTTTTTCCTCTTCTATGAAAATATTTCAAAGTGTTTCAATTATTGAAATCAATTGTACTTTTTTTTTAAATTTTAACGAAATAATGAAAAATTTGGGGAAATTTTTGAAGCAAATTTCCTTTTTTTGCAGAAAACTGCATCACACTTTCGTTGATTAAATGGCATAAAATTAAGAGGGAATTTTAATGATGATAGACGTTCAAAATCAACGATCATATTATCCCATATAGAGTTTATAAGAGTGAATGAAGGTGCTTTTAGGAATGGATCGGATATTAAATTTTTGTTTATGATCAAAAGCTACTTTTTTGAATAATTTTATTAATATCGTTGAATTTTTTTTCTCGTTAAAATTGACGAAAAATTGATGAATAATTCTATTACAATCTTTTTTGAAAAATCAATAACCAATTTCAAGGAAAAATTTCCACATTGATTGAAATTTTTATGAAATTCGTTGAAAATTCACCATATTTTTCGAAATATTTTAGCAAAGATATTTTGAAATTGAAAATCGATGCCATTAACACTGAAATACCCATTTGGAGGCTATTGCTTCTAGGGGAAATGATGTCTACTCACCCTTCTAATTTGTCCTTGCAATTATATAATCGATCAATCAATAATTACGAGTTTGGCTATGAGCAATGTCGAATTCGGCAGGCGTTCAAACGAGAAAGCAGGTGTGTAAGATAGTCATAGGTATTCATAGGAAGGTAATGGATTGGTCGATGTGCATTGGCATTGTGCATTTGTGATTGTAGTGCAATCGCACCTTCGTCGATCGAAAGAATCCACTTATAGTTCGATCACGATCGTTTGTCCTATTTCATTGCGAAGAGCCAATCACGTCGCGATTCTTCGTTGCAAAAGAAACTCATAGAAGTGACGATTGGCATCGTGTCGAATGTACACATACTCAATATATCTAGTGATATTTCGGCAACAATGAATGATTTCGCAACAATATTTTCGTTGGGAAATTTTTTCTTTTTCTGGAAAATGAATTTCATCAGAAAATTTTCATTGCACATATATTTTTGAAAGATTTTATTTTTGTACGATTAGTTTTAGAGTGAAGAAAAATGCATAAAATTTACTCAACAATGCTTTCTTTCTACATAAACCGCTTTCCCATGTGAGCTTCATTCCCTTCCATTTTCTTCTCAACTGAACGCTCATAGAGATATCGAAGCAGTAAGGTTTAGGTGGGCTAATAATGCGTTATTGCTGAGGATTGTAAGAGTGAGAAGCTGGTAGCAAAGAAAACACAAACACTCGGTGGATCTATTAATGAAAACGATCTCGAAAAAAACTTAGAGAAAAAGAAACGAATAGAATATGAGAAGCTTGTTCAGCGATTAAAGAAATGCCTATAATTTGAGGAGAAAGAAGAGATTTTTTTGAAAATACTGTGACACCCGCATAAAATTACTGGACTATCGTATAACCTCGGATAGAAACCCTAGGGTTTATAGGATCATGAATTATTTCAAAAGATATCAAATAGAATCCTTGCAATCATTTTCTGAAATTAGTCTTTTCGTTGAGTAACATTGCTGTTTTTTTAATGTTGAAAAAGAAAGAAATTATCAGGTTTTTTTTGAGAGAAGAACTCTATATATTAGCTTGTGTTACGAAATGAACACTGTATGCATAATATATATCATGCAGTATACTTTATACACAGTATATATATTTTACACAGTATATGGTTTATATGTTAATGGAAGGACCAATACTGGAACTCTTGGAATTAACAAGGCGTAAGGGGGGGGGGGGAGGGGAAAGATAGTGGGACGGATTTTGTGTCACTGTCACGCACCTCGGATAAACTCGTAGTGAGTTTACCTACATGCTTCACCTGGCAGTAACAAACTGGTACGATGCAGCCATCTAACAATAATCGTGAAATCCGCCAAAATGCATTTCTGTTCGAAAAATGTTTGCTTGATGAGAGGGAAAAAACAAAAAAAAAATGAAAAGCTGGTGATAATGATGCTTCGATGAGAAAGCATAAATATATAAGAAAATGAGGAGAAGGAAGGATATAGCTGAATAAAAAGGTAAAAAAGAGTGCAGACATTCAAAGAATGCATAGTGCAATGAAATTATACATGAACGATGAGCAGATGAGCAGAGCGGTTCAGCTAACAAATGAGAAGAGATGAAAGGGCATGGGAAAAGTTCGGGATCTCTATGTGTCTTCAAGATTGTGCCAGCCGGTAATAAGCTGGATTCATTTCTCGGATATTTCGACTCACATTACTCGCCTTGTGATCAATTGCAATTTTTTTTTCGAGAAAACTAAATTTTTTTCAAATGCTTTAAAATATAAGACACCACTGAAATGAATATTTTCTTCTTTGTTAATTCTTTAGGCCAACGAAAATAAAAGTATTTCCTCCAATAAACTTTTTCGACAAAATTCGATTATTTGTGGACTTTTTCCGGATAATTTTACGATGGAAATTGAAATTTAAAAAAAAAACTTTTATTTGGTATGAAAGTTTACTCTAACCAAAAATTGGTATCATTAATCAAAGCCGAACACTCGAATTTTCAATTATTCCATTGTATAAACTCTCTTTTCATTATTTCTTTTATGATATTTCGTTTGTTTTTGAGTGATTCAATGAGTTATTATTTAATTTTCAATGTCAAATAATTTTTCACACAATTATTTGCGATAAATGAATAATTTCATCGAAAATTTCCCATAGGCGATCCAATTCCAATTCCAATTTCAATTCCAATTCCAATTCAATTCAATCGAAACTTTTAAATTTTGTTAGGCAGCCAAATTTGTGTATACAAATATTTAGTAATATATTTATTTCATTCTTTATTGTTATCTAAAATACATAACGCTTCTAACGTAGTGGGGAGGATGTCGTCGTGGCAGTCGAAGAAGAAGAGGTGGTGAGATCGTGTCCCGTGTGTATGTGTGTGTGTGTGTGTGTGTGTGTGTGAAATCATCGGCACAGCAACGGAGCACAATTGACAGCTCTCTCTGTGTATCACTCATTCAGTCAGGCCCATCATCGTGATCGGCTCTCACCGCCACAAGCGATGTTTTATCGCAACTTTCATCCTTCCATCCCTTCTCACCCCCTCCCCAACCCCCTTCCCAAATATTTTTATTTTTCTACTCTTTCAGCAATATCCAATTACAGATGTATCGACATATAATAGAATTAATGTTAGTACCTGCTGGGTAAGATCTCGTTCATAGAGTCATGACGGTAATGCTGTATCATCAGAGGGCAAATAGAAGGAAGGGGGCAGAGAGGGGCGGGAATTGAGCGCTTGATAAAGATGGTAGTAAATGAACAGGTACATGAAGCGATCTTTTCGTATCTGTCGTTATCGATTCTCCATTCTTAAAAATTGATGCACGAAAACATTTTTCACCGGATTAATTCTCATTTCTTGAATATATGTCAAGAATGATTTATATCGCAATTGTGTGACTTTGTTGAAATTTGAAATCGAATAGAGGGGGACGTTTTACTTTCTCTTATTATTTGCCACACTGGTTTTCTCATTTTCATTTTTTCCCCCATTTTGGAGACCGGTTATTCGTTGTATTGCTAATTGTAAATTAATTACTGAAATCATTTGTCACCTGTCCTTTTTTTCTCACATTACATCTTAACTAATTGCACGTTCTATGAAATTTCTCAACAATTTTCCTCGCGCTGTTATAAATATTTCATTTAATAAAATATATTCAATTATAAAATAATTGATATTGCATATTTGTTTGGGAAAAACACCAACAATAGTATAGTATAATATAATCGGCCATTAGTAAATATGTGATCCGATACTTCCGGTGTTTCTGATATATAGCATATAGCAAATAATAGTATGCAATTTTGAAAATGTGCTAATCGAGAGGTAACGATCGTGAAAATAAAATTATAGTAGTATAGATTTTATCCATCAACTAGCAAATTTTCTCAACGCAAATGTTTTCTATTTTTCTTCATATTTCCGCTCGGTCTTTTAATATTCTAATGAATGTTTGTGTGTTTGCATTTCTCGGAGTGTTGCAAAGGAAGAAAGGAGAGAGAAAGAAGGACGAGATAGAGGGGTATTTATTATTTCTATCGTTTAAAAAACAATCATTTCGTTGCGTTAAAAGTTTGTTGCTGCAAAAAAAAAGTTTTTTTTTCGCAGGTAATTACTTCTTTTGAGGTACGTTTATGAATATTAGGTATACTAATTGAAAGTATAGCATAAAATTTGAAATTCTGTTCAAAGTAATAGAGTATCCTCAAAGAAAGACAAAAAAGTTTTAACAGTTTCATGGTCATCGAATAAGAGCGATCATTTTAAAGCACAAAATCGAAGAAAAAAAAGAAGGGAGAAGAAAGATTGGAACATTCGTATTTTTGAATGGAGAAAAAAATATTAAAACGATGGTGTTGCGCTGAGATAATTGTGCCGATTCATTCCTCTTCCTCTTCTCTTCACCATTCTCATCGCTGCAATACAAATCGACGGATGGAGTCAAATAAGGTAGAGCTAAGTATAAGAAAAAGTTGTAGAAGTTTTATACGAATAAATGCAAGAATATAAATCGAAATAGGCTTCTCGTAATGATATCAGTTTGTGAGTATTTCCCTATTCCATCTTTTTTTCCCCTCTCACGGGGTATTTATTGCCACCCGACTGGCTTATAGAATCATGGGACTCAGTGATGTCGCATTTCCTCGCGCTATAGTCATAGGTGATTGTATATGAGTGTACACGTGAAATGTGCATGACTAAATCGCTCGTGTCTTAATGGACGTTGTGTACGTCGTTTGATCATTTCTATACGTTTGTCGGCAGCTGTTTCGATGTAGTGATAGCGCCACTTATGTGAGTTTCTTTTTTTTGCAAACCTTGTTAGTATATCATTTTTTAATGAATTTTAATTTGCACTCATTAAATATGACGCCCACTCCTCCCCCCTTCCCCTCTCTGCCATCTGCTGAAACATTTTCGAGGACATATCAAAGTTGCAAATGTGGAGATCGAGACGGGAACAATCAAAGACAGCAATTTTATTTGACCCTGGAAGTTAACGCTCCCTTGAAGAGGTTTTTGCTTTAAATCAACTTTGCATATATGTGTTGAGGTGAAATTTTTCCTTATTTCAGTCATGTAATTCTCCGTAGTTTAGAAATTTTTTGCAATTTGAAGATTTGCAAAAATCTGCTCGGAGAAAACAAATCATTTTTCTTTAGCAAAAATTATGTACCTCATTGAGTGTTGATGGTAGGGCGCATTAATTTGAAATGGAAAAACATCAGACGAGCAGTGCGGAGGAGGAGGAGGAGGAGGAGGAGGAGAAGAACAACTTGTCTAATCGGTTGAGGTGCCAAAAATTAGAGGCTAGGGTATTACCTGTGTATTGCTGTAAGTTTTTTTCACTAATTTCCTTGTGAAATGTGTTTCAATTATTTTCGTAATTATCGACTAGTCATGAGAAGTGTCCCTCTCTTATCATGAAGAACACCGTTGTTTTTATTTATTTTCATTCTTTTGCAGCGGCAATATTTGTTTGCAGTGGCATTGCGATATTATCAAACATAAAATTAACTAACAATACTCGAGTCTTGAAAATTTGCGTTAAAGAATTTTTATGATACAAGTTGAACCTTACATTTACTTAAAAAAAGACAATCATAGCAGCAAAAAATTCATAAAATCATTACAGAGCAGTTAAAAAAAAAGCTCAGTAGGAGTTGGCACAATATGCGCTTTTTGTGTTCCATTCTGCTAACCGGAAATTTGACTGGGAAATTAAATAGCTAATTGATAATAAATGTGCTGAATAAATGCATTCATATATTGACTAATTCGAGTGCTTCTATAGACATTTACGCTATGATCAATTTGAAATGCAAATTTTCTTTCTAAGTTTAAATATCAGTGGCTCTCTTTGATAGAAACTTCTCTTTTACTTCAATAGTGATAGTAGAAACTTGAGAAAATCACTGATAGAAACTTCTGACGTCTCGTTGCTTCATAATGATGTATGTAGTATCCATAAAATTTCAAAGCTTTTACTTTAGCACTCCTAGTTGGGACTTCTAAGCACACCAACAAACAGACGGATACGGACACAGACACAGACACATACACACAAACACAATGTCAGCAAAACGCACTTTCACCGAGAATGTTGTAAAAGCGCATTCAAAAAAAAAAAAAACTTGGAAATCATTTTATATTAATATATAAGAGACGAAATTTCTTCTGACGAAATGAAATCATTAAATACACAGCTTAAACGATCGCAATAGAAAAGAGTCAGCCGATTCATTGCTGTTTTTTTTTTTTTTTACTGCAATGTTATAAATCGATGCTGTAAAGTGAAAATCGTTTTTTTTTTTGAATTTCTTTTGAAGAAATGACGAAATTTGTGTCGATATCGATGGTGAATTTGATGATTCATAGCTGTCACTAATTTACAGAATATCGAAAAGTTCAACAATTTGTTTATTTTTATTTTTATCTTTTTATTTTTTTTTTTTTGCTGTTGCTTATTAAGCGCGGTCGATCTCCAAATATTCGTCATTTATTTCTCATTTATTTTCGTCATAGAAGTATAATTTAACTCTCACTCATGCTATTGTCAAATCATAGTTTATTCGGTTGTTACTATTTTATGATTATTGTGAGTAATTTTACGGTTTACACCATCTATAGGTTTTTATAATTTTTTATCTCTAGGTAATCACTGATGCAAGTTTGAGGTCAGTCTCTTCATACCTCGAAGACCTTTACTCAAGGTAAACGGTAGTTTAGTTGTCATGACCATAATAGTAAGTTGTCGTTGAATAAAGTTTAGTTTCCACTAATATATGCAGAAATACCAAGTTTTGCATGAACTTTGCAATAGGCTTACCGTATGCTTTCGATTAAACCCCCACTGAGGTTATAGATCACTCTCATATTCCTAAACAAAACTTTTTTGGAGTACTTTTTTACAATTCAGGAAACTATATTTCTGCGACCTTTTTACACAGTCGTATGAAGTTTTTTGGCGCATAATCTTATGCGTTTTTGGTGAGCACTGATCATATCCCATACCCTAACGTCAAAGAAATTCGATATAAACAAGGAGGAGATAAAGAAGATAGAGAGGTGTGGAGCTTTATTCAAAACTTTTCGATAATTGATTTTCATTACTTTCTAATGAGAGTCTCAATTACACTCTATCGAAATTTTCTGCATAAATCTATTAATGATAGTTGAAAAAAATTATTTTCTTTCTCTTTAAGCATCTTTTCTTCAAGTTTCTTCCCATGAGAAAAATATAAATTTCGTTAGCTGATTTGCAATTTTCAACTACTAATTCTAATGTCGAATACTTGAAACTATCAGCCAATTCATACCGCTCATTATATTCGGCGATATCGTTATGCTCAAAAGTTAAGGAATATCATTTTATAATTGACGTTTATTCTACTCTTTAAAGGCTACCATTCCTTCAGCCGGATTTTACTGCCAACGATCTTACTTGATCGATTACTTACTCTTATCTCTACCTTTAAACATATCGTTTAGAACCAGAATATTAGGTTCATCTATATTAATAAAATTGTAATATAGTTCAGATTGCTTTATTGAGATGTCTAAAGTTAAAGAGTGAAAGGATTTCCGAAATCCATCGTTTGCAGTTGAATTATTAAATATTATTTGTGATGTGTAGTGTGGAATTTCTAAATTCTTCCGGTAAAAGCATTCTTCTTTCAAAATTTTCGTAATCATCATTCACGGGGGTTCTTGGAATCAGACCCTCGGAGCTTCTAAATGCGTTAGGGAGCTAGCAGAGAGGGGATGAGTTATAGGCATGGGCAAACATCCATAAGTTGGAAGTCTCCATTCTTCTTTTTTTTTTCTGTGGGAATTGGCATTAGTGACCAAGCGAAGTGATTGGTGACCTATTGTAGAATGTGATAAAATTTTCGTATTTTTGAAAGAATGCTTGGATGAAAGCTGCAACAGCTCTTTTTTTGGTACCAGTCAGGTCAAAACGAATGAACCCGAACTGACATAGTTCCTACGGTCTTTCCCCTTCATCCTTTTGGCCTAACTCCCCTCCCCCAATCTCATCCGTCTTCCGGTCGTTTCAACATTTCCACAGCTATGTCTGTGATGTGCGTGGTTACTTAAAGGTAACAGAGAGGAGAGTTTCGTTTGGCGCAAGGGGACGCTGCATAAGGCGCATCACTGGGACAGCTTTGCACGTCATTTGCCACTTCCGATGCATCAGTCTGTCAGTGTCGATCAAATGTCCTTGAAAGGCGAGACGTTGTCTCTGTCTTCTCGTTACCTTTCATAGGTGCTGCACCTGTCTTCCTTTCTCGCTCTCCATTTCTTACTTGTTTTTCTTTCGTATATATCATAAATTCTTGATATCTTTCGAAATTATAAAATCCTTATCTTTCATGACTGAAAAAAAAATTCTTATCCAGTTTTCGTTACGCATTTAGCGAAAAAAAAAATCTCTATCGTCTCCATAAATTGAGAAAATAATGTCCCCTTTTCAATTGGATGTGAAAATATTAATTTTTATTCTTCTATTCTTTTTTTTTTCAATGAGATTCAGTTGTGAACATTTTTCTTCAAATCTTTTTTTGTGTATTTATTCTTTTTTTTTTTATTTTCTAAAATAATCGCTTAAGTTTTTAAGAATTTTCGAGCAAATCGCTTATATCGAATCGAAACGAAAATTTATTCGATGAAAATCATAACTGAATTGACAATAAATTATGCTGTATTCCACCATTCAATGTTGATCAGATACTGGTATATTAGTTGCTTTCGATGGATTCATTCATTAGAATATTTCTGCTATTTTAGTTATATATATTTTATTAGCTGAATGCTTTATAAGTCCGTCTGATGATCCTGAAAAATACCAACAGTTTTACAATCCTTCATGAGCACAACGGAATATAAGCTATGCATTATTGCATCGAATGAGGTTTGATCTATTCTGTGATGAATAAATAACTAAAAAATAAATGAATAAATGAATAACAAATAAATAACTAGACGAACAAACAAATAAGTAGGTGAAACGTTTGAGCAAAATGCTTGAAAATGCCAAGCCATTTATATAATATAGGATGGATGCCTTTATGTGCCAAGTTTGCAACATTGTAGCATTATTGCCAGGAACAATGTTGCTGTATATAATGCTTTACTGCTTGCTGTGATTACTTAATTGTTATATCTACTTTATTACCTTGAATTACCCCCCCCCCTCTCCCCTCTAAATTTTTAAAGAAAAGGCGCTCTTCGTAAATTCCGTCTTCGACCATTAAATGCCTGAGTGAATGAATTGTTTCGAAATGCGAAACATTAAAGAGCGATGTTATAACGTTTTAGAATTTTATGCGAAAATATTCCCCTATCGCTCATTAAAACTTTTTTTTCGATTATCTACTGTTGCAAATTTTAAAGAAATATTATAAGCCCTTCGTTGTTTTATTCTAAATGATACGGTACAATTCCCCATTTTATAATATAATTTTATTACAATCTAACTTGATTCAATGATTAACTCGATTGTGATACTACTTTGCATCATATTGTATCATAAGTAGATGAATGTATACATCGGGTTATTCATTTTGCAAAATTTTTTGCATTCTTTGCATTTTTTTTTTTTTTTTTTTTGCAAAAATACGTTTAATTTGAATTTTTTGCAAACGATGAAATTGCATTAAGTGGGAAAGTGCAATAAATAATTTTATAAAAAAGTCCATTTTTTTCTTTCCAAAGAAATTTGTTTTTTTCAATTTCTCCGAACTGTTTATTTTCATTGTTCATTTATTATAGTGATTGACGAATATAAGCGTGAACGAATGTTCGCTTTCTTTGTTTCGAAATACACCGAAACGTTTTTCGTTTTGCTCCGATATCATTACGATTAACTACGTTCTCTTTCCTCTTGAATTAATCTTTGTTCTCGTTCTATCCATTGTTCCCCCCTCCTCCCTTTCCTCCATTTCATGTTAGTTTCCGGCTCTTATCGATCACTCAACGCCGTTCATTCATCGTGAGAATATCGATTTCACTAAGAGCAAGCGAGCATCGCTCAGCGCAATAGTACCCACTAATGCGCATATATAAAAGCGGATTAAAATGCGTTTGTTGATGCTTTTGAAATAAGGTTTTGCTTGTAGAAAGGAAAATCTGCTCAAATCACTGCGTCTTTTTGACCGTCAATAATAAAACTCTTGTAGAATTTTAGTATAAAATGATCACATTTTATCGATGGATAGCTTACATTTGCGGGGGGAGGGAGAGGAATAATCTCTAAAAAGGGAAGGGAAAACGATGAGGGGGAGGGCAATTTTTGAGGGGAATTTTAACGGCCTCTTCAACATCATGGTTCGTAATTGGGAAATAGTGCAACTGTAAGAGATGCATTGATGAGAAAGTGGGAACAATGCATTACTCATATCCCAACGACAGTGCCGTTTATTGTTATCTGCTAACAAGTGCGTCATATAATTTTCCTCGTGATAGATTCATGCATTCCTACAGAATGGCATCGTATCGTCATACTTTATTACTTTTTTGATCGTTAAAAGTACATTGACTTCGAGTATTAGTAGATTAGATATTTAATCGGTAATTTTTCAACTACATATCTTTTTGAATGGATCAATTGGATCAATAAATCGATAATCACTGAATCAAATGGAGCACTTTAATAAATCACTGGATCAAGAATTGTTTAGTTGATCGAAATTACATCAAAATCACTCATATTTTTCATATTGAATCAGCGAATCATATTCGTGATCAGTAGGTTTCATTGCTTCTTTTTTCTCATTTTTTATTTGCATTCCCACACATCGCTCTTTGCTGGAAATATTTATCTACCATGATTGTTACAGTAATATCAATCGTCGAATTTTTTATCTATTCAAAGAATATTGCATTTATGGTCTTTGATCTTCTTATCAGCAAATTTTGTTAATTGGCAGTTCCATTTATTAATATTTAAGTTCTTTTCGAGGGCAATCAATATCGATAATTAGGCTAGCATGGGGGGGGGGGGGGGTTGCGGCTGGCAGTAGAGGGTAGTGCTATTAGATACCAGCTGATCTTTTCTTTTTTTTTTATTAAACCATGCAATGCGTATTTTGTTGCAGTAGATCATTTCAGGCTGGTATTTGAAGAGTTAACCACTTTTCAAGTGCTGAATTTTTCTCGAAAAATCCAAGAAGCCCGAATTATTGCGAAATTCAAATTTTATTAGCAAGATATATCACATTTTATTTTATTGCAATTATTTTCTTTCTTTTTATTCATTTTGATTGCTAAAAATGGAAAAATTTACATTTGCCAAAATTTCGGAGAACAAATATTCGACGATATGCGCTTTTCGATTTGCATATTTATTCGAGAATATGCTATAATGAAGATTGGTTTCCAAGAGTAGTACATATTTTCTCCACAAAACAGCATATGTATTCATTATTCGTCAATATGCACTCATTCACTATTCATATTCATATGCCGTTTCAAAAATTTTTTCCTTTATTTGCAAGTCACGTCAATTTTTTGCACTTGTAAAGAATAATGCACCCATCGAATTGAGATAATTTCTCGACACCACAGTTTGAAATGGACTATGATATATGATTCCGGCATTAATATATTCATAGCAGAACTCCACTTGCTTATTACAACGTTATTTTTGTTCGCTTAATCTTTATGGATTTCAAATTCGCTCCATTTAAAGCACAAATTTATCGTTTTCTTGACTAATTCGATTCCTTTGCATAAATAGTTTTCATGGGTAGTAGTCACGATAAAGTTGTGATACATATGAATTGGGAAACCGGTATTTATAGGTGAGTGGCGACTAGTGGATATTGTAGTCACAAAGGTGAGTGCAAAATGTTGGAGGTGAATAGAGACTAGGACTGTCTCGAGTAGAAAACGAACGCTGCTCTTGTGAATTCCTGAGATAGCGCCCGTTTATCACCTACAAAGCTGCATGAATCAATAGTAAATTTTTCAACGTTTCCTGAAGTATTCGTTCCGTTTTTATTGATAAAAGCATTTCTTTTTTTTCTTCAATTGTTAGTAAGTGAAAATTCTTATTTGTAGAGCTATTGATCGAGAGAAATGAACTATCTATCTTTTTTGAGATCTTTAATTGGATATGGAGATTTTTCGATTTCAGTTTTTATCTCAACTGTTTTTTAATATTCTTCAAGATGCTTCATCTTGTATAAGTGTAGATAAGATAAACTTATTACAAAATTACGTTTTATCATATCAACAAGTGGAATATTTCTAGTAGTAAACCGTCAAACTAAGGTGCTGTTAGTGGTGGGCAATCGCTATAAGACACCGGCAGCTTGTTATGTTGGTCGTACTAGCTATTGTTGTTATTGCGGACGATAGACGCAATGTCGAACGTAAACCAACTAGCGAACGTCGCTGTGTACGCAGACGGGGGCGCATTTATGCCTACTATCCTATCAACTTCGCCTATTCAATTTGAGCTGATGGTCACCTGTATTATAGAAGAATCCAGTATAGATTTAATTGCCTTTTTTAAATTCACATTTAAAGGCAATCGCCTCTTCGCCGATCCTCATTTAGAGATTGAGCATCGAAAATTTTCATAATTTATCAAAAATTAATTAGTGCTATTTGAGGATTTTGAAATATTGGAAAATTTGGAGAATTTTAGTAAAAAATTTAAAAAATTGCAAAAATTAAGTGAATTTTCATTCAAAAATGTAAAAATTTTGGGGGTTTGTTAGTGAAAATTTTTAATTGAAGTTTTAAATGTGTGCTTATTCATCACTTCAACATTATAGATGGACTCAGAAGATGCTGTTTTCATTCTCGCGAAGTGCTGATGCATTACACATGTTGTCAAACAAACCAAAGGTGAAAAGAATATGCAAATGCGCATGGATGGGTTTGAGATGAGAAAAGATAGAGAAAAAGAGAAGGGAAAAAGTGCAATAAAGTTTTTATTCACTTGTAAATTAGGGTTTTTTTTTAAAAATAGAAGCCCCGGGCATTATAATACATTGATTACGGTATTATAAGGCAACTAAAAAACGTTGATTTGTGATACATCATGACTCATATGGATGTAATTTGGCTGCAACAATATGCACACTCTATTATCTTTTTATGAGGGACCTTGAAAGCCGCTCCTTTGATATGTGCGGGATGATCTAATTGTTTTCTGCTAGCTTTGCTCTCGTTCGCCGTATATTTGAATACCTTTTGATCGCATATTATCAGTACAGAATTATTTCTCAGTGCTATTAGGACTTTTCTTTTCCACAACAACCTTTCAAAATTAACTATTAAAATCATGCACACATTTGGAGTATGGATTAAATACAATCCTGATGCAGGCGACACCTAGGATTAGGTTTAAGTCGCGACTGCATGCAGATGGGCTGAGCCTCATCTCGATCCCGTCCGAGAAAAACCTTGAATATATATGGCCGCAAACACAGTATACGGTGCTTTCGCCGATAGTTCCTAAATATGCAGGTGTTGTTTATGTTTTTGGCAAATTCGGACACGCAAACCTCGAATGACGTCATCTAAAGCTGACAAGAGCATATAATTTAGTCCGAGAAGACACTCACAGCGAAAGATAACATAGGAAACAAAATAAGTGCTTCGTAATGTGTAATTGCCAGTCATCTCGATATGATGTTCTGGTCGTGAGTGAGACCTGATCAGGATTTATCCGAGAAAATCGATTTATTTTCTTTCTATCTACAGGAAGAGAATCCAAAATAAAGTGAATAGTTATTTTGCTTATTCGGAATTTATTCTAGCATATTGTTTTGAGAGTGCCTTCCACTTACAACGCAAATAATTATCATTACCCTCGAATGTTGACATCACCAACATCCTTTTTTTTTCTATTTATCGTATTTTTTTGAATAGAACACCCGGATACTCTCCTTCTCCAAGCATATAAGTTCTTCGCGTGTGTTTTTAGTCAATAAGATGCCGTTTGTAGTTAATTTTGCCCATTTATAATCAACCAGCCTCATAATCTCTTTATAATCTCATCTTAACCATGGGTTTTTTTCATATCAAACTACTACCTGTATACATATGAAGGTGGGTTTTTAGCTGAGCCGTAATAGTACTAAATGCAGTCTGTGGTGCAAATGGCCAGCTTCCTGATACATCCTAATGATATCAACTCTTATTTAAGTTTTTCCTGTCTTACCACTCTATCATTATCATTTGTGATATAAATATAAGAATTTAAAGATAAGTGACACCGCTGTGGATATTTTCATAGCACTTTAATTTTAGTAAGCTTGGCATTCTCGATCTTAGATATAAGTGAATATATTTCATGCAAGTATAGAATACCTTATAGGGAAATACAGCTGTTATATATCTATTTTATTAAGGTTCATTAAATATAAAGTAATTAATCGGATTGATTGCTGTCGATGCTTATAATTTTTGCCTTATTTTATGACCTAAATGGGATATTGATAACTTAACGCCCAACGTGACTAATGAACTGATTTATAATCTTTCTCGTAGTCAATATCGTTTTGGCGATAGAGCGCCGGCGACCGCCGATTCGACGACTGACGTTAATGTGCCAGCTGCTTGTTATGAGTGACATTCGTGAACAACAATATTCTTACGTTGTAATCTCTCTAATCCCTCTTATTCACTATCTTTCCTATCAATACCATTTATTCGATAAAAATGATTTCTTTAACGCCATTGATATCGGCATATAAATTATATTTTTGTTCGGTAATGGTTTAATTGGTGGCATGGTAATGGTTTAGTTAGTTGGTGACTACCCAATGCAACAGTCAGTATTAAACTATCGAACCCGAAAAAGTTCTCATTCTTATTAATGGAATCGCTTTATCGAACTCAATGAATCATTGATTGATCACTGCGCTAATCGCATCCTTGAAATCGCTTGTATTACTAGGATTTTAGAAGTTATAATATACTTTGTTTTAATGCCTTATTTATTATTATTATACTTTATTACTATAATTCATCACATAGATATAAATAAATGAATTCGCGCACCGACGTATTTGATACGTAATATTGGTAGCATTTCGTATTAAATTGTCCTATTGGCAGCTTCTGTCTGTTTAAGTTTCTATTGACAACCGAACTTCCTCTACTACATTTTGCGTGTTTGCAGTATCTTCTTTATTATTTTATTAATTTGGAATTAAGTCATGTCTTGTTTTTTCTCCTATTCGTGATATACTTAAGTCACCTTTTTTCTTAAATATATTTAACTTACCTATTTGTTTCTAACCAGTCTTCTTTTATTTACTTCGATCTTTTCATCACATTTCTTTCATCTAATTTTTGCTGTTTCATTTAATTTTGAAGATATTATAAAATTTTGCTAATCACTTCCGGTATTTAATTGATCGGATGCGGTGCAATTTTCACTAAGGATTTATAAAACTCGTCGTTTTCATTAAAAAGTCTATCGTTAGAGGTTTCGCCAATATTTTTAAATATTAGAGGAAGCCGGCTGGCACAGTAGATTGAAACGCAGACATACATCCACAGAAACAAGCATACAACGGCACTTCCCCTTATACGCTTTTCACTTTGTCGCAGAATTTTTTTCTCCGATGGAAAGCAAATCGATTATACGCATTGCGACTTAAATATTAAATATTAACACTTGTTGAGACTTTCAGTCAGAAAGCATAGAAAAAAAAAAGAATTTGACTCTATAGAATGCATTTAAAATTGAATAACTTATTGGAGGGAATTCTATATTAAGCGCCTATCAATTTACTATTATTAATTATAGCTATGAAATTTTAATTTGTTGCACTGAAGATTGGAAATGTTTAACCAACGCATATAAACACAAACATTTATGAAATATTGATGAGTAACAATTTGTATAACTCATATTTGCATATTTCACAGGGAAAGTATCGGAAGTATTGAGTGAGGAGTTCATTGAACGTTCGTTTAGATGTTTCGATAACAATAACGACGCTTATGGGAAAGTTGTATTGTCTATCCCAATTATCCTATCATATTATTGTTTTCCATTTTTATTTGTCATCATTGTCTGGTTATTGCGTTGTTGCTGTTCATATAGTATCAATTGTATCGCCATCTCATCTGATAGCATTGATAAAAACGATGATAAACATCAGTGTGTAATGAAATTATTCGAGAAGAATTGCTAATAGTGTTTAGCTGGCTCCTATTTGAGGTGGCATTATCAATATCGAAGTTATAGTGATCGATCGTCCTATCACCTGTCAATGAGAATGGTATATTACCATTATATCACTACGATCCTATCACCTATCGACGAGTGGAGTTTATCACAGCTCTATCATATTGGAGCATCATGCGCCGTCAGAAATTACAGCAGCTTTCTAGCTGTCATGAAATTTCATCGATCATTATAAGACTAATTCCCATGCTCAATCACTAAAATCACAACAAATGAAGTAATCACTGAAATTTCAAATACAAGTGAATTATATTGCTTATTAGAGGTATTGATGCAGGTAACATAATTGGTGTTTATTACTTGGAATGTTTTTTCCGCTATAATATTAACTAATTGAATATAATTTAATATTTAACGATAAAAAATTAATTCATTAATAAAAATTCATAGCTGATATAAAATCGATAGAATAAATAAAAACAGATAACAAAAATAAATCGACAAAAACAATTTTTTTCTTCTTGAAGGGAAAGGGCAAAGAGAGCGAGAAAAGCACCAATTAGCGTGTTCATCAACGTGCCTTCATGTAGCAAATGTCGGGAAGGAATAATGAGATAGCGATCTTTTCTATTCGCGATAATTTCTCTATTCATTCAAATTTTTCATCAATTTTTCAAAATTATTTGCTATTGTTGATGATAATATTGATAGCTATATCGCATTAGTTGGATATATTGACAACCATAAAACTTTCTTAAGTGGCGCTTTTGTCCGGTAATGTTTTGCTCACTTTTGACGTGAATGTAATAAAAAAAAATTTTTTTTTAATGACCTCTTTTGGCTCGAGTTTAAATTTTACCGATAATAGTCTTTAAAAAATTATAAGCTTCGAATTCTGGAATTTGCCTCAACCTATCCATAGTTGTTTCGTTTGCTATTAGAACGAATATTTTTTGTCCTGAATTTTTAAAATTTTCTAATTAAAAATTTTTCAATTTTAGGGTCTCTTATATCTTCCTTATTTTCTTTATTTATTAATTGGCTAGCAAAAATGCGATGAAACATTTAGTTGATCGTTGAAGAATTTCTTCATGTAGAGTCATTAAATGTTTCACACTTTTGTTTGCGCTAATGATAATGAGAAAAAAAATTTCCCATCCGTTCTTCGAATCACCTGAAAATTATCTGAATTTAAAGTTCGTTGAATTTCTAATTTTATATACGCAACGCGTATATAAGTTTCGCCGAAATATGTTTTAAATAAGAGGAATATTTTTTAAAAGATATAAAAATTTCCACTATTAACCATTGAATGACTCATCGATTTCAATAAAATTTCCAATAATTCGGCTGTTTTCTTTAGAGATTTTTTTTTGTGTGTGTAAATATAGGAAAATTATGAAAATCGCTCGTTGTGATGTTTTCAATCGATAACCAATGAAAGACCGGTTTGCGAACGATCAAATTCATTGCAACGCGTCGCACCATTAAAGCGTTGCTCGTTTCTGATGCACTTTGATAGGAATCTATCAAAAAAAAAAGGAAAATAAATGGTCGATCGTTTAATCGAGCATTTTGCAGAATATGCAAATTTTACAAGATATGCAAATTTTCTGGTTAGATGCTCAGCTTAGCGATCATCGAATGAAGGCTTTTAGCCGGAATTTATTGATTAATTTATTAATTACCAAAATATTCAATATTATTGTGTTGAATATTAAGAGGCATCATTTTGCTAGAAAAGACTAACAATATGAAAATTATGAATTTTGCTGATAAAATATAGTTGTCTACGGTTTTCGAGTGGCTTCTTTCAAGAATTCGATTTTTCCTTTCTTTTTTGCTATGTTCTTTGCAAAATTTTCCGTCGTTTTTTTTGCAAGATTTAACCAAAATTTTTCTGAGGATTCATTCAATGAAAATTCCGGAGTTTATGGCTGACTTTATTTGCTTCACCTTATTACTTGATGATGAGTGAAATATTTGCATAAACATGGCTGGATGATTGAGATCGTTACCCATAACACGAGACAAAATTTGCATATGCCACAACTCTCTGCAGTCCCATTCTCCCACCTCCCCCCTGGTTCTGTCCATCGACTCCTGCCTGTCTAGTGTTTTGGGAAAAAATGCCACGGCTGTCTTCCTCATCTGTCATGTTCCCCGAAAAATATCCATTTTTACCTGTTCGGAATGTCAGATTTTAAGTCGTTGCGCCTTACTAAGTTTTTGAAAACACAGATGACTTCCATGGTGGTAGTCTTGCCACCTTATTACCCTCAGAGGAGGGCAAGGCGAAAATTTTCTAATCGTAAGGTCACTGTAATTGCAAATGCTTTGATAGTTTTTTGTTTCAGACAATCTGCTATATATTTATATATCACAGATGAATTTCTTGGCCGTCTTTTATATCTCTATTCCATCGTCTTAGGATTGAAACTTTTATTCCACGAAATTCCGGATGATGAGGTCTTCTTCGAATTTATATTTTTCTACTTGATTGCTTAAAGAATCGTTTCATCACCTTTTTTTGATTTATTACAGTTGATATGTTATCAGGTAATTGATAAAGGGGGGGGGGTCTGAATATTCATGAAACGTTAAAAAAAGTTGTATATGAGTGCAAAAGGTGTCTGTATGTGAAAGCAAGATATAATAGAGCAAACTGTGGTGGTAGTGGTAAACGTGTGCTGATAGGAGTGCGGACGAGGCAACAGACTGTTGGGCTGCAGTGTTGTCTCGCCCATTCATCGATCGAAGGGGGTTGCGCTCGCAGCGTCAGTCTACAACCCCCCGACTCGTTGATGCGTCTTCCCTTCTGTTGTGTCGCTCCGATCGATGCGGCCCATCAAATGCTTATGCTCCTCTTCAGCTGTCACTTATGCGTCGAGCTCTGTCACCCTCTCCACCTTCTCGAATCTCAATTCTTCACTCCTCCATTAACCCCGCGCTAATTTTTATTCAACTACGTGGATGGAAGTTACGAAATACACCGAGTCATCTCTGTTATTGCCATTGCATTGCGTTGAATAAGTTGTCGGAAGCGTGCATATCTTCAGGTGGTTAAACTCCCTCCTACCTGCCTCACAAAACTTGCTGCACTTCACCTGAGCAAACTAATAGTGCTTGAAATAAGCTCCTAAAGGTATAGGAGAGCAGGTGCACCATCTGCATAACGTGCGGCACCTATATCCATAACGGAAACCTGCGTGCACATGTCCTCGTTTAATGCACTTTTATGAGACTATTTGGACGCAGTTGACGAGAAATGTTTTCCCGAAAGTATCGTCGTAGGTGGCATATTAGATTTGAGAGGTAATGAGTCACCGACAGGCTTAATGATTAATTAGCTGTGTAAATCAACTTCAATAGGAATGTTTTTTCTTCGAGCAACTAGTGGTCATTACTTTAGAAGAATTCAGTGGTCATTATTTCCAATTTGTATATTGATGATTCATTCGTTTCGATTCGTTGTACCCGAATTTCCATTTTGATTTACTTTTGCTGAAATTTTTAATCGCCTTATGCAAATTTGTCATCTGCATATATGCATATATTATCTCCATTTTTTTTTTGTATTTTTGATGATTTTTTGCACTCAAATCTCTGAGATATTATTTTTATGGATGCTTGCAGAAATTTTATACTTAGAAGGCCTCGATTTATATGTTATTACTGGCGAAGAGTAGAACACTAAGTGTGAAAATGTGAGGAGGAGAAAATATTCAATTCTAGATGACTGAAATTCCTTTGAAAAAAAGCTTGAAATTTGAACAATTCCCTCCAATTCCAAACCCTTTTCCTAAAAATGTTCACTTTTCTACGATAGCTCTAGGCGCATAGATTCATTAAGCCCATTTATAGTTTTTAAACTCATTTAATTTATATCATCGCCAAATTCAATATTTCATGGCGCAAATGTCCAATCCTTTTTACCACACATATTATATTTATTGAATAGTCCTCCTTTAGCAGGTATTTGCTTATTTCTTTAAGCATTCATTAACGTCATGCAGCACCGCAAATAGTTTCTTGCCTATGTGAGTTTCTGAAATAAAATTGCCAGAATCTGTTCTCGTCTTAATTGTTGGCATATGTCATTCGTTAAACTCTCCTCATGACAGTCAATGTTTCTTTAAAGCCTATTTGTCCTCCTGTTCGGTTTCGTTTCTTAATTTCAACTCGAATATTTATTGTCTTCGGGCAATTTTTATGGCTAAAGTACCCAATTGGTTTCCCCCTTTATCTTTTTTTGGTTCTCAAATCTCTTTGATATTCGATATCTCCAGCATAGTCTATTTTTCTGCGTTTGAAATTTCCTGAGGGTATTTTTCTAAATTCTCGTTTTGCAGCATTTTTTTATTCGAAGAAAAAATTGCAACGCATTCGAATCACTATCCATTTCATACCGAGAAAAACCTATCGAGGAAACATATATGCGTCATTCTTTTTTGCCTTTTTGTCTTCTATCTCTTTGAAACTGTTTACCATGTGATGTGGGTTATGACCGGTAATTTTTAATTTTTGGTTGGTTATGACAGGTAATTTGTACTTTATGATGTGGTTACTACAGGTAGTTTAAACTTTATGGTGTGGTCAAGACCGATAATTTGTGTCATGTGACGTGTTTATGGCTGGTAATTTATCAAATTTTAATCGGCGTTTCGAGCACTGTGCTCTGCCATTTGCGTTCCTTAAGTGACAGCCGTAATGACTTGCGCGGTTGCTTCGGTTTATTGCATTTTTATTTAATTCCTAACTTTATTTTTGTTGTTTAATTACATAATTGTGTAGTTTCTTTAGCGCAAAATAGGCATTTCTTCTTGTTGGCAAGCGAACTTTTTTCGAAACTGCATGCTAGATCGATACAAGCAGCGAACTTATTGCGCAAATAAGCAAAGCTAGAGCAATCAGAAATAATTTTTGAAAGCTTGACGTGATTTTATTTAATATGGCGCAAATGTCCATCGCGCAGAACGTTGCAGATGGTGCATTTCTGAGTTATACAATGAACAATATGATGGATGGCACTTCTCTAACTACGTATGTTCTCTACGAACTTATCTTACACTGAACATAAAGTGAGTGACACTTGAATTTCACTTCAGCTGATATGAGATGGGAAGGTGATAAGCAAATGTGATGTGCATTCCTCACGATTTCTTAATTTTTGTGAAGCACACGCACATCACATACTGCAAGGATCAGTCTGAAAGCTTCAGTTGACCTTGTTTACTTGACCTCACCTGATTTCCTCTGATGCAGTACCAACGTTTTAAAGAAAAAATGTGCCGAATCGAGCGAAGCGTTGTTTAGATAACGTGAGCGGAAGGGTAAAATAGCTTATGATAGAGTAGGCGTAACCCGTTATACTGTTATATTTGGGAATGCACAAAGCGTTCGAATGGTCGAAGTGAAGCAGTGTGGAAAGTGCTGAGATCACAATTTGGCTAGTTAGTGGGCAGTTTCGAGCATGGAGATAATGAAGCTGTAATTTTTTGGAAATTTAGACCCCCTTCTTCTTTAGAGGTTTGTCTCTTTTTGCATTTTGTCATTTTTTGCTGAATTTTTGTCAAAACAGCAGACAATCAAATTTTCCTTCATTTCAATGATGGCATAATTGGCATATTTAGGTTCAAAGACCTCTCGCTTTTACAGTTTAATGTTCATCGAGGCAGTTTACGCCATAATGCTTCATAGTTCCCGCTAGTATGATATAATGGTGATCTAAACACTTTCTGAATTGGTCTTAGTGACTTTTGATTGGTGACGGTAATCACTTTGGCCATTCGAGTCTTCCAAGCACAACCAACACCTGTTTCGCTTAATTGCCATATTAGTTTTAATGAACAGATGTAATGGTTATTGAACGTTTCATGCTTGCGGTAATGCCTGTTTTATTCACTCTTTTCTTGCCGTTGATAAAGTCTGAATGCCAAAACGACGCCGACACTTCACCGGTTCTATGCCGAAATATAGACCCGCAGGCGGTTTTATTTTAAAGCTAGAGCACCTCAGCACTGCTTTGAAGCATTTTACCTACAGTTGAACTAACACAATTAGATGTTTTACTTACGTAGTAGATTTATATTCGTTGTTATTTCAATGTTTTTTTGTTGAGTAGATCAGCTGAAGGGTTGGCATGTGGATCCGGAGCACACGGATCCGGAAATCTGTAAGTAGATGGTTTATCAAACTCATCGCAGAAGCAATTTCATGGTCACTTAGAGTAGTTTTGCCACATTGTCTCTTTCGTTCATCTATCCCACCATCTTAGAGATATATCCGCAATGGAAATGAAAAAAAAAATTCGTTTCACCTTTGCTGAAAAAAGAATTCACCTGACAGGTTAATAAAAAACGCAATCGCCCGATGGGTCTGACCTCCGCCGTTCGTAAGGCTTTTGAGATAATTATCTCAGATGCAATAATGGATCATTTTATATGAAATGACCTTTTAAATCTCGCCATACAATTCATTTTCGTGACCGATCGATTGGAGATGCCGCACTTTATTTCTTATTTATTTGTGGTGAATATGATATTGCAAAGTTGAAATTTTTATGCAAATTATGCAAAGAGATTTGATGTTTTTTGTCGTGAAAAACGACTCTGTCAATATTAATAATTTCCGGTAATATTCCGGATTCTGTCAAGTTGTTTATTGCGACCTCAAGGTCGATTCCGTGATCCTGTTTACGAGTTCTATATCCGGAGGGATGATGCCTCAAAATTAAAGTAGTTGAATATTTTCCATGGAAAGTGTACTGTGATTTCTCTCATCTTTCGGCATGAATGCTTTCTGAGTCTATACGGTGAGCTCTCTTTCTTGTGCAGATGGTATCCGTTCTGCGGGCTTGATGTTGGAATTAACCCTCGTCTTCATTTGAGATTATAATTTTTCATTCTCACCGAAAAGGTGTCCAATATTATAAACACTATTTTCTGGAGTTTGCAACGTAGATATATTGAGGATTATCGAGAAACATTTCATCTAGTTACTGCGAAACCATTTTGGAATATTGCCTTCCTATATGACCTCCTTTTTTGACTTGTGACATCAGGTTGGCAGGAGAAACGCTTTATTTATACTTAAAACTTATCAAAGCATATACCAACCAAATTACATCACTAGACAACAACTATGTTCCGAAATCATTTAAATATCATACGCTTACGTTTGACTTGATTCCGAATTAGGAAATTGTGTGCGATTTTTCCGGTATGTCGCTTCCGGAAATATTTCAATTTGCTGATCCACTTAATCGATATGGATACTAATTTCAACTCGCCAAAAAGGGTGTAACACCACAAACGAAGTTTCTCAGCACTTCCTACGAAATTGAATTGTGCACAGTGCTTGATATCGTTAATGCATCGATTCTTTCAGCTTTCAAGTCATCATTGAGCCGCTTCAATTTTTGCATTGCTAATCTTCTCGAGTATAGAACCCCAAAATGTTGGATTTGTGTTCGCGTGGATGTTTTCCTGAGATTTTGCTTTTTTTTCTTCCTTTTGTTTCTCTTTCTTTTGTTTTTTTCATTGTTTCTCCTCATAATCACATACCTTTCGTGTCTTTGCTCCGTTTGGAGCATTAAAATTCAAAAAAAGGACCGATATTTCACAAATGATAGCGCTGCTCTTGATACTTTTTTTTCTACCGTATTTCCTCGTTTAGAAGCCTAGGGGCTAATGCTATGATCTTATGCCAATATAACTTTTCAAAATCAATGTGGATATATTCGAAAATGAAGTAATGAAGAAAAAGAGAGGGGGTTGCAGATAAAGGAATATCGTATCTGGCTTACAATGCCCCATTAATTTATGTTGTTATCTTCATAGTGGTTTCAGTAATTGAGCAGAGTTGATGCCTGTCGTTTCACTAAGTAAGCAAATTACGTCGAATAATAGCGATCGTGAATTAGCGCTGTTGAAACATGCTTCAGATGGCGACCAACCAGATTCAGAAGCGCTCAGGCTGAGTTATTAGTTGAGAAGGCCGACGATGCCACAAGAAGCCTACAACTAGCGTCTTTGAAACGAGCTGAGTGCATTGGATCAGAAGTGTCGCACACTATTCATCCTGCTACCTCTTTCTAGCTCTTCATCTCTCTTCTCGTACCTCTGTCCAGCTCTCTGGCCTCTCTCTTCATCTCTTTCAATAGCAATTGCAGTTGGATTTATCTCGTTATTTATATTGTCATTGCGTTATGAACGTGTTTATGAGGGACGTAATGAGCGGGTACGAAAGCTAAACTGCTCGATTGGAAGTTTTACACCTTTCAAGTTAATTAATCATTGATTAATTCAACTTTCTTTAAAACTTGCTGATAAGTTTGATCAAGTTTCTATGTATCGGAAAATTTGAAATCGAACGGAACTTAATTATTGCATATTTTAACACCCTAATTGATTAATTGTTTAATAATTAAATCGATAGATTTGATCAATCCATCGATCAGTTCGATTTAAGATCAGTACTAAATTAGAGGTCATATAGATCAGTGGATTTTAGGATCAGTTTGAAAAATTTACAAATGTTTGTGGCATTAACATTTACCTGTATCCTTCTTCCGAGTTGCGATTACCCCGTAATCCGGATATTATGGCGATTAACGGTTGTCCGTAAAATCTATTCTGAAATGTGAACCATAGTCGATGCAGCTTATTCGAAGAAATAGAGGGCGAGGGTTACACAACTTCAATAATGTGAAGTTATTATTGAAGTTCTTATTTGTTAGGGACTCTCTGATTTGTTCAGATATGATGCTATTATATTCACAGTCATTCGATGACAACACTCTTCCCTCTCGAACCCCCCCCCCCCCTCATTCCCCTTTCCCTTCACCCCCCCTCAACCCATTCCCCTCCCCCTCTTTTACCATTCTATCATCGAATGAGTGTGTGTGCGTGTGCTGTTCTCGAAACTGGTTCACCACAGCACTTCTCTCCACGCCATTTTATTCTTAATGAGTTCACCTGTCGATGACGCACTCGAATACCGAGGCGATTTGACTACCGTCGATTCGCTTTGACAGTCTCACCGTTACCGTTTTACAGTTTTATAATTCGTTGATATTATCTATTTATAAACAAAAGTAATATTCTATTCAATTATGTTGTTGGAGTCAATTATGTCCATCATATTTTTATTAAGTAATAACGGATTATTTTAATTTTATGACCATTTTAGTGGATTTATGTGACGAATTGCATCAGTTGTTAAGTTAGTCATTAAAGGTTTTGGAAGGCCTAATGCGGATTATTTTCATTAAAAACTTCTAGTTGTAGTATTTTAGCTTCATTTTTTTCTCCACTCACATCGGTTCAACGCAATAATAGATCTTGTCTAGACGTCATTTCCCGCTATGCTTTCCGTCCCTCTCCATTTTCCGTCTCCCGGAAGCTATAACTAGATCACTGAAGCATTTCCATAGAAAAGGTGTTATTCAGTGGTTTAATATACGTATTATAACATTTACGACGAGCGGATGGCTAAGCCAAATAGGTGGGGGGGGGGGGGGGGGGGAAGTGATGACGAATTGGGGCAAGACAATGACCAAGTAAGTAAGCGGTCGCTAGCTACTTTCTACTACTGAAAGGTGGGGAGGGGGGAGGGGGCTGTAGGGAGGCGAGGGGCTCAATATTCGAAAAAGAAGTGGAAAGTTTGATATTCGAATTGATGATATTGCCTGTAACCAGATATTAATGAAAAGCTGACACTGTATATCATTTGTCATTCTTTCTTCCTCCTGGAACCGTTTCTGTTGTTCTCAACGATCTCCCCCCATCATATGATGAGCATTCTTATCACTGTTGTTTAGACCTTCCTGCCACCATCAGTTAATGGCAGCAGGAGCATTTGCTCAATTATAAACTGGTAAAGGTGGGTCGTCAAAAACAATTAAAACAACTCGAAAGAAAGAGACGGTGAGAATCACTTGTGATGTGTAATATCACAACTACCGATTTAAGTTTCTTTAAGGGGACGGCGAATGTTTGCCATGTGCCGTCGATTCCCCGAGGTATATGTTCGCAGGGGAAGGGGACCCGGTAGGGGAAGGTGAAGAAGTACAAAGCCGAAGCAGTAGCAAGAATAAGAGCTTTTAATGAAGTGCAGGTTGCTTTGGGTGTTTGTTTCCGGTTGTAATTCAAGTAATAATGAATCCCTTAGGGCTCTATTACAACATATTATTAGTAAGTGCCGTCGATGCACTTGTTTACGTTCATAAATTTAATGAAAGTAAGTCGCTATCCTGATATAAATATCAAGTCAACTAAATAAATAAATTTCTAAGGAACAAAAATAATCGTGCAATTTTTAAAGTAAGTATAGTGAATTTAAGTGTTGTTTTGCATTTTGTATGAACTCTTTTTTTTTCATCAAGATCTCCTGTATTATTAAAACTTTGGGTAATATTTACACCGATTAGCTTTAAATAAATTATAACTTGCGAAGCTAGGAGAGGGGAGAGGGAGAGGGAAGGAGTGAAAGATTGGCACCGGTGCATCAAAGCGAATTTAACGAATAAAATTCGTAGTTGTAAGGCGAAGCAAGTAAAATTTCACTGGTGAAGGTGGAATTTTATCAAATGGTCTATGATTTTACCGGTCAAGTGGTTCCCTTCCGAATTTTTTGAATTGCCTTAACGAAAAGATAGAAATAATTTTTTGTAGAGGCGATAGACGCTTTAAAAAATTTCCATTAAAGTGGTTCCAAACGAGGAGGAGGAACGGGATTAGACTCTAATATTTCCTCTCCCCCTTCCACCACATCGGTAACTAAACCGCTCACAGAAGTTCAATGGTTGTTGTCGTTCTTGGGAGTCATATGCCAATTCATGATATTGTGCAGTAGTGTATCAGGTAGCGTCGAATATTGCCATCAAAGAGTGAAGCTTTCCTTGGAAGGAGCGGAGATGTAACCAAGGGCCACGCGTATGGGTTCTTCTAATTATCTAATCTTCCTGGCTAGACTAGCATGACCAGGTCGGCTTTCCCGTGCAGCACTAAGCTCGGGCTGGCCCTGTCACTTTAGCATGTATTTGTGACCCTTGATCACGTCCTTGCTAAACTTCTACCTTCCTTCCACCCATTCACTGTCAAGTCAACTGGATCTATATTGATATTGTCAGACCAGTTTTTGTGTCAGTTGTCTGCCAAAGAAACCGACAGAAATTGAGATCGGAAGGAGGGAAGTGAGGAGACGGGAGAGGGTCCGAGGTCTGTTTTCCAGGTTCAACTCAGTTGTTTTTCTGTGACGCGTTTATTGCTTCTCTTGAAATGCCTTTCTTCGGCAGAGTATTTTTCAACAGCTGGGCGATTTCAGGAGCATGTGATATCGGGCTCTTCAGCTGGAGCAGGAACAAAGGAAACCACGACAAGCAGCAACACAACCGACACAACAAACGCTCACCCTGTCGCATCCTCCTCGGCGACAAATACGCAACCCAGACCGACATCCACCGACAAATACACCGCTAACGGACGACAGGTGCGTTCGCTTTTCGATTAGCTACTTCATGACGTGATCGGCGATGTGGACCTAAATGGAAGCAGAGTCGGCATCATATTTCGTGTGAACGCTTACTGCTTTTCCATATACAGCATATTTCTTTTCTCTCAAGTTCTCTTATTTTTTTGAGCACGGGGGGGGGGGGGGGGAGGAAGATGAGAGGGTTCATCGCAAAGCACTCCTGTTTGCTGTTTCTGGTATAGAATCCGTGGACGCGATAATGGTCACCCAGGTGGTTAACGTTTTTGCAGAAGTGAGTCTAAAAACTATCGAGTGTAACATGTACTATTTAATGTAATTTCGAATGTAACCCTGTATATCCCTTATTTGTAGAAAATGAAGAAATTTTCTAATCGAGTCGTTGTAAGTTGAAACTAGGGTATCAGCATGAAAGGTATGGCCAGTTAGCTTCTTTTGCGATCCTTGTCACTCTATTCGAATCCACTCATAAGAGACTCAGTATAAGCGATGCTAGCCGATCGATTAAATTATTCACCTCTATATTTCTTGCTGAATATTTTTATTTTATAATTCACTTTATTATTGAAGTTTTAAAATTTATTTACATCACCACCCATTAAACTGCATTATGCTACTAATTGTAATGCCTGCAAAAGGAATGCATCTGCCTCTAAGTGGTTGTTGTTGCAAGTCTGTGTATGTCTGAACGCCAGCCGACCATTTGTATCTTGATTTTGTATTCTGCTAACTGATTTGCGCGCATACTTGTCATCACTAACCAAATTTGCATATTTGGTGAAGTTTCATCTAAGCAGTTGCTTTTATAGTATTCCGGTCAGTCAGCTGGGCGAATGGTATTTTTACATATATGTGGCTATCAGCCATTAGCTTAGGATGAAGCTGCTTTGTGCTTTTTGTTGAATAAATGTTTAATTGAAGTTTTTCTATGGTTATCGGTTATTCCTTTAGCATCTCCATTAGACGGATATAAATATTTGATAATATTTTGATGAGGTCTTAATTTTTAATTTCCACCCGTAATTTTTAACTGGTTCCAATTGTTATAAGTAGTTTTTTTCTCGGAAACGTGGTCAGTTTGTTGGGTTTTTTGGATCAGGAAAGGGGGGGGGGGGGAAGGCTGCGAATTGCTGCACAATTTTTTCGGGATTCCAGTCTTTGGAGTGATACTAGCTCTTCTGTTATTGCTTATTATTCCAGTGGGACGGTATAATATTATTCTAGTTTATATATGAAACAGCTGATTGTAATTCTCTTCATTTTCGTCTAGGTGATGAATATTTTGTAACCATGATTTAAATATTAATATTTGTAGTAATGTTAACAATGAATAAAATTCAGAAGTTGGAGAGTGGCGAGGCAGGAGTGGAGCATTACGAAGGGGTGAGTGGAATGGCGAGTATAGCGCAGCATCCTCCCATGACCGCTCCCTCATCGAGCAGTCACCATCATGCCAACTCGATTGGCAACGCCCCATCAGGTGGTCAGCCCGCACCGATGCCACACCATGGAGCTCATCCTTCCAGGTCCCTCTTTTTTCCTCTCTACCTTTATGCTTCTAATATGCTACCACAGATTTGCTTGCCGCTATACTTGCTCTCGGGGAATGCAGATATTCTGTTAGCTCATCTTTGAGCGGATGACCACTAAATCATTTGTTCCTGTCGTTTCTCAGAAAGTGCGGAGAGGGGTGGGCGACGGTCCTCAGTGGGTGAACAATCCGTTATTGTGAAAGTTGTAATCGAAGTGGTTGACCACCGATTGAAGAATAGGTCTCGATCTCTGGTGGATCCACAATAGTGGGCTGGATAACTCTTAACGGAAATGTGGAATGTTTGGTGGTGTACGCGGACGGCACGACGACAGCCTTTTTTATTGTGGAGACAAATTAAATAGAGTTATTGTAAGAAGAGATAAAAAATTTTATCGTCTGAAAGCATTAAATCAGTGCTGTTAAAAAATTCTACGACCGGGAACTGTGTGAAGTTTCAGCTCGAGCTCCCATCATACAAGTGGGACGTCGTCACATGGTGGTCATCGGTCGGGCATCTCATCGTCGCGTGTGCAGGGCAGATCGCGAACCGCTGATGATCCGCACATAGGAAAGTATAAATTGCTCAAAACGATTGGGAAAGGCAATTTCGCTAAGGTTTGTTGATTTTAGTGCCTTGTTATAGGTATCTTATCACCAAAAAATGCTTGTTGTGATCGAGAAATGAAAATTTCTCGAAAATGAGAGATAATCGCATATCAGCGGAAGGTGGATAGGGGTGGCGTTAGTGCAATAGTATACAGCCTGCCACCTTCCCCCTCTCTCCCGTCCAAACTCTAGACACGTTTGGAGTTAACGAAGACGGCCAGTTAGATGTTGCTTGTCATTAAATCTTTTGTAAAGTAATCTTGTCACTGTAAGCTTATCCGCTTCATGAAGTTCGACGTTTGCTGTTTTGTTCTGATCACACATTTATTTCCTCTCTAATCCCTAAGTACAGTTTATGTCGATTCGATCAAATCAGTGCTTCCTTTTATTTATTTTTTTCCCCGTTTAATTGTTTATTTTTCTTATTCTTGGAAAAGTCGTTAGTTAGAGATGAGCGTTTCTATTGTTAATTCGGTTATGAAGCATATTTGCATCAGCACACTCTAGGAGGCTTTTCCTTTGCTTTCCACTAATCTTTTATTTGATGTTTTTTTAATTAAAATTCACGATTTAAGCCACAAATATTTTGCTTGGAAAATTTTCTATGAATAAGGAAATTAACAAATTTCAAATTTTTTTTGATGAAATTTCCGCTAAACTATAGTGGTTGGCATCGCACTGAATGGAAGATGTTATGTAGCTAGATAACGAAGATATTAGCACATACCTAATGGCCGATATTTATTATTATTTTTGCAAACTTTGTGTAATTAATTCTGAGATTATTTACAGGTGAAGCTAGCAAAACATATACCAACGGGTATTGAAGTGGCCATCAAAATTATCGATAAAACGGCGCTGAATCCGAGCAGCCTTCATAAGGTACGTCAATTTCATAGAATGGCTTTTTGCACTGCATTGCACCTCTTTAACAAATTTTTCTGCGGTCATTTCAAAGGATTTATTGGACAAGCACTAGTCATTTATTTCGAATTTGTGTGTATGTATGTCGGTTATCGGTTGTGAGAGTATGATAATTGTGTGTGAAAGTCGATCATTACTTAAAATACAGGAACTGGTTTTACCTCGTTGCATAAATCTACTGTGGGGATTTCGGAGACATTCAGTAGGGAAGCAGTGAGGCCTCCGCTTTGAAGCTAACTGTGGTGGTTTTTCTCTTTGTTCAGTGGCTTCTCTTTCGAATGTACTCTTGCATATCTGTGAGAGGGAGGGGATGGGGTGACGAAAAGGGGCGACCCTGTCCGTTACTTAATCTAATAATTGATAGGAATTTACACTAAAGCGAAGGCGATAGAGAGGGAGTTGAGTTAAAAATTATGCTATGGGTAGTTTATTACTTTGCTGTGGTGTTAAAACCTGTATCTTTTTCCCATGGGAGGTTTACTGGCTTCTTGGAGAAGGATGTTCGCGCTGTTCATTTACGGCATTCTCCTTAATTAATTTTTTTTTTTTTTTGAATGAGAAGGAACATTGATCTCGTTGGCCTGTTATATATTTCGTATTACACAGAAATGCAGACCGCATAGTTTGTGCATTTTTAAGAGCAGTAATCCTGCTAAGGAGTTCGTTGGCACTGGGTCTCTTTCAGTCTTCATCCGGTTATAATCGGGAAAAGGGGCGAGGAGGAGGAAAAAGAGTAAATAAAGAAGGCAAAGGGAGAGTGCATAAAAATCCATCATTTCTAACTTTGCGCCAACCAAATCGGTGTCAGTGCGAACAGTTGGCCCTCAACGAAGCTCTTAAAAGCTCTAAAAACCTTTCCACTTTCAAGTGTGTTAGACGTTTATGGTCAAAAAGGCCTACAGGGAAGGTTCTTTCTTGTAAAGATGCTCTCCATAAGGAACTGACTAGAGACAAGAGGCAGGGATATAGTGTACAACGGGTGGATCCCTTTTCACTCCCTACCCCACACCCCAGATGGCTCTAAGATGGTGCGCTAATGGAGTAGTGTCATAGGTTGATTACATTAAACTCATTTGGTTTGTGGTCTTTGCGGGAACGGAAGCGTGCAGAATTGCATTTTTTCGAATCGACTTGCAGTGTGCTCATCGATCCGAACAGCAGCACTCGTTTACATCTCTCGAGGGGCCATTCTCTGCTTCACTGCACAAATATTTCTTTATGAGCTAATACTGTGACTCTTGGGTAGCAATTTTTTACTGTTAGAAATGGTTGTTTTTAGAATTGAATAGTTGGGATATAGGTGGGAATGTTACTTGGGGGAGGGGGGGGGGGCTCATCGCGATTAACGGTCTCATGTTGTTTAGATATTTTTCTTCGGCTTTCTTGGATGCCTGCAACTTCTCTCTGTACTTGTTAGCTTCCTCTCCCTTCTTCCTATTTTTCTCTCTCGTTTGATTAGGTCTGTGTTTGGTGGTAGCAGCACTGGACAGTAGCCAAGAGGTCTGTCTCCAACCCGCTCCACAGGTCTTCCTGCAACTAAGGAACAGTTTCTTAAAGCGATGATCGGTTCATTCATTGATTACTTCGCACAAAAGTTTTTCCGTTCTTTGCCTCTTCAGGTAGATATGGTTTGTGAGTTTTATGTGAAGAGGGGAATAAAAGAATTGCGTTAAGCATAAATTCCTTATGTGGTCTAGATGCAGTTTTGAATGAGAAAATTGATTTCATTAAGATGTGAGAAGAGCGAATATTTTGTTGCAAATGTGAAGAAGAATAAAGTCAAAGAGCAATTTCGGGAGAACAAAGATATTGCTTGCATTCCGTCCTTTCGATTCCTTTCACCTTTGAAGAGTTCCTTCCAACTGTCGATGTTCTTCATTTTTACGGAAGTATTTCGAACCTATTTAAAGCAGTTATTTATAAAATATTGGATGAAGTAAAAGAAGGTAAAGAAGCTGTAGTGTAAGCAAAGTGGATAGATGGCTTTATTGATTGTGCGTGGTTGTATGTTTCGCGATGCACTCGGAGAGAAGGCATAAAGATTGTGGCCGAATGAAAGGCAGGGATGTGCACGAGATAAACTTCCCCAAAGGCACCATATGTTTATCGAAGTTGGTCGCTCGTGGCCAAGGAAATCGTTGGTAATACGAGTAATTCCATTACGATCTAGATCGTAATCGTTTTGAAAAGATTGCCGTGGGCGGAAAATAATAACCAGTAGTGATTGAAGCATGTGCTGTCCACGTAATATGTGAATTCCTTGCAAGACATATCCTGCATGTTGCAGCTAGATATAAAAGGTGAGAGCTATTTAAGGTTGTGAGGGGATCGTTTTATATGCAGTTTTAGTGAATGCGCAATTCAGTATTTTCCATAGTGCAATAGAACTAGGTATTTAAAGGGTGGTACTTACCGAAATCTTTCTATACTAGGTGGTACTTAAAAGCATTTGTGACGCTATAGGAGTATTAACTCTGATCTGATCTCCAACCTCATCGCTAAGTGAGGAGCGGGCAAGCATTAGCGAATAAAGGAATTATCTGAAGTGTGCAGCGAGATAAAGACGGAACGGTTGGGGAAAGCAGAGAGAGAGAGGATGGGTATTTCTGATATTTGTGAAGGTATCTTCGTTGCAATATTTAATGCAGTAAGCAGGTACATGCAGTACCTGCTTACTGCATTAAATATATCTACTATATTACCAGTAAAGCGGTTATGTGAGGAAGCAAACCATGGACGAATGTTTTCATTGAAGAGGCGAATAGCAGTGAGTGGTTCGAAGTAATAGAATTGAGTAGAAATTGAAGGGCTTTATCTGTAGTGTAATGTTTTACATATGTATGTTCCTTTCTACTGTTTATATCGTATAAATTAAAAAGTTATCGGCTGTGTTTTGGTATTTATTACTTAGTATTTTTTAATTATATGCTTTACAAAATGAATCTATATAACATTGAACTCACTGAAAAATTAAAGACTAAATTTTTGTACACTTTCGATAATCCAGCAGTGTGGTTAATGAGGAACCGCTGTGTAGAAGGAGTGGTTAGATTGGCTGGATGGAGTGAGGCTGAATTCATGCATCGTTTGTCTTCTCGTAGCACACGGTTCGCACTAAATGGAAAATGCATTTTATCGTTTCTGTCGCTTAGAACCTTGAGGCATGTTTGTGGGAAAATTTCGAAAATGGTTTACAAGAAGGCAATTTGGTTTCATCGAACTTCTTTACTAAATCGATCATTAATTTTCAGCTTTTTCGCGAGGTGAAAATCATGAAGCAACTGGATCATCCGAATATAGGTGGGGAAATTTCATTTCCGTTTGAATTGAACAAGCTTTTATTGTTTACCGCAGTCAGTGAGTCTTATTAGGTATGCGATTCGCAAAGGTTTTATGCTATAAAGGTGTGTTAAGAATTGTTCACCTGATCGCGATATTTTTTAAAGCTGCGGCCCAGGCAATTTCATAGCCAAGTGAAGATGCGAAATATGATCTTTAGGTAAGCGAAATAGGTGCTGCGACGCTTGCGCTATTTCCACTCGTCCGCAAATTGAGGCCTACGGAAATTACCCTTTCCTCTTATCTGCCTATTTTCAGTGGTAACATCACGAGGGATTTATGTTGATTAGCCAAAAGACCAGTGATCCTTTGATTAGCCAAAGGATGAAGCTCACTGACAGTATAAAAAGCATTCATTCTGCGGAAAATTTCATATGCTTATCGTGGTGAGACCATTTCACTTAAAATTTTCATTTTCAGTGAAGCTTTATCAGGTGATGGAAACCGATCAGACTTTATACCTCGTTATGGAATATGCAAGCGGTGGTGAGGTACGTTGGGTTGCTGTTTATTTTATGCGGTTTACTCATTATTCTAACCACCATTTTCTGGTTTTTCTCGTCTACGCAAAAGTAGAAATTGCTTTGAAATAGATTGCTTAAGTCAGTGATAGTATAGTTTAGAAATAAATATGAAATAAATGAATGAATAAATTTGCAGATAGAAAGCTGGATTTCTATTTTCTAGAGATAGCATAATGCAGTTTGATTGCTTGGCTTTGCAATTTATAGATATCGTTTCTAGTCAGTGAGATGTAAATGCGTAAAATTGTTACACTATGGTACGTTGTAGATGTGGTCAGGTGTTGGCGGACGAGATTGAGTGCAACGCACGCTTGCGCATTTCTCGCTTTTTCACGCGTGCTTATGCCTCTTTTCGATCGCGCAGCATTATGTCAAAACGTTGTAATAAACCAAAATTGTTTCATTGCACGAGTAAACTGTAAAGGTGAATATCCGTTAGAGGATGCTTGGACACATCTTCACTTTATTTATGGCTTATATAATCTTTTTTGAAAATACGACAGAAATAACCGTTTCGCTATTGGTGCTGACTTGGTGTTACTACTTTTCGCTTACGTGCTGTCGTATTTGATGTATACGCCAATTTTGCGGTGATATTAGTTGTTGCCGATTTAGCTGGGTTATTGGCAGACGAATCTTGGGGCGCTCTATTTGGACAGAATATAATTTTATACGTAACGATTAATTTGCCATGTGAAACGGGTATGAATGAGTAAAGTGTATCGGTAAGAACATGATTGCAGGTTTTCGACTATTTGGTGGCACATGGACGAATGAAGGAAAAAGAGGCACGTGCCAAATTTCGACAAATCGTTTCGGCTGTTCAGTATCTCCATCAGAAGAATATCATCCACAGGGATCTGAAGGTGAAGCCTTGCTGACTCTATGGATAATAAGCGTTGAACAGATATGATTTATTTGGCAATTAGGTGATAAAAGTGAAACAATGGTTCTAGTTGACGTTCTTTGGAGTATCGTCTGTTTTTATGAAGATTGAGGAACAGTTGCGAAAGGACGATCTACCTATTTGAGCTGCTGCCTAACGTTCAACTAAAATCCTCATCTCCTTCCGTCCTTTTACGTTCTCTTCTGGCTCCCTCCACTTCCCTTCGCTCGTCCTTCCCCTCCGATTCTCCTTACTCTCTGCCTTCCTCCTTCCCCATTTTCCACCCTCAGCAAAAGTTTTTCCTCGTCAGCATTTCACTCATTCAGTTGCGAATTTGCTTATGACCGTTATTATGCCAACTCTTAACTTATTCTATTGCCACGCGGGCATCTTCACTCCCTTTTATTCGTTACTTCAGCGTAAACGCTCGTTTGCTTAGAAAGATTTTACCAACCCTTTTTGGCATAAGCTTCGCTCCTTTGGACTTGAAACCTAGGGGCTGGGTGGCCTCTTTTAAGTTTCAAAAACTTTATGTTTTAAGACATGTTTTTTTCGTAGAACGAGTAGACACATAGGCCAAAGTTCCGGTTTCTTGTGATGCAGGATGTGAACTTGCAATGTTCATATTGCTGCGCAAATGCTTTAGCAACTGAGCCACGAGAAAATTTTGACCGATTCTAGAAAGTTTTAGAATTTTTTCACATGCTTTGTTTCAGGCCGAGAATCTCTTGCTCGACTCGGATATGAATATAAAGATTGCTGACTTCGGGTTTAGTAATCAGTTCGTCGTAGGTATGATCGCTTTCTTGTTATTATAAATGATTATAGTATTTCTTTGTTTAATAAAAAAATCAATGTTTTTCAGTGACACATTGTTATCTGCTGTTTTGGATCGAGGCGAGATGTGTGTTAAGTGATTGTGATTGTTTTGCTTCTCAAATTCTGATCTTTTTAGTTTAACTGTAAGGGAATTTCAGGTGAACCTGGTAAAAGAGGTCCTACTTACGGATGATTTTGTTTGAATTTTGTGATTCGCGGGGTATGCTTCCATGCTCTCAACAATTCCCATTTTTCTGCTCATCGTAAGGCTATCCGATCCGTTGAATCGCAACCCCGCGAACAACAAATTGCAAAGCAGTTGGCAGGGAGTGACCAATGACCAATATCGTCTAGAAGGTGTCTGATTGTAAGGCTCATTAACTGTGGAATGTTGGTCGGATCGTGAGGTTGATTTGCGAATCACAACGGTTATGGAATATCTTTCAAGTGCATAAGCGAGGACACTTATCGAAATTGGAGATTGCTGTAGGCATATCAGCAGAATCCAATTTCGCATGCACTGTAATAAATTGCATTGAGTGAATAAGAAGCTTGTATATGCGGTCATTTATACTGGTGAGTATAGATTCTAACAATTTCACTGCTATGTTACCGCACGCTTTCATTTTCTTGAGGGGAGACTTACGTGATGTTCCCGCTTTTGAATAAGACTGCCATCGTCGGAAGAGGATAGAATTGAGAAAGTAGTCGAGCTTGTTTTTGTTCCGAAGCTTTGTCATTTAACCACGCGGGATTAGTGATTTATGAAAGTTTCTTACTTGCAGGTAACAAATTGGATACATTTTGCGGTAGTCCTCCGTACGCGGCACCTGAACTCTTCCAAGGAAAGAAATACGATGGTCCCGAAGTGGATGTATGGAGCTTGGGTGTTATCCTTTATACGCTTGTCTCGGGCAGCTTGCCATTCGATGGCCAGAACTTGAAGGTCAGCCAGTTTTGGTCATTGCAGTGACTCTTGTCTTTGCAAAAACTTATGGAGAAGGAAGTTGAGTTAATTGGAGTGTTGTAAGGGGAACGGTAGTGAAGGTGATTGAGTGATTCAATTGTGCCATGGCATATGAGGAATCATAAGTTCAGGGGATTCATGCTTTAAGATACCACATATGTGTGGATAAATCCCCTGCTGTAAAAATTCGGGAAAATTAGAAAACCTCTTTATTTGGTCCCTTTGACAGGCAAATCTCAAATCCTCCCCCCCCCCCCCCACCTCCCCTCGAAACATGAAAATGAAGGACCCAGTATTGTCCTCTGTCCTCATGGGGTTATAGTTTGTTGTGCGACCCAGAATGACTGTTGAGATGATGACGGTTGCGTACTTGCAGGAGCTACGCGAACGGGTCTTACGAGGAAAATATCGCATACCATTTTATATGTCGACTGACTGTGAAAACCTTCTGAAGAAATTTTTGGTATTGAATCCAGCACGACGCGGGACACTGGAAACCATTATGAAGGACCGGTGAGGGATTCAGTGACGATCTTTATGTTGTTTGTTGAAAAAATTCGTTTACGGTGAGAAAGCATTGAACGAAGGGAGGGATAATTTTTTTTGTCATATGCTGCGGGAGATATGAGTTCATCTTTAGGGAGATGGTGAAATTCGTCTCTCGGTTGCCCCTTTCCCATCGTTGCTTTCTGCAGTGAAATTTCCCTTGTTCGGAGGAAAAGAGACGAGAGGAAAGAGTTCCCCGATTCGGAACTCAAACACCGCTGTCGCTATGTTAGGGTGATTCGAGTGGAAGGGTATTATGAGCACAACTGTCTAAGTGGTACTGAGATGCTATAAATTTTAACAATTTTTTGATATTTCGCAGGTGGTCGTGACATTTAGTTTATTTTCGATTGTTAATTTGTTTAGATGCCGCAAGCAATAATAATTTAGGTGGATGAATATTGGTTATGAGGAGGACGAACTGAAACCATTTGTTGAACCGAAACGGGATCTGAAAGACGAGAATCGAATCAATCGAATGCAACAAATGGGTTATAGTAGAATTGCAGTAGTGAATTCGCTTGAGAAGGGCAGCTTTGACGATCTTCATGCTACATACATTTTACTGGGCGAGAAGAAACAGGAGGTTGGTGATCATTGAGTAATTGGCGGATGGTCGTTTTTTATTTTTGATTGAAGAATGGGCATTTCATAATGGTTGATGATAAGGGGGGGGGGGGGGAGGGGAGGATTGGTTTTCAGTGAGGTGCATTTTTTCTAATAGAAGTAATTTTTATTTGATCATGAAATAAGCTAATGCCAATGTTATTTATTATTCATTCTAATAATTTATAAGCATTTTGAGGAATTTCTTTCTGAAGGAAAAATTGAAAAGTTTGTTAAAATTTCTCAACAGAGTAATAAATTTTCTCTTTAAAAGTTTATTCCTTTTTTTTTGCTAATTTTTTAAAACTTTTTAATGAAATTATTTTTCCTTTTGTCATAATGGAATTGTGCTTTTTGTTATTTGGGGAATAAGGTTATCAGAAAATTTGCATATCTCTTTCAGCTTTTATTTGGAAACTTATTGGAAAGTTCGTCGTTTTGCAAGCAGTTTTATAGCTTAAAGTGCAGAAAAATTGAAGGCCAAAGCGGTGCATTGAGTTGTAATTAGGAAGGCGATAGGTGATACGTTTAGGATAGGGGTTCTTTTGAAATGTGTGCCTTATCAAGTCGACTCTGTTGAAAAAAATTTAACACGTCGACGGAAACACCGCTCGTAAATGGATAAAGTTATGAACACCTGCAATATCAATTAATCTCATTAGTACACTCACAATTATTCGATTTAAAATAGTGCACTTATTTTTTTCTTTTTTCTTTTTATTGAAAAGTATTTAATCGAATGTCAATCCTTTTCCATACGGAAATGTTACGCACTAACCCGCGAATGAGCCAATAATGTGCTTTCAATATTGCACTAATATGTTCGCAATTACAACTATAAAGAGTCGCTTCCATGTTTAGAGAATTTGATCACTATTACGAAGGACGGGAGAGTAGATTTTCAGTTGATTTTTTAGAATATTCTAGCCTTTATGGGGCAGAAAAATTGTTTTATTGGATACACGGGTTTTTTTTTCGTTCGCTTCGCTAGTTGCATTTAAGAACTGTCCATTTTTCCGTCACTTTCCCAGTTATTGACCCACCATACTCCCTCCTCCCTTCTCTCTATCTACCACGCTTCATTACCTGGAACCTAACCGCACTGTCATTTCACCGCATAATGACTGCTGAGGCGGTGTCACTAAACCAATGGTTCAGTGATCTACATGAAAAAATCAAAATTCATCTCGTTTTTTTTCACTTGTGGTTTAGTGCATCGGTAAATTTATTCACCGCAATGCTTCTGGAAAAATGCCATGCTTCAAGGTGTGGGATTTTGAGATGTGAGTGTTGCTTTATTCATATGCAGTTGTTGACGCGCACACATCGTTCACTTGCTTTCAACACGAGCGATTTGTTGTGGCATTAAAACACTGCTTTGCCTTATGCACTCAAAGCATTTTTTACAGTAAGAAGTGAGATGCTTGTATTACTGGTTTTGGAATCGTTTGGGAGAAGAGAGGGGAGGGGACACTTTGTGACCTTGTTTCCCTTTTAATGGGGGGAATATATCCCCTCGTCTACTGTTTGCTGTCTGGGATTCTTCTAGAAAAGGCGCGAGAAGTATTTGTGGATTTCAAAATGTAATTAATATATATTACTGTAATAAATGTAAAAAAGTGCTGCAGTCCCATTTGGAGCAATAGGATCAGCAAGGAAACAAAAAGCCTTCTGCATGTTTTTTCGCATCGTAAAATCGAAGTAAATAAAAAAATTAAAAAATCAGAACTGGGGACTCTATATTTCTTATAGATGCTAGTACCTGGAATATTTTCAGCGCCAGTATCTTCCCTCCTTTCCTGTCCCTCCTTAACGTTTACAATTTTAGATGCTTCTCTCCCTCCCTGAAATTCAGGATTCGGATGTTGAACATAGTCCGTTGAACATACATATATGCTCTTTTTTTTCACTTTTCGATGTAATATGCCAACAGCTTATGGGATGTTTTGCTTTTTTCTTTTTTCAAAAGTGTGTTCGAGCGACGTCACGCCTGTGTATATATGTCCATCGGTCACTTCAACGTGTACCGTTTGTGGAGAGAAATTTTCGGGGATAGTGAAATCATTCAGTCACCTAGATGGTGAAGTTCTGGATTTCTGAACTCTAAAATCGTGGCCTTGTATTCGGAAATATTTATCGCACACTTATCCACTTATTCAATAAATCTCAAATATTATTAACATTACAGTCGCATTAGATTTTTTCCATATTCTCGCAGCTCGCACCTTTCCAACATTGATCTCGCCTACCCAATTGTTCCCAGCTGCCTACTTGCCCGTTGATCTTCTCCCTCTTTCATTGCCTATCGTTTACTTCGATGCAACTAGCTCTGCTCGGAAGGGATATGTGAGCGTCGATTGCAGTTGGAATCGGCGGAGGCAGCTCTAAATGGTAGCGCAGCGCCCGTTTCAACGCAAAACGTTTCGGCAGGAGCCACGCATACTGTTACACAAAGTCAGGTTCCGCATGGTCAGTCCACGCAATCGGTAAGCATGCCTTGCACAACACAACGCACATTTCTCATCTTTTATCGTTAAACACATTGCTGATAATTGTACAGGATGGGTGTAGGGTGGGGATTATGTGCCTGGAATGGATGAGTGCTCCGTGGGGAAAGAGGGATGGCATTGATCCTGGAAAATGAAGGAATGAGCTGCATCAGAAGCACTGAAAACATAGACGTTGTACGGTTGCATTCCTCAGGTTGTAATGCTTCCAGTGTCCTTTGCTTGAAAAGTTTGTTGATCATGTTGGTGGTTCTTTGGTTGTCTATATTCAGGTAATTGAGTTATGTCGCAAAGATTAGGCAGTTATGTCGCAGTGCTCTGGAAGGAACTTGGATATGGGAATCAATGAGAGGAAAGGAGATGAGTAGGAAGAAGAGGTAGAAAATGTTGCGGATTTGTCTATGGCACCCGACTGGCCTCGATTTTGCGTCCTTTCCAGTCCTCTCCCAGCTGTTTTTTCCATTAACAGCCTCAATTTAAAAGCATGTGATGAATGCTTTTCGTTTCTCCTCTTATGTGCAATTAGGCATTGATGTGTGGATGTAATGCTTGCATCCTATCAAATGCTTTTGCATGGCCTATTAATTCCCATGGGAACTATTGTGGACTTTTTCAACTGGTTTCTTCGCAATCGGTGAACAGAGGGGGGAGGGGGGAGGTATTCTGTTTTTTCCCGTTTTCTTTGACAGATGAGTTAGAATTGAAGGTTTTGTTACGCTTTAGATCAGTTATATTTCTCCTAACACAGTTCGTTGACCTTTAAACGGGTAAAATAGACCATAATGCAATATAAGTCTCGTTATAATAATAACATAATAGTTTGGATTATTCATCTCGCCAATATTTTAAACGATATTTTGTGGATTGCTATAATTTCATTAGTTTCATACAAACGTTATTTTCATGCGCTTTTATTTCTCTGGTTGTTTTTATTCGCAATAAACGCAGCAATCATGATTTTATTCGACGATAAAGTTATGTGGTATAGGTGAATTTCGTTTAATTAGAAAAAAGAACAAATGCTAATGTTTTATTCTGGAGATTTTTTTGTCGGATTTATTCGACATTTTTGATTTTTGATATAACAGCTACAGTGTACAGCTTTTGGATATTGCCCTCTTTTTTTTCTCGTTATTATGGAAGTAACGGATAGGATTAGGCTGAATAATAACTATGAGCTTCTGTTCGTCGAATTTCTTAGATATTAGGCCAGTTAAGACATGAGGCCTGACCAGGTAGGTACAAGTGCACCTGTTTGAGGATCGTAAACGTTGGACGGGTTGTCTGGGTCTTTCGATCTGTGCCTCTCAAAAGCGGAAATTAATTACCAATAGAAAAAATTGATGACTTTTTGATGAGAGTGAACTGATTCAGAAATTGTTTTTGAGGTTGTTTTGATTTTGGTTTCTGATTTTTAAGAACATGGAGAGTTGTTTAATTAGGAAAGCGCTTCAGCACAGTCGTTTGTTTATGAAAGCGAAGCTTGCAATACAGATGCAATTGAACTCCTGGATGTAAGAATGTTTAACAAGCACGCATTGTCGTTGATTTATTCCTCTCTGTGCTCTCCCCTCCTTCTTCACCTGTCGTCATTCCCAATCCTTTCACATTGCAATATGCTAAGGAACACGCCAGCATCATTTTCACTCACTAAAATGATTGGGATGGAAAGGGTGAGGGGGTTAAGGCAAGGAGTATACACACTTCCTAACGAGATGTTTGAGCAGTTGGTCAGTAACCGATTGCTACTTGATCGCTGAGAGCAATTTTTTAAAGAAAAGAGGTAATGAAGGTGTTGTTAAATGTTCATCTGTTTTCAGCCACAAAAGTATGCACCACGTTCAATGTCTGCGCAAGTACCGTCTACGAAAGGGCCAAGAAGGAGCTCACAGAACGAAGCACAAGCACAAGCGACTGGCATAATACCACCCCCTCCACCTGCATCGTTGGGAGTAACGGATGTTCATGTAACACCACCTGGTCCACCAAGACCTGTACCTGCTCTTGCACAAGTCGCCTTAAGGCAAGGTGCCGTGCCGCCAAGTGGAAGACAGGCGCTTAGTATGCAACCTGGACATATATGTAAGTCTATGTTCTCTTTTCTGCAATCTGTCGTTGCTCCCATTTCCTTAGGTTGTTGAATTTTTGAAAGTATTGTTTGTTTTTTTTTTTAAATTTCAAGCCTAATTTCGATTTAGCATTTTAATAAATACAGGCAAGGATCGTTGCAATATTAGGCTTCTTGAGAAGAGATGAGGGAGGGAAGTGAGAGGAGGCGGAGTGAAAGCACAGGAAAATGCTATTTGTACCAGTTCATGACGAAGTGATTCTGACTGCTTGATTGCAACAGAGTAGTTGTGGAGGAAAAGTGTGTTAAGGATGGGGCAGTGATAGCTGATTGAGGATGAGTTTTAGCACGCTCCGCCCCATCTTCCCTGTCCTCTTCTTATTCCCCATCCCTCTCTTCTCCCCCATCCCCACCTACGCACTCTGGACAGCAGGTGTTGAATTGTGGCACTCGAACTTATAGTTGATGACTGATTCGATGCCGTTTTCAGTGCCAGGATATGGGCAGAACATGATTACGGCGTCCGGAACCGGGGTAAGAGCTGGTAGTGTGGCCGTGCCAGGGACAAGGAAGGCTTCTGCTCCAGGACGTGTTCCTTTGGCGAAATTAGCGACGAGGGCGCCTGACATGCAGCGTTATACATTCCAGCCGTCAGAGTGAGTTTTGTTTTTCTGTTTCTATAAAAATCCCGCATTACCGTAGGAGTTTTGCATGAAGTGCGCTTGAATTAAGACGACGGTTTTGAGCACCTACATATCCCTTTCTTCTTCCTTGCCCCGAGGTGTGGGAATTCTTTTAATATCAAGATTTGAAGGTTTGTTTCGTTCTTACCACTTCTTGTTTGGAATTAATTATGGGCGTAGTGCTATGAATCGTGAGGTGTCTAGTAAAGCCAAACAGAGAGGAGAGAACTACACTTTGTGCATGAGTTCGTCTTGACTTCTTTCACAATTCCCCAGTTTGTGTTTCCGCCGGAAATTGTCCGCCCTTCCAGTTGCTTGCAGGCAAAAGTGACATTGTTGAGATGATTTAGAAAGCACATGGATGTCATCGCTTCTTTGCTGTCTAGAAGGGGCTATAGAGAGGGGGTGCTGATATGCCTCGATTTATACTGAAAATCAGAAACTGTCTGTAGATTTGATTGTCTGTGCATGACAAATCGGTTTTAAGTTCTCGTATAGATATGCTAACATGTAGTCGTAGGTATAATAGCATCTTTCCTAGTCCTTCCTCACCAATGTTTTGAATGCATTTCTATAAGAAGTAATTGGCACCTGTCATAAACAGTAATAAAGCGTTCTTTTATACTGAGCTAAATTAAGGAGACGAATGCAGACATTTGTAGTATGATGGATTGAAAGCGGCAATCTGTCCCCATCGTTTGCTTTGATTTAAATTTGAAATTCAGTGAGTATGGAATAAGACGGAGTCGAATGCTTTCGCGATGAGATATTCCAAAGAAAAAAGTTGTCACTAGAAGCCGAGCGGAATAAATCCAACTTAACCGTGAGAATTAATCGAATTAAAAAATGCTTTCAGGTTGAAAGGCTCACCGTTGAATAGTAGTGGTTCATCTTCAGCACGTGGTGCACCAACATCATCGCTGACGACAGGTGCGTCGCAACCGAAGAACTCGATCGGCCTTGCGAACATCACCAATGCACCATTGCAACAATTACAGGTAACTTATTGGTTGCATATGTTTATTATATTATATTATTGGTGATTATGCAGAAATGGACTGAGTGAAGAAACATTCCGCTCGCAAGGTTAAGATTGGATATATTTGGAAAATTGGGTATGAAGCTCTGGAAAATTTTCGGGTATATTCTCTCGAATTTTTAAAATGTTGCGCATTTTCTACCATGTGGCAATACCGACGTATGGAGGAGTGAGCGGATGATGTGTTCAGCTAGTGTGCTCTGCATCTGTATTAATGAGAAGCCGCTGATTTTATCACTGCTGCTTTCTTTAACACCGCGAATGTATGTATACGAAGTGCTAATTATGTCACGGTGTAGGCGTAAACTAGAATTTTTTGGGGAGGCTTTGTGATGCAGTGATGGACCGTCATCAACTTATTTGTTTATGGAAGTGTGGAAGATTTGTCGGATTGTGGATTGTTTATTAAATTAATCTCAATGTTGCTTTGAAGGAGCATTGGCGAGACTTTTACAGCTATGTTCATATGTCTGTTGTGTATTACTGCCTCTTTATGAGATATCAAACTAGAGATGTTACTGGTTACCAGTCGGTTAAATTTCGGTTTTGGCAGTCATATCGATAAACTTAGTCATTTTTGACCAATTTTGAATTTTTCTGTCTATTTAGAAGAGTGGCTCAATTTCTGCACCTCCCAATGAACCGTCAATAAAAGAAGATGAAGATGAGAACAGCGAATCGACGGCAACGAGCGGTACGACGCGAGCTGGAGGTGCGCCTTCACCGGTTGTACCTGTGAGTGGTGTTGCTGCTGGGAATATAACTGCAACAGTTGTCGCCACGCCTGCAACTGGTGACACCGCCGCTCATGCGCAACTGCATTCAGAAAACAAGTAGGTTTTTTTATTTTAGATTGCAGTCATATGGCGGTCATCTGTATACTTCCATAGAAAACCTCGAGATTTATAGGGAAGGTTATTGGTTTTTAAGTTTGTGGTTGCCGGCAAGATTTTTGTAATTGTCGGTGAGGGCATACGATTATTTAAGCTATAGTTTCGATTATGAAAAAGATGGGAGTAATCTATATTGTTTGCTCTCGTTTCCTCTCCAAATGTTTACCCTCAGCTCCAATTATTCCACCAACAACACATCCGACAGACTTGCCTGAAACTGCAGTGACTTATCAGGTGCTTGTAAAGGCAGTTCCGTTATCACTTCATTTAAGGAGAGGTCGAGCGAATTGCACGTGTCAGTTATTTGTGATGTTATCAGAGCGAATTGAGTCGTTCAGTATCTTAAAAGGGAGAAGGGGGAAAAAGAGAGGATCGAAATGATTGTTGATAAAACTTTAAATTCTCTAAAGTGCTTCACAGTATTCGTCGAATGCAGTGGCGTTGTTACGTCGATTGCCATTACCTCTTTGTGTGCTGTGCTCGTTTTTTGCTCTGTTCCTTTGGTGCATCCGTGCAAAGACGTAGGCAATTGCCATTTGAACGTTGCAGATGGCTGCTTTTAGCTTAGCCTTTATATCCTTACCTGAGCTGCTGTAATGCTTACGTTAGCAAAAGTGGTTTATTATGGGCTAGAATAATTCAGAAGAAGATGCCACGAGCAGTGGGGATCGGGACCGGAGTCTTTCGTTTTTTTATGGCGGTTATTGATTTAATTTGATTACGCAGGTTGGTCAACGCAAACGGAATGGCTGACCATACAGTGTTGTTGTGTGTTTTTAAGTTGTTGTGACGTTGCGTTGTGGTTGTTGTGTGGTGTTTGGTGTGCGATGAGTGGTATATTTTGAACACAGCATGCCACCGGGCGATGGTCTATACCATTGCACTAATGACGTCATCATCACCAGCAAGAGCAATAACGACGTGATGGCGATCACCGTATCGACGCCACTTCAGCGGCGGTCTTTATCCGAAGAAATCGGTATAACGCTGCAACGTTCGTGCGATAGCCCCCCGTCGTATGTGGGTGGTGATGATGGTCAACACGAAGTTGTGAGAGTGAAGCGCAGAAACTCTTTTCAAATGGTGCGCATGCTTTTCTAGCGATCCTCTTTTTGAGCTTCTTGAATGAGCTTTTTTTTGATCTTGGGGCCAGGCTGCTTCGTGGGATGGGAAAGACTGACGAGGTGGAGCGAGGAGCTAGCAGAAGGAGGGGATACCAGGAACTGATCTGCGGATGAGTGACACATAATTAAGTACCCTAATTTGTAGATTAATAAGGAAGGAATTTGTGAGTCATGATTTGCATATATACCGCACACTGTAATATAATACTAGAGAGGGGCATTGAATAGTTATACTGTATGATATTTTCTCACTTTCCTTTTTGGACAACTTTAATTCCCTGAAGAAGATCGTCAACTTCTCAACTCTCCTCCCCCTACCCCCACCGCTGATGTTCGGATTGATATGGTCGCTGTTCGTTGCTTAATTGAGACTAGGGAAGAGAACAGTTGTATTGGCAAGCATGTGCGATGTGCTTCCCGTAGATTAGCAGCATCAGTTTGCCTTCACCTGAAATATAAAATCTTCGTTCTTCTACTGATTTAACTTCCCTTTACTGGTAGTCACTAATCACTCAGGTAATTCTGAAAAGGTGACGTTGACCAAAGAAACTTAACAATTTTTGGTTAATTTGCATGTCGCAGTAACATTTTCATTTCTGCTAAGCGGAAATTATCTTCTATATTTCCTTCGTACCTTCATCCTATGCTGCCATTTTTATCCACTTTCAAGGCTGTTGTTTTTTATCATTGTTTCGTAATTTCTTTCAATTTTTTTTTCGAGACCAACAATCAAATCAATTACAAAAGATTTTGAAAAATTTGCTGAGTAATTGTTGGAGCGTCTAGTTTTGTGCTGTTTTATAGCAGTGTGTTGTGTAATTTATATGCTTCCTCTTCTTTCGTGCTTCGTTTAATTCGTTTATAAATATTCAAAACGAAAGTATATGAACGACAAGGCGAATGAATAGTTTTTGATGGTATTATGCAAATTAATGTAAAAATGTGACATCCCAAATGAGAAATTAAAATATTCCAAAAATCCTAATTTTTACAAGAAATGCAAATTTTTTTACAAGAAGTATGTTTATAAGAAATAAAGGAGGAAAAAAATGAAGCGAGAATTTTTTGCATCGTAAAATGATTTCAACGTTCATTATTTTGATGTTGAGAGCAGCAGTTATTTCGGCTCACGCATTATTTGCATATAATTATTAAATTCTCTGTTATTTTTCATATATTTTGGGTAGTTTTTTGGAATTTTGAAGTAAAATTGCACGACTTCTCGAAAATATTTTTATTCCACATAATCAAAATACGGTTACTCGAAACTTATCTCTATATCGTTTGTAATTTTCCGTGGAGAGGTTTTTTTTTTCAAACGAGAGAGAGGGAAAGATTTGTAGAATTTATTCAATGAAATTTCAAGCTTGTTGAAATATGTGGTCATTAAGATGCTAAAATTGTTATTTTTTTCTACTTCATTTTATTGCCCCAATATTTTTTTTTTGATTATCTACCAAAAAAATTTCTTTGCTGGTGAAATATTTTGCAAAGTGGACGAAATACGATACTGAATTAGACGTTGTTCATTAATATTGATGAGATTTCAATTGCTCATATAATATTTCACGGGAGTAGTGCAAACATTTTGTATTTCTACTAGAGCAAATTGAACGGATTGTATGACCATCCACCTAAATTGTTGAGGGGATTTTATGTTTTATTTGAATATGGCAAATTTGATACCGATTGGATACATACATCTTATGGAACCACATCGAAAATAACATTTACTTTCAGCTTTTTTTAAAATGCTTCCTTTGCGTTATTGGGTATAGAATAAATTAGTGAATACTATAAACTGTTGTTGAATTGATTATTAGTAATAATTTGCCATTAATATTCTTTCCTAAGTTTCATCGCTTTGAAAGCGCTGGTGTAAGGATGTAATTTTTGAAAAAAATTTACCGGCCGGTGGTTAAAATATAATGGCCAAAATGGCCAATTCTCTGGCCAGTTGTATTTGTTTAATTTGAATGAGTCCTTTATTTCTAGGAGTAGATTATGTTTTATGGTAATGCTAACAAGAAAACAATCTCGTAAAGTTACTTTGCAATTGATTCACCATGGGAACTTGCAATACTAACAACTTTATTCTATGAATGATATAATGTCGCTATTCTTCTGCACTCTTTCCTCCCATCAGTGAATTTTCTGAGTTATTGGCACGTTGATGACGCTTATCGTTTATTATTTTTGCCTGCTTCATCGCTCTTTTACCCCCCTTAGTTTGTTTCATTAATCTGTTGCTTTTAATTAATTTTTTTTTCAATTTTAAATATCATTTCAATGGCTATTATCGTAGATGTGTTCATTCCATCCTCTATTCTTATGGGAGAGAATTGGCGGGAAGGAGATGAGAGTATTTTTTGATTTTTGCGTTTAAGAAGTAAACCATCCGCTCATTGAGAATTACGAACCGAACAAATACGGCAAAAAAATGGAGTTTTTTTTTATAACGAATTACTTGAGTAAAATTTTCGAAGTAACGCTCGGAAGAAATAAAAAAGTAGTCAACTATTCGGCCCACTGGATCAGCACAATAGACGAGACGCTATATATATGAAAGTAGTCGAAATTTTGCGATGCAATAAAACCATAGGTCCTTCATTTTGTTATATTATTGGTCTCTAAATTTAATTAGCACAAGTTCACAGTTCTCTATTTTTTAATCGTTGAAAGGTAAATGATGAAATTTGTATAAACATGAGATAATTTGTGGATTAATTAACAGTGGGGATTGCAATGAAAATTTCCCAATGAGGCGAGAAAAAATGTGAATAAGTGTTATTTCAAAGTTCTGGCAGCTACGAGCTTTCGAGTTAAGTTTTAGGGATTTAGCAGAAAAATTGCAGCTGAAAAAAAATGAATTAAAATAACGTGAAAGTCTTGAAAAAAAATTAATGGATAGCACGTTGAGAAGTGATTATGCTTCACTTTGACCTTTTTAAGGTACGTGTCGTTGAATAATTTCCAACTTGAAAATATTTTATACTCACAGAATTACGTTAGTTGAATTGTTGTATTAAAAAAAAAGTTTTTAAATTCTTTTGTTGCATTTGTTTTCCTTTCGAAACCGTAATCTTTGACGATTGCCCCAGGGGCAATAGAACTCTGTGTTGAATGCAGCGAAGTGTTTCATATTTGCGAAATTTATTGCAGACGTGCATTTTTCCATTTCTTTTATTGCACATTCAGACAAACATTTCATCTAGGTCTCTAGGATTCTGCAAATTTTTGGCAACAGTATTTTTGCAAAAAACCCTGCTGGGGTTTTACATCAATGGAGAACTTCTATTAAAGAGGCCCTGGGCTTATATTCCTAGAAATGCGATATTCTACAACGCGAGGTCGGAGCATGACGTACCGTACCGATGAGCCACATTGCTTGTGAAAGCGAGTATTTTTACTTTGAATTGTGGGGAAATTCTGACGCTAAGCCTGTCAGTATACAGCCAAGAGAACGTGTCCTGTTTAAAGTTTAACAGAGGGTAATATGCGTTATGAGCCGTGAACGCTGAATACAACCTAGTTTTCGAGTAATAGTTTTCACTGTAGAATATGGAGTATATAAAAGTTCTTCGATAAGATGACGAGCAGGATGCGACTGGATAGTCGGGAGCTACCAATGCAACACAAAGCTGCTTACAGCGAAGCTGGTTGGTATAAACCGATCGGTGAGTATATTTGAATGTATTTTATCAAGAAATCTGGATATGCTTCTATTTTCAGGCCATCTTTGCATCAGAGTCCATCAATGCCGCCAGCGGTTATGAAAAATTTATCTGTGAACGAACCACCGTCGACACCGCGCAGCGAAAGTCCCAAAATGACCAAATCGGCTACCGGCAACCCATTAGCACCGACTACAACTCAGACACCTCAGCAGGTATAATTAGCCTATCATAAGATCGGGAAATATTGAACATTTGGAATCTCACTTAGTGAAGAGAAGATTACTGAAATTTGAGCTGTGTTGAAAGGTTGAAAAGTTCTTTTATTTTTTCGCACTTCAAATAATGATTTTTTTTTCAGGATTGAGTGCTTTGAGATTTCAGGATCCGATGATCGGTTACTGTAAGGAGTTGCTAAAATTGCAATAATTTTTTAAACTTTTATTGCATTCTTACATCCAACAAATTCGCCTTCATAATATTCAAAATTCGTTTGTGTTTCTTATGCAGTAACAAAATATAGGGTATGTACAGGTTATTAATCTCTAAGAGGTTTTTTTTTTTTAAATATAGAGCTCGAAAACAAAATAAGTGCGAGTGCATTCATAAGCGTGATCAAAGATGCGCTCATTATGTTTTCATACAAATGGTTGTTGCTCATAACGGATGGTCAGATTTATCGTAATCTCTTTAATACTGTGGAGAAATATCTGCTTATCCCATTCAAATTCATAGAAATTTACGTAGCAGTATGCTCTATCTTTTTTAGATCTTCTCTTAAATAAGCTAGGCAACATTCATTTTTTACGGAACGAGGCAAGATTCATTATCAAATTTTTTTAATTCCAAAAGTAGACCGATATGCATCAGACGCCAGTAGACGTCTTGATTTGTAGATAGAAAGTTCCTCGATTAAGGTAAAATGTTTACTTCGATTAAAATAATAGTTTCTCAATTAAGCTATGTTAGATGGAAATACTTTTGATAGGCGAATAGTTGGTGATGCATCGACGGAACGATAAAAAAGGATATAAAAAGTGGTTTAGAAGGCGTTGGCTTTTAGATTTTTAGTGTGGCATGTGCATAGAGTGAGGAAGTCATAGAGTTTGATCAGCAACACCACATTCCCAGATTTGCACCAACTGGACCGTTACATATCTCAGGTTTTAGGTGCTCTTTTTTCAACCTTTGCAAAATGTCAGTTGGAATACTTCAAGTATTTTAGCTGCAGCCAACACCTCAGGTGCAACAAACGCCCTCACCTCAAAGTACTCAAAATGCGGCTGTGCAAAATTCTGCTTTCCCACGTCATACGAGGAACAGACAGACATTTCACGGGAAGACCGAGCACAATAAGGTTGGTGGTTTAATTCTATGGCGGTTTGCAGTGTGACCGTTTAATGGCTTATTAGCTAGCAGAGGCATTAGTACATATGATGATGGATGAAGATGTGTGGTCTGTGACCAAGGTGGAGCATGGACTTCATGTAGCAATCAGGAAGAACTTCAAAATTCTAAAGTTCGAAAAATTTTTGGTCTTCTAAGAGGCTTCTTGTATTGACTGCTGTCAGCAATTTCTTTGTTGGCAGGAGCAATATTGATTGGTTTTTCGGCAGCGTCCAGTGTTGTTTTTAGATTTTTCATTTGGTATGATCACTTCCAAAATTTTGAATGATATGCAATGATTAGATGGAAAATTAGTTGTTATAGAGAGAGATTTTCTTTCCTCTATTTTGTGCTCTTATTGCTTTTTTTAACAGAATCTTTGTTGAATTGTCAATAAGCGAATTAACTATAAATTTTTTCATCAAATTGTACTGGAACTTTTTACGCAGTTTCGTAAGTCGAAGATTTTTATTTGTTTCATTTCTGATTGCATATTCGCTTTAAAAAAAAAACTTTTTTTTATTTTGCTTTGAATATTTCTCGGAATTCATCATTCATTTTGTGTGAGAATACTTTCGAAATTTATGTAAACGATGCGAAGTGCGGGATATCCAGAGGGGAAACAAGAAATTGCTATTTTGGTATCGCGGTGAATTGAATTTGAATGGGTGGTTAAATATTCTGAAATTGAATATTTGAACGGAGAATAAATCTTTCTTAATGAAGCATTTATGTCCGTCTGGCGAAGCTTTAGAGAGTAAGATTGCTAGGATCACGTTCATCCATCGTTTAGTGTTGAAATTGGTTGGCCGCCGTAGCGAGTGTTCGAATTTATTTTAGTATTTGGATGGTTTTAGGGGAATCTCGATGGTGAGGAGGGGGACGTAGAAGTACCACACACTGGTGCACAATCGACAGGCAACGGTGGTCCTCGAGGGTCGTTTCTTTCAAAGCTTACCAAGCTCACACGACGGTAAGCATATCATCTTTCCGTTTGCGTCCTGTTGCGTTTGCCTTGCTTTTCTTCCGTTCTAAAACTAAACGGATTTCACGCTGCTGTCAGTGAAGTCGTACGCTGTATAGGCTGAAGCTAAGTCCTGGGAGCAGTAGGTTTCTTCTTGAAGGAAAGGCTTGTTCTTTTTAAGGACAATACCCCGTCCCGCCCCCAGTTGTAAGAAGCATTCATGGGATTGTAAAGTTTTTCAGGCTCTGTGACAGGGGAGAATTTGGTTTTACGGTGTCATCTTTTCTTGGTTGCGAGCTGAGGTGGATGGTGAAACTTTTTGCATGGAAATTCGTGGGACAGTAATTCTTAGTAGCTATGTGGTTTTGATGGTCATACTGTTTCGGCTTCAGCTGTAGTAGTTTTTGCTTTTTAGCTGCAATATTTCGCAGCTTCCCATTGAGAGCATTCCCGAATCGCCTCACCTTAATGTAGTACTTCGCATTATTTTGTTTGGATTGCCATATTTCGAGGAATAGTTGATACTTCGTTTTTTAGAATAATATAACATAGTGTAAAAGTGTGCACTAACGTTTCGCATTGAAAATTCCACCCAGAATCGGGATAGATATAGCGATTTCGTTGAAACTTTATCGGCAAATCAAAGTAGGCTCCCGTATAGTCCTTGTTAACGATCTCTATAACGCTGCTAAAGTATGCCGAGTAAGTTCTATGTTTGCTTATTAACCAACCGTGAGGCGCTAACGTCGATGCATTTCCACCTCGAAAGTGTAATGATGGAGAAGGTGAAGTTAGAAGGAGGATAGGTATTTTTAGGCTTACACTACTTTCTTTTTCTGAAATCTCGAAGTTGCAGCTGATGGTTATTTTTTCAAGTGCTGAGGGTAGGGAGGAGTTTACATGAAATATAGAAAATGATCAAAAGAGTGGCCGTCGCCAAGTGAGGGAGAGTCACAGATTTCCGAGAGAGAGGAGGGCGCTAAAAATGTGAATCTAGCTGATGCAGCTCTTTTGGTGAATATTGCTAAAGCCTCGCTGTTTAGTGCTTACTTTTGGTCCTGATGAGGGTCATGAAACAAAATCTATAAGGGGCGGCGGACATATTAGACTTATACGAAGAAACAGTTCTAACAGTTGAACGCTAGAGCGGTGAATCGGAAAAATGAACATGTTGGGATCGAATCCGCTTATGATATCTTTCTTTACTTTTGCTGAGGAGGGGCTTTAAGTAAGCGTGCAGAGATGTGAGTGTTGATCGGTTGCCTTTATTAACCGTTAAATTTGACTACTGGCCAGCCAGAAAAGAGAAGGCTTTTTGGTAACGGTTGCACTGTGGGACAGTTAGCGTACATGCCCATTATTGGAGGGAGGAAGGGCAGTCCTATGCACTTTTGTCTTATGGGTCGATCATGAGTCATTATATGACGGATCATTTGTCCAATGCGTTGAGCAGGCGCGTACATCAACTGTCCCACAACATGCCCACTACCTGCTTATTGATAAAGCGCACCTGTTGTGCATTTACTAATTCACTTTGCCGAAGAATGTGTTGCGTTAAATTTACGAATAGCGTGCTTGCTGTTGGTTTGTTTATTGTTTATATGCGCTCAATTTGGCCGGTAACGGTGATGGTTTCTCCTCGTGGTGTGATATCGCAATATACCTATCAATTCATTCGTCCCAGCCGCACCTTTGTGCCAACCTTCGGTTACACTCTGCCTCTACCTCTCCCTCTACCCGTGCCTGTATCTCTACCATCATCACTTCTACCTTTCCATTTGGAGAACACACCAACGATACTGTCGCTGTTCCTGAGTGCTACTGCAGAGGTGCTTTTTGCCCATCAACGACGAACCAATAATCATCCGATGCCATCCATATAAAGTGCCGAATCGGATGAAATGTCAACAGCTGTCATGCTATTATCAGTGCAGTTGACTAAGCAAGTCGAATGTGCGGTCCCCTCTTATTTGCTTGTCTTCGCATCTCTATGGAACGTCAACCATTCGACGTTTTGTGTCTGTGAAGTGTTCAGGTAAATAAGGTCTTGCTTAAGGTAACATCGTTTGCCTTATGCAAAAATACTCATTTAAAGTTTTTGAAGGATAGCTGTCAGTTGCGGAGATTAGGCTAACGAATATTAATAAGTTAGAGGGGAGTGGGGAGGAGGAGAAGCGAAAATGTATCTGTGTTTTGTAGTTGAACCCTTTCTTTGTTTCGCACGGGCGACGACGTCACTATGGTGACCATTTGCGCCTTCATCTTCTTTTTGGGAGTAGTGAAGGATGAGGGAGCTATTCTCGTTTCGAATTACTGTAGGATTCAGTATGGAATTTATTAAGGCGTTATAATTGAGGTCTGGTTTTTTTTCTGTCTTTTCTGACTTTGAATCGTTCCACTCCGTTCATATGAGATCCTCTTGCCTTTCTTGCTTTATTTCTCTTGCGTAATGCTGCGTGGACGAACGTAGGAGGGAAATATTTGTTCCTTAGTTACTAATTTATAGCGATTTTAGAAGCTAAATAATTATGGATCAAAATGATGCGCGATCTTTTCCCATACCTTAGTGAGCAATAGATCCTTTGCAATGTCTCCCTGCAAAATTGTAACGATTTATATGATATTATAGTGGATTAGAGAAATTATAGTATTATGGAAATATTGCAATAAATGTAGTAAATTATAATATTGCAGTATTATTGTAGAAACAGAAATATTGTTATGAGAGCTATCGAAGGGCGTTTTTAGACGTTTTCGAATGTATGCTTTTTCAGCAATGCAGATTTATAACCTGGTGGCATTATTTTGATTAATTATGCAATGATTCAAAAAAAAGGGCACGGCAGGAAAGAATGCTGCCAGTGTAATCAGCTTTATTTTATTTTGATTGCAATTAAAAAAAAAACTTTCCTGCAATAAGTTCATTGCATTTGAAAAGTGCAACGCTAACGTAGGTAACTGTATAAAATTCACGTAGCTATTTAAAGAAAAAACCTTGTTATACAAGAATTTTTTCAAAGACCTATTTTGTTTTTTGCAAATTCTATAAAAGCTTTTCTCTTGATTTTTTTTAAAATTTTAACTTTATTTACAAGATTGTCGAGGATTCATTTACTAATTATCAATGATTGAGGATTTAACCAAGCAGCATATTTCAAATGCAACGAATTTTTTGCACTCAATGATATAATTTGCCGTTGTTGTGGTTAACACGCTTCTTGCATAGACTGGTGATCACGCTCCTTTTTTGCATGATTCAATGATATATAAATATTGCAAAAACATCCCAATTCGTTATTTTTTAAGTAAAAGCATCTGCGAAGGGAAGGAGGGTGCACTGTTGGTGGGGATTCAAATAGAACGAACAACGAGCTGGAAAGAACAAAAAAGTAGTTTTTTAATGTCAGAGAGTACATTAATTTCATATTCTCTGGCATTTTTCAACTATCTTTTGAACTTTTTTGCTAGTTTTCAGAGCTCACTAACAGTGCTTGCGCTTTCCTATGGGCTGTTTTCTTTTATATAGAGAAACGATGAATTGAGGTGCTTTTGCAGTATTTATTTTACTCATCGCATAAAGGGAGTGTAACTTACCATACTTACTCGTCCATAGGCCCCGGTTTGTGGAATCCGCATCTTTTAAGACTTAGACGAGCTTATACCCGAGCGAGAGGGACTCATTTCTTTAATGGAATTCGAAATCAACGATGTTCAAGAGGAAATAAGGAGAGACATAACGCGGGGGAAGGGAGGGGGAGGCGGAGGTGTTGTATTCGATGTAGTCTTTATTTCCCCACCTGTTAACGTTCTCTTATATCTCATATTTCCAAGCAATTTTCCATGCTCAGTGTTGTGGCGGGGCTTTTTTGAAATAGATATTGAGTGGTGCCCAAGTGTTCGCGTCCTTCCAAAAAGGTATCTGTTCTGAAAAGGTTGGCGGGGGAGGTGGCGTATCCACAAGGTTTACGGAAACACGGTAAACCTGCTGACACGGCCTGCAGAATGCATAGCAATCTGGCAGTTTTTACTTACGAGCAAGAAAAGCTGTGAATGAGCGGCCGTATTGAACACAGTCTCGGTTCACTTGAGTCGTTCCTCATCACAAGCTATATGGTTTGGCCATAATTGAACTAATGCAAAATCGGGTAAATGGCAAATGAAAGGTGGTTAAAGAAGGAAGTGGGATTCTTAACGGATATCGCCATGGCGATTGGATGAAATATAACCATATTTCTGCGTCGTACTTTGCCGCCATAAGAGCAGTCTCGCTGGTTGCCTAGATATAAAGGCAATAAAAATTATAATTTTGCTCATCCTTATCTAATGAAGGGATTCATTCTTTTCCCACTATTTTAATGCATGGCAGATAAAAGGAATAATAAAGTAATGTGAAGCACGAGGTGCAATTTTTCGTTTCGTCTCTAAGTTTTTTCTTGCTGTTGCGTTGATAATAATTTCTAGCAAAAGGCTTGCTCCATAAGAAATAAAAGTGAGTGAAAGAAGCCTTTTATTGCATGAGATATGTGCGTTTTAAAGGATTAAAAGCTTATCATGCGTACAGTAGTAGCTAACGAGCACGCATCAATTCATTTCCCGCTATGATGGGCAGGGCATATCTTAAAGGCGTTCCTCATCTGCCCTTCCCTCCTCAGTCCCAAATCCCACCCTTCCTTTCCACCTTCCTTCCCCTCCCTCTCCTATCATCTGTGTCTGCTTTGTCGAAATAGTGCACGAAGTAATTCTCTTAATTTGTCTCTTCTTTTGCTTATGCTTTTTTCATACGCTATTTCTGCATTAACAAAAAGCATCGGCCATTTTGTTTATTGGGACAAGGTGATTTCGCTTTTATATCAGCGTTCTTCTTTAAAGCGCTCGCTTAGCATTGCATTTCATTCAGCCTTTCTCATTGAGTTGCACGCTGAGTTTTCTTCTTTTTGAAATATTTTCTCCACCCTCGATAAGGCTTGCAATGTTTTTTGTTTCGGCTTTAAAATGCGACTTTTTAACACGTATAAGCATTTAAGTAGATATGAGATAGTAGATTTCCAAAACGATGTTTTAAGCTCGGATGGGGGAGGAAGAGGAGGAGACTATGTTCAAATAGACTTGAGCGCATGATGCGCCTTTGTCTTCAAATCAGAACTTGTACAGTTAACAGTTCTTTTTCCGATCGCATGCAGTGATGAATTCTACAAATTTCTATTGCCTCAAATGCGAAAATTCGTTGGTTTTAGGCTAATGATGCAATTTTGCGGTGATATTGCGATGAACTAAATTATGCGATGAATTGAAAGTTTGCAATGAACCAAATCTTGCAAAAACCAAATTTTGCAGTTAATCGAAACTTCCAGAGAAGAAACTTGTTCAAGTGATGCCTGAAGTGTCACCGTGATATTAATGGCGAATTCTTGAGACTTACTGGTGTACGAGCGTTTTTAGGCACTTGGTTGTAGGATGCATCGCGTTCATAATCGCTAATTGACTTGCATTGTAGTGGTTCGTCTGCGCAGCATACTGCTACCCCCGCTGTGAGCGCTGCTTACACACCAGCAGCAGGAGCAGTACACGAGCCTTCTGCTGGCGTCAATCCTGTTGCTACCTCATCCTCTGGCGCTTCTTCCTCAACCGCAACCCCAACCCCCACAAACAATCGTTATACTTCGAATGCGCAGCGCAGCGCTTTTCCGAACTGTCGTGTTTTGCCGAACTTGCTTAATCCTAGCTTGCTGACGCAAGCGGCTCAACGACACCATTCGTTCATTGTACAAGCGAGTGGTAAGAATAACGCAACGGCGACACCTACGAACATCGTTCGACCACTCTCAACATATGCTGGCCCCAGCTCTGGCTGCGGTCAAGGAGTTGACAATAAAGCACCGCCACCTTCTGGCAATTATCCTTCCTCTTCATCCACTGTAGCTAATGTGGTCGCTACCCGAACGCTAACGCCACTTATGACCCGGCATGATACTCCAAACTTAACCACTGCAGCACCTCCTGTACGTTCACTTCATCACTCCACTTCACTTTCGGCAGCCGTATCTCCCAAAACGGCGGTGGTTGGTGTGACGGCGGTTGCTAGCCCAGTGCCTGCAACATTCACGTTATCCCCCACATCGATGTTTGAAGCAAGCATGCCACCTCCTTTGTCGGCGCCACCCTACTATAAACTGTTGGCGCAAGGCAATGCCCCGTCTCCGTCGACGAACAGCCTGACTGGTTCATTACATTCTTCTGATTCGGCACAATCGTTTAGTCCATCGTTGGCATCGGCTGGCAGTAGCACTGGAGCAACAGCGGCGGCAAACTATCACCACGTACCGGCATCATATTTGGGCAGCGCGCCCCCGCCAGACGCGTCCGCTTATTATTCGGGTGCACCAGCAACAGTCAGTTATCATATGCCCACTCGTAGGACCCCGATAATGGGTATCGCCGAAGGATCCGTTATGAGCAGTGGTGTTGCTCAAACGATGTCACCTGGTGTTGGTACCGGTATGCCATCGGCAGCTGGTCGTGGCGGGACGTTAGGTCCTGCGAGTGGAGGCACTACTATGGCACAGTTGGCCGCTCAACAACAACATGGTGGTGCAACAGGCTTTCCACCGCATTCTGGAGCGGTAGCGACAGGTGCAGCAACTACGAATCCATCCGGCGATGAAGTAAAGCCGCGTTCGTTACGGTTCACGTGGAGCATGAAGACGACTAGCTCCTTGGCACCTGAGGAGATGATGAAGTAAGTAATACAACAAATTCTTTTCTTTCTCTTTTCATCTGTTACCTTTTTCCGCTGTTTTTGCGTTATTATAATGCCTATTCAAACCCGTATTTGCTGGCCATTGTTATTTTTAGTAGCCGTGATTATGTAAAAATTCAAAAATGGATAAGACGTCCAGATATTTTGACTTTAGCATAGGTTTTCATAAAGGGAACAAGGTGCAATAATATCGGTAGGGGGCTGCAAGGAACGACCAGTGGCCACCATCCTCCCTCCTTCGCACCCTAAAACCAAGGAATTTTTTTTTTTGGATTTTTCCCCAGCGATCTGACGAATTTGTTGAGAAACAATAAAGAGGCATTTTCCTTTGTATTGCTTGTTGGGTATGATATTGCTGGAGCTATCCAAGTTTGAGCTACTATTTTGCAGGGAAATTCGTAAGGTGCTGGATCAAAATAACTGTGATTACGAACAGCGCGAACGATATTTGTTGTTGTGTGTGCACGGGGATCCGAACACCGACTCATTGGTGCAGTGGGAGATGGAGGTATTCATTTCATTGCTCTTTTTAGATAAAGCTACCTCTTAGGAACTCATCCGGTCATAGGACGGTTGCAATAGGCAAACTTGGGTTACGTTCATATTGTTGCGTAGTTAAAGGACGAGAAATTACTTCAGCGACAGCCATTTATTTTACTGCATTGCAAACGTTAAGAATCATGGTTTTCAACTAAGAGCGCTTTATTATAAATTATCTCACTAATGGAATATTTTCATTGTTTTCTTTCTTGCAAAAAGATCGATCTCATATTTAACAAAATATTTTAGAAGTCTGTGTGTGGGAAAAATTTTCTTCAAAAAAATCAAAAAGGATGCAGGTTTATAAACAGTATAAATCTATTCAAATCTGTAAAAAATATAAAAAACTCTGAGGTACTGAACAGCCAGGTTTGAAGGATCTAAAGTAGTAGGAGATTATATACTTCATATGTTCAGAGACATTCGATGTTTATTGTCGTGAGTGGATAATCTCAATTTCAGGTTTGTAAGCTGCCTCGTCTCAGCTTGAACGGAGTTCGATTCAAGCGTATATCTGGCACATCGATTGGGTTCAAAAATATCGCGTCAAAAATCGCCCAAGAATTGAATTTGTAAGATGTTTTGTGGAATGACGCTCCAGTTGTATGCCTTCTGAAAAGAAGAGAGCTCGATTTGATTGAGTGGAATAGGATCTGCATATAGATGGTCGTTGCGCGATCGCACACTAAGTCAAATATGTGAGTGGTCTACATATTAGTATACGCGAGCATTCTTCTGTTTAAATTATTTTTATGGAGTTGGTGAAAAATTTTCGTCTAAGCGATATGTCTTTGTTGTGTACTTATTTTTTGGACTTCAAGAATCAATCGGTTGATGAGCGTTTTTGAGCACATTTACGTCGTAATGTTATACATTTGGAAGTGTTTTGCATCACTTACTGGAATTTATTCATAGCAATGTTCATGCGAAAATTAGAGTTTGATTTTAGTTTATTAGCGGATCGAAGGCCTCTGTACTGTGGGTTCTTGGAAGCGGAAGGGTAGGGAAGGGGGGAGAGGGCAATAAACATGATTGTATTTTCATTTACATTCGAATATGATTGTGGTCTTGATTGTTAATTTGTTTGTTGGGGAGAGGGCAACATGATAGCATTCGTCGATTCATCAGATAGATTTCAGACACAGCTGGAGCGCTTAGCTTGGTTCGATTGTGTTATATGTGTTAGCGCGCTTGTGATATCTGTGTTCAATTTTTTTTAATGTGCGCCAATATATTTTCGCATTTTTATTGGGGCGCTTCATTTTGAAGCACAATTCGAGTATTAATTTAGTGCTGCTGTTGTTTGTTTGTTGGCTCTTAAATGGATCCGCATACTCTCTGCAGCATGAACGAGTTGCAATGATCTAAAAGTAACGCTTAAACGAATATACATGTTACTGAAATCTGATCGGATGACCATCCCAACTCTACGCAACTTCCGGACGTTTTTCTCGTAATTTTAAAAGCATTTTTAAATGTTATTTCGAAAACCAAAGCCTTGAGATGGCAAAAAGCGGGAGAGGTAAAGGAAGCTTATTGTATGCGGCTTTTTTGTGGTTATATAAACTATGGAGAGACTGGTGGCTTTAAGGCGCCGGTTTTTGCGTGTTGACTATTTTCACGTCGCCATACTTGGCCGTCAATTACTTCTTTCTCGTGAATTTTTTTTTAATTTTTGGATTTTTTATTGCACGAGAGTTTTACTTCTTCGAGGGTACCTATTGTTAAACTGCTTCCACTTTCACTGTACTGAGCGTTTTGTTTCCTTGCTTTTCTCGTTTTCTTAGATCCTTTAAATTCTGGCAGCGTGCTTTGCTCTCAATAGATGTGCTTTCATTTCCGCATGATTGTTCTATTAGTTTAAAAATCGTGTAGTAAGTGAACCTCTTTTTGGAGTAGGGATAAGGGGAAGAAAAGAATTCCCTTAGCGATTAATATTATTGTGAGGGAGCAAAACCGATGTAACTCTATGAAGTGGTATATTACCAGAGGAATTTGCTTGAATTACATGGCATGTTTTTCTAGGACTTTGGCTTTTAGTTAGCGCATTCATCTATTATGGAGCATCTAGAGGAAGGTGGCAGGGATGAAAAAGGAAGTTGTCGGCCGATACAAGCTTCAGTTTGAGGTTATGATAGAGAAGTTGAGATGAGTTGGTTGAGGGTGTTGCGTTTATCGTTGAGGTTAGGGGGTTTAGTAATGTGTTCATGTGTGATTCGCGCTCGTTCATTTCTCAAAGAGAGGAAATATTATCCGCATAAGTTGAGTGCTGACTTCTGTTGTTGATGTTCTCTGTGCAACACATCATCTCTTATGAAAATTTTTTTCTTCGATTTTAGCGTCGATGCAATCATCTAAGAGCGTTTCTTTGCGTTCTTTCTTGACGATTTTTTTAATCGTTACCTTTTTTTTCTTTCTGTTTGTTTTCTCACCTCTTCAACATCTGTCGTTAAAGTAATAACAATATATGTCAGCCCCGAATCTATAAATTGGTTTTAATTTATTTTGTATTTACACCGAATTTTTTTTTCACACAGAAATTTGCATATGCGACTATAAACTCATAAATGCATTCATAAATCATTTATAAGTGCACTTGTTAAATTAGCATAGAAAGGGACATCTATGTGATATTGTTGGAATAACAAAAAGGATGTCCCAATTTGAAACGCATCTTCAAAACCAATCAGAGAGGATATCAGGTTCGAAAAATTTTGCGATTCGCACAGGATCGTGGTGTTTATTTTCAACAACATCAGCAATAATGACATCGAAGAGGTTTTTCAACCATTCCGGTAGGTGACTGGAAGAGGGGGGGGGGGTTAGGGGTGGAGGGAAGATTGCACAAGTCGCTTTCACAACAGGCTTTCTTTACAAAAGGGCTACTAGGGCTACAGGGTTAACGATTGATTCACCTCAGCGTTCATCATTTAGCACAACGAAATTATATGAAACAAGACTGAAGAAGCGTTGTTTGTGAAGAGCTGTGAACCTATCGTTGAAACCAAATAAGGACATTCCGTGTTGTATGGCGTGATCCTGGAATGTGATCATATTGCTTGATGAACCAGACGGAAGCGAATTCCATAGATTTGTGATCATCATTTCACTTTCCTGAGTTATTTCTGGGTCCAGTACCAACCCTTTGTCTTTAATTTGCAGGGATGGTAAAATCTTTAGATTATCCCTTTTCCCCAGTTTTCTTCTATATCCGTGGTTCTTCGTTCTCTCAGGAAACACTTCTGGCAAGAGGTTGCTTCAGACATAAGAAACTGCAGGGTTGGAAACAGCACCGTGTGAGCCAACTGGATGGTGAAGGCGGTGTTTCATTTGTTCTCGTCACTATAATATACTCCAGTGCAGAATTTAAGAACGACTGCAGACACAAATTAAGATAAGTGAAATAAGCCTTGGCGGCGGTCTTCGTGAAATGACCGGATGCCTAAAGCCAGAAAAGTAAAAGTGAATTTCAGAAGAACAGCCTTTACTACAGCGGGAAGCTCGTTTAAACGATGAGTATATCGAGTATGGTTACAACATTTTCCGCTTACGCTGGGCAAGACAGGCTGACGGAGTCTGCAACGGGTTTCAACCTCTCTCCACATAGTCACCGGTTGGACATATCCCAGGTTCTGATCCTGGATCAAAGATGAATCCACTAATTTTTTAAAGGAGCAGCTAATATTATATTCTCGAAGGAAACAGGCATAGCACGTACAAGAGGCAAGCACAATTCAGCTACACAAAAACGCCACATTTTAATTGAATTATTAGGCTTCCAAAAACAGAACTCACTTGTTCGCGTTTTCCAAGGAGTTTATCTCAAAGTGGAAGTTTTTAATTTGCTTCGCGTTGCGACTTCACAGTTGGTGGACAAAATGGCCGCTCGCTGAGCGGTTTAGTGATCCTATTTTCCAAGAGATTTGTATGGGAATGTATAGAGCCCATTGACCGTTGGAAGAAGTTCCTCGATCGTTAAATCCTCTCGTATGTGCATTGCTTGCAGACGTCTGCTCGCCTGTTTTTTCCCAGAAGTGTCCTTTCTGAGAGGAATTCTTTGTCAGAGTAGTCTGGTATCACCACACGAGTAGGAAGAAGAAAAGCCGACGAGTCGACCTGGAATGAACATCCCTCGCCTTCCTAATCCTTCCTTCATCCTTCCTTCTTTAGGTCGAATCTGTGAACTCAACAGCCGAACGGAGCGGAGGAGCGTCTCGACACGCTGTAAGTGTCGATGATGCAAATTACTGCGCGCTGCTTGCTGCTCGCATTCGTTGTTTGTTTATCGATGCTGTGATACAGTCCGATGTTTATTTTCGTGCCGGTTTTCTACCACGGGTAGTGTCATCGACTAGTTCTCTTTCATGTTTATTTCCTCGCGAGGGGCGTAAGTGAGAATATCTAGCTGCTATCTTCGAAACTGAAGTTGTTCCAGATTGGGGGCTAAATCTGGTTCTGTTTGTGGTCGTGACCCGAACCGACACCTGTCTTGACCCCTGCCCTCAAGAACATGCATTAAAGCGAGTCACGATAGGGCGACCTTCGACGTTTTCTCCAGCAAAACTGACATCCGAAAAAAGCACGTTTGCCAATACTGGTTCCTCGTTAGAAGTATGAAGAATAATTACATGATGAAAAAAGTATTGAACGACGTCTAACCGTAGTTTGCAAGGGATTCGAAAGAGCGTATCGTCTTAATGTTTGCCGGGTTCACTAGGGTTCAATCCCTATCTGCAAATCAAATCATTTGAAGATCACAAGAAAGCTTGGAAAAAAGAGCTTCACTCGAATAAGAACTGTTCATTAAAGATTTTTTAAAGCGATACACTAGACACTTCACAAGTTACGTTACATATTTGAATGTGAGGAGAGAAAACGGCGAAAACCAACAATCGGACGCTGAAAGTAAAAGCGAAGGAGCAGCGTAACGCCAAACATTTGGATAGGTAGCGCCAAAGCTGGGTGGGTAGCGCCAAAGCTGGGTGGGTAGTGCCAAAGCTGGGTGGGTAGTGCCAAAGCTGGGTGGGTAGTGCCAAAGCTGGGTGGGCAGCGTCAAACAAACGTAACAGATGGCATTTATGGAGAGATATAAAATCAATGCGTTTCACAAATAACATCGTTATTTTTATGTAAATTTACGCGAAAAAAAAATTACTAAAATATTCCTAATTATCAAACACAATGGATATTTTTTTAATAGATGAAAACAATGGTGCAATTAGTGAATTATGAAATCAATAAAACTTGTTAATAATGTAATGTCATTGTGGAAATCGAATACGAGAGTGATGCGATGATATCTTATCGAATCTTACAAAATTAAGTGGAGCCAAAAAAAGATTTATATCTTAGTGAAATAAAGCTAAAAAGATAAAACGAGATTTGCTTCAGAAACATCAGAAAACGAGCGGTAAGGCTAGAATAAGTAATGACACTTCAGGTCATCAATATTGCATATTTTGGGCAAGTTGAAAAATCGGCAAGTTCGAGCAGTTGACTCTGCTAGCACGATTATGGGATCCTTCTCGTTGAAGAAACGATAGGTGAAACGATCGGGAAAGCTATTGTATAGATTGTCGAGATATACTTTCAATTAGCTTCCTCAAGCTTTCGGGGGTTTCTTTTTGCAAAAAAGTTGCAGAATTTTTCATTTTAAAGGGCTAACTGAATGGCTGAACATAGTTATAACTGCTCATTCATAGTACATTGCATGGCGGTCGCATAGATTGATTAGTCAAAAGCGTTTTAAGTAATGAGTTATCAACTTTCCCTCAGCTTAAACGACAACGTTGGCTCTTACCGATTTACTGAAGGAAATCGTGACCTATGCGGAAAGGTATGTCCTGATTTAGGTCGGGACCTATGACGACATTAGTCGCATTGAGGAATTCCATATCATGTTTTCAACGATGTCAACATTATTGGACGCATTTCTGCACTCTTAATGTATGCAATATTGTCGTCGAACAACGATCACTATGTGTTATCATCGATTTCTTGAGCGCTATAAGGAGGCCCACTTACTTTAAAATATTTCAGATATTCAAACAGTTGAAGATGCTCAAAATTCATCTGAATCTTTCTTCCGTAAGTGCTTTAATTTCTTAATTTCTTGGAAATATCGATCCGCTCCCCCCACTGCTCACTTCCAATTATGCTACTTCTCTCACATCAACATCTTCATCCTTGAGCCTTAAGAATTTTGTAGAGTAAAATTCGAAACTATTAAAGAATAATCAGAAATTACTTTTGAAAGTTATTTCGAATATAGCCCACTCAAAACGATCTACCTTTCTTTCCCAACTTGCTCGGAAAGTGGGTTTCATAGGCAACAACCTTAATCGCCGTCAATTCAAAGTAGGTGACTATTAATCTCAAGCCGCCCATCAGCTCCTTCTCCTGGCTGGCTTAATGGTCTCTTCTAGAATTCTGCCGGCTGTTTATTAGCCGCAGAGTTCGTCAGCTCAACAGCGTATACTTCTGCTCTCTGTTACGCCACGTTTCTTCGAATTCTCGAGACATTACTTTTTATGTTGCATATGCAAATATTAATTTCCGCATTTATTTTTCGTTTATTCGCTCTTTTTTAGTTCAAAATAGACGTTTCCTATTCCAAAATGATAGAATAAAGTAAAATGCTTCAGATTTTGGAAATATTTTTGAGTTCGTCGATCCGATTCTGAATAATGAACGCTCTCTACTGCAACTTTTATTATTTCTTCGAAAGGTTTTAGGTTCATCCAATATTTTTCGATAATGATGATGAGTGAGATTCAGAAAAGCGCTCAAAACTATAAACGACATAAAGAAATAAAACGTTTATTATTTAAAGGGAACAACAAAACATAGCAAAACGCTTCGAAACCTTTGTACTTGTAATATAAGCACAATGGGATCATGCAGTTAAACGATGCAGTATGTCTCCTAGTAAAGGCAAAGTTTACAAGAAATCTGATGAGGAAGAATGATGGAAACAACAAACAGAACTTGTACTCTTTGAAGTATATTGCAGTGGTATATAAGAATTTCGTGGACGGGTACACACGGTTATTAAAGAAAAAACACTTGATGGACGACTGCAGAAGTGATTTCTTCCTTCGCTCAATGACTTGAATTAAATGGTAATAATTTCAGGACTGGAAATTCTAGAAATCTAGAATTCCTCGACAACGTCACTCATGTGCTGCACTAACTGTACTTCTGTGAAAGCACTTTGCAGTGATGTTCACATGGAAAAACTACGCCACAATGAAATACGACTTGGATAACCTACTGTTTATTTTGTCCATCCCCATCTTCTAAGTTTATCCGCACTCTCGCTTATCCTCCCCCTCCTCCACAAGTCTGAGGAAAGTGGTGTTGAAGCACATGGAAACAATGATGGTGGCTTATTGACCTCGTACTTGTTGGTGCTCCCCATAGTACTTCAACATGTCCTAGCCTACATGCAGCGGCGCTTTTTGAACAATCAGCGTTGACAGTTGGCGCTAATGTTATGTACTAGAGGTATGGTAACCATTAAATGGCCTAAACTAACGTATGCTGATTTCCTATAAAATCTTTCGATTTCCTATAGAATTCCAACCCTCCTTGGAGGATTATTCAAGAACGACGCATCATTTGGTAGAATCTAACGGGCAGCAAACTTCCACGAATGGTACATCAAAACATTCCTTCCCTTGTCAACATAGAAATGAACAAAAAATTAATAAAATTTTTAATGGACTTCCGTTCAACAGAAGTTTCTTTTCCCATTTATTGAACTGCTGAAAACCCTTCTCTATTATGACCCTGTCCAACTGAAACAAAACAATTCAAAGTGATGGCTCTTATCGCATTTTCCTTACATCGCAGTTAACATCTGCACAGAAAAACCTACACCCCGAGCTCGCACCATCTTTACACTATGGGACAGTTCCAACACTCCGTTCATCGATCCTCATCCCCCTCAAAAAAAGAAGGGGTATCGGGATTTATATTTGGGATCTGGTTTTATGAAATATGCCTTTTACAAATCAATGGCCTTCACATTACCATCAAGCACTCGTTCTCAGTGCTTTTGAAGAATTCTTTACATACCACTGCTAAACGTTTCAAAACAGGCGCAACGATGAGGATAGACCGTTTAACCAATAAAATTAAAATCAATCAATAAAAAAATTATAACTGCATTTGAAAACGACATGAACGCTTCTCACAAATATCGACGGGCTGAACGCCCGGATATTCTCAGAGACTTAGAACGCCTGGAATACCCGGTTCGCGCTGCTTAAAGAACTCAGGGAAAATACAATAAAACAAGAAATTGAACAAAAAAGTCGGGCATTGCGACTGCCTAAAAAAGACATAGAGGAGAGCTTTAAGCTATCATTTCCTACATGCTTCCGGGAAAAACATGCTATGGGTCACCTCTCCGGAAGTGATTTCAATGAATATGGACCGAACCTAAAGAATTAAAAGAAAAGAGAAGACAATATATTAACGAAGGCGATCGATTTAAAAAAAAACACAACGAAGACGCTGATTTATATACATGAAGGCACTATATACAAACATATTTCTCGAGTTTCATATTTTGCGAACACGCAGACATCTCTTGAAAACTGAAGAGTACCTTCGACCAGAAATTACGCTCAAGTATTTTAGACCAGGGTGATTAGGCTCCTTTGTCTCCCCCTTTCCCTTTCCCGGTAAAAAATTACGCCATTCACAGGTAAAAGACAACCAGTTGCGAAAAAAATGCCTTTTTGCGAAGAGCTTTCATTTCGAATCCCATAATGAAATTGATTTTCCTAAAAACCTATACAACTTCTTTGACAAATCACACCTGTACTAAGGATGTGATAAAAGCTACGTAAAATAAACGATATCTTAAACAGAGGTAATTCCTATATACAACAGATATTATTTACAAAACGATCAATTGGATCGTAAAAAGTATTTCTTTATAGAAAAGACGCTAATAAAAATTTAAAAAACTGTAACCTCAGATCATGCAACATTTCTTTCGAGAGAGAAATACAATGGATGACCAATGTTAATGAATAAAAACAGCCAACTTAAAGGTATCATAGAAGAAAACAATTCATGCATGAAGTGCCATAAAGCTTATTTAAACAAATATTAGAAATTCTTCCGAGTAGGGAAGGCATATCGCTTAGGCGCATAGATCAACTAATGCCATCCATTCGGAAGATTTAATTAATCATGGCATTGCATTCACCTAATGAAAGATGTCAACCAGCAGGCGGGTAACTCATTCAGTTTCCCCATGCATCATCGCTGCCCACTGTCCACATGCATTTGGTGACCATGCAGAAATGGAGTATACGCAACAACTTAGCTTTGCACTATCGTATTCGACGTGTTGAGAACGTGGTATCCATACACTGACCACTTTCACGCCTCCATTTCAGCATGAGTACCACAACAACTTATTTTGCATATAGCGATATCGCTAGGAATCCGAATGAGTTATTCGCCCACGATAAAAAAGAATGAATAAAAATACAAATCTAAGAAAAAAAACAGTTACAACTAATAAATAAATAAATATAAGAATAAAAAATAGCCCTCGAATTTGTGAGGAGTGACGATTAACTAGCCGATCATTTATCTTTTCAGCAAGAAGCTTTCTAAACATAATCCTTTGTCGAACAGTGAAAAAAGTGACCTATGAAGAGTGAATTCCTTCGTTACAAACGGTAAATTCACAGAAAAAGCTTAACTATTACACCTTATTAAGAACTTCGGACGCAACCACAACAAGAGAATTGTACTCAATGTCAGAGAAAAGTGCAATTGCATGGCAGCACGAAGAGACACTTACTAAAATTTAAAGAAAAATACGAAAACAATATACGACAGACTCAAGCACATATGTCTGCACTAAACTTATATGTGTTCCGATATTTGTGTCCATAACATTGTCAATTTCCACTCCAACCTTAATTTCGCTCTCGATCAACACCTCAGCTATGCAGCGTTGACAGAAGTGATAAGGAAACTGAGAAGCAACCGAAAGGAATAACGAAGCAGATATCTGCTTGCTGATCTAATTATTGATCAAACTGGCCAAATGCCCGACTGATTATTGAAGCGAATGAAGACTGTAAACAGACGATTGCAATATACTCAGCACCTAAAGCGATGAAAAGCATCCATCCGCTTACAGTTCCTAGATATCCGTCTAATGTGCTTCAGCTCTCGCATATATTTCAACAAAACCTTCTTCTACTAGTTATTCGGCCTCCACGACTGCTTCGACGGTATCTTTGTCTATCGATATGTTTTTCTGAGGTTGCCTCTTTAGAAAACACATCCAGTTGGGTTCCGGTGATTGCTGCTTATTGGAATGGCGCTCAAGTTTGTGATCTCCGAGCATAAACGTGACACATGCCTCCTCACCTGTGCTGCTACGTAGCACACGACGACGAATCGTGCCAGCTTCGACGGTGGCATCCGCTTCGTCAATTGCATTATTTTCATGCACAACGCCAACATTTTCATTTGGGTCCGCAACATCATCCACTTCTGGAAGCATATTGAAATTAGCCGTCCTCTTACCTACAAGTACGGTCACGAATAAATCCCATCCATTAACTTTTAAACTTTACAGCTCCATGAGTTTTATTCAGTACCGTTTTTGAACGATGTCTGGTACTGTCGAACGGGGCTTTATTCATGCTTTGTACTGTATCTATAAATAGCGTTGATCTACCAATGAAACAATGCTTCCACTCAATTCGAATTGACCTGTTAACGTTTCTTTTCAAAGAAAAATGCCTCAAAAACTCCTTTCATCATAGTACAGTACGCTCTCTAATAAAAACCCTCATAAATGCTAAGCGAATGCCTTCTTAAGCCCCTATTTCTTATTTTAGCATGGCAAATGCCAATATTGCTCACAATCGAGAGCGTATCGCCTCGCAAACGCGTTGTTCCGTCCAAAACAAAGGCTATATATCACATGTGGTGCGGCAGCCCGACGATATGCCCCTTTTTATGAATATGCAAAAGAAGCACCACAAACCACATAAAAAACGCCTCTCTGCTCATTGTGTTTGCGGATATTTTCTAGCGAATGTTCAACAGTGCTTTACAATATTATTCAATATTCAACACTGCAGTAAATTTGTTTGTTAACCAACAAAAAATTAGAAAATAACGTTTTGAAAAAATTACACAAATAAAAAACAAAAACCCCTGTGTAAAAATAAAAATTCACAAATTACGCAGTGGAAACTGATTTTATTAACGATTCCTCGAAAAAGGTTCATAAAAGAGCCCAATTAAATTGCGATGTTATTCAAATGTCGTGAAACAAAACACACTCGGCCACCGTATAATATTAAATAAAAACACCCAGCAAATAATCATCCAAGGCGAACAGGTGAGGATTCTAAAAAAAGAGCTTTTATTTGAGAGTTCAAGGTAATCCACACCGTTTTATACTGTTTAAGAAATAAGCCCCTTTCTTGTTAACACATCTAGCGGTGCACTTATTGCTCAGACATTTCAAGGACGTTGTAAAGGACTCATTATAACCACTGATCGCTTCAGTGAACTAAACACTCTCATGTGCCAAAAACGTTTTAAGCAAAATTTTACGACACACCGTATTCCCTTAGACAAGAGCCCTCTCTTGAAGCACCCGAAAATAGAAAAGCATCGCTAATGAATGCAAACATTGCGAAATTGTAACCCGTCAAAAAATATGAATATAAAAGCATCCAAAAGAATTTGTTAGAAATATTTTCAAAACCTCAGTTGGAACAATTTCTTGAACTTTAAAATCTTTTTAAGGAAAATGCGAAGAGATTTTTATTTGCAGTTATATTTTAAAGAATCATCGCTTACTCTCTTGCTTCTCAATGACGTCGCTAGAAATCGAGTCATTGCTGCATCCCTGAAAAACAAAATTTGCATTTGAATGAAGCAAACGAACAACCCTTTCCTTTTATAAAGCTTTATAAAACTTTATTTCTCTATTACTCCTTCCATATACAACCAAAGGCAGACTCCTTTCCAGACAGATGTCCTTGCTATCTTATAGAATAACCTCTCTTAGTCTAATGCTGACAGTATCAACTAATTCAGTATAATGAACTGATATTAAAAAAAAATAAAATCTCGGAAAAAAACCTATTTCTTCAGTACAGAAATTTTGAAATCCGATAATAAAGTTAGAAACATTCAATGACGCGACATACAAAATGAACGCATTAAGCGAGATCAAGTTGGAAAAGCGAAAAGATGAATTAAAGAAAGAAATTGAAACAACGCAGAGAACCTATTCAACAAGAGAATTCAAGTAAAAGCTCACTCTTCTATCCTCGGATCCAAGTTTGCTCTCGTCATCTGTGGAAACCTCCTCGGAGGTCTTCTTCTTCAGCTTGTTTCTCGACTTACGTTGATTCTTCTTCTTCTGACCCAAAATCGAAGAATTGGGACGGAACGAACGCTCTTGAACTAAGCGTTCACTGAATGAAACTCGCTTTTTGCGTGCTATTGTCATACAGTCTGAAAACGACCGTCGGTAAACGCTTCAGAATAAAACGATAAAGGGACTATTACATCCAGTCATAAATGAACTACCACCATCCTCCACCCCCTATTCCCCATCTCAAACTGCGGAGAAGTGGGCTTGCGGCACTCGAAGTGATTACATCCTACAAGTAAACGTCAAAAACTAATCCTCGCGACTAACGCCTCGAAAACCATTCGTAGAAGCAATCGGATCCTATATGAATCACCATGCCGAACGGGACAAGGCGTAACTAAAAACAAGGAGAATTGTGCTTTATGTGTCGGATATAACAGCAACTTTGCTTTTTGCGCGGATATAAATGCAACAAAGGCCCAAGGTTTGCGACCATAAAACTAGGGCGTAAGACTGGTTCATATATGATCCATTTAAATAGTACATAATCATAGAGCAAAAGAAACATAAAATTAGAGATCGAAAGTATAATGCACGAAACTATTGAGTAATGAAGGCTTTCGCTTGCTTTTATGCTATAAAATTTTCGTGCCAGAAAACAGCTGTTAAGTGCCCTGGATCAACATCAAGCATTCTTTGCTCTCCCCTCCTTCACCCCGCATACAACTACCTCCTCTCTTTGAAATACTGTGGCATCTTTCGGGCTACATAACCAATACAATTATCCAATTCACACACCTTGTATAGGATGCACATGGGAAGCACGAACGATGAGTATATTCTGCCACCACTCCCTCCTCTTTGAAGAAAAATCCAATCTAGTATCAATGAACCAATGGGACGTGTACTTTGACAGACTGAGAACAAAAAACAATGACCAACCAAGACTTTCATTACTCTCATCGATTTCTTCGAGCACTTCCGTCGATGTCAAACACTCTATTGCCTCCTTTTCATCTGGATGCTGACATTCTGATATCGATCTAAAATATTCAATCCCTCATTAATACCACTACTCTCATTCTTTTCATCGAATAAAATCCTCAAGCAGTGTGTTCAAAAATTTGAACACCAATAATAATATGTATTGTTTTGTAACGAGCGTAATAAAGCATGCCTCACTTCTTTCAGATGATACCTCCCCTCCCCCTTCTAAATGTCATGAAGCTAGGGGAGAGGGATGGGGGTTAAATGATACGAGGGATACTTCCTTTGAAGTTTTCTTCTCCACATGCAAACCAGTCTTTTGGGAAATGAAGGCAGATTTATTTGTATGGCGGGATAGAAATGTCACTGCATGGATAATATCAATAAGCTTTTAAAAGAGCGACACACCGTGTTCATATACGTGTTGCCGATTAATGCTACCGATGAGTGCAGTGAAAAATACGCCCACAATTTTCGTAATTATCAACTATTTTTGCCTTCATTGCTTCTGCCTCCCGCTTCTCCCCCTCTCAAATTGCCTAAAATTAGAAATAAAATAATTCATCTCTTCCTCATATCTCGATGATAAACAGATCACTCACCTCCTTAAATTACATCGGAAACTCCTGTTTATCCATCAAACATCAAAAGCTTTGTTAAAACAAACCTTGCGAGGCGACCGTTATAGACAACACTAGATGGCGTCTTCTTCAAAATGGATTTCAATCCTGTCGACGCAACACATTCGCTCGTCGAACGTTGACGCATTCGCAATTGATTAATTATTCCATCTTCTGAAAAAGATATATAATATTTCAACTGATCTAACGGAAATATAACCTAGAAATTTGACATAACGAAAATATAACGAAAAAATTCGGAAGAAAAATTTCGACAGCACAGACAGCACTAAACGCTTTGGATCAACGATTTCACCCCCCTTAATATTTAAATATTACCCTAACCACCTCGCCGCTCATAGACTGCAGGACGCTGAAACTAATAATAAGAGCGTCCTACTCTCATATTATAGTAACGCGTTCGTTTTATCACTCAATCATATGAATCCCACAGTTGAAGACCTGAAATTGGTACTCGCAGGTAAAGATCCAAAATCTGTAGAGGAGAAGGTGGGGAGAGAGAACGACTAAGGAGGGCGGCCAGCCAACGTGTGCTGTCTCCAAGAGGCGCCAGAAGGAACATAAATACAATGCGCAAATAATTCACCAGGATGTAGGATGAATGGACTACCTCGAACGTAGACCGGTGAAGACCCCGGCGATGCTGACGGAGAACTACTTGATGACCCAAACGATGAAATACCAGAATCCACGCTCCCTGCTGGACTGCTAAAGTTCATAGAATACGTTTACAAAGACAAGGACGCATTAAACGAGCGGACAAATAATAAAAAAGCTGTGAAAAATGAGCAGTTACAACGCTATTTAAGGATTTTAAAAGATAAAAACGGTTTCTCCTGAAAAAATTTCTTGACATTTCAACTTTTTATGAAATAAGCAAATGAAATTCGAATCTATAAAATCATAAACGAATCAGTATACAGCTTCTTCAGCATACCACCAAGTCATATCTTGAGTAAATGCTCAATTTCTTGCTTATCGCAACTACTGCTAGATCACTCGTCTTTTTTGTGAGTTCTTTTAAACAACCTGAAACTGACATCCGATTTATATGTATCAAGCAATTCCAAGAGATTCCCTAGCAACGAAATTTCAAACATCATCGATGCAGATCCTTGAAACGCATGTCAATGACGCAGGTGAGATTCAGTAATGGAACCACACTGATTGTTCTATGAGATGTGAACCCGCAAAAAATCGATGCAAAAAACAATTACAGGACATAATAAATCGTGAAAATAAGGCAACAGACGAGCGAGGTGAGGGAAGGAATCTCACATTCGCCAAACGCAACTCCACTCTTCACGAACGCATCAGGCCAGCAAAGGCTACCCCTCCCTTTCCCTCCCCAACCTTCCATCGCCTCATCGAAAAAATATCGTTCAGTGTTTTCTTTTCAACACCTCTGAATAAATGAATTAACCTGGGCAAAGAATCGGCCGTAAGTGCGTTGTGTCCAGCTGCAGCACCGATGACCACCTGTAAAGGCGAAGAAGTGCTGCCATTTTGAACTTTCCGATACATTTGCACCCCCAACGAATCCACCGAATAATTCATCGCTGCGGGTCCCTGAAAGAGAACAAAGAAATCAACCCCCTTAACCTGCAAACCTGTTAAAAATCGTAAACCTGTTCAGTTAAACAGTATGCATATTGGTACTGGTTACATAAAATACCATTGGAGTGCACAACGCTGGAAAAAGAGGAATAGAATCTCGGGGAGAGGGCATGAGGGTGGGAGAGAGATGTGGTACTCCTCTGCCCACCAAAGGCGATAAAAATATGTTTTTATTATGACTGAAATACTTCTGTTCCTTCATCTCTCTTTATCAATTAATTCAATAAAACGTATCACGCGCAATGCAAGGTGTAGGGATGTTCTTGCTTGCCCGTGGCTTTAAGCAATAAAACAGCATTTATACGTTCGAGTCCTTGCATCCTTCCCAGATGCAGCTCAATCGAACGTTATACGTTCCACTTCAATAACAGCCAATAGCAATTATTCTGAATAACTCTTTCTCAAGAAAGATAGTAGCTAGTGTTAAATGAGAGGGATAATTCATTATATAAGGGTCAAATAAAAATAAGCAAGACTAAATAAATAAGGTAAGCAGTTAAAAAATACAGGTAGGCGATTAAAAGAATATAAACGGTGGTTAGGTGGATTATCAAATACTCTCTAACACCACATACCTCAAAATATTATTATCATATAACTGTCAAATGGGCCCTCACCATGGCCTACCAATGTCCAGGATCATCAAATGGTTTTTTTTTGGTTATGAGGTATGACGTTGGAATGGGAACAGTGACAAATAGTAGGACAACCACATTAAACCATCAAGAGTGCAATTAGCAGAGAGTGACATGCAATCAACCACGTTTGATGTGTGCGGTTGCCACAGTAACGATTCAAGCATAAAACTCCTCGCACAACGCACACTACATAAGAAGCCATAATAGAAAGCATTCTCATTTCATGATTTCATTGTTTTCAATGTGTTTCTTCGTTTCACAGAATGAAGAAAACGAAAACAGAAAATAAAACAGAAGAAAAATAATGCACGTAATTACAGTGATCAAAAATCGACGTCAGTTAAAAACAAACTCATAGATTTCCCCAAGGTCGAAATAAACTTCAAAAAACAGAGAAGAGAACGACAAAAAGTCTTAAAATTGCATTGAACGATTCAAGTGACAGCGAAGCTGTGAAATATGACCTCGTTATCCAAGGAAAAAAAAATCTTCATGACGTATGCAAAAATTTTCCACTTCGCCACCTCTTTCTCTCTCCCTCCCGCCTCCCTCTTTCATGAACTATAAAAAGCGACGAATCCTCTTGGCCGTAATCTAACCTTTTGCCAACTTGCTCCAATTATGCCAGAAAGAGATTCTGAACTTGTTGGTTAAATTTATTGACGGATTCATTTCAAAGCAAGTAAAAATTATTTATAAGTTTACAATTTTTAATATACGCTCACAAGTTTTTCCACGGTGATTCCTCCCCTCTCCCTTCAAAAAAGGGTCTTATTCAGAATTCATACACCACTAATTTGACAGCCGTATACAATGACCTCCGCTTGACTGATTCTCTTTTCCAACGAGATGAAAAATGCGATAAGCGAAGTAAATCCACTCGTAAACAACAAAATCTATCCAATTGTGGCGCCAAATAGACACTGCTCTTGCAAGCCAAATAAAAAAAGAAAAGAGAAGCATTCAAAAATGGCACCATGCCAATCGATCTGGCATCCTTTCATTTCAAAGGAAAATAAATCGTTAGTACCAATTGGCATACATATCATCAAAATCAAAGATCAAATTTATCCCAGACATCGAAAACTATACACAAGACAAATTAATCCACCTTTAGTGGATTTTATATTCTACTAAATGTGCCCACTAACATTCTTCAATAGATCCTCTCAGAACCATTGATTAATTTCAAATAAGTTGTCACCTTTGCGATCAATGAATTTAAAGCACAACCCTAATGCTGCCAGAAATAAAAGTTTCCTATTTGCTAAATAAAAAGCGATCAAACAAATATTTCACTCTTCCAAAAAAATTCGACAAACGAACGCAGTCAATGAAATGGAAAAAATGCACCAAAAAATCGGTCGCAATTTCGAATTTTCACAGCAGTGCATTTCGTTGTTTACTGATGCCGAATCATCGAAGAAAAAAGAATAGAAATGTTGGCATCCAATCAAACTCTATATTTAAACACTTACTGTGCGAATATTGAAACATCGAACAAATTCGGCTGCGACCGAAATAATTCTCATCAAATGTGCAAATGAAAAAAATATTGAAAACCGAAATAATTAAATAAACGACCCCCGAATAGCCAAAGAAGAATAAATAGAACGCACGTTACACAGGTGATAACACCTGACAGGTATCATCACCTGAGTTCTGTCTGTTGTTCCTCGGCTACTCAACATCCATGAGCTACTCAGCATGTGAATAATTTTAGATTAGATTAAATTAAGGTCGGCAAGAGGAAATAGGATTTCACAAGGAGTAAGCGCATACTGGAATAATTCCCCATATCTCCAAAGCAGTTTTTCAAAATGCGCATTATTTTATCAATGTGGTACAATCACCATTCCAAATGAAAGGAATTAGGCAAGTGTTCGCCATTATGCATTATGTTCATCTCTCCATCAACCCTTCCTCATGCAGAAAATATTCTGCAAGAAGGAATATCACTAATCATTTGCGCCTTTCGTTAATTCACTTAGTTGCACAAACCGCCACTGTTTCCTTTCCTCTAACCCTCTCCGCTACCCTTCCCTCCTCCACCCAATAATGTATTGATTAAGGACACTTACCGAAACCTGAATGATGGTCTGTTCGTCATCCTGATACAGCACGGTCAATGGACGACGAGACTTGTCGTTCGAATGTTTCGATGAGGCTGTGCCACCCAGTTTTTGTTGTCTTTGAAATAGAGACAGCGACTCATCGAGACGACGTCTCAATTCTTCGATGCGTTTTTGTGAATCGACCAACATCTGAGAAAAAAGCAAAAATATCACATATTGTATAAGGAATGTTGGTAGGAAAAATAACTCCACAAGAGACAACAGGTTGGACGAGAGGGGGGGGGGGGGGGGGAGCATATCGAAGAATGGAGGCAGGGAATCAAAAAAAAAACAAAAGTGTTTACGAACGACAACAATAACGAGTGAACACTTCAAAAACTATAACGTTACTAATAAAACTATGAGTTCCACAATGAAGAAAGAGGTTTCTATAGTTTGAGATGTAACCAATGAAAATAATGAAGTTAATTAAATAGACCAGATGAGACAATTCACAAAATGGAGGAAGCTCAACCATGAAAATTTAAATTTTTAAACGAATTTTGAATATTTTCCTATTGCCCACTGATAGTAGAAAATTCTTTTAAGTGAAGTAAAAATGCAAATTTGCATCTAAAATACGAGTTTCTGCGATCACCTCAATTCCTCGCCTCTCCCCTACCCCCTCATTCCTCACCTCCAAACATCTATTCAGATCAGCAGTTTGACATCACTATTACGCTAATGAGGATACCACGGTCGCACTAAAAGACCACCAAGTTGGCAATACTATAGCAGATACAGCTTAAACTTAAAATTAAGTAGAGAGAGAATTATGAGGGAAGATTAGAAGACAGTACATGAGGGTATAACAGAATGTTTCGTAGCAAGCCCCGCTCAACCTCCCCACTGTCCCCTCCCAGACATCAACTCGGAAATCACCCGCTCACACATCGACAACCACTGAATATCAAAAACTATCTAATCATAGACATGGGAATTGCATCGATAGGATGATGCAACACAATGGGAATTGAGCGATTTCTGATGCAATAATTCTGAATAGAGCAAATGCATAACAGCCGAGAGAGAAATAAAGGTACGAGGGAGGAAGAGACTGCAACAAAAAGAAAGAAACAAAGAAAGAAAGAGAAAGAGAGAGGAAAGAGGATGTCTCTAATCGCTTTTCCATTACAAAAACTGCATCAGATAATATCCCTAAAAATAAAAACCCCCTTCCAAATAAACCATCATAGTGCACGTGAACGCCTATGCAGCAGTGGTTGAGAACAAAGAAATGAACGGTAACAAAGAGATAAAAATTGCGTGAAGGAAGAGGCCGCAGCATTTCTGAAATGACCACGAAATTATAGCATCCATGCCGGAGATCCAACGACAGATACACTGCATAAGAATTTTTGAACTACTCTAAAATGCAAATACAGCACGAAATGAGGATGAAAAAAACCCGAAGCTAGAGGAATCAGGGGGGAAATTAAGACGCGAATGGATGTAAGGAAAGTGCAGATAGTATATGAAGACATTTGGAAAGATGTACTAACCACCAAATAAAAAAACAAGTGCCACCTGTTCAAAATCTCAATAAATTAAAGAAAACAAGGAAGGAATGTTGGATGGGATTAAGTTCGAGTTCATGCTAATTAATCTTTGACCTCATCACATCTTAGACGAAAGACAATCGATCTGCATTAGGCTTATAGCTAACACCCATTTGTTAAATGCAAAAATGTAGTCTAGATTACACTGACCACAAAGGATGCAAATTATACTTAATGCAAAAAAAAATGTTCCATGATCTGAATCCACGTCACCATGTCAATCGACGATAAAACACTGCTTTATCAGCCGGCTTACTTCATAGTGATATGACGTTATCACACCGATCAGCAGTATTTCCGGCCGGTTTTATGTCACATCCATATTTCCGAATATGACAGATATATCTTTATCAAACATAGAAAGAAAAAGAAGGAAAGCAAACAAAATAGACATAGAATGAAAATTTCGCAGCCCAATGAAACTTTGAAATGAAAAGCCTTCATTGAATAGGTCGAATAAAATACTTTTCTGCATTTTTCCAGCGAAAAAAAAAAAGAAAAATTTCTCAAAATGCCACTATGTGGAACTTTTTTTATTAATCTCACTCCCTCCCCCCCCCTCCTTTCTTCCTTTAATTTAATATCAATATTTTTCATAAGCACTCTATCGCTCGTTATAGCGAAAATAAATCCATATATAAATTGATATTTAAATTTGAAGAAAAAAAGCGAAACGACTCAATGCGAAATGCTATTAAACAGCAGCTTAAAAAAAGCATTTTGGGTGCAGCTGTTCGCATCCACTCTTACGAATTTCGTACAAAACGATATAAAATTCATTTAAAAGCTGATGATCGTTTAGCAATATTCTGCATAATTATACAATATTGATGTGCATTTTTTATGTATTTTTTTAAAAATTATCACTTCAAACCATTAAATGAAACATGCTAGATGTATATGCATTTTTGAAGAGTGGTAGATTATCAGCAAACTATTCCAAGTAAAATCATCAAAATACAACGTATTTATGTGAACGGTCGATCAAAAAATGATCGCATATGCTTGATCTATTGATCAAAGTTTATGACTCTACTAACTAGCAATATTATTGTTGCAAAGTAACTCAACACAAAATGGGACGGAAATGATTCTGAAATATATTTCTCTGTGGACTAACAGAAAAAAAGAGGACCATTAAGCTACAATTAATTGATATAAGGCATAAAATTCAGAAACTTTGTTGATAAATCTATCACCTTTCATTTCACAATGACAGTGTTATTGCACTGCGTTTAATAGACGCCGTCAAGGAAACATTTCACTATCCCCTTCTCGACTGTGAGAAGGCAATGTCAATAACCGGTAACCGTCAAATTGCCAATAATCAGTAACTGTCAAATTTTAGACCCGGGCCCATCGGTTACTTTTTATAGTGAAGTGGAAATTAAAAACTTACCTTAGACGCAATTATATTTTTCATTTTAGAATGTCAAAGAATATCAGAAATAACGCTGTCCCCTTTTGTGATGAACTGAAATATCTTATAGACTCACAGCTTTGAAAACTTTTTTCATGAGGGCTCACGATGTTAAATCTGGATGGCACATCTTCGTTTAGAAAGAACGGTCAGTAAAGAGGGCATTAAGGCTTTCTACAAAAATTCAAAATAAACAAGATAATGAGGGGAAAATATGGAGGCGATAAGAGTTGGACAGAAAATGGCAAAACAGTTCGTCGAGAATTGTAGAAGGGGAGGGGAGGGGGAAACTTGATGTAACCGAATTAGTTATTTCCATATCTAAACATATTAAAGAGAGATTATGCATATTAGTATGAGATATCTATTGGAAAAAATGCAGCTAAAAATCGCCTTAAATTTCTTGTAGGTAGCAGTTTGTTGAAGTGAAGCTATCTTTCTTGAAGAATGCTATAGCGCAAAAACTCTATATTCTATATATAAATCCACACCATAAATTAGCTTCAATTTCAGAAGGAACGGAAGAGACGATAAAAGGGAAGAGGGCCGGAAGCTCTGACGTGCTCAACGCTACCTGTAAGCATCAAAGAACATTTACACTATTCCCTCCGAGCAACCATCGTATTGGTTCGAAAGCGATACGAACATTGATAAATGAAGAATTGAAAACGGTTATTTCGTTGCAAACATCATAAATAACCATCCCCTTTATGATGGAACGACCACACATAGATTTATTCTCCAAAAAATTGCACCCAAGAAAAGAAAGAATTTCAACGGTGATAGCAAATTTATATATATATATATATATATATATATATATATATATATATATATATATATATATATATATATATATATATATATATACAAGATGATTCCTGCAATCGATTCTATATTATGGCATAGTTCAAAAAATTTACGCCTCTAATAAGCCGCCATAAACAACTCACCAGGATTCTTTCAATTCCTACTGAAAATATTTTTGGTGATTTCAACTGCTAATGTCAAATAATTTTTTCAGTAATTCTGTGAAAATTTTCTCCAATACCTTCAGGCATGCATTATCTATGTTCTTGCTAATAAAAACTAAAAAACGATGACTATTTGAAGACGGATGTAAATAAGCAATTATGCGATTGAAATATGTAGATTCGGTTATCAGCGATTAAGCAAACGAATGACCGGCAGGCCGAGTGCTATACTAGAGATACAATAAGACTGAGGAAAGATGAACCAATGAACATAGGCGATTACTGACGAGATGTGCCCAAAAAAAAGATAACCGATAATCAAAGGATTCTTGATCTCTGATCGTCACGCAACTAGTTGCCAATCGGTTTAAAAAAAAAACCTCCACTACTCACTTACAGCATCCGATATTTCATCTTTCTACTTCTTCTAAATTTTCAAATTACATCACTCGACGATTACTTGTAGATTCTTAAAAACTATTACCATTTTATTGAATAAAAAAACCCCGTTGCCAACGAAAAAAAAATCGCTTCATCGATAAAAACTCTACTTCCTCAATCCTAATAAAAAATTTTCATCACAAAAAACAAATTAATTCCGAAGATTGCATCTGATCGGCACATTTTCGAGGTGGAAAACACCACAACTGAAGAGACAGTTCACTATTCCCATTAATCCTGTCTTCATCCACAAATGTCTTCATCAAATGTTTTTATCATCATTATCATATATATATATATATATATATATATATATATATATATATATATATATATATATATATATATATATGTACTTTTTTATTTATTTCAACATTTCGACCAATGCAAAAAAGGGGAAGGCGCACAGCAATAACAGTAATAAACATATTTTAAAAAGCTACCTTGAAATAATGCAGCCTATTAAAGCAAATAACACAGAGAAGTATGAAACAACCAAATCACACTATTTATCATCTGCACCATTAATCCACCAAAAACTTTTTCAAAACTCTTCAGTGAAATGAAATATCCAGAATTCTGAAGAATACTTCAATCCTAAAAATCTAATAGCACTCACAAAAGGATTTCCATATTTTCGCAGCCATATCTCCTCTCCCCCTATTCCACTCCTCGGAAAATGAAATTACCTCATTTCACCTTGAAATCAGAAAAACTGAGGCATCAATTCCCCTCCGAGAGAAACTATTATTTAAAACGCTTCAGATCTATGAACTAATCGAGACAATAACCATCCAACAATGTCAAGCTCTCATACGCCTCAATGAACAGCTGTTCAAACAATCGAAAAAAACCGCTGACATCCCACCGATGCAGCCAAAGCAGCAGATACAAGTGTTTTGGTGCCAAACTGTTGCGCTTTACTCCTAATTAAAAAATATCCTCAAGTAAAAAGAGCCATTAGAGTGCTACAATATAGTGCTGTTAGTGTGCCGCAATGCCGCGCTATATCAACAGAACAAATGCTATTTCTACCCATTACAAGACTATTTCTATACCATTACTTATTTTTCCCTTATAGTAAAAGTAACTGTAAAACAACCTCAAATCAAATATGTTCAGCAATATAAGAAGTCGGTAACGCTAAAATAAAATGATGAAAAGAAATGACTTCCAATGAGGATAACAACAATTTGGGGGAGGTATTATGCTAGGCAGAGAATCTCAACAATAAATTCATCTAGTGGACTAGACAGAATAAGATAAAGAAATGCAACAACAAGCGCATTGAAACACTGCAGTTAAATGGCTTCTTCATCCTACAAAGTATTCTCGACAAGAAGAGATAATGGCATGAGAAATTGTTGAGTTCAAGATGAAATAAATGAATACGACTGGAGTCCAAGAAGAAAAAAAAGAAGTGGGATGCAAATTTTCCACAAAGAAATTAGGGAGCCGAGTGATAGGCGATGGAGCTGCAGAGAGAGCGGATCTCCTAATATAGATCTTATGAGTGATAATTCAATATTCACTTATCGTAATTCCCCTCTCATAAATAAATCATTAAAACTTCATTCTTACTTTGCCATTCGGACTTTTCTCCTCCAACGCTTGGCTCATAAAATAAGGAAACAGATAGAAAAACAAATAAACAAACAAAAAAAAACATTAAGTAATAAACCTTCGAGCATTATAGGCCATCAACCGCAATTAACGCCCAAATTAAATCAAAGCCATTAGCGGATAGCAACTCAACACGCATCATCGATAGTGAGTGAGTGAAGAAAACGTGGAATCAATCGAGTTGCAGCAAAAAAAAAAAAGATGCAAAATTCAGTACGATGGCGCATATGACCGATTTACATGAACCATTTAGAGTACCTCCGAGATTTTTGACGTATCTCTCAGAAATTTTCATTTTCCCTCTTCGGCTTTAAAGACCTCAGGAGGACGTTCTTGAATTCGCCCTAGATTTCATCGTTGCTCGCTTATATAAGCGTCAAACAACCCTTGATATTCCCTTTCCCCGTTTCCTCAATCTCTCCCCTCCCCCCCCCCCCCCCCCACCCTGAAGCGCTTTCTTAGTGACGGCATATTTGCATAGAATTTTAACAACAAATAAAAGCCTAACAACTGGAAAAAACAGCAAAACGGAGCTCGAAAAGTGAAACCAGTAAATGCTGAAATTTGAAAAGTCAGCGTAGTTACCAAACGAGATTATGCAAAAATGCATCCAAAACCGATTTAAACTATCGTCATTGTGTTCGTTCAATAATCTCTCAATATTGCTTCAATGCTCATATAATAAATCACAAATATTTCGCTGTGAAAAACTGATCACAATGATGTCATCGAAGCACTCGATTTAAAAAAAGATGTTTTTTGTCATTTGATCAAAATCCGTTCAGGAAATGATGTCATCATCCTCTATAGACGACAGCTGCCTAAGCAGATCTATATTGCCAGCTTGATTTCGACAATTTCAAGAGAACAACGGTGAAGAGTACAATGATGTAAGATGAAGCAACCATAAGTAAACAGAGTATAATTGCTGAACTATTTATGACATAACTGCCTAAGGGCGATTTTCATCGAACAACGTGCATATATATATATATATATATATATATATATATATATATATATATATATATATATATATATATATATATATATATATATATATATATATATATATATATATATATATATATATATATATTTACATACATATACGCGCATAAAAGCAAATTAGTACATATACGCATATGTATGAAAATATCTGAGCATATATAATGTAGAAATTTGTCTTCATTTTGCCGTTGTCTAGTCTGTTCTATTAATCTTATGGAAGGAATGCTTTCCACTCACGACGTTCCGTGAAATATTGACGCTTTCAACCCTCAATGTTGCGTACGCCCACTTGAAATATTTGACGTTTGGGCGCAGAGAACGAGCAACATTCTCTCCACTTAAAATAATTCACAATGATCGCTGCACACATCAGCAATTTGCATATGACACAACCGATAATTGAAGCATATATGTAAATGATACATAGATATTCGCAGAGATTAATTGTTTACCTCAAATAAACCTTATTTGTTTAAACGAGTACACCTTTTAAGCATTCATCCGGCCGAATTCGTCAACCTCTCTCTTACACAATCCAGAATTCATCGCGATGCCTCCTCAGCAATGCAAATCTTGGACACCTCTTTTACCTCCTCACATTACATATATATATATATATATATATATATATATATATATATATATTATATATATATATATATATATATATATATATATATATGAGAGCTAAAAAAGCGATGAAGGAATTAGAAACAAAACTTCTGTAAGACAATTTACTATTAAAGGCAATAGGCCTACAAAAATTGCATTGATGTAATTCAGTACCATCACAAACGATAATTATTACATGTAAGCAATAAAAATATAAGGAAACGAAACAAAAGTAAAGCCGCTTTATTATAACAGCATACAAGCATACCACAGTCGTATATTAAATTAAATCAGAGTTTTAATGAATAAAACGACTAAAAATGTCTCGACAGTACCGCTCTCGAGAAAGCATCAACAACAATACCCTATCTACAAGGGGTGGCGTGGGAATGAGGATGCGGGGAGGAGGTGAAAGATGAAAATAACGCAAATTACGAATAACAATACGCTTCAAGCAAACAACGTTTCTGTACTCATCAAATACTTCTGCCTTCTTTTGTCGCAATCAAATCGCCATCGGTCATAAAGACCAAAAGACTATACATTATAAACACTCCGCTTCCCTCCAGCACCTCTCATCGATGAAGCAACATATGCCCTATCACCCACCCCTCTCTAACATCTCACTGCACCTTTACTAGGGATTAATGCACATCCCATCTTCTACTAGCAAAGGGCATATACTGCTCTCTCTCTTTCTTTTTCTTTTCTCTTGCTCTCTCTCAAAGGAATTAGGTATTGAAGCAACTAACTATTCCTACAAATGGCACTTAGAGAGATTAGGCACAATAATTGAAAGCCAATTTTCTTGACTACATCGTAAGCCAATTTTCTAGACGATGTCGACACTTTTTTCGCTGCCATCCAATAATGCATCTTTCCATCCCCAATCTCCATTCTCCTCTATAAATAAGCGGCAAGTACTGATACAGGCGAAGCTGGGGACAGCTTAGTTCCTTTATTTGGTGGGAACGAGAATTGTCCGACAAGGTAAAAAGAGTTGCATCGTTGCCAGAACAATTCATAAGCAACAAAAAGTCACCAATTTGTTAAATCCTTTTCCAGAACGCGGCGCATTCCCCCCTTTTCATCAATCTTTCCTGCGCCCCCCCCCCCCACCTCTCGGCCATGAAGACAGCATCTGAACCCCGAACACCCTCCCTCATGGTGCCGGATTCCCCTATCTCCACCCTCCCTCTTCACACATGAAATATGACACTGTTCAAGTTTCAAACTGAAATATAACGAACTAGCATATACAAATATTAATATTCAAATATACAATGATTATGTTTACACAACATACGAAATCATCATGCCCTTTTACACCACTTACATTCCTTCCAATAATTCCCTCAGCTTTCTTCTCAACGTCCCTCCCCCCTTCCCCATGCACTTTTCATTCAAAGATAAGTTATTCTATTCGGTAACGACAAGTTGTCAGCAACGAAAACGGATGCATAGCGTGCCTAGAAGCATGAGGCACGAGACGAGAATATCATTTGGCTCAAGCACAAACAAAGAGAACAAAGAAAAAAGGCCAAGCCTGTTAGGAAGCGACGAGGCGACTAAATGCAAAAAAAGGCCGATACCACCCTGTAGAGGGAATTTTGCCGTTTGTTTCAAGTTTGAATATACTGTTGCCTTTTTCTACATAAATCTGATAATTTTTAAAAAACATGTGGAAATATACATAAATTTTCTCCGTAATTTTCAAAAAAATACATTCATCGCAAATATCTTCTCATCTGATTTCACCTTTCATTAAATCGATAGGTGAGAATAGCCTTTATGACAATGATCTCAGATCAAAGAGCCATATTGAACGTTTCACGGAATATCGAACGGTAATTTAGCTGATATCGTCATTGACCACTGGTATCACCTTCCAATTCCCTTTCCATAAAAAGGCAGTAGGGCAAGGAATTACATAAGGAAAGGCGGACGGAGACAGAAGCATCAATGGGGAATCGAACACAGGTACCGCACTAGCAAATCCTCACATAAGCCTATTCTCAATCACCGCTAAACGGCAACTGCTCTATACTGATATATTCCAAATCTCGATGAATAAGCAAACACCTGCTAAGGTGATGCCCCCAAATGAGTAGCGTATAAACAGCATTCCATATCCGCACAGGGAGGATGAAATGAATCGTGGAAATCGAGAGATGTTCATTCACTTCGTCAAGTAAATGCCTGAGAAAAAAAAGTTGTATTGAGCGAGTAGCACCCAACCGAATAATCCTTTTTTATAGATTGTTTTGCAATTTTGTTTTACATAAAATCATCGCGAAAAAGATTTATATTCGATTGCATTTGAATGTAATTAAAAAGTTACACTAGAATATCATCCAGTTATTCATTTATTAGAACATCAAACAGTCAGCTGGAAATAAATAAAACTGCAGATAACAGCTACCTGCAATGTTAAAAGTGCTGAGAATGGATAAAGAAACGCTCAGAACAAACAGATGAAAAATGAATGGATTAAATGAGTTTAGAAAAAGTGCTATCCCATATCAGCTACTTTGAGCGCTTGAAATATACATGGCTAATAAATAAATAAATTACAACTTAAACGGCCAAAAACGACTAGAGGGGGCTGCCAATCAATATTTAATAAGTATATTTTTGCGTCTATATATATATATATATATATATATATATATATATATATATATATATATATATATATATATATATATATATATATATATATATATATATATATATATATATATATATATATATATATATATATATATATATATATATATATATATATATACCGACCAAGATATGAAGCCTGTGCCCAAAAATCCACCTCTAGACTTGATTAGGAATGAACCCGTCATAAACCAACGCGTTTCTGGACAACTTCTCAGCAAATTTCCCGCAGAAAATGAACTTCTTTCACGTTTTTTAAATGAAAAGTCCGATTTGTTCTTCCAAGTTTCGAAAAATTTTAAACCATGCAAACCCCAAACATTCAAAAATTCCATTTTTAAGCTATGAGAGCAATTAAGTATTAGATTACCTTCGCCTACCTACCTGTCCCTTAAAAAAATATGATATCCACTTATAAAATGAAATGAATTAATGAGTACATTTATTACTAGAGAAATGAAATGATGAGAAACAAACGATATTATATGCAAAAACGACCGAAATGTTTAATCAATGATCAAATAAACAATTGCCAAGATTGTGAAGCGGAACTCATAAGAAGAAAATATGGCAAATGTGTAATAAAACAAAGCGATGGAGACAAAAAGTGCAGGGAAATCTTGCTTTTGCCGTTGTGAAATCGTTTTTTTGGTATTTCACAGGATCGACTGGAAAATATTTTTTAATTTAGTCGAATAAACTTTTTTATGAAACATCAGAGAACTAAAATATCGACTTAAAAAATCATTACTTGTTGAAGATACGAATTTCGGTGCGTGGGAATGTGGGAATGAAATAAAATGACAAAAGACAAATAATGCCAAGCCATTCGCGTTATTTCCCAATCGAGCGATGCTTGCATAGACCATATATATATACGAATGTGCGAATTATACAGGTATGTAAAGGAAAGGTGGGTGCTTATGTATCCTATAAATGAATTATGCAATTAGACATAAAGAATATGCCTACATTTCCTACCTTTGATAGAGTTTAATATTTTCACGCTGGAATGCCGAAATATTTGAAAAGCTGACAAAATATGTCGCCTAGATGACTTCAATTTCGTAAAAATGTAACACTAACGGACTCAAGATAGAGTGACGTTCGAAAGATGTGAAAGGCCACTGCGAGGGTGAAAGTGAACTTGCACTTCCACATGTTTTTTCGTTAACGCCTCGTTCTACTTTCTCAAGAGTACACATCCCATCATCTCAATCCCTCTAAGTAAAATTTACGAATACAGCATTTCTTACATCTCAGTTAATTCCTTCCTGAAAACCGTAATATTCTATCTCATCGTTGAAAAGCTCCCCCATGACCCTATAAAAAAATTACAGACCAAAAACCTCTTGTCACTTACAAGTAAGATGATGGAAGTGATCGTCAATGATCCATCCTTGAGCATGCACAATAACTAAAAAATTACTGAATGCTGTCCAATTGGGGTTTTTGGCAGGACGTTTAGCCACGTCGGAATTACTACTATCTGCAACTGACTGCATGCATCATGGTGTTAAAGAAAACCTACGCAATAACGCGGTCTACGTCGACTACGCTGAAGCCTTCGATATTTTAATCCACTATAACTTGACCACAAATTGAAGGCTTATGGTGAGTCCAGGTCGTTACTTAAGATTGAATCTCCTTTGAGATGGTCAGCGAATCTCTCCTTCCTAGCACATCATTCAAAGTCAAATTTGCAGCTACACCTTTCAAAGGTAATGAGATGGTCAGCGAGTTCCTATAGAGATGTGTCCTTAAGCTTAGCTTTTCAAAACGTAGATAATATGACATCGCAGATTATCAACTAGACGCAAGCGATTTAATGACTTCAAAATTTATTCGCTTTCCTACAATCGCGTTAACGATTCCCACCCACATATTGCAAAACGATCTTTTTTTCCACCGAATGGTCGGAAAAATAGCTGCTGGACACTTCTTAGCGCAAAAGCCACATATCGCATGGCAACTTGCCTCATGAGTACCCCCTCTGACCCTATCATATGCTTGTACTTGCCCGGATGACGTCACCCGAGATTTGGGTGTCCAAAATCTAACGACGCCCGCATGACTTGAATCGTCAACGAAAGCATTTTTTGTTGCTGACTGTATATTGCATACGTATAAATGCTTGAAGCATTCTGCTATAGTCAACCTTCTGTACTATTAGACCACCTTTGAATACTGGCCTCAAGTTTTATCACCATATGTCCACCGTGACATTCAGCTCATTGAAATGCTCAAAAAAGTTCAATCATATCGCCTTTTATGAAACCTTTGCATCCTATGTTATACGGGACCCATCTTGAGATATCTGATTTATAGTTGTTAGAAGACCGTTGTGTACAATTCAACCTTGCACTATATCATAAGGTCATAAAGCACTTTCAATTCCCACAGAAACGATTTTCATATTCATCGAGATAAGGTGAAATTTGAACGTCGTGCTCGAAAGTTTTCAGTTCAGAGTTGCACAAATTCAATAGTCGTTGGCACTGGAAAGCTTCTATTTTCATGAACGGCTTTCGGTCCTCGTTTTGCATTTCATTTGGACTCATGGTATTAAATTACGTGCATTTCCAATATACCGCATAACAGCTTCAGGTTCATATGCGACTTGAGAACGATCCAACCTTATGAATGAAAATCGGTCCAACAACCGAATAAAAACGATCCTTCGTAAGAAAGTCGACCGAATAAATTTTGTATTCACCGCTTAGAAACGATAAGCCTATACTGCAAGTCTCATAAGCGAGTTCATATATAATTATTACGTTCATATATAACTATTATTTTCAATTAAATTTAATCAATTCCCATATTTAATATACAAAAGTACTTTGCTAATTGATAAAAAGGCAATTCTAATCGAATCTACAAATGAGAACGAAGGCTCGAAGGAAGGAAGCAATTCAGCACGGAGATGAAAACTCGATATCAAAGAGTATAAAAACCAAGCAATAATATGACGACAAAAGTCAGAAGCACAATGCTTCCTTGAAAATAAAAATATTCCTGTGATAACGTCACCCACGTAACATATGATCATATTGAAATGATGCAATGTAACTGCAGCATAATTATACAAAATGCTTTCATCAAGCAGCATTGCCAACAATGCAAAATTCCGATCATTGAAATGGAAAAGCGCAACAGCAAGAGTGATAAAAAATGATACGCGTTTTCAACAATTTAACATAACCGAATGGAAGAAAAACCAGAAATCCACTCAATCCCCTTCGTATACGAGACCGACTACACAATAAAATTGGAGTTACAAACACAGTAAAATCTTATTGCTCATGCAAACTTCAGTTTTGCATAATCAATTCACTAAATAATGTCTTCGAACTGAATTGGGCTTAGGATATCACCTAGGGTACGTCAAGAGTCGACTGATGCAGACACAAAACAACTGGCAGACATATGTGAACATATCACACAGATTCCCGCGCAAGGGCAAATAAATCTTAGATTCCCACAAGCAGATTTTATTAGTTTTCATTTCAGGAATATTTATTTCAAACCTTAAAATATATTTTTAATCGAGTGTGAATAAAAATGGAGAACAAATAAATGCAAATTTTGGAATTATTCCTTTTTTTGCATGGAACGAATAGAAAATGAGAAAAAAAAATGAAAGACGCGCTAATTGAAAAGTTTTTTCTCGCAAGAAAATATTCTCGGAAACTAAAAAATATCCTCATAATGGAAAAAATTTCAGCAATATTGCAATAGCACATTATTATACGATTACATGTCAAAACAGAGAACGGTGAATTTTAGAAAAAATGACTATAAAAATGATGCATTTTTTTTGCTTTTCATTAAGTACACCGCCACTCCCCTTAATCTCCAAATTAGGAATCACAACATTCGTGGCAATAACTCCAGAATTCGGCACCGTAATGAGGGTATTTAAAAGTGGAGAGTGATGACCTAATTCAAGGGTACGTTGCAAATATGGTGGATAACGAAGAAACTTATCGGACCCCTGTTGCAAACTCTCAAAACTCTCAACAAACTGTAAAAAAAAAAAAAAAAACAAATAAATCAAACGATCATTTAATGACGCATTTTATAGACCTAAACATCGTACTGTCCGACACTCCTCTATGGCCTTTCAAATCCAACCTAAATTATAAAGGTCTTTCATATCTAATTAAATATAGCAAGCTTAATCTAAGCATGACCACATTCCGTTTCAACCCTTTTCGACTGAGGCATGCAACGACGCCACAAATGCGCATGCACGATCGCGGGCTTCTTTTTTATGAGATGATGCGGGGGTGAGGGGACTGAGGAGAGGCTGGAAGAAAGGAAGAGGAGGCCGTCTAAACGGAGAAGTGTAACATTCATATGTGGACAGCTTTTCCAGCACCATTCTTAACATTCGAACTTGATTTGGGCTCCAAGTGGCGAATCGCGATGGGAAAGTCGGACGCTGAAGAAATCACCTTTCCTTATCGACTTTTTTCTCTCTTCCCACTTTTTTCTTATATCAATTTTCTCTCACCTGGTTCTCATTTTAACACGAAATTAGCCTGAGACCTGCGAAGTCAGACCTCCGCTGCGAACATGAGGGCGGTCCAGAAAGGGGTAAGGGGAACTGCAGAAGGGGAAAGAGATGGTGGGATTATTTATGCTATTATTCGCAATCACCGTCAAGCAGGAACAAATTTTGCAATGCTACCTACATATCGAGGACCTTATGAGCTTTTCACTGAGGCCCTAAACGATGTTATTGGATGAGAGCTATTAGCATCGCATCAAAATATAAAATTCGCTGGCATTATGTCAGTAACTTTATCAACACGTTCCAACCTAAGTAATGCTGGATGTTGTGTTGCGCTGATGAAAGTGGATGAAATTTCTTAGCGATTTTCTCCCTCAAACAGGCGGGAATTTGAATAATAAAAATGGTTTGCAGAAAAACGCCATCTAATCGGAAATATTCAAATAGCAGAAGCAAACAGGGACGAGAAAGAAAATGCTGAACATAATAAATGAAGATTTGATACATCTAACAAGAAAATAAAATAATACGCGACCATCAAAATATAAATGTGTTTGCGCGAAAAAACATTCAATTGAATCACAAATTTTTTTAGAATTTCTGCTCCACTGTTTTTTATTTTTTAGACAGAACAACAACTAACTTTTAAATCCAAAACATTTTTCACAGAAGAAATGTGAAAATTTTTATTGGCTTGTTGCCATTTTTTGCACACTGCCTCACAGCCGATACAGAACTTCAAGAAAATAAGAACAAAAATAATTGAAAAAGAAACAAATAAAGAAAAATAAATAAAAACTCCCATTTTCCCTAGTCGGCACTCTGCTTTCCATCACCTTTCAAACATAAAAAAGCTGGAAGTACCTCAATCGCTAGTGAGTCCCACTGAGGGTAATAATACATGCGGCACCTCTCACAGCCCTTAAATAGTCTTCGATCACACCATACTATGACATCAGTGAGAGTATTGAACAAAGCTTGAGAGTAACAATACAACGACGGCAAAGGTAACAAAATAGCATGAATTTAATACAACTAGAGATAGAAAGGGTATGCAGAAATGCACGGGAGACACGACGTTCCATAGATATCATGAACGACGAAACACTACTATGAAGTAGGATCGAAGAGTGACGGGGAAGTAAAAAAATGAAAGAGAAAATGAAGGAGAGGGAAGACGAGGATGAAAAGAGAAAGCGAAACATTAGGTCAAGAAGAAACAAAGAAAGAAGAAAAAAACCCGACATTAAAGGGCGCAAAAGTGAATGAAATAGATGCATATTAAGTTTGCATGCATGTAAAACTCTTGCGAATGACCTTCAACAGCTGACAGACGCTCGCCTACAAATATAACACTTGCTATTCTCCCATATATATGAGCATAGATCAAAAATTATTTTATGACTTGAATTTTTTTGCATAAATTTAGCAATGTCCTATATTCTAACCTTTGCAAGAAAATTTAAATGGAAATTTTCCATGAAAAATCTAATTTCAATATTGAAAAATCGTAATTTCATAAATTTTATGATTACATTAGAAAAACTACAGAGTTTTCACTTCAAAAAAGATCAAACATCTATTTATCACTTTCTTTCCCATTCGAACAAGAGAAATTTCGTGGAAAAAAGAGAAAGACAAGTGAGAGGAATAAATAACAACGAAAACTGAGATAGCATATAAGAGTGAAGAGCGAAAACCTCTTAAGAAATTATTGCGTGGTCACAATCAATCGAGGAGTCACTCTAACCTTCAAAATTTACATATTTTCTAAATGTCGTCAAGTACCATAAATTCACTATTCACTTATCATATTTAACAACATATATGAATCAAATAAAAACATTAATTAAAACCTATCAATTAATTAGGTCCCTTAATGAAGCATTGCCATTGAAGAATACGCGTATAAATAAGTATACTAGCAGAATGCCTCGCGTCGGAAATGGAATAAATTTTTTCCATCGGAAGGAATACGCCTCATAAATTCTGACTCATTTCGAGTCAATGCACCGGTACGAACCGAACTCGGTGTATCTTCGATTCTTTCACCACCCCGGCTGCAATCACTTGCAGTAATCATAACCCCACTTTATCAGGGGTGATTACCCATCTATTGGATCACGGTGGCATCAATGAGGATGATTCTCTATCTCTAACCAGTCCCACTCTACACAGATATGTCCGACACTGCTCCCGCCCCTCCGCACCTCGTTAAAGCCTCACAACCATCTGTATGCAGGTGCGAAGAAGGGCGAGGGAAGAACGTCCGCACTGACGTCACTTCGTACCCATTCAACACCACAGTGTCCGATTATCCTTTGCTTATTAAAGATACGTATGACATAATAGTAAAAAAAAGAATACAAAGAAGCAAGCTAAGTCAACTTTACTCAGAAGTAGCTTGTTCAAAACCGGAACATTACAGTCGAAATGAAAGTACATTGCTTTCTCTTTACCCGTCCCCCTCTCTCTCTTTTCTTTTTCTTTTCTCTCTTCTTCTCTCTCAAATATAAGCACATTTAATTAGCCTCTCGCCGTCGGCTTATAAACTAATAAAGCGCAAGAAACTTATATCTATTCCTTAGCAGGCTTGTACTGTGAAAACAATTCATATCATCCACACCGAGATAAACAAACAAGAAACTACCGTAACCCTCAAATTAAACTCCCCTCCCCAACATACCCCTTTTCATTTGCACTGAAACCTATTAAGTCCACATTAATGGAAGCTCATTAACCCTGCATCTATGCAGCATGAACAGCATTCATCGCCCTTAGCCTGTCACTTGAAGGAGCCGATATTAATGTCTCAGCATCCGCTCACTAGAGAGTAAGCTCCGATCAGAGTTTTTTTAAAGCATCAAATATATTTTTCAATGCTTTTCTCAAGGTCACTTCATTGTCAACTTCAGTATTTCAATTTAGCGCGCGAATGAGTGAAAAATTTTCACTTTTTCGTTGCAAATTATAAAACTTAACGGCCACAAAAAATGTCGATTAAGATTAAAAGGAGATGGAAAATTCAAATCATTTTATTGAACGTGGCCATTGAAATGTTGAAGCCAGGTGAAAAAGGTTTCCTAGTTCATTAGCCTTATTTGATACTCTGAGGGAGCAATAGAGGGAGAAAGGCAGACAGACAAATGGATGCGCCTGTGTTCCCTGGAATTTAGGAAAAAAAATTCTCGAAAAGAAAAAATTAGGTGACCATTATGCCACTTAACTGAACTTATCTTATGTTCTCACCGTATCAGTCGATTAAGTATCGGTCTTAAGTTCATAAATTTATTAAGCTCTAGTACAAAAATACACTACAATTTTCATCGAAGGCCTTTCTTGCGTTCCAAATTATCGGTCACATCTCTCAGATTCCTCAACTATATGAATAAATAAATCTAGTTGCGTGTACACTCACATTATGTGCTCTTGATGGTATCAACTATCGCTTGAAAACGAATCTTCTAAAGACGGAAATCAAGATCAAATCTTGCATGCGGAATTTGTGAAACATTTTATGCGCTCCATTTTCATGGAGTCGATTCTTTCATCGACTCCATGAGAATGGAGTCGATAAAGAATCGACTCCACGGGAATAGAGCGCAAACGATCGTCTAGATAAACGTTTATTGTTTCTCATAAACGACGAATGATAAAGTTTGCATTTATTAGAGATAAACAGTTGGCAAATAAAATAATTTCTCTTCTTTCATTGCTCTCTAAATCATCAAGAAATGCTCCTCACTGTGCTCAGCCATAGCGATTGCTCTTTTTAAGCTTTCCCTCCCCATTATTTTTCAAATATAACGAGACATTTATATTCTTAGACAATTAGTCACTTTTATCTATCGCAGCAATGTTTTTTTTTTGAATTAATAATATTTGCAACTGTTCTCCTTTATGGCCTTTCTATTTTCTTTTCTCTTTCTACTCTATAGAATCCATAAAAAGACCAAAGGTCAACGCAGTTGGATTGTTCTGATTTTGGTTCTAAAAATTGCAAGAACGCGAGCAAACAAAATGGCGTAACGCTCAGAAGTATTCGTCAAATCACACAAAATTTGGCAGAGAGCAGCGCATTTGCGCTACTGCAATAGCGTATAAAAGAAAACGAAGATAAGTGCATCTCAGTGCTTCTTCCTATCGCTGTTCCTATGGGACGACAAACTTTCGACAAAAACGAAAGAAGGCAAATAGATGGAAATATAGAAGAGAGGAAACAATCAATGTATGCATTCAAATCGGCATTAACAGCAACCCAATTTTAAAGCAAAAAATTGACCGCAAAATGAGAAAAAATATTTAATGTGTTTTAAATTGGAGTCAAATTGCAAATATGGATCAAAGATATAACTTAACGATTGAAAAAAAACGGTGACTTTGCGTCGAATCGATAACAACTTTTGATCACCATGCTCAAACGTTTTATTTCTTTTATTTAATTATTTAGTTTTGTGTTTCAAGTATTCTCAATTTTACCTATGAAGTAAAGACTTCACAATGATCAATCAATAAAACTACCAATGCGATATAATACATGAAATAATGAGAAGGAGGAACAGTTCAAATTCAAGTAGTAGAGGGCGGAAAAAAAAACTGAAAATTCCTTTTAAAAAAATGCTTTCAAAATGATCTTACACAACCGCTCTTCATTTGGCATATTTCCAAATTCAATATTCAAGCGAATAAAAAAAAACCGCATAAATCTTACCATTTCCTTGGTATCGCCATTCTCATCAAAATAAAATGCATGGATTTTTCACATATTCGGAACGGCACGCAGCTAGCATCACAGTTGCTACGACATAGAACCATTCGAAAACCTCGTTCGTCCAATTCCAAGCAGTGATCTATAAACAAAAACTGTTTTCTATATTCATTGATTACCTTCCAAAATAATCGAAAACACCATCACATATTGTCGTATTCTTCCAAATGAAGAGCATTTATGTAGTTGTACGTAATGTGGGCTGCTTCTGTGGGCTGTCAAAATATGAGAGAAATATCCCTCCCCCTCCCCTCCCTCCCAACAACCTCCTCTTTCCACAGTAAAGTTACATTCCTCTTCTATATATCAAGACTTTTGGAGATTGGCAACTTTTGGGAGGCTTATTGAGCGTAATAAGGTTGATCGCGCACGTCACAAATATACGTCGTCTCATTTCTGAATAAGGTTTTCGAAATGCGAATTGAGAATGCAATGAAAATGTTACAGATAACTCGAACAATGAGCTCCCAATGGGAAGAGCCGATCATACTTTAAACCATCTATGATTAGATCAAAGATTATTTCATTGTTTCAGCGCGCATAAAACGAGAGGCATAGAAAACTCCAGTTTTCACAGGCAGAATTTTCCACGACTTACTGTTCTGTCTGTGCCGACTGAGAACTACTCCTGTCGTTAAGGTTCAATATCATATTTATTAACCTATTTCTTATTTCCACAAGGCTTTAATGCTAAAATCGCATCATTCATGCCGTATTTTGCTTAATCAATGAGGTATACAAAACTATGAAAATGGCTTCCCCATTTTATAAAAAATGAGTTCAAACCTAATTTTTCATTAATCTTTTCGAAGCAACATTGCAACTAAAAATACGGAAAAATCTCCCAAAAAAAAGATAGATACTCGCGAGTCGAATTTTGATTGTGAATTGAGTGAAAATAGCATAAAAATTTAGCAGCCATCAAAAAGCAACAATCAAATAGGTGAAATGATCCGTGGGCTTTCAATATTGTAAAATTGCATTCAGAACTAATTAGAATTCGATGAAAACACATATATAATTGGATTACCCAAATAAAATAATCGTTGAATGCGCGAAATTATTTAATAATCGAATAAATCCATAAAACAATTTTACCTTTGCGATCGATTTTCAACCATTTCGGTTCATGTGAATCGATGAAATGCAATTGCAATAATGGCTCACAGATGTTCTCCCGAATGAAACGTAATGCAACAAGCTGTGACTGAATATCGTTTATCGAATGGTTCTCATCGGAAGATGGCTGTGTCACTACCTTTAGAGAAAACGCTGAGAGCACCGATGAACTTGAAAGATTGCCAAATTCAGATGATTTGTCGAATGCCCAACTTATAATAACACTGAAAATAACGATAATAATAAATAAGATCATTGAGAATAGGATGGCAGCACCCAATGAATGTCGACCTCCCCTCACCTCTCCCCCATTCTTCCCTCAACTCCCCATGATGCGAAAAACTTCTTCCATCTTCGATGGATAACTTAAACAGTTACATTCCTTTTGAAGAAACGCATAAAAACGGTCATATTTTCTGTTGTCTTCGGCTTTCTCCCACCAAATATATATATATATATATATATATATATATATATATATATATATATATATATATATATATATATATATATATATATATATATATATATATATATATATATATATATATATATATATATATATACAGTGATCATGAGCAAAGCATCGATTTCATAATAAGAAGTCAATGAAGAAATAAAATCGTTTAAAACTCATTTACTGCAACAAAATCTGCGAGACTAATTCGTTCGTTCATTTCGGAAAAAGCTTTTTGCGGCATTAAGGAACCGGAAGCGATATTCAAATGAAGAGAGGATTCGACATTCCGACACCTCTAAATGGATGAAATATTTCATCACAACACTAATAAAATACGACAACACACATCCCACATCCTATGCATTATTTGACCACTCAAATAACTGCACCACCTCGCACGTCATCCTTCCCATCCCCTCTCTTCCTTACCTCCCCTTCCATGAATATGGGAAATAATCGAGAAGATCTGACCGAAAAATTTAACGGTACAGATTGATTGCAATTCAATATTCATAGCAACAATACTGCGACCAAGATTTCGCTTTAAGATTCGGGGAAAAAATTTCGGAGCTTTGAGACGTCGACAATGTCGTACCGAGGAAAAACTATATTAATGAGGCTATCAGCGTAATCTTACCCAATTGAACCTAGGACCGACCAGAATTTCAGCATGGAGCTCCAGAGTTAACCTTCAAAGGAAACGATTCCCTATTTTTTATGCCCTCAATTAGTGCTCCGATTAAAATTACAAAATGATACGAAATATTGCTCAAATTACTTCGAGTTTGGGATAGCGTCCATCACTAAAATTCCTTCAAATAAAGCGGTCTACTCAGTTGCTAATTTACACCCACTAACGATCACCATTGGCAAAGCATTCGAGAAGCGGAAGAGAATCGACAAATGAAGAACAGCTCCTAGCGCAGCGGCGAAAGGGCCTGCACACATAAGATGGGCGCCTGAGTTCGAACACCCATGATGGTTTTCACTAGGTATATTTGTGAGGGTATTCAAGCAAGCCTAGAGGTAAGGGCAGTGATCATGCTTAACTAGGCGAGTGCTTGAATAGAAGGATAGTTAGAAAGATGAATACCTCCAACCAAAACTTGGAATTACAAAAGCGCTTTTCAAAACATGGAAATATATCTCCACGATGATAAAACATCACAGACAAAATTATAGAGGGAAGAGACAATATTTTCCTAAGTGAATAATGACGTCGAGAAAAAAAAATGGAATAACCCTCTCCCTTCCTCAACTCAGTGATTCTTGCTTTCTCCGACCAAACTTGAAACTTCTCAACTTAAACGCTTCTGGAGAATTTTGTGATCCAGGATCCTTGAAGGTCTTCGATCTGGAGGAGGGCTTATTAGGAGGGAGAGGTTATTACCGAAGTCGTATGATAACAATTGATTAAATAAATAAATAAATAAATATGTACACATATATATGTTCTTATAGATCAATAAAAAATAACGCACCAATCATTTAAGTGAGTGATTCGTCCTTTAATAGATGCGAATAACTTCCTCAATTGTTGCACATGCTGAATACGAACATCGGGCAGTGATGGCGCAGACAATGACCAATCGGCACCGAGCATCTCTTCGATCAGCTGTAATTCAATACAAAATTTGGCCATAAAATTTTCCCACTTAGTTGAAACTTGATACAAATTCTGAATTTTTCTTCGATCAAAATTGAAAATTTTCAATACAAAATTCTGAATTTTTCTTCCATCTGATTTTCTAGAGAAAAATAGACAGGAAAAAATAATAATAATTCAAGAATTCGAAGAAAATTCGTTTCTGAACAAATCTTTATGAAGCCAATTTATACTTTTGTAACCTCTCTACTCATTTAAGAAAAACGAAACAAAATATAAATGCAATCTTTCTCAAATTTCTTTGGAAACCTAATCGAAATATTACAACAATAAATTCAAAGAGATTGAACTTTTCAGAACAATAAAAATTAGCTAGCAGGAGAAATTATTTCTAGCTCTTTAAGTGAGTCGTATTTAGCTTATTAGCCCCAATCGGCGACCTCACTATATGGCTACGATATTATCTGATATGTCTATGAATTCTCCAATATAAGCCGATTATTTATTTATTCATTCATTAATGCTTGGTTGGTTAAATTTCTTTGATTGATCGAGATCAGAACCAATCAAAAAAAAAGTTTACTTCATAAATTTAACAGTATAGAAGCGCTTTAGGAAAACGCATCGGATTTTAGAGATTTCGATCAATTAACTGATAATTGGGCTGAATTAGCGCTTTTCAATGTCGTACGGAAGGGAATCTAAAAAGCACAATACGGATGAATTTGCAACTTTTTCGATCTCATCGAATCAACTCAAAAAATCACTCACAATATTCACTCTTTTTTCCTCATATGTATTTTTTTTCAGCGAAATTATTTGCGGTTTATTTTTTAAGAAATTAGCTTTCAATTAAACTTTAGTTTAACGCCTTTTTATATATTTCTCCGTTTATTATTATATGTTTCAAGTGAACGTTTGAAAGATAGCTAAAGTTCGTGCAAATCATCACGCTTCAATATTCCCTACTCATAATTTTCAATCATCAAAAATCATGGATTTTCTCGCTATATGCCGGTAATAAACAATTATGAATTTTCCCGTTAATTTAAATATGACTGTAGCTTCAAATTTTGGTACAGTAGTACTTTCTCTACTAAGGTATGTTGCACATGGTGAAACAAGTATCGAAAATTATTCCAGCCGAAGGCATGAATTAGGATTTGCAGAAAAGACCACCTTTTTGGCAGAATTTCTTACGCTTATAGCGATCTCATTATTTGTTTCGGCCATTTTCAACGTTTCAGGATGTACACGTATGCGTATCGGCCTCTTCTGTGGTTTTATTCCATTTACAACATCGTCGCTAAGACCCGTCATATCGCAAGGCACCATCCATATCAACTGAAAATTTTTTGTTTTAAATCTTTATGCATCTGTTGATATCCATAACCAAATATGCAGCATTGTCATCGTACAATACGGATGCGATGGAATTTCTCGCCATAGGATAGGGCGAAGGATAACCATCTTATTGAGTGAAGAGCAACTAGCCAAAGCTCCTCTCTTCTGCTCATTCCCCCCTCGGCCCTTCTTCTCACTTGGCCTCTAAAGCGTCGAATGGGTTTCTCATCAAGAGCTGTAAATATCGGCGGAAGTCTATAAAACGGATTCTTCACAATTTCAATTCATTTCCGAATTTGAGTTCGTACTGAAATAAAATCAAAGAAATATTTAAGTGCGATTTATTAGCAACTAAAAAACCAAAGAAACTAAGACAATCAATAAGTAAGGCGATTTGAAATTTCATCGCAAATATTCGAACTTGCGTATCTCTTTCCAACTTTTTTGCAAATATGTTGGAAATCACTTGTATCCTGAACGAGACTTCATTAGAAATATTAGCACAAATAATTAGGTCTAGTTGATTTTTGTGGTTTTAGTTGAGAGGGTAGTATCGAACATCGAACTAATTAGAGATAAGCCGGAACGATTAGATATATTTTGGTCTCTTTCGGTCTCCAATTCAGCCATTTGCCTAACTCCGTTTGAGCGTTCCGGCTCCCGGTTTCTAGCGCTTTTTTCTGCCTCCAGTTCCTTCGACCGTATACATTTAAAAAAAAGGAGAAAGAAAACTGGAAAACATTTACAAATGCTTAGCAGAGATACTTTGAACAGAGACAACTTGAATACTCTGGAATATACATCATGAAGAACTTCTGCTTAGAACTAAAGCACTTATTTCTTCAACTTGCAAGAATAAGATTAATAAGCTCGTCAGTTTCTGCACATTTGGCTAACGTGTCCTTCAGTTTCTGAGGATACGCTTAATGGGCTCTACAACAGTATATTAATAACTAGAAAATGTACCCGAAGATGGGAAACGGAAAGGTCTCCGACACTATATCTCCGGCATTTTGAAGAGAATTCACGAAGTAATTCTTCCAAAGAATGCTGGTTTTTTAAACAGAAAACTGGATTATTCAGCTTTTCAGAGGAAGCTTTCTATCCGAGAAGCTCTTATGTACCTACTCAAGGGAAAGGGTTTCTATTCCGCGAAATACGGTATACGAAATATGGACGGTTTCTCGAAAAGCATCACTCATTTAGTATTTTCACAGAAATAAACAGCTGCTTCACGTTTGAAACAGATTTTTAACGGCGTTGGCTGAAAGAATTTATTGCTCATCCTTGTTGCACTACTGATCGGACTTTTTGCAACAATTCCTCCCTTAAGCTATCGACTCAGATAGAAATGAGTAAATTCGAAAAGAATTAAACTGAATTGAACTGAATCGAAAGGAATTAAATTGAAATGAATTGAATTTGTTTCTAGGGATTTTTAATCGCTTTTAACTCTCATTACATTTAAACGCATGCTTACATGAAAGACAACATCACATTATTTTAACATATTACACCACTTCGACAATCATATACAGACTTCTATCAACAATGTAATGATGTCAACTTTATAGTGATTTAGTTAGTATCATCAACTATACACATTAATAAAATCGCATTCATATTGCTCCTTTCCTCCATCTTATGCGATAACATCCTCACATCTATATACATCCTTCTTCCATTGTATATTTTCAGGTCATTGCAAAAGGAAATCATCTATGCAAATTACCTGCTTTGCACCATTAGCATTGATGACGCATTTCTTGCATTCGCCTAGACTCATTTCAGTGTCGAGTGTGATCTTTAAACGACGATTTCGAATGCTTTGATGATGCATCAATATAGTATCACCTTTCTTCCAGAAGGAATCCTCTTCGATCGGCAAAGACGCTGCAAATGAGCTGCCAAAATGGAACTCAGCTATTATTGATAGTTTCATTTATTTGCATCAAACATGTAATTATCTTCGCGAAAAATTTGCACAAATTCCCAAAGCTCACAGTGGAAGATTTGCATAAAAACATCATGCTTAGTACATTAAGCGACGAGGTATGAAGAGGTGAAAGAATCGCTAAAATAGGTAAACATGCAAGTCTTCCTGTTAGTTTCCTTTGCAAACTGTGCAAAACTCTATTCCGTAGTTCCATTAAAAGAAAGCCTTCTGAAATAAAATATGATTATTAATGAAAGGCCTCCTTGCAATTTCGAAAATTAGATAGCTCTCCCTTCCAAAAAGAACAACATAAGCTCCTCCTCATAAATTAAAGAATCATCTATAAAGTGTGGCGATAAATAGAAAACCGTGGGTGCCCTATTTATAGAAGTATTGATGAAATGCTGATGTAATAAACATGAAAGCACACTCCTATTCTTCAATTATCACTAATTTTTGTAAAAATCTCTGCCAATAATGTTTGCAATTTCTATAAAAGTAATACTTAGATTCGGCTAGACAAGATGGTAAAAGCAAAAAAAAAATCATTGGTGGTTGCATCATTAAAACGTTTCTTACAAATAATTTGACCTTATAGTAATGAAGAGTTGTTTTTGATTCACCTATCAGTTAGAGAGATGATGAAGAAATGTGCGATTCCCTCATAGCCAATCCTACTGAAATCCTCAGATTGCTCCCTTTCTTCAAGGAAACCTAAATAAGTACTAGGAAGTAACTACGCCCACCCCCCCCCCCTCTTCCAGGAGGCGGCATTAAACAGGAAACGCATTTTACTAACCAGCACCGGTCATAGAGTTGTCTTCATTACAGTCGCTATTTGAAGGCAAACGTGCCACGTTCTCCTGGTTCTTTGAGTTGTGTTTGCGTTCTCCATGTTTGTCTCGTTGACGCCTATTCTTATGATTGTTTTGATTCATTTTCGGCTGAAAAATAATTAGTAGGAACGCAAATGAATAATGCATGACAAACTCCTTTCGAAAGATTGTCCAAATTATTGATCAATTACAACAACAGCTATTGAATGATGATTGTTCTCGAGGCACACCTCGTGGATTTTGAAATGGAGACCAAGTAAATTCTATCACATCTTCAAATGGCAGTAACTTATGAAGAAGACCGTCGACTAGAAAAAATAGAAAATGATCGAGTCATTTTTTACAAAATAAAATTTGAAAATAAACCACCGGTGAAAATTTCATCTGGGAAGTTTTATGGCTGATCACGCATACTTAACTTCAATACATTATATATATATATATATATATATATATATATATATATATATATATATATATATATATATATATATATATATATATATATATATATATATATATATATATATATATATATATATATATATATATATATATATATATATATATATATATATATATATATATATATATATATATATATACAAACACTTCAGCACCGACACTACAGTACTGCAAGAACCCTTTCTTTAACAACCAAAAGTAAAAGCGACCGACCAAGAGAAACGAGGTTGACAAATGAAGTATCGCTTTATAAGTGCGTCGTGTACATTGCAATACGGAAGCGAAGCAAAAAACCCACGTCAGCAGTGTAACCTTAGCCCAACTTTACTTGAGGTAATAGTTAAAAAGTACTAGCGCTCACTGTGCCTCCTTTCCCTCCCTCTTCTAACCATCGTCCCGCTCCCGTCTCGTCCCCTCCCCAAATAAGCTCGTCATATTTCACTAAGATTTGCAAGAATTGTACTAATTTCGAGGTTTTCAAACCTATAACTGCAAATAAAAAGAATTACGAGCGTTATTATTTATATGCGTAAATTAATGCGCATATAAATAAAATATGTCATTGTTTTTGTAAGGGCGGAGGGGGAAATGGAAGGAATTCCACAGTTGAAATTGAATATTATATGGAACTAAGACATGCAGAATATTATTGCTAGAGAGAGATGATACGATTAAAGCGATGAACCATAAATTGCCGATAAAAACTGGAACAAGGGAAAATGATGCTTTCATATTTTGACTGATTAGACCGACCGACCATAAGAATATTCCTCAAAAAAAATTGATTTTCTGTGAGCCGACCTGAGTAATAAATGCAAGCAAAACTTTTTCTCATCATTAAATGTTTACAACGCTATCTGAAATTGACGGATTAGTATCGGGCAACATACTAAAGGTAGCCCTATCGTGTATATTATACTCCTCAAATTTCACAGCGGTAAATTCAGCGATTATTAAACTGAATCGACCTGACGAGTAGAAAGAAACAGACGCACACTATACATATACATGGACACGTTGCAGAGCAATGGGAAGGTGCCGAAAAAGAAAGAACTCAGCCTTCGAGTTGACACCATTCAAGTAAGCATATATTGTCACAGAGCACTTTTTCACTGCAAAAATATCTTAATGTAAATTTGACAAATTCATAGGAAGCAAATGCAGAAACATATTAGAGGTGCAATCACGATAAACGCTTTTTGTATCCTCCTCACTTGCTCAGCTAATTTCTCCAGTTATCAGTTAAATGAATAATATACAGACCAACGCTTTCATTATTTGATTAATTCGACCGTTCCTATAAATCCTCCAGAATATTCGTTTTTGAGGGAAGCCAATGAACATAACTCAAAACCAACCGATGCAAAATGAATGGCGATTTTTCCCTCTCTCAAACGTGTACAATTTTCAAAATTGATTAATCAATTGACTTACAATGTAATGATGCAATTCTAATGAGAAAAATTTTCATTGAACATTTAATATTTCTTAGAGAATTATAAAAATATCAAAAAATTTTCAGCAGAATTTATTGTAGTTAAAAAATTTGAAAAAAAAAGAGAAACATGAAATAGATGGCTTAACAGATTTTTATATGAACTTTTTTGATTGCATTCCATTCATTACTACTGATGTTCGATGATTTGTGACAACTCATAATGACCGTAGCAATATGTTGGAAACTGTTTCCCCTCTCTTCTCTTTCCTCCCCATCCCACCCCTCTCTCGATGATTTCGACCATCCGAGTGTTAGAAAGTAAGGAATAGGCTTGAAAAAAGTTGCAAACACAAGTTCAACGTAAACGAGCAAGTCTTATCAATCGAGCCGTTTGTATATCGGCAATGCCCTTTGAAAACATTATGACTCACTGAACTAAACGGATTACTATTCTTTTTATATCAAATGTATTTAAAAAAAAACGAAAAACCTCATAACAAAGGTTAGAATGTTGTGGAAATTGTTTAGTACACTCGCCTTTGATGTTCTTCACTCTTTATTTCGCTATCAGCTCAAATCAAATTCTTTGAGTTTAAGCAACTTTTTATGCTGGAAAATGAGTGTTAAACTGCATACACCTATTACAACAAGAATATCGTTGAGTCTATTAGAAATGAACGAGAGACGAGAGATGAAATTTATGGAGCAATACAACTGGATCGTATGGTTGGAGATCACTTCAATAGCGATCATCTCTACTATCAAATTCAATTCCAGAAATTGTGATGGAAACGATTCAATTTAAATGCTTATCGATCAATCGATGAACCGATTTCAACTTTTCAATAAGCATTTACTGTAATCAGAAGAGCTTAATGACAACTAAATTAAGAAATATTAATGAAAAAGCTCAAAGCTAAAAAAAATAAATGAAAATGATTCGCATATTAATAGGCTGCATTTCAATTGATATGTGTATATTTTTGTCTTTTCATATTAATCTACTTCATATACAAATTAGATTAGCAACTCGAGGACGCATATAACAATGGGATAGAACTTTAAATAGGGAATTAAAATTTCGGAACAGGAATTAAAATATTTAAGCATAAAGAACGAATATTTTGCATATTTTCATAGCTCAATGGATTCACGACCCACTGCAAAACAAACCTTAAGATATTAGAATTTTGCGAGTACTTCGATGAGGTACGTATCAAAGTGGAAAGTGTGCTATTAAAAATAACTGAGGAAAAATTAAATTGAATTTTAATTTCGGTGTCTGAAACAGTCGACCGATTTAGTCAATTCCGGCGCTCTGTTTTTAATCATCATTATTTTCATCATCAACCTTAGACCGTCAAAGCACTCATCAATGAAAATTTCGGTCATCGCATATCCGTTATCCAGAAATCGATCGGTAAACGGTTGGATGAATTGGTAGAGCAAGCCGGTTTCATCGACCAAATCTTATGGAATGTCTTTTAGGGCAAAAAGGTACAGCATCCGGTTCACGCATTTGCCTTCTACGAGAAGTGTTTTACTGATTGGTCCCTTTTTCGAATTTCCATCAATAGCAACAACACTTTTTATTTGATGATAAAGAGAACATTAAAGAATAGTGCAACAATAACATGCCTATTGGAAGAGCCTATTATTTTTTACAGAAAGTGAGGGACTGAGAGTAGAAGAGAGAAGAAACAAAGTGGACAAAGCAGAAAATAGACCTTCTAGTTGGAACTCGAGGTAAATCTCGAGTATATTGCACACCCACATAACATCTTTGCACCACCCCCTCCTCACCTTCTCATTCTCGAAAACCCTCCCCCCTATCCCATTCCTCTCCTTGCTCCCTCCCATCCTATTCTTTAAAACAACCAAAGATTCTTGAGAAGAGAGAAAAAGAAATAAAAATAGTGTCAAGTACCGAAGAAGAAGAAGAACGAAAGAACTCTCTAAGCTTCTGTAGCAAAAAAAAAAAAAAAAAACGAAGAGAAAGGTCTACGTGCCTATATATATTTCTCAACTCTCTTTGTTATCGTTTAATGTTTACACTCATCCTTTTCAATTTTTATGGGTGACTATCTTCAACACACAGCCTCTCTCATTAATCATTTCGATTCTTGTGGATTTTTTTTTAATAAAAGAATTCATCGTTAAGTGATGTGATTTAATTAATTTCGAAACAAAACGATACGGTCAATATTTCATTCAATAGAGATGATTCCACGAAATTTGACAATTTGGAGGCGTCTATTAAAAATATTCAATATCCAAACATAATTTTTGCCTCTGTTTAAAAAACCTTATTAAAATGTAACGACACCGCATCTTCTACAAAACAAGAGGAGGGAAAGGGGAAGAAAGGGGGAGAGGGGGACAAAAAGAGACAGAGGTGAGAAGAGATAAACAAGCCCTGAAATTGTTGCATGCCAATGATCCAAAATCAACGTTACAATCACCATACAATCGCATTCGATCCCAGCATATAAAGAGCACTTCGTCGAAAATTCACGTGCAATAATTCACAAAAGTGCATCGAGAAAATACCTTAAAGCCTATTGGTCCTTTAACTCTCATCAAAATCCCTCCAAAAATTGCTCCACAAAACTACCTCTCCTATGGTCATTTTGGCGAACTGTTTCACTACGATCGCTCGTTATCTGAGTTTCGCGCATATATAGGTTTCGAGATTTATGAATGTTATTAGCGCCAAGACCTATAAACGCATGAAATATATTATGTTGAATGATAAAAGTTCCCCTCTTACCTCTTTATAGACCTCTCTCAAATATACGACGTTTTTGATAAATCACAAATATTATAAACGTCAGGGCTTATAAACGAATGAATACGGTAGGTGTTTTTGCACGTGATTTTTTGGATGCATGAAATGCATGCATGAAGCACGTGCATTTCATTTGATCTACACAAAGCAACGACATATTTTGCAGTGTTAATTTATCATGTCATTCAGTATCGTCACAACGTGCAAATCAATCAGAAACACTCAACGGGCAACTGCTTAGTTAGTATGTTCATTGTTCACTTACAGTATTGTTTAAATTATACAACAGTTATGTATAATGTTTCAATATTTTACTGTATAAAAATGCCTGCAATACTATTTGATTATAAACTATCAAAAATTATTGAAAAACAAACGAGATGAGAGGCATGTTATAGCAGTTGCTATGAATATGTGCATTTCCGCTGAACCCTCCTGATCAACCTACCTCATGAATTAATAGAAAATGTCCGTAAGAGCACTTTTACACTTTGTCAGATCCGACCTCTCATAAAAAATTTTGGAAAATAGTCACTTTTCCATGATTTGGCCAACGCAAAATATATGCAAATTTTTAGACAGGTATTTTAAAAATGCTCTCAAAGATTGATCGATCAACGTGAAAGATGACCTATATTGTGATACTGTAATAACACACATTTCAATTACGAATAGTGCAAAGGCATTGCAAAGGTAAAAAGCGAAAAACGTTAACGCAACTACTTCAAGAAATTCGATGCCATAAAAGTGATATAGAAGTACTCAAGTGTGTAAATACGTCAAAACATTGTTAGTGAGTCAAGAGTGCAATAGTCCTTTTCAACTGCATTTTGGCACACAAAACGAATGCTATTTCCTTTAATTTTGCGGTCGTCGTGCAACGTTTCCTTAAGTTCCATACTATAATCATAACTCTCAAGGTCTATTGAACCCGGTCCTGCTCGAATAAGTTGTTTTTATTGAGCTTGAGCTCCGACCAGAGCAGAGTTTAAAACAAGTTTCGCTTGCAAAATAATCACAACAATTTTGATGCACAAATTAGAAATTATGTATAAAAAATGGCGGTGTAAAAAAAAGAAAATTAAAAAAATGGCCGTTAATTTTTCTATTCAATGAAGTAAATTAAGTTTTGAAAAAAAAACTTGAAAAATTTGTTCCAATTTATGAAAAAGTTAAAACAGAGTGGAGAAATAAATTCAAGTAAACATAGAAAAAGACTTTCAATGAATCGAATGGTCTATTATCTTTCAACTATCTTCACTTTCTCATATGAAACAATTAGATATGATCACATAGAACTGATAGTGTTAAATGGCCAAGTGAACAAGAGATGATGCTTGCAAATGAAAATGCTTTTGAAAAATGATACATTCATTTGTTATCAATTGCCTATGAAAACAATTTTCTTGCTGAGGGCATTTTTTTTTCGTTGTGATATAAAAATATATTCATGTATATTAAGCCTCTATCTAACTGCAAATCTTTTTTCAACTCAATTGTTCACAGGGTTTTTTTTTACCATGACGACATTTCGAAATGGTAGATGTTTTTACCATCTTCTTTTGGCGGTCACAAGTTTGACGATCGAATTATCGAATGGTGGATTTTCTGAACATCCGGTTGGTCAACACGGATCGGTCGAACTTTATAGTACACCAAAGTGAACCCTTTGAAAAACAGCCGACTACAGATTTACCACTGCATCATTATTCTACGTGGAAGCAGATGAGCGGTAAGATAGCCGGTTATCGTATTCTCTCGTTTATAAGCCCACCCTCAACAACAGTGCGGAATTGTACAAGCCCATCGCCTCGAAATAGTAAACAAAGCTCATTTTGAACTCCTATACGATAGTTCTTTACTTGTTATATTGACATAAGAGATTCGAAAATCTGTCAAAAAGTTGTGAGTCGAGAAGTATGTTAACATGAAAATTGAAATTTATTCGAGTATGCGCTTTTCCAAAACAAAAAAAAAACCCACGAATACAGACCTCTTTTGGTTCCATTATTGCGAAATTTATCTACCTGGAACAATCGAATTGCATAAGAAGCGTTTGAATAACGCCAATAAATTAAAATACTCTAACCCCTAGGAGCTTCAAAACGTTGAAATACGATTTGCAATAATTTTAGTGCATTTTATTTGACATTCTTTTGCAATAAAAATTCAACGAATAATTGCATTTCCATCTTTGCAAATATTTATAGCAATAATGCCGGCCAAAGGAAATTTTCGCTTTTTTTTTCTTCATTTTGAAAAATTTCTTGTAAAATTGTCTGTAAAAAAAAATTTTCCTCTTTGACATCTTAGAAAAATAAAATTTCAACTCTGAACTTTAAAAAATGGAGAAATGGAACGTATTTGAATAAATTTAAGACGAAAAAAAGCACTCATATGCAAAAGACGTGCACTCAACGACGATCGATTTGCACGTTGTAATCCTCTCTTTCTTTAATCATTCAACAATCTATTACTGGATTGTAGTACTGTACTTATAATATCAAATAACCGCATTACTTCAAATTTAAATGGTATCTGAACTACTTTATAGTATACTTGAATATTATCAGTACTACTTTATACTAAACCTCAATAGTATCAATGTTATTTTATGTTTTAAACAATATTAGAACCAGCTGATAGTATTTAATAGGAATATTTATCGTATACTTACAATTACAGTGTATATATTATCACTTTTTATGCAAACGATAAACATTAATGGGGATGCATTGGTAGGACGAGATGATGAGTGCAGCGGCAACAACGACATCCCAATGGAAAACATCGGCCGTTGCCAATAGCCAGAAGTGTGTGGCGATCGATCGTGCCGATGTGTTACGCGGACAACTCTGCTACGACGAAAGTGCTTTTTGCACACCCGTAGTGTGTGTACGGCTCAGCTGATCTATTCTTCACTGAACGACCTGCTTAGACGTCTCTTCAGATCCACTAGACAGGTAATTTCATGTAGTTAATGCAAACCTTGTTCCCCCTTTCCCGCCTCCTCGCCTTCCCTTCCCATCACGGAATGCAAAACAAAAGCTCCTTATAATTCGGCCTCCTTCCTGGTCCATAAATCCATGGTTAATTGATAAATGGTACACATCACGAAATGCATATGTCATGCTAGCCACTAGTGCTTTAAAGAAGCTGCAGTTCGGCAACATCTGGCATCATTCAAACGAATGGAATCACTACCTAAGCTCACACTTAATTTCCCAATGAAGTACAATTCCTTCATAGAACGAAAGCTCGAGGTTCCCGAAAAAGACAATCCCACGATGTATCTTCCGAATAAGCGATGAGGAGAGAAGCCTGAAGTTCCTGAACAACTTCTGGGCGTTACGCAGGTTTAGACGTATCTCAGTACGTTTAGACGTACCTTTACTTCGTGATTTACCGAGGTTTGAGCAAATAGGCGTTATATCTATATTCCATTCCTGCATTGTTTACTCGAACACATGGGGGAGTTTTGCAAGCTCTGTGTGGGATTCTGTTCAACTTGAATTCTATTTCATTTCATAAGCTTAAAATTTCGTCATTGCAACACTTAACAAACTTTTTTGGTGAACTAAAGTCGCATTTCTTCCTGATAATCGGACTTCAGGTGTGTGTTAAGTCGGACTTCCTAAGACTTGCTTCCTGACAAGGAGCTAGAGCTTCGGCGTCTATTTGTTTACAGTGGTGGATCTGGCAAAGCGCACACTAGCAAAACGCACGCACTCAAAAATAAAAAATAAAAAAACAAAGTTTAATGTTCCTGAAGGAACAACGCTTCACTTCCTCTTTGACGTTGTTGAATTTTTTGGCGCTTGTTTACTCTTTGCTCGCCATGAAGGACGTTCGCACAAAGAGGACGATTATTCAAATTTCAAATCTTTTTTTCCAGAAACGTTCGGAGTAAAAAAAATCTTGAATTCATCAGTGCTCTCCGATGCCCTTTGAATCCATAATTGCGACGAAGGATAATGAGGAAGGAGAAGATGAAGAGAAGGGTGATTTGATTAGTCACCAACTGATCCAACAAATGCAATAAAATAAAAAACAATTTTTTTTTTGCATGTATTTTTAATTCGATTTTGCGTAATTTAATCGGGAGCAACTCTCAAGCGAAAATTTCAATGTCGGCTTTCTTAAGTCGTATGATAACGCTTTATTTCACTCTCGATAAACATACTTAATGAATGAAAAAATACGCTATAACTTTATGCATAACGTTTTTATCATTTGATATTAAGTGCTCAATTCGAATGTGGTATATGTTTGCGTGTATCACCTTTTAGAAGATTGCAACGCTAATTTTTGAGAACCATCACGAAATTCCCAACCTTAGCGAAGATATTTCCGAAGAAAATACACGCGTTTATGATGCAAATATCGGCTGGCAAATGCTCAATTGTGAGGAAGTGGTTAGCCAGCTTCTGAGCATTGATAATCTGAAGCCGAAATAGTAGTAAGCTGAAGAAGACCTTCTACAATATCAACATCAATAGAACGCATTGGGTTTATAATTCATCGGAGTACGGTATGCAAAAGCTGTCAATTAGGTAAATGCCGAAATATCGAAATGCCTACGAGAGACAAAATCGAATGCGAGCAACTTCAAGATTTTAGAGCATTCTCAGCGATCGATCTAACGATAATGTTTGGGAACAATTTGTCACTTTTAATGCAACATCGCTATAGCACTATGACTCGAAGATCAAACAGCAGTCTTTGTAGTGGTGGATATTCGATTCTCAACGGCTCAATGAATTCAAGACCCAAAATTCGGGAAAGAAGATGACGACTATTTTTTGATGGGAAGGTGAGGGAGGTACTAATGCTATTCTAATAACCGGCTACCTTCCTAAGGAACGAAAAAATGCTGCTTCCGTTTACAATGCCGATTAAAAGAGAAACTGAAATAAAAATGGGTGAAGAGAGCTATTGAAAGATGTTGACATTTTGCAAGATAATGCACTTGCTCATAACGCTAGCAAGACGACGCATATTTTGAAAGATTTGCGATTTGAATGCTCGGATCTTCTAACCAGCTTTCTATCAGATCTTCCTCGATTCTACTCTTTGCTCTTTCAAAAATTTAAAGAGAGTTTCAAAAGGGGGGGGGGTGGGGGGGAATTTTTGAATGCTTCGAAGGTCATTGCAATAACACAACAATATTTGTTAGGATCTATTAAAGAAATTTAAACGACGATGGTACCAAACGCTTTGAATTTCGAGCTATATAAGTCGAACAAGATAGAGCTCTCATGGCCTTATTTCACTTTCTAGAATTCTTTCGTCGATGCTTACATATTTGTTGTAACAAATCTACCGTATATTTTTAAAATAATAACCCCACTGCAACAAATCTATGAGATTAAACTATATTTAAATCTTTAGGAAAGAATTTATTGGACTACACTATTCTTGGCCCATAGCAATTTCATTAGTGAAAATGAGGGGAGCTGATTTGATTCCCTGTAGAGATCCGACGATTTCCTCTTAGGGACCTTTTTTCAAGCTCTGAACTGCTATCGAGACTATCCCGCTCTACGCTAAAAAGCGACATGCGTTAGTGATTGATTAGTTGATGTGACAGAAACCCTTCCCCTCATCGTCACTCAATGGGAATAAAAGATTTCCGAACTCTTATAGAATGTTTAATTTAAATATTGAGAAATTCCCTTCTCTCTCTATTCTTTAAAAGAGCACTCCTAAATGCGAAACTCTCTCCCCCCCCCCCCCCCTTTCGTAATAAATGGTCGGAAATTAGAGAAATTACCTCACTCTTCAAACCAGTCCTATCGAATTAATTTCATTTATTTGTTTATTTTTGAAATATATAGTGAAAGGAATATTTGATAATCAATTTGGAAGGGAGTGCACGAATAGATAGTGTTCACTGCTTGAGTCGAACAATGGAATCACTGTTACCTTCCTTTATTCTTCGAAAGATCGAAGGTATCCGCCCACAAAGCTGAACAAAGCTATCAATAGAATTTTTTGAAAAAGCTTTCTTTTTATTTCATAGAGTCATTTAAGTTCTTCTAGGGTGGATTATTTTTCTGCGGATGGAAGCAATGATGAATGGCTCCGGAGTTCTGAGGCAGATTCTTCTAAACATTCATTTGCATAATTAATTCAAATTATGAGATGCAATTTATTGAACCTTCATAAATTAATATTTAAATATTATAGTTCATAGTTAATTTATCTAATAAATTATAACTAAATTATCGAATAACTAAGAAAACACTGAAATATTAAAATGAAATCATAAAACTATTTATAACTTTGTAAACATTTCAGTGTATTTTTCAGTGTTTATATTCCAGTAAATGGAAATAAATTATTACAAGGAATCAAAAATAAATTTATGAAAGAGCGTGGCTCTAGTACCATTCGTTAGCTCGCTGTCCATCTTTGAACACAAAACATTTAATGGACCGATGGCAAAGGTGAAAGTCTTAGCAGTTTTTTTCACTTTCGTTATATAGTATAACCTGTACTTAGGACGGTATAACCAAGGACGGTAACCTGTACCTCATACAGGTAATGGTTTGTGCAGACGAGTGGTAAAAAAAGAAGAAAAATTATTCATTGTTTTATTTAATGAAAGAGAATAATTCTAATAAACTAAAAGTTTGCTATGTTATGAAATCTTCCATTGTTATCAATAACATCAAATTGCTTGAGAATATCCAACCCACTAGTTCATTTAAAACCCTAAAGTCAAATATCGCAAACCTAGATCGAATATTGGGATAAAAATCACCGAATAATATTCTATTGATGCTTATCCAAAAATATTCATAATCCCCCTCAAAAGCATTCAAGATGGGGCGCTCTATTTAATTAAATATGGTAATTCTGCTAAAATTGAAATCGTTACGTCAGTTTTTTCGATTATTGGGAAGAGAATCTCTCAAATTTTCGGAGGAAAAGCTTTTAAAGCGAAGTATATTTAGTTGAATTTAATCAACTGTCCAAACAAATTAAATAAAGGAAGTTTGTGGGGGATCACAAAATTATTACTACAACGGTATATGGGCGACAAGGAACGATATTATGGGAGTGCGGACAAAGTGATAGGATGGAAAGAGTGAGAAGAGCATAGGGAAAGAAAAGAAACAAACGAAGAGCGCAGTAGAAAGAGGGAAAAAAGGGAAAAGCGAAGGGAAGAGGAGGGAGAGGAAGAGAGGAAAAGAAAGGACGAGGGAGAGGTAAGGAGCGAGCTGCTTGCTTGGCTTCAATAATATCACTTTCAAATGCGATAAAAAATACTGTGAAAATCCACAAAAGCATTGAATAAAAATAAAATGCACTGCTATTTGTAAGCGTTGCCTAGGACTTCTATAAATATCATGGTATCGCTTGCTACTACACAAGGATGGAGAAATTCTGTGGCCCAGCTAGGACGTGGCCTCATAGATTTGCCGTGGACTCATCAATCCTTGTTATACAGCACCACCTATGTCCCTATAAATATGCACACAGCATCCCCTAAATTGCACCAAGAAACCACATTGCAGCAATTCGCCGTAAATAGGTGACGAATATGTGACGACGGATCTATCATCTACAATAAAACATTATCGATGGAAATAAGAGAGAATAAAATGATGAAGAGAGAAGCAGTTGAATGAAAAATGGAAAATATCATTGAAATAATGCGATCGACGAAAAAGTTTATTGGGAGTGGAGATGAAACGAAGGCCGAATAAGTCGACCGAAGGATTGAGAAGATCGTCAAATGAGCGCCGGTCAACAAACAAGCATAATGTCTAATGTGTGCGTTCTCAGATTTTCAAATATCGATTTATTTAATTATTCAAAACTTTTAAACTATTTTTTTTTTTTTTTGCGGAATTTAAATTTTTATCTCCAATAATAAATAATTTTTCAAAATATAAGAATATGAGGAATTCAATCTTAAACGTTTCAGTTTTCGTATGAACGATTTCAGTTGATATATTAGAAATATCTTTTGAAATATCATTGATTATGATATACAAAAATAGCTCAATGTAAATGTGGTGACAATAAAGTGCTAAAATGGTAAATCACCGAATTGCATAGATCGGCAAGTAGATTGAGTGCTGTCATTTTATCGAAAAGCTGCCTTATTTTCAGCCGGAAACTAATTGTCGAATTGAATGCTGAATAATTTGGAATTGCAAAAATTGAATTTGCGAGATGACTCGTATGGTCGCAATAAATAGTTTATTTCTCATTCGAATATTTCAGAAAAAGCGATGAAAGAGGTCATGAAGAGAGAAAATATGAGAAAACGATTGCGAGGTGAACGCGATTGCATCAAATCGGGAGTTCGAGTGGAAAAAAGTTGAGAATCATCAACGTTGCGGAACGTTTGCAATGCATAAAATTTGCAAATATAAGATTATAATAAAAAGTTTTAGCATTGGATAAACGAAATAGAGTATGCAAATTTCATTGCAGAAGAAAGTCACATATTTCGTAGCGAACTGTCTCTATTCCCACGGCAAGAATACTTGCAAATCATAAGACATTGCTGATCATGGCATACGATTGTCGATGGGGGATTGCCTCACTGCAATGGTAACTAAAATTTAACTGATATAGACGAAGAGTGGGCATAGAGAGGAAAATTAAACCTGAGAGGTGTAATGCTTTAATTGGAGAAGGAAGGAAACGTAAAAACAGAGAAATAACGCAGATACCATTAAGCAAAATCCTAAAATATCATGTGGAAAAACGCCGGAAGCAAAAATCTGCACAAATTGAAGACACATACCTGCAAAATATTTGCAATCGATATTCACTACAGCATACTCACCTACTATAGTATATTTTAGTGGTTGAAAAGGAAACGGGGAAGACGCATATACGCTGAAATTTAATATAGACTGTAATGTTACGAGTTATGATATAACCTGTGCTATACTACTGTTGTCAAGCTGTAAGTTCAACTGTAAATTATACAGTAAGGTCATACGTTATATTGTCGTTCAGCAGGAGTACAAAGACCTGAAATTCAAAATGGCAGCTTTGCGCCATCGAATCCAGAATTTGCAAAAGCCATGAAAGAATTCAAGCCATGAAAGAACTGTAATAATGCGCATCCACTATTAGGAATCTCACATATCATTAGTGAGTGGCGATTCCGATATCAGACTCGCCCGTAAATTCGCTCACAATATTTAATTAAGGTCTTTCGGGTCATAAGACGCATTTCAGGTTTTCTTTCGTATTCGTCGACTAACAACTCTGATGTGAACCAATTACGTGAATTAATTTCTGAGCAAAGTTTACCTCCGAAGTTCTATATCGCTATTGCATTCTAAATGAAATACGCTATAATTGTAAAATTTTCTTTCGAATTAAAACATTCATGACCCCGATGCAAGAAAAAAGACCAATCGCCTGCTATGAATTTGTTACGTCTTTTGAAATCACTCACTCCATTCAACTCAATAATCACCAAAAATGACTAAATAAATCGTAAATGCCTAATAAATTCCACAGAGGAAAAACATTTCCATATTGAGTTATATAAAAATTGCACGTAGATTTCTTATGAGAAAAAGTTATTTCTAAAGTACAGACCCTCTAAGTCTATCTTCCTCAAACTCACTATAAGACAAACTCTTTATTTTTCCAACTAGAAAGCGGTGCTTTACCCCCCCCCCCCCTCCCCAAAAAGAAAGACGATCTATCATTACTGATAGTAATAGTGGTTTCAGAAATTTTACCTGAAAATCAAGTGGAAATTTCCGAAATAAAAAAATCCGTCTTAATGGGAAATGAATCGAACAGCGCAATGGCCCCGTTTCAAAAATTTAAAAAAAAACCCCCATTACATTCACAAACATAAAATTCAATCGACTCATTGTGCGTTAAATATCTTCACAATCATTTCCAAGCAGATTTTTATCAATTTCAAACAAACAACAAAATTCCATTAAAAAGAAGCCATTAAACGATTCCACAAAAACTATTCTATGAAACGAGATCAACATTACTACCCAATGAATGCTCTTCTAATAATATCGAATTAATCAACAATTTATACAAGACGTAAGTGCCTAATAAATTCCACAGAGAAAAAACATTTCCATATAGAGCTACATAAAATTGTATGTAGATTTTTTTATGAAAGAGGAAAATTATTTCTAAATTCAACAATATTTTTTTACTAGGAAAATTTCGTAACAATAAACCTCCAATAAATAATGAGACGAGAAAACAACTGTAAAAATCTTTTTTCATTATAATTGAACAATTTAATAAAAATTAAATAAAAACGCCACAGATTTTATCTCATCAATACAGCCGTTCCACAAACTAGGCGAACCATTGAATAACATAGGTAGCACCGATCAGGAAAGATATAGCTAAGCATCGTCTATGGTGGATCAGACGCGCACCAATAAAACTCAACTTCCACCTTAGGGAAAACTTTTCATGCTCCGCGCATCATGACCTATCCCATCATTTTGTGTCTATCAGTGATGATAAGACGCTAATGATAGCCTCTAGCATAAGACAACGTCGACATCAGTCTTAGTAAAAACACCTTAACCTCATTCGCTTGTCAGTTCCTTCAATACTGCAAGACGTCAAATACGCAAGAATAGTCGTGGACAAACCCAACAGGATATAGTGTGAATTGATATGCAGGACCGTCAGATCATACATGGGAAACCCCTCCGCCCACCTTCCTAATTTCCCCCCCCCCCCGTTCTCGGGAAATTCAACGGCTGGCTTTCAATCTCCCAGGTATACTTGTGGCTCATGAATCGGTAAAGTGCCAAGGATTTTGTTAAAAACTTTTGCTTTTTCGGACTACTGTTTTTGATCTGATTTCACTGCAGTACTTGTTCACTTTCCAAGTGCTGTCCAAATCCCCAAAACCCCGAAGTTTCCGCATAAGAAGAGAGGGAGAAAGATTGCCCATGTGTGGATGAGGCATTAAAGACATGGTTAAAGCAATTGTGCTTACGGAATGAACAATGCACAAAATCATACACAGGAAAACGGGCCTACCGTTTATAACTGATTTTTGCGGAAACAGTCATACAGGAATGCACAGGCACTCAAGAGATCAAAAGACTTTGCACTCTGAAACCTACAACCTCATGACGTTTCATTTCAAATTTTTGGGAAAAGCATGGGATCAATGCCGGAATTCTTCGCTCGTCGGGTATATGAACCACGTCCTCGCTTCCAGCCTCCACCTCGACCACGCCTCGAACGCTGTGACTTGCCGGAAGACTGTGACCTGCAATAATGATGCAATACATTCAAGTGGCCAAAAATACACAGATGAAGTAAGTTACGAAACTTATTCTATCGAAAATATAAGCAGCTCTACTCTTTTGTCAAGACTAAATGAGCAAAGACTTGACGCTCCAAAAGTTGCTTCCCTTCATTCTCGAAGACTGGAAATGGCTTTAAACAAAGAAAAAACAGTACTAGTGCAATTCCAGTACAGAAGAGAATGTGGTGAAAGAACGAGCCTCGAACATCACAGGAATACCGACTTCGATCCAGATGAGCACTACAACTTGTAATTAGCGAGGAAGGAAGCAGGTGAGTTGATCAAACATTAACAGTCGCAAGCTGTCGGTGCCATAGCCAAAACTGATTCAGCAATGTAAGGGAAGAAAAAATCAATCACTCTTTCATTCGGGATGGAAGATTTTCGAAACTTGTAGGGAGATAATAGATGAATGAACAATAAAGGCTATACTTTCCACTAATCCTTCAAAATATATATTCCTTCAACTTATCGCTCCTCCTTGACAAACATTTCCAAAAAACTGTCGCCCTCATTTCTTCGCAAATCAAATTCAGTGAACCTTAAAAACGATTAAAATACCACAAATTAAAAAGGGGAAACTCCTCTGTTAAAAAAAAAATAAAAGAAAATTTCCAAAAATTCGCACCACATAAAATTTTCGACAACATAATTTGAGGTTATACTTGTGAGTAGCAAAGTATTATATTCCACTGCAATCCCATTCGCTAGACCTTTACTCAATCTCTATTCTATTAATAATGCAACATATAGCACCTCAACATGCAAGAAAATCCTCACTATAAACTGGCAAAAGAGCTTTTAAAAAATTACGAATCATTAAATAGATATCAAAACGAATTGCAAATTTCAATAAAAATTTTTTATGCATGACAACGATGGAACCAGTTCAGTTGTGGCGATAGCTTATTGCATAAATACGCTCATCTTCATCTCAAAAAACCAATGTTCGAGGCTCGTTCTTTCACCACATTCTCTTCGTCCACTTCTCTTTTCTTATTAATGAATTCTGAATTCTTTAATGAAAAGAAAAACGTACGATGCTTGGGAGTGATTTCCGCTGCGCTTTCGTGTCGTCTTGGGAAAGACTCTCGATGAACTTGCATGTGCTCCACGCGATGCGGCATTGAAGCGAGGCACAAAGCGCCCTCGGCCTGCCACCGGAACCGATGGGGCTGAAATGTTCAAACACATTGCTTAAAATCACATCTTTTTCGTATATCTGCAAGGTGCAGGGGCCCGCAAGTATATATGAGACATTCTAAATCCATTACGACCCACGCTCAAAGCAACGCAGAGAAGTAACATGCTTCCTGTGGTGCTTTATTAGACGACTCAATTTCCTAGTGAAATCTCCGCCCTCACAGCGGAACATATTGACGTATTGTCGCTATAAAATAACGACGCAATCAGAAGCTGCAGGGGGGGGGGGGGGTGGGGGGGAGGGAGGGAGAGGAGATGGATAGTGGTTACACCACTCGAAACTTGGCCGCCCCACATTTCTATGAGTCTTCGCATTTCCAATCCAGCATACTTGCAGCAATTCCTTCAAAAACTTAGGCATTATACCATTGCTGTGAAGCAATAAAGGGACTTACGAAATAAAGGGACAATAAAGGGACGAAATCAGAGGGACTTACGACAATGTAAGAACAAAGTAAAAAACTCCACAAAGGTAAAGCCTTGGCATATAGAATGTACGTAGTACGTAGGTAAAACCTCACCCGTATATAACAATATAACGATGATCAGGATCACAAAACACAATTGAAAAATTCTGAATTCGCTTAACCGTTACGAAACGCAAGAAAAACTTCGTTCATGCTAAAATACTGCTCTCCACCTCCTTCCCTCCGCTCGCCATTCCCTCTCCTTCCCTCCCTATCCATCCGCTCATCCTCCTCCTAAAATCATAATGCAATATCTGGAAAGGGGACCGACTAGTTGACTAAATTCGTACTGAGAATATGCTTTCGTATTGAAACACACAACACTTTACTTCAATAACAACAATCTTCAAGAAGCCAAAATGCTAAAGAAGAGAAAAAGGAATGAGCAACTAAACTGACAGACCGATAGCGGGGGTTGACTGGGTGGCAATCGACGATTCCTGGGTGGGCATTTCGGGGAATCCTCCCACCGGCTCGTTGTTTCGCCTCATATGATTCAACTGTTGACGAATCTCGTTTTGCTCACGCGCTTAAATGCACCTCCATTCAAACATTCTTTGCGAAAAACACTAATACCTTTGCAAAGAGTGCTGTTGGCTACCGCGATAACAGACAATTCAATTAATTTAATTCAATTTAATTTCAATCAATTCAGTAGCGATTTCCCAAACAGACAGGTGAACGACGTTCCCAGTCGAATAAATTACGCATCAAATTTTCATGTGCAGAAATTTTGGCCTCAGAGTGCTCAAATTCCGTTTCCCTCCTTCCACCTACCTGGATCTACTTGGGAAAATTTTCTTTTTCTGGCTTTTGTAATTTTTTGGAGCAAACTGATCAATAGAAGAAACAAAATGGTCAAATTTCACCTTTCTCAATCAAATTTTTGAAGCTCCTATTAAAGACTACTTTCTCCAACAATCTCCTCCTGCCTCACATTCTTTCGAGCCATCAGCACCTACAAACCTACAAATCAAAAATCGTCAGTATACCTAAAACTCATAAAGTAAGCCTCACCATCAACCTCGAGCCAATATTTCTTGAGGAGATCCATAATACGAGGTGCATAGCGTTCCACCTTACGTGCTGTCATGCCTTCGACTTGCAAGAGGTCGGAATTGGTGCGCGGCATTAATGCTGCTATTTGTTCGATGCCTTCGATACCAAGAATAGGCTGCAAAAATATTCTATGAGGTGTTAATGCCAATGACGTGATACTAAGATTCAGAATCGATGAAGAAACATGCCACATCAACAAAACTCCCAATGGCGCAACGGTTGGTATTTTTTTAGAACGTAGCGATAAGACGGCCACTATTTAAATGTTACATTACAATAACTACTAACGAGTAGCCGAGATAGTGGATATCCTGTGCTCAACGTAAAATGAATGTAACCGATCACTCAAAATTTCCACAATTTTACAACTTCCACGCTGGAATATTCATATTTTTTGCCGTCTTGCGGGGTCTGCTCGATGTCTTTATAAAGTTTTTTCTGTTCTGAAAAATCACGTTATTTATCTGAAGAGCCCGTAGTTTCGCTCTTTAATTTTAGTGTCTCCTGGGTCTTTTTCATGAGCACGCAAGAGCGTATTTTTTCGAGATATTCCACTTTATCAGCAGCAGAGCTAGAGAGACTACTCGAAATGTTTTTGGACGTTGATTCTGCAGAAGAAAAAACAGCGTAACAGTGATTAGCAAAATTCTGCATTGGAGACAAGATTTTGAAGATGTTCCCCGCTTATCTGGCTCGGATTGTTTGTCGAAGCCTCTCATGTTTCGAAAGGATAATACGACGAAGGTGGTAGAAGGAAGATAAACCTCTTCGACAGACCCCAAAACCTATCCATCTAACCAAAATGACTATATCACTTATTCGATGATCCGCCGCTGGCGCAGTTCACTATAACTTCCTGAGGTCAAGCCAGACGATCTCAACAGAGTCCCTTTAGGAGCATAGGAGTCGTTTCTCTTAAAAAAATCGAAACCTGCAGACTACATACGTCGATACAAAAGATACCATCTTTTCTATAACACGTAAGACATGCGTTTCAAGTGCAACACTAACGAATTGAACGATCTGCAAATCGAATTCCTTCCTCTTTCCATAGAAATATTTTAAGATGCACCTTTTCCTTCTGCAGCAACAAACTTATACCTCCGTCCCTTTCCTCTGAAGTAACGATCTCTTCAGAACACCTCCAATTCAGAAACCTTTGAAAAGAAAAAAGATGGGTGAGTTTTTGCCTTATAACAACGCTACAGCAAGATCCTATGTATGCATACAACTATGCATACATTTTAACGCATATAAGCACGTATATTCTTCTGGCAACTTTTGATACTATAGACGTTATATAAGTCCTCACAATAGCCTAAAGTGAACTAAAGAAGGGGCAGGACCAACAGGTTAGGAGGGATGGCATTTTCCCACCAAAAATGTTCAATCCAGTACCTAGAACGATACTTCTTTTATATAATCCATAGAAGATTCCCCCTCTCTGGTTGATGAACGAATTGGAGCAATTCGTATCTAACTTACTTTTTATTCCTTCTAAAAAATGCAAAACAAAGAACAAAACAAGGCTTACCAGATGGCTACTTAATCCTTCCTCTGCAGCCATCTCATTGAACAGTGACGTTAATTCCTCATGGCATCTTTTAAATAAATCTGCATGTTTTACCATATACCTGTAAATAAAATCAAGGATCAAAATAAATGTTATAAATTTTAACAGCAATTAAAATACTACAGCAGAATTCCATCTGGTTAAGAAAAACGCTGTGAGGAAAACGATTATCAATAGCTGAAAACAAGTGATGGCGATCCATCGTGTATATCACTGACAAAAGCAGGTGAAACAATGCTGGCCACTAACAAAGCGTCAAGGAAATGAATAACAATGACGCTTTTTAATCCTCATTGAGAGAAGCAATAAAAAAGCTGATTACCAACAAAGTACAGTCAATTAAACAAAAATCCTACAAGATGTTCGCATTCCGCTGGCAGATGCACAATATGACTGTCTTATTTCATTAGGCTCATAACTCAATTACGTAAATATGGCTTGCTCATTTATGCAGTGCTTGATGATATCACTTGACATCTTCAAAGCTGGCTCGACGTTTTATTTGATGCATTTACTCGACTTGAAGACGACAACCACGTCACTATAGTTATTTTCTTAAGATATCATCAAAGAGCGTCACTTGAAGTTGGAGCTCAGGCTACGAGATAACAGACTATTTCACCTTCAAAACCAAAAATCTCTTCACGAAACACTCTCCACTTCAGCTCATCGCTAGCAATCAACGAGAATTTAGGAATGACCAATTAACTTCAGAAGAAAGCAACACTATTAAAACAAGACAAGTCCACCTAAGGAAAGCAAATGTCCCAGCCCTATAATCTACAAGATTGCTCTTTTTAATATCAATCTTCATTTGAATTTCTGCTCGACGTCGCTTGGATCTTGTTTCCCTTTTTCCAAACATGACTTTAGTATCTTTGATACTGAATGATCAACAAATATCTAAGTTTTTATACATAATTGTAACTGAAAAAACATTTTGCAGGATTTGATTAACAGTGCAGGAATATTTTAGCCCCGCTGACAATTTAAAAACTGCTATGGACTCAGCCAGAAGAAAACAGAACTTTTCGTATTGATACTCTCGCATAATTTGCAGTCGACCCTTGACCATGTCCTACTCCCACCACTAACCTCGAATTCTTTCCTCAGATTACCCTCTCCAACAATGAAACCTAAAACTTGCATCATAGAATGGCCAATAGAGTAATCCGTACTTCTCTTTACGAGCTTGTGCCTCACTAACTACCGTCATACGAAGAAGCGCTGCTGCATCGGCTGCGTTCGACGACCGTCGGCCACCGATTGCCATATGCAAATAAATCTAAAAATGCAGAATACTAATAGGAAAATAGAGCACCATAAGGACACCAACTCATAATGTGGCGTCCTTACCCGATTTGTGGGGACCGACCTCGATAGGCCACGACGTAGGGCCGCTGGTGCTGGTTCGATGACCTAGTGGTCCTCAGAAACCACTCGAAGGTCGCAAGATTTTACAAATAGAGGAAAAACAGCCCGAAATCTCCAGTTCTTTATGATCTCGTGCCAATCACAAAACATTATCCATCATAAAATAAGTCTAACTGATTTGCTGTCAACATCTAGAACCTCCTATGAGTTCATAAATGAAAAGAAAAAAGTGGAAGGAAGCGAGAGAATGGAGAAGACAGCTCGAGAATGAGAAGTTCGAGTTATAGATCCCAAAAATATATTCATACCTATACGAGTAAAACCCTATCAGAGCAAAATGAATGCAAAATAATGATAGAGAAATGATGAGAGATTTCTTTAAAAGAGAAAGTAAGAAATTCAAAATTTCGTATGCGTAAACCCTTATTAGATAGTAAGGTCCATTCTCCTTCAATAATCACAATACAATTTTTTATCGACAGACGCAGCCGAGCGAGTGGAAATGAAAACGATCGAAAACACTTAAAACAGTGCTCGCAAACTCTCCCTCCCTCTCTTTCCCCTCCTTTTTTCTCTCTCTTGTCCTGCTCGCCAACGATGATTAATTCAAAATATATCTTGTTCGGCGCCTTAAACATTCGCTAGAGTACCGAAACAGTTTTTGTTCATCAACCATCGAAATCGTTAAAAGTTGGAAAACCTGACCTCATGCTTCTTCACCCCTATCGCTTCCACTGCTGAATAGCTTCTCTCCATTTCCTAATTTCAAAGTCTACAACCCTCCATGTGCATCAGCTAGATTTTAAAAAAATCCAATTTTCAAAAACTATTGTCCCTTCACAAAAAAGAAAAAAATGGAACCTCCAATCATCAAAAAAAGGAGAGCAAAAATGGATAAGAGCCAAATATTAAAATGCAGATGAGAGTGCTTACTCGTGAACGAGTTTTCCCAACCGCTAAATCGAAACCCTTATTCGTCAATTCAGCGTATGCGACCGTCGAATCGTATGCCGTATTATAAAGGCGTTCACAAATATAACCTTCGATGACCAAAGTTCGCATAAACCGCGCCGCCTCCATTTCACTAAAGCCCACACCTTCACCGTACATCGGAAGTCTTGTTTGATTGCTTTGTAACCACTGCAATACCAAACAATTCTACTTTCCGAAACTATAAACAAATTTATGTAATAAAACCAAAAAACACAAAGCACAAAGCGATCAGGAAAACCCGCCTGCCATCCCAAGTCTCTAGAGACGACGATTATGGACAAGTGTTATGGACTCTAGTTATGTAGATTTTATTTGTGATTTAGAATAAACCTTTCCGAAGTACAAAAATGGAAAATGGCAATAAAAGAGGACCTAATTCAAACTCTCAACCAACGGTTGTGGAAAAAAGAAGGAAAACGGATAACAGTGACGAAGTAGGCCCCATATTTAAAGATTCCCTTGTTCATTATACAGTCATAACAAACATTTTATCTACATACCTGTATGTTAGTTCCCTTTTTTATCCTGTTCACAACGCATGCTTATAATGTCTATCTTATCTTCCTCTACTAACAGGGTTATGCGTTTCGTTCTGATGATGGCCCGCGCATAACTCAAGTGTGCACGTCAACGGATAAGGGCCGAAACGTGTTCACCTTTTATCTGCATATTTATTTCATTCATGTCTAAAACCTACTTTGTTAACATTTTATCTTCTAACATCGGCCTACTAATGCTATCTTTATATTTTAGGCTTCTTATATTATCGTCTTTCTCTATATAAAGAAACATAAAAAGCCACCGCAGTCATTGAGCGCTTTCTATCCTCAGCAAACATACAGCCAAAGAAATATCTACTTTTGATAAAGAATAATGGTTATTGCCAAAAAAAGTGATCTTATCAGAATTTGGTAAATTAAACATCACTTCACGTGGACAAAGTACTAGCAAAAGTTTAATTTGATCGGAGCCTGAAATGCAGCGATGTGATTTGCTCACGACCTCCAAAAGGAGGGACGAGTTGGCAATCAATTTTATCATTACTTTGCTTTCAAGTTTCACTAAAGCATCCTTCCGAGCTTTTGTTTTATCTAAGAAAGGGCCTTTTTTTTCAGAACGAAAGAAATAATTCATGCATCGGTGAAAAAATTTAACATCTGAAGGCGACAGTTGCTATCGATCATCTATGGAGCTAAAAACAACTTCATCAAAACAATAGACATCAGCGATTCCTGCTGTAAACATGAAATCAAAATGGCTCCAATAAAAAATGACAGCGCATGCATTAAATGCTTTATAATCCTTTTCCTGCAACCGTTCCACTCCTCACAAAGTTTGTCCTCAAAAAACGTCGATTAGGAAACGCTGTAAATGCCACAAGCCTCCATCTTATGAGAACGAAACGTGGTACACAACTGCACATACACATTATCCAATTAAACCGACCCATTAAAAAAAAATTCACCGAAAATAAAAATATTCAACATGACTATATCCAACGGTTTTATCACAATTGCAAAAAACTGCACGTTCATATTCAATATCATAAGGTCATTGACAAAGCAGCAGTTTCTGCAATGAGATAAATCATAACTTTTCAATCGTACTATTTTAATGAAAGGAAAAAGAACGATAATTAAAATCACCTCCCACTACAATATATTAATTCCATCCCACTCAAACCACTCAAACCAACTCGAGAAAAGAATTTTCTCTTCGCATGGTTTCCTTTCATTCGAGGAAGAATGCGCAAATGATCCGCCCCTTTCAATGATGAATGAAATTGTTCGCCCCCTCGACGGTTCATTCCTCTTGATGGTCCTAATTGAACAATACAATACTGTACAGAGTAAAAGCAAAACTAAAAACATAAAACGAACCGCATTGGCTAATTTTCTATTGCTGGTATGGCCACGATATGTATCAGCGAGATATTTCAGCGTTACACCTTTCGACGATTGTGCAATTCGAGCCATCGATTTGGCGACCAGAATCGCCTGATCCGTTACATCGTACGCCTTGAATGTTTCCTAGAACGAATAGAAAAATCAACTAAAGTCATAAATAATGATAACATTCAAACAGCGTCAACAACAAACATATGAGGAGGCTCAAATACATGTCATATGTATATACATGAACACATATGTGTATATACATGCATATAACGTCAACTTAAATGCAGCTTAAATATGCTAAATGACTCCAATACTCTTAAGCCGAACAAGCATGAGAAACTAAACCACATACTTTATTTTAACTGCAAGCCATCGTTAAAGTGCCTCATTTATGGGTTTCCATGACACAATTTCATAGAAAGCATTATATAAATCGAGATCAACAGCAAAAAACCGTTGTGAACGATAAATCGGACGGATTAAACAGGTAAAAACAATACGCAAATACTAAGTGTATATACCTTATTACGTGTTTGCATAAGACATATATCACAAGGTGTCGCACTAGTACGACATGCTTCAGCATCGTACACCTGAAAATGTTTAAACGCTCACCGACTGATTAGCGGTGGTGAAAATACAATTCACTGCTTACTACCGCGTTACCTTCTAATTATTTCTTAAATATAAGAAAATTAATTTTATCGCTTACTTAATTTCCTTATTTATTTCGTTACTTTCAAACAAACACATTATTTATTTATTTAAATCAAAATGAGCAGCCTTTTAAGATTGCCCTTTTTATTTTGAAGTACAAAAAGATAAACAAAGTAAAACACGTAGCACCCATATAAATCACCTCTCTTTTCCTCTTTCCATGTTCGACTCCCACAATTAGAAGCATTCTTCTTTCTGAAGTGAACTTAATAAAGATTATATCTGACTTAGAATTACTTAAATAGAGACTGTGAAAGTACCACCAAAGTTGTCAACTATCCTAGAATTACGACTTGAAATATTTGAATGTTGTCGTTTAAAGACCTTCAAACAGAATAAGTAGCCAGTACCATTCTACACGGAAAAACGACCTCACCGAAATGCCCACTTAAACAAAATAAATAATTTTACTGCTGATGTTGAAAACCATTTTATAACTTTCTCAAACAGCAAATTTTGCATGAATAGAGCATGGCAATACAATACTTGTAATAGAGAACATTAAGGCTGATTTTTCCCTCCGGTTCCGACGATCACGTCTGAGAAGAAAGAAAACTTCATCAACCCTTTTCAACTTACCGTTTTTCTGTGCGTTGTGGAAAAATATTTTATTTCATAAAAAATAGCGAAAGAAAAATATATGAGTCTGGAAACCGATAATCATCTCCTGTTTTCATTTCTATAGAGAGAGCTCATAGTAAATTTCCCTCTCGTGAATACTTTTTAAAAAATAAGCGAACCTCTCCAAAATGCTCGACGAGTACTTTCCTTCTGCAAACAGAAACATTTTCGCAGTAGGCGACCACTTGCATCAAGTTATTTAAATGCATCGAACGAACGCCAACTGTACTGTTATCGCCTGAAAAAAAAACTTATGCGCAATATTTGTGATAATGTGAAACTTATTCTTAGAGAGGTTAGTGGGCTGGAGGCAAGGAAGGGGGGGGGGGGGGGAAGAACAGAGGCGGAGTGAGGGATCGAAAAATTTATTGAATTAATACAAATAAAACCACGTATGGTTAATAAACGAGAAACTGGGCTCAGATGGATATAAACAAATATTTCACTAGTGATGCTAAACATTAATGAGCACACCTTCGATCATTTTACGTGCCCGAATTGAATCGTTGTAACAGTAGAGAAGTGCGCAATAGGATGTTAAACCATCACGTCCTGCACGACCGGTTTCTTGATAATACCCCTCGATTGATTTTGGCATACTGAAAGAAAATTGAATCTAAATTTAAACGCATCAGATCGTTGCTGAATGGAATAAATATGCACGACAAGTGGGTGAGACTGATAGATGACAAAAACATAATTCACAGTATTTAGGTAGGCATCACATAAAACCCCTCGGTTTCACTTTTGTGCGCGGTGGGTCTCTATTCCATATTGTACGGTACTCTAAAAATAGGTTAGTAATAGCGAAATGAGTACAAATTCTGGAGTTCTCTAGCTACTCCTTGCAAGAGAAAAAACTCTACTTCTTCCTGCAAGACACGCTAACATTTCTCAGCTGAAATGAAGCCTGAAGCAAGGAGGCTTCTATTCATGACGTACACAGTTGGCATGCGCCATTATGGAAAGCTCTTTGTGTGATCTACATTAAACCATAAAGGACATTAAATTTACTCATCCTCTCTAGCATACAAAAAGCTTAAAACTAGTTAATAATAAATTTAAAACTTTTAAGCAGTTACTTTATTACTTCAACATTTACTCACCTTTACATCATAAAATCGCCATCTACACAATATAACACAAATAAATTGGCCCAAATCTTTTCAAAGAACATCAACTCAATTAAGCAAATTAATTCTTACAAGGCCGACAAAAACAATGACATAAAGACGACAAAGAAAGAATCACCCATATAACTCACCTAAAATGAATAACGAAACGAACATCAGGCTTGTCAATTCCCATACCAAATGCTGAAAAACGCTGACATTAGATTCAATAAAACATAAATCGCATAAAATTTACGTTAACCTCATAAACATCACATTGCAAATATTCGGAGTCAATTGTTACGGATAAATGAACAAATAAATAAGTCAACTATTAACACCATCAGGTGAGGGGCAGTGGATAGCACTTCGAATATCCAACGAAATAAAACGAATCTAATCCATTCATCTAATCTGCTCCCCCTTAATTATTCATCAGTTCTTTCACAAAAACTTTAAAACGTCAACACATAAAATAGAAAACTTCTTGAAGAAGATGAAATATAATTGTGGAAAAGAAAGCTTAATCATACTAAGAAAAACAGTTGAGATAGAAAAAAATATAAAAGAGGAAATATCTGAAGAAAAAGTATAAATACCATTTTAAAAAATATGAAAAGACCGAAAATGAGCTTTAAATAAGTCGCTGCGTAAAATGCAAGAGATCGGTTCGTAACGGAATTCGATTGTAGAAAATCTTCCATCAAAAAAAAAACCCAATAAAGTCATAAATAAGCGATTCAGTGGGCTTATTAAACGGCCCCACACGCTTTGTTCTATTTCAGCAATGAGCAGCAGTCTACGAATTCAGTTCACTAAAGGTTTGCTAGACCATAATATAATAATTCATCGCATTTCCCACAAAATATTGCAGAAGCGCTTTAAAAAGTTTGTAATCGTCAATATGTAAGCTTGCAACCAAACAACGTTAGGATATTTCAACGTGCTTAGAAGAGGAGTGGAGATGGACAGGAAGATAAATAAACAGATGAAGAGTATCAAACAATTAATGAGATCAATTCAATATTGGCTCACCAATTGTTGCACAAATCACATTGATATGATTATTGATCCATTTTGCTTGCACATTTTGACGCTGTTTATCCGGAAGTCCAGCATGATACACATCTGCCGATATACCTTGATTTTGCAAAGATTTCGATACTGTCTCACATTCCTTCCTATAAAAACACATCCACATTCACGCTATTTCACACATGCCTAAATCCACATATTCAAATATGCCTCAGACAAATTTTAAAAGCACATTAAAAAAACTAACGGATGCAGATAACGTTCAATTCGCGATCAGCTCGACTTTAAATGCCACTTTTCCACTATCCTTAATCCTCTCAATCGAGCATAAAGGTGTAAAAAAAATAAAAATCAAGCCAGTGGTAGAATATAAGAAAAAAATTAAGAAAAACGTGTAATTAACATTTTGCATCATATAAACCATACATCGTTAGCCCGCAATATAAAACCGACCTTAAAAAATTCTTATGCATCTACTGAAAATTCAAAAAATGGAAATCCCTGGCCTGGTTAGGAGAAATACACAGAAAGATAACCTTCTTACGGCAACAAACTTTAATTTTTCAATTCTTGCGAAATGCAAGCGCAAAAACGATCAAAACAAACCTGCTCAAGCAATAAACGATGCCCGATTTGCCCGGGTAAAGTGCCTTCATACGCTCCATCACGGCAGACAACGATTTTGGTCGTTTTGCAATCACATCATACTTCAGATTACTTCGAACAAAACTGCTGATAAACCTGCAAACAAGCACATCAACAACGTATCAGCAATACCGTAGTATCCTTAGATAGAAGCTAGGCTATAGCTATGGAATGTTGTTGCATACAGCAGTGTTAAAGGTGGACTTGGTGAACAACCTACTGAAAACCGTTTTGGCACAATTAATAACTTCGTTTGTACGACACTTTATATACTCCAATCAATAAGCGCAACCGGCAAAGAACGACTGTGTAGAAGGGATATACGTATAATGCCGATAGCGGGTTCGATAACGCTCCCACAATATGGCTTACTTATGCTGTTAAAGGACCGCTTATTTAAAAAATTATATAACCAATTTCCTATCGAGTAAAACATTCAACGGATCGAAACAATGTTACAATATGTGTACGTAAACACTTCAGAAGCTCTGAGTGGAACAGAAAAGTACTAAGGTTTTTACTGTTTCTACCCGATTCCACATAGTGAATGCTGCAGAACATCACTCCATCCGTATTATGGACAGTGGGACCGATGAAAAACGCATGACCATAAGCAAAGAGGGGTTTGAGCATCGCCTCCAATCGTCAAAGGAAATCAACACATCATCAAAAGGATTTTGACTGTTCATCTATTCCACATATATGCAAGCAAACCGAATATGAACAACCCCTTAACTGCAGATTTCAGTGTCAAGCAATCATATAATAGATTTCAACCCTATAAGGCATAGATGATAAACGTACAGTTTGCTGTTGGGCATCGATAAATGATCACGTGCATCGGTTGCAATCTTCGGGGTTGCCGTCGCCGTCAACGCCATTATTGGCACTCGTGGATTAATATAAACCTTCCTTAAACAACAAAGAATAATAACTGGAGCAAATAAATAGAATAACTGAAAAAAGTAAAATCACTAATATTGGCAGAAAAATAATAAACAAAATGCACAATTAGAGCAGATCCTAACCATATAACAAAAACCTAAAAACATCGCTTATAGATACAACGCAATGTCGGTGCCAAAAGGGTGTGTAGATGTCTGCAGACAGTTGGAGACCAGGCAGCGAATCCACAAGCACAACATCTCATTTCGTATTTAGTTGTTCTGCTCGACAATATCTGCATAGAAAATGTCCGAAAATGGTGCAATATTTGGAAGACGAAAACGGTTCTTGGCCGCAATGTGCTATCCAACGTAACATCCAATTCTTGAAACCGTTTCCGCAAAGCATAAATGGGAAGATTTCACACTTCTCTGGAAGAATGGAGCAGAATATTTTGTGCAGTAATAACCTATTGTGGCGCAAAAAAAATTCATTTATAAATTATGTTTTATTTAAGTCAAAGCAACGGACCAAACAAATGGTCACAATCTAGATGAAAAATCTTGACGGTTAACAGAATAAGTTAGTAAAAATATCGGATGAATTGCTCCACCTTCGTTACAATCATTTAAACTCTTATCAGAAATGTACCAAAAGTACGAATGGTGTCCAAATATGCAATTTTCCATCACTGGAGCTCTATTCCAACTCTAGCTACTACCAGTCTTCCAATATTAGCTGAATTGTGCTTACCTAAGCACCAAATCTTTCCACTCCACTAGCTGTTACAAAACACACATAACGGAATGACCTGAAAACTAAATACTGTTTCGCGGTGCTCGGCACTTCGGCTCGTCTAAACCTTTACCTCCCAGCTCCCCGACTCTCAGGTCCTAGTCTTCTAGACCAATATAAGGTCCTGAACAACTCGTTCAAGTAAAGGATTTTAAAAAAAACCTCAACGAGTGTAGCTTCGTGTAATCAGGTCGAAAGTCATGTCCCCATTGTGAAATGCAATGTGCTTCGTCGATTACGAATCTTGTTAGCAAGCCACGACGATGCAACGATGCGAAGACATTATTCAACTTTTCCGACGCGGCAATCTGAATCAAATAATACATATTACTTACAATGTTCAAAGTCAAACATTTCAACGACTTGAATTTTGGTAAACCACAAAAAAAGGAGCGGGGGGGGGGGAGGTTTAAACAGGTATTTTAAAATTGACAGTTCTTCAAATATGATTTTGAACCTGAAAAGAGCGCGAGGTAGTTCCCTAGAATTTAGACCCTGGAATTCTAAGCTCAATTATTTAAAACTCAAGTAACATGAAGTTCGAAAAACACATCTGCAATAAAATTACCCAACATCGCCTCCAAGAAAAATATTCAAAATGCTCAATAAATGGAAAACAATCACGGCGCAATCACCCAAGCAGGCTACTCAACTAAAAATGCAGCAGAAAAAATATTCGTAAGGAGAAAATTTCAAATTTTCATGCGAACTGATTTACCAACGAGCCATCCAAACGTTTTCTTCCTCTCGGAAGTTATAAGCAGACTCATGTTCACGCGCATTTTTTGTCATAAATTCCAGCGCATATTTTAACCCTCCTCCCTCCTCGTTAGCTATATCCATTGCGCTGCTCTTGCTAAACTCTAAACGCGATGTGGCACTTAGAATTCAGGATCATTTCGATGATTCCAGGCAGCATTGTATCACCTTCCTTTGCCGACTGAAGGGGAGCAAGACATGGAACCGTCTAAACTAAAATCAGCCTGCCTTAAAACCTTACGGAAATTATTCTCAGAAAACACAACGGGTATCAGTTCACCAAAGAACAAGCAGAAGATGCAATAAGGTACGCTTACCTTTTCAGGTGTGACATAAAGCAGGTTGATTTTTGGATTCGTTTCGCTTAGCGCTGCATATATACGATCAGATTCCGCCTGACTCAAATCCGACGTCAGTGCACAACAATTTATCTAAGCAATCAAAAAATAAGTCAATCATTCAATTAAATCATTCAAAAGATGCCAAAGAATTAAAACTCTCGAATGCCCAGTGCTATATTACATCAGTTAACCATCGATTATGTTAAGTGCTCTCTCCCTGTTCTATTAAATACTCTCCCTCGCTTTAACCCTTCACATCTGTTCTACCTTATAAAAATGAGGGTTGCACAACGTTAGGAAAAACAGTGACATCATATAGAAGACAAAATAAGTATTACAAGTGACGGCGGTACAATAATTTACCGTTACAGTAAGAAACTCAACATAACAACATGGTTTCGAATCAAGAGTATAAAAACGTTAATTCCACGTCACAAAATACATCGTCAAAACTGCTATTTATAACAACTATTTATTTACCACAAAAATAACTATATTTACTCTTACATCCGTTTAAATGACGCTAAGTAAACATGATGCTAATAAAGTAATCACCTCTAGTTGTTTCATCTTCGTTTTCTGATCTTCGATGAGCGACTTCAGCGGCGAAATTACAACTGTCACTCCACCTGACAGAACAGACGGCAGCTGATAGCAAAGACTCTTGCCGGCTCCTTAATCAATTCCATTTTTAACAACATATAGAGAACACACAATCAATCATAATAAACGAATACCAATCAACAATAACGAAACGATATAGGTGTCACAAAGTTTATGCATATTATGAATTTTACAAATGCCGAAATGCTGCCACGTGATTGGTGAAAATAACGAAAGTGTCAGGAAGAATGTCTTCCGTAGACAACAAGGGAAGCGAGAGGAGGCCAATGAAAGAGGACGAAAGGAAGAAACGGCCTTCTCACATACAAAAACGGCAGATGCAATTAAAGAAATTCCCCTAACAAAAGCCGTCACTACTTAATTTAGTTTATTTATTTAAATTTTATTTACCAATCAACAATAACGAAACGATTTATTTAGAGCATTAAGAATCATCGAAACGATGTATTTGAAGGTGTTAAAAATTCCAACATGCCATAATTTGCTCAATTTTTCTCATGCTCGAACCCACAAATACTCTCAATTCTTTTCCAACATGCACAAATGTGACCACCTACGAAGCATTTCATCAATCTTCACCTTCTTTCCCCTATAGCGAAACCTCATTATGAAATTTTTGACACAATCACTGATATTTATCGCATTAAAAGAACTGAAACTATGCCAGCCATTTAGGATTCCAGCACCTGAAATCAAGCAAATTTGCAGAAAAAGTTCGAACAAAACCTAGTGATGAATACATTTGCCACCACCTTTCGCTTAGTCATCCATATTAGACATTGCCCGCTTTTATGAATACCTTAGTGGAAATATGCAATGAAAAACTTGCAACTTCCAAAATCTAATAGCAAATTACATGCAATAACCAATATCTACCAGTCGGCATCAACACGAAGCAGTCGTAACCAAGAAGGGCAGCAATAATTGCCGTTTTTTGTCTATGTCTGAATTGATTGAAGCCGAATTTCTTCTTCAATACGTCGTACATCTGATCTCGCCGCTCCTTCCCCAATAAGGCAACTGTAATATTCAAGTGACGTCTCGAAGTTCAATACAGAAGCACAGATATTTCTGATGCCATGAGATTAGAGATCACAAATTCTGAGAGAAAAAAAGGGAAGATGCATTGTATGGTTAACTCAACTTTTGAAATATAACATATACATAAAACCTTGCAATACTAATCACACAGATTTATTGGTAATAAATGGATATACGGTTAAGTATGTCAACCTTTTTTTGATTCATTCGTCATTTTTAACAACTAGTATCAAAACACATTTTACTAAGCGCCTTAAAAGAATGCCTTAAATTACTGCGGCATGGAAGATGACTTTTACTTTTCAATAAAATGGGGGATTGAGGTGGGAAGTAAGAGGTATTTGTATGGCTTGCAAAATCACCATTTTTGGAAAGGACAAGCAAAAGAAATAAATCGATGTGAGGGGAAATATTAGAGCATTAATCACCAAATGTGAATTTTTTTTGAGTGAACTGCAAATATGCACTCAACGATTTACATACAAAATACAATAATCTAATTATAAGCACACAAAGCAAATATTAACCTTCATCTTCGAATTCTTCACTATCGTCACGAAATAATCCCCTGAATTGACCGTGCATATCTGCAATAATACTTTATTACTGCTTGCCACAATAGAATAAGCGCCACGGTATCAGTGCAATTGTCAACACAATTTCCCGAGTGATGGATCCAAAGATCTTTCATTAAAAATACAGAATTTTGTTTGCTGACTAGGCCATTAAATCAGCGATCGCAAAATTATGCCTTTGTGCACATAAAAATTCGCTTCGGTAGGCGAATAAAAACAATCCGACCTGGTCAACGTTAAATCCATACGCAAACAGGTGGGTAAACGGACGCATGCAAAAATGGCCAGAACAGCGTCTCTAATTATTTTATGCATCATATCTCACGCAATAAATTCAACAAACAATTAGGTATATATTCGCCTTCATGTATACAGAATAAACAAATATAAAAACATTAACAGCCTTCGTCAACGAACAATTTTACCTGGTAGCATCCGCTTTTTCTTTTTCTAAATAATACAGTGATCAAATTCTGATCGAAACGAACAGATAATCAGTTATCTGTTCGTTTCGATCAGAATTTGTTATCTTCATCTTTTACCACTTTTTTGTGTCAGTTATCTTCATCTTTTATAAATATCATTTTAGTGCTAGTTTCTAAACACCTGAGAAATTAATAGCCGCATGGCATTACCGACTTACATGCTTACACAATAGTGTATCTACCCTCGTTCGATAGATATATAAGACAGATATACTACAGTGCTATGTACTATAACGGAGATACTAATACGATAAGCCTAATAACCAAAGATATACGAAAACACGAGCCTCGTTATCCAGCACCTTTCTTCCACAAATCCATCACGTTCACAACTATTGTGGTACACAAACACTCACCGTGACGTTGTCGCTGCGAATCGAACACAACAGCCTTAACCTGATCGCACGCCTTATCTGTCAACATCTCCTGCATATCGTCATCCCCCTTAAAAACATGGCATTGTGCCCAAAACAAGTGAAGACAATCACGGCACGGTGGGAACCGCTTACCTGAGTACTTCTTCCGGCACACATTACCTGATGAGCAGCACAGCTGTGACGATTGGCAAAAATTATGGCAGAAAAGTCAAGATGGTATCAAATGGTATTGCGATAGAGCGAGTAAAATTGGAGCGGAAAATTCCAGCAACAAAATTCACGAAACTGAAACGAGCATGTTACACTCGGTGCAACGAGTATGTTTGCAAGTCGAGTGAAAAAACAGCAAAGATATGACGCATGCCGGCTATTTAAAAGTCGAAAATCGAACGCAAATGGATTCTTGGAGATTGTCATACGCGATATGGCGGCGACAGCTATTCAGATCAAGGCGAAACGCCAATGGATTCGGGCTTCACTTACGAAGACGCAGACGATCGAAACGATGATAACTTTCTATATGTTGAAATGTAAGCAGGGGCAGATGGCAGAGGCATTGGCAAGACGCGCCTCGCATCAACCTCATTCTCCTTTCACCACGACACTCGTCTTGAGAGGGCGCATAAAAATTACGAAGCGCAAACATCTGCGCTGAGAAATTTATTCGGAATTGTGAGGGAAGCAGAAAGAAGGGAGAACGATAGCGGAGAGAAGAAAGGTTGTCCAGAAAAACAACCTGGTTACCAGATCAAACAAAGAACAACTTAGTCAAGGTCAATTTTGCAGCCTCCTTTGTTAGGAATTAAACTAGCGAAAACATAGAGAGTCACCTCAAAATGCATCAACGCAAACCCCTCCCAAATGATTGAATCAGCTAAAACTTCTAAGGAAGCAAAATAAGAAGAACATCTTATCATTCAATAACTACCTAATAGACACCACATGAAAGTCTGCTTGAAAGCGCATACCTCTATTTTTGAAAAGCATATTACACTCAATCTAGGTGCAGCTATTCACGTTTTGAGAGTTCTAACTCCCGTGAAAAAAGGATTGCAAGACGAAGGAAAAAGCAACTGGAAGTGGCGATTGCTTAAACCGATACGCATCCTTGGAAAAAGGATCACATTCAAGGATAGATGGAAAATTTAGTAAACGGAGGAAAATATGTACCTACAGCAAGAAACGGAAACCACAACAATCCAACTAAATGGACAGTAAATACCCCAGTATGCTTCAGAAATATCATACCAGCATAAAAACGATTTCTATGAAAAAGTGGGTACCTCAGGTATGTCGATGTCATCGTAGAAGTCATCATCGAAGCTATCATGCGCGTTATTGGTCGGATTCGACTCAACCTCTTTTGCCGAAATAAAAGCTGTTGTGGCCTCTGGTTCCAATCTTAAAATAACCATCCACTGCTAAATGCAATCAGAATCCTCGACGGGTTTGCCGCCACTGAAGACATTTATATCGCAACATTGTTGCTAAGTTTCAATTTCATCGTATCAAAAATGAATATTGGCACCCCTTGCACATTACAAATTTTGGGTTATTATTATTTGTTAATAACTCAGAAATTTAATTAGCGGTAAAGGTTAGTAGCTTTTGCAATTTTTGGAAAATACCACATTTATTTAAAAAGAAATCAAATTATGTAAATACATATCTATCCAAGCAAAAAAAAGAGGAAAACCTACAAATCCAGTTAATCGCTAAAAACAAAAAAAAAAGATATGGAAATAACACCACCTGGACAGATGATAATGACCACGAATGCGAATGTGCCGGAAATAAAACATGAACGTAAAAATATAAAAATAAAATGGAATTTCCAGGTTTCAATATTCCCAAAACAGCGCATAAAATTTGATTAGAGTGAACACATACATCACATCCTCTGCAGGATCAAGTTTGCCTTGCGTTTCGGGCACCTTCTCGAAGGATTCTGAAAGAGTGATGGTCATCTGAAACAGAACACATATTGAACATAAGGAGAATTCCTTAGAAATGACTGCAATTGCAACTTCAACAAAAATGAGAGGACTGCAGTCGCATAGAATTTAAACTATTTGGCTATTGGCTTTCTTGCACTCTAAACTGTTCCTGACAAGTTCTCTAAGCTACCTGATCTTGCCACTAGATCTATCGGAGGAGAAAAGAAGGCAAATCCATGCCAGCTGGAGTCTTGAGTATCTTTTAAGATCTCAAGGTTCGCCACGTAACTGAGCTCAGGGTCATGGTGTAAAGCTGTTTCCGAATCCTGCAGCAGGATTTGCAGTGCTCGGAAATTGCTTTGCGTCTTTTACAAATATCAACAAATATCAACTCCATTTTTGTACCTTGCGCACCATACGCATAGAGGATTTTCGTAAAACGTATATAATATGCTGTCGTTCCATTCAGAAATATTGCTGATAATGCGAAGGCGACTGAATGCGTGAAAGAATGCTTAATTGAAATTGCGTTTCCTAACCTCTTTTTCGACCCCACACCCTCCAATATCACATTCGATAAAAGGTTTTCAGCTTGAAAACCTAGTGAATCACCCAATAAAGACTGATGATATGAAATCATGAACGCTTTTTCATTACTCATTCCGATGCTCTCTTTTCATATGCTCCAAAACGCGAGCGGAGAATTCATAATCTTCAATTAGCATGCGACATGAACTGCGTTCTTGACAGTTTCCTTTTTAGAGTTGTTTGAATTTGCAAGGCACTGCCTCAAAATGCTGCAGTGTTCATCGCTTGCTTGCTCTTTATCTACCCTTCGTTATTCTTTTACCATCCTCTTTATAATTAAGTAACACAACATTAGAGAAAACGCATAAAACAATAAACAAAGTTAAGCAACGCACCGCTGTATTTCCCTGGCTCAATGCATCCGCAGGTGAATCCTTGAAAAAAATATCCTCCTCATCAGAGGCACCAACAATCTCTTCACCGTAATCGATGTTTCGTGCTCGAGGAAGACGTTCGGCCCGTTTCACTGGACTTGCGCTGGGACAGCGTCGAGGATCGACTATTGGACGAGTCTAAAACATATAAGTAGACTGGATTGCTAATATGATTTAGTTAAGAAAAAATGTAAGCTATTGCAGCAAATTTTCTAGCACCGTCATCTTGATTCGGTTTGAGGGGACACCTAGTTCCATTTTGTGAGATTCCCCTGCAAAGATGAAACTGTCCCTGCCGACGCAGAAATGACGAAGAATCGGAAGAGCCGACATATACTTTAATTTTTTTCTAGCTAGTTTTCTCTCGGAAGGCGAAGTTGTCGTGATGAGGTGGCTGCAAGAAAATGCAAGATGCTCTGCCAATAAGACAGTGGTGAGCCAGTGAACCAGTCTCGCCCACAAGAGGCCCGGAGCGGTCACATGTTGCGAGCAACCACATGCACTAGCCGGGCCCATACTATATATATCACCTCTATGGCGACGGGGGATAGGCGAGATCCTCGAAGTTGTGTCCCTCTCTGGAATTAATCCACTTGAAAAAGATTCCCCCCCCCCTTGCGCAAGCAGGAACCAGCAACCCAAAATAGCAAAGTGAAGTCGTCAACACTTAAAAGTACCGCTTGTTCGCCCATAGTGCGGTTTCCTCGTTGTTCATTTGCACACACCGATGAAAGATTTGCTGTACAATAGGCACTTGTTGTTGGAGAATCGCGATGAGCCTGCAAAATCACAAAACTGGTTATACTTTTTGCAAGGGGAAATTATTAATAAAACTATCACAGATCCCTATTTGCCACTTAACACAAGCAACAAAATGAGAAAATCACACATAACATGTGAACTTTGACAGATTTCCCCATATCAATACCAAAGGAAAAGAATTCAAGGAAATAAAGAATTTCAAAATCCACTTCTTTTAATATCGCATCAATATTCGGGCCATACGACTTATAAGAGGAACGGAGGAAGGGAAGAAGTTGAGTGAAGGAGGAAGGAGAGCGGATAAAGAAGGAAGTAAGAAGAAGGGAAACTGGCATCTCACAAAATCGACGGAAAATTTAGTCAAGAAAAATTCACTTCCGGTTCACTTCGATTTACCTGTGCTGAAACCATCAAATAGGCAATTTTCATTTTCCCCTTCTTCTAACGATATGCGCTTTTTGTGATTTCATTCAAAAAACCAAGTAGTGGAGCTTGGACTAATGCCACCAACAGTAGCAAATCAAAACAAAACCTTGGTTGTGGTCATGCTTGCTGTCAAAGCATGTGCAACCCTTATTAGACGATCTTATACTACGAAACAATTGTTGAAAATATTACCGGCGCTTCCTATTGCATTCTATTTCGTAAGTGTTCTAACTGATGCCACAATTTCCAATAGACATCCCAACATAAACTGTGAATGATATCACCTCTCTCTCTAAAATTTGATCAAAATATGATGGGGCGTAGCTTTTTTTCTCTTGCTTCCTCCCTCTTCCAGTGTTCACGAGAATCCGCGTATTGTGTCCGCAATTTAGGACCAGCTATACACATGACATAGGAAATTAAGCCAACATTAATGACCCGAAATGTGTAACATCACTGACCGGAAATATAAGTGAAAGCATGATTGTCTAACCATAGTGGCGTTGGTAACAACTTTTTGCTGTTCGACAGGTCCATCGCGTATTTCTTCTCGCCGACGCTTCTCATTGAGCGCATTACTTTCGATTGGTGGTTCACCGTAAGCAGGATGTTTTCCGCTGCAGCACTAAAATTATATCGTTTAAAAAAAACGAATAAAATCAAGAAAATCTCTTTGGCTACTTGCGCCAATGTCGCATCATTTCACTGGAAACGATATGGATGTGAAAGACTTTTAACACTTTGATCTCATCTACTTCATTTGACCGTTGATCACTTTGCATTTCATTCACTAATAAAGAAATAATAGCTAAAAGTGTAGAACAAAGGAGCGAGAAAACAAACTATTATCGTAAACACATAAACAAAGCCCCCTCCCCATGCCATAAATTGCACATCAGTTCAGCCAAAACAAATTGTAGTTGTGACCTTGAAGGCAGGAACATGAAACTCGCCACTAATGCGCACAAATCGATAGTTCCCGAACTGAATCCTCTCTCGACACTTTACAGCATCATAGGTGAATTTATTGACGGTAGCCGAAACCGACGACATTAAGGCACCTGCAAAATAAACATTCATTAACCATACAGGTAATTAGCTCACTCCGACCGACAAATGGGGTGGGTGGGAAGGGCGCTGAGGGAGGGGGGAAGGGAGGTGACCTATATAATAGCGCAGGATGAATGCGGATGAAGACCCTCTATAATTAACCGTAACATTACTAACACATTTACTATTATATAAAAAATTACACCAGGTTGAATATTTTCGAAAACCTATGCAATGCGCACAAAAATATAAGAATATTTATTTATATGACGATCAACAGAACAAGGTATGAATAAAGAAAAGCAAAGAAAAACCTAGAATGAGCAATCGACAAGATGCATCTGCGAAAAAGGGCCATTGACTAAAGCCTCTTCGGCAAATGGCAAAACAAGCAAGTCCTATAACTGCTCCATTTCCGTGAAAAACTTACGGCTGCGAACGACAGAGAATTATAAAAGTGCGTAATCTAGATATTTTTGCTCGGCCACTTTTTCTCGTATCGTAAATAAAATTCGAGTAGGTGATCTCACTAACCCCTTTCCTTTCTTCTTGGTACTTCAGCAATCTAATCTCAAAGGACGAAATAGAACGGTCAACGAACGACCCTAAGAATACACGCTTCCTTTGGCACTGCTATGGGTAAGCTGTTAACTGTCATATAGCGCAGCTACTACGTAAATGTCATTAACTATTTCAATCTCGGTATTCCGTGCAGTGAAGACCTCGACAAGCCAAAGGGATTGCAAAAAATTTTTCAAGAACGGCAGTGATCCGTTAGGATTAACGGTTTCGTACTTTCCACTGCCGCTTTTTCTTTCTACGACTCTTGGCACTATCTTCATTCTACGTATAACCGAAAACTTGCACGGTAACAACCGCTTCCTCGTCTTCTTTTGGTGACTGCCCTAACTGCACTGGCTTCCCAATCCTCCTCCTCCTTGCTACCCTCCACGCATTTAAACTTATGAAGAGTGGACGAAAAGCGATCACTGTTGGAAATGAACACAAAGCTGCAAGATATTGTTTTTGTTGCACAAGTTTTCAGTCAACAGGATATACCTGTCTCATACTCGACCCACCTGGTCGTTCCACAAACGCTCCATAATTAGCACGAATTATACGTAAGTGCAACAAGAGTTTGAATTAATAATTACAATGAATAAAATATATAAAGAATAATGAAGTACACATAATTCCATGGCCAATTTTATGAACGCCCGATGAATCTATCATATTCGAGACGCATCTTGTTCGTGCAAGTTGACGCTATCGGAAGAGACGAGAGTTAGCGAATCTCGAGGATTTAAATTTATATGAATGTAGCGCTCATAGAAGTGATAATTCGCGTTTTGACAATTTTAAATAGCTACCGATTTGAGGTATTCGTTTTGAGACGCAACTTATATCTCTTGTAATTTTTTGTAACCTCTTCCCACGATATGATTCATCGGCCGTTAAATTTTTTTTCACTATCTCTTTTAGCGACAGATATAAGTTATGCATCTTGTAAGATCCTTCCACACGCTGATCGGAAGCAATGATTTCGGAATAACGCTGAGAAGGAACTGTCACTAAGAAACGACCAAGAAAGGTTTCTTGAATACCAGTTTTTAAAAGAGAAAGAAGCATTGTTCAGTAGGCACTTGAAAAACTCAAATACCCGATTTTATATTTCAAGGACATAATATTTAGCCGTATGACGTCATCTCCCCACTATTCTCATCTTTGATCTTCAATTTAAAAATTTTTGAAGATCCTCATAAATGTGATATTCCGATGTAACGCGGGGCACTTTTTGATGGAATATTAGAGAATCTTATAACTTGAGACCTAAAAAAAAAAATTTGAGGTCGTGAGAGGAATAAAATTTGCACAAAAAAATCGCATGAAAGATCCACTTCGCTTGAAATTTTTTTCGAAGTTTCCACTATATTTTCAAAAATTTTGAAATTAAGTTGAATATCAATGGAGTTTTTTTCACGCTTGAGAAGCTGCATCAATAATATTCGAAAACATATCTGCTCAATGATTAGTTTTTAAAGAACGTTAATGATTATTTTTTCTACACAATTAAATATCAATTGCTTTATTCCATCCGATCATATTTACATTCGAATATTTTTATCCCACAATTGTTTTTTTTTTTTGTTCAACAACATAGAGTTAGAGAAACTAAAACTTGAAAATCAACTTGGCCGTCTTTCAAATCGCTCCATAATTCTTTATATTATGAATCTTATATGATACATTCCGATTTTTATAAACAATTAACTTAAAAGATCAATTGAATTCTAAAAGATTTTTTTCTTCGATTTTCAAAATCTTCAAATATTTGAAGAAAAAAGCATTTATTAATGAAAACTTTGCCAATTTGTAGTGAAAAAAAAAATTCGTAACGTTTACGATCGGAACATTTTAATTCTTTTTTTTTTCTGCACACGATTGTCTCTTTTTTTCGAGATTCTTATTTTCCTTTATTTTCCACATTTTCGAAATGTCTATGAAAGATCAATAGAATTTACCCCATAATTCAGCCTCTAAGAATATAGCCCCTGCGCCAAACACTAAAATTACACTCCTATCCAAACATCTAACAGCTATGTTTAAGACAACTCTTCGATGCCCTTTGAAATGGTGACGAGGGGATGTATCATGAGAAATCTTCGTCAAAGCTTCCTCGGTGAATTCTCTACTCATCCGACAATTATTTCAATTTATTAACCTTGAACTTTAAAAAACAAATATTTCTATGAGCATTCATATGAAAAAAATATAAAACAAAACATCGTGTTGTATATATTCTTTTATTTCCTCTCAATACGTAAAAGTTTGCAACGCAAATTTGCAACAAATTAATATGTTTGCATTGAACTTGCAATGCAAACACACTCAAAAAATAACATAAACAATGCATAATTTTTTCTAAAATAGAACAATATGGCAAAAGAAGAGAAAAATATTCTTGTTTCTCGTCTGTGATAACCCATTCAATACCTTCAAGTGGTGTTATTCAACTCTCAACTCACTTATTCAAGTAAAACATCGTGCCGATTCCTTAGTTTAATTGAGGCTTTTATATAAATAAACATGAGAAAAGTTTTTTTTAATGCTTCAAGGAAAAAAGACCTCATAAGAAGAGCCGATGCTTCTCCATTCAGGTTTTAGAAACCTGAATTGAGAAGCACTGGCTCTTCTTTTCTTTGCTCACAACTTTTACGAACAGTTGGGGGGGGGGGGGGGGGAAGGGAGGCAGAATAGGAGGGAGGTGGCGGTGGGAACGCACAATCATAGCAATGTGGCAGGTTGAAGATAACCACGCATAAGCATGCCAAGTGTGCGATGCTGTATATGCATAAACGACATAAATTCATCACAAACACCACAACCTCCCCCTTCCCCTCCCTTTCTACCCCTCTCCGATTATAATGGAACAAAGAAAAAATGTGGTGAAATGCCACGCCCTTTAGACTCTCATGTAATCGTCCACATTATAAAGGAGGCATTAAAAAAACTTCTTTTTCACGCCGTAATTACAGGTGCGCAGTAATTATTAAACCACAGGTATGCTGCAGAAAAATATCACAAATGTGGCATAATCGTCGAACCTAGTAAATAAGTTTAAGTTTAGCTCCATTAAAAGTATTGTGGTTTGTACTGCTTGCAAAATGGCGGTATGCGGTCATTTTAGTAGGTGAACGATACCGATGAGGTAATTCCACGTTTGAAATAAAAACAAACATATTATTTTTAACCAGAACGTCATTAGTTTGCTAACAATGATTGCAAAACGAAATTAGGATAAAGGCATCAACGACCAGCTGGTTTTGAAGGCAAAAGAATTCGGTGCCCAACAAACTCGAACGCTACACCTCGTTTCAAAATTTCAATTATACAGCGAGAGTGGAAATATAACACCGATTAGTAAATATAATTCGAAACGCTGTCTGCTCAGTGCAGCTCGATAAACCTCCTAAATCAAAAAAAATCACCACAACCTCTTTCTGAAATGCAGCTCCCTCCTCCTGTGAAACCACGATGCTTCCTTCTTTTTGAAATAAGCTATGAGTTCTTTTTCATATACAAAGCTCTAGTGGAATTAGCAAAAACAGATCTCGAAAAAGTATTCTGCCATAGGAGAATAAAACCTTCAACATTCCCAAAGATTTTGTTGGATATAAGTCCGCATTCGAACAGCGACATTCTCATCATATCGATTCCGATCGATGAAAAACTCAAGCCCCGTCAGCAACTCGATGTCGCGTATCCGTGCCGTATTTACAAACAAATATTCCATCGGCTCCTGTAAAAAAAACAACAAGCAAATAAATGCTGCCCATAATTGCAGACTCCAACAGCTTTGTATACTTTGAAACAACGCTATTCTGACCAGTCGAAAAACTTTTAAACGTCATGACGGACGTAAAATTCACCAGGCAATTGAGATCATCGGGCACATTGGGCAGAATGAATGCGAGGGCACGCGTCTCTGATACATCACGACAAGTCTGATTATCGGCTGACCAACGGCTATCATTACAGCGCAATAATATTCGGAAAATATGAGATGGCCGTTCACGTAGTAATTCACCATCGACTTCACGCCTGAAAACATGCATACCTCAAATCCTCTACGACAACTATTAGTGATTTAGTATCGAGTCAGTGAATATTTTTATTTCAAAATTACAATTTTTGTTGGTTCTGCAAAGATTTGCAACAAAATATTAAATAAGAGGTGTAAAGCGCTCAGCGTTTTAGTCTAACTGGCAAAAAAGGTGCATCGTTTTCACCTTCTATTTCACTGAAAGCAGAAGCATTCCAAATCCTTTCTATATTGGGTTCTTTTCGCATCACTTTACCTCATCGAAAATGTATCCATCTAATGTTTTGTACCATTTCTTTCGCACATTCCACTACTGAATTCTTAAAAACTCCAATAATCTTTCAACGGCTTTATATAAGCAAATAATATTTTAATATGCAACCGCTTATCCATTCGAGATTCAAATGGACTCGGGAAATCGTTAAAATTATGTAGCGGAAAATCATGATATTCGGACGGATCACTGCTGTACGATTAAATAAAGCATATATATACGGCGAGTCATAGTTGCCGAAAGGGTTTTCGCTGTCTTTTACTCAGATTCTGTACATGAAAAAAGTATGACCACAGGATGACCACCACTACAGCTGAGATTCTTTAAGTTATAACGACAAATCCCTTTCCTGATAATTATGATGTTTTCAGGCAGACAATATTCCCCGACATGATGCTCGAAATTTCAATATCTCGTTGGGGACGAACAAAAATTGGAAAAAATATAGTCCTTAATATCTGCCACCAGTAGAAATTTGAAATAACACTGAAATATCGCTGAAAGATGGAAGAGTTCCCAGAAACAACGAAATGTCGACATTGACGCAACTCTTCAGAGTGAATAATAAAGAATCTCACCTGAACACATCATTTGAGTCTGCGATTCCATTGTTATCATAGTCAAAAATATTTCCCGTTATCACCATCAGGCGGCCGTATTTACGAATACACATCTGCGTTAGATTCTGTAGATGCGCAAAAGGTCCTAAACCGATTCCTTTTGAGATTTTATAATGCAACGAGGAGTAACGACCCAACAAAATTAAAACACTGAAAAGCACAGTCGTGAAGAAGTCATATAATGCATCAGTCCATAAACCATACATCGTCGTATTACATCGAACGACCCCTTTCCTCAAGCAGAAGTGCTCATTTCTCTCTCTCTCTCTCTCTCTCTCTCTCTCTATATATATATATATATATATATATATATATATATATATATATATATATATATATATATATATATATACCTCTGCACGTGTATGCAAGGATGTACATATAGCATCATCTCCCATTTAAGCTCGTCGTGTTAAATGCACTCGTTTGAAGTCCTTAAAAATTTGTAACTTCCTAAATTTCTATTCCCGTCAATGCTGGGTGCCAAGGTAGTCTGCACTGAAACAAAATCGCCGTTTCCAGAACGTTAAAAGCAATCGCTAAAAGCATTTTCCTTTCAAGCAATTTACTCTTTATTCAGCATTTCCGGTGCCACAGGTCATTCGAATGCAAAAGTCTCATTAAACCTGATGTGAATTTATAACAGGAAAACAAATTTTTATTGCACAATTATCATTTGAGCACTCACCATTAATGAACGAATCGAAAAGAAGTGTTTGCACTCGATCGATATTATTGTACTCTGAAATGAGTTTGCCTCATTCAAAAGGATATTGAAGGCCATAAAAGAAGCCAGTTTCAACTCCAAAGTATCAACGACTCTAAAAATCAGCAATAATCGCCACCTACCAAAAATTCTTACCGATCACTACTGACTTTTTATAAACTCTCTTGAAAACTGAAAATTTTTTTCGAGCCGTCACTGGCATTATGATCAGTTTTAGTTCCTAGGGTAAACTTGTCGGAAATAAGAGGCGTCAAGACCAACCAAACAATTACTTCTCGGAAATCGAAAAAATCAAAGCAACCGATCCTGCATTAACTTCGGAGTGATAAAACTAAGCTAGAAGGGACCCTCAAAAAACACTCATAGGTGCAGAACCGATAAATAAACCAAAAACAATGTACCACTTCAAACAGCTCTTCGTGCCATAGTAATATGTTGATTAGGCCAGACTTTCATAATTGCCATGGATATTACGACCACTTTAAAGCAAATTTTATGGCGTTTTGGTGCTGTGCGTTTCCAATCCTTTCAAAAGAGCTGCTTCACTTCAACTTCGAATCCTCAGTGGCGCCCGCGCCGAAAGCAAACGAGAAGGTAAGCACGTCTATAAGGCACGTACGAGTTCTTAGAACCCATGTGATCTAGTTCATTTATGGCAGCCGCCTCCCACTCTCATTTTGGACTATCATTTCTAAGTGCTAACTTCAGAGTATTTGCGAGTATAAATATTGGTTTTTAGTAGCAACAAATGGACAACGAAGGAGAAATTAAGTTGTAAAAGCGATGTTACTCATATAGATGATCTACTGAATTATCAGAACAAATGCTAACTACTATGCGTATTTGTGAAGAGACTGTGGTATCTCAGCTGTGACGCAGTTGCGATGTATCGCTTCGTATTCCACTGCTCACAATCCACCGAGAATTGATCGTATAGGAAAGTACACATCTGCACTTCTGAACGTTGTGGTTGCATATCGATCACCGACAGTGGTTCATATATAGTCAATGAATGAGCTGAAATCAGAATAAATTAGAAAGTACCTGAAATCAGAATAAATTAGAAAGTACCTTAAGAGATGAATTAAATCCAAAATTGAAAATGCTGTTACTAAGCGGAAGCGAATCAAAACTAAAAGCAATACTACACAAGATCAAGAGGCTCGAGAATACTTAGACCGTTTTTAAACAGCACGTTAGTTCCTTTAACAAAGATTTGAATGTGTGAGATTCCATGGTAATGCACAATATGGCTGTATATATATATATATATATATATATATATATATATATATATATATATATATATATATATATATATATATATATGACAAAATGCGTGCGTATGTATGCTCACAAAACGAAAAACAACGTACCATCAAGTCGGCTCATTGAAAGAAGGACCGTAACAGGACACAGGGATACATGGCAGTATGAAATTACATCGGGATAAAAGCCGGTAACATTTAACGAAGGTACTGACGGGCATGCAGACAGTGAAGATGTCACTTCTTCCTGCAAAAAATTTCCCATTGATCGATGAGAAATGAACGACTATTGAGAGAGTAACGCATTCAATGCGAAGGAATGCAAAGGAGTGCGTTTCAGAAACGTCAGTGCAATAAAAAATACGGCTAAGGAATGCATTCTGAAACGAAAACAGGCGCCTAATTGGACGAGCGAGGCAGGTGGGAGGGAGAGGACGAAGGACGACAGAATACGGCTGCCTCCCCTGATTGCAGCTGCTCATATTATTATTGCCCTCCGAGGGTGTATTCTGAGCAAAAGCTGAAACTCTAATCACTAAATTGATCAGTCGACGACTATAACAACAAGGTTTTGGTAAGCTGTGGTCAAGCACCCCAGCTAACTTTAAATGCTTTAATAATTGATGTTAGATACAACAACTTCAATGAAGTTTATAACAGTATCATATCAAACGGTCACTGATAGAAATTCAAGGTTTTGCAGCTTTCCCCAATTGTTTTTTCTTCAAATCAGACACATTCTCATCGAAGCTCGCTATCTTTGCTTTCCCCTCACCTTCGACAGGAAGAAAGGAAAATGAGGCGGGGGGGGGGGGGGCGGAGGAGAGAAGAGGGAAAGCTCGCTTCTTTTGGAGACTCCTCCACCTAGAAACCCCTCTGTTAGCTTAGTAACTGAAGAAAATAGGAACGACATTCCAACAGTATTTTATAAAAGTGCTTAATTTATTCTGCGCCTAAAAGTGATTCATAACACTTCATTCCGAAAACGACCATCAACTCGCATGCGCTCCTCGGCTGCAATCATTTCACTGAATAATAACGCAAATTTCGACAAATATATACAGTTGGAAGTTAGCGCATCAAAATGTCGTATTATACTGAATATACCCCCCCCCCTCCTCAATTCAAATTCCTTTTAGAAGGAGCAGTTGCTGCAAGCACTGCCTTCTGTACAAGACTCTCATTCCTCCCCAATCTCCCACTTAATTAGGTAAATGTTGAAGCATCTCAAAAACGTTTTATCTTTGGGAACGTAACTTGCCCAGACCGGAAAATTGGATGTTATTTCACTACGACAATTTAATGTTATTGTGCTCTTATAAAACTTGAATTTTTCTAATCGGTCTTCTCCAAAACTTTCACACTAAACTATCAATGCAGTAGCACAATACTAGATTTCTTACAACCCCTCCCCCTTGCTCCTTTTTAAAGGAAGACTAACTCTTACATTTGAAGTGGTTTATCGAGCAATTTCTTTTTGAAATAATGCCTCCTTATGCAAACTGATACCGAGTAAGCTGTTTTGCAATGAAAAAAGTGCAGTTGAAGCAAGAAATCATAATGGCAGAAAAAATCCATCGAGAAATCACTGAGAGATAAAAAAACTTACTGCGACCTTCTCACAACCTATATCGCATGACGTCATTCTTGGTGGACGAGATTGCCCATTTGCGGAACATTTATACAGTTGCATCGACTGTCGGTGGGTTATCTTTTTCGGAGGATTGATCAAAACTTCATGTAATCGTCCATATGTTCCATTGTTCGGGAATATGTTTGGAAGACCAAGCAAATCTGTTGAAAAAATATCACTATTGATATCTTTAATCATCTCCAAATTATTTCACTGCTTCAGCAGGTGTTATAACAGTCAGTGACTTTATTATTAGCGGCCTCATCAAAAACGGTGAGGAAAGAGGTAACGTTTTTCGGGAAGATAAGGAGAGTGTTTTGCACTGCTGGTTATAAAACTAGGTGTTAAGCAGGAGGCTGATTTTACCTATTTAGGATTTGAAGGTAACAGTTATGTTGTAAATTTTGGGTATTCATTGTGAGATGTAAAAACTATTATCATTTCACAAGCGCGACGCTTCGAGAAAAAAGTCAGCCATGCAAATAAGTAGAGAAAGAACAAAACGATACACTATTTAAACATCAGTTAGGCTAAATGATGATTAAAATCGTTCACACACAACGTGCTTATTTTTCTTGTAGCAATTCAACCATTACTAATCACTCGTAACTTGTTGCCTTTTATTAAATTGATAGAATTGAATAACTGCTCGTAAATTAATAATAGAATTAACAGAACAAACAATAGAAAGAACTGAAAACTCTTTGAAAAACCGATTGCTCCCACATCGAAATGGATGAATACGAAGCTTTTCGAGCTCGCTTCCTCCTCCACCCCTCTCATTGCAATGAAGATGGCATCTTTCACAGAACTCTTTTTGTGTCACATGCGCTCTTTTTGAAAATTTCAGCATCAGTTCGGCATTAACTGTACTGGCATATTAAAAATGTGTTTACTATTAACGTACGATATATATATATATATATATATATATATATATATATATATATATGTTTATTTATATTCGTATTTGTTTATGTAAGGTGTACGCATGCACAGAGAAATAAAAAAACGAAATTAAAATATACCAATGATGAGATTAAACAATTCGACGTTTTGAAAAGGTTCAATCAATGATTTCGGCTTTATATCCGGTCCTCTCGCATAGAAGATTGCGTGCATCGAGTCCGCCAAGTAATCATATCCATGATCAGCCACAACTCCAACATCACTTCCCTTATCACTAAAATCCGAAGCAATATTATCGATTGGCTGGACAACTGACTCGTTTTGTAAGTGTATACTTTTAAAAACTACAGTGACTTTGTAATAAAAGCCCGCTCCCTACTTCAAACGTCGTTACAACTTCAGCTAACTCAAAATCACATCTTTCATTTCATTCTTGATTGGTGCAATTGGATATCGGTTCAAAATATGCTCTCTAGCATAGAGATTAAGAATCGTAACATATAGGGGATGTCTCAAAATGAAATTTTGCATGCGATCGTATATAAAACAACTTATGAGAGGCTCAAAAAATAATTTCATAACAAATAGCTCATAGAGAATATGTAGATTAATTTTGATTCTTTTCCACCAAACTTTATCCCATCAGAATTTCTCAAAAATACATTGAAACACAGCGGATATTTTGAAGAATGCAGCAAAAAATGGAGTGCGGCAAATGGAGAATAGTAAGAATCAAGCGTTCTCCATCACCTCAACGAATCCATGTACCGCTGCTACAACATCTGGAAGCGTATCATCGAATATTATCCTCTACGACCTTTCTCTACTTTTTATTCTATAGGGTTGGTAACCGTGTAACAATGGGAAAATGCTAACATTTGTTGTATCACTTTCAACCCCCTCTGCATCGATCGTCAATACATTTTAAAGTGTCAAATGCTCTAGATGAGCAAAATTCTTTCACTAGCAAAGTTTTGTAATGATGTAATCGAAAAACAAGATGAAAGAATTAGCAAGATAAAGGCCAACTGAAATCAACTGTAAATAATATGTGCTGAAAATGTTGAATTTTTTGGGTCGTTGATGAATCCAAAACCTATTCAGGGCGCATAGATGGACTTCATAGTTTTTTTTTTAAACCACGGGACAAAATTCCTAAAGACTAGGATTCTGAAATCTGAATCCTAATCTTATCCCAGTATATCTCTTTAAACTTTGAAAGCCGAATTAGCGCTCCCAAAAAGCATCGAAATTCAATTGCAGCTCTGAAGTAATCACTTTCTCAACATAAGACAAAGCTGTAGTCAAATCAAACTGAAGTTTAGGCTTCTTTAAAATCAAATGTATTCCACAGAAATAAAAGATTCCAAGTTTTCGAAAGCATTTCCCATTGATCGGTATTTCGGCAATAAATGGCCATAAAGACATTATACTCAATATATCATTACCATTTAGAAATGAAATTTGAATTTTTGATTAATTTATTAATTTTAAAAAAAGCGATCATAAAAACAGAATAATTAGCAAATTGTCGACCGATACTAAAAAAGAAACTTACCCAAATAATATTACTCCAGGCATTCCCTCGAGGATCAAATCACCAATACGATCGGAGTGCGCATAATGATATCTCTTTGGAATATGCATGTTATCATAGATTCTATATTGTGTGCCGTTATTAGAACAACGGAAATGCTGCTTAAGCTCGTCTAACGTTATCCCTAAAAATTGTGATCATATTTGCAAACGGTTAGCGGATATCGAAATAGAAAATAATGCAAAGTTGGAACTTGATTTCGTGGTAGGACACACACTTCTTAAGACCGCATCTTACAGCACAAAATTTTCTTACAATGTAAAAAACTTGCAATGGCATGAGACGGATCAGTTAACCAAAGGTTTAAGTATAGCTTTATTGTAGAAAAAAAAAACTAAACTAGTCAAGCCCTTGTTTCTACAAAAAAAGATAGTGCCCTGACCAGCAATACCATCCCTGCAATCCATGGCTCTTCCTCTTTTCTCACTCTTTACTTGCGCAAAAATCTGTTAAAGAATCTCAACTGAAACACGGGGAGAGTGCATTACACCTATATTGTACCGATGATACAGCTTGTGCATGGCAAGATCTGCTTTTGCATATATGCTCAACACGAAGAGAAACACCCATTTTCCCATGATCCCTCTATTCATAGAAACGGTTGGTGAAATCTATTTTGACATTAAATAGAAAACTGCTTATCGCCATTTTTCACGAAACAGTACCGACAAGAAAAATTTACAAATTCAAGCGAACTTCGTTGCTGAGTTGGAGTAATAACCACAATTTATTGTTGTAAAACAGAGTGAATCCTCAACACTTTAGATGCCGCATTTATGTGCTAATGTACTAGAATACACCTGCGAATGTTGTGACTGCATGGCGAGATGCCTCAAATCAAGGCGGCTTTCCAAAACTCCTAAACCGAACTTTACCTGAGTCAAACAGAACTCCAACTTATCCAGGTAAGCCTAGTTAAGTTATAACTAGAGAGTTGACTCGCCGAACCTTATTCCATTAGAACTCCTCAAAATCGTATTCGAGTTTACTCGACAAGAAGTAGCTCAATAAAATTAAGTATTGAGTAAGCTCATGATTCTATACGACTCTAAAATCAAACGCACCTGAATCAGCCAATCTGATTCTAGCGATCACTCCACTTGAAATGATCATTCCCGTAGTATTAATATATTCATTCAAATAGTAGCGTCTTTCAAGTTTTTGCATTCCTATAAATACGATCAATAATTTATAAAATTATCGAAAACGATCACTAAAATTTCAACTGAACTAAGCAGTTGCCCTCTTCCCTCTTCCCTGCCTCCTCCGATAAATCTGCAGTGAGTTTTTCCATCAACTCTATCAGATATAACATCATAGGGGATGCACCCAATGACATGCACAGCAGAGATAAAAAAAGATAATTCCTCGAAAAAGTGACTGCTCTTCATAGCCTCAGAAAAAAAATTTTCACTTTCTTTTTTCAAATGATACTCGGAAAAATTCATTAAAAAATTCTATTTTTCACGCGATGGCCCTCTTTATTTGTCAGCAAAAAATGAAAAGTGACATTGGTGAAACCAATTTTAGATAAAATTATGAGATATTTTATCATCCATTTCTCGTAAATTATCCCCAATTTTCCATTCATAATCGATTTCCAGCTCCCATATCAGATGTGAAAGTTCTCTGCTGCACTGTTTTAGCAGTGAACAAACAGTAGCCTCACTCTTTCAGATGCCTCCTCATTTAGATTAGAAGACTTTTCACCTGGACAGAATGAAATTACTAACGACACCCTCCCTACCCCCCCCCCCCCCCTCCTTTTGCCTCCTTAACCCTGCGAACACCTTGAATATTATTTTATTTGACGGTCATCGTCTTTATTGGCTCGGTCACTCAATAAAATATCACACTTCTATTGTTTACCAAAGAGTAATTGTCCACTTTCCAGTCAGAAAGCTTCTGAAGTCAAAGGTTCGGAAATTACTCTTCAAAACTAGCGATGATATCAGTAGATATGATTGCTTTGGTTACTATTCCTCACTGCCAATGAAGTGGTCGAACAATTGGGACAATAAGTTCCAGGTTTTCATGAGGACGCAATTGAATTATTCCACTATACAGACAAAAACGATGACGTCATTCTCATTCTTTTTGACATCCCTACGAACAACTTCAATAAGACCTGAATAACGTTCAAATTAGCCTACCATGATCAGAAACGATGAGGATATTGATGCAATTGAGCAAATCTTTCGAATATAGAGAAGTAAATAAATCATTCAAAAGGTGATCTAATTCGATTAATTGTGCATCAAGCTGCAAAATACTTGAAAGTATTTACGAAAAATGTTGTGCCAATCCATATCCTTCTCCTCCTCCCTTCTCTCTTTCTCCGCTTTACAGCAATTTAAGTAAGACCACACCCAACAAAGTGCATCACCCCCACCCCCAGCGAAGCAAAAGCTTTTCTATCGAAGAGGGATGAGATCTGAAATGTTTATCAACATTCTCTTGCAAATTAGAAGAAAGCAAAAAAAGATAAATATATTAGCCTCAATATAAATGAAACAAACATCAACGATTACCCATTTCTAAGGAGGAACCTTTGTGATAAAATACATTCGAACTAGATAACTCCCGCTCTCTCACCTATACTTTCGTTCATCGTTCATTAATATAACGCAAGACTGATTTGAAAAGCAAGTGTTTATAAACGAAATACGTACGTCACTTGAAGAGATTTTTGAATTTGCGATTCAACAAATCTACGGCGGATTCAAACTGAATTCTGCATTAGTAAGGACACAGATGAATATTGGATGGTGGTCGCTAGAGTCTGTATCTATAAAAAACTTATTTATAAAGTGTTTCCTCTCACTCAATCACAATAAAATATAGTCTGCTCAATTTTACTCTATAAGATTTTAATTATTAGTATACGTATCATAAATGTTGGCCATTATTTAAGAATGCTAAGAAAAAGACTGACCTCTTGCTCGAGTTGCCGGAAATGTCCGATAGTGTCCGGCTGATTAAAATATGCCATAATTAGGTGTGGCCTTTCCTCTTTGGGAAGTGATAACCATTCAACAATCTGCATACATCCGGAAATTGATTGAGTAATATTGAATGAGTTATATTATATTGAATGAATAATTAAAACGTTGGCAAATTCAACTTGGTATGAAGATATTACTGCAATAAACTGCCTATATGGTATTCAAACAAATTTACTATGAAGGCAGTTAAGATTTGATCATAAATGCTGAGGGATGTGTCTCTTGTAATCTTCAAGGCTAGAGTCGTCCCCAATCCAAACAATACCGAGACTAGGCAATACAGTACCCTAGTCAGATAGAACAGTATTTTAGGTCAGATATATCCACCTGGTACAATAAGCGATCCGATGAAGATATTTCAATTTTCAACAAAAAAAACCATACTGATCAAGATCAACTCCCTCTTCTATCTCCTTAGTCCTTCCCCCTCCTTAATCCTTATCACTCCTCTTAGAGAAGCAAGGGTACGCGGCCTTATCAAATCATAAAATTTATATCAAACGAATATCAAGGATACAGCTGAATAGTAAACGTACCCACTTTTTCTATTCTTTGCCGGAAATTGAACGATCGATTATAACGCATATTATATGTTGGATTAATACCTGAAAAAAGAAGCGTCAACGAATATAACACAACTGCATATAAAATAAACATATCAATGCTATCATAACATTTACACTGCGCATTTATACCAGTTTATTTTTAAGCATACGATGCTTTTGAAGCAGCCGGATATTCTGCCATTGGATCAAACACTTTTCTTGAAGGCACAATAACTCTTTAATTTTTTCTTGTCTTTTATTAACGTCCTTGTACATCTCTATTCATTACCAACTTGCATAAATTAATGTCCTTAATCAAACTTCTCCGCAACTGGTGAGGGAGAGGGGGGGACATGAGGAAGGGGGGGGGGGGGGAAGGAAGGAATATGGATCAAATTGATACAAAATTAACGAATTTTCGAATCTCTTCAGATAGCAAAAACTGATTTGCTGCCTAGAATTGAACGATATTTTCACTGAAATTAACACCCTCAATCATTTTAGTAACATTTTAGGAATACTGAGGTGAAGCGGATGCAAGCAACAATAACAACGATATAATGCGATGGGCAATTTTTCTCAGTTACACTGCAAGAAACGCCCCCATCTTCTTTCTGCGATCCACATACAAAGTGATTGTCATTCGCTCGGTAAGATAGCTGCTGATTCCCTCCTCTCCCCCCCCCCCCCCAACGGGCCAAATAGAACAGTCACGATAATAGCCGAAAATTTAGCACAGTTACAGTTATTCTTTAAGCACTCATTTGAAGAGTTGAAGATTTCCCAATATTTTAATAATAATCTCTAAGTAATAACCCTGAACAGAATATTTATCAAATGAATCCATACACTTTCCACAAAACTAAAGAAATTAATAAAATCAGTAAAATTAACAAACCAATTATTAAAGTTTTCCAACTAAAGCAAACATAATAATAACAAATAAAACTTTACCACTAATATTCTGCGAGCATCCAGCCCAGAACAGACAAGCCGATCGCAGACCACTCCTCTCCGCTGCCACCCATACCTGAGATTTCACAGCCCGATTAGGTCTCCCGAGTACTCACATCAATACAACATGTAACCACTAATAGTAAAAAAGTGACATATCGCCTTAGGTGAATACCTCAGACACAATCAGTGGGGTTCAAAGGTCATTTAAACTTTTCATATAGATGACATTAGAAATGGTTTCACTTCAAAGTGTAAAAATTTGCATACAAAATGAGTTGATTAGTTCAACTGCTGCATATGCATCCACGCATAATATCAACAGCATTTATTCGTCAGTTTAGAGAGAATTAAAAAGCTAAATTTGAGAGCAAAAAAATGCAAAAATTAAATTGCTAATAAACAACGAAAAGCGCGAATTTAAATATCGTATCATAAGACGTTTCAACTCATCATAAGGCAAGATAACAGATTTTGCTGTAAAAATTTGAATGAATTTCATCCTTCCCTCCCTCAAAAATAGCATTTGTATACAAAAACAGCTCTTCAATATCTAATGTGGGAAAAAAACCAAAGAAACTTGCAGATTTTTTTCCTAAATCAAGTGAAATCAGTACATAAATGTATGCATTTCACGTTAAAATGCAGGTTCAAAAATGTCTTCTGCAAAGAAAAAAATCTTCTAAAGACAAACAAAATTTAGAATGCACCTTACCGGCTCTCCTTTATAGTATCTCGCATCATTTGTTTTCGGCATATATTGCAGTGTTGGCGAAATCTCCGGTGCATGTACATAATTATCAACAATGCCATGTGATTCAGGATAGAGTCCTGTCACAATCGAATAGTGATTCGGAAATGTTTTCGACGGATATGACGGATACATAAACTGCAAAAAAGGGTTAAAGATGCACCTCAAGTTTGTAACACCAATTTTTTATTCATAAATTTTGTCGAACATATTTAATTAACTCCACCAATCGAATAGGTTTACTTTTCATAAATTTAAACTGCTGCCTAATATAAGTAAAACGACGCGATCAATGCGTCGAATAGTAATATTAAACAATGACACAAAAATGCGTACCGTATCATCTCAAATAAAAACCATCACAGTTCGGAGTTCCCCAAAATTTCAGATGCGTCTTGCTGACACTGAGGGAGAAGCGAAGTGCACCAACATTATGATAGACTCTGCCAACTGTACATCACGTTTCATGTATTTGAAAGCAAGTGATTCCTTCAGTTTTTTTCACTTCAAACTCTGCCAACTGTATATTACATGTGTGCAAGGGAAGAATTATGAGTAAAAAGGGGGTTACTTCTCTCACATCCAGAAGAGGAACTATTATGGGATGAGGGAGAGAGGGTTAAACGAAAGGAAATTTTAACACAAAAATGATGAGGCATGACATGACAAATATAAAGGAATAAAATAATGAATATCCTAGACAATAAACCAATGAACTTCATCACCAGACTCGAAATTTATTCGCTAAACAATGCAATTCACGTATATAGAATCATGCTAGTTTTTAATGAATAATTCTGCTTACACGGCATTATAGGAACGCTTTAAAAAATTACAGCAACCCCAACTAATTCTCTCGATCACCCCCATAACTAACCTAAACTTTTATAGGCATTAACTTTTACAGGCTGGACCAAGTACGTAGATACTCGCCTACAACACGTAGCTTTTTAAGCAATTTAAGTAAGAAGCATTACTTCAAAGTGATAACCTAATATTGGAGGGAGGGGGTGCCATTAAATTTTAAAGATAAATTAGAGAGAACCTTAGGAATAAAGAAAACCGCAATATAATAACATCAAATTTAGCGTAATCTTCTCACCTTTGCTGATGCACCACATTCGCCAATAAAGTCAAACGTTTTTACGATGTGCTTGTCCACATATTCTTGTGCAAATCCATCGAAACTGATCACAACAACTGGTGGGCGCCCAATACTGCAATATTTTAGCGATGAAGGTCAAAATATATCAACGTGAATCAATTTTGGCATATAGCAGCATCATAATAGTTTTAGATACTTTTAAGGAATTTTTGCTACAAAAATTGTCTCATAACAATGACGAATGCAAATACAGAGCAGTTTACTTGAAATGACCAGATAGCTGATCTGGAAAATATGCATATAAACCTCATATAAACTCTGAGACTAGACAGTTACAGGTGTGCATCCTTATCGAAATTCGATCAGGTATTAAAAGAAACATCAGTCGTATTCTACCAATTAATTAATTCCAGCGATCAACTGAGCTCACCTATGCCAACAGCTATCAGGACCTTAATGAATGGTTTTATCGAAAAAACATCCCATATCATGCTCAACTGTTATTTTTGTCAGACAAGTAAACCACCGATTGGATTCAAACTTCTTCATACCTATCCGCATCCATCACAACACAACAGTTCGCTTCTTAAACGTTCCACATCTTCACTTCGACTTCTGCACTCTCATTCAAATCACCAGTACCATTCTTGCATCCATAAAACTTTGTTCCTTACTACGACTGTTCTATTTTTGCTTTAGGGTATTAGTTTGAAATCACACTATTTAGCTGTAAGAGTTGCGGTGTCTTTTTCTTAGCGACATTTAATGTTCAAAATTCAAATTTTAGACAAAGAAAAAGCCAAATCTGAAAATCTGCAGGAACAATAGCAGTTACAGCAATATCACAACACCACTAAGGAACCCAGCTCTTTCAAGAACAGTGAAGGCTTCCACCTGGGCAGCTTGAAAAGAGAATAGGAGCGGAAAGGGGAACGAAGGGAGGGGGAGGCACAACAATATTTTGCTACTAACTCGTCTCTCTTACACCGCATTGTGCACATGCGATCATGCCACAGTGGTACCCGATTAACGTTATGCGCATCGTTGCTATATACATCGTCGGATGTATGTGACGGAATACCCGCTACTGCCTTGATGGGTGGTACCATGCTTGCAGCATCCACCACCTCATCCGGATATATGGATTGCGACTTTCCATTCGTTGCCCTTATATTCGATGGAGTTCTCACCATTTCTGCATAAAGTTTCTGAAAACATCGCGAACATTTCACCAAATTCTTTTCAAAACAAGGACACTCAATAAAAATTAAAAATACAAAAACCCGATATTTCTAGGAGCTTATTCATGAAAACAAGGGAATCCATCATGAAAATTATTCGACAGGTTCGTAGTTGTTACCACAGAATAGTAAACATCAATTTCTTCCCTTCGCAACTCTCTTTCCAAAATAAAGACTCTAAAAGCATCACGAAAATTAAAACCCCCAACTGTCATTAATGCAAATATGGTACTTTTTTCATAAATTTTAGCACTAGTAGCATTAATAAAAAAAAACTTACAGTCATTTGTTGTGCAATTACTTTGGCTGCTTGATCACTCGCTGCGTTTATTTCGTTGCGTATTTGCGATAAATTAATCATTGCAAAGATTAGCAGAATTAGAATAGACATCGCAATAAAGGTGATAAATAAAAGAAAAAGATGAAGAAGTTTCGGCGGCAATCGATTTGAAGGCTTTATATCTGAAATTCTTTTTTTGTATTCGAGTAATGAGTCTTTGATAGTATACTAAGTAATACTCATTCGTTGTTAATAAGAATAACCCCAGTGCCCACTGATAGAGTCGATTTTATTGTAGCTCAGACTTTAGTGACAACCGCTGTTTAGCGTCAGCTGAAAGGACACCTAAAATTGCGACCTTCCCTTTTTTGGGCGTATGCTCACTCCGTTGATGCACTCATTCAGAAAGTAGGCTTCACGCTTAAAACTTACCTGTGAATCGAGTTTGCAGCAAACCAAGTAGGTAACCAGGACAATAGACCACATATAATATGAATTAACCGAACTAGTGAGCTCCTTACCTTAGCATATAATTATCCACTAAAGTCAATAAAAAGGGTTCATCAGTCTCTTAGTGCAATTTATTTCTCAATAACTTTAGCTGAACGCATAGATTTTATATTAGGAAGAAGGAACTATCGCATAGTGATAAACTTCCGCTATACTAGTTCTCCGACGGAAATTCGCTCGACGATGTATAAAATGAAAAAAATAGTGAAAAAAGATCTTTACCGTTTATTTCTCCAAAATTGCTGATTTCTTCCCCTCTTAGTTTCCACGTCAAACACCACAACCCTCCCCCCCACCCTTCACCTCCACACCTCTTTTCTCCTTACCTAGCCCTATCAGACTAATCACAAAAATTTTCGCTACTCGAATAGAATAGACAAAACTTTATGATCTCTTCTTCCCAACGGATGTTTCTCTCGGCAAAGCAAAGTTCAATAAACTATTAAGTAAAACTCAAGTAATATTTTCTCCAAGTCGAAGTGGCTGAGGTCCTAATTTCGAGGTAGTTTTCTATTCAATCAAATTCCTTTCTATTCAAACCATTGGTATTTTTTTCATTCAAGACAGTTTTCTACCCATCCAAAATCTCAAAGGTCTATATTAACTAAACAAAATAAGCAAAGCGCTACTTTTATTGCCCATAATTCATAAAGCATTCATTGAGCTAAATTAAAAAAAAAAAAAACCTAATTTTACCAAACAATTCACCTAAAAAAACAATTAAAATTATTGTATAACTCAAACCATTATCACTGTATTTGGCTATCTGAACAACCTTTCAACAAATAGATCACATCACAACAATGCACAACTCACCTGTTAAATCAATCGATGTGCTATTCGTTGATCGTTCAATTTTTCTACGAATCATTTCGCACTGAAATGCAAATATTCTTAATAACATCAAAAAACCGCATTTTCAAGCAATTAAAATGAAAACGATACTGAATGATGCGTACAACGATACCTTATCAGCTGATATATTCGAAAATATATCGCAGTATTATTCTATAAAAATGAAATCCAACAAAAAACTTTTCAATCCAGCACATATTACTTTAATTAAACGTGTGCACGTAATGTTATACTGGAAACATGAACACTGCCAGGAATTAATTACTTTGTAATTGGCATAATATGCGCTTTTTGCTTGTTAAAATTAGACAGCACGGATACACTAATCTACCTACAGAGAGACCTATTTGCAAGGGTAAATTTGGGTTGCGTCAATATGTGCTTGCCTACGATTCATTTCGATGCCCATCGGGATAACGTTGCAACGCTAAGTGGAGGGTCTTATTAAATGTATTTGACCATTAAAGAAAAAACAGTGACCATAGGAAAACACTCCGATTAACTATAAATCAGCGGCTCCTCTCTTCTGAACCGCTCAAAACTCACCAACGTCCTTCACCTCAATCATACCTATTTATTTGTTAATCTAATATTCCTATTATTCCCTCTCTGCCCTTCACCAATATAAAACCTCGAGGTCAGGAAGTGTCCACTCCCCACGTATTACAATCGTAGTGAAAAATAAAAGCTACCTTGTCGCCACGTTTCGAACCTCATGCATCGTAGAATCCTGACGTTGTTTTCAAATACGATTATATCCTGAAATGTTTTTTTTGCTTCGCATCTATATATCAATATAAATATTTTTCATTTGTTGAAATGCAAATTTTAATGACAGCCTTCACGGAACTTTTTGTAGTACAAGTAAGATTTCATCAAAAGCAGCGGATAGCTAACTGAACAGTCCAATTGATTTACATACTAAAATATCGAAATCTGTTTGCTGCAAAGCGTTCAAATCAGCGACCCGTTGCCCGAAGTCTCATCAAAAATAAAAACTCAACTAGTAAAGCGATTATGAATTCAATCGATTTAATGAAATATATAAACAAATGTAAAAATGGACGAATGCGCACATGCGATTAGCAAATATTATTGTGTTCGGATTGTTTCTTTTTTCGCGATTTTATTACATTTGACATAAATTTACTGAATTATTCAAAGCGCTAAGCAGTTTGGAGAAATCTCTTTGCTTCGTTAAATTGGAAACAACAAACAAGTTAGAAAATCAGTTCGGAATTATATGATATGAATGGGTGGGGAGCAAGGAGAGAAAGGGAAAGAGAGGGGGGGGGGGTGGGAGGAGGGAGGGCGAAAGCAAGAGAGAGAAGAGATGAGAATGAAGAGTGAATGCGCCAAAGTCAGATATTGATAACAATTTTGAAATCACTTAAAATTCGATTTACAATTAAACAAAAAGGAAACGGTGAATTTAAACTACTTCCAAAAACGATGAAAGATTATTTGTGCTATTCTAGGTTTAATAACCGCATAAAAAATATGTAGGTCTTTCCAGAAAATAAAACGCTTTACGTTGATATTTCAAGTTTTGAAATCGATCTGAAAGTATTCTCTCAACATCAAGCTTGAGCTCCATAATTTTTTATACTAGATCACTATTGTTTATTTGCAATTGTAAAATATGGCTCATAATTTTATTTAATTTCATTTTTAACACATATCGCGTACCACTTTGTAATTTTGCAATATCTCAGAAGACAGTTTTCTATCGATCTGCAAAGATTTCAGCCATAGAAAAAAACTGAAACTTTTTGCAAATTGCAAATCTTATATTTGCAAAGTTATATTTTCCGAAAATAGTGCATATTTTCCCTTTATCTTCTATATTTGGCAAAAGCGCTTAGCAATACTCTATTATGCAAAATAGCCAACTGATGAGAAAGATTCGTAATCACAGCTTACTACTAGTAACAGAAATTATTCTTTTATTAATAATGTGGAGGAACGTTTTCGTTTATTCTGAAGTGGTCGGATATCATCGTTAAACCTGAATATACAATGCATCAAGGACACGACTGCCTCCAACTTCTGCAACCTTCAAAGGATGGGAAGAAGTGGAGGGAGAGAGAAAACGATGAGAGAGGATGGAGTGCAAACTCAAGCAGCTACACTTAAACATTCGTAAGTGAACGGCAGCAAAGATAGAAGAAGTGAGATATACAAATAAAAATGATTTGATCGAATGTATCAGCCGGCTGGGTGTCACCAATGAGTGCGGAATGATGCAAAATTGCTTTCAAAGCGACACCGAAAATTTATGAATTTCTCCACTTTGCTTTAAAAGAATCGCTTATTTGAAAAAAATCGGTCTCACATATGCAAGAATAAAATTTAAATAAATAAACAAATAAAGCAAATTAATAAATAACTATCACTATCTCAGATAGCTGGAAAAAAAAAGAGAAAGAAACAAGGAATCTAATAATGGAAAATGAGGGGAAGAATGCCAAAGGATCGGGCACGCTATGCGTTTTTTGGCAATCACACCAATCGATTTCAACAATAGCCAAAATATGATAGAACACGTGCAATAACACAATCGTATTTTAATTAAACTTTTTTTTGTGCAAAACGACCTATGCAAAATGCAAACCGACCGGTTGCAAAATGCATGTAAAGTTCTTGTCACTTTCAACCACCACACTTCTTAGCTCTACATTCAGTAATTCCGGTGATAAAAATATATGAACAGTACACATGGTATTTTGCAAAGGTACATAAAAATGAGCAATAACTTCAGAAGCAATAAAGCCCGAGCTAGAAAGAGAGCGTCAACCACTTCTCCAAACCTATAAATTAAAGGCAAAGACGTAATGAAAAGGGGGATGGAATCTCATGGTCTTGTAGTATCGATCTCTGATCCCGGTTCAACGATCTCATGCATTTTTCCAAAAATAAGGTCTAAAGTTGTGCCGCTGAGGTCATCATCTAACTGATTAACTTGCTGAAGTTTTTCTACAGAAACCCGTAGGGTGGGAGGGGGGGGGGTGGGGTGAGGGGGGAGGGGGGGTGGGGTGGAGGCATGACTTTTTACACATTCAACACAAGTGACCATGCTTCACTGTCTATCACGCAAAGTCCCCTCATCAACACCTTTCCCCCTCATAGTGGATCTGATTGAGAAAAACAATTCTGAGATGTTTCCTCTTTTTTTTGAATTTTTCGATGCAATTTTTAAACTTTCATAAGTAAAACGTTTTTGAAAATTTCCTTCACTGAAATATTTTCGCATTTTTAGTGAAAATTTTAGTTTATACTAATTGGGAGAAAATCTGATAATAACTTTAATAGTACTTTCTAAATATTGAGAACAATTTTTTTCACCAATAAACTTGCAATTTCTCGAATTTAAACGATAGTTTTTTCCTCGAAATGAGGAATTTCCTGTCCATCCAGAACTAGCTTCCTTAGAGCTCGAAGGCTATAATAACCTTTGAATGAAACTTAAAACGACTATGATACACCTGCAGATTTGTTTACATATTAGGAACCCCCTCACAGCATCATTTCTCTACTAAATCACATTAAATGGTATATTATAGAATCTACGAAGTATAACAGCTTATAGGATCTAGTAATGCTAAGTTATATAATGCATTACAAGATACCTGTTATACAGCACAACTTTGAGCAAATCCACATCCGATAAACCCCTCCATACAACCACTATTCTACTCAGTGACAAGAAAACTGAGAAAGAAAAAAACGTGAGAAGCAAAGTGCAAAAAAAATACTTTCATGGAAATAGCGCTGCATGAATTGCAACATTGCATTTAGCGGGAAATTTAAAGTAGAAAAGCTCATTGACTTCACTAATCGCAACATTTATAAGAGGTAGTAAAACGAAAATTTAATAAGAGATTTGAATTGATCAGTTTTTATGGGTTATTTCCGGATTTGACTTATCACTGTTATGTATGGAGTGTTGGTTGAGCGCAATGATCTAGTTTGTCTCAGCCGAAGTCAACTCCACCACTTATTCGCTAATCTCTGCCGCAATGCATCAATCCACTCTACAAATAAGAACCACTCACTACGGTTAGTACCAACCGCTATGATAAATTTCGAAAGAAAACACCTCATTACTTGGTTATATCTTTACTAATTAATTAACGGTCATTCTTATCTCATAAAATAGTATGCCGAAAACAAATGAATCCTCACAACGATAAGAAGTTGCGATGTTTCCTCGATTAGATTAGTCATCGAAGTTTGTTGAGTAAACCTCTTCGATGATTCTCATCGAGGATCGACTTTCACGAGAACTACTGAAAGGATGCCGATTACAAAAGAACCGGAATCTATTGTTCACTATATAAACCCTCATAGAGCATTCAACAAACCTCAGTTTTATATCTCACTTTGTTTTCATATGAGACGAATGTGAAGTCTTTTAAAAGATTTTCTTTCATTATTGTTTTACTGCTAGAATATTGATTATTTTTATGAATAGAGTGCGTAAAAATTTGAAATTTTAAAACCATTGAGAGAAAATTTCAATACATTTGAAATAATTCATCGTATTTGCTTCAATTTACCGTAAACTTTCATAAATATAAGCGCATCTTTAATGCTCTGAAAAATGGAAATTCTATCGAAAATAAACTTAGTTTCTGCTCAAAAAAAAATCTAATGCTGAGCACCTTTTTCGCCAAAAAAAAAACCTGCTCAAAAAAAAAATCTTGCACCCCCCTTGGCATATTTCTTATTAATCAGGTGAATAAAGTATAGAACAATGTATTCGTAATGTGTTGTTACTATGTACTTTCTTTAAAACAGTAATGTGGGTACAGTATTTAATATTGAAGTATTTCAATTGATACCCAGTGGTAATATTTGCATAAATACTATACCGACATAAACAATATGTGAATTACTGAAAATAGTGTTGCGAGTAATTGCAATTATGAGCAGATTCATGAAATGATTTGACATTTCATTGATTAAGTAGATATCGCACAAGTGATAAGTGCGAATCTTTCGAGAGTAACTTAAACATCTCATCATATTTCAGCTCATAACGCGATGTTTCACTTCGTATCTTTATTCTATTCGCTATTTTTATTCGGTAAATTTGTTCGTTTCGCTATTTTTTCTTTCAGTATCGAATAGATTTATTCATTCAAAAAATTGTTTTGGAAAAATTTAATTTCTTTTTATATATATGCGTTCATTTTTGAGAATATTTTTATTTAAAGTGCCCAAAGAAAATATATGTAAAATAATTTTAATGCATCGTTTCCATGGTGAAAGGGATCTTAAAGTGAAATTTGAAGTTTACGAGAATTCGAGGCATAGGTACTCAAGCCAATTCCGTGGTAAGCACCTTCTCAAGTTGACCGCGCTGATTTATCATCCAGATTTCTCTCTCTGTTGAGGCTGCCTCGTTTTGTTCGCTATATGGACGAACTTTTTTCGTAAAATATATCTGCCTCAACGGGTCAGGCGGATTTGGAGAATTAGAATCCACTCCCTACGTTCCCCCTCCCTCTCCCTAATCGATGCCGCCTGCCATCAATCAACCCTCTGATTGTTGATTCCATTAAAGTAGTGCCAAGTAGTTTTCCGTCAAAATCCGTCTTTTTTTTGAAAGGAAATCTATCAGTAAAACAATAGCAGCCATAATGAGAGCGAGATTGCAGTGAAGATCCCATCCATAAATGCACAATGCCCATCCGGAAGTGTAGCGTTATTACATAACAGTGAATGTGTGACGAATGTACAATGCCAAAATCAAGCACCTGGCTATATATGTTACAATGGTGTATGCTGCTCTGATGGAACAGGTGAGCACATCCTATTTCCTTTCTTTAATTAATTTAATTCCATAGTGGAATGCGAAAATCGGAAATAGCGTCCTTCATATGAATTTAGATTATGCGAAAGAGTACAATTTTTAAATCAGTTGTTGTGTTTACATGAATGCATTGTGAATATTCATCTCGCCTCCTTCTTCCTATCCAGAAGGCTGTCAACTAATCTTCCTTTTCCTATTTGTTCCTTTTCTCCAGGAAAATCCCTACGAATATTCTCGATGAGCACTGAAAGGTTGACGACTAATTTTGGCGTGGAGACCTGCATTTTACCTACAACAAGAGCTGAGAAATTCATGCAATAAACAGCCATGCCTACTGCATTAATTGACTCACTGGATGATTTGTACTGACTCAGTAACTCAATTATTGACTCATTTATTGAGTTGTATTGACTCAGTGACTCAATTGTTGACTCACTGATTGACTTTCTTGGTTTTTTTTTGTGAGGCCCCAAAAAATCTATCGATATGATCGGTTATCATATATTCATACCTAAGATTTAATCCATCACCTCTTATACGATGATAGAAAACACCGTAGGCATCCGAATCCACCACCTCCCGTTTCCTGGAGAGATACTTCAATCAACTAAGTTACCATGACCATTATCGTCCGTCAATATTTGTTATTTAAACCCCCTTAATAAACCTAAAATTGAAAATAACCAAAATATGATCATATTAAATATGGTACGACCAAAAAGATTGAAATGTCACCCATAATCGATTGTGATGCTGCCTTCTCTTGAACCGTCGACAGGTTACCCTATAAGATATAGAAATCATTGAAAAGTGGTAGACATTTTCTCACTACTTGAAATATACAGAAAGCATAGAGGAAAAATGAAAAACGATAAAAAGAATAAGTTTTAAAAAAAACGAAAAAATTGGATTAATGAGTTCATGACATCAAAATAAGAGAAGTGAAGCGGAATATGAATATAGTCCACTTCGTTATTGATAATGAATAAAATAAAGCAATTCATATTTATATATCGTTCGTTTTTGATATGTTAGTAAATTTATGCAGTTTATGAGTAGCAAAAAAAAGCCTTCGAGTTCGTGAGATTTCAAAATTTAACATAAGACCGATTTCCACCATAACATAGGACCGATTTCCACATCGATTTCCACCATGCAATTCGTTGTCGCATCGTGGAAGAAGACAAACTGAAAGCTGGATGGGCATATATTTGATAGAATCCGGTAAGTTATCATTTCAACACACTGAATTTTTCCAACTGAACAAAAATGAGGCAATGACTAGCGAAAAAAATGATTTGTAATTTTCCAATCATTTTCTTGCCTAAGTTGCAGATACGATAAGTACAGTACCTTATAATGGGTACTGTACGATGACTAATCAATGCCGAGTGGAACATACACAGTGTTTGAATAATCACTGTGTTTGCGATAACGAATATGCTTACAGCGGTCAAGCTTGTGTTCCCGGTTTGCTTTTCTTTTTTCTCGACCGCTTTGGAGAAGAAAGAGCATTTTTAGAGAAAAATCTTTGCTTTCTGATAGTAGGATATGTGGATTGATTAAAGAGATGAACGCCGCATCAAATAACGTATGACGAGTGGGGAGAGGAAGGAATTGCAAGGTGGACTGATCCGCTCCAGGGCTTGACACAGACAGATCCAAGACCTCTTCCAAAATTTCGTATGCAATATTGAATTTTCTTTTTCGCCTCCACAATATTCGTCTAAAAATTACTCCAAATTTGAGAAAGTTGAATGACGCTTCAGTCTCCTTGCCCGATATATAACATCAATGTTTTGGGTAAATGAATACAAAAAAAAGTTGAAAGCCATTGAAAATAGCACACATACGATTAATATAATAAGATTATTAATATTAAAGTGAATAAACGTATTCAGAAGTAGTAGCAAGCATAAAAGTAATAAAAGTAAAAAAAATTCCACTGAACTTTTTCTAAATCATTAAATAAATCAATGAATTTGATGGAAATCGTGGTTGAACATTGCCAAAGTTTTTTGCGAAAATATGTTCGCTTTCAGTGATTAAGAACTGTGCAAGCAATGAGGTGAACGTACGAGGTTCATGCTACCGGAAGGTCAGTTATGGATTCCAATGTGAGCATACCGAACAATGTACTTATGAAGGTGGTATATGCAATGATGGTCTTTGTCGATGTGCTAATGGATTCCTTTTCGACAATACAAAATGTTTACCTCAAGTAACAACAGGTAAATTAGAAAATCGATCCAATCTCAAATAAGTTTATGATAGATTGGTTGGAAATAAATGTGCGATATTTTAGTTGAATTACCGAAAACGAGAAAAGATTGATGAATTTTATCAAATTTTTGGAGTCCAACGAAACTTCATTAAAAATTTCCGGTTTTCTTCTCGGCTCGAATTCAAACTTATGAATTCAAACCCCAACTTCTAGACTATGTTTGAAAATATAGTAGTGCATAGAGTGTTATTTTATATCAGTGTAATTACTTGCTTTTGATATATCGTAAAGAATTTTTTTTTTGAAGATTCAACCATAAATCCTAAATTTTATTCAGGTCAATTTGAATTTTTTAAATTTTATTGAAAGAAAATTTTTCAGCGACATGTCGGCAATCGAATGCAAAAGTGGAAATTACTAATGGTGTAGTGAAGAATTGTTACAATGAGCCATGTGCAGTGGGTTATTTCTGTGAATTCAACGCGAATTTCAATAATGGTCAATATATTTGTTGTGGAAGTGATGCAAACGACATTTACGGTAAGCATTGATGATTCCACACAAAAATCAACCCGTAATTTTTTTTTACTCGATATCAACTGCAAAATTAATTACAGATTTACCACTTCAATAATTTGTTAATTGAACAGTCAAATTTAATACTGCAGTAAATAAGTACCAAAACTAAATGACGACCTGGTTATTTCTATTATTACCGGAATAATGCCGTGATGGATTCGTTACAAATAAAAAAATTTTTATTAATTTTTGAAAGAATTAATTCAACTGAAGAATTGAAGAAGAAATTTCGACGGTACCGTATTATGATGATTAAACTAAAGAAAGTAACTGTAGAAAACTGAGCGAAAAATAGAAAAGCGAATTTCGATACCTTTATGAATGATGCGATATTCTCAGAGTGTCTTTTTATCCCTTCCAGCAGAAATAAAAATAGCAAATATGTCTTTGCAGGAAAAGTTAATATCGCACTTTCCTCTCCTCTCCCCTCCTTCTCCTTTCCCTCTTTGGCCTTTATGGCATTCATTAATAATAGAAATGTTATGTTTCGGTTACAACCTTGTTTTGCAAAACGTCGTTACCTGGTTTATACCATCTTCAGGTATAATAAGAATGTTACCTGGTACGGATAAACCACTCGAATGTAGTACAGCGAACAGTTGCACCTATGTGAACACACCAAACTGTGTGATGTCTCCGCGGTATGGCTATAAAGTATGCTGCTCGACAATGATCTGCTAGTTTTCGAAACGATCCACAATTTGCCTCAAATATTGCACCGTCACTGGAACGAAAATTCGGTTTTGATGCTCTCATTTGTGCAATAAAAAAATTTTCCACCATTAAATGTGCATCACGTTCTCATCAGTCCAATGTATTCTCAGACAGAAGCCATTGAATTTGGGGAATTTCCGACTTTGAAGCGATGATTTTATTGAGAAGTTTCAACCGGACGACAGGGACCCTCCAATGACTTTAGGAATGAAAGGGGTATTCATTTACCATATGCGGTATAAGGTTAATTTGTGTGTCACTCTACTTATTAAGGAACATTCTTGAGACCGTACTGTTAGTTATCACCAGTAATTACATGTCTTCTCTTAGTGCAAATATGGTAAAATTTGCTGATGCCCATCGCAGCAACAGAATCTCAAGAACGGTATCGAATAAAGTGTTCTAAGCGTACCAAGCAGGCATTTTACCAAACACACACTTAGCCACCCATCCCCAATAGGTTCGAGTAAAACGGCATCGATAAAAAAATTTAAGATGGCGATGTTTCGTTAAAATATTCTATCATGGATTTATCCATGTATTTGAATTTATGTTTTTTACTGAAACTGGTCGAATACTCATAGAATTAGGAATGCAATAAGGCTTCACGTCTGTTAAACTTACGAAGGTAAACACCTACAAACTTTGTATAGTTTTGAAATAGAATGGAAATAAATTCAAGAATGTTTATTGCAATAGAATTGATGAAAAACAATAGCAAGAAAATTTTTATCAAGTGAAACATGGGTAAAACGCTACAGCAACTAGATTGATGCAGGTAATTTTACATTAAAAAGCGTTAGACTTAAAAAAACTAGAAGTAAATTGTAAGTAATATAATAGGATGAATTTTAAGCTTTGGATTTATTATTCAGCAAATTTTATCGATAAGATGCCGAATGATTCGAAGTGAAAACATTGAAAAAAATGAAGCGAAATCTATCATTAATAAGCGCTAATATATGAGTGCAACCGATCACAATGCAATTATACCCCCAAAGAAGAACATCCAATAGCAAATCATTCAATGAACTGTCTCCACCCCCTCCCCCAAATGCAGCGAGGAAATCATTTATGAACAATTTATTTAGACTTAAATTGGATCAAGTCAAAAATTTTTTTCATGTAAATATAGAATCAACTTCGTCGACTGTCACATTAAATTCTGGAATGATTTCTGAGGATCTCTTATGAATTTAGCTAATAAGTTGTTAAGTTTTTTTTCTCATGGAATCAAAAGTATTATATCGATTTAGTATATATTTCGTTTTTTTTTTTTGAGTCTCAGTTCTCTCTAAGCACATAATGTATGTATAACTTATTTACTGTATTTACTATTTAGCTTAGCTTACTGTACTCGTTATAGGGGAAATTCGATATATTTTAGCACATTTTATATATTTACCATCATTTATCATATTTTGACAGTTAAATAAGTAACCAAATTAATCCAGATAGAGATGATAAACATATCGTCTCACACCGATCATCTTCAGCGGTGATCAATTCTGTGATCTACTAGAGAACCCAAAACGATTTGAAAAAAATTCAATGTAATCTTATACAATAAATGCATAACAAAAAATGCGCAGTCATTTTATTACTTATAATAGAAACAATCCATTCCAATTCCACGAGTTCATCATTATGTAATCTATAGATAAACTGATCAATAAAATCAATAAAAATTTTGATAGCAAGGCCTGGATAAGATCATCCACAAAGTGATCACGAAAATTAACCTTATTAATTGCAAGGTATCGGAGGCGTTAATCAAGAGTTTAAATTTGGTACACTCTAAAACATCTCACTTTCAATTTATATTCTCCTTTAATCAAGAAAACAATAAGTTCGGTTTTGCAATAACGATTTTGACTGTAAAGTTTTCAAAAATGATACCACAACTGCAAAGAAATCCGAATTGGACGGAACTCGTTTGAGAACAAATTTTCGATTCAACAATATAAAAGTTTTGGAATACAGTTTTTGAAGAGCTTTTTTTTTATTTCAGTAATTACGAACAATTTAATTCGTTATTGAATTCGCTATACTGTGAAAATATTTAAATTATACTATATTGTGAGGTGTAAAAATACGCTATACACATACATATTTTATTCGTTCATTATTGAACAGCAAATATTATCACTGACTTCGCTATACTCGGCATTTCACAGATGAGGTATAGCAATTACTATTTACAATTGTGCTACCATGAAACATTTCGAATCCACAAATAAACTTCCTCCACCTTCATTTCCTTCGTCCTCATATCGTCCCTCTTTCAACATCTCACTCTTTCAGTCGACGGTGAAAATACGCAATATCCCGCTTGTTTTCAAGAACAGTGTCTATCCAAACCGTCAAAAAGTATTGCAGGACATAAACAGGAGTGGAAGAAAATACGGGAAAGGTACGTTTTCTCATACGTAGAGGCCATTTTAGTGTTGTCGGATTCGTATTTGGGATATAGCTGTGGGTGATTTTTTTAACTCATAAGACGGGGACCTGAAAAGAACATGCAAGAGGATTCGGATAAATTCTAGTTTCGTTCAGGTAACCAATCTATACAGGATACAGGTGAGAGGAATAGAAACAACAATTTCGGTCGAAGCCGTAATAAGGTAAGACCGCTCAAAGATGCGATCCGTTTTTCCCATCACAGCTACTCGGTATTAAAAAGGAACATATGAAGCCAATTAGATTCATGCATGCTGAAAAGCAACAAAATACGTGACGAATCACCCAACTAAATTTTTTCGAGGATTTTAGGACGTCAGCTAGTTCAAAAAAGGGGATTTTATGGTTGTAAAACGCTGCATAGATGAGCGTTGAAGTACCGTTTTCGACCACCCTATCATTGGAACCAACATATGTGATGACCAAAGAAGTCGAAAGGGAAGGGGAGCGCTATGACTATAAAACTTTGATCGGCGGGGGAAGGGGAGCGTTGATTCTATCGGTGCTTCTAGCAATTTCATTATTCGTTGTACAGTTTCTTGCAAACGGATGGTTGACAGTGGATGCCTCGGTAGGCTTACGAAAGCCATTTGTTGCCACCCTCGTTCATGGTTTAACGCCTAAGGAATGGTTGGCGCATCTTTCTTCTTGCAATGAGATACTTGCGTTGCAGGAATAAACCTCTTGTGCTGTCACTGCAAATTGGCTATTATATTTCTGTGGCACAAATTGCCCAAAACCTTTGTTTAGGCATTTACGACACGGCGCAAATGTTCCGTGGCGTAAGTGATCGATCATTTTTTTCTCCCCCATTTTTGTGACTTTTCTACATCCGTTTCAGTTTTGAAATATCGTTTTCCTTCATCAAGAAGCAAACGAATATGACGTGCGGAACGTTGCTGTGTTTCCGGCATATAAGAATAGATATAAGCGGCTGAAAAACTTAACGGAATAATGAAAAGCATAAAGCTGAGTGGTCCGGTTAATTTTTGTAGTGGTGAATAGATAATTGGACAAACAAAACAGGTAATATATTGCGCCGACGTAGAGATCGATTGTACACGCGAACGGCATGATGGTCCGGCGAGTTCGGTACTGATGAACCATGCCATCGGACCGACACCAACGCTGCAAGAAGATTTGCTATGACGGTTGCAAAATTTCCCCGATAAGCTTCCACTCAAACACAGGATCTGCAGGGGATCTTAGAGAGGGAAGATGGTGAAAGGAGGTGGACTGCGATTTGAGGACCCCGTCAAATAGCGTAGAAGATATGGAAGCAACGAGCGATTCCTTCTATTAATTTAATAAAAAATTAGTCATTCTACTCTTATCATCGACAATCGAAAAAACACTACGTATGTGATTCAAAATAATTGAGGAGATTATCATAGATGAAGATAATATCTCATAGTTATGCGATCGGTTAGAAAATGCTTACCTGAAAACAAATAAAAAAACGATGAAGAGAAAAAGGAAACAATAGCCAAGCCAGAGAATATGATATTGAAGGAAAACCCAAACGAGTGCCATCATACCAGTATTAACGACCGCCAAGCTTATAAGACTTCCGACTATGAGAAAGCGTCGTCCAATCTGAAACGTTTTTCAACTACTTTGGCTGAACGCTAGTAATTTCTGTGTGGTTATGCTGCATGTACATATATGTCCTTTCTCTCTTTCAGCATCGCTCCTACATAATAAGTTCCATAGGACCTATATAAGTTATTCTCATGTATGCCATGATATATATATATATATATATATATATATATATATATATATATATATATATATATATATATATATAATGAACGTTTTGAACTACACCTATCCTCACCTATCTACAACATAACAGTCAGCCGTGTTCAACCTTACGTTTTTAGTCTCACACTTAATTGACGTTCTTGCAATCGGCCAGTCATTCGATTATCGAGTAATCTAATTTGCATATTCAATTAGGTTGATCCTCACAATAAATTTGCATGGTACTCTAACTAATATTATATTTTTTAGCTATCTCGAATACTCTATTGATAACTTTCAAATATGTTCTACTTGTCGTCCAGATTGACATGATATCATACTTTATCAAGTTACCTTATCAACAGTAAGTGAACCAATAATAGCCCCTGCAGTCCCCGATAACGATGATAGACAATTTGCCAATGCGGCACCATTCGTTGTAAAACCAATTCCACCAAGTAGAAATGTACCAAAAAACGAAACCGCCATTACACCACTGAAGCTGACTGTCACGTTGAGAAGAACCGAAAAATAAAGCGCTCGCCGAGTTGGTCTAAAACAACATCTTCAGTTTAAAGTTTGCTAAACTTTCAATCGAACATATAATTACCATCACTGATGTTACGTAAAAATTCTAACCGGTTGTTAATGAAACCTTTAATCTACGAATACACATGAGAATATTCACACTTAGCGATAATAAAGGAAAATATTGGAAGAACTTTGCGATATGTGCTTTATTTTTGCCAATAAGGCGATAACACGATGAAAAAAAAATATGAATGACCATTGTTATATGATCATCAAGGACAAAATGCGACATGTTAGTTAAATGGATAGGATTTCGACAGAAAATCCACATTAAGCAACTTATTATTAAAATTAATAGGCAATCACATAAATATTACTAAATATATTCAGTTAACGATTAGTTTCATATAGCTTTATATTGAAATTTGCTTACACTATAACTGCAATGTTGCAAATTTGGGGAATACCCATAACGAGGAACTATCGTAGGCTCGCATTTATCTAGTATTTTGTTCATTAGCATGAATTTGAATTTCTTTATGTTTATCGGAACAAGAAGCTACTTGGAACTCTTAGGAAAGTTAATATGGACTAAATCTATAAAAAAAAGTTTGCATTACCACCTAAAACTGATTGAAATTTCGATGAAGTTGCATTGCATTGCAAAATTGCATAAGATCATAATGAAATTTTTGCACTGCATTTGCAAAATAAATGCAAAAAGAAAAAACACATTCGAGAACCGACGCTTATTGTGTTGGCTAATCGTATAGTGAATTAATTATAAACAAGAAAATGAGACATTCAAAGAATAAGATATACCTATCGGTGAAAATATATTTCCATCCCATATTGCTGACGTTTGAATGCAGTTCCATTTGTAATTGCTTCATAGTTTCGTTGTTGTGTTGTTCAGGTCTATAGTAGAAGGAGATTGCCGTCCGTGCTTGCTTCTCATCACCACGTCTCAAAAACTCAACAGGACTCTCGTTAAGCATAAAAATGCTGAAGAGCAGTAGAATTATACACGGTATAATCTCCACATAGAAACATAAAGGCCAAAGTATCGGTGTTCCAAGAAGTTGTGGAAGTCCAAGCGCCGATGCGATCACAAAACCAATATTTGTTGATAGACCAGCCAACGTTCCCATACAACCACGACAATACACTAAATTAAATGAATTTGATAGAAATATTTCATTAAATGGTGGTATTAACCCAAATTCCGCTTATCCTTTCATATCGTGCTCAAATGAGGAAGCTTTCACTTTCTTGGGTCAGGACCTTGGGAAATTATGAAGAGTGCTTAGGATAAATGGAAAATCCCAAAGAAGTACCTAAGATTTTCCCCACACCTCATAAAATGCCAAAAAAAACTGGAAATTATGTGCTAGACACGTCTTTTTTTGAAAAAGATGAAGAGGGAAATTTATTAAAGTAAGCCATAGCGAGTTCGCTAAATTTTGGCTCACTCGAAGACACAGGGTTCTCGTTGAAAAAGTGATTGCTTCAAGTGAATTTAGATCTTATCTAAAGTCAATCACTAATAGAATTACTGAAAGACCTAGACTTCTACCTCAATAAACCGTGCCTCGTTGTTTATATTTATAAGCCCTATTTTTGAGATATTCTAAAATGGGCTTATAATCTAGTCCTCTTATAAATGATGAAATATGGTATATTATAGACAAAAAAAATTCTATTTCTTGAAGAAAAAAAAATGAAACCCTAAAAAAGTAATAAATCAATTAAAAATAGTGAAAGTATCAAATTTATTAGCAATAGATTTAGCAATCGGAGTTTCGTAAGACGTCAGCAAAGAAAAAAAACGATTTCCTTCGAAGGATCAGACTGTATTTCCTTTAGAGAATCGAATTATATTGCTTTTAAAGAATCGAACTAACCGGGACTGATTTCAGTGAGAAAAACGCCTTGTAACGTAGTGCCCATACCGACACAAATACCCACAATGAGCCGAGATATGACGAACATTTCTGCTGAGTGCGCAAATTTCGAAAGCGCTCCCATAGCGAGGCCAATGCACATTATCTGAACGAACGCATATATTTTGTAATATTCAACAAAATATTTTTGCTATAAATATTGCACATTTTCAGGAAAGGACTTTCTTTAGGCCAAGGAAAGCATCTTTGGGAAGCATACCGTAGACTATAGCAATACCCTCTCGATTACAGACAGAAAAAATTAAACTAATCCACTCCTCCTATCGGTTATGTCTTCGCAGAAACTGAAAATGAAATAAAAAAGGACCGGTGAAATTTGTAATTGCGAATACCCAGGAAGAATCCAGGACCATAAATTTCCCGAAAGACTTCAAGAAAGTTTATTGGTGAGGAGGACTTTAATGAGGCGGAATGGAGGGATGGGAAAAAGGGCACTTTGTGCACACAACCTTCCGATGCTGTTTGCAGCAGCATATAATTCTCAGGCGTAACAAACTAAACCATTACTTCAAGTTTTAGTTAATTCAAAGCCACTTAAAAAGAAAGATGAACTAGAATTCGGCGGTGTTCGTTGAGATACAAGAGGAATTAATTCTTCAAACGAATAACTAAAGGATTTTCTTCAATGCAAAAAGGTTATTGATTAGTGCGATTATTACGATATATATTTAAAAATTGCAAATTTTGTGCCACATATACGACAATTTCTAATCTAAAGACGTCATCTTAACCTAAAAGAATTTAGAACAAATAAACGCTTTCTTTCAAGCAAGAAAAATGCGAAATGTCTAATATAAAGCAAAATGGGATTATATTTTATCTCTTTGAAGTTTCTTCGTTTGGAGGAATTTTGCAAATAGATCAATTCCAACAAATAAATACAAATATCTTAATAAAAAAAAAACTAAACAAATAAATATATTAATAAATTTTGAGCGAAAATAAATGAGCAAATTAATTATTGAAATACGAATATTGTAAACTAAGTGATTAATTCATATCCATTAAGAGTTGCATTCTAAATGATGTAAAGAAAATACTCGCCATTTAACTCTCTGCATTGATGTGCTCACAGTAATGTAAACTAGAGATGCGTCTAGGCTCCAGTTCCGGTTCCGGTCCATGGAACTCAAGTGGTTCTTGATATTCTCGTGATTTAGAACTATATGTTAAGATTGCAGCAAAAACCGGTTCCTGGAAATCTCGAATCCTGTGCTTTCTTTTGGTTGCAGTTTCTCTAGAAAAAAATATTCCCGTTGAAGCGATAATGCAAACATTAATTTTTAATTTTGAGCAGTTACAAATGTACTCTGAAATTGACCCTTTCCATAGATTTTCGCATTTGATTATATCTGTTGCTTCATTGCTTACCGATGAAGAAATAACAAATGACCATCGCGCGCCGATTTTTGCCATAATTGAAGGGATGACCGCTGCTCCAATAACGGCACCAATAAAGAGAATACCTGCTACAGATGACCAGAACACTCTCGATGAGATTTCCGTGAAATGGACATCATAGCGCCTGAAGTTTTCATAAAATCTTTAGAAGACGTTCACTTGCCTAGAAATATTTGAAATATTCTTCCCATCAATAAAAGGTTAATAAAATTAAATATGCGGCATCAAATTACCCTTTCAATTGATTCGAAAAGAAATTACGAGAAGAAATATATAAGAGGTAGCCTGACATCAGCTATTTCCTGTGTCCCCGAAGAAAATGAAAATTTATTGAATAACCGGAAAATTCACGCCCAATCAAAATTTTATCTCGCGTAATGGTGCTTACCGCTCTATGGATTCGGCCATAAATGTTTGTAATGTCTCAGCCAATGGATTGATAAGCGATATTTGAAATCCAAAATGAAAACCACCACCAAGCACGACAATAATGCCAGTAACAAGCAGTCGGAATGATGGAACTCGGAGCGATGTTTTATGCATTTCTAGATTCTCTTCTGGTTTATTATCGCCTCGAGCAACATAATCGTCTAGAGCATAATTTTCGAATGGCTTTGTCACATGACATGATTCGATGGCAGTCGTTGAGCTTGACGATTTTGGCTGATCCGGAGATGTTGTATTAATATGCTCGCTGCTATTCTCATCGTCGTTAAATTTTACTTCACAGTTGGTTGCCATACAATAAATCTCGAAAAGCTGAATAAAATTAGAAATTATGAGCGATTAAAATTTTTTTAAAAATTGAAACCGCAAATTTGGCAGATTAAATGTTCGATGCATACATTGTAGATTAAATAGTACATTTAGATCTGATTTCTTCGCCACTGTTGTTGTGAATAAATATTTTTCAAAAGTTCATTTGCATAAATATCGGATATTATAATCACACACATCGAATAAAAATATAAATTTGCATTTGATAAATATACGAAAAGGCAAGAAAATGATTTACAATTATACTGCCGTCCTGAGTGTGTGTTTATGCGCTAAAATCTAACATAAAAATGACTAAGAAATATCAACTGCACAAACTTATCACGAGATGCGAAAACTTATCAGTGTTCATTGCCTTAAGTGATAATCGATCAAATGATAAGAAAGGCCTACACCTATTATTGCGGTCGCTCCACTTCAAAAAAAAAAACATTTGAAGGCTAAGAGCGCATGAAAATTTCAACAGCAAACAGCAAAAGTCTGCAATAATCGCTAATAAGTAGTCAACGATGACTGCCTTAAAACGCATTTTTCCAGAGAATTCGGAAAAAAGCTAAAGCGCTGGAATGTGTCGATTGTAGTGATGTGTACAGCAATGATATGACAGTATAATTAATCAAATGTGAAATACTTGTGCAAACTTTTATAGATTAAACTCGAATATAAGAAAACATCGATTCCCATTGGAAACCAGTTATGTTCATACAAAATGCAAGTAATCGTGATTACATAGTGATCGAGTAATAACGCTTATATAGCGATTCCTACTAACTTCTATAAGGAATGAACTTATCGACTTCAAATAATAAATTAAACTGACTACAATCCTTTGTTTGCCGGATAGAAATATTTCACTTGTAGTAACCATCGCTAATTGAGTTGCTATTGAGAATGCGTGGAGGATTTGCCGGCAAGAATAAGAGTTAGTCACATCGAAACAACTATGTCCAGCAACGAGATGGAGCCGAGCGAAAAATGAAATGACCAAAGCGAACAGTTAGGAAAATTCCAAAAAAAAACTTTTTTTTTCAGCAACGTTGACGAAATATGTGAAATGTCTAGGCGCTTGAAAAAAAAAATTAACATTATTTTTGTGACATATTAGGAGAAGGAAAATTTCCTTCGTTGAATCGATTTTGTCATCTCAGCTCTCAGCAATTCTACGATAATCTTTTAGTGCATCAAAATAGAAAAAATATTTTAGCTATATAATTTGCAAAATTGTTCGAATTATTTTAAACTTAAATGGAAAATAATCAAAGAAGAAAATACGTTTGTTCAGCGTGAAAATTTATTATACAAAATATAAATGGAAGAAAAAGATGAAAAATATAAAAATACAAAGAAAAATCGAATTTTTTTTCATCGTTCTTTTACTGAATGCCATTCATATCCATTAAAAATCGAATTTTTCATCGTTTTAATGTTCTTTTACAAAGTTTAATAACTTTTGCTCTATGCCACCCCTCCTCCGCCCCTTCTCCTTAAACAAGAATATTAGAGAAGAGCGAATTGCTTGCTCATTCGTAAAGAATCATACGATAGGATAAATTTCAAAAAATTCAAAATTTTCAACGATTTATTTAAAAACAAACGCACCTTTTTTCTATTTTCTTCCACGTCAAAGCATTGCAGCTGCTGCTTAAAATGCTAATCATCTGTATATTCTGTCATAGATGAAATTTCTGTTTCACTCGACTGGACGAGAACAACTCTCAAGACGCTCATTGGATCACTCCAAACTACATATATTATTACGTTAGGCTCAATATTAAAAGCAGATACTAGCGAATGCAAATGATAGGGGAATGCAACAGAGGGGATGGAAGAAAGAGAGAGGGATCCTTAATAATTAAACGCAATATGCAGATAGAAGAGAATGCATGTAAAGAGAAACCATAAAGATAAGGAATGGTATAGCTCCACGCATTCCTCTTGGAATCTTCACTGTCCACTACCGTTTTAGTAGCGATGGGAACAGAGCAGCCGAATTTCGGTAGGAAACCTAAATGTCAGTCGGTATTTAAGAACCGAAATTCGGCCTCGATGTTTTTTTCGGTGAAACGCAGTTTCCGCTGAACACTTTCGGTCGACGAGCACAACTGACAGAGCTAAAATTTATTAAGATGCAACTGAAATTCGGTTGCAAAAGGACGCTTTCACCGTTACAGTTGTCACCGTTCCAACAGAACAGGATTGCGGCGTTGCAACTGTCAGGAACTTTATATGTTCCAAGTTTTTCCAGCAGCACTAAGGTCAAACTAAGATACACTATGCTGCAACATGAATATTTGTTACATCGGCGGAAATTAATTGAAGCACGAAATGATCTTAGGTAGGGAAGACTCGGGTCGAAATGGATGGTCAAGAGGAAGGAAACGACAGATGGATAAATATGCGTATAGCGTCACGCTTCAAAGCACTTCAAACTATATGAATGAGCCAATTTAATATTTGTTTCCACATCGAAACGATTGTTTGCGTCAAAAATTAATCCTTCATGTATCCTCTTCAACGATGCATTTTGCAATTTTTGCAATGATTTTTTTTGCATTTATATTGCACATTCTCCTTTCTTCTTTTCTATATTTCATTCTTATTATAATGTAACTCTCTTGTTTTCAATACAAAAGATTTGATGATCCTTTCTATTTTTTTATTGGTGAGCGGAATTTCAAATTTTGCAATTTCTTCCGCAACTGTGCATACTATCATTTAAATCTCTTTCCTTTCTTTTCGGTGTTGTTTATAACTATAAAGCTGTGCTCGTCCGCTGCTGACACATAAAAGAAGTGACGTTTACAAGAATCTTTCGTCACGAAACGACGTTTACTCGAAATATTCTTCGCCCCACAACATATCATATGAGATGTCGTCTTCATGCTGATGTTACTATTCTGTTATTCAACAGTTTGGTTACTCTCTTAGCGATTAATTGTATTCGCCTTCCACTTTATCAGCATTACCTCTTTTTAATCAATCAAGAAGAAGTTCTCTTCAGTCAACCGTTATGAATTTTTTATAGAAGTTCCTGCAGAATGAAATGAACAACATTATACAGCTTCGTGTCGAAGTTGATCATTTGAAGACTGCTGCTAACAATGAGGAAATCATCCACAGTCTTTCAAATAATGCCGAAAACCTCAGCTCAACATCTATCTTGACAAAAGAAGAAGATCAATTTGAGGTCAAAACAAGCCCATAAACAGTCACTCAAAAACAATCTGTTCGTTCGGTTGAATAAATCTAACTCAAGAAAAGAAACAGTCCGCTTTCCTTATAAAGTCTATGAGGAACCTATAGAAGGCGCAACAGTGGAGGAGAACACATATTAAAATAAACTGCTTAGCAATTAACACAGAAATAATTCCTTATTAGCAAACGCTTACACATCAGAATATCAATTTTCATTGGAGACTTTAGCGTTGATGTCGAAAATTTATCGCCTCGCGAAGATAAATCGCCCTCCCCTCTCCCGGGAATCCGTTAATCTCCCAAATGATGTCAAAAAGACTCTCAGGAATAATCATTACTTACATATTCCATAGGAAATTAAATTACTTGAGCAACAACACCAAGCTATGAGTTAATGGCAGCATTTCAATTTGCATAAAACTGAGACATAACGTAAACAAAGCGAACGCAACATTCTTATGAAAACGCCATGAAAGCTTTCAGTCACATCATTCTACTTATCCTCAGAGAAGAAGAATGCGGCAGTTACGTCCCTCTGAAATCAGAAATTCGAATAAAAAAAGAAATGATAATTTGAAGGATGAAATAGGAAATCTTCGAGAAAAACGAAAAATCTTGAAAACATCAGAAACTTCAACACAAGCATGTCAACAGGATATGAAAGAGAATGAGTAAATGATATCAATGCCGATACTGTAGAAGGATGCAAAGAAAAATTAGGAACTGATAAAGAAGCATATAATAGATCGGAATCAAAAGTACCAAATGCGAAAAATTTTTCGACAGATTTGAATAGCGGTGTTGAACGAATAAGGATGCTTTGAATGGCTCACGCTTTTTGCCGGATTCCGATCGCCGCCATGAAATCGTCCTCGAAGAGGGCAAAGTTGGGACAGTTCAACGGTTATGACAGAAGGACAAATGAGGAGAGTATTGGAGGTCCCGTACGGCGTTGCTGAAGGAAAAGATGGCTTGCAAAACAAGACATTTTGCAACAGGTGCCAATAATGGAAGGGGGGGGGGTGATGAATGCGAACTGGAAAAAAAGAATGGGCACCAAAAACTCTCTTGATTTGAATAAACGAAGTGGCCAACAAAGAAGCAAAACATGGAATTATTCAAAAGCTTACGAGGCATACGGAAGCTCAGCTAGCAACAATGGAGAAAAGAAGGTGGCCCACTGGCGAACGCATGTGCATAAAAATGAGTTGGCATTCAGGAGTTCATGCATGCAAACCCTCAACCATGGAAAAGATGGTCGATCTTTAAACGGCTCACACGGAAGATGTGAATTTCAACGAAATCAGCGATACGAAAATGATGAAAAGGCTGAAGAAGTATCCACATCTAGGTGGGTTTTTTGTGTTGCCTCTTTGTTTGTTGATAATTGTAACCACGACGAAGCAAAACCTGTTTCATCCCTTATTTGGCAGATAGGATCAAACGTTAGTACAGTAAAGACGCCAAACAATATTTGGCTATTCTCTACGCTGAATTTATATCGTAGAGCCCTTCTGCCACTATCTTGTTTTGCTATGCTTAATATAACGGTAAAACTCACTGAAAAGTTAGATTGATTTACTTGAGGCTAACAAGCCCGTAAATTTCGCAATCGGTTAGTGTTAGCATGTCGATACCCTATCTATACTTTTCGGCGATATCAGCTCTTTGGGTATATCTCTGCCGATTATGAATAATTCTGAGACAATCGTTGATAAAGTTTTTGAGAAGTATTAAGATTATTTCCATTAGTGATCATCGTTGTGGGCAGAAATGTTCTCATTTTAGAAGTGATGAAGCTATCGATATTAACAATTTGAGTGTTTATTTTTTGATGAGATTTCTGAGCGCTTCGATGTGGTAAAGATGGTAAAGATTAATGGAATACGATCTTGAGAGCATATGAAAATTACATCGAAAGATTGTTTCACCGTTACGAGTCCGAATTCTCACGGTATTTTTTTTCCTAAGGTGCACGCTGTTATACATTCAATTAGCATCGTTTTAAAGATATTTAAAGGTATTAGCATTTCCACCTAGTTGAGATGGCCTATTATTTCGCCGATGTCTTAGTGCATTTTCACCACTGTGTTCAATTTATTTACTGGAACATATGTGGTAATTTTCATCCAAAGCAAACCATTCAACTTAACCATTCTTCACTCCTCACTTTCTTTTCACTTTTCTTTCCAAAATTTCCCTTCCAATCTGCATTTCTAAGAAAGATTCAAGCATCCAATTCGGCTAACGATCCACTGCGACTGCGATGATATTGTTTATTCTGTTTTGATTGCTTCTATGGAAATTATTCTTTATGAAGTTGAATGAAAAGCTCTAAGTTCTGATTAATCAACTGGTGTTGCTATTGAAATATAGATAACTGAAATGTTGTTGCTTTGATCAAGCATGGTTTGACAATACTCTTCTGATAAATAACTTTTAACTGAATTTCAGCTAGAATTTAACGATTTCGACGAGAGAAGAATTTCCATTAAATTCAGTTAAAGCAGCATATTTTCTAACAAGACAATCAAAATTAAACGAGCATCAAATATCATCGCAATGAAAAAGAAAATAAATCCGTGAAATATCATGAAGCCCACTATGAGTACAAACTAATCAAGATACGCAGATATAATATATACTTTTCGAGGTGATATTTAAGATAGTTTTTTTTATTAAAATATATAGCAATATTTGAAATGGTTGTTTTATTCTAATTATTTATTCATCTACGTTGTAAATGCAACGACCAAACAAGAGCATAAAAAATATGTGTTAGATGGAAATTACGCTTGAAATGAAAAATTATGAAAAGAACCGATGACATCCCTGAAAAATCAATATAATTTTCACCAATCTATCTTATTAAATGCACCACTTTCGTGTAAATGAACAGTTCTTTGAAGCTTTTGGCTTAATTTATTACGGATATAATTTTGTGCCAGCTTCAAACCTCATATGAATTTATGAAGAAAATGAAGTGAGTGCAAGCTAAAGGATATAAGCTTAATGAAAAAGAAAAGCTTAGTTTGTCGCCCATCTTATACGCGAAGGAAAATTCATTGCTCACCTATACCCGATTAGGCATTTTCTCTTTTTAGCTAAATCTATGCGATTCAAAACATAAGACATCTAATTCAGAAAAAACAGCACCCTTATAAGGCAATATGAATTGGACAATAATTTACAACTTTAATTTACAATAATTTACAAAACAATATATACGCTATTAAATTACGAAAGGAATGAATCGCCCTCTAGAGATATTTTCCCAATAGGACATTCAATGATAATTTAACACTTCATAGTGTTAAGTTCGCGTTTATGCAATATTGAATAATAGTTATTTTCTCATAAAATATATCTGAAGAGATATCATTAGAAGAATGAGTACCAAAATTTGCTGCAATTCTATTTTTACAATCTTCGTTGAAGAGAATATTAAAAATACAATGGAAATTCTTTTTTTTCTTTAAATCCGAAATAATAATGCAATATAAAATAGCTCGAAAATTCTAATCTAAAAATAACGAAAAAAAAATCTCTCAAATTACAGCACACTTAGAGATATTTTGAAGAATTTGCCATTGCATATCGTTTGCAATATCGCGCATCAGATTGATTAAATTCATGACATATCAATAAATAATAAAATGTGCGCAATAATGAATATACATTTCAAATAGTTTTTATCGCTCGTTGAAAACTTCTACGAAATTTCGAACACTTTCGGAACAATTGAGTACTAAAATTAAGCGACGAGCGATTGCAAAATGCATGCAACACTTATGCGGTGAATTCTTTTGTAGTTCCTAAGAATTAAATTGAATGATAGTGTTCAATTGCATTATTAACTTGAAGGAGGCTATTCAATGGTTGCATTATTTCTATTCAGTTTCGCTACTCTAGCATCTGCAGCTGCTGCGATGAAGCTTTCAAGGAGACAAATAGACACAAGAACATACATACAGAAATGGCTTCGCCATTATTTTGAATGTGCAAGTAAATTAACAAAAGATTTATAACTAGCATTGCACCGACTGAAATATTTGTAAGAGAAACGCGACCGTATGATATAAACATAAATTAATAAATAAATAACAAATTGCAATCATAATGTTATATATTATAATATAACAATTAAAAGTTGTAATGTAATTAATATTTGAATATAAATATATAATAATATTATGATCAGTTATATATTCATGTGATACATATATATTATTCGTTTCAAAAGATGGTCGTACAATATGGTCATCTATTTTCACGAATTATAAATGAATGTAGGAAAAAAAAAATAATTTCATTGATGTGGAGTTGTTGAAAGGAAATGAAAAACGTTCGTTTTAAGACTACTATAATTTAAAAATAGCTATACATTAATTGATGTCCCTGAAAAAACGAGTTTTTCGTAGTGCCGTAGATGGGTGGGCATAGATGCAGATGTGTATCGAATGTGAACTAATTGATTTTTAAATGAAAATGGAATGAAAATGATCGTTGCAACTCGATTGTTGTTGTCTTATTTCAATGCAAAATGACATTTTCATGACGCTATTATAACGAAGATAAATTGCATCTCATCTAAAATCAACATTCCCTCTGATGAGTGCACTTGGCATATACTATGAGTGATATATCAAGAGGATATAAATCCAGGAAAAAATATAATGCAATATGCCTCTTAATTTCCTCTCCACCTGCATAACTTGGACTGAACTCGAACGCGTATAAATTTCGTTATTTGAAAAGTCGATCATCCCATTCGTCCGATTCACAAATTGAAACAAACAGATATGCAGACTTATACAGACATCATTCATTTTAACGTATTTCGTGCAAAAATAAATTCAATAACACAATAAATACCGTCGTGAATGGTAAATAACGCTCTCATATCAGATACAAGGGAGGGGATTTGCAGTACGAATAACGACAAGGTCTCATAGGAAATGACGTTAATAAGAGGAAGATGATTCCACAGTTCAGTAAGCACTAACAATAAATTTACTTAACTTTTTCACTCAAACGAGTCCGAAAGCATTCAGCTGCTGAAAGAAGTGAGCACACATAAGCGATCAGGAACAATGCGAGAGAATGCTCGCAATGATGCATGTGGATAAAGCGTTGGCGTATAAGAAAAGGAAACTTTATGGAGCGTAAACAAATAAAACTTTCCAAGATGCAAAATAATCATTCGTCAGTTTCATACATGTTATTCGTGATGAAAACTGTTGTAAATAGTTTGAAATTGATTTATTTTTGTGGTTCTAATTACAGGTAACCAGGTAATTATAGGTTACCAATTCTAATTACGGTAATTTCACGTTATTTGGCCCTAATTACAGGTAGACGAATGAATACAGGTAATCAACTTCACTAGTAATTTCGCACCTTATTATGAGTACAAACAATTGATTACTGATAATTTTTTCATAAAAAGCAACGAAATTTCACTCGATTTCCTGTAAAATTTGAAATCGTTTCTTGCCGTTGAATTCAGTCTTTGCTTAAAACTGTGATATCTCGTTTTAGAGAAAACACTAGCAATAAGCCTCGATTCTTGACTCTTTCTGGTCTTTAATCAACTCAAATTATTCCACCTGCATGAAGTGTCCTCGTTATCCAAACCAAATGAAGGTCTCCATCTGCACCCTCATCGAAATGCGTACTATTCCACCTACCTAAAAGAATTTTGAATAATCCTGCGCTACCTTCCTAGAAATTTTTAATTCTGCATGAATTTCACCTTCACCTCCTGATATTTACAATTCAAAAAAAAATGGTATCCCTTTATAAGCACCAAAATATAAAACATAAATAACGATCTCGCGCAATCCAATTTATAGTATATGCAAAAATATATGCGAATTCGGGCATCCGTCACCAAACTTTAAGAGGAAGGGGATGAAGAAGGTGTGAACGGATATGGAAGGATAACGGGTAGGAGAGGATGGATAAGAGGAAGCGATAACACATTAATAGCGAATTATGCGATCACAAAATAAAAATTAATCGATTTCATCGATTAGAAGTGAAAATTTTTCAATTTATCATTTTTCATTTCATTTTTTTCCACCATCCTTTCATTTTTTTATTGAAAATCACATTCTCGAATGTCATCATAAATCAAAAAGATAAATTCACCATAAATATAACGCTTTTGTTTTTGGAAAAAAATACAAATGTTTCGATAAAAATACATTTCTAAGGTATTCATTAATATGATATTGTATGCAGATTGTTCCGCTAATCATTACCCAATATAATCATGAAGACATCGAAGATAAAATTGTAGCGGACTTTCCACCATATAAAAGGAAACAACTAAATGTGAAAGAATTATGGCGGACATTTGCGCCATTTTAACAAACACCTAACTATAATCGTAATGATTTGATCAAATACAATTTTCTTACATACTGTCAATAGTCGGTTTACATACTGTCAATAGTCGGTTCCGTTTTCTGTAAGTTTTTCTAAACACGAGGAAATAGATTCATCGTCCATCATTGAGCTTTCAGTGTGATTTTACCGCCGTAAAATATTATTTAGCCAATAACAAGCTAAAATTCTGTGTTTTGTTAAAGCAATATTAATATCACTCTTCGCAGAATAAGACATATAAAGCGAAGTTTTCATAATAACAGAAAGGTCGCATTGCACATTATTGAAAGATTACATTTGTATTCCATCGCATTCGTTCATTATATGAGAGAAAAAATTATTTATTTATTTATTTGTTTACTTATTTGTTTAGTTGCTTATTTATTTATTTACCTATTTATTTGCTTATTTATTCATATTCATTTATCTATACAAATATTTATCCAAAAATAACGAGAAGAAAACAAATAGGCAGTGATCATCTGTGAAAATATCTCTAACGCAATAATACTGCAATAAATCTTTCAGGTTTTTAGTCATTCAAGTTGCCACGTAATTCAGCATAGTATTTAGGCTTTGGTTTTGAATTTAAAAAAATCAGACAACAGTTCATCTCAGTTAATTTATTTTTTCATGCCTCTCGTTATATCAGTAACTCCACACTTTTGAAAAGAGTTCAAAATATATGACAGAAGAACTAACAGGGAGGACGAACACTTCCCTACTCCCCTCCTCCCCTCGCTTTCAAAAAAAAACACCACACAATTATGCAGCGAACATCGAAGCGAAAATTGCACTAAATTACTTGAACAGTTGGATGCTGACTATTAAATTTAAATTAATTCATTCTGCACTCAATGGTATTTCGCATTTTTAGTATTCGAACTGAGTAAATCCTTAGCAAATATTTCATGGATATTATGTAAAAGTTTTTGCAAATATTCTTGATAACAACGGGTGAGAAAATTAATCATTATTTCGGAATTAATTGTAAAAGATCAATCTGAAGATGTAAAAAGACTCTCGAAATTCCTTGCAAATGGAACATAAATGGTTGATTTTTTCAAATATACGGAAGAGTTCCTTACATTTTCGAAAAAAAAAGGCTACTGATACGTTGCTTCCCACCCCGAAAAATTCCAGAAAAAAAATTTCTTGGATAGACAAATTACCTATTGGGCACTCAGGAAGTGCTCAAATTTTACTTCATTCCTGTAAGTTTATCGTATTTAAAGCGTAGATTTCACTTCAGACAAGAAATTTCCAGATAAGAACTATTGGTAGTATTTTGCGCATTGACGACAAACCAACTAGTCAGATAACACCATCGCCTTTTTCGAAGCTAAAAATGTAAGACTGAACAGAAAGCACAAAGAATGGAAAAAAGTAGAAAACTGTCAAAAAAAATCTTCAACCGGTTTGTCGACTTGATCTTTAATGAAGTGATACATCTAGACGGACCACTTCCAATTTATTAACATGGCTTTCAATTAACCGACACAATGCTTCAAAAACAATGACCGAACGCCTCGAAACACTCATCCGAAGTAATAAAAAACTTTTTTTTTCTGCGCTCTTTGCTGAATGCAGAAATTTTCTATGAAAAATACCCATGCGCGTCTATTTTGATTGGCAAACTTCATGATGACTATGCGGATTGAGGTGGAAAATTTTCGAAGACACAGTCGTGGAATTCACTTTTTATTCGCAAGTTGAACGTCTTGCACGGACACACACACGCCTACATGTATATACACATGCAGACATATGCACACACACATACACACTTGCACACACATGCACAAACACACAAGCATACGTCTACGCATATACATACACACATACATACGTATACACACATGCACACAGATACACATATACACGGACATACACATATAAATGTGTGTATATGTATACATATACATATACACACACGCATAAACACACATGCACACACATGCACACTCACATACGCACATACGCATATACACACACATACACATATACGCAAGTACAGAATCGTTTTAATGCATTTCTGGGAATAACGTGCAAAAAGGGCGCGATATGAGGGTTACTGCAAACAAGAGGAGTGAAAAAATGGCAACAACAATTGTGACAAATAAAAGCGTAAGGATTCTCTGTGAAACACATAGATCAAGCGCGTAAAGATATGCAATAATCAGCAACACATTTGAGACTTCTAGTAGCTTCCATCAAAAAGGTACACATGATGAGTCGCAATCAGAGCACAAATTTCCCACAAAAATTCATATGAGCAAACAATCGATTGCCTAAATAAGCGTATTTCTGACTTGTTCAAATACATATATAGTTAGGCCGTGAATAAAAGGAAAGTTCCCTTCGAGTCCCCTATCAGTGTTATAATAGGTCTGTTTATTTGCGCTTCCCCTGCCCAACAATAATAAAGTGAACGTGATCAGCGGTGCTTTAAAATATTAAAGCTCATCACGGATGCTCGCGCAATGCGCGCTTGTAAAGCTCCATTCACTATGCCAACCACTTAATGCGAGTGCCAACAAACAACAATATATGTACAAATACGCATGTATATTTTTACTGGCTCCATTACTCATTCTATATATATATATATATATATATATATATATATATATATATATATATATATATATATATATATATATATATATATATATATATATATATATATATATATATATATATATATATATATATGCATGCAAGGGGAAGAAGTCGCAACAAGAGCTTGCAAATGCAAAATTGCGGAAGCATATACGAATGAAAAAAACTTAAAACATTTTTATCACTTGCTGCTGATGAAGAAAGTCGAAAAATTTGCCTTATAAATTTTCTTACAAATTGATCACAACCCATATAAACATCAAACAAATGCGGCGGACAACTTTTATTATAAAATATTGGTTTTTCTACAATTTACAATAGTAGCTTAGTATATAACAACAACGATCAATTTCAGTGGTCGTTATATATCGAATATATTGCGATACGTAAACGTCACAAATGCAAATCATTTTACTAGGTCTACAGATTCCTTGACAAATTGTCAACTAGCCCAACAAAGTATACATAACAAAGAATATGCAGGTCATTTTATCAAAACTGAGAAAAAAAAAAGATTTTCCGGTTGATAAACTAAAAATTTAAATTATTCCAGAATAAATCATAAATATGTTGACATTCGTCTATAGAAAAATCTCTTTGCAAATGATTTCTATTCCCGCTATAAGACGTTGTGAACTTTTAAAAAACGATAGGGAAACTATTTTGCATTGAAAAAGCAAAAATTCGTTTATCATAAATGTGTGCAATCAGATCAACGCAAACGATAATAACTGAGAAATATCGAATTAGATTTCCTCAAATTTCACCGCTAAAAAGTACTTTGTGAAGAAGCGCATTATAGCGCCATCCTGACTGCACATATGTTTCAATGAACGAATCAACTCTGCAAGTAAATTAAGAAAGACCTTCGAACTGATTTCGCCTTGACTTAGATTATAGCAAAAATGATGAAGCATTATGTATATATATATATATATATATATATATATATATATATATATATATATATATATATATATATATATATATATATATATATATATATATATATATATATATATATATATATATATATATATATATATATATATATATATATATATATATATTCATTTAGACATTTATATATGACTGAGTGTATGTACCAGTCATATAGACTGGTTCATATAGTCAGTCACTCAGGTAGCGACTCCAATCATTGCACAAAAAGATAAGGGAGAGTCAACGTCCATAACAAGTAGGCAAGCGAAATCTCTTGATGTTTGTCGTCAGGAGGAATTCTTTTCCACGAGTGACCGGTCATCTACGTGGAGGGAAATTTTTCTCAAGCTAAGATGAGTGATGAATAATAGAAGCAGCCTAAACGACGAAAGTTGGTCACTAACTAAATCGTTTAAATAAAATGAAAACAAGAATGAATCAATGCTAATGAATCACTCTGAATTCGATAGAAATTCTCTTCGCAATGGCTTTCATATAGAATTTATTCCGTTTTCAGTTACGTTCTATTTGTTTTTAACTTAGAAAGGGTAAAGCAAACGAAATCCATTCATCAATAGCTATGCACCTCTTCTAGACTGGAGGGAGGCGGGGAAGAAATGTCTCTTCACGAATATGCTTGCTGAAGATGAGAAAGAATAGAGGAAAACATTTCTCTATTTTTGGCCAAGTAGCCGAGAAATTTTTAATGGCTTCTCTGTTTTACAAAGTACGTTAATTACGAGATGGATTATTGTGCAGGCAACCGCAAGAAGGGAATTCTAATTGACAACCGTTTGCCCACTTTCCAATCCTTCAACACCGCAATGCCTAAAAATTAAATTAAGTGAGGCGAACAAAGGAATTTTGGATGCGATACTCCCACATAGTGCAATGTCACACTTCAATGCTCTATCTTTTCAACATTCGTGCAATTTTCAAAAAAAAAAAAGAACGAACGAAACGAATCAAACAGGAAAACCTTTTTTGATGCCCTTCTGGCAAACATTCGTTGCAGAGTGGCGATCGTTCTGAAACCAATAATGATAACTGTGCTCGGTCACTTAATGAAGCATCTTTGCTTCAGACCAACTCAGTAACGACAAACAACACTTCGGCAGTAATCACAATATAAGTGCCCCAGGGTACAAGCATCTCGCAGAGCAAGTATCAAAAGATCAGCATTGCTGATATGTCCGAAAACAAACATCTCCCGATTCTCCTGCATTACATATTAGCATATACGAACTCGCGTTATTGGTGACAACAAATGCAGAAAATATTTAAGCAACACCAAAGGAATTTAAAATTCGAGATGCAAAGCGTTTACATCTGTTAAAAGCCGTCTTTTAAGTTCATCTCTAAGCTCAACCTTTAAAAGCTAAAAGAATGTTCTGCATTATGGAAATTACCCGATCAACTGGTGTGAAAACTACATGAAGTTGTGCGATGGCAAACGGCGAGCGATGAGGATCTGTTTCAAATAACATAAAGGGTGTAGCAAAGAATACCTTCATGATCACATATATCTATGAGTATAGAGGAGAGGAAAACAGGCATTATCTGAAAACGTTTAATTTTCTTATGAACGCGACGCTATCATTTCAAGGAAAAAAAGAAGGAAACATTTGCTACCTACCATCCTTAAAAGTGGAAAAAAAAACGATTTAAATCAAATCGAAGTTAAAAAACCTGCATTTATAAATAAGAAGTTTTCGCATAAATACAGTATATTCATATACGATCGCTCTTCGATTCTTCGAAGAAAACCACAAGCAAATCCACTCGATGAAATATTAAATTTCTAAAATTCTCCCATCTATATATAATATAGACTAAAAGGTATAAAGATAGTTGTAAAGATAAACGTTTTTCATTAAAAAAATGGTCGAAGACATCTTTTAGCATCGAGAATAATCTCCTCTGCGTTAACGTCCATTTGTCAATCGTGAAATTACACCAATAGCGACGTTTTATGATTCTAAACGATAAAATAGCTGATCACCGTTACGTTGAGTAGATCGTATTTTTGATGCACAATGATGCTACGATCACATATTCTCATCGAAACGAAATCGTAGATAATTTTCTCTTCAACTAGTTGCTTAGAAAGCATACGCCAAATGAGATTTTACTCGCAAATAATTTATCTCTTTTCACTTTTAATATCAAAGAAAAAAATTAAGCGAAAATCAAAAATGCACATATTCCCTCCAAACCTCTCCCACGGTTTACGTCATAACTTACAACATTCAGCAACATGCTAGCACTTCGCAGTAATTGCATTCGCCTGTGGGTATGTACGTCTTTACATGTTCATATGCGTTGGTCTGTGTCCTCATGTGTGTGTTTCCATATGCGTGTTTGCGTGTGTGGATGGATGTGTATGTATGTGTGCATATGTGTGCATGTGTTTCTATGTATGTGAAATTGTCGACTAGACATCTGCGCAGATTTTCTCCGCATTATCACTTCTCCGGTCTGTCGCTCGTTTAGCCGCATGGTTGTGATAAGGCCACGCCATGCTTTGACTCTTCGCATCTACACAGTTTATTCGAATGCGTCCGATCGCAAAACGCATCCAGATATTTCTTGAAAATAGCTAACCGATAATTCCAAATTACCATCCGAATGAATTCCAGAAATAACCCGACTCATGAATTGCCCATCACCGCTAATGAGAAATCTGTTTACTTATATTGTAATCATCCACTTGTTCGCTGATTGACGTAAACGTCAGATCCACCAATAAACGAGAAAATGCATCCAAATTTTCGCCTTAAAATAGTGCAATTACCCTCAATATTCTAGAATAGAAAAGGCTGCCATATCATGAAGAGGGACTGATAAACCTAACAGAAACGGTCGAAAACTTTGTATTTTTGTGCTTCTAAATTGAGCATTTTTCAGGCATATTGCACGCTCATTTTTCTAACTGCAAATGAAAAACTTTGACGAGCAAGGAAAGCGGAACTTCACACAACAATGAAACCAGATGTACGCCTGCGGCACAAAATTACAGTTATGTAGGTGCTATGAAAAACAGAAAGCCTCTATGGCATTTCTCTCTATATATATATATATATATATATATATATATATATATATATATATATATATATATATATATATATATATATATATATATATATATATATATATATATATATATATATATATATATATATATATATATATATATATATATATATATATATATATATATATATATATATATAAAAGCAACTGTTTAATGAGCTGATACGATACAATGTTCACATCAATCAATAGTATAAGACGCACAATGGTTCAATTACATTCAAATAGGTTTTCGCTCATCGTCAATTGTAGCATAAACTGTGCATTGAAACGGGAGAAATTGCGAACGATGCTTCTTAAAATGTGAACTCATAAAGCAAATGAAAGCGCAGTGTATTTGTTGGAAAATGATTTCGGAACGCGTTTAGCGCATTCCAAACGAGTTCTTGACGAGTGAATTAGCTGACATCGAATTTGTCATAGGAACCCTCTTTTCGCTCAATAAAACAGCGCGCACGGCATATTGTCCAATAATACCTTATGCGCAGATAAAGTCAACAATTAATGTTCGTCGAAATACGACTCAATGGAAAATTGGACATTTAAAGCGACAGAAAATAGTACGGTTTGATAGCTACAGAACAGAAGCACGCATCTGATAATCAGCCATATGCGCCATAAAACTTTACAAATCTATTAGAAATATATTAGAAATAAATTAAAAGAGCTTTAGTAAAAGTAGCAAAGTTCATTTTTAAATGCCCTCATCGTAGAACATTATTCATTGTTTTTTGATAAACATATTTGAAAAATCGACATCACTGATCTTATACTCGAAGAGCTCTTAACACTGACAATGAGAGATATTTTCAATATATTGGGAACCATTTAGAATGAATATAAATATCTGTATAAATAAATTTTTGAACAAGAAAATTACTCCTCATAGATAAGAAAAAATTTTGATTTTTTTTTCTTTGGTTTTCTGTGAATATCAGAAAAATATTCGCCAAAAAAAAAACGAAAAAAAAGACCGAACATATACAGAACCAGATAAATTTTGTGAAGAATCGAATCGGCGTTTAAACAAACGAGAAAAAAAAAAGCAAATGCAGTATATTCCCAACGATCCACATTCAAATGTAATTCTTTCATATTCAGATATTGCTTGAGAATAAACGAAACAGTAAAATGTTTGTCACACGTAACACTCAATCAAGTCGAAAGGAAATGAAAATAAAAATCACCGAATTTTAACTGCAGCAAATTTCTACAAATTTTCCTCGGAAGTTTTCCTGCGCATTCATGGAAATTAATTATATTAAACACACATTAAAAATTAAGAGGAAATCGCATGCCGAACACAACTCTCACCTTCAGAATGAAGCACAGCATCAATAGAACACTCCTCAAGCGTTCTTCTCTTCGAGCGATGATGGATTGTTGAGGTTGTAGTAACAAACTGACGAATAGAGAAACCAGGAGCTCACATAAATGCACTTAAAGACTCGTGCAAGCAGTAATTCATGGAAACTTTTTTCAGATGGTGGTCGAGCACTTGAATTTTCCAGAAACGAATCTACTATCGTTGAATGTTGTGTCTGATTAGAAAAATGTGGAAATCTTCTGAATTGTTCGCCATATAGCAATTCAGTGAAACAATTCAAAAATTTCAAGAAATTGCTCAAACCCTTCCAAAATATAGGGAATTCCCTAGTTTCTTCTACTTTTCTTGGGTCAGTTAAGGAACAATCGCCGTCTTCTTTCAAATAGGGGAAATATCGGAATGTATTAAGAAAGTTCTATCTTTTAAACCCTTAAAAACGCTAAATTCATAATGAAGCATCAGGCTCACCCTTTCCAGCTGTTTGGCAGCTAAAAATCTTGAACAATCAAAAGCTGATATGCCACTTAGCATAACATCAATGAAGTCTGCTCTGTATGCATTTCATATCAAAGCTATGGTGATAGCGCCGAACTCTCATATTTATGTATGATGCAAATAACTTTCTATTATTTTCAATAGAGACTCAAAAAAGGGGGTTGGACTAAGTTTTTTTCCGGTTGTAAGAGGAACTGGAATCGGATTTAACTCATGGGCATGTGGACATGTGCCTAAATTGGGTTCCACTACCACCCCAAGAAAATCTAGGCGAGTTATGGATTTCAACGGTTATATTTAGCTTCTCATAGAAACATAAACACCCGAATATTGCACACCTTTTGATAATCAAGAAAATAAAGAGTAATCAAACTGATTCGACGAAAATCAGTTTTCCTCGCTGTCTAGTGTCCATCTAGAAATTTTAACATCTTTGCAGAAGGCGTCTTTTGCCGGCTACTGATGTCCATCTTCTCAAATTATTTCTAGCAAGCACTTCCAAAAATGCTTTCAAAGCTAAATAAGCTTATATAAACCGACAGACATTTGATTATACATATAAGTTGACCAAAAAGATCTCAACCATAACAAGCTCTAGTTGAATCAGATTGTTCAACGAATTGATCACCTGACTTCTTCTAAAAATCTCTTTTATTTGTTTGATTCATTGTTACTATCTAGTTACTATGGAGTTCATTAACAACAAAATTCGATTCAACGGAAATATAAAAATATGAAAATAAACAGAAAAATTATCAACTGCCGCTATACGAATTGATAGAATTTATGAGAAGTACAATCATTTATACATGTATAAATCGATTCAAATTTATTATAAGTTGCTAGAAACTTATCCTCTTGCACACAGCACATAAGCCATATGTATTTCCACAATCAAAGAGATCCCATGGACCCCATTTATCATTTGACATATAGGCACAGTAATCGTTGCTTTCAGAAGGTAATGAGTCCGTATTATTCCTCCAATTTGCATAATCGAACGTTGAGAAATCGACCCATTGAAAAACATTGACCGCGCTGGCACCTGATCTCAGACCTATTGCTGCATGTGTGCACCAATGGTCACCTGTTGCGAGACCTGGAAATATTCATGTCTTATGCTTTTCTCTGGCGCAGCTATAGACTGATTTTATTCTTATGCAAAAATTTTGCAGTGTTTCTGTTTTACATAATTATCGGCGTGAGAGAGGAGAAGAAAAGGAGGTAGAAAGGGAGAATATGGGAGGGCTGAGGGGTGTTGGTGGTTGCCTCTGGATGGGCTACCGGCTTTTTGAGAAGCGCCAACGTTTATGAGTCCGAAGTGAGGAAAGAAAAAACCCAATTAAGCTATATAGGAAAGGAACAATGTTTCTTTATATGTAAGAAATTTGGTTGAAACTTCATCTCGAAAGGATGCGAAATTCATTACGAAATGACCAATTAGTTCATTCCCACCCCCCACCCCCCCCCTCCACTCATTTGGTTTGTCACAAAATCTGTTGTACATATCGCCAATGAAAGTGATTTTACTCAAGGAATCGGTAAAATTTGTTGAGTTTTCGAAAAATGTTTGTACGACAGTTCTTTCAGAGCATTTCAAAGGAGAAATCGAACGCAATAAAATTATTTGTGTAAGTGTCGATGCACTTGATTGAAGACACAAAATTTTTGGTGAATTTTCAGGGACATTTTCTGCATCATCTAAAAATTCTTCATTTATACGAACCATTCAGATGTTTCAAAATTTAAGCCGCAATAGAAATGAATTTAATCAAATGGGAAACTGTCGAAATACGAATCCTACAGGTTTGCAAAGGAATTTTTAACTCTCATATTCAAGCGGATCACTTTCATCTCAACCTCGGAAAAATTTTCGCTCAATAATTCTGATTTCATATCCTTGCACCGTGTAGTTTAATCTGAAAAGCTCATCTGAAAGCATTCCAAACTTATCGAAAAGCTTATGCAACTACTTTTATTATTATTATTATTATCATTTTTTTTTTGTTCGCAAATCACATTATATTCCATCTCTCTTCAATAGTTTCAAGTGGCGAACCAAATTTGGACGACAAATTTTGTTAGGTCAAATGAGTATATAACAGAATTTCGAAACTGAACTTAATCATAGACGTTCGTTTACGAGCTATAATCACAGGGAATTGATGTATAATCGTTGATAACAGTTGAACTAAGCAATTGGCGCCAGAAAATCCTAATTCTAGCAGTGAATTATACACAAATGATCGATTTTATTGGAAAACGCGCCATAAAGATTCATGTTGTTATTGCTTGAACATCAGTACAGATAGCCAATCTACTTAGCGAAATTACAAAAAGCGCACATCGTACCCGCCTCACTTTCATTCTTCACCATTTCTTGGACTTTAATTCGAGGATGAAACTAGCTCGGATCCTTGTAGGTTGGAAACGCGAGCACTTGAAGGTAGATTTGTACAAGAAGAACTTATAGCGTACCATAAACGAATTGATTTTCCACATCTGAGTGTATTGAAGTGAGATATCCACCCTCTTTGAGACAAGCATTCGCAATATGCTCCCATCTCATCCACGAAGAATGGTCATTCAAAACCTCAATAGAAAGAATATATTTGTACATGCATATATATATATATATATATATATATATATATATATATATATATATATATATATATATATATATATATATATATATATATATATATATATATATATATATATATCACATTTTTATTGATGTAATTTATCTATTTAGAGCACAGCTAGAGAAAACAATGATAGACATTAAATTACCTCACGAGGCTCGACAAAGTATGTCAATATTTGAAAAAGACCACTATCACTACTCAAGACTCTCGCTTTTCTCAACAAGCATGAGTTATGTGCTTTAGAAATGGTGCTAGTTGATAACATTGACAATGATTAAATCAGCGGCAATGATAAACAAGCTCTAATACTTTTTTCGGAAATTTCATTGCAAGATAATAAGCTCCATCTTAATGTTTCACGAGAAACTTTACGTAGTAGAACGAAATGAAAAAACTTACTTACTTTATACCACGCATCAGTCGACCAGAAGTATGTCCAGTTTTTAGCTGTAAGATAAACCCGCCTTAAATATATTTACTGCAATTTTTCATCACATATAAAAAAATCTATAAATCAGCATTTTCTCCCCATTGGTAAGGTATTTTGTTACAGAATAAGACGAAATAAGCGCGATGACAATAATCTCCGCTTTCGTACTTTCCCGTCTGACCGTTATGAGCAGTGCACATGGTGCTTACTTCGCACGGACACAAATTATATTAATTCTAAGAAAACCACAAAGGAAGCATTAAAAATTATGTGCAAGAAAATAAATAATTGGTCGACTAGCTTTCCAAAAAATATGCAAAATTTGTTTGCCGGCCAAATAATTAGATCAACGATCACTAAAGAAAGTCGGATTCAATATGCAAATTCAGTTGCATTAAGAAGTATATGACCGGTTAAATGCCAATTCAGCAGGCTAATGAACAAATAAGTGGACGCATATGTGCACGCAAACAGGAATGGAGCAATATCTGCGATTATTACAAATGATATTATTTCTCCGTTTGCCATGAGGCTGAGATGACGCTCAGATATAATTTTCATAGTCATCGACTCCATTCACAAAAAAAAGAAATCATCCAGAAACGCAAAACGCAAAACCACACCATCTTAAGTTAATATTTCTCAATTCCTTCTCAGCTCTCATTCACAGACAAACTGCACACCACAAAGACAGACGCGCTCATCCGTATATAGAAAACGAAGAGGTTGCGAAATGTGCATAGAACAACCACCTTCGATAAATCTTCGTTGATGTCGAAGAATTTTGCTGATAGCCACCTAAATTGTCGCTAATGCAAAAAAGAAGGAATGAATATGTAAGTTTAATACAAGCTTATGGAAGATCATTACAGGGCAGATGTGTGGAACACATAAAAAAGACTGATGAATTTTGCAAGAATATGGTGAATGAGAATGCTAGCGATCGACATCGGAAACGATAGTATGATAGCTCCTTTTTTACTAGAACATACGATCCTGCCATTAACTTTTCCATCTTGATTTGCATTTTTAATGAAACGGTTTTCATCTTTTCTGATCAAACAGATAAATAATCGACGCCTCAATTAATTTCATTTCATTCTGCGTCCTTTTGTGGTCAACAAATCTTCAGCAAGCAGGATCTATGTCGTGATATTGCAATTTCTATTCCTCCGCATCCTTCCGAGGCCTTCCCTCTGCACATGATCATCACTGATAATAAGCGCGTGGTATTCCTCGTATTCGTAGCTTCGAAAACGTTCATATCGCTAGGAAAGCTTTATAACGACGAAGACTACATCTCTGTTATTTCAGACGCAGCTCAAGCAATAATCCTAGCAAAAATGAGAATATCAAAGGTTATTACATTTATTATAAAGCATACCTCTAAGGTCGTCGGTCTCAGTGGGCGTTGTGGTTACTGCAGGTATTGATGTGCAGGGTGTAGGCGATGTTTGCACAGTGCAAGGCTCACAAGGAGTACATGACTGTGTAACAGCCTCGGTCGTTGTCACCGGAAAAGTGGTAGTTTGTGATGACACTTCAGGATCGTCGGAATAGCTCGGAGAAATCAACCGATCGTCAGCCGATATGTCATGCAATGGACTCGACGGCTGCTTAAATCGTCGAGATAGTTCGGGGAAGACAGCTGATCGTCAGCCGATATATTATGCGATGCGCCGTCCAAATCCTTTTCGCTTGAACCCCCCAAACAACCTGAAATTAACCAACTGAACTTATGGCTGATTTTTTAATCAATACTGTGGCGTCAACGTACCAGCAGCCTAGTTTTATACAGACATAAATTTCATCTATGAGGAAGATCAACGAGAAAATCTGACGTATTAGCTCGTAACAACAGATCTGTTTCAGTGGATGTGTTGGTAGAATAGGAGCTCCCTGCTAGGTTGTGGTGAAAAATTGAAACTCGCCCTCTAATATATGCTTTTTATGAGATCAACCCTTAATCGAGAATCCTTCAGTTTCATGCTTATAAAATTTTCGATATACGCACTATAGCTATAGCATCAGCTTATTTATTTGGATATATACACTATGAATGGATCATATATTAATAGAAATAAGAAGCGAAACCAAGAAAAGAAAAAGGTGAAGAGTTTAAAATTTTTTGAACAGGTGTTTTCTCTCCAATATGAAAGCCTTCGTTAAGGATATGAAGAACAGAAGCCGCTCGAACTTCTATTCAAGAAGATATGATGACTTGCTCCGATATATAAATCCTCCAATAGCATCGTATCACTTTGTTATGCTCCCCATTTGCGACATCCTTCCGATGGACTCGCTGCGACTGCCTTTAACCAAGCATTTTCGCCATAGATTCAGCCTATCTACCTTTCAATCAATCGGTGTCGGTGGATTCCAGATGATAAGTCCACAGGTTCACCTCTTATCCTCGACTTGTGCCACGTGATCCGCCTTTCTAAGTGTCAGATAATACGCCTCCTCCACAACAAAAACAAACCCTATCTCTCACCTCATTTCTTCAAAGGAATGTGATCTCGAAGGCAGTTCACATACACAATGTTCCATGGTCCTTTGTGTTGCCGGATCGCCAGCATCTAAGCTAACAGATTTGCGCCGATTATCGCATTGCCCCTTCCGTCGACCTAGCAACACTTCAGGTCCGAATGGAAGAAAGCCGCAGACGAAATTAAACCAAACCGTTGAAATGAATTCGTCAGAAACAAAATGAATGCGCTATCAGAGAAGAGATATCATTATCGAGGTTGAAATAATCGTGGCTATAGAATGGTATTTCTCTGCTTATCACCAATTCAACCTTTACAATAGCGTCTAAGCTTCTATAGGGAATACAGTAATCGAATAAGCAATACGCCTCATGCGAATGCAATTCAAGGCAGATCTCTTTCACGCTACAGTCCTCAATTTAAATTGGTATATAAAGCTGAGGGCTGATTCTCAATAAAGACTGCAGTTTGATTGCTGCTGTTGAATTGCGTATATTATGAAGAATCAATGCAGATTAATTCGAAGACGGCAAAAAATTATCAATTACTTAGGGATATCTTGATAAAATCAATGATAAAACTTTATGCTATGATAGCAAATAGTCAACAAAATAGGACGATTGCGGACGCAAAGTGAAAACACACAAAGTTGGAACAGCAAAGAGACCTTAGAGAATGCAATGCCAACGATTGACGGTCGAAAGAAAGAAAGATGCAAAATTCGGGGAATGAAAAGCCAAAAGTTACGATATCAAAGGACGCGAATTCACTCATTATACAAGTAACCGTAATTGCAATGTAATTTTTGAAAACATCTTTCAATCAGTGATTACAATCACGACAAACTGCACAATAAACTATTAAACTTCATAAGCGCGAGAATGCTTATCAAAAAATAATGATAAAGACCGTTATGCCGGATGCATTCGTGCGAAATGTGATCAAAATGTGGAAAATTACCTATTAAAAAAAACTTACCTTATGGATAAACTAAGAAATTAAAAAATTAAAAAAAAAAAAACTCACTTTGGCAATCATAGACGATCGACATCGTTTTGCAAATAAAAAATTTCTTCTCACTACAGTTAATTGTATACCATTTCCCATTGGTGAGATTTTCAGCTGCACATAGTTCACTTCCGTTATCGGAAGGATATCCGGAAAGAATATTCTTTTTTATTATAGAAACACATGTAGAATAAAAGCAGTAAGGTAACAATTTAGTACTTTTCACAAAAGATGATAATCAATCTATTTTTAAATGCTATCGAACTGCATTCAGCATTTTTTTTTTTGAGTCTCAGTCTTCTGAATTATTTGTTCTACAAAAGCAAATGCATTCAAATGATTTTTCGGTCGCTCTAGCATATCTCCTCCTCCTGCCCTCCCGCCTTCTTCTCGTCTTTCTCATTTTCCTCCTACTTTCTTTCCTCTCCATTCGCTTTTTCTTTCCCAACTGACAAGATCTATTTTGGGATCTGTCATCGAGAATATTGCTAAAACAGCCCTATTTTGACTGAAAAACGCGAAACTTGGTGCGCCGACCCTCTTAGTTTATTTATGTATCACTTTCTTCTCAATTTGCAAGTATACAGACCACAATGTGATGATTATCGTTACCTTCAGCCCAATTACTATAATAAAGAATGGATCCATCATTCCATCGCCATGATCTCTGTCCAACAATTTTCTCTAATCCAAGCCAATAATCGGATGTCGTAAATCTCTCAACGGCGATCCCTAAATTGAGATTCTTCTCGAATTGTTTTGATAAGTTATTCGATATTTAAAGAAGCAGTAATCTTTTTCGCTCCATTTAGATGGATATGCCGAAAAAGTGAAAATGTTTAATTTTTTGAAAATTTAAGCTGTAAAATTTGCAATTCTTTGACTCGCGAATTTAACAGCAATCTCTATCAATCGATATGTGAAACGCTCGATCTGTATTGATGAATCTAGTACACTGAAGGAAAGCATCAAATTTTCAAATTCAATCCATAAGATTTCATGGCCATATCTCGGAAGTTTTGATTATCATAGAAAGTATGCAAAATTTGCATCGTTTTATGCAGAGCTCTAAATTCAAATTCAAAAGCTTTAACATAGTAGTCATGTTGAATGGTAATGACTGCGATGTTCACATAATTTTAGATATTCAAATTGTTGATGAACTGGTGAACGAGCAACATCACAAATCTCTTTGTCGGGAGTGAGCATCACATGCAAAAGAATGTCATATATATATATATATATATATATATATATATATATATATATATATATATATATATATATATATATATATATATATATATATATATATATATATATATATATATATATATATATATATATATATATATATATATATATATATATATATATAAGAGCGCAAATTCTTCAACCTTACTGCGCCTTGTCATGTTCTTTTCACTTGGGATAAGGAAGTATAAAAGAGCGGCCAAAAAAAAGAGAAAAAAAGAACAGTCAGTCTTCCCGTGCCCACTCCTTGCATGCATTAGGACTAAAATATAACTGAAAACCGATTACCTAACACGAAGTTTTGCTCGGATTCATTGAAGATGGTCAATAAACGACTTTTGATACTCGAACATATCGTTTCAGCATCTTCTTTCGTTTGTGATGAGTGAAATAAAAAGTAACAAGTTCCGAAAGCGTTGATGCCACCGTTGAAACACATCAATTCACTCCAAACGACAAGAAATGAACAACACACCAACAAAAGAATGAGTTTAACTGTCATTGCTGAAAAGACAGATCACATTTGAATAAGGTTCAGAAATAGGTGATGGGCTCAAGATTTATGAATGAATACGCATGTCGCAAGCCCTGCACAACATATAGTTGTAAATCAAGCCAGTTAACATTATTGATAGAGTTTTTCGAGTCATGGTTAAGTTAAGAAGTATTATTCTAGAGGAGAATATCATCAAATTAAAGTTTTATCTCGTTTGATTAGCAGCTCTTAAGCTTTTTACTTCTGAGCCGAATTTATCAAGCGCTATGCTATAGCTGCAACCTTATCTACTATCCCTATTTTTCTTTTATGACGAACAGTTCCACCATTTCAGGTTGGCCATACAATTCTAGCAGTATTAAGGTACTATTTATGAAGACATCATGCAGAGATTAGCGAAATGAATATTTGCTAGTGAGTATTAATGTAATTTGCAGCAAACTGCCTATTTAAAATTTTCATTCTCCAATTGACTTTTACTGTAGACATGAAAAGATAAACGGCAACAAGGTAACAAAATCACCCAACTACTTCCTCACTTCTTCATTCATCCTTAGCTCACTCTCCCCTCAGTCCGCTGAGAAATTAATTCTATCTTGCTATGAATATTATTTATTTACTGGAAGCAATAGGTGCTTAATACCAAGTCAAGGTCATTTGATAGTGCATGCGGATGTTTCGATACGAATAAACACATTCAAAGAAACTGCTATTGATAAACATAGAAATAAATATTACAGTACTGAAGAAAACAATCAATACTCCAAATTCATTTCTTTACTCTTAACAGCCATTTAAATTCACCAAGATTGAAAGTTTCTAACGTTGTAAAACACCTATTAGAATAAAAATTAATTTCATCAACGATTATTAAGACGACTCTCTTTTAATGGTCGCCATACGGCCACCACATTTGCGTACTACTATATCACGTGGTGATGTCAGTGAGAAGCAATTTCGGGCGAAAACTCCCTAAAACTTCTAAACCTTTTAAAAAATGTTGATGTACCACCCTTCCCCTCCCGGAGTTAATCACTTCTCCTCTGGTCTCAAAGAAGTACGCTCCGAGGTATTACACTGTTACAGGAAGCCTACACTGTTACAGCTAATATTATACAGAAATCGTATTCATTCGATTGAACCCAAGAAAGAAAAATTAAATTTGAAACGCACAAATCCTTCACCAAAAGCATAAAATATGCGGCACTCCTACGCTATGAAAAATATAAGAACAAAGAAACGGCCAAAAGCCTTGTAACCGTTCATGCGTGTGATAAGCCAAATATGATAAGCGCTGATAAACAATGAAAAAACGCCCTTTATATATGCAATTATTTCACTCTCGTTATTCACAACTAAATGGACGATAAAATGCGTAGGTTGCATAAATTCTTTCTTATTTACGCGAGCCTTATAAACCATAAACCTCGAAAAAAAGAAATAGAGATACAAAGCACACTGCTGACGACGAAATTTGTGGCGACATCATTGAGCGGCGCTAGTATCCCCACTCTCTTAGCATGAAAGTCCTGTCTCCTTCCTCCTCCTTTCCTGCCACTCCACTCCTTCGCCATAGCACCCCCCCCCCCTCACTTCATATCGCATTCATCCCTCCCCCGTCCCCAACGCATCAAAAAAATGACAAAACTTGTTTTATGTTAATCCACTAAATAGTTCGCTGACTGTTCCGAATGTTCAAAGCACAACCGTGGCAGTTTCATCGCTGCTATATGCGGAAAAATTCACACAAAATTCGTCACGTAAGGCCTAAGCATTTATTTCCTTAGCTGGAGAGGAGGGGCCACGTGTAGGATTGGATGAAGCTAGCGCTGTTCATATAGAAACGAGATAGACATGGAAGACGACGTTCTATTCCCTTAACCCTTCTCCCCTTGTCACTGTTCTTCTCCATGAAAGATTTAATCCTGTTCGACCCAATATTTTAAAGGATCTTGCGATCTAACTACCTCCGAACTTCATTTTTCTTGACCTCTTCCCCGACTTTTTGAAACTTTATGTAGAGGAAGGGGGTCACAAATCGATCTGGAAACCCTATATCCCACTTGTACAACCACATTTGTAAACGTAAAAATAATAGCTATAGAAAGACAAGCATTTGAAACCGTTATGCGCAATGACTTTTATTTAGGGATTTGGTACCCGTAAAACAACAACAGCAACAATGACAACAATTAATAACGAACAACAACGAGCGAAACATGGATAACAAACTAAAAAGCACAAAAACACGAATAAAAATTTCAATTCCACATTTTTCTTTTAAAATCGGCTTCGTTCATAAAAAGCGTGAATAATTTTCAACAAAATTCATCGAAAATACACATTTTTCTTGTAGATTTTTTAATATTTTGATTCAAAAAATTTATGCTCCATAGAATAAATTTCTTTCCAGATTAATGGCTTGAAAAAAAAAGTGCCAAAAGAAGGAAAATTTTTCAAATAAGTGAAAAAACGTTTGCAGCAATGAATTACTTTCATTCAAGAAATTAATCGCATAAAGTTATCGGGAATTTTAAAATATTTACAAAATATTTCAAAAACTATAACACAACGATGCACCTCTGAAAAAAGTTCTATGTGTAATGCATAACTCATAAATTTTCAACTCATACTCTAGACGGTTATAGAACAAATCCATGCAGGTGAATCCGTCATTTTTTATTGTTATAACGCCTCCGAAAATTGAATTAAACCAAAAACATTACTGGCAATGATCGAACCCAATAAATAAGCCCAACAAGTTTTGCCAATGAATTTGAAAATGCACAAATCCGATTCCAATATTGAAGCTTTCACAATTAAAGGAAATGCAAACGCATGCATAAAATCTCACAAAACACTTCTAGTGAGATCTTCTAATATACTTTTTGGAGCAAAAGATGCACTTCTCTAATGCACCTTCTGCAATTTCTGCTACAAACAAATTCCCTTAACAAAAATACATTGTCAGTGGTGTAAATAATGAAACTGCTAACAATACTTTAAGCGAATGCGCCTTTCTGGAATTTCTCGTAGATTGTAAGCAATCCTGGATCTGTTCGAGGAACGACCACCTTCAATGACTCGCTAAAATCGAAAAACAACACTAACAAAGCATACGAATATGAAGAAAATTTCATAGAAATTAAGAACCTTGGCTATGTTCTTATCTGTTTGTTGCATAACCAATAGTTTGTGAATAAAATAATCAATCGTCCAAATTGATGCCAATCAATGAAAGAATCGCTTATGCATAATCAGCTGTTTACTTAATCATAACAGCATTCGTCTAAATCATTTGCAAACTTACCCGCCAGATCAATCGTTGAAAGAAAAAAAATTTCACGACTTCTCTCATTTCTATCCAAGTACTGGCAGTGTTTCCGTAAACCTTGATAATTCCAAAACTAGTAACGCATTTCGATGCTTTCATATCGTTAAAAATCGGCAAAATATTTCAAAATCTGCACGAAAATCTCGACTATTTCAGGTAAAACTCGAGACATCTCGAAAAATTCAAAGTAAGCGCAATCGACCCGTCCAACTAGCGACGTTGCAAAGTTGGGGGCTTGTGCTACTTCTTCATTCATACGTTTCCACTGCAGATATTATAAGAAACAGGAGAGGCCTTGGATCTTTTATTCTTATCAATTACTTCAAGGAACACCGACAACTGTGAAATGGCTGACATTCAAAAAATTCCATCGCATATAACCTCGCAAAAAGTTTTTTTTTTACAAAAAAGCCATATCACGCAAATTCGGATCCCACCACGAAAATATGCTTTAACTCCTATTAAGTCAACCCTACATCCCTTCCTATTCCAATCCGCCGTCGAAATCTTCGAAAGAAGAATCACAGTATGAGAGGCATAATGCAAAAGAGTTCCATAAAAGCTCACATAGGCTACGTCTGTATATCAGTACCCGAAAATTTAGTGACATCATGCCGGCATACACACGTCAGAATTCAAGACCCGTCAGCATAGACCTGATAGAGAAGATCATTTGACTGGAAACATCAATCGATGGACATAATGAAATTTGAAAAACCCTTACAGGAAATGTTTTCGTCGAACCACTTCAGCAGTGATATCCTCACGCATCGCTATAAGTGCCGCCTGACGACACAACGCTACAATTTCGGCTCCTGAATATCGGTGTGTCCGAGTAACCAACTCCTCCAAATCGACGTCCTCATCAATTTTCATTCGATTCATATGCAGGCGTAAAATCGACAGTCTTAAATTATGTGTTCATAAATGTGTTAAAGATAAGCGCAGTGAACTCCTTCGAGGTATATCAATTCCAACAGCATAGGCAGAAACAGCTGTAAGAAGAGCACACGGACCAATGTAAGAATGAACCCGTTGTTTTCTCTTTCCCTTAGCACTTGCACTCGTTCGTCCTCATCCTCTTAAAAAACCTAACAGCTGGGTTGGCTGTCGTCACCAATCGCGTTTTTGAAAAACACCAATTGAGAGCTGCGACCTTCACCTCACGACATGAGAAGTGCAGAAAACGAACCAAAAGGAGAAGTGGAACAACAAAAATTTTCGTTCAAAGATCGCACAAAAACTTCAAAAGAATTTCACCTTTTTCTTTCTCGCTTCCCACCTGTGTAACCACCTCTGCAATGCACTGCTCAGTCTGTGCCACTGGCACAATACAATTTTTCATATGCAGCATCTGGACAGTCCACATTTTCGCTTTGCAAAAACTGATGCTGTCTAACACGTTCTAAACAAGAAGAGCGTCGAGCGGGAAGAAAATGAGAAAATTTTATGCGGATGCGGTTACAGCCTCCTCTTGCACTCTAAGTATGCGACTTTGTGAATGGCAGCATATTCTGAGTTAAGCTACCTCATACAAAATCAGGCTTCTCGGGATCCTTTGCAAACCCTTTCGGAAGGAGTTCGAATTGAGAGTACGTAGATATGGTCAACGTCACCTCCTGTTTTACCAAGAACTACATGAAAAAACGCTTTGTCGGTGAGCGATGTGCAGAGCGCAAAATGCATTTCTTAGTGGTAATAACAACAAGCCACAAGTTGGACGTTCACAGCCATTACGGGAAGTTACAGCAGTGGCAAAATTTGTACATCGCTTATTGTACAGAAAGGACCCTAAGTGCAAACACAGTTCAAAGCGACGCAGACCATTGCCAACAATACCACTCACCTTCGATATTGCACTGTTTTTAAGCACAGGTAATATGAAACTACTTTCCACTTCCTGCGCGGTCCCACAATTCGCACAGCAGGTAGTAATATTGCCTGGGAGGTAAATCTAGTTCTATCCTCCTTTTCCTTCCCTTCCCCCTCTCCCTGCAAAAAAAACAGATTTTTTGCATACCATTAAATTAAAAAAATCCTCGCCCTAATCTACCATCGAAATAAGCTTTACTCAACAGCAATCAGAGGATGAGGACATACAGGCTCATTGACTCCCGAGCAGCACTACCTTGTAGCACGTTAGGTTTAAAATAGCACCGCCCCAATATTTAGCCATTATATGAAAATCAGTGATGGCATTTTTGCTTTGAATGAAATCGAATCTTTCTTTAGGCATTAAAAACGGAAAACAATTTACCGGGTTTTCTCGTCCGGCAATGGCACATATATAGAACGATCCAATCGACCCGGCCGCAGTAGTGCACTATCGAGCGTATCAGGACGATTCGTTGCCGCTAATACAAGCACGCCGCTCTTCTTTTCAAGACCATCTGTAGAAAATCATAAATATAATAGCTTTCCGAACAAATTTTTTTTTCGTAATTTTAATTTAAAATAAAGGAAATCATTTCTAATTGGTCATCGCGGTAAGCGTTATTCAGCTGTATTCAGTTCCTCTGAAATAAGAACTAAACACTACTTGAGCGGTGAATTCGTGACATCCTTCCTCATCTACTGCCTCTTGAAGAAATGCAAAAGTAGAACGTTCGGTTAATTGTGCCCAATGATAAAGCAAATTCTATAGTCAATATCTAGTTCGGGACTATGAACGAATCATAACTGGCAAGTGAGCAGACGATAGAGACCATCTGGACCATCTAAACATTCCAAATGAAAACATGAACATGGAAAGATTGCGAAACAAACTATGATCGACGCTATAGGTAACACAGTTGGGATGCTTATCCATATAAACCTAGTCAGAATAAAACTACATATTCAAGAAATTGCAACTCCAACCTCACCTGTTCCCAAGTTAAAAGTTCCAGACACATCTATACTCATACATCCAACTGCATGTACATAATCTTGCCATAAATAATTTTGCAATTGCAAAAACATATAAAGAAATAAAAGATGAATTAACTAATAACCTAATTCTGTGAGCAACTGCGCGAGCACACGATCGCCGACTCCACTGCCTGACCTCTCACCTCTGATGACCGCAACCGCATCTATCTCATCAAAGAATAGAATTGCTGGTGCAACCTAAACAACACAAATAATCACTCCAAAAAAAACAAACAAATTCACGATTCGATAAATGAAAACTTATCAGATCATCAACATCACAGAAAGTAAGTTGACATCCCAATTTTGCAATAAAACCATAATTGGTAATAAGGCAGAACGTTTCGCTCCTCATTTTCAAGTACTTTTTGACCCTCCATTTTCTGATCTGACCAGTTCTCTTCACCGTATTGGAATTTCAGATATCTTTTGTCCAAGAGTTTGCGGTTCGATGGTTCACTTCTTGACATTCCTCTTCGATTGAGGCCGAGGTTCAACTCTGATAACTCGTAAAGTATTTCGACTTAAAATCAGTTGTGCATTCAGGTTCAAATTCACAACCTCGACAGCATCGAGCTAAACCTTTGTCTATCACTTGAAAAACATCTCCCACCCCCTTAATCCTCAACTCTTACATAGTAACCGAGCGGGTTTTCAAAATAAACAGCGCCACCTTCTGTTACCTGTCTCGCTCGTCGAAACATCTCTCGGACTGCTCTTTCTGATTCGCCGACCCATTTATTGAACAACTCAGGTCCTTTTACAGCCAGAAAGTTTAAATGAGACTGCGAAGCAAGCGCACGAGCAATGAGCGTTTTACTGCATCCTGGTGGACCATAGAGTAAAATTCCGGATGGTGGCTCAACACCGAAACGCTTGAATGCATCTGCATGCAATTGTGGCCAGATGACTGCCTAAAAGACAATAATTCTTTTTCATGCGTTATCAACGTCTGCTCTCTAATAATATCTCTCGTTAGAGAGAGACTAGGCGACAAGCGCACAAACGTTGATACCCCCTATGGAGGGCGAGAAAGAACACAGGGCTCGGTCGTTTGAATGACCATTCATTGGCTTCATGGGAATGGCGGTTTTAATTCCCTCCTTTTATTCCCTTTAAGTGACATTCAAACTGCAAACGATTATGGATGAATCGTGTCCTACTCAATAATTATTTACATTCCACTCTACTCAATTCCCTTTTCTTGAATTTTTAATCAGCTGAAACAAAAATCAACAGAAATGACAGGATTGATAATCATAAATGTCACCAATGTTCGATAAAATAGCAAACTAAATTTTACAAATCAAGCAGAAAATAGATAGAAGGAAAGAGAATCAAAAAATTTCATGCAAAGGGAGAAAAGTTCGATCAAGAAATATCCATGCAATAGGAGAAAACCTTCTAAAACTAATAAACAACAATTACAGCTCACATAAGTGGTATGAAATCAACGCCCTACTGCACCAGTAAAGGAAAGCGGTGAGGGATACGCTCTCTCTCCACTAAGCTTAATTGAGGAAATTATTAAATTTTAATGGATTTTCCACAAAGGTTTCTCTTCCAATGCAGAACTTTTTTCCAGTTGGTTGAATTTGAAAAAAAAACGACAGGAAAATTTCCCCAAAACTTGAACAAAATCCTTTTCAATCAATATAGGTGAACAGCATCATAACTCTTAATGGCAATTAGATTAATTCTCATCCATACCTGCTGGATCTCGGTCTTGAGTTCATCATTTCCGCCGATGTCCTCCCACTGTACGTCAGGTACCTCCAAAACGAATTGTCGGATACCTGTCGGACGAACACGTCTGCGAGCTCTTTCAAACCTCTTTACGACATCTGAGTCACTCTTGGCATCGGATTCAGCCAAGCAACACAGACACTTCAAATCGGAACCCGTAAATCCATGAGTTTCTCTGTAATCAAACATCATATGCATAATAACCCCAACATAACATCACATCCACCTACTTACAAATGTAGTTATTCATTCAAAAAATCGAATATCCTGAAATTATTTATTTTGCAATTCGCAAATTGTACTGTTTTCGGTTTTGACTTATTTCTTGATCGAAGTCATTTAAGAGACAACACACCGAAATACACCAATCGGCTGTCTTATGTGTTTCATAGAAGCTTCCTTATGCTCAACGCTGTTGAAACGCCTCGCTTACTATATAATACGCGACATACAATAAAACTCCGTTCTTGAGTTTTAGAACTAGTGGATATTCAAATTTTGGTCGGTTGAAAATTTATTGCAGGAAAATCCGTAGTCTTCATTTTACCTTAGTTACTGAATATTATTTGCTGAAGAAAGCGTTCGTTATTCGTCTTTCGAAATTCATGAAATACAAAAGAATTCAATTCAAAATCCAGAAACAAAAAGAAATCGCTCTTTTCAATCCAATCGAATGCTTCATATTCCAGCGGATTTCTTATACAAATAAATACGCGATTACAATAGCTTTCAAGCCTTAATCTGCAACTGACGACCAACTTTACAGCCGTCTGCAAAAGGCAATTCTGCATGGTTTGTCACCGCAGGCAATTTTCTTAACCCCTTCCTTCAGCAAATATGACATTAGGACCTTTTCATAAGCATCACCACATGAAAAAATAACTGAAAAAAGCACTCACCTTGCAATGCTCTCGATGAAATCTCTAGACGCAAAGCCGTCTTCACGGAGGAACACGTTAAGAATTTCAATACGTTCGATTAGTGAGGGTACAGTGAGTTCAATTTCAATTGGAAAACGACGTCGTAACGACAACTCTAGCTCATCCACTTGTCGTATAGCAAGTACAAGTGACAAGCTCCGATGACTATCCATTAGCCTGTAACATCTCTTTAAGTCTCGACATCCACTCAACAAACTGCAACATCATACATTTTCTATACGCTGCCAGTTTTAGTGATGAGATGAAATGCGTTGTTGAGACATTAAAGACACCTACCACCGAGAATCCGATCAGAGCATCCGGATCGAATCAGAACACCGGTCAGATAACCAATTCAAACCCCTCTACGTTCACTGCATTCAAACCTCTTAAACAACTTCAATTTATCCTGCTACAGAATCAATGACGATTCTTGTTCAAATAAACCTCGACGTAGAAATACGAAAACAAAACGAGTGAATGAACAGTTACGACATTCATGTCAGAGAGGTTTATTTCATCGAATATGTCCACAATCTCAATGTGAGCCAACGAAGTCCGCTTAGTGAGTAGTTGGATAATAAGACACACCCCAGTTATTAGACAACCATCGATAAAGAAAACAATTTTCGAAAAATTAAAATACCGTCTTCCCTAAGAACTTCTTTTAAGACACAAACGAGAAAGCATTTTTTAAACATACACTTGTATTCTGGTGCAATTTTTAAAAGCAGCCATGCAAATCGAGAAACCTTATTAATTATAAGAAAATCACTTCCTCTAAAAGTAGCGACCTGGTCCTTCCACTTGCCTCTCTTCCGATTTTAAAACCCAAGGAGTGGAAAAAACAAGGGATGAACGATATTCTCACCCGATGCAACCTTCATCACCCACCGCTGAATGTGGCACAGCAAAAACATTAAATAAATATTCAACAATTAAAAGAATTTAATGCTACAATCAGTTTCTAAAACACATTTCTGTAATAAAGTATACATTTATGCGATGTGCTTAGGGACAGGTCACATATACCATATAAATCTATATATCCTGAGTAAACAAAAACACCTGGGCGGAAATCGGTAATGGGCGAACAACCAAGTGTTTTTGGCGGAAATTATACGTTTTTACTTGGAGGAAAATGTTTGCTAAAAAACCTCTTAGAGATACTAACGGTAATCAAATGTAAAAATCCCTACGGCAATCTTCCTTAACAGCAGAAAAAAAAAACAAAAAATAAATAAAAATAAAAGATAAAAACAAACCTCGATAATATTTGTGTGCACGATGAGTCGGTTTTCTTCTTCAAATCATCATAATCATCTACGAGGATCGCCACTCTATTAACGTTTCCTAATAAGGCGATTTGTTCATCGAAATCCGAATTGCTTTCAATCGTAACAGCCAAATTACCCAACTGTTCGCGTATAATATTCAACAATAGAGTCTTACCACAACCCGACATACCCGTTATGATAATCGAGCACGCGTTCCCACCACTGTAAAATAATTGCTGCACTTATTGGTACAAACTTCGGAGTACTTAATAATATCAATTAGTGAGAACGCAGGACCACCGTTTCTTCCCATCAAAAAAATCGACCATCGAAATCAAGATCTACCTTTCTGAGGGAGCCTGAATATTCACCAGCCAAAAGAATATCAAGTTTCATCAACACATCAATGCAGATCGAACTCCAATCCTCTGGACCGACTGAAACGCCGTTGGATCAACATTTTCCGTTTCAATATCAGAAAAACGGACAATGACTTGCTGAGAATGTGAAAAAATGGCCTTCTGTTGTTTACGGAAAAAGACAACGGTTTCGAATATTAAAATCACCGAGGTCAAATCCAAAATTACTAGCGCAGCGAAGGGAGTTAAGAGCGATTTACTATAAATTACCACCATAACTCAGCTTAATCGAAGAGCTTTTTAAATTTTAAAAGATTATTCAGTGAAGTTTGGCATTTTCTACCCGAGGTAATATAAGTTGCATCTATTTATATGATCAGATATTTATAGCAACAAAAAATTCAGTTATGCAACCTTCCACTAGAAGTAATATAACTTATAAATTGCTTTCCAACACGTCCTTGTTCCCTCAGTTGTTCCTTAGCACAACCACAATAAAAACTTTTTCAAGGGAAGGAAGAGTGGGGGAGATTTCTTCCGTCGGATCACATGAAGAAGAATGACGAAAATACCTGAATTCCCAAATTTCCTTTCAGTGCAAAACGATGAAAAAATTACTACTAACTCAGACCTAAACGCAATGACGAATCAAAAACTGTTGCAGAAATACAATAAATGTATCGCTTTTTATGCGATTTTAAAGATTCCCTCTCACCTGAAATTTTCTCCAGTGATAGGGGATGGAAGAAGGAAAGTTAAATATTTCCCTCTTCCCCAACATTATCCTCTCAGAAATAAAACTATACTATACATTTTCTTTCAAGCTATTCAGTGCTTACTTTTTCAACGGTAAGATGAGGAAATTCTGCAGATCGCTCTTCGCCTTTGCGGCGCCGCCGAAATCCGCAAAAGTTAGCTTAACATCGTTCTCTTTGTTTGCTCTATTAGAAATCACTGCCATGCACTTTGCCGGTAAATGCATCACCGTCGGTAACTTGCGATCACACGACGCCAAGTTCAGATCGGCCATCTTGACCTCCAATGGAGCTTCTATCCGGAATTCACACAGCTGTCCATAAAAGGGGATCTTCAACGTTTCCTCGATATTCACGTAACTATTAGACAAGTAGGCACTTGCGTATTCCCTAAAATATCATATTTTAATGACCTTTTTTATATTATAAAATATATCAAAATACCATACTAAAATATTTTAAAAACGCAGCCATTTAAACGAAAGCACTCTCTTTTTTGAATAGGCTTCGAGGGAGCAAGCGGTTATACCAGACCATTTCAAATTTGCCCAATGTTTCGGCACCCCTTCCCATCCCCCCACTGTACGATGGAATGGACTGAAGATCGGCTACTTGATCTATAAAAATAAAAACGTGCTATGGGGATCAGTAGGGATCTATTACTCACTTACAACACATTCCATTGCCCAATAATGAAAATAAAATAAAGAAAACAGAAGACTTTCAAAACACAACCGTTCACGCACTGTACTACAGACAATGATACAACAAATTAGAAGGATTCGCTTTTTTTCCTACTTTGTGAACAGATCCCTTCCTCCCCTCCCCTGTAATAAACCCAGTGGCAATTAAAATCAAAAAAGAACCAACTCGCTGGCATAGCAATTTGCTATAAACTCCTTTTCGTCATGACTCCTAGCAACATTTAAAAAAGATTTTCGATTTTAAAAAATCTTGCAGATGAGAATCCGGGGACAAGTGAGCACTGCAATTTCGATCATCTACCCTCTTTGACTGCAGAATGCGGAATGTCCACATTCATGACTAAATTATTTCATGCAAACTTTGCTGTTGTTCCTCTCAATTCCTACTTCAACTTTAAAAATCAAAATATCACCGCAGAAAAAATACCAACCTGAAGTGATCACTGGAATAGAAATCATACGAATCCACCAATGGTCTTAAACAAATCCTCTCCACCCGCACAATAGACGGCTCAGGAATTGGAACGATACGTACAAGACGGTCACACGTACAGTACGCATGCCAAAAACACATTTGAGATATCTGCAATATTCAGTATGCCACGAACTTGAATACCAATATATGAAATTAAACATTAAATCGAAAATTCGAATGCCAAAACGAAAACCATTGAAATTATGAGATAATAAATCAACAAATTAACAAGGAGGGTTACATTCCATGTAGTTTTCACAATTCTGACTAATACAGCTATCAGTTGACTAGAGATGCTCAAAAGCGACGATAAATCGCCTAATGATGCAACTGGCATTAGCAATCTCCCCTTAGATTTCCACATAAATAAAATCCACAACTCCTTGAGCTACTCAGCTAACAGAGCAACCATTAGGACTTACTACATCATTCCCATCAACTTCGCAGCTTCCATCCTTTTCTTAGAAAAAAACTGAGATAACGTTGAGGATAGTTAAATACCTCTACGCTATGATATTCCTGATATTGAGGCTCACGCTAGTCGGTGACTTCAACTTCCATCGATGCTATTATGTAATAAAGCCCTCACCGAAAGTATTGCCAACGATTACTCTTTGTTTCTTCTCATTTCACCTATTATTGCAGTAATATTAAAAATAACAGGGAGAATTCATTCACTGACCACAACAAGTGTGCTGGGCGAAAACCGGTCACTGAGAGTGGCGAGTCTTTGAGGGAGGCAAGTATGAGCTATACTTTTAGCAGACTAAGCTATACCAGTTGCCTGTTTATGAAATTTCTTCACAAATGCATTAGCATGATAAACATAAATGTAAATGAAAAAAGAACAGTGATTAGTACATCTCACATGAAACCTCTCAATTACAAGCCTCCCCCCCCCCCCCTCTCCACTCATAAATTCGAAGTGCCGCGCTACTGATCCCATCGTTGATTCGAAGTACTTTCATCGTTGACAGCAATCTATCTTCCTACATCCTAAGCAACCATTCAGACATAACAAAAAGATAAATACTTCACATCAGAAGAAAAAAAATGCAAACCTGATCACATGGCCAAAGAGTTGCAACATAGGAAGCAATATCCGTAAACATAAGGCATGGTTGTCTTGGCAGCACTCCAAGTTGAGCTAGAGTCTCCGAATGCACTAGTGCCACATTATATTTCTCCCATCCACTAATATTCGGCGGCAGAAAATGTTCAGGCTTAGCGACCGAGTGTTTGACGGCAATCAAAACTCGTAACGGTGAAACTAGCTGCACCTCACTTTCATATGGATCACTTCCGCAACTATCCTGAAATTCACCGTGTAGTCGTTTAACTTTAAACAAACATCTAGTAGTGCTGACTTCTAAACGGTATGAAGTCTATCCAAGTATGATATAGAAGGATGAAGGTTTAATGAGCTGGTGGCAGAGGTAATAGTGCCTAAAAACTTCGTCACTTCATCAAAATGTTACTAGAAACTTTTAAACCATGCTCGTATAGAGATCTTAAGACTTTAAAAGCATATCTACACGGTTCCACGGGTATTAAAATGCCTCAAGTATGACAGTTGAATAGGGAGGAGGAATTAATTCAAATAGAAGGAATTTCATTCACACACGCACCTATTTTCTAAACATTTTATACGGTCACCTATAAAAAAGAATGAAAATTCCAGAGAAAAGATATGATGTTCGAGGTCTTTTTATTTGGCGGTAAGATGACGATCTCCAGATCATCGCATCAACTATACATGGTTTCGGACTTGACCTGAGATTAAGCAAGGAAACTAAAGAAATCAAAATGGCCGGAGTGACCACTCAATGACTCCAGCTGGTCTACTAAGACTATTTCCGATTTGCAGCAGATGAAGCCAACAGCTTAGCTTACAGCAGATGAATAACCAACAATGTAGTGATGAGGTGGCTGGTAGAAGATCTAGTAACTTCATTAGAGAGTGAAATAGTTTACAATTAATAAAAAGAGGACTGTAGAATGTTTGCAAACTTCCTGTGCAAGAATTTTGGGCAAAATCGTTTCCCACTTGACACTCTTTCCTCGCGATTGTATTAACACGGAAATTAAAACGCCCACAACGAGAGACACTTCAAAATGAAACGAACTCACTCTTTCAAGTTATAGAACTTTTTGGAGATCAAAAACTTTGAGGAAAGAAGATCAAACAATACATTTCCTCCGACCCATTTTTCCCTCTATTCCTACCATCTTCCGGATGATCAAAAGGATCAAAAAATGATACAAGGACAGGACATAAGAGCCAATTCCGCTGGCGATTGATCAAAGATGATGAAAACTCTCGTCGATGCCTTATCAACAAGCTAGGAACTCCGACAATGCCAACTTTCCTATGCTTTTCTCCAAAGAAACGACACTCATCGACCATATCCATATTTAAGACAGTAAATTATTAAACGTTTAAGAAGCACTGAATTAATATTATTATTGGAATTAAAATTGGACTGATTAAATTAAAATGTAAAAATTTACCTTATGGCGTTGAAAATCTTTCGAAAGGACGAAGCATGAACACACATCACATTCCGTAATCACCTTCTTTTTCTTTGCACTTGACATCGTTCTCGAGAATCTAAACATTAATGCATTCTATTCTTTATTCTTTGATGTCTATTCGACTATAGCCACATCTACGGAACGACAAACAAATAATAAAAAACAATATACCAAAGTATATTTTTTTTTAAATAACAATTTTAGAGTGCAACAAAATCAATTGATGAATACTCAAACTCTTCCTTCTTCTTCTCCATCATCTTCTCCCTCCCCCCTCGCCCCTTCAAGATTTTGTGACGATTTACTTTCCAAAAGGTTTCCCATGGAAATTAACGTTCATCTAGGCAATAGACAAAACGTAATTTTTGCTCTAGTACGCATAAAGCTACAGAAATGAACGAAACTCGACTTGAACAAACATCTTCCTTTTTTTCAGTAACAAAATTTCCACACATTAGGAGGCCAGAATGAATGGGTTTTAATTTTGAAGTACTCATAATAATCCCTCTTTTTCTCGCATAGCGAACATAAACAAATAATCCACACTTTTTGGCATGCAACATTTCTACGCGAAATTTGTGCCTAATTGGCAAACGGTCAAGAATAGTTTACTTGGAAAGACTAGGTTCGAAAAAAAGCCAACAATGGTACTTCGGTGTCGACTGCTTAACGATTTTTGGTGATCATCGAATCGCGCTGAAAACGAATCAAAATGTTTTCATCTTCGGAAGTAATTTGGTTCGAAATTTCTAGAACTGTTGAATTTCTCGCGCTTGCTCACCGTTTAATTGTGATTCACTTCTTGGACGTTCGAAAACATAAAGCTACCAATTCCGCATCACATAAAAGACTGAAACAGCATTTTTCCTAAACGGCGAGCGACAGAACGGTTACATGTGTGTTTCTGTATTCATACGCTTGGTATCCGACGACTCAACTCCCACCTTATTTAAGTTCAAAATGTGGAAAATTTACGCCATTTTATCTCGGACACTAAATGGTAATAAGGCCTGCTTTTCTAGACATGCTCTTCGAAGCTGTGCATACTTCAAGAAGTTCGTCATCGAACCTAAGCATATTCGGGCCAACAATTTTGGCTAACAAATTTTAGCCCAATACGACGAAACCTTTTTATTTGAGAACTCAAGTGTGAATGAATGACACTGACTGCATCGGTCAACCCTTCAATGGATTTTCCCTCATCGCTCTTGCGCTTGACCAAACCAGGTCCAATTCTCAGACAGGTATAACCACCTGAATTCTTTTCCCCACAATTTCTAAGCGAGGGCCGAAAGTGGAAAGGAATAAAGTATCAATGCAACCAACTCAAAGAAAAGCTTCCGACGGAGAGAATCCCGAAAAAAAGCGAAATTTTGCTGACAAGTACAAATGCTCTGAGGAATTTTTTTTTTGGGAGGGGGGAGGGGAGAGACCACTATAAAACGTTCGGAAAGCTAGTTGGAATGAGGCATAGCGAGCAACGAAGAGCAACTTTGACCCTAGTAATGCAAAATCAAAACCAAGGAATTTAAAACCACGAGCTCTTTCCTCCCTAATACACCTATGCCCTCCCCCCCCCCCCCCCTCCTCCCTCTTCCCGCCACTATTTCCAAGCACAATCCGGGCATTTGCTTCCTTGAATATTTGAAAATACTGCGTTAATATGTTTTACGACGAAGATCAGATCCGACCACGCCATAGGGTGAAGCATTCTGCATCGATATGCTGAAAAACGATTAGAACGTATTGTTTTATGTGGCTTATTGATAGCTTGTATCATCTAACATCTCATATAGTACAAATATTATGAAAAAATAACCTTGAAGAGGGCTCTAAAATTTCGGAGGTGAAAAATATCAGAAACATTGGCTAGTCGTCAACAACGAATATAAAAATAGAGATCAATGTGAATTTGGAGACAGAGATAAAAATTTTTTATTTCATCAAACAAAACATTACTAAATGCACCTGAGCAAGCATTCCATAAAAGCACAGAAATAATTTACAAGAAAAGTTTGTGCCTTTTCTCTTCCATTTCTACGAGTTAATCCCCCCCCCCCCCCCCACCTCAAAAAAATTCCACAACATTTTCAGTCATATTGCTTCTATAGTGACCCAAATTTCATCGTTAAATGCCATGCATATGGTGCATATCACTCATTATCACAAGAGATGATTTATGTGGTCATTCCCCTCATTCAGTATTAACCGTTAAAATAAAAATACAACCCACTAGAGAGTGATTAAAGAAAAACAATAACGATCGCAATATGATCACATATAGGAAACGGCCAGAGAGAAATTTCAGAACAACACAAATATGCTTCAACAGAGGAACAATAATCAAAAATATGATAAAACGAAACCAAAGGTTCCACAAAAAGACTTTCGCACAAGGCATTTCAAAAAACCACTAAGATTAGATATAGGAGAATGTAGGATAGCGGGACCGGAACGAGCGGGATGAAAGTGGACAGATCAGTGCTGTCCTCATCATGCACCATTGCAGTTCACCATGAAGCCATCAAATCCTTGCGCACATCTTTACCGTCTACGAAGAGTACCAACTTAACCGTAAAAGGGCAATTCAACCAACATAAAAACAGCTGCATCCGCAATTCTATCAATCACTTGAAGTGATCACTTTGGTTGCGAATAGAGATCGTGAATACATCACATTCCCTCACAGCCTCTACTTCAAATTCGACCTCCACTGAGGCAAAGAAGCATTCGGCGTTGAATATGCTGAAATACGATATTAAAAATATCGCGACCAATTCTCAGAAAAACGGAAAAGACATTTCAGACGGCATAATTTTTGAGATTTTCTCAAATTTAACCTTGAGCAATATTCGCAGTCCGGTCGCTGTTGGAAACAACGGTTTATTATAGCATACACCCTAACTGTGCATATATATATATATATATATATATATATATATATATATATATATATATATATATATATATATATATATATATATATATATGCATATATATAAACTTGAGGCAGAAATTTATGCTAAGCGTTCTTCGCTGCCATATCGTCGGCAGCCCGATCCATCCTTCCTCCCCTCTCCTTCGCAATCCCCCCCCCCCCCAAATAGATGCATAATGGGCGAAAAAGTTGGAAAACGATTGCCAAACAGACCAAATCCGAGATAAAACAAAGGCGCATTTCACTTGCTAATTAAGATTGAGATCCAATAGCTATAAAACCAGCGCATGTCGGTTTAAGCAAGAAAACTTTTGCACTGACCTGGCGGCGGGGCGTTCATATTGGCTGGAGGAATGGCAAGTCTTGAAGGAGGGGCAGCGAAATTCGGAGGAGGAACGGCAACATTAGGAGCAGGAACATTAAGGAATGGTGGTGGAATATTGAGGTTAGGTGGAGGCACATTGAAATGCGGTGGCGGAATCGACAAAACTGGCGGAGGAATACCGAACGATGGAGGCGGTAAACGTCCTTCAAATCCAGCAGTCGTTACAACGGAAGTTGTAACATCACTGAAAATGAAATATTTGTCAAAATCAACTATTCAACAATGGAATACAAAATTCCCTCACAGGATTGGTATACATCACTATTTTCCAATCACTTAATCAACCGTCATTAAAAGTCGCCTTGGACCAGAATAAACACTCCTAAAATATTAGCCGCGATGATCTTATCCCAAAGGGTAAGTTTTCGTTTTTATATTGGGAATGAAATATAAAGAGGAACAAACTGAAATTGCAAAATGCCAGAAAGCCTGGCATAAAACCATATAGAAAAATGTCCACTTTCAACAGAAATACCTTCGTATTCCTCTCCCTTTCATTCAACATGACTCGGCTATTTTATCCCCGAAAGAATTTATAGCGGGGACAATTGTGAAGAAGTAGAAGAAAGACACACAAAACTTTTCATGTCTTTTTTCACAAGCGGGAAGACTTCATTCACTGATATTTTCTTGATGCAAACCCTATTCCACCTCGACCACACATCAAGACAAGTAATGACACAATAATCGGACAAAAGCATATCAAGCTGTCAGTGTTTCATACTTATTAGCTTGGAAGTAATCCAGATATTCCATTTTCCAAGATTTTAGCAAAAGAATTCTGCTCCGTTTAAGTGATATTCCTCCACCTTTGCGATGGCGTTTTGTATTAGGCAAATTGAGTGTCATACTTCCGCTATGTATAGCAGCTTAACACGACTTCCATAGATGAATTCATTTATAAAGTAACTAAACATGTCAACATCAACAGTAATAATGGTCACGACAAACCATAGTTCTTGCTCTTTGGTTTCGTTCCTGTAAAGATAAAGTTGTTTTTACTATGGTGCTATGAAATAAGGAATAACGAACAGAAGAAATTAAAGAAATGAAAAATAAAAAGGCTTCGAGCAATGTCAAGCATTCAATTTGAATATCAATTTCTTTGTGCCTGTAATCGAAATTCAGTGTGCAGAGAAGAGGCTTACCTGCAACGCAGTACGGCATTTTTATTCCCATAAAATGAAGGCACAACTTTAAATTAAACCTAAATTATGTGTGCACAATTGCAGCAACAAGTAGTAGGCATGATAGCATGATGCATACCGAGATCCGTTTGTTCCTCCCTCAGGTGGCCGCAACTTCGGTGCAACTGAAAAACAACAACTATTGATTAGCAAGCAGTGTTAGCATCAAGCTTTCGAAAATCGAGGAAGCTCGTGATTCGGAGATCTCGAACAAACTTCGAAGATGTCAAAGTGAAAGCGGAAGTGTAGACTCCTCAAAATTAAGAAAACTTCAAGAACCGGTTTTATCCTGAATTCTGAAAACTACTCACGAAATTTTTTAGAGGCCAATACAACTTGCAACAGCTCATGCATACTAGCAAAATAAATCAGAAAAACAGACAAGACGCTGCAGGCATATTGCAGCAGTCACTTCAGTTCCCACTGTCCCTCCCTCTTCTCCTCTGAAGGTAAAGATAACAAAGCCCCTTCCCCTTGCTTTCCGAAAAATTCAAAGCGGTTCTTCGAACTGCAGTCTCCGGGGAAAATCTGAAAACCCTCACACTGTCATGGAAATATAAATGCGCTTACTTGATAAGCTTGAAAAGTTGTTTTCGAGCACAGGGCAGCTCGCTTCCGCTGGAGTTTGACGAGGCAATACTACCTCACTCGCAGGTAAGCCATGCTCCCGCAACTGACGATCGCACTCTCGGATCCGCTTCGCTTCCTCATCCAGCACTGCGCGTAACGTCCTTAAACCTTGTTTTTGTTATCATACCATGTTTTTATGCACCTTTGAAATCATTTGTGCTCAGTCCTTCTTACTCTTCAAATTCCGGCAAAGTAGAATGAATTCCAAGTAGAAAATTCAGAAAGAAATAAAATGAAATGTAAACTAAAGAGGAAACTCAAATGACTTGATAATCAGCATAATGCACTAATTTCAACTGTCGCATCACCCAGTGCAATATTACCCGAAATTTAAATGAAAGACAGCGAGAGGCGATACACATGTTCATGATGATGCGCGATCATATAACGTTAAAAAATCCCCTTGTTCCCTTTCCATCACCCTCCATATCCTTCTGCGTTGCCTCATCTCTAAAAGCTCCCTTAATTATTCCCAAAAAGAAGAGCACTTTGCTTACCCACTCTTCGAGAAAAGAAAAAACGGGAAACGAAAAAGTGCCAATGAAAACCACAAAAAGCACTCATCTCAATAAATTAAACAAATCCTACTTCAGCTTAGCTTCACCGTTGTTGAAAGCATGTGATGTCGCTTTATTAAGCTTCAACAGCTTCACTACCCATCTTCGCAAATCGTTAGCTCCCATTCGGCACACCTGAACTCATCAAAAAGGTTAGTAGATAGATATAAAACATAGATTAAAGGGTGGAGAAAATGCCGAGGATTTTTTCAAGATAAACTTTCGCCATTGAATTCTATTGAAATGTTTGTTTCAAAGAGCAGAAAAAAATCTCATCCTTCGATAAAAACAAAAACACAAATGTTACTATCACTGATCAAAAAGCAAAACAAAACACAACAGGAGCAGCTAATAGAAAAAAAGGCATCAGAACAAGCAAAAAAAAAAACGAAAAAAGAAAATGGAGTGAAAAAATTCGTGGAGAAATTTGAAAAAAACAAGGGCGAAAAATTTTATAAAGAAATAAAGGCAGCTGCATTTGAATTTTCATGAAAGAAAAAAAAAATCACTCAAAGATCTTTCTGAAATTGAAAGCTCATAGAGAAGGGAGTGGGTGGGGATGGGGGTGGAGGGGTGGCGGAGGGGCCGGAAGGTGAAGTGATGATTAACAATACCGCGGTCAAGCAAGCGTGCAATGCCACATTTCAAGCAAATTTCTGCATAGATTTTGAATAAATCAAAATTTTTAAGCGGATACCTATTTCTCAGCACACCAAATCAAATATCTCATCATTACACAGCTTATTTCCGTCGCTCTACCTGTTTATTTTTGTCTATCATCGAATTTCTGTCTGATGCAATGCTATACTCCCATTACTTTTATTTAACGAACAACTTTGTTCGAGCCTTGTAAGAACTTTTGGCAACCTCTGCAGACATTGATTTGAAAACAATGCTCTGCATGACAGAGAGCGAGCTAGGAATGACAGGAGAAAAGATACAGACAAGGGAATGAAAGCGAGGAATAAGCAAGAGAGAAAAGAGGAGAGGAGGATAAAAAAGAGTGGGAAAAAGTGAGTGATGAAAAGGAAGTGCTGGAAGGGAGGAAGAGGTGAAAGGGAGGAATAAAACAGGAAAAAGAGGGAAAAGAAATGAAAAACGAGGATGAGGAATCCTTGTTGAATATAAAAATTAATAAAAAACATAGTGGTCATTTAAAAATTAAAAAAACATACCTCCATTTGTGTTGGAACTTTTGCGAATTCATTCCGAATATCCGTCAGTGAAAGGACCCGCGATTTCTCTTCAGCATCACCTTGCCGACTGGCACGTCCCTCACTTTCGCTCTCATCATTCCTAAAACCTCCATTCGCCTATACTCTCTAATTGCAACTATAAAACGCTCAATCGTAGAGAAACGAGAAATGAAAAAAGCTCTTATGAAACACTGGCCGAAATATGCAAAAACCTATCGAGTGATCAGTTGTCAAACAATGGGCGACTTGATATGATAAGTTCGCAGCATTGTACGAAGGTAATTCTTTATGGTACGATGATTAGATAAGTGCGGTAATGTTATCAGTAAAACGACTGTTGGGAATATTGTCAACTGCTGGTTTCATTAGACTAGAGTCAATCACTGTCTAACTCACTCTTTGGGAACTCGTTGTCACTCAATCCAACCTATACCCTTTCCTCCTCCTTCTCACACCTATTTCCATGAAAAGAGAGAGGGAAAAAAAATTTGTGCTTTATAATCCTCAATGTTTTTACTAGCTTTAAAAACATCTAATTAATTCTCTCTTCTTATTTACCAAAAAAAGGAGCCGTGAATCGCTTGGGGTTGATAAACGAACAATAAATCTCAGTTTAAAAAAATCCGGAAATACGACCTCACTTCATTATGTTTTTAAAAAACTATACGCCAAAAGTTCGCGACTCCATCTCCCAAACAAAAGGGGATAAGGAGATATAAATGGAATCCTTAACCATATCTATGAAGGTATAAAATGTAATACGCAATAAAATTCTCCTTTATAAAACATCACTTAATGCTAGCGTTACTTATGAAATATACCACTTTTCTTCTTCCAAGCAATCCTGCCCTATGCAATGTCAGTAGAATCATCTATTCCTATTCTAGTACTTACCTGTCTCCATTCCGGGAAAGGTAACAACTCTTAATCATACAGTGATGACGATCACAAACAGTATGATTTGGCAGTGAAGTTTTGTAAATTAAACAAGATCCCCAAGGAGCATTTCCCGTCCAGGTAATATTTTCTGATAGGAAACGAACTGTTTCCATACTTCTATCGAACACAACATTCAACTATACAATCACTTATATAATCGTAAATTTTGTTCAACCTAATCCGGCAGAATTCCAGAAAAACAATAAAAGAAAGGTAAGTTTAATCTGCAAAAAACATTACACAATGGTAGCAAATTATGTTTGCAGCGGCATATCACCAACAAAAAATTTACATTTTAATCGTCCGCATTTAAAAGCAAAAATGATCCAAATTTTCAACAACTCATACTAGCCTACTTCTAAGCAGTATTATGCAGCTTGCACCTTTTTTGTGCAAACTTTACTTTTTTTTGAAAAACTGATCCGACTTATCGAAAATTTTCTTGGAATACTTTCCTTCTCAACAAAAAAAAAATCAACTTTATTCCAAGATTCATCTATTATTTAGTCGCAACATCAAGTAGAAGCAGTTACCATTTCGTATCGTAATCACCATTGAAAGATTCCTATTAGCTTTTAAAATTCAGCAAGAAAAACTCCCATCCGCTCCCCAAATGGGTAGCAAGAATTCCTACCCGCTTCCAAAATGGGTAGAAAATCCCCAGCAACGTTCACAATTGGCTTCTTACTGATCATTTAAGAGAACTCCACTTCCTTCTAAATTATATCTTACAATGTGAATTAAAAAAAGTCTGTATTTTCCAAAAACGAAATAAAAATTCATTTAGCCTCTATACATTAACAAATGAACATTAAAGATAAAAACCAAATTTCTTGCATTGTTTCCTTGGTATCCATAATCTCACCCTCTTCCATTCTGTCGAATTCCACTCACCTGAAAATCAACACTGAGTCCTTCTTTCAACACGCACCTCGTTTTTTTTGAATACTTAAGTAGTTGCCTTTAAATAATTTGATATTTACCTTTAAGCAATTACCTCGCTAATTTAGTAAATAGTAATACCTACCTTCAAACACTCACTCAAGAAAGTTCATGCAAGTTTTTTACCTTTCCATACCGCTCACATCCATCTCCCCCTTCCCACTTTATTATCAGACAGCATTCACTTCCAAAAAAAGACCAGATGACCTTGCTAAAGCTATTCGTTAGTGGTCAACGATCAAATAGCAAAACTTTCATCGATCTGTACGCAACACATCTGCTCAACTGCACCAAAATCAAAATCAGTGGTCATATTTTTTACCAAACATTTCTACCATTTATATTTTATCCCCCCCCCCCCTCTCCTCCCTCCACCTCCACAAAAAAACAGTGAAAATGGATTGCCAAAAAGCTTCACTAATAAATATAATAATCGCTAGCTCAGTAAATATCCTAATAAAAAAAAAGAACTAAAGCAGTCAACCGGATGACGTCATAACCGAAAATACTATTAGATATAAAGCATCTCATGTCTACTTTCAGCTTCCGATAAGCACAAAGATTTCAGCCGCGGAACTTATTTAGCAATGAATCAATCAGGGATTTGCTTGCCGTGATGCCAAACTCCTAAGTTTTTTTCACTTATGCTATTAGTTCTCTCCCGCCTCAGCCCTTCCCACCTTTCAGGTACAGAAGCCCTCTTTCACCGGTTACCACACCTGTGAGCCATAAGCAGCATATACTTAATTCGATAAGAGTCCTTTTCATATTATTCTGCTACCCGAATAAATAACACCGAACTTTCCATCATAACCCGTATGTTTCACCACTTCTACCTTGATTAATCATAACGAAACCAGCTCAACGATCATCACTTGCGATCCTCCATTCAAACAATCACAAGGAACACATCACTTCACGCGCACAAATCATGAATATGAGCATCCTCTCTCTGATTTTCATTCCTTCAGTCGCTGATATCGCCCAAGGTAAATTAGTTGCTGAGGAGGATACACAGAGTTGGGGGTGAGGAACACCCTTCAATTAAGAGAAAAAGAGTTCCCCCTGAGAGTGGGACCAACTATCGTTATCAAAACTCCTTGTTGAACAGTATACAAAAAAAAAAATACATAAAAATATTCTATAATTTAATTTAAAGGATCGGCTATGACTTATCATTAAACTGCAACGAATATAGAAATATAATAATTGCAAAAATTACGGATCAGTCAGCTTTCGAGAGAAATATTTTTGCTAATACCGTAAGAAAGACGATAAAAATGAAAGAGAAAATGCACCACAAAAATGCACTTACGACTCGAGTTATAAATATAATACGTGTTTTCTTAATTGGTGTTACCTGGAACAGGTTAGGTTTAGGTGTTTTAAAAAGTCAGAATGCAAGAATATAAATCAATACTAATCAAACAATGAGTACTAGTTCAACTCCTGATGGATCAAATAAAGCAGTGCAAAGAGAAAAAAATACTGCAATAAAAATAACAAGTGATTGAGGAGCGCATTTGGCTATTTTGCCTTCAAAAATGTTTTTTTTTTAACTGAAATTAAAACTGAAAGCGTAAAGGTCACTTAACGAGACTAACTGCTACCTATACTAAAACAGTAGGCCTTTTTCAGCAGTGTTTAGTAAACCAACTGATCACATAAATTTCAAAATAACGATAAAATTATGCCTCATATACTCCTTTCTATACGACCGACGTATAAATCTTCAAAAAGGAAATCATTTGTAGGTTGTACCAGATCGACCACAGAGCAGTAATTTGAAGTAGTCCCTTGAAGGCAACTGCCCAGAAGTGCCATCATATTTCATCAAGTGATATTCTAGGCATAAGAAAATGATGAACTCGAAAAACCGTATATTTACACCACATGGCTGGGAGTTTATGGCGACGCTGCCCACGTTCCCATCAAACTTTGAGCTGAGATCTCGAGACTGCAGATGCCGAAAACTGCACTCTCTAAAATAAGAAGTTCTTCCCCTTCCTTCCCTCATATCCTTTTGTTGAGACTTAAAATTCGCGCAACTTCCAAGAGGCATCTCTGGTTGAGAGTCGAATCTATACACCTAAGAACCGCATCAGGGAACGGTAATTCGAGGTGGACTACTCCAAGACTGAAGTTGAACTATTTATTTTACAGCAACCTCACATGACCCTAAATCATGCGGATTAAAATGTGAGTATGTTAAAGATGGCATTCCAATTGTATGACAAATGAAGTTCCACGCCATTTAACTGCTACGTTCTTTGTTTGGGACAGAAATTTTTAGCTAAGAAGTAATAATGTAATTTAGAAATTCATTGTTACAGAAGAGACTTAAAATATGAGTTTTTGGTCGCATCTCGGCACGTACAAAAAAAAAACAGGAGTAGATCAACACGAAAGACGATATCAAACAGTATAGGCCAACGAATTCACAACGGTAGAAATGACCGCGATTATGTGATGCTGCGATCGTGTGATGACCGTAGAAATGACCGCGACTGCCTAGTCTGTTCAATCCCTTGAATTGGCTTAGCCAAGTTGCCCGTGTTTGACCGAGCCGGAACAGCGGATGAGTAAGAAGACACGACAAAGTTTTATCCTCCTTCAACCCCCTTCCCTCCCGTCCTCCTGAAGGATATTTGTTTTTTATTTCGATGAATAAAACTCGCAATTTTGTAAACAACCTCTTGGCAATCCAGAAGTTACATAGTCATTCCAACAATTGTTGTTGCAAAATATTTACCTCTCAACCTAAAATTCAAATGCATCAAATTATATAACGTTACACCGCGTTTCTTTCGCGTAAATATAATAAACATGCACATACCGAATTGAAATTGAAATCAAGAGCTTCGAATGAATAAAATGAATTTCACCGATTTTCACTAGAAGTCGGGAAAAAAACAAAGCCGAACTACGCACTACCACCTCTACAACCAAAAAAAGAAAAGAAAACCTTCGAAGAAAACCTCACATAACGCCAACCAACCACACTCAAACGCTTCAATAAAGAATAGCCACCAATGATGAAACTCGAAAAGAGTTCCACATTTTCTCAAGGCTCTTGAAGGGAAAATGAGGGAATTTAAAAGTCGGAAAATTATTGACGCATGAAATGATAGCGATTTTTTCGGCAATTCAACTTCCTTTGTCGATGGAAAAATTCGTTCACAATGGGCATGTACATACCTGTGAAAATTTACCTGCATAAATATTCAGATATTTTTATGCAAATACAACGAATGCAGTACACCGAAAATGAACGTTTGCATATATTTGCTCTAAAGTAAACAATTGCTGTTGCACTTGCTAACAAAAGAGATAGAATGGCAAAAAATGTGATCATTTCTTTCTTATATTGCTTCAATATTACTATGTTCTAATTAAATCTTTTAATTTATTTCGTGTTATATATTAATTTAGAGATTGCTTTTACCTTGATTACCTACAGGTGTATTAGTTTCTCACCTTGATTATATACAGATGTGCTTCGTTTTTGAGTTTTACGAAAACTTTGAAATAACATCTTTGATTGAAATTCTTTGTTAGCTAATTTTTATCTTATCTTCGTTAAAATACTTCGAATACTCAAACGCATGTTATCACCAACCATTTTTCGGACTTTTTTTATTGGAATTTTTTTTTTCTGAGTTTAATCTATGAAGTATAAGCCTTGAAGATTGGTTATGCTATTCTGATTGAGAAGCACTTATTCGGTGTTGTTTTTTCACAGTCTATTTATCAAAAAATATTAGGTTTCAAGTAATTTTACTCCATATCTTCACTAATTTGCATAAATGCCTTACTAATTTGCATAAATGCCTTATCTTATTTTACGTTTATTAAATTGCATAAGTTTACAACTTTTACGAAGTTATGCAAATAGTGGATGTTGCAGTATTATAAACGGAAATCATCTCTCTTTTTTCTAAATCAATAAATTCTAAGCAAAAATAACAATAATGCATTGTGGCTAGCTTAACAACAGAACATTAGGTGTTGCTTCTTTGTTGGTTATGGACAACGGCGTATTTCTTCTCACTAAGGGAGGTGGGAGGTAGGTTGGGTAGAAGACGATAGAAGGTGGAAGGATGGAAGGGTTGGGAAGTGGGAACGCTACTTAGTAACTCTAAACGATAGGGATATCGAAATTATATGTGCAGTGAAAGATTGTTGAATTGTTTTGTGATTTCCCGCAATCGCTCCTATACATTAAAATTTTTTTCAACGTCTCATCGAAATTGCGATATTTACTATGTGCGATTAATTCTAAAGTACTCCAAGTTCCAAGTTTTAAGAGCAAATTTCTACTTCAAACTAGGATTTAATAAGAGAGAAATTGATATATGCAATCTAGAGTCGTTGAAAGACCTACCCAGAACACTTCAGCGATCAAAAAATTAACTCATTATTATTCTCAGCTATTTGTTCGGTCCTTCTTACTTCGATTACCGAGGTTTCAATACCTCCCGTATGAATGACATTATGATGTGAAATATATATAACATTCAGAGTGAATCTTTCATTTTAACATATGGAAAGTTTTTAAAAAAATTGCTGCTAGAAAGTTTTAAAAAATTGGCACAATTCCATAATATTCGACATTAGGATCAATTGTGGAAAAAATTTTGCTCAAGAGTTTCCGAACTTGAAGCACTTTCCATCTTACTCTCATCAATTCTGACTACCGATATTCACATCCCACTAGCTCCGATTGAAAGTTTCCGCTAATGGTCGTTGATCTTCACACGATCTAAGCATTCAATCACCACCCGGATGTCTACATCGTTTTCAAATCTATATAACATGAGCGTTTCAGCGCATATGAACATTATGGGTACTTAAATTATGTAACAGGTATATGAGTACCTAATGGGTATATAAGTACGTTATAAGAATATGGGTACATTAAGGGCACATAAGAACATTTCGAGTATATTAGAATATTACCAGTGAATAAGTCCATTGCAGACTCAGTTGCAGGTAAGAGGTGCACAATTGAGGTGCACAATTGCAATGTCTAAAATTTGAATTTTATACGAGTGATGCATCTTATATTGCGTTACATTGCTCAACGGAGGATGCATCAACACAAACAAGCGAAATCATCAACGAATGAAGCGTATCATTATGTATGCGTTAAAAATATTACTTATTACTAATATTATTTCATCAATGTTGTCGGTGAATTTTTCGACTATTGAAATTCCCATTTTAGTGGTCAATATGTTTATTGCACTCAAAATTTTTCTTTTCTTAATTTCGATATCTTTTTTAAATTAATTGCAGTATCTCAGTATTCTCTTTGTTTGTTCGTTGTTTTATTTGTTTGTTTGTTTGTTTTTTTTTTTTTGCGAAATTCTCTATCACTATCATTGAATTATTAAATAAATATTTACAGTTTATTTAAGCAGAAATTAGAGTTGACAATGATTCACAATTTCATTAATATTATAAAATAACAACCGAATATTAAAAGTTTTGTGTGATGTATGTTCCGTTTCCCGGGACTCTTTGATTATATCGATAATTTCCATTATGGAAGTGACTCTCTTCTTTCTTTGCTTAAATTTCCAGTCATTTTTTTAACAGCAAATACGCATGCTTAACGATTATTGAATGCTGCTTATCGTTTTGCATCGGTTACGGTGCTTCGGGAGAAAATTTTCGAGTCGCCAAGATTTGGGAAGAAGTAGAAGTTACGTAAGCACCAAAATAAACATTATATTAAGTATTTTTATAGGCACTAATTGGACTGGAATTAAATAGTTGTCAATTGAACACTGCAATATTTGAGGTATTGATTCTAATTTAGGTTATCAAGTTCCTCGTTTGGAATTCATTCTTTACTCTCTATTTTCCTTTTCCTGCTCATATTTGTGAGGAATTTTAATCGTTTTTTGTCTTTCTATCTCCAGATGCCCTATTCTTTTCTTCCTCGTTCCTTCTCTGTTACACTATTTAATTTAGATGGGTTACTTATATAAGTTAAACAAAAGTAATGGCTCATATTTTTCTTTCGATGAATAACGTTCGAAACGTTAATATGCATAAGTTATTCGCCGTCCTTTTATATGCAAATGAACATGCAAAAGAAAAACAAATGAAAAATGCAGTTATTATCCTCATTTGGCTCAGCAAATTGCCAAGGTAAACTCTAATTAAAGCTGGATAAGCGGTAAGCACTCAGCTCATTAGTACTGGACAAAACGGACAGACACCTGCAAAGGTAATTTTATTGTTTAGTTCAGGTTGTTATATTGAATATTTTGAATACTAGATCAAAAAATAAATAAATCAATAAACCATCCGAATATATTACAAGACAAAACAAGCAAGAGGAGAATTATATCTGAGGATATGCGCTTTTTGTGTCGCACTTTTCTCAGCAACCATTTCCATAAATCAAAAAAAAAAGAATAAAATATATAGAATAATGCTGTCGTATTGAAATTGATTATGCAAATTCTCTCCAAAAACGTCTTTTGTGACCAAATTGCTGTGATAATTCTATCGATGCCAAAATATGTGCAACTTCGTGAGTTGCGCATCAGATGCAACTTAGAGGAGGCATCGTTGTAGCAATCCAGCTGGAATGTCTCTGTATTTGCTCAACTTTCGTCTCATTAAATCATAATAACTCCACAGAAACCTTAAACTTGGGTAATTAAACCATCGTGCTTCTTCGTATTTCAGCTGCATTAACACAAAATGTTCGTAAAATTTTTTTTTGCCACCTTCAAATGATTATAATTGAATTTATCGTTCATTTCGATGTAATATTTATAAATTTAATTCTCTTAACTCAACTTTAATTGCTCAACGATTGAAGCTATCGAAAAGGCAAATAAATTCATTTACATATATATGCGTAAATAAGAAAATATAACAATTTCCCTCTGAAAATATAAATTTATTAATTTTTTTCGCATATTTACAAAAGTTTGAAAATCATCCACTTAAATATTTGCATATCATTTGTATATTTAAATTTTCAAAACACATATAAGAAAAAAAATCATTCTGTTAGATTCATCAAACGATAGAAAAAAAAATTTTATTATATTTATAAACATACGATAGAATGAGGAATGGATTCTGCAAATTTCCTTATGATAGCTTCATTATAATTAATAGGTGTATTCCTCTTTCTCGTAATAATTCTGTATTTAAGTGGTCACCAAAAAAAAAGCGGTAAAACTATGTAATGCAAGAAAATTGTCGTAAAAAAAAACAAAGTAAATTTTTGAATCATGATTTATAAAATCGATTCAAAATAATTTAATGAACACATATGCTAATTTTTTTTAAATGTTATTCGTTGTTAGTTGATTTCCTTCCTACTCAAAAAAAGGAATAGCATTCGATCGTGAGCCACGATCGAATGGCGTTCCGATCATTTGAATACAGAAATGAATGAATTCTCAATGGAAACTCTGTAAGAAGATTAGCGCTGTTTTGCAACAAACGCATATATCGTAGTATTTTTCTCGCTCTCATGTAGCATTTATAGGAATGCAATTTATTATGGTATCATAATGACAAGGTGAACAGGTGGGATAGTCTTGTTCATCGTCACCACCTCTCCGTTGAGCCCCCTCCCCCCCCCCCCCCCCCCTCCCTCTATCAATCCTCACCGTGAAACACGTCGACAATTTTGATTCAATTTATGGTCCATTCATTTGCATCTTATTTATTATTGACTTTCATGCAATGCTCGAGCTAAACATTCGTCATTTACAAATGCGCTGCGTAGATAAAAGTGGCTAAAGATGTTTTCATATAAGCAAATTTTATACAAATTTATATTTTTATTGAATAGATTCTAAAAAAAAAAACAAATGAATATCTAAATTAATTTTTTAATCTAATATACAATCAATAAATGAAAACATTGTCTCATCTCATAAATGTCAATGATATCTGAAGAGATGTTGGCGTTAATTAGTGAAACAACTCAAGTGGAAATAATTGGATGAATGAATTCACAACTTGAAATGCAACAAGATCGAATTGCAAAACATTTGATGAATGCTGAAAAGATTTTCGATTCTGCAGGCGGATATTAGAGAGTTAGCAATTCCTTCGATGATCCTTCGCATAGCATCATCGACGATCCGTGACGACGATCCAGCAATTCTTAAAAAGAAGAACACTATCGAAGTTCTGTATGTCGAAGATCCACGTTTCAGAGATAAAACCTCATTCCCTCAGTTGTGCTCCATTTCCACCTTTTAGAATACATTTGAGAACATCGGTGAATACACAATATATGCTTAACATATGCTCTACATTATGAGGCAGTTGCTGCTGTTGACAGTTATTAACAATCGAAATGTCGATTAATTTTTCATCCTTCGATCACAAGTCTGTCGATTCGTAGCCGACGGTCGCCAGTCTGTAATATGAACGGTCTGTTGATTGGTGACCTGAGGTAGCCTCTCTGTAATTGAATGGGTGCATGTCATAAACTATTGATTAACCTGCCATCAGTCGATGGTATATCAATTGGTGACCTCAGGTAGGATGTCGGTAACGTGAACTTGAGCTTGTCACATAAGTTGCTATAACTTCGATTTATTCAGTCTTAAATTCCGTTGATTTAAAATAAACGATTTATTAAGCACAATTCGGAATGACGCAAAGAAGGCAACTTCTGTGGTCGATTTTAATGATCACAACGTTCTTCGCTATGATTTCCATCGTTTTGCCACAGCCGAGTGAGTTCTCTCTCATTGCTCAATCAGCGAACTTTTCCGCCGAAACGAAATCAAATCGATTTCAATTTTTCCACGTTTTCTGAATTGGCTATGAAACTAACTAATTGTACTTCTTCCCTTTAAAAAAAACACCTACGAGGTGAGCGATAATCTATATCTGAGATTTAAATGCATGCAATTAAAAGGATTGCAATCAAAGAAAAATACTGATCTCAGCATGTGTACCCTATGTCCACGTTTGGTATTCAATATTCAAATCTGGTGAAATAATACCGCTGCTCTCCTATTGTAATCGACCAGCTAGCTGGCTCTAAGGTAAAACATTCATGAAACTTCTTTTCGCATTTTTATTTGTTAGTAATTCATTGCAGTAATAAAATCTCATTATCGTAGCTATTGTGTTGAAACTGCTAAGCAGAAAGACATGCGCACGTACCTACACAGAGATATGAACCTGTCAAAAAAGCAGAATTGATCGAATATTCCAACGGTATTGAAAGGATGTCAGAGGAGTTTTTAGCATGTGCGTCGGTCGGATATGACTGTGAGGGATACTGCAGATCGACTGGTGTGGCAGCACCAGCTCATTGCATATTTGGCTTATGCTTTTGCGGTATGAATTTTTCTCTACTTTTATGTTCTTTTCCAAGGCAAAGGTATTTTAATTTGGAATAAAAAGTTTCCACTAGACTATTATATCCATTCATTTGGCATTCCCCCTTGCCCTCCTCGTGCTTCCTTCTTCTAGTTCATTTTCACTAAAATTCATTATTTTCTTATCAGTGTCGTTCTTAGCCCTTCAAGTACCATCGTTGACCTTTGCCCCTCGACCACTCTATGGTTGAGAGCTAAAATATCGGCCTCTATTGGTCAAAAAATCCGCTCTCGCATCAACATTTTTTCCATTACCGGCGCGATATTTGTGTGAAAATATTTCATCTGAAAACTTTTTCCAGGTTGAAACACATGACCGCTTCACTGGACAATATTTCGAGTGGGAGAATCTTGCCAGCGGCGCAAATGTCCTCTTTTGCTACGCTGTAATGAAAGCTTTACAATGGATGCAATAGAATCATTTGATCATAACGCATAACACGATATGATAAATAGAACATAACGTGATATTTTATTATTTTTGTTTATCGAATGAATTTTGAAAAATCAACACTCAAATATGAATGAATTTTTTAATCCTTTTAAACAATTTCTTCGTATTGAAAATTATTCAATTTTTAAAAGACTGCTTGCATGAATTCATATCATTGTTTATTATTGAACGATATAAATAAAACAAATGCTTATTGCAAGCAAATTTGATGCGCTAACTAAGTTTTCAAAAATGTTCATTTTTTTATGGCCTAAAAAGGGCTAAAGTGATGAAAAAACCCAAAATGAAATAAATGTCCAATTCATGAGATATGCGCTTAAAAAACTTATTGCAATGAAAATCGCAAAAAAAAATTAGGCAAAGTTCCATATTTTTATCGTAAAGCTCGAAAAAATGAGTTTAAAAAAAAATTCGGATGGCCAATAAAATTTGTCGTTGAAAAAAGCGATTTACTTTTCTCTATTTTAAAAGACACAGAAAAAGAGCATAAAAACCCGCTCACCTCTTCGTATAACCATTTCTTTTGAGATAGGAATGCGTTTAGCTCACACGTCCGCACATAACACACCTGTTTCGAATGGAGAGGTTTATTGGCAGTATTTCAGCTCGTTCATGCTCTGCGCCAAGGCAACGGATATCAAAAAAAGAACTCACTGTAAAACTAATAAAGAGTTCAGTTATCATGTTTTAAGTAGTGCCGGAAATAAAAATCATTCACCTGTGGGGCATAAAGTACCATGAGTGCTAGCACTTCAAGCAAACCACCTGCATTGATCATAAAATATCTTCAATTACTAATAACATCAATTTTTTCTAAGATGGATATTGTCGAAGCAATCTTCGATGCACAGTTTCACGAAAACCGCAAATCAAAACAACGTGACTAAGACTTCGAACACTCTCACAACACTCTTTAAAAAGCACTAACCAACAACATCCCCATCAAGATTAAGAGCAAATATGGATGGGTACGACGAATTTGAGCGACCCTATAAAAGCGAGGCGACAATCCAATCGAGGACGGACGGACGGACGGATAGCGGAGGAAACTCTTCAATTCTCGTGCTGCGCAACAGATATAATCCACACCAAATATGAACTATATGCAAAAGCTGTGAGAAATATTCTTAGCGATCGCAAAAATTGAAATATTATAATGAAACATGCTCGAGACCTGACCATTGGCAATGGATAATTTCAAATAATCGAGAGTTTCCACCGGAAAAGGTGTCTTCTATGATACTGCCAGTCGCATTTCTTACGATATCCCATTTAAACTGGTATATTATATGATCATTCGGCATAGTAAATATTACAAGTCTTCCTCTATGTTACTTTGAGAATGGACGATAAGCGTAGAGGTTTATGGCTCACTCAATTCGATTGATGGAGTGATCCGATCGTATCTTTCTTTACCTGCGATTTGATTCGATTGATCGATGACGAAGTTGAAAAATATATTAGTTGGATTAGCAGAGACACAGGTAAATTTAGAAATAAACGAAAATTGATAGTCGAGATTTAACAGTCGAATCGGTTCGATTAACTGAATTTTGTGAACTGCTTAGAAGTGAGCCAATATATTGATGTGCAAGTGAGCCAGTACCTTGATGGATTTTGCAGTGCATGATCAGCGATCTGTAAATGGGTATATGTGAGCAAAATACTGCATTGTACACGAATAATTTCCATCCCCACTCTGCAAGTTTTCACTGCCATCACTTCTAGCGTATTATCGTTTCCGTCGTCTCTGCCTATTCTAGCCGACAAGTTTTTCAGCTCTAATATGACTAAAAAATTTCCGATAAAATCACTGCATGATATCATTGATGATATTTATATGTATGAGACATACGGCATATAAATAAAATAGAATGGGAAGGTGGCTATGAGAGAAAGACCACGTTATTTGATATGTGTGACTATTCTGATTTCGCCGTTTATTAGATATATTCGCCTGAATATAGTTGTTCATGAACGTCGACACACTTCGACTGCTTATTCAATCATCCAACAAAAGCTTCCCGCGCTCTCGTTGCTTTTTCGCTATTTACAAAAACGCAAATCACCTGTTCAATGCAATACCTGTTCCATCTGTGCCGTTAGCAGCTGTTGCATCTGCACAATATATCGATATCACTTGTAAAGTAAATTATACCACCTTAGTAACATCCTTTATGCGTTCAAACAATTCAATTTTCTTTTCTAGGTGATAGTTGTTGATGGGAAGAGTAGTGACATTCCACTTCCGAAAGAAAGATTTACTCATATTCCGGTAGATTTGAATGAAACGTTCTTAACACAGTAGCAACAAATATATGATATCCGCTGTTTGAATATGAATTATCATATCGTTTACCGTATAATATTAATCCGTTTCTAATCGGCTGCGTAAATATTGATGCAAAAAGAATGAAATATTTAACAACAAAAGAACGATTTAATTGATTTAACTCAAGTTCATCTTTGCAGTACCTAACATGAGCAGCTAATTTCATTGTCGATAGTTTCTTTATTTGATGATTATATTGAATAGACAGATTTATAAAGCAAATTTAAATATTCATTTGCAAATAATAGTGATGATATAATTTTGCATAAGTTAATTTGCATAAAAAGGTATAAAAAAATGTAAACAACGGTTGGTGATGAGATTCGATGCAATGGGAATCGCATTAATACTCAACGAACGCGCCGTTATTGTTAACTATATGCCTATATAAGGCAGCAGAATCACTTACTTACACAGGTGTAAGGAATATTTTATAAATACTTTTCGCTCATCATCCTCACCATTCCTCTATCCTGTTTTACCTTCCAATTCTCAAGAAATATTCTAACATTTCCACCATCATTTACTTATACCACTGTAAGTTTTTAGTTCTAAGCAAATTGCTTCCCCAATTTCAATTTTTTGTCAATTTTTAGATCATAATATTAGGAAGCGTAAATGAATCGGAAATCATTTGATTATTCTGCGATTCGAATCATTCATTACACTGCTTGAAAAATTCCAGTACAAAGAGACTATCCGGCAACGTATGGAACAAACCGACTTGTAAATCATGAAGTTGTGAGTTAGGGCTTTGCTAGCCTCTCAAACACATCGATCAACTACTCTATTCATATATATATATATATATATATATATATATATATATATATATATATATATATATATATATATATATATATATATATATATATATATATATATATATATATATATATATATATATATATATATATATATATATATATATATATATATATATATATATATATATATATAAGCGTCCAAATGTATCAGTGCACATAAATACATGTTGTTATATTCTTATATAATGTTCAAGAGCAAGAATCACAACTTCTTCGAACAAGCTGAACTATGTCTCGAGTAAAACTGCTTTTGTGGCTCGTCGTTGCGATGACCACCTTGACCACCATGAGTTCTATCGTTTCTGCTCAGCCAAGTTGGTCTTTCCTTCTCACAATACTGAACGGTTTTCTCAGTCAACTAGAGCGTTATTTAAAGTAAAAATTCTATAATTATTTCCAGTAAACAGCGTGCGATCGTAGAATGCATTACCCATGAAAAACCACAAAAATGTGGAAAGCTTCTCATTAAAAAAAACCAAGCTCATGCCCAACAAGATGGAAAAAAGATTTTAGTTCTTTAATTTCCCACTCCTAATCCCTCTTTCCCCTCTCCTTTTCTTCAACAACTGATGAAGTCAATAAAATGTTACGTGGTATTCTCATAATCGTCAAAACATATTAGAAGAGATTTTCAATTTCCCAGGTATTACCAAAATTTGCATAGCCAGAAATTGTATATTATTTAAGGAATACCAAAAATAATTCGATTTCAGCATGTGTTTCGGTTAATTATAATTGTGAATCGTACTGTTTGTCGATCGGTGGTACAGGTCGATTCTATTGTCTCTCCTTCCTATGTGCATGTGGTAAGCATCTTTTAAGCTTATGTACTACGAATGTAACCGTAAAGAACATAAAGGAAACTATGAATGAAGATGTAAACCATATCAATAGAAATAAAATTCAGTACAATCCAACATGCGCCGTTCTCCGATCATTTGTGGTATTTGCATATTATCCTCTTATAGAAAACGATAAATTGAGTGAATGCTGCTTTTCCACTATAACTCTTGAGCTGCTTCCCAGTCTGTCTCCAGAAATACTTACTCCAGTACACTATCGTCGATCATTTCCAGGATTTTTAGATCATCGATTAGCTAAGTGCTACCAACTGGAAGCATTTGACCTTGACCTAAGTAAACTTTATCTTCTCAACTTTGATTTCAATTAGGTAAACTTTCCACCACAGTTGAAGAGTTGAAACATTGAAGAAGGTATTTTCAGTTTAAAAGAGAACGCAACACCGCTAACGACGATACCTTCGATATCAATCACCATTAATTGACGATGCAATTCTGTTACTCTATTATATATTGTAGAAGAGTATTTACGAGATTAGCAGCACAATTATTATATTTCTCAAGAGATCATATCATACTGCATAAAAATTTACCTCTATTGGAAGATTTGCTGGAATGAATTTGCATAATATAATGTTGAACATAATGCTTGAATCCATAGGTGAATAAGTCCTAATTGCAAATATATTTAATTAACGAAATTAGCATAAGCAGAAATCCAGTAAGTTCAACATCAAAGGTGGATTAAGATCATCGAATGATTTATTTGAATGGTATAAAATTAGAGGAAAGATTATCTGACAGCAGAAACAATAACTGCGTTTATTAACAAACAGAAAAAATATACCACATTTAATTGAATGTCCGTCGAGGTGCTGTTATATCAAAAGGAAGATGAGCTTTCATTGAAAATCATCCAATGCTGGGCCTATATTCGAAGAAATTTGATATATACCATATAACGTTTATGAACATAATGAGGATTTTTTTTTGCTAAAAACATTGTTGCATCAGTACCGTAAAATTAAAGCACATTAGACCTAAACCAAAATGTTGTTTTGGCAAATAAGCCATTAACTAAGATATTGACGGTTGCGCCCCAACTCATATTGGATCTGACTGAAGACAGTAATACTGCTATAAATCAGTGATTGTTACAGCATACGAACCCACATTTGCATATCCATATAAAGCCCTATTATATTATTACGTGAGCCTTTTCAATATACGCAGCAGAAATTTGCATTTCTCACAAAATTGCGGTAGCGATATTGTTGGTAGTGATTATGGCGAGTAGCCTAGTTTATCACCTTCATTGACCTATGATCTACGATTAAGTAATTTTATTGAAACCACATAAGCATAATTCGCCTTGAGAGTTCCATGTATGCTTATAGAAAGAATAAATTATCACTCTTTCTTCTCGATGAAGGAAACGGTTTAGAGGTAAGCGGTTATTTGGCCTATTCTGCGCTTTTGGCAGGTAGAATAAGTGACGTTGAGTTGGTTCATCGCAATTAAAGCATTAATTCTGATTCCTATTCAGTTATTCTACTTATTATATATTGCACAAATTTACACAAGCAAGCAGTAATTAATTGTAAGGAAGTACACATGTCAACACTGCCAACTCAACATGTTCATAAGGTGGAGTCATGAAAATTTGGAGCTAATCGAAGATGGGCCTGAAATACACATCACTTGAAACGACGAAATTTCTGATTTTAGACCTTCAATGCACATAACGTCGAATTGTAGAACTTCCACACCGTCTAGATTATTTGCGAAGAGGAAACAACGTCAGAAAAGTCAACGAAGCTTGAAGCAGTTCATCCAAGAGCATAATCCAAGAAGAGTACAAATTCGACGCTGACAACGCCAACCACATATAAGGATCATGCCCGAGATAGATAGATAGTGGGGAGGGGGATGTAATGAAGTAATCAACAGAACAGCAGCGAAACGACGAGCATTCTATAGATAAGATACGAAACACTTCACTTCATTCTTGTACATTTCGCAAGCAAAATAAAGAAACGTCGAATATAAAATCAAAGAAAATGAAGAAATAAAGCATGCGATTATGATGAACAAAGCTGCTATTAATAGAACATAAACACATGGATTTTTCCGAGATTGGAATGCTTTACGCGACTATTGAACGTAGACTCTGCGATGATATCCAACAGCAAGTCTACTTCATATCGGATAACCGGAGCGGAAGTCCATTTGAGTGTCGAATGAAATGAATGCAAGATTAAGGATCGCGAAAAAAAAATTGGAATTTATGAGCTCATAATAAATTACATCAATCAGAATAGGTAAATATTGAATGAAATATACTATCTAAGAAATTATTAGCAAATTTCAAACACATATTATGAGCTCTAGTTCAATGCAACTTATATTCAAAAGATTTTAGACGGAAAACAAGTTTCATGATTCAATCTATATGGATCCGGGAAAATTATTCGAAATCTTATTCCAGCGAAATCATATTTTTCAACACCTCTATTTCCGACTTCAACAAAGCTGCACTGCTGATCATCGATAAGAAACACTGAAAGCCTTCTTATAATGCTCATTGCAGATGCAATGAATTGCCCATTGAATACAGTTTGCCATCGTTTACGTCCCAACTGTCATCAATTAACAATGAACTTTTTTGTGTAAATCCTTCAACGAATATTCTCAAATACACCTATCAGCTGTAAACGCCTTGCAATTTTATTGTAAACTTTAGCGGTTTCCTTGTTAAAGCATTTGTGGGAATTACTTCATACTCAAAAAAGGCTTAACAGACTTGTGCTCTATTGTTTATGCTTCCATAATTGTTGGTAACTTCAATATTCCCGCAATGAAGCATTTAAATTTGAATATGCTCAATGATTTTTTCGCGAAATATGGCCTAGTTAGCCTTATTGATGGTCCTACTTGCGACCCAATTTAATTTAATTGTTGAGCCTCAAAGTGTTACTTAAGATGTCGTTTTACTGAATGAATAGCCACAGTTATGGCATCTGGATATTTTCACTGAGAAATGTTTTCTCTTACATGTAAACCTCTCGATCGAATCTTCTCTGCGTTTATGTGCCCTCCTACTCTCTACAACGAACGTAATGAAGAATTCAGTACTTAATTGAATACCAGAGACCTCAGCTGCCACAATCACTGTAAAGGCATTCGTCGTGCAGTTTCAAGTTTGCTCAGCGTCTATGAAAAAAGATGTCTAGACAATTGCGAAAATTTAACGACGCTTCATCAAGATGGCTCTTCGAAAAAGCTCTCCGTTTCACCGTTCCAGCCTAGTTATGTGCCACATCTCATTTTTGATTTAAAACCTCTGTGATATCATAGAGCTCAGTTCGATCCACACCGATGCTTCAACGGTTTTTAAGACTTCTCTAGAATCCGCGTCGAGCGCATTTTCTCTCCTCATAAAGTGTGCCACTATACTCGAGGCTATAACGCCTTCAAATTGAAAGGAAGTTAGTGAATCGTTCTGATGTGCTCTATTCATTCGCTTTTCTTTTTGTTCCCATCGGAAATTCTTCCCCATATCATATAGTTATGGCCGGCACCATGTCGTGCTTTAAGCGACGCTTAGAGCATTACGATCTGGCTGTGAAAACCGATGCTTGGCACTTACAACTATAATTTTACCTATCTCATTTCCGCATATTCATAATTGTATTTCCGCATTTCTTCATTCCTTAGGATCTCTGCTATTCTTTTTCTCTTTTATTAGTTTTCAAATGCATATTTGCGTGCCTATTTAGAGGTTTTAAATGTTTTTGTTGTTTCTTTGCAAATATTTGCATATTTTCATTAATTTTATGCTTTCTTTATTCAAAAATAAAGATTTTCCTTTCATAAAGAAGGATATAATTCCATATATTCTAACAGCTCCGTTTTTTTTTTTGCAAAAAATTGCCTTTTTTTAAATTACTTTTCTTTCTGTCTTTGTTGATGTATTAGATTTATTCTTTATTCATCGAAAACATTCTTATTTCCATTATTAATTACTCGATAAATACGCTCCTTTATAGATCGTATTTCCTCCCTCAAACAATTTTCAGCAGTTTTACCTATGAATTTAACCGTCTCATATTGGTGAATTTATTTTGATGATTTATCAATTATCGCTTAAGTACACTCAATGCTGAAAGAAATTAATTATTTCGTTAAAGTACAGGTAAAGTACCGGATAAACTGACAGTAAAAAACAAGGAAGTCACCAGCACAACCTGAAACACGAACAGACATCACCATTCCCCTCTCCTCCTCCTTCCCCACCTCCACCCTCATTCCCCTTCCTTTTGCATCTGCCCCTCGATCCGAATACGCGAGTATCGCAGGTTAAGTTGGCGACTCGATGCTCACGATTATCTCGAATTTCAGAGGAATACCTCCCAGATTGGCAGGCTGCCAATGTTTGAACTAATGGCGCGAATTATTTGTTTCAAAACGTTGTATCCGCGTTTGTTGCGCAGATTCAACGATAAAAGCAGCGTTTACAGAGTAGAAGTTTTGGTTGATCTAGTTGTTTCCATGGTATCGCCGATTGATTTTTTGATTCGTCGAAGAGTGCCTGATGCGAACGTGTTGTTCGGTTGAGTCGAGCTTACGCTGTAGTTTGCTTGTATTGGGTTTTATTTTAGTGACTTCTGTTAGCGTGTACGGTCGGCATTTGAAAGTCTTCCGGTAAGAGCAGTTGAGACGATTAGGCTATCATTCTTGGTGGGAGCAAACCTCTGGATTCGAAAGGATCGTTTGGTTTATTTAAAGCATGAGGCCAAGGAAGTGAAAATTTACAAGTGAAGAAAGGGTGATGCCACAAAGAGCGTCTAGTTGTGTAGTACAATATCGGCACTCAGGATCATAAAAGTCGGGACACTTGGGGGGAATTTTTTTTAAAGGAATGATACCAGTGTAGTACTGCAGAAGGGTTTCCATTCTATTCCATTTTGTTCCATTTTCCGGTTCTTACCCATCTGTATTCCATCAAGCCGTGTGAAGTACCGTTTCGCGACCACTTGATCTTTACCTAATATATCGTTTTTTCTTTTCTTTTTTTTTTCAGCAATATCGAAATGAGTTTCCTCTCGTCGTTGCCGTCATTTGTAAAGTAAGTTATTTTTCATCATCATATATTCTTATCGTACGTTATTTTATTGATTCCATGTCTTTTAATTTTTTTTTTTTGAAGTTGAAAGCAATCAAAGGATTAGGACAGCTAAAGACCTTAAGTAGCATTCATGTTTTACCTAAATATAGCGAGTAATCAACGACATAATTGCTGTTTTCTTGTTGAATTTTGATCATAGCTTGAAGAAAAATGAAGAGAAATGTTGTGCTTAGCGTATATGGGCATGAATTGAAATAAGTGGAGAAGCGCACCCATACTAACTGCCACGACATGCTCTATTGCATTGCACTCATCGGACCAACCAATTTCTAAATTCTCCATCAAACACAGTAAGTATTAACAATGGTTGAAGTTTTGACCGGAGCAGCTGTTTATGCCGAAAAAGCCTTTTTTGACCAATGCGATTGCAAAATGCGTGCATATTTCTAGATGCAGTTAAGCGCTCATATTTGCTTCAGGCGACGATTGGCACGTAGGGGTGTGCCAGTGTTGGACATATTTATGAGATTTTGCAGCTTCAACGAGCAGTATTGTTCGAAGTAAAGCTATACGAGACAAAAAGATTCCCACGCGTATTTTTCCAAATATACTTGCATAAATTAATTGCAAATACACGTATTCGATAATGTTTTGCAAAAACGGAAGGGAGTTGAGGGAAGAATGAGGCGGACTCTTTAATCGGCTTTATTTCGCTGATAATGTTGAATTTAGTTTTTTTTTAAACGATTTCTTTATTTCAGAACGTGGCCAGAGAAGAAACAGTTGGACTATGTTGTCAAGTATGCTTTAATATTGCTTTTTTTCATTAATTTGTACTTTTTAAGGTTTGTAGGTGTAATAGTTTGCTTCGAAAGTGATGATTCCATTTTGAAATGGCTATGCCGTACCGTAATTGTAGTCACCTGGACGACTGAATGCAACGATCCTGAAATTAAATAATAACTAGAAAAACCGGCATGGAAAAATCGTCGATTGGGAATCGAACTGATCACCGTCATTAAAAACAAGTCGGCGAGTATTGAGATCTAATTTTATGTTTACGTTGATTAGTGAATGCCGTAGCATGAATGTTTATGTTATATTCGTTAATAAATACTCAATTATAGTCAGTTGAAATGGATGGAAGATCATTGCGAGGGTGAGGATGGTCACCGACATTTGCGAGGTGCGGCAGTTGAAGCGTTGAATAGATACGGTCAACCGAATTGCTCACTCTACAATGACGAACAAATGCTTTACGTCGTTTTATTAATTGTAAGATATTTTCGTTTTGTTTTGAGGTAATTTATGATTGGATGCTTAGATTGCCCGAATTTTAGACGATAGCAGCGTTCAGAGCGGGTTGAAAATGGTTGGAGAAAGAAGGGGGGAGGGTAGATTAGAGTCGAGGCCGAAGTCTCTAGCATAACGGTTCAGAGGTTCTTTTTACTGAGAAGTGAGACTTTCAAAAACTTGGTATGGAGAGGGTGGAAAAAAGCAACTAGCTGGTTAAGTCTCAACGGGGAATATTTGTTGCTGTGACATGATCAACGCAATGAATTCTACGAGCGATTTTTTTGTATAGCTTTCTAAGTTAATTATTGTTCGTTTCTATGACCTTAAATAACGAAATTTCCGTTCGTGTTCAGTGCAGGTTGTCCCTGTCCCCTTTGTGCCACATGTATTGTGCCGTTGAAGGGCGTTGTGAGGCAGTTTTCAGGCATAAGATATATTTAGAGGCATATCAGTGCTCGGACCTTCGTGAACAGTTCTATGGTTTAAGTCACTCAGGTGTTTAATTTGATGTTCATGTGGTATCATGGTCCAGCTTTCCTATATCCTTCCCTTTTTGCGTTCATTTAATCCAGTTTGGGTCTTATGTTCTACTTTCATCTTGCGTTCCTCGTTTTTTTCCTTTACACGATACGTTTCCAGAAAAGTTAATTGGGATGGTTTACATAAAAAGGAGTACATGTCAGCATGTTTCAGTAATATTTACCATCAGTGAACGTTTGTACTGCGAAGAAGTGGATGTAATGTTGTAGGTGAGCATAGGATTTGTGGCACCATTATGTGTCTTTGAATTTTGTATAGCTGAAACGTGGTTGAAATGCGTCGTTATTTTGCAGGGCAAACTGAGTCGATCATTGGGATTGAAAGGAGTACTGCAACAGGTTTATGAAAGAGGACAATTCCACGAGCTCGCCGAATTCTACGTTCAATGGGCAAAGGTAGCATGTTGCATACTGCAATTGTTTTTCCATCTACAGGAGCATTTTTATTTTTGTAATGGTGTCGTGAAAACTCTCCGCGTTGTTTGAAGTAAGAAAGGAAAATAAAGCTTTAAGGCGATATAATTCGGAGATGAGTTCCCTCCATCCCTCTCGAGATGAGTTTCCTATAGCCCACGGGCTGTATTTCCTTCCCCCTTGCTCCTCGATCTAGGGAGATCGAAATTTCCAAGCAACCATAATACTATTTAGTTTGTGATAAGAAGGTTGGATACCAACAGTGAACGCAGTTTTATGGACGTGCTCAGACGCAATCGAATAAACGTGCTACCACTCGAAATTTCTTAAGAATTGAAACGGTTCTTCCAACTAGCTAAGTAGTAGTTATGGGCCGGCTGCGATTCCTTTCTGTACATATGGAAGCGGCAATAGGCTCTCCCTTATTGCGGTGAAAGTGCTCATCCTTCACTTTGAAATTTTCCAATGTTTTTTTAGCTAATTTATCACAACGTGGAAGGGATTCAGACTTGCAGAGAGGTTGCCAGATTTGTCCATTTGAGAGTTTATTGGCTTTGCCCTAATTTATTCCAGATTAAAAGGTTATTTGAAATCAGCCCTAAGATAGAAAACTGCAGTTTTTATTTGTCGCGTTGTTTCGCTTTTAATATATGTTGTTCCAGATATATGCTGAAGAAAAGGAAAGAAATCGTTTCGATGAAATCAAAAGAATGGCAGTTGAAGCGAACGCTCAACCATCTTCACGAATCGATGAAGCGTTTAGGTGTTGTGTCGCTTTTTCATATTAACCGTTTTTATGATAGGCTGAGGTGATAAAAGTTTGGGATTTTTTGAAGTGATTTGTAGGCTCATTCTCAGCTCTTTGCTTTGAATTATGGTTTTATGTCTATTTCGAGCTCAAAAAATTGGAATGGGAGTCACGCATTGCCATCGAAAAGTGGAAGAGATTCTAGGTCAAGAATATATTTACCGCTGTGTTGTTAGGGAAGGGGGGGGGGGGAGGGCGAGCAAGGAGTGTTCAATCTAAGAGACGGGTTTTCCTTTGATTCTTTATCTGGATCGCTTGCTTTCTATGACCTAGTAGCGTTGAGCATATCCACTGGTGATACTTCTCGCATTCCGGATGTATGTTCGGGCTTCATTCACTCATGTTCCTTTTACCTCTATGTATACCGCGTCAAATTCAGTCCACTACCATGTTGTGGCACACCATTCACCGATTATTTTTGTTTGTAGAGCGATGGTGCACGAGCATTTCGAAGCGGAAGAATTTGAGCCGACGGTGGATTTATTCGCCATTAGAAATCAAGGTAGAGATGACATTTATATCTTTCACGCTTGTCGTGTTTTTTGCACTTTCAGTGTTCTGCATTTCACGCGTCTGATGTGATGAATTAAGCATAAACGTTGCTGCCTTTGTTTTGCTTTTTGGTAGGAGAGGGGGCTGAAAAAGAAAAATATCAATGAGCCTAACAGGTATAGTTAGATTTGAATGGTCCGGTTCTTAGCATTTGATGAATGTTGCAATTTCTTTAATATCATTGGACGATGATATTATATGTAAATGCAAAACTGGCAGTTGTTGGCTATCTGAAGATGATCGACCATTGCGTTGATCGTCGAAGTTTTTTTATATAGTTTGAGAGCAACTGACAATTCTAAACAGAAAAATATGTATAGAATGGAATCATTTTGCAAGAAGTTTTGTTTTCGGTAAATCAGTGCATATTTGACGATGTTCTATTTAAGCGGGACGTGGCCTGTTGAAAAATGTTTTTATTTGAGTCCACGATATCGAAAATCAGGGAATCTCCTTTCATGGAAAGTTTTTGTTTGGATGGCTTACGCTATGTAAGCATAATGTACAACATGAACAATAAGGGATGAAACAGCAAAGCGAATTGGTCATGACGTATTCAAAAGTTATGAAAGTGTTTTGCTTTATAGCAGTGCGAGAAGACCGTTTATTCGGGTTAGGCGAACGAAATGCGGCTGTCGCAGTTTCCAGCCAAATGCCATCCTCTAGCAAATCTGAGTTCCAGGCGCCAACGTCGTATATTCCAGCGATCAATCCGTAAGTTTTGAGGTGGCTGAGATGGGGGAATCAGCGATATTTAAAAGACAAGCAGTAGTAGTATTACATTGATGTGTGCACGATGATATGCTGACATGCAGACTTTGGCTGTTTTCTTTTTATAGGCTACTCTAAAATAGAAAGCTGTTGCGTGAGCGGATATCCAAAGGAATATACGCAATACTGACACATTTCTGCAACATTACAACATTACGCAAATTAGCGTTTTTTTTTAATTGACAGCTTCGTTTTGCATTTCGGCTCTTGATTTGCTGATTTAAACGGGTGATCAAGGTTTTGAATTAATCTTCACCCTGTGATGAAATGGGATTGGAGAAATCTGTGGCTTCTTGCCGAGCTGGAGGTGGGGAGTCCGCGGTCCTGCGGCAGGGCCAATGCGCGACGTTGTGGGATGCGGCAGTGAGGATAGAGCAGTGTAAATGAGCTACACTTACGTCGTGATAAGCTTAAGTTTGGTGTGTCTTTATCGCAGACGCCATTGATCTTTTCTCGAGGTACAGAGTCCATTCATCATACGTTGTTTCATTTTCTGAGCATTTTTTTGCTCATTACAAATGGGCGAAAGCTTAAAAGATAGTAATCCATTACTACTGATGCGGCTTTCTTAAATGATGTATAAATTTGGAAGAATAGTACAGTTGCTGCATTTTGGAAACGGAATTAATCAGGACGATGACGCTGGCAGAGACAACAAGAGAGGGCAGGGAGACATTTAAACAGAAATTATTTCTGGCACTATACAGTTGGTGAACAGATCGGAGTCTAGCATTTATTGCCTCATCGACGATTAATGAGGCATGATGAACAGGTCAGCAGCAAGTGCGAAGCATGTTTCGACCAAACCTGCGGCTGCAAGTGGAACTACATCTATGCTTCTCATAGCAGATGAGGAAATATCGGTGGAAGAGCGGGCAGCGGCGCTAGTTGGATATCCGTACCAGTCTGAACTAGAGTACGTTCACTTTCATTTATTCAGTCATTTGAAGTGAAGGCATTGCAGGAAGGAAATCATTTGTGCTATTGAAGACGGTAATGCGGCAGTATCAAGGGATATAAGTGCTCGTTTATATCTTTCCCGCAGCAGGTTTCAGTAAATTGTACTGTGTTGAAATTTGGGAAGGGAACAAATATTCTTAACTGTACTTTTATAATTTTATTTTAGGTAGTTTCATATTCTGGGGTAAATCGCAGTAGGAAGGGTGGGCACCAGTGCATTAGATTTAAGGTAAAAAGTGTATCGCATTTTATAATAGCAGAAGGTACTAAGCTTTCTTTATAACGATGCGAATATTGTTTATTTTATTATGCATTCAAATATCCACAACTGCTAGCGAGCTTTTGGTATTTCAATTAACCTGGATGACTCAGAATAATCGGACAATGGCAGGAAATATCGCTGAATGCATTTATCAGATTTAATTCAGTGTTGTTTATTCTGATGTGCTCGAATTTACAGTTTATTCGATAAGTGGATGGGGGGATAAGGGGAGGGGATGTCACTCATTAGTATGGAAAGCCACTAGAGTGAGTTATGACAGGATAGGATTGTGCCCAAATTCCATCGTGGAGTCATTTTTTGTTTAAACAATATGAGATTCAAGCATTGTGGTTGCAAGTTAGTAGGAAGGGTGAAATGTGTTACCATTGGTTAAAATTCAATATAGGATATCACGGCAATCGTTTGCCTAAGACAGGTGGATGTTTACTGATGTGTTTATTGGTATTTAATCATTTTTGGGACATTTGGTTCAACAAGTCGGTCATTTTGATGTTTTTTTCACCGAAACGGCTATTTATGCATTCTGAATCGTCGTAAGAAATCTATTCTGAACTTTTAAGCAATCTCGGATGAATAAAGTTTTATTGAGCGTTTGAGAAGAGGTTCGAATATCCGATCAGCAGGCAATGTTTTCATATTTTCTATTTACATTTGATATTCCCTGATCTATTTAGAAGTATAATTCCATAATTTGCTGGGATCATCTAGAATGTTGTGATTTACATCGAAGATTTGATGAGATGTGTAAGTTAATTGAGTGTATAAATTATAGTGCCAATAATCGGCTACTATCGGTGATCAGCGAAGAGAAGGCAGGTTGCGGTGATATGACAATGGAAACAAGCGGTATGCAGGTGCATAATGAAAACAATGCCTTTGAACGATTGCCATCACCAGTCGAGTTCCCATCTGCCGCTACTCCTGCCAAGGTTATTTCGAATTTCGAGCGTTTTGAAAAATTCATGCTTAGTTATGTCACACCGCTTTTTATTGGGGGGTGGGGAATGGTATTCGGCTGTTTCATATTGCATTATATATGAAGGTTTTTTTGTTGTATATCGTAAGTGGAAGCTTTTCGATTTGAATTAAATTACTTGTGCTGATATCATCGATAGGCGGAATCGGTAGACATGTCTATTGTTTAAATTTTTTAATGGGATTGCTGCTGAAGTTTGCCTCTCTGTTTCTTACTCGGCATTTCTGGCAGAAATATGGGGTTTCAATCTTTTTTTGAAGGTAACAGTATAGAGATATTAAGTTGTCTACACCGTGTTTTATCAGTGGAAACTTTTATAGAGCGCGACAACAGTTGAGGTTGCGTCTCGATCGGTGACTCGCCAAACTCCTGCGTCAGCACGCAAGCCACTTTCTTCGATGCCAGTACCACCACCGCGTACACCTCCTTGTAAAACAAAAGGTTAGTGGATCTACTACTGTTTGTGTGCTGTATAGGTGATTAATTATCAGGAGCTAGTGAAAGCATTGGTGGAAGGTGCCGTCGGCCAACTTGGTACTTATTTCCAGGGCACCTTGAAATGGAATGTAAGGGCTACCAGCTGGGCCATATAACAGATGAGGGTCAATGCTAATGATGTTCGTAATAGTAGATAAAGACTGTTTTGCTGTTTGACGCTATGAAGCCGATTTTGAGTTCGTCTGCTTGAAAGAGACAAATAGTGATACGTCTGCGATATGTGCGGTTTATTATCCAGGTGAGCTGTTACTCACATCGACTTGCCAACTATTAATTCTCTGTGGTTGAGATTCCTGGAAATTTTCGTAATGATTAGTCGTCTGCGTGGGCGTTTTCTCCATTCATGCCATCCAACCCTGGAAGCGTGGGCGTTTTCTCCATTCATGCCATCCAACCCTGGAGCGTGGGCGTTTTCTCCATTCATGCCATCCAACCCTGGAGCGTGGGCGTTTTCTCCATTCATGCCATCCAACCCTGGAGCGTGGGCGTTTTCTCCATTCATGCCATCCAACCCTGGAGCGTGGGCGTTTTCTCCATTCATGCCATCCAACCCTGGAGCAAAATTGGCTAAATAAACTTATTTGTTGGCCTGTACTTTACTTCGATGTAGATGGTCACATATTCGTATTTCTTCTGCACTTTTTATGAAAATATGTTGCCGCGCATTGAATTGCATTGTTAGACTAGCCGCTAGGACATATGGAAGCAGGTCATTCGATTCTCTACTGTCAAAAGTCTTTATATAAAGTGAGAAAGAAATTCGGGCAAAGAAGCTTAGTCTTTATCTTGCCTGTTAACGCACTCTTTGCTCTACTCAACACTCACTTATTATGTGATATAAAGTGGTTAATAACTGGAAAGTATCAGATTCCTTGGAACATTTGAACCGTTGCGTTTTTTTTTTTTTTTTTTTGAGAAGAGGCGATTAGAGGTTTTATTGCAAAGTGTTACTATAGCCATTTTATTTGGCTTTTGATATTTATTGTGTATATTTTCAAGTATATTTAAAAAATAAAGCGAATTTTGAGAAGACTTTCCAATGTCGTCGCCAATTGAACTTGGCGGTACGTCATTCACCGAGAAATTTTATACAAAAGCTATGCAGGAGTTCTCCAACACTCTCCCAGTTCATGCGCCTCGTGCAGGTTTTATTTTTTATTTATTCGATTGTTTATTTAATTAATTACTTAGTTATTTTTTGAAGAGAAAGGAGACGATATCGTTCCCATATCATTTAAGTGGGATTAGTAAATTGTTTATAGTGAAGAATATATAATTATTTGGATTGGGTAGTGGATGGGAGCGAGAAAATTTTCCCATTTTCAAGCGGTAGATTTTGGGCGATTTATTGATGCAGTTTCATAGTGACTCTGTTGTTATATTTTTCCTGCTGCAGAGCGGAATCGCTTACGATCTGTCTGAATTAATTATAGCACACGCAGACGTACTTTCTTGCAAAAATCGTTTTTTTTTTAAAACGTAAGTTGCATTTAAGTTATTTCAACAATAGAGCGCCACAATATGAGTTGCACCTGATATGTAAAGCTGAAAAAGAGGGGAGAGGAGGTAAAGCGCCTCCGGGTCCTTGTTCTTATTTCAAAATTTTTTATTATTTAGCAATTGCCAGTGGTTGTTTGTCATTGCCGCAGATATGTTTGGAACACAATCGACACTGCTTGTTGTCAAACACCACGATGTTTTTTGCATCAGAACCTATTTATTTATAACTGATTCTTCAGGAAAGAATATGATTGACAAAAAACATTTTTTCTGTATTATTTGAAGGAAAGTTTTAATTTTTGCTCTTGGGAGTGCTTAAATATTGTCACTAAAGAATCTGTGACATCGATTCATACAAAAATATGATCCTTTGTTCATGTCCGTATCATCCTCAGAGAAGATGAATTCATGGGGTTTGGGACGGATGTAGTCACGGTTGACTTCAAGTGTTTACTTTTAACATATGCGAATGATGCAGTCGAAATATTTCTTTTTTGTAGTAACGCTTGAAAACGAGACAACCGTATTGAATGAGACCGAAGATCTTCAAACAATGGCTCCAAGACCGGCTGCTCCAACTTTCGATGTCTATAGAGAGAATCAGTCGTTTAATGCCAAAAAGGATCGTCCGGCGAGCTTAACAGAGGATGGCAAAGGCGAACCGGGATCCATAAAGAGGGCGCAATTCGAGATATTCAAGGATGAAAATTTGGATCCTCAAGAAGTGGAAATCCACCAATCGCAGTTGAAAAGGTTAGTGCAAAGAAGTTGCTCTAAGTGAGGTTTGAACAATTTGTTGGTGAAGTCGTGTTATGGAGATGCGTTTGAAAGTTGTATTTTTTTAAATTGAGTTTTGTTCTTTTAATAAAAGTATCTCATTTTGCTTTAAAAGTCCCTTAATTTTACTATATTTTATCGCGCATATTCGATGTTCTTTGTTGTTATATTCTGCAGTACTTAACTGTTTTCTTCTCCTCTTATTGGTCGGTAGACTTAGGGTTCCTTGGTTTATTTTTCTCCCATTTATGCCTTAAAATGTTTTTGAACATTCAGTTGAAGCTTTCATGTTCGCCATTGTCTTTGATTAACTTCCATGATTTGAAACGTTGTTCATATTTCGGGAGAAACTGGTGGAATAATTCATATACATTAATTCGGTTTTAGAAAATTGATTGTTGTGGGATTTGTTATTTCAACAAGACGATGATTGATAACGGCACTGAAAGTTTTCATTTCTCGATAAGTTTTTGTTCGGTTTATATCCATTTGCATTGTCATTTAGAAAGGCACTTGTTTTTTAAGCTTACAATTTGTTGACTACTTTTGTTTTCTTCAAATGTTATCGACTCCTGATGAAGCACGGAGATTCGATTAGTCCTTAATGCGCTCTGTGTTGTAAGCGACGGCTGTTCGGTGATGGAATGTAGAAAGAAGAGAGATTGCTGAGTAATTAATTGTTGTAAAGGTAATTTAACCGTCGCCCATATTCTTCTCCTTCTCATTTCCCTCAATCGCTGAAAGATTGTGTTTCAGTACGATCGGAGTGATGAATGAAGGGGATAAGAAGTCACCTCCAGACGATGCGTTGCATCGGGATGAAGAAATGCCAATGACAATCGAGAAAGAAGCCGCTGCTACTGTTGAAGAGAATCTTTTCAAAAAGGTTAATCTTTTTTATGGGTTTCTTGAGTTGGTAGAATTGATCCACTGCATAGAGGCGTTCAGGTGGTGGTAGGGAGACTTGAATAAGTGTTAATCGGGGTTTTTCCGCATATAGTGAAGTGGCACCTGTAATGATCGTAGCATTTAAAGCATTATTTTTCTGCGGGCTTTTGAGATTGCTTGTTGAGGTTCTTTCGCGATGAAATTCTCTCTGCCTTGCATCTTTCTGATCTTTTCTTAATGTTCGCCTTTTATTCATTGTGGTTTTTTATTTGGGTCACTCCATATTCAAAGGAACTAAATGATCTTGTCGTTAATTCCTCTGTGAAGGGTTAGGTTGCAATTCATGCCATGAGATCGCTATTAACCGTTATCTAATTTTGAGGGATTATTTGTCCCTTTATAATGTTCGGAACCCCTCAAATGAGATCCAATTTGCTGCTAAATTTTTGAGGCTCTTACTTTGGTGACCTTCGTTATATCTTCAAAGTACCAGGATGCTATCATGTTTTGAATTGGAATTCATGTGAATTGCGGGAATATTCGTCTCTCGTAATGAGAAGATGTCATGAACTGATTTTGCCTTTGCCGAAATCACTGTAGAATAAGTTTTGATATTTTTTACAAAGGGTCCATTGAGTGTTGAGGGTCTTGCAGCCTGGACGTCTTCCTCCGCATACACGAAAGTCGGTCGGTTTTGGTGCTTCGGCGGCTTCAGCATTCGCTCAGGCACATTTGCAGCAACGGAAATCGCTCTTTGATATCAAGCAAGTCGGAGCACAACATGACGTCGATTTTCATTCAAGTTCGTTCATTGCATACATCTTTTTTATTGATCGCTTAGATAATAAATATGCACGTACCGTTATTATTCACCTCATATTCCCGTGCTTTCCTCCAACTCCGACGACGTTAATGTTATTGAGCAGGAATGTATACCACATCAGGGACGGGGTAAGAGAGTACGGCCTATCCCCCAGGTAAGGAAGTGACTCCACTCCTGGCATCAACCGAATTTTTTGAATTTGCCTTTGAGTGAAAATTGCTTTTTTATTTCAACTACCAGAAAAGCGTGTAGTGGGAGGAAAGGTGTACCAGAGGAGCCGGCGTGGTGTACGCTTAGTTTCATAAGTTAATAACGACAAAAAAAATTGTATGCCTTGCGGTCTTTTCTGAATTACCACGGCCGCTAACGCTATTCTTCTACACAAAGTTTGTTTTTTTTTGGGGGGGGGGGGGGGGGAGTGAGGAAGACGCAATCAGTATAAAGTGGCCCGCGAATTTTTTGACTTTAGAACGTTTACTATACTTTTCGAAGTTGATGAGTCAATGTGAAATATGGTGTAGGAGGTCATCATACGATGTAAATTATGTTGCAACACTATGGCTTCAGTGATTTTCGAGTTGAAACAACCGGGTGGGCATCTGCATCACATACGCGCAAATGCAATTCCTTTAAAATGCCCTTTTGCACTACAGGATTGCAAGAGACATGGAAATAAATTGCAGTAGTTTTTCAGTGATGCGAGTTGCATTTATTGCACTTGGCTCTGCAATTATGATGGAGGGAAAATGCAAAATGAAATGAGACTTTTGATTTAGCAGCTGAATTTCCGGATGGAGTTGACGAAGAAACAGTGGCTGGTCTATTCAAGAACAAGAAAGGTGGACCTCTGACGTCGACGCCAGCCAATCCACTGGCACCTGGCATTCAAGATCCCATCGGTGGAGGTAATTTAAATCAGTTTGAAATATGAATCCAGATTTTTGGCATCCGTGCGCAGTATTTGCGGACTGCTGTCCACTTATATTTCTTACTTTATTGAAGGATGTAATATTGTTTGTCTTCATTATACCGTATTCACATGTAGCAATGTTGAAGGACACCTATTTTCAAACGTAGATGAGTGTTGCTCATTATGGGCTGCGAGGAGTTTGTTCGAGTTTTTAGGCGTTTGCGTCACTATTCCTCAATCATTTATTGCAAGGGCTTTTAGTCCAACTTCTCCCTTCCCCTTCATTCCCTCCGCTCTTCTCGCTCTCTTTGTAAAAGGGTCTATCAGAAACATTGGCTGATCATGCGTAGTGTTAATTCGTGCATTAGTATCGTTGGTACGATGTCACTTTTGCAGTACTTAATAATCCAATCGCTGTTTTAAAGACTCGTTGATTTCAGGAAGATCAAACTTGGGCGGAAAGGCTTTCCGACCGGAAAAGTTTTAGCAGTTTGGCCGTTTTCCTCATTCTTTTGTGGAAAAAAGAAAATTTTTAGGAAATGTTGCGCATGATTTAGAAGAGTTTTCAGTGGGCAGAGAAAGGAAGTGGGAAAGGGCAGGGAGATATGCTGTTCTGCGATAACTTCTGTGTTGAGTGCTTTCAGCTGTCATTTTGTATCGATTTTTAGTTGCATTTCTCAGTTTCAGGCTTCATGTTGAGTTCAACGACAACAGCGAATGCTGCAGATGTTGTTCTGCCGATTCGTGGATCGGACGCTGCAACGACCGCTTCATCGGCATTTCGACGTCACTTGGGGCTTGTTCCTCAGGTGAGCACTTCTTGCTTAATTCTGTTACTGTTCTATGACACAGCTAAAATTGCTGACTGTTAAATGGTTAGCAGACAGATGGTACGAGCAGCTCAGTACCTGAAATTCGATGAAAAAGTGTTGAAATGATGTTGGGTTTTTTGTTTGACGGTTTCGAGTAGTGGAGATAAGTTAAGCTAACTTTTCAGATCGAGTCGGTAGGGTCCTTTCATATCCTGCCCTTGCCTGAGGAAGGGAGCGAGACTGACAGTAAGTCTTACTTCGTTTCCTCCAGATGTCCATATTTTTGGCCTTGAAATTTCAACAGCTTAAGAATTTTGTCCCTTCTGTGCAGCGGCGTAGTACATGCAAGCTTCATAGGGCAAATGAATCCATCAGTGCGGTGAATGAGAAAGTTTTAGCGGTTTCTTACGGCATTGTATTGATGGTAACCACCTGACGAGTTTGCACATTGTAAAGGAAAGTTCTTGTTTCGGTAATAACATAATTATGGCATGTCATTTCTGCAGAGAGTATAATGAATCGATGACGGCTACAGGTGAATTTGTCAAAGCCCTTGGGCAGTAAAAGTTTTCATTGTTCTAAGTTTCGGAATATTGTGTCGACGTCTTTTGAAAGCGGGCTTGACTTTGGAGGTTCTTAGGGAATTTAACGTCTTTTGAAAACGGACCTTTATTAGTGGGCAGGTGGAGGGATGGGCATCAGTGGGAGACACTTCCATTTAATGCTGATTTTTTTTTCGATTTCGTTTGCCTTAACAGTGTGAAGTGGTTGGTCTTATGGATTTGCGAACGCAGCTTGTGCTCCTGTGTTCGGGTGTTTTAAGTAATGGTAAGTGAAAGTAGGGCTTAAATGTGATATTAATTGAAACACTAGTTGCAGTCCACTTATTTTGGCATGGAATTTCACAGATGATGGAGCTCTAATAGAAACTTACAATGATGGTTGCCACTTTTCAAGTCATCGATTGAGGGGATGTGTTTTGTTGCATCAGTGAACTCTGTGATGCATTGTTCGTTTGTTTTCTTTCATTTTTCCTACTCTTCAGGCAACCAATTGTTGAGGTATTGAAGAATATAACATTGACTCCGAAGCAAACTTCTTTCCTGTTGTTGCCTTTGGTCTCTTTCATTTCCTAGTCCTTTCTATCGCTCTTGAAGGTACATATAAGCCTATCGGATGATTTCCGTTCATGGACCTGTGCATGTGTTCCTGTTTGAGATGACTGTGATATGAGTTTTTAGAGCTTGAGTGTACCTCCACCTCCTTCGACCTTCCCGAAAATTCCACAGAAAGGCGGCAATCTAGCACCGATTATTGAGCGTGGTGTAAGGGAGATGGGTATTAGTGATGAGAAGAACGATCTCGACCAACCGACTGGACGCGGACTCAAGTAAGAACTTTTACTTTTCCTGTTGTTTCGAATGGTGGCAACATTGAATGTATTTAATTGGGGTATTTTTAAATGTATTTTTTCAATGCGTAGTCTCCGTATTTATTCGAGTTTGAAAACTTATAAGCTGAAAAGTTGTGTGCAGACATCGTCGAGCATATTCAGGACTAGGCGATAGAATGTTTTAGGGGAACTAAATATCGCGAAAACGGGTACGGATCAGCCTACTCAAATATAGTGCGGTATTTGTCTTATAATACCGCTCCATACCTCTTAACGTAGCTTTAACTCTGAGAAGAATTCATCTGAGGCTTCCTTCGGTAAGCTTGTTGCATATGTGTTAATATCTATACCGCGAAATCCTCTTCGATCACTTATTATATGCATTTGAGCATTATGCGTGTTTTCATAATGAAGTGGCGGTCAAATGCTGTATAATGTTTGGATTTTATTTATTTATAGTTTGGATAATCGACTCGATTGATTATGAGGAGGACATTTTTATTGAAAAAAATCTTTCAAAATTATTTAATATTCGTTTTCAGTTAATCAGTTTGTAAGAACGATTGAGGTGAGAAGGGGATATCTACCATTGTAAGGGAGCATTTCATTTCGTCGTGTTCAATTATTGAGGCTTTTTTTTTCATTTTTATGAAAATATGCAATGTGGTTTAGATCTGCGATTGAGTCGGAGGTGAATCCATGGGATAAAAATGTGCAAAACGCGATTATGGCTGATCGCAGATTGACGCCTACATATCTGCATGATTTTTCGGCATGTTCTATTTGATTTTTTCAGCTCCCAACTTTTTCGGTTTATCCGAATTTTCTTTTTTCATGTTCTAGATTAAAAGTAGAAAACATGTTGCTGGTAGGGAATGAGCGATTGCTCGTTTAACAGAGTCCGAAATTGGGTTACCATTAGTCGATGAGCTTATTGGCGAGAAATGTTTGTATGTTAAAGGGTGAAAAAAAAGCCAAGGTGACGTGCAAAGGGAAGTGAAAAAAAGGGGGGGGGGGGGGGGACGACGATCCGCGTACGAGTTTTGTTTTAAGGAGCATCTAAGAATTTCCATGCTTATTGCTTTGCTGCACGGCTAGTTCATTTTTCTGATTTTTTCGGATTTTTCGTTGAAATTCATCTAATTCATTTTTCTGTTGGATGGAAAAATGGCTGCACACATTTACATTTGTGGATGAATCCGGATTCATGCATATTTAACATTATTTGTGGTGCGATGCGACGGCAAATGTTAACTGCTATCGCTACTGATTTATTTCCAATAGCTAAACAGGTAAAGCACTAAAAAGCTACATCATGGCCGTGCCAGTTGCTTGGCCTGCTGAGGGCCTGATCAGATAGGTGGTTTATTGGATTCAGAAACAGCCAGTTTAGTTTGTTTTAAAAAGCGATCTGTTTAGCGGAAACCAATATTTTGATTTTGGATGTAAGTACATCCCCGAAGAATGATTAGTTCATTTATCTGTTGTGGCGCAAGATGGCTAGTTATATGAAAGGTAAGTTTGGTAGAATTCTGATTGGGAATATGCTTCCAGCAACTGAACACGCAGAATTTGATCATTCCAAATGCTTTGCTCATCTTTTCGGCCACGTTTCGACATTTGTGGTGGAAACTTGCAATGAAGTGCATAGAGATGAAAAACGGATTTCAAAAACTAAATTGTATCATAGGTTATTTTTGGCTTATAGAACGGATTAAATTGAACGTCAAGGATGGTTTGATTGTTGCCATCACTGGCATGATACTCATCCTTTATGGCTGATTCCAGGAAAGAATCCAACGATTTGCGCCTGGTGTAAATGTTGTATTAGGTGGCGAACGCTTCGAGCTGCAGGCACTTATCGGAGAGGGTGGATTTGCAAAGATATACAAGTCGCTTTCCGAGGATGGCAAAACATACGCTATCAAGGTTTAATTTTAGAATAATCTGACAGCTTGTTAACTTTACCTGTAATCAGTTTGCTTGCTCTTTCGATTATCGCGCATAGGCTTCGCAGGCGGTAATACCAATTTGAGCTTAGCGCTGAGGGAATGACTGCAACTGCAAGTGCTTATGAGCCTCTGCTAGGAGGATTTTTTTGTTCACACTGTCTGGTAAAGTTGGACTCAAGCAAGTAAGTGGACTAAGTTAGTGAGGGAGCGCTTCAGGTGTACATTATATTGACTCGCGGTTTTTAAGAGGTTCCTATATTTCATGAAGAAATTCATTTTATATGAGTACTTAAGTACGCCTGAGCAAAGTGCAGCATCGCGCTCATTCAATTGGTGAAAGACACGCTTGACGATCTGCAGGAGCGAGAGTTGTCGGCGCATCAGTGTGACGTGTTTGATGCCGTGAAAAATTTTGACTTCATTTATGATTTCTATGTTCCGAATAACGCTTTGCAACAGTAGAGCATGTGATAGAGGCACTTGGTTTAGCAGTGAAGAAAGTACTCATGGAAGGAACGGGGCTTGAGGCGTTCTTTGATTTTGAAGCCTTGAAAGAAAGTCGGAAAAAATGAACAAAATTTTGGCGATAAATGATGGCGTGAAAATCCTTCCAAAAGTTAGTTCAGTGTACTCATATGTAATTTTCAGTACGAGGTGCCACCTTGTCGTTGGGAAGTGTACATGTGCGAGCAACTACGATTGAGACTGCAGCGCACAATGCTGCCTGCAGTTATGACGATTCGTGATGCGTACATCTATGCCAACGCGAGTGCTATCGTATATCAATATCATCCGCTCGGCAGCCTCCTTGTTAGTTTATAGACGCTTATTGTTGGCAAAAAGAGATGGAATGGTACTTGGTTTAGATATTTTCCTATGCTCTGAGCCCAAATATTTCAGGGGCTCTATTCGTGCTTTTTATTGAAACTCTTATTTGCCTCAGTAATTAGGTAATATATCGCTATGCGAAGGCTTTTCTCTTGAGCAGGGAGGGGCCTGATGAATCCATCAAATGAGTAACGCAAAGAATTTTAACGAACTGCTAACAAGTAGTGAATATACCGACCTCTTTGACAATGAGTTCGGCATAGCTCAGTTCCACAGTAGCCGTCTACTGTGTGTTCATGAGGGAAAAGGGAGTTCAAAGTCAGTATTAAAGAGATTACCAAATTGAATGAACGATTGTGCTGTACTTGGTGAGACGAACGCGGATGCTCTTTATCTATTTCAGGATATGGTTAATGAGATGGCAAAGGAACACAAGACGTGCTCTGGGCTGTTAGTGGTGTATCTCTCATGGCAGATGGCCCGAATTTTGGAGGCAGTTCACGAAAAGAAACTCATTCATGGCGATATCAAACCTGATAACTTTATGATTTCGGGATGGTTAGTCTCGTCGTTTATACGTCTTCTGTTTATTTTATTTTGTTCGGTTTTTTATTTTTTTGGGAGAGCGAGGAAATGGTTTCTCTGTTTTTTGTTGTATTTTTTTCTGACGGTATTTTACCGAAATTCTGCACTGGCAGTAATTTTGTCTTCTGTGGATCACACGAAGCCGGAACATAGTGTATCGAAAGTGCAGTTATAGCATAGATAAGCGATTTAATTTGCTTTTCAAATGCACTCCATCGGCTTTCTCAACTTAAGCTCGAATATAAGCAACAAAAAATCGCCTTAGTAGGTCATCTCTATTAAGCTTCCAAAAGAGAAAATTGATTGACCATTTGTGTCTCAATTGCATCCGAGCAGTTATAACTAACTGCTCAGCAATTAGAATCAGCTAGCATCTTTGAGTGAGTATTGTGGTATTAAACACGGTGCTGGCAGCGATTGTATTTGTGTATACTTCTTTAAAGGCGTTTTTCATTTATGCGGTGCACAAAATCACTGTTGTTGCCTCTGAAAGATTGACCGTGTTTTCACTGGAGTGGCCATTGTGCTGTGGAGCTTTTTTTAAGGGCATAGAATGGGGTATGGCTGGGATCAGATGGAAAACGATAGATTTGAAATTGCTAGAGAGCGGGGGGATCCATGTTATCTCTGCAGAAGCAATAGAAATTTAATAAGCGCCAAGCCGCAAATAGAGCAAAATCGAGAGATTTTCAGAAGTAACTCATGAGCCGGACAAATTACTACACTCGACCACGGCGTTTTATGAGGCTTGTGATTGTGTCGCAGAGGGGAGTTCGGTCTCTGTGGAGGGTTTGAGTTCATAGAGCGTGATTCTTGAGGCCTCCGAAAAATTGAAGCGATGGTACTTTTTGTTGGGCAACTCAGAATCCGAAATCCGCCACGCAGTCAAACTGAATGTGTTTCGTTTAGTTATCATAAATTGATTTTGCTTTTAGCCTGAATGAGAACAGCCCATTAGACGAGATCATGCAGAGCGATTCATACGTGCTGAAGTTGATCGATTGGGGTCGTGGAATCGATATGGCCGCCCTCGGAAATCGGACCTTCAAAGGACGTGCCGGAACAGACACGTTCGATTGTCTGGAGATGTTGGTGGGTCGTTGACTTTTTTGTTCTGGCTTTGTTGCGCACAATTTCACCTTGGATCAGCTGCCTGGTATTGTAGTTTTCTGTATATGTTGGAGGGCTGTTGCTCGATAAGAGGAAAGAAAGCCACATGAATGAGGCGGCGTGGAATTCGAAGCTTTGTACTGCTCATCGTTTCAGCGTTGCCGATATGTAAGGTTGCGTTTGGGGGAAAAAAGTTAGGTGGAAAACAAGAGTGGTAAAAATAATTTAATATGCATTTTAGGATGGTCGTCCGTGGACATATCAGACGGATTTCTTCGGCTTTATTTCAACGATCCATGTGCTTATATTCGGCAAGTATATGGAGACTCACAAAACGAAAGAACGGGACGCTGTGGAATGACGTCTGTGTTGAAGAGGTTTGTCCCTATTGTAACATTGAGTTGTTTCTTAGTTGCTTAATTGTTCCAACACTTAGTTGTTCGAATGTTCTTAGTGGTTTCCATATATGGGGCTTGCTAGTAAAGAGTGGGAAGGGGGAGAGAGGGCTGCACTTTTCATAGTGAGAGGTGAATATAGCTCCGCCATCTTCGGTATAGCTATGACGTTGGCGTCTACGCCATCAGCTTCCTGGAATAAGACAGAGTTTCTGCGTTACTGGAGTAGGTTTGAGTTAATCGATACAAATGAGATGACAATGAGATGATATATGTTCCGCTACTGAAGTTGAATTAATCGACAGTGTTGTATTGTTGATGCTACTTAGGAGAAGCTATTTAGGCGCTGGCAGCAGAGGGATGTGCTGCAGGATATATTCGATATGTGTCTAAACATTACCGACTGTGACTCTCTACCTCAGTGGTCAACGATTATCGAGGGTCTTGCACACAGCATTCGGTGTGTCCCTTTCTTCTTTCGTTTCCTTTTCTTATGTCGTTTTATCCGTCGTCCTTAAGTTAAAAGATTGGAATGATTGTTTTGCTACGTAGTCCAAGGGAATAAATTGTGCTGTTCGACTATTCCACTGTCGGTCTCAGAGCTTAGGGTATAAAGGTGGTCATCGCTTTCCGGTTCACAAAGCCAGCTGATAAAGTTTTCAGTCAAAGTGCAATTATCTTGGTACCAGCTATGTATTTGTTGGGAGACAATGGCTTCGTATGTTCAAATAGGTAATGATTGTTAAAGGCGAAGTGTTCGAGGTTTTATGCAATATGTTTTTCTCTCTATGGATTTACGCTTCTGTTTAGAAGGCATTCCAAACTTAGAATTTACAATCGTAATTGAATCGTTTGAAAGTTATACTCTGTCTTTCTTTGAGCAATTGAAGTATTCGTTTGAGATCACGAAACGATTCCTTGTTTTAATGGCATCAGTGATGTCGTTGTCATCACGCCAAAATTTTTGGTACATGTGGCGCGTGTGCCGCCTTTTAAAAATTGAATTTATATTTTTTACGACACTATACTGTGATTAGTGTAAGCATATATATATATATATATATATATATATATATATATATATATATATATTATATATATATATATATATTACTTTGACATATGACGTATGCTTGATTAGAGACTTGTTGTAACTTTGCTTGCAGTATATATATATATATATATATATATATATATATATATATATATATATATATATATATATATATATATGACTTTGACATATGCTTTTAGGTATACGATTTCGGCAGATAAAATGCAGTGGAAAAACGCGACACGTGAATTCAACGCGGGGATTAGGCACTGATCGATGCCTTATATTTATGGTCATTGTAACATCTTGTTGTGGTACTTTGCTCGTAAGGAACTTTCAAAGCAGCAATGACGCCGGATTTGTTACTAATCTTGCAGCTATTTCTACGCAGTTATTTCCTCAAATAAGGTGCATTCTTCCCGTCCCGATCAGTTTAGGGCTTTCATAAACCAACTTGGAGTCATATGTTTTCCCTCGTCGTTACGTTTTTTATTGCTTTTTTGCTGCTCGATTGTGCTGTTTGTGTATGAAAATCAGTAACGCTGCTATGAAAAGTAAAGGGATGGGATGTACCCCATTATTTCATTGTTTGAGGAAATTTCTAATAAAGGGCAGAAATGATAATTAAAATTGAGTACTATCGGAACATTTGAGAGTATTAGGCAAGGGTCGATGTGGCTTCATGCTTGCTTTCTTTCGTTCCTCGTTTATCGATTATCATGATAATTACACTGCCTTAAAGACTTCATCAATCGTAAATACATATTTTGTGCGAATTGTGTTCATCTCGATGTTAGATTTGTGTGTGGAATTGTTTTCGACTCGTGGGAATCTGCAAACTAATTGGAGATTTCTTTTTTTTAGTCCTGGTTTGCTGTTATCATTTTTGATGGTTTCTCTTTTTTGAGTTCATAGTTTTTTAACACAAAATTCCCTTATTGCTCCACAATAGTTTTAAATTTGCGAAGAATTGTCGAAAATGTAAGCGGAATTAAATTTTGGAAGTTTCATACGAGGTGATAATTCTCAATATATGATAGTACTACCGAACCCTTTTAGAGGGCAGCCATGGAACGGATTTCACAGCTATAGAATGTACAATGAAGTAGCATCACCTTTCATCCTCCTTAAATCGGTTTATTTTGCTGGTACTCTATGGTAGTTGAAAGAGTTGTGTGCCCTTCCATCGAGTGATCTTGGCAAACATTGATATGGAATATATGAATGGCGTCATTTGTTTGTTTCGTGACTATGTCTTTTGTGGTGTTCATAGTCTTTAGGCAGTTCATATCTTAATTATGTCGAAATACGTCTGAACTACTGATATTTGAAATCGTTCGGCTTGACCTATGGTGATAGATATGATATCGATGACAGAATACGCTTGCATTTCCTCGTCTGTAAAATCTGATTGCATTTCGGTACCCAAAATGCCGCTTTTTGGGAATTCAGTTGCCTCTCCACAAATATCATTTTAGGGTAACTAAAACAACACTGATGACATTGTAGAGTATCGCCGATAGTATTTATTCATATTTTTAGCTTTATTTGTGCAAAGCGTATTGTTTCTCGATTCCTTTTCGATTATTAAATCCATTTAACCGATTCTGCGGATTATATCTATTTCTTTGCGATTTCTTTGATCAGTATGTTTTTGTTCGAGTTTTTGTGGTGTCCCATTAGCAATAAATTCGATAATTTTTTTCGTCTTTCTTATCACTGCAACAATTTATCATAGGAATAAATAAGAAAAGAGGGGGTTGATTAGGGACATTATCCATGTTTGAATAGTTAAATAAATTAAACTCAACAAGCTGACTTTAGTAAAAATTATTGTGGACACTGAAGCATACATAAACAAATGTAGCTTCACGTTCTTTAAATGTAATGCTGTAAAGGTTTAAAGCAATTTGAATGTTTATCAGTTCAATCACTAAACGAGTACGCTAAGATAGGGTTTGTGGAGGGCACTTCGATGGCTTGGGTTGTGCATAGCAATCGCTTTTAAGGCATCTTCAGAAGAATACTCGGTCATCCTGTATCGTTGAGTTGGTCATCAAGATTCTTTGAGTTGATTCCGAGCATTCTGCGTCATCATGGACTGCTGTTTCGAAGATGGGATGGTCTGGTTGATAAACACTGGGGGTTGGGGGAGGGGCTGGTTTTATAGGGAATACGGTGCTGTAGTGGATATAGGGATAAAGAGATTGCAAATTGTCGCAGCGTAATAGCTGAGGGTTTCATTCCATTGCGATTTCATTGTTAGCGTCTATATGAAGGGACAAATTCGGATCGTCCTGCAAATAGTGGAATGTTGCATCGCACTTAGCTGCAAATATTATGCGGCTGTATTTAGTAAAGGTAAAAGCTTGATAATAAAGGTAATTAGTTAATAATAAAAGTAATTCTTCATTTAACAATCATAATGCCTAATCATCTTTCTCTCCATATCCGTACTAAATTGTGGCACTAGAAAAGCACCACTTTTGATGTAGCAATAGAAAAGTACTACCATCTCGATCATTTTCCTAGTTAATTTAAATGTGGTGAGGTTAATGGACTAAGAAAGATTAGTGATAGGGCCAACTTGAAGAAAAAAAATTTATTCGATGATAAAAAAGAATTCAAATCTCAATCTAAACAACGTAACTTTTAATACGCAACATCGGAATATTTCTACTTCAATTTTCCTCCATCAAACTATGCAAATTTCCAACTTTTATTGTCCATTATATTTTCTTATCGCCTATAACGCCTATATTTATAGTTATAAACAATTCATCGATATTATTTTCATTGCAAAGTTTACATTATAACATATTGTATGCAACGTTGATAGGGATTCCGATATTTTGTTTACATAACGTAATAATCATATATATATATATATATATATATATATATATATATATATATATATATATATATATATATATATATATATATATTATATTTTATTATATTTATTTATTTATTTATTTATTTATTTATTTATTATGATTTTTTAAATATTTGTAAATAATGATTTTTCGTTGCGGTCTCGAAACTTTATCAACAAGTTAACGTTGCAAATGAAATAATGACCAAAATAGTGAACAATTATCATTCGTGAAAAATAGAAATTTTCAAACGTCTCATATAAATTACTCGTTTAATGATCGATTTCTCTTTATTTTGAAGTTCTCATAAAAATTATCGATTATATTTTACAGCGATTTTTTTTTCTATGAGATACTTAATCGATGTCTCGTATATATTGATTCGAATATTTTATAGATCATTCTATTCTAATTCGATTTTATTGATGAAATGCTTGGAATTCCACTATTCTAAACTATGTTGACTTCATTGATCATCATTTTTGATCAGATTATGATCATGATGCTTAACGCATTCTACGAAATGATCTCCGATGGGAACAATATTACTAGCCATATAGCAAGACAACAACGTCATCACTTATGGTTATGACGAGGTAGCTGGATTCTTGGAAATGATATTTCAACTATTTTTGACTATATATAAAAGCTAGAAATAAATTCAAAAATTTGAATATTGAGAGAAAAACTTCATTTCCAATTCTTTTTATATAATTCAATACTTTTTTACAACTTTCCTAGTAAAAATGATCGTTTTTTTTTTGCATGGCGCATATTCCTATAATAATAATATTGCATATGTAATATCAATTTTCTTGTCATAATCGTTGTTTTCGATTATTTCCAACTCATTTATAATAAATAGCTCATATTTTATTACTTGAATATCTGAACGGTAAATCGCTCGCATCATTTTTAGGAGTTTTGATAAATTCAGTGAAATGTGAATCGATGTATTTACTACTGCGTACATTTTAACATTCATTGGCACAGGATCTGATAAATAAGATTAGAAAAAAAAATTATAAATTGCACATATTGGGCAACTTCTTCAGGCGTGTTTTCCATTTAATCATTTATCAAATTAGTTGTTAACACAGTATCACTTTCTTCAACGTTATGGATCTCACATTCTTTACTGTTTATACTTATCAATTTTTCATTATCAGTGGTCACAACATCGACGGCAAACACAAATAGGTGGCGTGAAACGTATCTCAAGAGCTACCATATCCAAGTTGAACGAGAGAAGAAAGCAATTAAGTCGACTGTCAATTTTACTTCTTTATCCCTTTGCAACTTTTTTTTGTTTAATGAGAATTTACCCCCTTTTTTTGTACACGTTTAATAGTAAATTTGTATTTGTTATGCTTCCGAATTTCAGTCACTCTTCTAATTACCTCTTTTTTTTCCTCAATAAATATTTTCCAAACTTTTTTTCGTCACGTCCCTATCAATTTCATTTTCTTTATTTATTTTTTCCTATTCTATTTTCTTATTTTTTCTATTCTCATTAAACCTCTCCACGTTTATCTATAAAGGCTATCTATTTCTGAAACGATAAATGAGAAAGGGAGTCTATTCAGCCAATTTAATTTACACTCATAATCGACGCGTGATCAATTTAAATAGAGTTTTTGCTATCATTTGCACTAAAAATTTTAATTTATTATGAATTTTGAATATTGGCAGTTTTTTATTTACTATACTATATTTTTTATTCGATATTTTCTATCAAACCTCAATTTTCGTAAAGTATTTTTCTATTTTTATTATTCCCAACAACGTAGTAGAAGTGAAGGGAGGGGATTAAAGAGGAAAATAGGACTTTACAATGAGGATTTTATAGTATAAGAACATCAAAGCGTTGCAATGGCTTCATGAAAATTATGGACTATTATAGGATCTAAATGAAACTCACCATATCAAGAAAGTTGTTATATTGCGGTGGAGATTCCATTGGTTCTTCTTTAATTGTCGGTAATCTGTATGCATTATTGTTGTAGCCATATGACATAAGGGGACCTGGAAACTATTCAAATGGCATATTTTTACTTCATTTACTTTTTGAATGCGTTTTTATACTAGTCTCGAAAAACTTATAAAATTATACTGAATTTTGATTCGATCGACAAATATTATCGGATGACGGTATGATCAAATGGGGTAAAAAACAGTTTGTGTTACAAATGGTTTTTAACTTAAGCAAAGTTGAGGTGATGACAATATACCAAGAGTGGGAAATGTAATGATCGTAGGTCCGAGTCCTTCTTCGTGGTGGACTTTTTCGATCCCCTTTGTAAAATTAAGTTGTCATGTTTGAGAACCCATCTGTGGGCTGATCCTAAATCGTTAATACGAGAGGTGGAAGGATTAACTATTCGCCTAACAACAGATCACTTTCATCACCTCCTCGGTGCCGCCAATATCGTTGCATATTTTATACACCTTGACGCCAGACTCATGATTATAGCAACATTTACTTGATGAAATACATGTTTTTCAGATGTGTATTGATTCATATTTTATTAGCTCTTTTTATGAATTTTTATTAAATTTTTCAACTAGAAGAAGAAGTACTCTTGATTCCTTGTTGTTGTCTCAACTCGCCAACTACTAATACTGAAATCGATATTGCAGTAATTTTCACTAAAAAGCAAGTGAGAAATTTACGAACAGATGAAACGAATCTTTCGAGTAGGATCGTTCGAAAATTTTCAGCACTCATCGCACCCGTTAAAACTTGCAGCGCATAAATTCGTCTAAAAATTCACTGGAATCGTCTAAAAATTTTGTTTGTCTCAACGGGTTGTTGAAATATGCTTTCAAGTTGAGCACATTTTAAAAAAAAGTTGTTTCTAAGCTTCGCCAACGTTCATTGTAACATCCGAAATTTTCAACAAAAAATCGCAGATTGTGATGCTGTTTGGCAAACTCAAGAAATTTTCTCCTTATGATAAGTTGTTCACCCCCTAATCATTTGGCAAGATTTTTTCATCATCACTTTAGAAAAACGCAATATTCGAAATGATTTTGTTTCTTTTTTGATATATAAAGAAGCAATGAATTTTGCAAAATTTGCAATTTGCAATCGCTATGAGAACATTTGTAAATCTGCCGACCTCTGTCAAGTGAAATAGAAGCCTTTTTTTTTGTGGAAAAAATTGATTCCTCCCACAACATGTCGTATAATCAATTCTCTCTCCAGTGTGTTTTCTCAATAATTTTTAAAGCTAGAATACAACATTAATCAGCAGAATTAAATTATGCAATAAAATTGCAATTTTCAGTTAACTGTGCAATAAAGTGCAATGAAAGTTTAAATTGCAATTAAAGTGCATTTTTAAAGGATAATTTTTTTCTAATGCATGCATAATGCCGAAATGCCAATAGCGCCAATCTTATATAGCGTGCAGAAATAGGTTTTTTTTAAAGTGAATATATCTCGAAATTTGCAAATAACAAAACTTAAAAATGCAATATTCGAATTGATTGTGTTTCTTTTTGGTCCATAAAGTCCAGGAATTAAAAAATTAGAAAGCAATGGGTAATTCATTGCAATAGAGATAGTGAGTAGTTTTCATAAAATTTCAAAACGCAGGAATTACATATTAAAATTCGACATAAATGTTCGAGTTTATTAGATATTTCAAAATTACTTCATGAATTTGGCTTTTTAAGGCTTTCTAGAAAAAGCGCAAATATCTTAGAAAATTTCAGTTCCTAAATTTCGTTCTTTCTCGAAAAATCAAAAAGCCTCGCCTCTCTGAGAGTTCTCCGCTCTATATTATGATGCTAAGTTATTCGATAATTTTCATTTATACTTTTTTCAACTTAATATTCACTAAAACTGGAAAATCTTTAAAAATATTTGATAGTCGAATATGATAAAAATATTCAACTATAAAAAACTGACCTTTCGATGTTAGGCGTTTTCGTTGCATATAATGACTTGTATTATTTTCATATTTGCATTGGTTTCTATAAAATGTTTGTTCAAAGTTGTCGAATGTATAAGCGTCTCCCCGCGTTGCATCATTGCAACCGTTATATGATGATTGAAAGCAATCAGCTTCATTCCAACTATGTTGAGGTGCTGGTTGATCCACTTGCATAAAACATTCATCATTATCTTCATAGCATTCTTTTTTTACGATAACATTACGCATTGAAAGCATTGCACACGATGGGAATGGTGGATGTTTCGGATATGGAAGCATGAGTCGACAAGTTGTACCGACAGGTAGAGAATAGGTGCCAGCAGAGGCCAGTATCCACTCCTGTGCGGAAGCGTTGGGTGGTAGAGGGAATTGCGGAGGAATTTCTGTTGATAAAGGGTGCATTCTAGAGTGTTCGGTTGTTACTTGGTTCTGCAGAGGAATAGAGGTGGAGAAACAATGTTGCATAGGAACACCACTGGGTTGTGTGGGCGTCAGTGGTTGATACTTGCACCGACGATCGCTAGTACTGTAGTAAAATGATCTCTCTCCCATGTAGGATTCAGATTGCTGTCTCGATGATCCTACCGCAAAGTGGTCATCTGGAATCTGTTGTGAGAATGGACAGCTCAATGACAGCGATGCAAACTGCCCATTGGAGGGCCACAAATTAGAAGCTGAAGGTTTCTGAAATTGGTAGGACATATTGATAGGAAGTGATGGAAAATACAGTTGCATTTGTTCGACTATAGGGTTAGTTTTCCTTGATGTCGAACAATGAGGAGGGAAGGATTGTGAAGGAAAGGAGAGGGTAGGAGCAATATTCGCATCATTAAATTGTCCACCATATTGCTCGCGAATTGAGAATGGGTGCTGTATTAGTAATGGATTCACGTATGGAATCGATGACTCGAAAACACTCTCGATAGATGGAAGCATCGAGTTAACATCGATAAGCCTGGAATATGCAAATTTTTGCGAATTCTTTGCTTAAGCTTTGTCTCTCTGCCCTTTCATTGTGCACTAATTATAAAAATTCAAAAAAATTCAGTTGTTCCGGCGTAGTATCAGCGTAACAGATGATTATGGATTAGAGAAGATACTTCGTGCTTGAATTGAAAATGTCCTAGAAGCTGTACTCAGCAAATACTAGAAAAGTTCAAATGAAATTACGATGCTTATTTGGCACGATTGATACTATGAATGATAGTCTCATATTATATGCAGATGTATTTTTCACTCTTCTTCACGCATGGTTTCACCGAAGTTTGAGCAGGAACGTGATGGATTCTTTCGCATACATAAGATATTCAAGAATTATGAAGGAAGTTTTTGTGCTGAAATTCTGAATTATTCGAATGCGAAGGTTTCTGAAACGATTTAATATATGAACGCAATAGATGAAAAGCAGCTCGATTTCAACATCAAGACTTCAAGCGAATATTTGGGCTAACAAGTAAATAACAAATAAATAAAGATATGTTTTCAAGTTGAATAGCTGAAATGCCATCAAAACTATGGAGAAGAGGGTAGTGGACTGCGCATGAACGCGTAAGGGGCATGGGTATTACATGTTTACGCAGGAGAGGTTATAGGGATTTTCATTTCATTTCATCTATGCTCCGAGTTCCAGTGTTCAAATTCTCAGCACAAAGCTGTTCGTTTCTATTCCTCATAATACATGGTTTGTGAAGGAGCCTGTTTCGATGATGTTCAGACTTCAGTGAAAACCACACGTGGGGGAGAGTAAAAAATACGTCCTATATATATATATATATATATATATATATATATATATATATATATATATATATATATATATATATATATATATATATATATATTATATATATATATATTATATTATTATATATATATCCACATACTGAGATATGTGGTTTTATTATTCGATACGCCCGCTGCGTGCGTAAACGCCAGCAATAGCTTCATCATTAAAGCATTTGCTAGTGTTCCTAGCAAAATGCGGCAATGATATGTTCATATTAGATTAACCATTCCCTTCCCCTCTCTTCGACCCTCCCCACCGACAACACTACTGTCTCTCATCACCTATCTTTTCGCATCTTTGCGCGAATTCCAATTCGACTATTTATACACTATGCAAATAATCGAATTACACAAAGATACTCTAAAACTTTATACTATGGTTGTAATATAACGATAGAAAAGGGAACTGTGGAAAATGGAATCACAGAATGGAGTTGATGGCTTAAAGCGAATAGGTATAGATTTCGAGAGTATGAGAGCATACAATAAGCGTTGCGATGAAGCAATCTCCGACCATGATCTCGTCGGTTCCTTTCCAATGACGCCAAAGCGTTGGCTTTGTTTTTCCTGATACACCTGTAGCATACACAGAATGCTCTATGTGGACCACACGCAAGCAGTTACATTGCTGCCCATCCATATGCAACATGCGCTGTCTCTAAAATTCACAGCAGTTACCGTAAGATTCTGCTGAATAGAGCCCCCCCTCCACCCCATTTTTAATTATTCACCTATTTAAGACATTTGTAGAACAGACATTTCCGGATTATATAAATAATATCTCAAGTTTAGTAGTATTACAACAACTTTAATGTAAATAAATACAGCTTGTTTGTATGCAAAACATCATCACATTCCTCACGCATCTCATCTCTCTCACTGCTGCTGCATCAAATTGCGTTGCTTTCATTGATTTATGTCTTTTCCAACGTTCTTCATATTCGATCAGTACTGCTTTCGATTACTGAAATTTCACTGATTTATTCACAGTATAGCCGTCTGTCATTGCTATCCTTCGTTTATTTCTTGTTCTTTTCCACCGATTTGCATTAAACTCTTTTACCGTACATATTTCTCATATCGTCTGATCGGTATTATTCTTTTACCGCTTAACGCGTGGTGTGATTTTGCTCAATGTATCATAAAATAATAAAAAAAAATTGCCGTTAATATTAAATGCCCTCATTTTAATTTTTCTTGAAAACTATGCATATTTTATTTAGGCGAATTCTGATTTACTAAACAATTTGGTTAAACGTTTACCAATAATCGACCTGTATTTTCACCACCACAAATGGAATTTCCTATGGTTTTTCTAAATTGCTGAAAAATTTTTAGCAAATGCGATTGGAAATTTTATCGTTTTACATTCTCTCAAAATTTAATTGAAATCTTTTCGAGAAAAATTGAAGCCGAAATTAATAAAAATATAGAATTTTTTTTTACGAAATAGAAATTTTCTTATTTAAAAAATTTTTCAACTATTATTCTTTATTCAAGTTATTAACATTTGACGTCATATTTCAAAATGATACATTCATTTTTTTTTTGAAGCAAAAATTATTTTTCTTTCATTTTCTATTCAACAATTTTTTACGCAAAGATAAATTTGCTATTCTTCTATTGCGTTCAGCCATATCTCAATTAGAATCCAAAGTAATAAATGCTAAAATTCCACTCGAATAATTTCACCATCATGGAATTTAATAAAAATCTAAAGAATTTCGAAATTATTGAAAATAAAAATATTGGAATTTATTAGCAAAATTATCGATTGAGTTTGAAAATAAATTCAAAATTATTAGTGGAACTACAATTTAGACCTCTTTTACTCTCAAAATTCAAAATTCATATTTTTTTTAGTTCACAAATTATGAGTATTATTTTTTATCATTTCACTACATCTATGAATATCAAATAAAAACTCTAGCTAGCTGCTGTATTTGTATGCATTCACATATATAATCCTTTCGAATTGTTTCTGTTTTGCCTCTCTCTATATTCATAATGCTCAACCAGCACTAATGACGTAATCGTGCATGGTTATCTACCACCGTTTTGCCCCTTAGGAATGTAATCGAAGTGACCATTGGTGTCCCACTATCGGTCACTCGTTTGCCATAAATTACACTCATGGTCATTTCTTATGCGCGTGACGACTCGAAGTAGCGTTCATATTGGGCTTACGACTGCAATTTTCTATCATACTCATTGTTGATTTAACTAGGCAAATGCGATTATGCGATGCAATAATTCAGTGTTTTTTGCCCAGAGGCGTTCCATTTTGATTTGTTTATCCTGAATTATTAGACATATTTTTGTTAACTACATTATTTTTTATTCCTAAAACTAAAACTTTTTTATTTTCGTGGGTAATTTCGTTTCGTCACTAAATCAATGCTTTATATTCTGCACATGGACGAGTGTTGTGCATTTAATATTAGAGCAGTTTAAATAAATTCAGGCATGGGTGTGTTCTTGCCAAAAAAAACTCAGTTATATCTTACCTGTAAATCCTTCCTTGAGGAATTTATCTCCAGAGACACTCAAAATCGGAAAAAGTTCCAGAAATTTCAGGAATATTCTCACTAATTAAGTGTGCTTTCGTCATTATACTGAATAAAGGTTAGCTATAAAAGTTATGCATAGGCGAAGTGATATTGATCTGTCCATTTCGAATTCCACTGCATTCGTTAATCGACATCAATGATATGTGGCACTACAAGTGGAAAGGTTGCTGTTGCCCGCTAATAAATGTATGCGGACTTTTTGGCGATAAATGTACTGTCAATTACTTATGAATTCTCAGAGTTTTGCAATAAATGGATCGATTGTCAATTTTCATCTGAAAAATGATAAATCTCCTGAAATGTCGATTTATTTAAACATTTAACAAAAAATATTGCAAAGATTCATTGCATTTTGCAAACGACACTTTCTTTGTTAGCATTTTTCGTAAATTTTACAAAAGAGAAACAAACAGCTAATTAATTAAATCCATGGATTGAGTAGTCTCTTTAAAAGGCACCTATCGTTTATTGTCGAATTGCATAGCCATAATGTCATTGCAAATTTATTGCACTAATGAATCCAATAACAAAAAAAAGCAATTTTGCGCATTCAGCATCGTTATTGCTCTCGGAAAGTCCATTTCGTCCATGATTTGTTTTTCAACTAACCACTTTAAATTATGGTCACTTCAGAGCAAGTAGTGGTCAGTTAAAATCAAATAAGAGTAAAAAACACTATATGCTTTTATACTCTTATTTCCTACTATTAATTATTTCTATTCTTATTTGCTTGAAAAAAGCATAAAACAAATACTGGTTTGTTGTCTACACTATATTACCTACACTGTAGTATAGTGTTCTATAATATTGTTTATACCAAAATTTCAGATTTGTGGGTATTGGTATTAAACATATGTGTGTACTTGAGATACGCGATAACGGCATATGTAGGATTTGATAGAAGCATTTACGGGGTCTCCATAATGTTATGTCATCCCCATATAGTACATCAAAATCACTTAAATAACAATCTTTGTAGTTAGATTTATTGCTGCTTGCTGGGGAACGATGCCATGTTCTTAGATGACGGTATTTTAGGCGCTCCATAAGATAAAACAATCCAAGTTCAGATTGCAGAAATTCTCACTTCAACCAACCTCACCTTTTGAGTGATTCGACTAGGAAACCCACAAATTATGATTCGATTAAGAAATCACTCAATTTTTTCGATAATCTTAGAAGAATATGGAAAATTTTCTTTCATTATGCAGCAAATAGAATGCAGCGATCGCTAAAATATTACATCGATAATTCATAAATTTATTTTATTTATGTGAAAGACCGGCAGGAAAAAGTTTCTCTACAATTACATTGCAATTACAACTACAACTACAATTACAACTAATTTTTTGCATTTGTGTCTCTACAATCTACAACTACAAAGTTTCTCTACAATCTACAAAAAGTCTCTACAACTACAATTACAACATTGCAAAAAGTAAATAAAATCAAATCAAAATGCTAATTATAATGAAAAAAAGTTTTTTTTTGCAATTGCGAAAGTTTTTATTTGCACTGAATTTAATAGCGTAATCAAATTGCATTCATATAAAATTGCCTCATTTAAATTCCTTAATTTCGTATAAAATTCAATTTTTGAATGATTCACTGATAACATTAGAAAATTCTTTCACTCATCAATATCAACTCGCATTAATAATTTGCAATGCATTGCAATTTTCTTGCTTTTCATTCGATATTTATTTATTTATTTATTTATTTATTTATATATTTTATTTTGTTTATTTATTTATTTTTTGCATTTTTGTATGCAATTGCTGCAAAAAATTGACTAGAGTGCGGGTGACTTTGTATGTAAATGCATGCATGCAAATGTGCAAAGCAGCAACACGAGTGCGTTCGTGCGTCTGTGCGCGCATCTATGTGCGTATGCGTGCTATACCATATGTGAGTCTGCGCATGCGCGGCATGAGTGTTTACTTATGCATTTGTGTATGCATATATGTGCATATGCATGTATGCATTCGAGTGCATGCTTGTGGCAATGTTCGAACCAATCTGTGCTTGTCAATATGTGTCTGTGTGTATGCGGGTGCAACCATCTGCGTGCATTGTTGAATCGAGGTCTATGAAGTTTGGTTTGCATAATCTACACCGTGCTGTAGCCATCAAATTAGCATTTAGGGTAGTTCAATCAATTCGAAGTGATTTATGGACAATATAGGCAACTGAATGCCTTTTCGTTGAGTAGTAGTTTATATAGCTAAAAATAATGAGTGCATTATTGCACATATCTCATTAATTAATGACAGCTAGCGATACTGGTTGCTCCAATGGTCAGAATGCAAAAGCTTATAACGCGCCAGCTGTTTTGGTTTTACTCCCATATTTTCATCGATACCGCAGAAAAACTGAACACTTAAACAGCCGAATAAAAGAAGTCAATCAAAAGCTGTCACTAATGCCTGGTAAAGTTGAAAGAAAGAGCAGCTTAATTTGAATGAGTTCTATAAAGTTTCAGATGAATTGTTGACGTCTAATCCATCAAAATTCAAGAAATAATTTCTTGCTCTAGAACGCTTTGAGGGTTTAGTTTAATTTCTCATACGTTATTATCCTCAGTAATTCGTGAATAGACTTTAAAAAGTGGAAAGCGCGCCAGAGAAAATTACACGGTGTGCGCTTTTTCAAGCTTCCTTTTCCTGTCTATCTAAGATCATGGGGGATGCAAAAAAAAAGTCGAAAAGCAACGATGCAATACCTGAAAAGCCTATATAAAAAGTTTACAGTAAAAAAATCTTCATTGAATTGCACGAATTTGCATTTATGGAACGCATCTGCTTATGGATATGTCTATCTTTACAGCAATTCACTTTGAAAGTAGCGGAAATTAGAGAGTGAAAAATTTCTGAGCATAAAATACACCATAGGAGAAGTTAATTTATCAATATTCAAGTTGATTTTATCTAACAGAGAACTAAATAACTAATTTCAGGTTAGAGGTAATTAAATAGCCTAAAAATTTGCATACATTTTTCAACCTTTCAGTCACACAATAGAGAGGTATGAAATCGAATCTTTTTTTTTTATAGAGAATCTGTACGCTCTTCTCAAATGATGATATATTTATTCTTCCTGTCAAGTTGTTTTATTGTTGTTTATGTTTACGATGTCATCTGAGTTTTTTTTTAAAGTCAGAATACATAGCCACATATAGTGTTATGGCTCTTCGACATTTTTCTTCACTCATTTCGTTCATTCACATCCGGTTGATTCAAAAATTTGCATATGCAAATTAGCTCTTGAGCATTTATAATTTGTAAGCAGGATCACCAGTCAGAAAACAAAAGCGAAGTTCGAGATGTCAGTTTAAGTGTGCTGCATCTAGGAATGTTGACTATATCCAAGAAATTTCATCGTTATAGCTGTCCTCTTTCTCAACTTGAAATTGCTACGCTGGTGGACAAGCAAGCCGACAGACAGACAAACGGACAAACACATGCATGTGCGTACATACGGATAAAACATCGCAAGAGTATGCCTTTTGAAGGAATTTTTAACGAGCATATATTTAGAATAAATGAAGCAAAGGATTTTACGTGCAATCCTTTAACATTCTATCGAAGGCGTTGGCTTAAATGAAGAAAAGAAAAAACTCTATTCTGTATGTTCATTTGAAGCTTCATCATGCAAGACGAAATGTCACTTCAAATTGTCTATTTCCTTGTCGGCCTCTCGTATTCTGAGGAAATTTCTCTTCGGCGCAAATTTCTGCAACTATGATATTCGTAACTTTTTTTGGAAAATTATCGTTTAATTAGTCTTTATTATGAGAAATTTGCATTTGCGAATTTACATTTTGTCGGTTTTTTTGCAAAAATTTTCAGAGTGTACGATGTAGCTTCTAAGGAATATGAGTAGCGTTTTTTCCTAGTCCTCCAAGAGCAATTTTTTTGCAAATCCTTCAGAGAGGGGAGGGGGGGGGGGGGAGAAGAAATTCAGTTGGAATGGGATAGAATCTTGCAAAGAATTTGTGCTAAAGGACATGCTTAAAATTGGAAGTTTATTTGAAGAAATTTCGGATTTGAAATGAGGAATCGTAAAATGCCCTTCTCCAAAGGAGTAGTTGAGAAAATAAGTTGGAGAGAAGGAGGAAATGAATGCAAGCCTTCACAATAAAATACTTTTTTTTTCTGCAATGAGGCCTTTTTATGATATTTCTACCTAAAAATAATTTTTATTTTGGCTTAATGCCCAATATGCAAATGCCTTAGTTGAAAATGGTCCCAACACCGTCATCATTCAATGCGATATGGAATGAAAACTGCATTTAATTAATATGAGCGAGCTTGGAACGCTATTAATATATTGGAGGTAAAGAGAATTTGGTAGGGAAAAGGATGGAGAATTTGTTTGCGGACGATAGTCTTATAGAAGTAAGGAGGAGAGGATTTCTGAAGCAAAATTGAGAAAATTTTAGTTGTTTTTTTTTCCAAACCGATGAAATGTAAAAACTGTATTCTTTTCCTTATATTATTAAAATATCTTTGAATTGTTTTTACCAACATGTGAAAATTCATCCCCTCCTTCCCTCCCATTAATCATTCTTGATGGCCATTAAGAATTAACTACTGATTACTTCACAAGCATATTTTCTTTTTCCGTTGTCCACTGCACTGTCTTTCTCATAGTTCATATATATATATATATATATATATATATATATATATATATATATATATATATATATATATATATATATATATATATATATATATATATATATATATATATATATATATATATATATATATATATATATATATATATAAAGTTATACGTTCCCCTACTTCGAGGTATTTTGTTTTTTCCACTTTCGGACATTGAAATGAAATGGAATAAAAGAAAGCTAACAGCTCTAGTCATCGTGTTCCCCCTTCTACCCCTCCCCCTACTTCCACCTTCACCTCGGCAGGGCGCTCAGTCTTTAACGAGAATACAGATCCGGTAAAACAGATGCAAAAACGGATCATAGCACACGATAAAATGTCGACAGTTTTGCATTGTACTTCAGCAAAGTTGTACAAAGTTGCGCCAGGTTAAAGAAGATTAAATTTTATGATACGCTTATATGAGATTCATTCCTTATACTTTATTTATCATTGTTTAATCAAATGCGCGATCTTACTAAAGCACATATCGCACCAAATTCTCTGATGTGCTTACCCATTTGCTTTCTTTTATTCATTGCTGATACGAAAAAAAAAAATTCATTTTGCACTTCTAGCTTAAGCATTTTTTCTATTCAAATTAAAATATATTGAAAATATTCATTTGGAAACATGCCAAAATGAATAAAAATTCAATAAAGAATGTAATTAAAAAATTTTTGACGTTTCAGCATTTCATGTTTTCTTCAGGATTAAAACGCATTGCTTTAGATCATCCGTAAAGCGTTCTTCTCCTAATCTTTCTAGTCATTCATTAGCGAAAAATTTTCTTTTTTTGTGCAAATTGCTCGAACGGTCGGCGGCGTTTGAAGAGGACTTCTTTAGAGTAAAAGTAAGTAAGCAAAAAATGAGTAGAGAAAAATCTTTCAAATGGATCCCTCTTATTGCTATATTAGAGTAATTAATTTTACTTCTTTATTGCGACATTTTTCACAAATTTTTCCGATGAAATCCTTTCCACCTCTCCCTTCCCCCCCCCCCCCCCCCCCCCCCTTCGCTCCAATCGATATTTTTATATCGCTTTAGAGTATTATGTCAGTATTATCATGCATTTTAGCTATGTAAAATTATAAAGGGGAAATAAAAAATTCTTCGATTCAAAATTTGAAAAGACTGATTGCAAAATTGCACTTGCAAATGATTGCAAAATTAGGATGCAATTTTGCAATTAAACAAAAGTGTAATTTTATTGCAAATATATTAATGTATATGTTTTATTTCATTTTTTTTTTCGCCGCTTCAGAGTTATAACGATGTGCAATGTCGTATAACGAGGATCGATTCTGCTTTGTTTCTTAGAGGCCGATTGGCTGGAAGATTTTTTGGTTGCTATTTCCAGTTTGGATAAGCTTCTGCCGTCGAATCACTGCCTTTTCAGTTCATATTGATGAGTTAACTTGTTGGTTTGTGCTGTGGAATCTCCCTTGAAATTTGCTATTGTTTTTTAAAATTTGCAATCACATATACTTGATTATTTTGCAACAATTTGTCTTTGTTTTAAATATATGCGAAATGATGTAATTAGCATATGAAATATTCGTCAAATTTACATATGAATTTGCATAATTAATAGACTATTTCGGTCAGTATTTTAGGTTGGTATTATCCTTATAAAGATCACATATCTTATTATTGTAACCATTTGATCATTTAATAATAAGTATTTATGTGTTTGAGTTTATTAAGTTTGCATGCGGAGGTTAGTTAATGAACGTGAGTTTTAATGCAAATTTCTTCGTAAATTTAATATCGATTCAATCAATTGGTTGTTCACTAAATGTTTTCTCAGCCGAGAAACGTTTTAGGGCATCTTTGGGCATTTAATTGAAGCCGTTATTAGCATAGTCCATTATTTTTAGCGAATATTCCAAGCAGAAATAATTTTTAAAGTCGGAGTCCTTAAGGCATCTAATAAATTTTGAATTCCGGACCGCTGATTTCCAGAGAAGACATGAAAACGATCAGGTAAAACGATCAGGTCTCTTATGTTACTTATGATGTATTACAACACTGATGAAATTGTTGCACGAGATATAATAGTATGTTACAACATTGCTTAGGTGGGACCATTGCGCTGTTGCACGAGAAACATGCTAGAGATTATATGTAGGCCGCTTCTAGCTGATAACGTTTCGAGCATTACGCAAAGCTATCTCCACTAGGGTTTTTTTCTATAGTACTTTCGAAAGCTCTCGACAGGCTACATAGAAAGTTGTTTCCCTATAACTTCTCATTCCTTGTCGTAGTAATTAAAAGTAAATCAGCTTTTTAGAGGAATTAACTCAACGATTAGCTACTATAAACGATTGGTTATTAATAACTTTTTGCTGTTATGGTTAAAGTGGCTACTTTGCATTAATTAGTCCACATTTTTATTTATTCTGAAATATAACTATCATTAACTCAAGAAATTTCACATACAGATTATTGAAATAATATTCATTTATGCTATACGTGTACTAATATAAGGTAGATTCCATAAAACTATTCGATATTCATTCATTTGCTATTAAATGGGTAAATTTTCAATAATACATCTCAGTGGGTAGTTACTTGTTAAAATTAGTCAAAGTTAAACGATTCCTCATAGCTCTGTAGTTGTTTTATATAAATAGTTGATTATTTACATCTCTTAAATCTATGCTATCGACGATGGTAAAGAAGAGGTCAGTGGAGGTGATGCCAAAAAGTGTTGCGAAAAATCTAAGTGCCTTTGTATCAATACATTGACGATATGGGAAAATATAACTTAATAGTTCTTCGCATTAACTGTCGAAAAATTATTTCCGCAGAAATATATTCACCTATTTGCACAATAGAGAATGATTGTTTTCTCGATTCGACCTTTGCTTCTGACAAAAAGTGTGTCCTTTACGATAGCAGTGGACATCTTGTTATGGATGAGAGCGGATATCGAGCTCAACGCCTTGGCTTGACCCCTTACATTAGCAAAAAATTTCGATGTCAGGCATCATTGAGAGTCACGTTGAAGCTTCATTTTCGTGAACCATCTGACCTCATTTTTTTCATCAGAACATCTTCAACTTTCATTTATAAATTGTGACCTAATTCTCTTTCTTTTTGGTTCATTTTAAACAGGTAATACGATCATCCGAAACCTCCACAACATTATTCAAGAAATAGGTAAATTTCCTACGGGACAAATATCTGGTGTAATGGTAAAAAACTTACCTTATTACTTTGCTTTACGGTAATAAACATGCAAGAGGTAATAATGCACGCAGGTAAACATCAAGGTGGCTATCTTCAACATTTAACGCGCGACATTAAAGTTCTCTACTATAATAAGTAAAAAAAAGTATTTCGAAATGAGCTCATAAAATGCTCCAATTTTGCACATTTTTTTCCCCGAAGTTTTAACGAATTTTTCCTCGACATTTTTTAAAATGCATTTGATCATTCCTATGACATTTAATAATTTCGGAGCATTTGCATGAATTGTGCAGCACATTACTTTCACATTCAGAGTGCGTCAATTGAGTTTCATTCTTTCTTCTCGTGTATATCAAAGCATTATTCAAATATGACTTCTTTAATCCTAAGAATTTTTGAATTTATTAATTTTTTTCTAAAGTTATGGCGGCTTATTTTTGTAGAATTTTAGATGAGAATTTTTCTTCCCGAAAATTTGCGACGGCAACTGAAATATTTGCGACAGAAATACAATGAAAAGTTTTAAACAGCTAAAATTATGCATTGAAATTATGCAAAAAAAAAAACGCGCAGAATATGAATACGTCAAGCCTTACAAGTTTATCGCCGGCATTTTCCGTTTATTTCAGTTCCTCGATGGAATTTCTCGAATTGTTGGAACCATTGAAAAATTTTCGTGTTGTACTTTGACTCAGAGAGTTTTTATTTATATGCGATAATGGAGCATTATATATGTTGATGAATTTAAAAAAAAATTCAATACTTTTTAATTTGAGTTATTACGCTATATTTCACTCAATATAAAATTCTTCGCTTTTTAGGATTTTCCGGAAATTTTTACAACTCAAGTTTTTTTTCTTATCTTTTTTTTCGCTATCAAAAGGTGCTAGCATGGCGTTTTTGCATAAATAAATTATTGAATTGTTTTTACAATATAAGCGAAGAAAATTTTATGATAAAGAAGTGCGCTTATTGAAATATATTAATATTAGTAGTTCTTTGTGATCGGTCACATATTCAGGAAGCGTAACCGAGTATATCAGGATGGATTTATTTTTGTAAAGAAATGCAGCCAAAAATATATAACAAAAAGATCCTCATTTCTTTGGAAATTTTGGAAATAAGTATACGATTCTTTTCACATTTTCTTATACTAATGTTGACAATAAGCTTTACTTGATCTACAATAATAAAAATTCATCTGCTTGTGGACTCTATTCTTTAGGCTCATAATAATTCATCGATAAAGCCTCATAAGTTCGAAAAATAAACAAAATACTCTTTCGTAAATAGTAAATAAATAAAAAACAATTAAACAAGAAATAATATGCACTAATAAATGTAAATTTATTTTCTATAGAAATTGGGAATTAAGTTTATCACTTCAAATTAACTTTTACAATTTTTCCCCTCTCCATCGTTTTGCTTTTGCATATTTTGGAAGAGAAATGCCCACTGTCTATCTCGAAACATTAAAAAAAAATGATTTTTTTTTTCACATAAGTACTCCTATTTTAATCTAGTAGAATTTTGGAAAAAAATAGCCATGGCTTATAACTCTGTGATTTTATTCGAAGTGATGAGTTAAGTTAATCTTGAGTTATTATTGCTTTGGATATCGAGGAAATCATCGATCTTCGATTTCGAGGGTTCAACGTTTATGGCTTATTGCACACTTTCGATCCAGTTAATTGCTCAACGAACTAATTTCTTTCATTGACGCACTTATGTACGTTAATAGACGTTTGGCGAATCTATTTAACGTATAGCTATATGAAGTCCTGCATTTGTTTCTAAATTCGTCCCTCCTAGTTCCCTCTTCCTTCGTCACTCTTCTCCTCTTCTTACCCCCTTCCCCTCCCCTTCTGCCACCGCTGAAAATGAGAAATCCTCCCTTCGGATCTCTCCGTTCCACACCCCCTCGATAAGGATATTGACAAAATATAAGAGCATCCTGTTTTTTTAATTAAAAAAGGTGTATCAATTTCTAGGAGTGATTTATCATTAATAGTATTGATTCGTTTTTAGTACATTGCTTTGAGTGATGATCGTTGACGACTCCGATTTCATCATGCTAAATATTGAAATTAACAACGAGTATTTCTGAATTTTATTGATTTATAGATTGATCTACGAATGAATTTATCTAATATAAAAATTCCACAATATCGGCATACTCACAAACATGAACAAATAAACGATATTATATATTATATTTGTACAATTATAGTTAAACAAACAAATTGAATAAGTCAACGTTCAACTGTATTATATTTTTTCATTATGCAATTGCAATACTTTATAATGTCTAAATATGTATCAAATCGTATAAGTCGCAATATCTCCAATCATTTCATGACGATGTAAATTGTAGAATTATAGAATCCGTATAGTGCCTGTTGTAAATTGTAGAGTTGAAATCATGAACATCTGAGTTTATAAATACCCTCTTTATTACAGGGAGGGGGGGGGGGGGCAGAGCGACGAAAGGGCATAATTTGTATGTCTTTTGGATTTTGCAGAATGAGAGGTTTATAATTAAAAGTTAGGCTTACATTTCAGGTTCTTCTGTGAATTGCGTTTTGAAAATAAGCATTGGTTATTTTAATATGATATTATACTCAAACATTCCCACTTAACGATACGTTTCACTACATATTTTTTAATTCTTTTTTTTTTAATGAAATTACATCCACTACGAATTGAGATCAACGAAGATCAATTATATAGCTTCATCATGAAATGCGTATACCTTATCGAAAATGCCACATTATTTATCTATTGCCTATTACAATACTGCAGATTTGAGATATGTCAGCAACAGCGATACGTAATGAATTGCCATCGCATATTGCTCCGTTACGTCGTGATTTCATGCGACAGGTATGCACCTATGATATTCTTTCTTCACTTACTGATAATTGAAACATCAACTTTGGAGCAGCGGAGAAGATGCTTCCGGTTTATCTCTAAAAACTTTCCTGATTTCTGCCTTTTTAAGCTCATGCTTATATCTATCTTATTTCACATTTGCATTTTTTTTCAGTTTTTCTCTTTTGTTCTTCTCTCTCTATTTCTTTCTGCCGTTCTCTCTCTATCGTTTCTCTTCATCTTTATCGTTTCTCTTCATCTTCTTTCCTCTCTCGTTCACTCACTTTCTCTCTCTTTTTTTAAAACCTATCATTCTCATTGTTCTTCTATCTATCTCTCCCTTTCTTCTTCTTCTCCTCTTTTTTTTCCATCCTCTTCCCTCTCGCTTTCTCTACCGTCCTTTCTCGTTGAAACATCAGATGAACATATCGGCGATGTTGAGAGGACAGCTGTGTGCATATTGATGTCGCGTATTTGGGTATTCATTGAAAAATCGTCAACTGAAAGTTTTCAAATGCTTTAAATTTTTGTGTTTCAATATACCGCCTCAGAGATTAATTCTAAAAGATTTTTTGACGTTTAAATTCAGGAGAGAGATGAAGCAAATAGTGTTTTGATATTTTCTTCAAATGATGAGTATGTTTACATGGTTTACATTTCGCGCCGTTTTGTTGAGCTAGTCGAAAGACGAAGAGAGAATTAAGGAGAGGGGGCGAACTTTTATTGCTCATGCTTTGAGCGCATTTACTATTCCATTAGAATTACTCTAAGCTATTAAAGAGTTATTACGACGATCTATTAACCAATCGTATATTTCGGCTCGTGTTTACAACCAAACAGCGCCATTAGGCGTGAGCTGATTTTTAAGTACGTAGAATTAATGGGATTTCACAGCTACTGAGAAGCGTGGGATTTAAAATAAAAAGCAGGGAATTTCGATGAGCTCATTCCGTCCCATTCCACTTCTCCCTATTCGTCCCATTCCACTCAGTAATTGGTACTACGACTTTCAGACAAATTTTTAAGCAAAAGGACAGCTTGCAACATCTCTTAACGTCAGCTAAAACATATGTTAGAGGAATGAGGAATCTTGGCCGTTTTAAACGGTTTTTTTTACATTTTTGTCATAGATGGGCTCACTTCTCCCATCATCCCTCATTCAGAGAAATTGAAAAAAAAAAGAAAAAAAAGTAGCTTTCTGTATGTAAAATATCGATTGAATTTTGAATCGTATATTTGCCATTTAAGATTGACTTCAACTCTGTCTATTTCTCAAAAAGTGGCTTAGCTTGCGCCGAAACAGGTTAATTAAGCAGTGTACACAAAAAACGAAAAGCTTTAATTGCATTGAGCTTGTACTGCCATATCGATTTATTTTCCAAACAGGAAGTTTGTGCCGGAAGTTTTGCACATGTAAGCTTCATTCACAACATATGCCGTCTTCTTGTTCAATGTGGGGCAAAGTCCAGCTCTTGTACAACCATTCTGTTCATTTGGGGGAGGGGTTGGGGCATAGAAAGAGGATGGGCCATTCTTCTCTGTATAGGTATTATCGATACATTAAACCCGTGACAGAATGAACCACTACCATTTAAATCGATTTCCTTAGCCTCAGTAAATATTCCATATTCACTTCTGTACCATTTATGTATACAGGCGGAAGAAAAAAGCAAGGGCCAGACTCGTTTCAGGTTTTTTTTCATTTACTGCCTTAATAGTGCGTTTATTAAAGGAGGATTTCGATGAACTCTATATGTTTCTACCACCGCCGGAAGTAGAAGACAAGAAGAGGAAATTCCTGTACAAATTTTTCCATCCTTGTCTAGGACCGGAGCAATTTTTTCGATTTCTTGTTTCATTTGTGCCGATAATCGAATGGCTACCCCAATACAGTTGGAAGCGCAACCTCTTGGGCGATTTTATGGCTGGTATTACCGTTGGTATAATGCATGTCCCTCAAGGTAAGCAGTTTCATTGTATGAACACACTGATTGTTGAATTCGCCCTTTCCTCTCCATTCTATTCCTGCCCGTCCTGCCTCTCGCCTCCTCTTTTGCTTCCTGCCTCATTCCCCTTCTTGTGAGCCGGTAGGGTTTGCTGAGTTTGTTGCAGTCAATAAAATCGACTATAGCAATAAGGTGATGGGGAGCAACTGTAAAGTTTAGTGGTAAGAATTAATCCATAAATACAGGTTTGTTGGGAGGAGGAATGAAATGGGAGAGGAGGAGAGTGGAAGGGGAGTATTTTTTTCTTGAGAAAGGGACACGATTGACGAATAAAGTAAGCGACAACAACTGTTAGTTTCATTCGCTCTTGCTCCAAATTCAAAAGGCATTCACGAGATTTGGATCCTCAGTAGTGAAACAATGGCAATTAGAAGAATGTAAACGGTTTCTGTGTGCATATCGCAAAGACAGCAGCTATTTTCTTGAGGAAATTACGTCTTTATTGCCACACAATTAATTCATTTGTGAAAAAGATTTTTCAAATTCAATTTAAATGAATTCGTTCAGTTTCCATTTCTATCTCGCAGGTTTTAGTCTCTCACTTTTATAGACTGCAGATACTTCAGGACACGTCTGGATACTTCAGAATCAAAAGCGTAGTCCAGATGCTTCAGGATTAGAAGCGTAGCTTAAGTAACTGAGGATGAACAGGTGATATTATTTTCAGGGATTGCTTATGCTATTCTCCAAGGTATCGATCCTGTCTACGGTCTTTATTCGTCATTCTTCCCTGCCTTATTCTATATGATTTTCGGAACTTCAGATCATGTCTCAATTGGTATGTGCTGAATATATAAGACAATGAAATTTGTGCACTATATAGGCACCCGGATATTCATAGAGATCAGTGCTTAAATACGCCATAAATTAAGCATGACCTGAGGTTCTTTTTAAAATTTCTATTGAATTTAGCTGTAGTGATTCTGAAATTTTTGCTCTAAAGCCTGATGGGATAAATTTTGATAGAACAGAGTTGCATTATTTTCTTTCAATGGTGATTTATTGAATTTGCCCATAAGCGTGTCACTTTAAGAAAAATAAAGATGCGAAAATGGTGTTTAATTTAACGGAAATTCTAATGACGGTTGAAAACCGCTGAAGAGCATACTGATTTCATCACGGGTGTTAAACTTACTATCGTGGGGAGGGGAAGTGATGTTCACCTAATTTAATCTCTGATTAAATTTTCTCACCATCAGAATCAGTGGTTCTTTTCGCAGGTGAAAGAAAAGTAGTTTTTTTTCCCGTAAATAGAAATTTCAAATGTTTATTGCAGAATTAAAATGGAAAAATTCGTAGTTGCTTTTTTTTTGCTGCGAAAAATTGATAAGCATATCATACATTCTAAAGTGAAAACGTTAATTTTTTTTTCATTAAATTTTTCTTCCATTTTTTTTTTTTTCTCTCATGAAAATATTTCCTCTCAATTTGAGATATTGAATTTTTTTAAGCCGAAAATCCCGACTTTTCAATTTCTTAAAGAGAAATTTTTTTTTGGTGCTTCCGAATTTAATAAGAGTTTTCAACATCTGCGAAAGTACCTTCTATCGACGAAGGGGTTTATATTTGAGAAGATACTGTAATACATTGAATGGAGCATCTAAACATATTTCACCTATTTTCAATTGAATAAATGGTAGGCGATATTCAATGCCATGTATTTCGATATCTTCTATTGATTAGCATTTAAAATAACTGCTGATATGCATACGAATCATTGATCGTCTGCAACATTTACAAAAAAAAAAAATTTCACTTCTGATATATATGCATAAATGCTATAGTATAGTTTCGATAATTGGTTTTTGGTTTTTTTTTTTCGTTTGCAAAGATGCGTGCCGAAATTCTAAAGAAACACATCTCAGAAAAGCGTATATTGAATGCGATTGGGTGTCGCGAAATTCCGCCCTAATGGAATTTGATCTTTGGCAAGCAAAGTAAGGCATTATTCAATTATCTAGGAGGAATTATTCATTTAATTTAGGGCATCTGAGGTTTGTTGAGAATGTTAGTGATCGTATTTTCCATACTACTATTTGTTATGCTATTATGAAATTTTTTCTAATCTTATTAGTGAAGTTAATTTTCTTATTAATTATCTCATTTATTTGCTAAATTTTCATGATTTTTTAATTTCAGTTTATATTTAGGTGATTTCTATTAGTGAATTTAATTATTTTGTTTATTCATTGTTTTTTTTTTTTTTAAATTTCAATATATATTTATCCGATTAATTGAAGGTTCATTTGCAATAATCAGCTTAATGACCGGTACATCACGAGCGAAGATACTCACAACGATTCATGATGAATATCTACACGATGAGGGATATTATGTGGAGCATGTAGCACTACTTGGCTATACATCTCTTGATATTCGTAATATAACCGCCGATGTGCCATTTCATTTGAGTAATGTTAGTGGTATTGAAGTAGTGTCTGCATTAACACTCTGCGTTGGTTTAGTACATGTAAGTCGAATTTGAAATATTTTTATGTATTAATAAATAAATATCGTTGATGGAAATTTGAATACAATAATTTACGGTTCAGAAATAATTTATTATTGAGAAAAAGTAAGTTACCACATAAGAAGTAGTTTACAATTTGAAAGGTAATTTGTTGTTGAAAAATTTCAAGGGATCTTAAATGTGAATGTTCATTGGTGACATTGGAGATGTGTTAGCTCAAATTTCGAAATGATATTCGCTTCTTCATCTTGCTATATTTCAGAAGGACCTTAAAAACTTGCATGGCTTTAAGTTTCTTCTTCAGTAGTTCGTTATTGAGGTAAATACTTGTTTCGGTTGTTCGAAGAGTTTAAAAAATAGTGTATTCGAATAGTTGTTTGAAAATACATTCGAAGAAAATATAAACAGATTTGAAAAGGTATAATTTTTGGGAAATTAATTGAAAAAAAATCTTTTTGAGAATTTCGTGGAAGAAAACATCGTCAACTTCGAATTGGGTTCACGGTCTTCAGAGGTGAATATTTCGAACTAGAAACGACTAAAACGGAGTTGCAATGCATTGACTTATTGAGGTATTGAGCGACACAGCGAGTGTTATCTAGCCATTTCTGAAGAAATTCAGGCATTTGACCATTAAAGAGGTTTCTACAATGAATGACTATTCATGTTCTGATCCGCAACGTTGTCTGCAGAAAAAATCCTTATCTTTTCTGATCTTCCCCCCAGTCGTAGGTTCCTGAGCGTGGAAGGGAAAGAACAGCAATAAACGAAAAGCAAAAAATGTAGTAGGTTGTCAGCGTTCTGTCGTCACTGCTCTCCATTCCACCTCGCCTCTTCGCCCTACCTCCATCCCCCAAAAAGATCCTAAACAAAATCCTGATGCATTGCTCGAGCGGCTATTGTGTATTACGTTCACTGTGGGCACTGGGGTGATGTTAATTTTCAGTGATTTCGGTAAATGCAATATTCAATAATTTCAGCTGTTAATGGCGTTATTACGAGTGGAATTTCTCACTTCATATTTATCAGACCAGTTAATTTCCGGCTTCAGCACGGGTGCATCGGTTCATGTTATTATTGTACAACTCGACAAAATATTCCAGGTTTTCTTTTATTCTCTTCTTATCGAACAGCGCGAAATCATCGAGAGTCACAGCGGATAGGGTAAAGGCATGATGCCTAAGAGAGGTTGCAAATAGCTTTTTCGATTTCTTAGCAAATAACTCTGAAAGAAGCTGGTGGAAGAAAGTAGTAGTGTGCATGGTTTAACTTGTGACGGACGAAGTTTTTGATGGATTCTTTAGGGCTGTTTGGAGTCTGGGGGGATTGTTGTTATCTCATGCTCTTCTCTCCCTCCGTCTTCGTCATGGCATTGACTTGAATTCGTTGGAGATGACTGCGAGAAACTGATTTCACGTGGAAATACATCAGTGGCATTTAGCTGTTGTAGAGTTGATCTGATGTACCTGCGTGGAGGTCACTTCGTCAGCTGTCTAGGGTGAAGTTTAAACCGACCTTGTCATGCCTTCCAAGTTTGGAGTCGGCTAGAGCCAGCGCTGCACAACACTTTCGATGTGCGTTGTTAGCTTATTATTTCTGTGCAAAAAGCGGACAATATTTTTGTGCGATTTAAACATTAGAGGGCTACAATGGAATCATATTTATGTAAGCAACTTCTGTTCAATTTATTAACTGTATTTTAAATGATGGTTTTTCTTTTTTCCGAAGTGGAAAGAAGAGAGAGGATGGGTGACTTGAATATTATTGACGGGGCTTCAAGATGCAGCTTTAGTTCTCTTCGCTATCATATTGAACTTCTTAAGGTCAATTCTGCCTAATATTTACATTTGCTTGAATTTTCTCATGATACAATAAAATGTTTTTGAGACACAATGGCTTTCTCTTCGTCGTTCCCGTCCAATTTCCCAATTTTTTGAAAACCTTTGTGAGTTTAAATTTTCAGGTTTATGTGGAAAGTGTGGACGGACCAGGTGGAATACTTGTGGTAAGGAGTTTCATGATTGATAATATTGGAAGTTAATATGTGAGAAATGATCGACAATATTTTTGAATTATTTAAAAAAGCTTTTGGGATTCTTCAGCTTATTCGCTTAGCAATCCGGTAGCGGCATAAATTTCATGAACAACACTCTCATTAATTTGAGCAGCGATTTTTTAATATTTAAATTGGTTTCATTTCTGAGATGCTTGATGTGGCAACCTTCAGTGTTGATCATTCGTCTTTTTTTCCAATGCTAATGTTTAAATTTAGTGCGCTGAAAAAAAGCTTCTTAATTTGAGGATTTTTCGATTGATTTTAACAATTCCGACGATTTAGAAAATTTCTGATAAAAAAGTCAGGGACGACTTATCACGGAAACCTTGACTGGAGTCAAATCACGGAAACCTTAGGTTCCACGATAAGGCGACTCTGACTGGAGTCAATATCAATAATAATACATAGAATGCATTTTCGCTGCATTTTTTGATGCATTGAAAAAAAGCATACATCGGAAGAAATTTCCTGCATTCTTTGAGCATCAAGAAGATTATTTGGAAAGAAAAACCAACTTGATTTTTTTCTCATGAAAGAAAACTTTTTAGTCAAAAATATCAAAATGTTTTCAATTTTTTTCTTGATATTTGCACTGAATTTATTCGATTGTTTCTTATTTAATTGTATTTTTCATTGCGCAAATATTTTTTCGCATATTCTAACTAATGTAGTGGAATTCATTTATCTTTTACTGCAATTTTTTCAACAATATTTTCCTACCGAGGTGATCTGTTTATTTATGGGTTGTAAAGAATTTTATTCCCACTTCTATTGTTTTCTAATTCTGTAATGTTCATTCTATGTGAGCATTTCACTCTTTTCTTAAGTATGAAATTTTCTAATCCTTCAGAGGAAAGCTGAGGCATGAAAAAATTTAGGTTATCTCTTAAACGAGCAATTCTTCCTTGAATAGTGGAAAATCTTTTTTGGGACATGATTCTCGCTTGAGACTTGAGAAGACATTAGGTCGAGAAAAATGTTTTATTATACTTTCAAGCGTTTTGTACAGTTCTTATAATCAGTTTATTATCAGTTTAGCGTACAGTTTTTCCTATGGACAATATTCTCAACGCTATTACGACGACATCAATTACATGGCAAATAAAAGTGATTTTTTTGCAGCAATTCGTCGACGTGATAAGTAAAATTGGCGAAATGAATGTTTTCACTTTTGTATTTTCTATTGGTGCATTTATCTTCTTATATATTGGTTGGTTCTCTCAAAATTTCTATTATAGTTTAGTGCAGATTTTGCTGATTTTTTTGGAAATTTCTATGAGATCCATAGAGAAAATTATTGGTTGTCTTCATGAAAACTTAATCAAGTTTCATTTGAAGACTTTTCCAGCGTTTTTAAATAATTCCCTTTTAAGTAAAGCTTTCAACATTATACGGATACACACAACAGTGAAATATTTTTTGTTGTTAATGTTTATTAGTGTTTTTGTTAGGTTGTTAGTATGTATGTTGGTTAACCAAACAAACAAAAAACAATGAAAGATTTTTTTTTGTTATTACTAGCGACTCATATATTGGATGTTTCTCAGAACAACTTGAAGTTTTTCAAACGTTGGAGTTATTCTTGAATTACGCAAAAAGAGTTGTTGAAAAATTCATTGCAAAATCTTGACCTTTATTTTTAGTTCTCAGCTTACCTTGAAAAATTTTCTCAAAATTTCTTCATTCCTTGAATTTTTATAAGAATTTTCGCACATAAAATTCATTCTCCATAATTTTTATTCCTTGATAAAGTCGACTTCACTTACCTCGTAGAGGATTTTTTTTTCAACGTCGAAAATGTTTAAAAAATTCATTCATAAAATATTAATCGAAAATTCGAATGTATCTGAATGCGAATCGAATTGTCTTCTGCAGGAAAAGACTGTATCAATCCGTTGCTTCGCAAAAAAATTCCAATGATATTGCCATTCGAATTGATGCTGGTATGCCTTGCCACCCTACTATCCTATTTGTTTGATTTCGATTCGAAACATCACGTGAAAGTTGTTGGTTCTGTGCCTGTTGGGTAAGGATTTCCTTGTGAATCAGTTTTTTTTTTTTTGCGAATACCATAATTTTGAAGTGGAAGTGGGCAAACGACATTCTGAGGTGGGTAAATCGCATTTTGAGGTGAGTAATACGCAATATTTTGAGTTAGTTATACTTTTCTGTAATCTGTAATATATCATTAAAAATAACCGATATGCTAATCTGCACAGCAATAATTTCAAAAACTCACTCTACTTGGTTTTTGCGAATTGACATACGCAAACTATACTCTGGGAGGCATTTTATAGCACAATAAATATACCAAGAACTATTCTCGGTACAGGAAAACGTCAGCCTGAATTTCCGAATCTGAACCATCTAACAGTGGTTATTAGGTTTGTAACTGATCATCGATCAAATATCATTAGTACTACGTTATGATTGGTTTGATCACACTGAAGACTGTTGTGGTTTATCAAAGTTTATTACATAATAAAAAGTCCTTTTGATTTCATGTTCAACTATTATTTAGTCGTTCGTCTCTTTCTTCTGCATGAATATCCCCAACTTTACGGGAACTTGTTCTCATCCGTTTTTATCATCATGAGTCATTAACATATCACTCATGTTTCCTTTCGAATCTTCTTTTCTTTTGAGAGTATATCCCAACTTAATTGAAGGATAAAAATTTCAAGATTTTTTGCACAAATAAAAAAAAAACGGAAAAGGAATTAGGATCGAAATTTTCTATGGCAATTTGAGATGTCTGTTGAACTATTTTTCATTTATCTAAGACATTTTCATGAGCTTATTAAAATTGTATTTTCAGTAATTTCTTCTGATTTCCCACGTTGTGAAACTAAGAAAAAAAATGGATATAAAATGAGATGAAATCCATGCTTAAGTCTTTTGCTGCTAGTCCAGTTAAGTGATATGACAGTCAGCCAAAATATTTTCGTACCGCTGGCAAAAGTCCCTAGAGGAAAAAGTCTTCAAAAGGGCAGAGGAGGGGAAGAGGAACGCGAGGAGAGAAGAAAAGCGGTGGGAGAGGGGGAGGGCTCGGATGAGAACTCATCGAACAACTCATGAGCTGAAAGTTTTTCAGGTTTGTGAAACTGCATCCGCCGTACCCGCTATAAGTGAGTTAATGGTCGCGCATATTCAAAACCAGTTCATGCAGTTCTCCTTAACTTACTTTACTTTAATCAATACAGCATTCATTACGAATAAATGCCTCTTCATAACGTTTCCACTCGCACTTAAGAGCAGAAGTTATAAAGTGGCACGAAGGTTAGAGCTTAGACTCGTCTCCTGCCAATCGGATGCTAACGAGTCGATCCATCGTTCCTTCACTTAGGAGGACAGTCGGAGCATACTTCATCGCCTTCATCCCGAAGTGGATGCTGGACGGAGTGGGACGTTAGGAAGGAGGCAAGGAATCCCATTGGAGCCGACTTGCAACCAACCCCACAGTTACCAAAGCAAAACGATAGATACTCATGTAATTTTCAATTAAATCAGTTTTCAATAATGCTAACGATTTTTTTCATTTGCAGATTTCCAAGTGCAGAATTGCCTCGTCTTCAGCTTATTCCTTATGTCTATAAGGATGCATTCGAAATTGCTTTCGTTATTGTTGCCGTTCATTTATCTATGTGTAAGATATTTTGTAGGCGACATAACTACAGTACCGACAATAATCAGGTAATCTGACCAATGTGGTATCTATTTCGTGCTCAGGTTATGGTAGCATCAAGGTAAGGCTAAATGGGAGGGTGGGATGGAGGGCATGGAAGTGGAGTGGGGGGGGGGGAGTATGCGATAATTATTGGTACTCCTTATTTTCATAGTTGAAAAGAGACGGCTAAATATATTTTCATAAATAACAAAATGCATTGTGCATTAATAATTCATATTATTATCATTGGAAGTTTTTATTTTTCATATAATTTTATCGTTCATAGAAGGTTAAATTCGTGAATTTTCGAAGTGAAGAGTCAAAGCATTAGATCTGGCGCGCTTTCCCGAAAAATACGATCGAAGATGTGGAATTTCACCAGGAAAAAATTTGAAATTTGAGAGTACAGAAGCATTATTTTAGTTCGAAAATTAGAAGAAACCTTTTGGTTGAGCTAATTTTTTTCATTATTGGTAGAAAGTGATAAAATCTCATTGATTTTGAGATGTTTTGTTTTTGAAGCAGAAGTGATCGAAAAGATCGGCGAATAGAAATGTAGACAGCAACGTGGTATGTTCAACTTTACAACTATCATCTTCAGGAGTTGTATGCGATTGGTTTGACGGGTGTCATTTCCTCATGTTTTCTCACCTATCCTGTTTCATCAGCGCTTGCTCGCTCTATGCTCGTCGAAGAAAGTGGCGGTAAAACACAGGTACATAATTTTTCCTGAATTTTCTCAAAAGAAGATAGCAGTTCCACGTGGAAGAACATTAAGAGATTAGGAGATACTTCAAAATTGGGAGACAGTAGCAGAGTATTTTAATTCGATGTTGTTGAGTCGGACGATCATAGTATGGAGCTTATCACGTTTGAAATGCTACTAAAAACTAACGGCGGCGTGATAATTACGATGTGGCAACTCTGAAATTGCGTATATACCTCTCCCCTCGAATTCATGTAGATTCGATGGTTTGCTAAATTTTTTTTGCTTACCTATTAATAAAAAAATGTTTGTTATAGTTAAGGAATATACTGCAAATATTGGAGTCTCAGCAATAAAGAAGAAAGCATTAGCATTAAGAGTAATAATCCTGCTCGCTACTAGTGATCAGTCGATTCCGGAGTCGGATTCCAGATTAAATTTTCCTGCATGTTTAGTTCATATTTTTCGATTCATATGATTGAGCATTTTAGTACGGCACAAACAGTTTGGGATCAGATTTTTTATTCCAGAGAAATTTATTAATTAAGGATTCCGACTCCAGAATTACCCTCCGGTTATGGGCAGTGCAATCAAACATAATGTGAATAAGGTACTGCTTATCAGATAATCTTTAGATGCAAGAAGTATTCAAAAAGAATCACTATCTTAGTGGCAAGTGCTATTATTCATCACAAATTTTCGCATGAAATTCACATGGAATTTTTAATAATATACTAGAAAACGTGGCTATATATCCACTTATTTTACTCCAATCAGTTCAAAAAAATTTATTTAATTTTTACATTTTTTTCAGTTGTCGGCATTATTTTCCTCGTTGCTTATTTTAATTGTTATTCTTTGGCTTAGCCCATATCTTCATTCTCTTCCAATGGTAAATTTATACGTTCAATTTTTTCTTTTAGAAATGAAATAAACTGAAATTGCAATGAATATCTTGTATTTCGTATCTCTTATGTACGGATTGTTGTATGTTTTGTTGAAATTCCTCTCATTCCTCTACTCTCTGCTTTATCATTAACGGAATATGAATTAGCGTAAGAAGAGAATAAACGAATGAGTCTAGATCCTCCAGAGAATTTTTATGGGAAAACTTTCCCACTTTCTTAGGTGACATTTTTGTTGATTGATTTCATCGAATATAAACAATTTTTCGATATTTTTGATGAAATTTTTTTCTAATTTCAGTGTATTTTGGCCGTAATATTGATATTTTCAATGAAAAATATTTTCTGTAAAGGTGATGAATTGCGACATCTTTGGAGAGTCTCAAAAGTCGATTTTGTTAGTTGTTTTATTTCGCATTATTATTTCCGTCTATAAAAATTAAGTTGGTTGATTTTTTTTAAAAGTATATTTCCAATAGCTAAGGAATTAATTTTTCTTTCCAAATGTTATCTTAGAAAAAAATATTTTTTTTTGAAGTAATCAAATTTTCTGTCCAAATATTCGGTTATTATTTGAAAGAATAGAATCTTACGACAAACACTGAAATATTCATTGCTAGAAATATTCGTTAACGGACTATCGAGTGTATATTTTATTACGAATTCGAGGTACCGTCTTTCTGGTCGTTACATTAATAAAATTATAACGTTCATTTTTTACGCACTTTCGCAAATTCACATATAAATAGCGCATTATCGGGATTTCACGTCTGTGTTTGTTGACCACGTCGAAAGACTGGAAAAGCGCATATTGTGCCAATTCCTCTGATGCGTTTCCCTAATTAACAATGCTGAAAAAAAAATGGAAGAAATGAATTTGGATGGAATTCTCTCATTTTCATTCAACAAAACAAATTTTACTTTGCAAAGCCAAAACTGTAGCTGTGCCAAGCATTATCGTAAAAATCATCACAATCGAACATATTTGCCTCACTGCGAAAGTGGAAAGTATAAAGGGATTTATTTGAAGCGTAAGAGAATATTATTAGTAGGATGCTTATTGCCGTCTGAGTACGGTGTTATTTTCGGTCGTATCGTTACATTTGCTGTTGTACCTATCAATATGCCATAATATTTTCATTTAGTGGAAATTTTTTTTTCAAGAAATATTTTAAAGTCCTAATTATTGAAACGATAGAAATTTTTATTTAGTTTTAGATGGGTCTCATCAAATACTATGAGATTTTTTTTTCTTCAAATTCTGAGTCGAATGCAGCAAAAATGTTTGAAGGGAGTTTTTTTCTTTTTTTGAAGGCAATATGGATGGTCAGCTTCGCATGTACAGTATTGACGGACGTTATGTGGGGCTTAATTTTATCAGTTGCGTTCGCTTTGCTCACCACCGTATTCAGGACACAATGGTTCGTTGAAAGACTACGATATTTAGCGCAGAAAGCTGCTGAATTTTTTCGTTATATTTTAGTCGAGAATTCTCAGCGTTCTTTTCTATGAATTGCTGACATATTTCTCTTGAAAAAAAAACCAGTTTTTCGAAGTTCTAACAAATATGGCAAAAAGTTTTGTAAACATAAATAAAACAGCTTCATAAATTAGCCAAAAATATTCAATAAATACCTAAGAATCTATTATGGTTGAGATAGTAAGTGCAGTGGGACCTATGTCGTCATCGATCCTGGATAGTGGAGAGAAAGGAGCTGTGCGTGTTTCGCTTGAACTGATATAGTCAGTTGCTTTCAGTAGTGTTCAACAATCATCTCAACAATTATTTATCCTGCTCAACGACCAATTGTTTAAATTAAAATCGAGATTATAAGTAAAGCTTGCAGGCCGAGATGGCGCATTCTTTCACGTTTAGAGGGCACGGATGAGTACCGAGATGCGGGACGCTATGGTCGTGTCACTGATATGGAATCAATACGCGTATTTCGCTTCGATGCACCTCTCGTATGTTCATTGCTCAGAACGTTTTTTCTTGTCACGCTGTGTGAAATAACCATATGGTCAGTAGTGCTGACCACTGACCGCTTTGTCTGATTGCTTGATCAGCTCATATAAGATGGAAAAAGGCAGCGTTGAGAATAAAACTGCTCTTTTTATTGGCACTTTTGCAAAAAACTGCAAAAACGTGCGTTGTGGCGACGTTCTTTTTTTGCATATATAAGCACATAATCTTTTGGCAACGGTATGGAAAATAATTTCTTTGGTTGAGAATTTGTGTGACCTGTCGATCTTGCATGAGGATGCGTTACCAGATGTGTTTTAAGCGCATTTTTGAATTTTGACCTACGAGATGGCCTCATGTGCTGAATTCCAAAAGCACATACCGTACCAATCTCAATCCCTTACGCCTTTTCCATTTGTCTAATCTATAAACTTAGATTAACAAGCTTGCAGCTATTTATGAATGTGGATCATTTCCGTGCGGCGGCCGAGAAGGCAACAATTGACTGCCCAATAATAAGTCTCGCAACACTCGATAATATACTAGAAGTGGAATATCCGAACAAAATTCCTAAAAAGCAATGCAAAGAAAAGGGAAACCTCGGCAGATCTCTGGTGAGTAATAAGCACCCTAGTCACTTACCGTAAACTGTTCCCAGGTTTTAGGCAATATAATGCCACTTTACTTCTGTAGCATATTGTAAGGGATACCATTATCTCCATTATTTTTCCACTGTAGACTTATATAACTCACCTCCTCGTATATCTTTGAACCGTATTACATGTTCGCATGGTGTGTCTACGTCCCCTCTACTTAGACTTATGCTGTCTTAGAGATGGTTCAAAGGATTTTCCCTGATTACTTTCATGAGAATTCCTGAAGATTCGCATCGTTCATGTGCTTATTTATCATCATCTGATCGTGACATAACCAGATTCCTCGAATCTTCTAAAACCTGAGAGGAGAAGGGTATGGTTCAAGGAGGTTGCTCGTGTATGACTTATATCAATTTCACTGGGAGGTTTTCTTTATATTAAGATATTTCAACGGTATTGTAACGGAAGGAAGCTATTGCAATTTTATTGTTTACAGGGGGCATATCGATTGGACTTGCATTGTGGGTGTTCATGAATTTAAGGAATTCATTATCAGGTGATCGTGATAATACCCACTCTCTCCCGTTCTCTCGTTTCTCGGATTTGACGATAACTCCCTTAGTTCGCACTCATTATAACTTCTCACTAATCTCTATCCCAATAAGAAATTCGGCAGCTACTATTAAGTAGGAGAGTCGGACTTATTATGATTTTATTGTTGTAATTTTAAGCTTAAATAGATTTATTACTGCTTCAGTTTTCCTATATATTTTTCAAAATAAATCAACGGAAAAAAAAGCATTGAATTATAGAGTGAATATCCTGAATCCCCATTGCGTCGTATCGAACATCTCGTAATCGATTGTTCTGGTTTCACGTTTATCGATTTTATGAGTGTTAATTCACTAATCGAGGTAATACTCATTTCTCATCATTGCATTAATTTTTCAAAAATTAATTCACCATTCGAAGAGAAATCTTTTCAACGAGAGAAAGAAATCTTTTCAACGAAGCATCTTTGGAGAGAAAGAAGTTCCTCTAAGCACGATTAAACGCTAAAGTGAAACCGTCGAATTTATAATTTTCGTGGGAATTAATTAAACGCTTAATGGGAAAGAAAGTCGTGTCACTTTTGGAAAAAGAGTAACTTTTTATGGGGGAACAAATTTTTTTTAGGAATAAGAAAAATTTTGAGTTTTCCAATATTTAAAAAAAAACATGTTTTTCAAGAAATGAAAAGCTCGTATTATGTTTTCTTCTGTTTTCCGGGAATTAAATTATTGAAGTGAAAAATTTGAACTCAAGGAATTGAAATAGATATAATTATGTTTTTAAGGCATTTTAACAGTTCGGGAACTAGAGATTAAAAAATTGACTTTTTCCACCTACTGTATTTTTAATTATCACCGCAATAAAACAACAACTGAAATATAATTTCTATTCGTTTAGACAAAAAATTTTTCTTTTATATCTTCTAGCCCACAAACATGAGGAAATTCGTCTTGCTTAGGTCTGAAATAAAGAGAGTGAATTATTTACTCCAAAATCTGTTCGAAGTCTTAGAAATTTTCGCTGCACGAAATATTGACGAAAACTCCAACAAATTTTGATTGCAGCTTTATCAACAGATGCGCTCAAACGGGATACAGGTGTATTTCGCAGGTGCGAAAGGTAAATATATCAGCTGATGACATTATGCTCTTTATGAATGTATAAACACTCTTGCCTAAACATACCGGAAATTTTTCACTAAGCAGAGCAGTTATTCTCTTTCTTTTTTTTTCCTAAATGGCGAGTAAATTAAACGTATTTTTTCAATTTGTTTGCAATAAACGCATCTATTGCGGTATTGATATTCTTTTAATAAAAAGGAAATTTTTACTTCGCAAAAAATTCCTACGACTAAGCGCATTTCAATTTTGCACAGTCACACGTTTGTTAAATATGCTTAAATGATCACATTAAATGTCATAATATGAGGGAATCCTTCACGCAAGTCTTAATTTCAACATTTAATGAAGCGATAAGGTTAGAAGCGAAAAAAAGTTGCATCAATCAGCGACGATACTCGCTTTCTGGGGAATATTCAATAGTTTATTTAGTGCACACTTCACAGCACAAAAGGTGAACTATTGAAAGCAACATAGCGAGAATGTCGGGGAACGAAGCGAGCGAACTATATACATGCTTGGCAATATAACGCTTGGCAACATCGTATAGTGGGTGAGGCGGTGATTTGAAGAATATGAAGAGGAATTTCTGAAAAACCTATCAAATTTCATCATCCGGGAATGTGATGGATTCTGTAGATAGCAAAACCGGCTTTAAAGCGTTAATCCATTGCATTATTACTGGAAATGTTGCGGTTCGAGCAGAAATAGCTCTGCCATATGCCATGGTTGCTGCGCGTGGATGACTTATATTATTTCTTTGTTAATAAGATTATATAGTCATGCAGAGCACAAATAGAAAAGTTGTTACGCAACAAAAATTTACTGACTTTGTTACTCTTTTTGAAGTTGAAAATCAGCTGTTATCATTTCGAGCAGCGAATTTTTCAATTATTTTTCCGTGACATCTCAAATAATTCAGAATGCCTTAAGTACAATTTCAAACTGAACTCTTTCTTGCGAATTTTAGGCAAACTTTCGGTGGTTTAATTGCCACGTCGATGTTTGTTTTTTTTTTTTTGCAGCACCCATACGTGATATGTTCGATGCATGCGGTTTCTATGAGTTCGTTTCTAAGGATCATTTCTATCCAACAATTCATGATGCGGTACAATCAGCGCACATGAACCAGCAGATCATTTTGTACAGGTTTGTGGCCACTTCGTATATTTTCATCTAAGTACCAATTACATTTGCTGTCATAGAAAATACAGCAAAGGGAATTGCAGAGGGAATTGTAAAATCTCGATAAGACTTATACGCGCATTTAGAGGGTATTCGAAAACTTTTCAAGAAGGTTGGATTTGATTTTTTTTTTGTTGTAATCAGAACAACGATTTCTTTCGAAATGGTTTCTTTCTATCAGTCGATGGGAGCAACAGTTTGAAACTTTTTAGCCTCTTGTTCTGTGTTTTATAAATAAACAACTTTCTTTCAAAATTCCAGGATAACATATAATATGAACAGGTATTCGAAAGGAATACATTTGGGTAGTAATGGGATTGAGTATGAATTAAGTTGGTTCTTTGATTAGATTGTTGCCGTTGATGCATTATGGCAGCATGTAAGCATTTATCGAATGTAGATGAAGATGCTGAAAAAGAAATCAAAGAAAGCGATGAGTTGCGAGGGAGGATTTTATCAAAGCATCTAAAGTTTAGTGTGTGAGGAAGATGCCGATGAGGACTTCTCAAAAAGCGTTGAAAAGAGTTTCTCATATAGATATAGGACATAAGCGTGTTGACAGTAAGTTTCAGTTAAGCAGCAATCTTCAGTGTAAAACTTCTGTGTAGATTAGAAGTGTGCGGTTCTCTACCGAAGAGAAAGGTATGGAGTGCTTGAGTATTTGTTATAAGTTAATGCGGATCTTGGGATGCCGTTAAGTACAGCCAACATAAAGATGCAGCGGGTGAACGGCTAGAAGATGTGCTTTCAGAAGAGCGCAACGTAAACGTCTAGCAGTGGATGTAATCGGGATTCATGATCAACTAGTGGATTCATCCGACGAAGATAAGGCACCTAAAAACAGCTGCAGTGGTATTATCAAGGATGATATCGTAGACGTCGATGCGCCGTTGGATATTGTTGAGAGGAATCCCCCGCCATCACATACACCACCTGAAGAGTGCTGCCGAGAAAGAAATGACGCTAGCGTTCAAGAAAGCGACCGTGATAGCACAATTGCCCGGAATACCGGCTGAACTTTCGTCATAGAATAAGTTCGATGGGAAAACATAAGGATTGCCCTGATTCAGAAGCGCTCTACGAAACGATATTCGGAAGATATCGACTTAATTCCTAGGTGGTTTGAATGGGTTTTCTTAAAAGATAAATTCCTACAGGGATTAAATAATTGATATAGAGGATCAGGAAGTCCGTATTTGCGTAAGTGATATGTACGGAGAAGCCATCCGAAAAAACGTAAGGCTAAATTGGCGAACCGTCAATGGTGAAAAGTCAGTGAAAGCAGAAAAAAAGAAGTGTCAAGGGGGGTGGGGGGGGGGGGCGTGAGGAGGGAGGATACGGTTATGATGGTAGATCTTTTGTCGTTGTAGCGGCGGTGATAGCTAATTTTTCTTAAGTGACGTTTTGACGAATTGCAAAGTGTTCATTGACGTGATCATGGATGGTTCATTTTTTTCTCATCGTTTGTTTTAAATTCAATTTTGTGCTAATTTCAGAAATTTGCCTCAGATTAAGATCTAATCTGGTATCAGATGGAAAAGAAGATTTTTCCATTGAGGTTAATGTTACAGATGTCAATATGCGGGCGTCTTATTAGCGTTTCGATAAGTCACATTCTAGGTTACAATTTCGAAGTGCGTTGTTTTCTCTCAGATGAAGTGAATGCATTCCGTAACGTTCTAATCTTAATTTTATAGTTATGCGTTCCCACTGCGTGACCTGTGCTTTAGTTTTCGAAATGTTTTGGAGAGCTTTTGTTTTTTGTTAAGTGGAATGCTGTACAGCATTCTGCAAGAGTCCTGAATTATTGAGTATTTAATTATATGTTCACTTATTCAATTCGTTACATTGAATTTAAGTCTGATTAAAAAACTAGCATCAGTAGCTTTACACTATAGTACGATGATGCCCTTCTATAGCTAAAGGCGCGCACATGCGAGCAATCGCTACGGAGAGTGCCCATATAAAATCGGCAGTGCACTATTTTTTTCCGCCTGTTACATAACTGCACAATTCAGGCGTTTTCGTGCGTACACTTCGTCTCTACCATTCATTATCGCACTATAGTGATGTGACTTACTGATCTGTTCAAAATCTTAAAGATTACTGAAAGAAACAGCCTTCACTTCTCGCTGTTCCGTCCAAAATGCTCGGCTATTACGTCCTAAATGCGTCGAAGAATAAGTGTCGGATCTGAAAAAGACTTGTATAAATCTTTCAGTGGCGACGCAGTCGCGAGCGTTAAAGAGATCTGTCATATACTTCAGAATTATAGCCACTGAAAAAGCTTTCTGCGGGTTTTTGCATACTACAGTGCTTAACCTTTAACCTCCTCCTTCAAAAAACGCTTTCTTTTTGAGAAATTACTTTCAGCATGATGTGTCTATAAACTGGTGATACACAGAAAATACCTATGCGAACCTAGTTCTTTTCTAAATATCACTTGAGTTCCAACTAGAAGCATGAACAGGCCACGGTTTAGAGCTAAAATACGGAACTATGCAATGAGCATAGGATTGATGCATCCTTTGGAGAGGAGAGAGGGCTGATTATACTTATGAAAATCGTGTAGATAGAGCGCAGACAGCGCGCATTAACATCACTTTCGGCGATTCGATCGCACACATTGTCATACCTCATTTCGTGCAATAAGTTACATATTTAATTCTTTTGTAAATATTTTTATATTTTGAGTTGTCAACTGTTCACTCATTCAGTTTGTATTTTTACCTAAAATCCCGACAAAGAAATTATTGCACTCAGGATTATTGTATCTTCGTTGTTTCATTGTTTTCATTGCTTCAGAACTTGCCTGAAGTCTGCAGAATAAAATTTTTCCAAATCTACTGTTGAATGGCTATGGAATCTTATGTTGTGCATTTCCGAAGTCATGATCACAATAAATATCAAACTTTTCGGAGACTCTTGGTAAAATGAGTATTTCTTTCAAAAGTTAGAAGCGTTATTTTAACCTTTTAGCTAAATTTCTCAAAATTGGCATTGAGCAGATTTGCTTGATGCCGTCCAATTTGCTGATTGCTCACATGATCGGCATCTTACAAGATGTGTAAATTTGTTGATCGGTCTAGGCGATTAAATGAGTGATCACTGGATGAAGTCATATTGAATACGCAAATCCGATCATTAAGGCAGCTGAGAAAATGTCTCCTATTGCTACAAGCTTTTTACAGATGTTGCATAGCGTTCTATCAGTGCTCAACTGTTCACATGCGAAAGTTTGTTCTGGCTGCCACATGTACTACTTTACAGGTGGCAGTGTCGACAAGACGGCTTCAACTCGAATAGGGCGGGCCCCCCGAATATAATATCTGCTAATAAAAGATCAGGAAACGGTTGTCATGAACAAAACACAAATTGTAGGCATTCACGAGGCAATCGTCGAAATTGGGGGGGGGGGGGGTGTTGGGGAGGAGGAGGATGGTTATTCTTATAAGTTGGTTTAAAATGGCCCACTTCTCCATCGATTTCGAAATGATGATGTTAATTTGAAAAGAAAAGCAACAGTAATATAAGCGATTCTAGAAAGGATGTGAACGGCAAGAGTATAAGGTAAATCTCTCAGCTGAATGGGAACTCACTTGTAAAAAATTGAAGTTTACGATTTTCGGTGCTTGTTTTCATCCGGCAAAGAGTCGAAACGATGACTAAGACAATGCTGGCTACAGTTCCGCTTGGCTTCCTTCGTTTGAATGTTTTGGCATTTCGATGTTTTTTGTTTTGAGACTGCAGTTGTTGCAATTTTGAAGAATTCGACTCCTTTCAAAAAAAAAAAAAAAACTCCATCAGATTTGACCACATCATAATCAACATCTGTTGTCTGGATTGAAGAATAAATTCTAAGCGTTAAGCAAAGCGGATGGAATTTCCAATTTCAGTTTCATATTTCGAGCGTTATGTTCATAAATTAGGATGGAAAGATTAAAACGTGTCGCCTTTCCGCTCAAGTTGCGATCATTTTCAATCAAATTTCAGCCATTTTTGCTCAAATTTTAGCCATTTTGTTCCACTTATGATCGTTTGACTATGGTCTCTCGTGAATGAAGAGATCAAAGAATGCGGTTATCCGTCTTATAAGCTCGCCTTCAAAACATGAACATTGACACTCAAGCTAATAAAGATAGAAACAAAAAAAAACCTTGCACAAGGGATTGCAAATCGATACACATGTGATCTCAGTGCAGCCTGTCTGACCGATCAACTATCAACGGATAATTATTGGATATAAGCACGGCTACAGCGCTAACACACTAGCATTGTTTCAAACAAATGAGCTCCGCATTGCTAGCTGCTTCCTTCATTCCGCTCTCTCAATTTATTTTCTATTTTTGTACTTATTTTCTAGCTGGTAGAATGTCGATATCATATATTTATATAAAAATTCTTAGCGAGCGGTTTCAATTAATGCTGTAATTAATACTGCTTATACATCTTCAACTAGCTTGAAGCGGATCCTTTTGTTTGATTGTTTTTTGTTCTCTTCCAGCTGATTTTATTGGCGTATTTTCACATTTCAGTGCAATATACATTATGCTGTCAATCTTCTACACGTCTGCCAACATACGCGTGTGTTTGTCGGCATTCGTTTGTGTCTGTCCATCGAGGCGTTTAACCTTCCACAAGATCAAGAGGTCCGAAATCAAATAGACAAAAAATTTAAAATGAACGAATTTCGTCTAAACAAATTCAGCTTGATCCATTGATTATTTAAGAAGCTATGCAGCATGTAACTTTGAAGTCAACGCTTCTACTTGAAGATTTCTGAAATCAGCGAACGCGAATCTTCATTTGGAATGCTGTTTGGTGTCGCTATTGAGTGGAGTTGCAAGCGGACAAATATCATTCACGCAAATAGTCTGAAGCACGTAATGTCTGTCTCTAGAAGTACCATCTAGAAGCATTGCTGATGTTCCTTGTAACGTATCTCTAGAAGCATTGCAGCTGACATTCCTTGTACGGTTTGCATAGGAATTTAGTTTTCAACACGGTGGCATCTTTGTCTATCTGAGGTGGACGACGTTCTCTAAGATAAAGGAGGTTATTTTAGGTAGATGGGGTTGTATAAGGTGGAGAATGTTATCTGAGATAGGGGACTCCATAGATGGCTCACCATTTCTCTTCACTCCAGCTTCATCCTTCAAAGTTTTTGCGCAACTACATTTGAAATTTTGCAGTATTATAACGTCATAAAAACATCACATTCCGATGCATATACTCAATACGCTCATAGAGAGGTCAGTAATTTTATGAATAGAACATTTTTGAGTCGTGAGAAATCCATTCATATTTGCAGAGATTACGTGAAAACTCGTTCAATCTTTCATTTAAGTCTTTTGTGTTCTGTATAATAATACTTTCATCTCATTAACAACATAAACCCTCTCCATTTTTCTCCTTTTCTAAATTTATATCATAACAACTCAGATCCCACTCAGCCCTGCCTCTGCCCTCTCTTTCCTCTTCTTAAAACTTCCTTCTCATATTTTATCGTAATTGTACTTATAATGAAAAACGAATAGGCTAGTCGGATGTGGTTGTACTTATTCCAATTACATTTCCATTGCAGTTAATCATTTCCTTATATGTTCACAGTTTCACCTCTTTGTTTTTTCTTTTTCATTTTATTCGATTAATGGTGTTTTGAATTTTAAAATACACTGATCGCTTTTTTATTTTCGTCTTTTTTGATAAATGATAAATTAATGGTGTTTTAAAATACTTTTATTTTTAAAGTCATATACTAACAACGCGATACATATATTTGATGTTTTTCCAAATAGTGCAACTGAATAATTTCCTTTTCAAATATGTACTAAATATGTTTTCGATATATTTTATGCCTTTGTTATGCGTAAAAAAAAATTAAAAATTATAATTGAAGATAGCAAAAAAAAACTAATTGGATAATTCATTTCATTGACATCACAATGTGATTATTGAAAAAAAAAATTCGAAATTTGATAGAAGAAATTTCACGCATATGAATTCGAAAATGAAATGAAGCAAATGAGGATATAAATCACGGCAACCGATCGTTATTTGAATTTCTATGAGGGAATGTCCGTTAGTGGAATATGACTCAACAATTATTGAAGGGCGCGATACGATTTTAAAAGTCGTTAATCGTATTGCACTCTAGAAGGTCGTTTGCTTTTTTGCTGCATCTTTTTTTTTTTCTGCGTGCAAAGGCATGTCTCTTCATCGACAGTGTCCGGTGTCTGATCCTAAGAAGTGTTCGGGAAGAAGGCTGTCGGGTCCATGCCTTATGCTTCTAGTTTTAGGAATTACTGAGAAGGGGGAAAAAACTTGCACGTATACCATATAATGAATCGTTTACTATGAAATGACCATACTAGCACATCTACGCGCAAATTCTTTTTGCTCATATTTTTGCCCGTAAGTGTTCCTGTAGATATATTGAATATGTGCCTTACCAATGTCATGGAAGCGCATGTTGTGCCAACTGTCTGACAGGAAAGCTTCAGCAACCTTTTTATTTTCAGCTGAAGTTGAAGCATTTGATTGGCAACTTTAAACTTATCAATCGCTCGATCTATTTCTGTGCCGAAGAAGCAATGTGTGTAATGAACGAAGACAAGCGCAAAGCAGAAATATGCACATATATATATAGCTGTGGTAGTATGCCATAGATTTTTAAATGCGATGTAGAGGTAGCACTAACGGGGACGGAATTGAATAAAAAATTTCGAATTCTGGGAAGGTGCCAAATTTTTATGAACTGAGTTGCGATAAGACAGGAAGAGTGAAGCTTATAACTTATCGTTTAATTGGTATTGGTTAGTTAGGATTTCTTTTTTTTTCTATCTTGGTGTTCAACCTCCTGAAATGTATTTCAAGGTTTTTTTTGGTTTTCTTTTGAGAGGTTTTCTTTATCCTCCTCAAAAGCAGACTCACTTTGGGCATTTTACGAAAACTGGAACTCCAAAAATTCTCAAATTTTACGCCATCGTTGTGACTCTTTCATTTTTGCCAGTAAAAGCCTTCCTCATAATGCTTATTGAAAAAATTATATGTCCATTTTTTTTAATTCGAAGCATTCCGACACTAAGAAGTAAGGAGCCCCATTTAGAAAAAAAAACCCCAATTTGGAGAATGTTTTTCAAAACAGCGATCACGGAAAGAGCTGAATTTTTCAAATCTTATATCAGCGCATTATTGTGCTAGTCGTTTAAAAGTTTTTTTTAAAATATAGTTTTCCTCCTTATATAAGAAGGGATAGTTTTTGTTTTAATTTCGGATCATCTATGATGGAACCATCGTTTTTTTTTCTATAATGCATTCTGGTGGTTATTTTTGCTTGTGTTGTATTGTTGCACCGATCAACCTGCGCCATCTCAGAGGTTGGCGGTGAAGAACTAACTGTTTCATTCCATTTTGAAAAGTTCGCTCGTTAAGGCACAATTTTACCTCAACTGAAGCCTCCGCTGAGGTCTAGTGCCCAGACAGCGACTTGTAGACCCGGATAAATCTGGTCCCGGTCTAAGCCGCGAATGGGATAGAGTTTCTTATAAAACCTTGTGGGGATGAATTAAACTAGTTCTGATCAAACAACTGGCCTCAGTAAAATCGCACTAATTGCTTGACCTGAACTTGGATAACGTATAGCTTCTTCCATATCCTCATGCACTAATTAGGGGTTAGATCAAGGCCAAGACCAAAAACAGGTGTAATGCATACTAGCATTGAGAAATATTACACGAAATTTAAAGATAGGCGATAGGTAGACAGACATATTACAAGAGATTGCCGCACATAACGTATCAAATTATAGAAGGTTCACTGCAGAAAAGTGTAAAATCTTCGATGAGTTCTGCTAGTCGTTGTACTTCATCATTTACTGTAATTGATGCCATGATAAAGAGAATTTGAAGAAATGCCGCTCACAGCAGTAAATTATTAGGGTTCATTGGTCGATTGTTTTGTTCAAATATGTTACGAAGCAGGTGTTCATTTCTCTTCGTTTTCGTTTTCCTTTTTTTTTGCTGTGAAAACGACTTTTTTTTCACTTCCGGAAGGTTGCCGTGAAAAAAAAATCAAACCATTGGGTTATACGTTAGCGTTCCCATTTGTCGTTATTTGCCACTTGAACGGCATCTTCTTCTCCTAACTGCCAGCACATCTTTCCGCGCTTTTCCATCATATTTTTCTTTCCGTTTCTCGAAAAAATAATTCGCAATTTGCTTTGTTACATTAATAAATATATTAGGTTTAAATGCAATAAAATTTCCGTCGTGTAAATATCTAAGAAATACGTTGATTTTTGCAAATTTTTAAATTGCTTTTTTCAATTTTCTGCAATATTTCATTTTCTAAGCATTCGGCATTGAATATTCATCAGTAATTTGCATGAAATTTTCAACATATAATTCATAAGGCACTCAAAATGTTTAACGCATTGCTGAAAATTTGAATTTTTTTGTTTTACATTTCAAAGTCGATGATAATTTTTACTGGAGTTTTATGTCTCTATTGTATCTAGTATAACTCTCTAGCATTTCGTACAGTGCTGTAATCATTCTATGGCTGCACAATGGAATCTATGTTTTACCGTTAATAGTAAACTTATAAAGTTCCCGCTCTTCCATCGTTCGTCGCCCTCCCCTCCTTCCGATCGCTTCTCCCTCTCCTCCCCAGTCTCTTGTCTTCCACATCTTCTAATTTCTTTCGAGAATATGAAAACTGCAGTAATAAAAGAAAATTCGAAATCGATTGGAGAAGACGAACTGAAATCGTAATTGTGAGAGAAAACTATTATTGTCTGAAGAATCGGCGAAGTGGATTTTTTTTTTTATTTGCGATGAATCGAAGGTACCGTTTTCGTCGACGAAATGATAAATTTCATAGAGACATATCAGCATTAACTGTCGTAAAAGAAATGTCGATTGCTAATGCGCAATGTTTCGCATTTTATAGGTTTCATTTACAAGTTTTCATAGAGAAGAAAGCGGCGATGAAATTTACAACGATTCTTTCGAGATGTACTGAGCTGATTTTAGTGATCAACTTTAAAACATTTAACTCTAAATGGTTAAACGGTAACGCTTAAATGACAATGGTTAGACGATAATGGTTAAATGTTGATGGTTAAATATTGATGGTTAAATATAAGTGGTTAAATTTTAACAGTTCGACGTTAATGATTGAAAGTTAATGGTTAAAAGTTGATGGGTAAATGCTGATGGTAAAATGTTGATGGTTAAATTTTGATGGTTAAATTCTGGTGGTTAAATATTAATGGTTAGATGTTAATGGTAAAAAACCCGTTAACATACTTACTGACGTAAAAACACGCACCGCATTACTAATAATGATTAATCGAATGGTAATATATATTAACAATTACTCATTTATATTGAAGATGTGATGCTGCTAAGTATCATTAACACAAATAAATATATTTAATTCGAAGTTTTTAATATTCTTAAGTCTTATATATTATATTCACTAATTTAATCTCGAATAAATAAGTAATAATGATGATCATAATGTTAACAATTTCTTTCAATGCTGTTGGAGGAAATTGCTAATATTATGATTATTTTCAAGTCAAAAATGAATTCGACAGCATTAAAAAAAGCTCTACTTAATGGTTTCATTTGTTTTACGTGTTTATGCGTAACTTTTGAGGGTTTTCGTATTTATATTTAAATTATAATGCTTTGGAATTTATATTTAAATGTATTTATATTTAGACTGTTTTAATTACGTATATTTAAATTTAATGCTTTCATTGCCAAAGAGTATGTAAAAGGAATTTGTTTTGGAGGGCTTATATTGGCCGATTTACGGTAGCATTGTTACTGCTATACTGGGGTGCCATTCCGTGTGGGAAGTCTGTATGTCTACATATATAATCTTAGGCAGACGATATATCGTTTGAACGCCGCATGCTGCGTTTCACTCAGATACTTTCGCGGATCCGTTAGAAATTAAACGCTTAAAGAGAAGGCGGCGAGAAATTTATTACAAGAATAAGAATAATTAAATATGCGTTATTATAAATTTGTTTATTACAAATTTTAAATTTATTATTATTATAAATTTGCAAATGCGATTTGTTTGGCACGTTAATCGGCAATCGTTATGAATGCCAACTAGGTATACTAAATGAACGGACGTATGGATGAATAGTGACATTGATTGCAAAGATTTTTGACGACTAAATATGAGATGATGATAATAACGTTATCAGCTTTCACGTAAATAAATTCGAAAAATTAAAATTCCGAGGCATTATAATGTTATCAATAATAATAATGACAATAATAACGATCATTAATATGAAATAATAGTAATCATTAACGTGATAATAATAATACTAACAATAATAGTGTAATAATAGTATTGAGAGAGTTGAAATTGATAGAAGCTTGTCGGGATATTTGAATTTTCTAACGATCTCGAATGGCATTAAGAAGTATTCAGTCCACCAGCTATAAGGCATAGTTCAAAAAACATTTTCGGAAGGAAAAAATCAAAATCCAATCGTGCGGTATCGGCGGAAGGAAAATCAGTGCATATTTTTTAAAAAGTTAAAAAAATATCCAATTTTGCTAGTGAAAATATTCCCGAAAACGAAATTTTTTTTTTTTGCTTCTTCTAAGCTGAAAATAAAAAAGAAATTTTCCTAGAATTCATTCAAAATTAAGGCGGTTTTTTTTTCATTCACTCAAATTCAGAATGAAAGAAGAAGATGGAGAGTGAAAACTTCGATCCACAGAATTTCCTTTTTTATTGAGATACTTTTTGTATAAGATTCGAACCCGAATAAGATAAAAAAGCTTCAAATAAGTATTTTTTTGTAGATTGCATTAGAATCATATCTTACGTAAAGATCACATGCAATAGCATATGCATTAGTTGGTGGAAATGAATAACAACATTGCATCCTGCTTCAACGTTGAGCATTTTCTCTTATTTGCTAACGCGTAACAAACGTTTTTTTTTTTCGGCGATTGTTCTCATAGCAAAGAAAACATTAAAGTTGAGTTGTGCTTTATTTGCATTAGCTTTGCAAAGTTTGCAAGACGATAAAGCACAATGTTCATTTACGTTTTGGATTAATTGCAGTTGACTGCAATAAAGGTGACAGCAGCATTACTTTACGTTTCTTTGAAAATTGTTTTAATGCATATTATTATTTAATACAAAAGTGTCGTGAATTTTTCATGCAATATTTTCCCATCGTTGCCAATTCTTCGTTTATTCGACGAAACAGCACTCATATATTTTAGATTAGGTCTTCTATGAAATTCTGTTTTACGGATATCTATTTCAGCAAATTCGAAAAACACAATTTGTTTCGAGTTCAGCGATTCTCGAAATCAATCTCAGAGCGTCGATCTCTTTGAAATATTCTTTAAAGTGGACGTTTACTCATATGAAATTGAGAAAAAGCATTTGGGTGGGCGAACTACAACGAATTCAACGCTGATGTACACATTTATTTTAGTGTTTTTTTAAAGGCAAATCGAGATTCTAAAGGAATTAGAAGCGACATTTGTTTTCGCAAAAAATATTGAATATTAATCTGTAAATTCATTTTTCTATTACTCTTGTTTTTAAACAGTAACTAAGTTGTGTAATGAATGATGGCACTCTCTAGAAATGTGACTTTTTTTCAATAAAAAAAAAAAAGAAATTGCATCGATTGCAACGAAAAAAATCATTTAAACAAATGATCCTTCATGAAAATTATTTTTAGAAGAGCGCAATTTGAAGAGATCATTTTGAACTATTGGGGAAAAAAAAAAGCTCGTAATGCTGCAATAATTTCGTCTATTTTCTTGTTTTAACAATTCTTATCACTTATCTTTTCACTGATTTTTTTTTTATCACTCATCTATATGACTTTTATTCCTTTTTGTGGAATAATAAGAAGATTTTTTTTTCATTAATTACTATAAAGAGATAAGAAGATGAAATATTTAGAAAATGTTGCAATTATCTGCAATAATCGTTAAGTTTTTATGTACTTGCATTTTGTCACTTATCGCTTGCATAGGTTTTTTCCCTTCAAGTCGATTGAATTTTTGCACAATTTCATGAGTGGAAATCCCGATGAACGAATTCATTCATTGTCGACGAGTAATATCCATGAATCTGTTACGTGAGGAAGAGAAATTCAATTCGGACTTAATGGTTCCTGGAGCTGGAGAGGTGGAGAATTTAGAGAGATAGGCTATCGAAGATCATTGAAGCATAATCCAATGCTATTAATTAAAGCATTCGTAAAGTATTTTAATTGTTTTTTCGCTGCTTTTCCAAATAAGTTAACACAATTTATTTTTTTACGTAATTTTCGCCCATGACGCTCTCAGTTAATGCATTCATTATAATTTAAATCAAACATTCACTCATACATAAGCATTATCGAAATAGCGGGAATTCCCACCATATCGGGATGATTTCGGTAATTGTTGGTATACCGGAATGATTCCGATGATTCTTAGCGTGTCAGAATGATTTCGATAATTCTCATTGTGTACGAATGATTGCGGTGATTCTTCGCTTAACAAGAAATTTACAAATATGACGAGCATATATTTACATTATATTTTGTTAATTGCACTACTGATCATCTTATTTCTGCCAACGATGAATGCATTGGATAAATGGATTCTGCGAGAGCCATTTGCGAAAAAAAAAAGAGTTGCTCAACAATGAGAGAGAGCACCGTTAGTGAGGCGTTGAAAAACAGTTGAAAACGTCTGTCGAATGGCATTTATTTACGAACATTCGCACCATCTGGCATCCTGACTTTTTTCGCACCCTTCTGCTTTTTCATGGTTGACTAACGACGTCCTATCTCTTTTTTTTCTAGTATAAACCTTGAGGAACTTTTTTTAAACAAAAAAAATCTTTGAGGCTGCTGTCTGTTTAGAATTATGAGCGATGAAAGATAGAATACACACCCGGAATAAGTTCTTGATTAAGGTGAAAGAACTTGCAATAAGTGAAACGCACTTTGAAATGAACGCCCCCCCCCCCCCCCCCCACTCTCTTCACCCCCTCTGATGCACAGAAAATTCTGTCTCCTCCCAGTGTAATGCATTTTCATAGGTTTTTATTTCTCACTAAGGATGTGGAGAATATTTTCTCGTTTTTGAATTTTCTTTATGAATCTCTCTAAGCTTGTCCTGCAAGGTTTACTTTTTTTTTTCTCTCTTAGGATTCGCTGCGATTCATAACTATCGCTTATCCTTATGTCACGTTCCCATTCTTGCGCCGTGAAAAAAAGAGCGCTCATCACGAAAAAATTTATGATAAAATGGGTGAAACCGTACCTAAAGTTTTCTCGGTGCGTTGATGTTGCAATCACTAATATTGAGCTTGTGATAAGAAGCACCAATATGAGTGAATGATGGAGTTGTGTAATCGTTTGCAGTGGTTAACATGTTATTCGGTGGTCGCCGGAAATTGTGCTCGGTGGCCATCGATAAAAATTTTTACGCACTCTTATCTTAGCATCTTCATTTTCGTTCATAAAACGCCTTCCCCATAACCCCTTTATTTCTCGTCCTTCTCTCCTTCCACTTCCCTCCCTCCCCTTCTTTCTTCCGGCTCCGTTGTCTCCTTTCTCTCTGCTTTCCTGCGTTCCCTTTTTCACAAAACATTTGCATCTCATCATCGAGAAACACAAACGTATTCGTTTCATAGCTCTTTCTTACAATCATTTGAATAACTTTATGAGTTGGAAATAGGAATTTGAAGACGAAGCGGATCTTCGGCCGAAACTGTACTCCTGGGATCTACGTCTCTCTTTCTTAATACTGCCAGTTTTTCGAGGTCCCTCCCTATCCTATCGATTTCCGCTCCTCCTTATTCGTGCTCTTAAGATCTTCGTCAGTGTTCTTTTTTTTTCGACGAAATTCGTTTAATATCACCAGAAATATCTAATCGCAATCCCTTTCACCTATCTGCCTTATGGCGACATCGTGTCTGTGCTTATATATGTTCATTCTGCGTATATCTCTTTATGTGACAATTTCAACTTGCGAATAACTGAATCCAGAGTCATGAAGTTTGATGGGTGTAATGCACACCATAGGGATGACCACTTGTTGCTAATGTGTCAGCACCGAGAGAAACTGCACACATCCAAAGGACTGCGTGGGCGGTCGGGTCGGTTAAAATCTTGTAGCGCCGTCTTGATAAGAGGGCGGGGAGGGAGAGAATCATTGGTATAGCGTCAGGAGAGGGGTTGAGAAGAGAGCGCAGAAGGCATATCATGCAAGTTTTTCTGGCAGATTTCTTCCTCCCCCTCTCCACCCCCCCCCCTTTCCCTTACTCTTCCCATCTCCTTAGTTTGCTCGTAAGTTTAGCGTTCGATCTTCTCTTATTTTCGGCTATTGTGCCGGTTTTTTGTTCTTTTGTTTAACGTGGGAAGCGCGACTGTGTCTGTTCATGCAATCGATAAAATGACGTCTTGGTTGGTGGGCGCTCTAAAGCAGCCACATTTTCGCTCCATGGTTAGAGTGCTTCAAAACTGAGCCAAAGGCAATAAAATTTTCAGTTTGCGGTTAGAGCAATTCAGAACTAAACTACGATTCAACAATGCATTAACCTCACTCCGTAGGAACAGAAAATATCTTCTCGAAAGAGGCCCAAAGTATAGACAACTATTACAAAACACACAATTTGTGAGTCTTTTTCCATTAGGAACGTTTTTATTTCCCAATTTCATTTCCTACCCACTCGATTACCTCAAAAAAACAATTCATGTTTATGTTGCGTTAATGTCGTAAATATTTTTGGATATGGCGATATATGATTGTTTTGATGTATAAAACGATAAAAGTTGATTTTATTCTCTATATGTAAAACATTCATCAAAAAATGTTCTATCAGGTGGAATTAAACTCTTAAAGAAAATAAATCAAACTTAATTTGGAATTATACTTTTAAAAAAATCGTATCAATTTATCAATATTTTTCGCTTTGTTGATGAACTTCTATGATGTCTACTGATAAGCTGATATCTGATGATATGCTGATATGATAATTTTCTATTCAAAAAAAAATCATCTCCAAGGAACGTTCAGTGATGTTTTTAAAACATGCGATATAGTTATAAGTGTTACAGGTTTATTTACATTCTCAAATTTATTGCACTATTGAAGCATATAACTGTTTGTACTTTTTCAGTGATGAGCAATAATCGGAGGATTGCTTGCATATTTAATGCTTTACGTGTATTTACATAGTGGAAGAATGGGAAAGCACCTCACGCCCTCTCGTTCCTTTTTTTCTTCTGTTGCATTGGTCATTTTTTAAGTGATTTTCGATGACCAATTACCGTTTATTAGCAATTCCTTTCTCATAACCTTCCAATAATTTGCACATTTTAATGCTAACAATTTTTTGTTGACTCACTTATTCCTCAATCAAATTTTGCTTATATTTATCAAAATTATTTATTTATTCATATAAGACAATTACACACAATTTGTTGAATTAATTATACATAAATTATCACTTAAATAAAAGTGATCATTATGTTTATGTTCATTCATCGAGCAGAAACGATATTACGTATAAAATTCTATATTGAAGTATAGAGCATAGATTTATATATCGATGAACTGATATGCGCTTTTTAGAAATTTTTTGCAAAAAAGCGCATCGTAGCGTTATTATATCGATGTGCGTTTTTTTTTTTGTTTCCCTTTTTATTTTCCAGCCGAAGAGCGATAAAAAGTACGGTGATGAAATTTGACGAAATGCAAACTTTGTTGGTGTTGTAAAAATTGAATTTTATACTGATTCATAAATTACTGGATAATTTATGAGTAATAAAATTATCATCGAATTTGCATGTAGATATCGATGTTGGAATCGATGGATTGTGCAGAAGTTGGGGAGAGGGAGGGGGAAAGCAAAGGCGAATTCTTTTTTTTGAAGTTTTCTGCAAGTGGCAGCTTTTATGTGACGATCCACTTTAAAGGTTTTTGTCGTTGTTTTTCGATACTCGGGACAGCCGGCTGGTCTAGTCGTCTAAGCTGCTAAAGTGCACGTTGTGCTAACCGCTCTGATACTACACATATTTACTTCTGTTAGTACGTATCCTATCATTAGCAGTTCGGTAAACCTTCATGTTAGCAAGCATTCAAGCAGGCTATGACTCATCACTGAGCATGTACAACAGTGTGCATTCAAACGTGGCATTTCTTATTTTGGGGTTTTTTAAATGAAACTTTTGTATCGGTGAAGCTTAATCTCCTGTAATAGGCATATGGAGTCATTAAGCCATTGATAAATAATCCACCTGAAATTCGTGGGAACCAGTTGATTTTATAGTCAATAACCATCACTATTTAATACGGAATGCAAATTTATGCAAAATTCTGGAAGAAAGCATAAATGAGAGTTTGGAATTGTGGTCTACTTGCATTCGTTGGTTCGTATTAGTTGCTACTCTCGTGAGATCAGTGGAGAAATAAGAGCGGTGATTGATCTGCATGAGAGGTTTTCTGTGTTTTTAATTAATTAACACTTCATGCTGCATCAAGTTACGGAAGTAAGCTGCTCACATTTTTGATGTAAGCAGTTCCTCGATGAAACACCGTCGTTGGGAAATGGCCGGGTTTTTTTAAGGGAAAACACCGTCACTGGGGAAAAATTCCTGCTTTCTGCTCTCCCTTCTAGAAATATAGTCATCAGCAATATAATCATATGCGAATCAGCATATATATATATATATATATATATATATATATATATATATATATATATATATATATATATATATATATATATATATATATATATATATATATATATATATATATATATATATATATATAGCTATAATAAGCTTTTCTTTTACTGATTTATACATATAAATATAAATATATGAATATATAAGTAAATAAATAAACAAATATATATAATAAGGTTTTCTTTTATTTACTGGTTTGGCATATGTAATTTACTGTGTAGGCGTAATAAATATTCACCACAAATAATCGTTATTATAAAAATTAATTGCATGATCGAATGCCTAGTTGTGCAACTATAAATATATTGCCGACCACCATGCAAATATCTATCAATTTTCAAAGCAGTGCGTATGATTGTTTCAGCTGAATGCAGATTGATAATCAAAGAGAGCAGCGTGCCGAAAAAACTCAGAAGTGAATTTTTTCGTAACTGCACTGCTTGGAGTTTTTCCCGTTCAGCACAGATATCCTCGTCGACAATGCGTTTTTTTCCGAGAAATAACGAAACAAATCACTCAGATCAGTATTAGTCGCGTTGTTTATGCTTTTTCTTTTCAGATTTGCAATGGTATACTTCTGACGAAGTTTCGAGGCTTGAGGCAATTTTTGTTTATTTCTAAGTGAGTAAAATGAACGCCGTTATATGGGATCTTCAATGGATTTCAGTTCTGAAACTGCAAATGCAGCGTATTTTCTCTGCTTCAGCGTGGTCCTCAGACCCAGAATGGTGTAGCCAGAATTCGAAGACGAGAGGAGAGGGAGGGGGAGAGGGAGAACGGAACTTGATTGAATGGAGGCGGGACTTTTCATAAAATTCTTCTAGGTGTCCCACTTCTTGCCTTGGACTTTTTATTTCATCATGGAAGAGGAGAAAGATAGACACAAAAAAGTCGTAAAACTAACCAATATCGACCATCACTCAAAAAATCATTTATCTCGATATGAAGATCTCGAGGTTTATCTCGATAAAAAAGTGAATACGAATAAATGCCGAGTTCTTGCATATTTGGCTTTCAACTCGCTTTTTTTCGTTTTGCTTCATTCATAGCAAGCTTTGGAAACTCTTTACCGAAAGTATTCTCGTAATCTTTTTCTTCACTTTTATTTTATTTTGTCGGATATAAGTAAGGCTTAAAGTGAAAAACTAAAAAGTTTTTTTGCATATTTAAAAATAAGCGACAACTTCTGTGCTTTCGTAATCAAAGTAACAAACCTATAATAAACTGCGATTGAGTGTTGAGAGTGTAATATGCGGATGCAGAGAGTGTACGTATGTATGACTGATGTCGCCGATATGCGTCATGAAAAGTGTGGGCAGAATGGTTGAGAAGAGAGAAAGGTGTTCAATGTTCCATAGTTCTTCAGGTACCATCCCTACGCTCGCCACGCCCATTTTAGTTCTACCCCAAACCGCTTCAACGAGTATGCCCTTCGCGAAGAGCTTGGCATCATCAAGAAGTTTTGTTGAGTTAAGTCTTTTGAACTGCGCAAGCAGTTCAGCCGCTGATCCTGACCTCGAGCCAGACTCAATGAAAGACCTCAGATCGTTTACTGGTGTCCGGACACCTTACAAGAATATGACAACTTCACCGGATGGCACGCAATTGATTTTCAAGTAAGCGAGCTTTTTTATTTGTAGTCTAAATTGCAGTACTGATTATTCAATTATGAATATTTCAGACTTTGAAGTGGAAGGGATACTGATATTTATTATCTTTCTATGATAAAGAATTCCTAGCATTTTGTTGGATCCTGACCTCATTATAGTAGAAAGCGGATTGAAATAAGCAGGAAATTGCTGTCGTCAATGGTTATTCCCTTAGAGTGTTGTTGGAAAACGCGCTAAAATTATGCATAAAGAATGCAAATGTGGAAATTTTGGGATGGTTTCTGTCGTCGAGCATACTGAGTTTCTCATTCAATGTTCAATGTTCGCTACTGAGTTTTTGCGCTCATTCGTTGGCTTTCATAACAACTATATTCTTAGTCTCTATGATGTTAATCACCTATCAGCATTAGGATCGACAGCAAATCGATTGGTGATAGAGGCTATGAATGGGAAAATGAAATACAAAGGTTTTAGTTCGACATTGCATTCCCTCGTCACTTCTTCAGCAGGTTTAACTTCATCTACTCTTTTCTTATTTGGAGCGGTTTTTTCGAAATTTTAGAATTATTCATGTAATGCTTGATCTTTCTAGTCCACTTCTGCAAAGAGCCTCATATATCATATGGATGAATCTATGTCCTATTTAGGCACTGTTTTCGCCAGGTGTGCTTTGAAGGGCAGATTGAAGGTTGACTCATCATAAAATATATCCATCTGAACTATGGCCTTCCCATATGCTTGTCTCTATGGTTCCTATTTGTTTTGCGCTTTTAACTCTGTCATACCTTCATATCATTTTTATTTATCTGTAAAACATAACGTCTAATTACAATATTTATATTATTATCCGAACATTGATTTATTTGATTGATTGTTTGCATGTGGAAAATTTTATAAGAGGGAGATTTCATCCGCTTATCTAATCCAATTCCAGTTTTTTAAGTGGTTTTTTGAATTTTTAATATCCGTTGATGATGATATAGTTTACTTCGAGTAACATGAGTAGTAAGACCACATGAATATTGAAACTGAGAAAGGAAATATTGGAAACTTATAATGTTGAACTGAAATTCTAGTCAATATTTTGCCGTTCTCTATATCTTCCTCGTCATATACGTGTGGGAATAATTTTCACGATGTGATCGATTTGGTCATATATTACCCTTTGTTTCTTTTTATTTGTGCAAATAGAGAGAACTACGAAGCAGGAAAAGAAGACAAACGAATTGTCTTCACAAATCACAATGATTCATTCACATGAGAGTGCAATTAATGCATTTATCGTACTATAAAATTCAGCACATTAGATGGTTCGATGGTCTCTTTTTTCTTCTCAACTGAGCGAAAAAATCTGTAAGAAATCGCACTTGATATCTACTAAGAGGAACTATGGGGAGAGGGGAGGGGGTGGAGGAAGCGATGACAAAGGTGCGAAAAACAAAGAGTGAGACTGGAGAGTAGCATCTCTGCTGATTACAAGCTTGCTTCTGGTTTCAAATTTTTTTCAAAGGTAATGCAACGTGGGAGTACTGATCAAGCAAAATTATTTTTGATGACGCTAAAACTTGAAGGATAGTATGAATTTCTCGGGAATAAACGGAGAAATAATAAGTTCCAGACGAACAAATATATATTGCAAAATGAATGTTATCACAATCATCTTCCAGCTTATCCACTCGTAGTCAGTCAATTCCTATCAAAGAGAACACGAAAAATTTTACCAGTGATAAACTTTCTTATCATTTCCCTTATTTGAATTTGTCTGTTCAGAAAAGAAGAAAGTAGTCATTGCTTTAGTTTATTTCTTGAATCCTTCTTCCATATATTATACTTTACTGTTCTTTTAAATTTCTGCATCACATATCTATGTTTCTAAGAAAAAATCGAACTATAAAATTTCATCATGAGATACTTCCGGTTGTCCCATACATAAAATCACCTTTTCACTTCCGGTTGCCGAGAGCATAAAATTAACTGTCGAGGAGACCAATAACTTAGGTTTTTAAAAATATAATTTAGACCTGGAAAAGATATGAAACATTATATGCCATCATATTTTTATTTACCTTTATTTCTTATTTTGTGCAAAACATTGCTTTCCTATCGCTATGAAGAGATGGTGTGCGTTTTTGTTATAGAAACTATGCAACGTTTGGAACGCGAGGTGCAACTCAAAAATGTCGTTATTAATGCGCAACGGTCCCATAAAAGAGTTTTTTTTTTACATCCATTAGAGCATGCGTACGAGTAGTTTAACTTTCGTTTTTATGAAAGCATTTTTTATCAATGGAATTTTGGAATTTTTCCAAATTTTCGCACTAATTTACGACATATGGAAAATTCTGTGGAAAAAACAACGAATGCATCAAAATTACAGAACTTGTGAACGCCTCATTAGGTAATTCCTAACAAAATAAATTATATTAGCGTAACTTTTTTTATTTGGTTGCACTCCTTCCATTTGGCCCATAACTCGCTCTATGGTCTATGTCATACAAATTCTCACATGTGTGGTATGCCTCAGTCAGTACTATGATTTGCCACCAAACGTCTTTTTAATTCGTCTTCTACAACTAACCTTATTGTAATAATTAAACTATCGGCTCGTTTCCGTCGCAGGACACTTGCGCATATATTTTTTGCCTCGATTACTTGCACTCTAGGATTTCGGCTCAATTTTCTTGATAATAAAAAGAGGATGTTTTAAGCATTTTGAATTCCTTGAATTTATGGTGATAAGTAGAAGCAAAATCGATACGCATTGTAAAGGGATTTGCCGGAGTGCAAAGCCATAGAGGGAGTATCCGATAATAGAAACAACTTCTTGAAAAGTAAAGGTCTTATTTTTTTCATAGGAAAGACAACAACAAACTTTATTGGTACAACGTCGAAGATGTCACCCAATGCGCCAATATAACGGTCCGTGGAATTGATGTATGCCATAATGATGATACGGTACGTTGCTATTTATTTTTAAAAAAAATTCCCCTAACTTCATCAGTTCAGATTTTCTTTGCAAGAATTTTTTTATTTTTATGTCTATGAATTAAAAAATTTTAGTATGAGTCATAATAAAGGTTTTTGTGTTTTCTTCATGATTCGTCTTGTGCATTGTTTGAAAACATTTGCAGCCGTTTTCTTTAACGAATGACCGAAAAAGAGCCGAGCAGTCGGATTATTTCGGTATTTGAAACTCTCCATAATAATTCGTGATTCTTTGGCTATGAGCCATTACCCTAACAATGATCACATTAGCATTTTGCTTATGGTTTTCATCAAATAAATTTGCATTAAAAATGAGGTTTTTTTTGCGAATTCATATGTTACAATCGATTCCTTTTCATTCCCTCTTCACTCCCTCAATTAGTTCCGAAGAGAAATGGAAGGAGGGGAAAAGGTTGAAGCAGATAACCCTGCAATTGAAGGTCCGAATATGATAGTATTAAGGGAGGGGTCATAATCAGCGAGAAAGTTGTACATCTTTTCTGCAAATGCGACTTTAGAATCGCAACAATCACAGGTTGTGTAAGAGGTGGGGGCTGGGGGGAGGGGAGAGGGGAAGAGGAAACAAATTCGAGCTGCATCGCTCTAAATGGAAAATGAGTTACAAGAAGCTATTACTACGAGAAGAAAATTCGTTGAATTCATCGCATTTCTAAAGGACTGCGTACATTAGACAATAATGAAATTCGATTTGTACGCTTTTCTGTCATACTGTTAAGTTTTTGCGTATTTATTGGATTGATTTTATTCAACTTATTTTCTTTATTTCAGTTGCTGCGTTTATTGAATACTGTAGAATTTCACTTTAATACCGTTCCGCTGAGTTATTTTCAATTCATTTGGCTAAAAGTTTACTGAAATAGAGTGCAATTAATGGCATTAATTTGATTGCTTATTAAAATGCTTCCATTATCGTTCATTATCGCTTTTATAACGTCACTTTCTTTGCCATTCGTAGAGTATAAGATGCAATATTATTTTTGGGTAATTTTTGAAATTGCTTTGGGAATAATAGTGCAAAATTGAAATTGTCACATGTGGTATATTGCTGAAAAAAAAAGGTTTTTTCCCATGCGTAAATTTTCATTTGAAATGACGATTGTAATGATGCAAGTATTTACGATAGGGCATGATAAAAAAAAATAGTGATAATGTTTATGCGCAAATAATCATAATTACATGAAATATTCTTATTAGGTTTTGGCTTCTTATTGAACAATTTAACGTGTTTGTCGAAAATGAAATGAGCACTGATAATCAAATTAAGAAATTCATTTCGTAAATAGGATTCAATCGTTTATCGTTAAATTTTTTCGGGATTCTTTCATATTTAGCGATCTACCAGTTGATTTTTATTCGTCATTCTCTTTGCTTTCAGATATTCGAAATCGCATTCTTGACCGAACACAACGTTGTTGTTGTGCTACAAGATGGAGAGAATAATTTATATATTTTCAAGGGGATCCTTGACGTTAATCAGAAGGTGCTCAACGTTGTTAGCCCAGTTACGTCGACAAGAATTGCATCCAGGTGAGATAAAATGAAAATGTTGCCGACGCTCATTGAATTTTTAATTTCTGTTTCATGACAAATGAAATCATTGAGCGCATGGATGCGAACTTGGGACGTTCTCCTTTCCGACCGATCACCTTGCCGCCGAGCTATCTAGGATATCCAATCACTTACTATTTTTGCTCAAGCTTCGTCAGCTCTAGTGCTTCTGGAAGGAGATTTAATTTCTGAAATATTCTCGATAGTTTAAGGCTGAATTTATTTTTGGTTCCATTTATTTTAGTTTTATTGAAAAACAAGTTCATTCAAATGCACATTTCATTTCAATGGCTGTTGCATTGATGATGCCCTTTCTTTGATCGACTGATGAGCATCAGAACATCAACAGTTGAGGAGTCAACTTTTCTTTGCAATTCATTGCACATTTTTGGCAATGCTCGAATTGTTTGCAAACTTTGTTGATGGGTGTTTTATTAGCATGAAAACTTCAGTGTTGATGCCTCCGATATCTCTTAAATTTAACCTTCATCTCATTCTCGCTGATCTCAAAAGTCGACATTAAAGTCTTCAATTTAAAACAGGAGTTATGCTTTTAAAGTTTGCAAGCCTGGAGGAATATATCAACAAAATTCGATACTGATTGATGATTTATCTGGGAACAAGCTGGATAATTTTTAGATTTATGTAAAACGATGTGATATGGGGTGTAACCCTTAGAATCGGACTTCCCGATGCTTACGAACATTCATGTGGTCGAGAATCTGCAGCGGTGGAATGTGATGGCAATCTAAGCACTTTTGAGCGCAAACATTCAACCATAAAGAATAATGAAGAGTTCATTTGTTCGCTGATTGATGCATTAGCTTAACTCAGAGGTGCAACTAGATGACACGGGATTGGAGGTGCGGGGAGGAGAACTACTTCACCGTAGTCCGTCAGAGAATTTTATATACCCCAGGAAAGAAAATGAATAAAGCGATGAAAATATTAGTCGACTGTCACAGCCGATGAACCTCCACTTTCTCTTCAATCTCGAAAATATTTTTTCAGCTATAATTTTGGTGAACCGTTCATGTTGGCAGGTCATAAGTTCCAATTCCGAAACTTTTAAATAAAATAGTAAATAAAATTACTGAGATCTCTATAGCACATTTTTTGGCTATGGCGTAAGAATAGTGATATTTCCCTTATTTGTTTGCCAAAAGTCGATGTTGCTTAGGAAGCATTGTTCGGTCGCACTTATTTATGATGAGACTGGTCCGGTGCTGATTTCCTATCCGATGTCTTTCGGTCGCCATGTGCAGCAAGATTCCGCTGATGCAGAGGGGCCTTCTATTCAGTTGTTACATCTTCTTGACTTCTACACCAAATCAGGCATTCATACCATGTCGCTTCACCCGAAGGTGAAAGATGATAGAGGTAAACTATATTTATTGCAGTTTTTAAAATAATTCCAGTAAATAAGGACTCGAGGCATCATGCTCGTCCTGCTTAACATATTTTATGGATTTTGGACATATTAACCGGGAAGTTGGAAGAGTGAGGGTTGTGGAAGGGGATTGTTATTCGGCGTGAGGACAAACATTTCGAAACCAGTTGGCTTTTTGACTTCAACTGCGTGTCGAACCTGGTTAATCGAAACAATGATACTAAGTAAAACGAAAAAAATTTAGTTTGCAACACACCAGACTAATCCAAAAACGCTGCTTTTTTAACTTAAATGATAGATAATTTCACTTCAATGTTCAGAATTCTATCATAACTTCAGGGATTGATATAAGCCTTTCGCATAACCAAAATTGAAAGTTTTGAAGCGATATATATTGAGCCAGTAGAGAACTGAAAAGAGAAGATAAAAACTTCAATAAACCAGTTCCTTCTGATAAAAAATAAACTTCAGTGGCATCAATCAAATTTCTCAGAAATTTTTTAATGTGATCGCAAACCCGCATATTTCCAACGAATATAAATAACTCAAATATTCGCTAGAATTTGCTGAAAATATGAAAAAAAAATTTTTTTTTACTGAGAATTTGCAAGCTTTATATATTTCTGAATGCTTTGGCGAATTTCTCCTCAGTAGAAATTAAAAAAAAAAAGAATTTCTCTAATTGTTCCAAGTCCTATGTGTCCTTGAAGCATTTGCATGCTCACTTTTCTTGTGTATCATCTAACCTTAAATTTTCAATTCGATTAGCAATCCTTTTTTTTTTCAGCACTATTCTGTGATCCGTTCATTTTTCGCAATCGTCTATATTTGTTCAATCGTTTCGGCACTAATCTTTTATGCGTAGCGATTGCCGGCAGTGATCGTGGTGAGGTACGAATATTGAACACCTATCCTGATGGTAAAGGTGGACGCCCGAATAATCGATATGCTAATAGGTGTTTACTTCTACGTGATGAGATTCTACTCGTCTATTTTCATCAACGTCTCGATAATCCCGATGAAGAACCACAATTGTGGAAACTCGAACTCGGGTCAGTCAACTCTATGATGATCCTCTTTAATCGTTTTGCAATTAATTGTTTATCGCAATTAATTCGCCCAAAATTTTTTAAAAATTTTCATTTCTCATCGTACAGTCAACGAGATCGCTGAAGAATCATCGTTGAAGTTGTATCTTCAAAAAAACTTTCGCGACACTGTTTATGTGTTTCGGACGGGAAGGACTCCATCGGGGGGAACGACTTCAAGGGAACCTCGACGAAGAAAATCATCGAGTGTTTTAAAGTGGGCGATGGAGGAGGGAAGGCGTAGCGAGTGGCAATATTCAGAGAAAATGATGACAGTGATAAAGTTGGAGAACTACTTCCCTCATAGGGAGTGGTGATTACGCTGTTGGATTAGAACCGATTCGTTTCCCTTCTTTTTCCACAAATACTAAAGAAAGGAATCTAGCGTAGGCTAGCGTTGATGAATGACATCATCCTCTCAAAATATTGCAATGAAATACGATATCAAGCTCAAAGAACTCGTTTATTCATCGCTCGCTTCAAGTGTATCCTTGAAAAAAAAGAGGTAAACTTCACATGAAAGACCAGATTTAAATTTCGTTAATTTTCGACTGTTCAGCGTTGCATCACGATAGAATAGCAGCAACAGAAAGTCTATTCAACAATATAGCTGCCTAATTTATTGTCTATGAGTACGAGGTCTTAGAAACTTAATTAACAAAAAACTGTGCAAGTATTTCATCTTATAGTCAAGCACTTAGCTACAGGTAAGCATCTTTCTACAGGTGGGAAGATGATGGAGAAAAGGAAGTAATGAGCAGTGGCTTAGAAAAAGTTTCCATTCCATACATATATGCTTGAATTCCTACTTCAACTTTTCATTTCTTTTTCCACGTTTATTTTCGATACGTCTCATACATGCTTGCGCAATTGCATCGAAAGAAATTTGCATAATCTTTTGAAATGCGGCTTTATTTATTCTACGAAATGTTTCATTTTCATGTCACGACAGTTGCAGTAACTCGCCTGTTAATACCTTTCCCGTCCTTGTACATACATTCGAAATGGTTAAATATGCTAATTAAATCCAAGCCATACTTAGCTGGCTCGCGAAATCGATATTATAGACATATTCAGACACTCTAACTGACGATAGGAAAAAAAGATAGGCGTTGATCGTATTGAGAGTAAAAAAATTTACTGCTTAGAATATACGTTTTCTACATTTTAACTATGGGCTGGAAATGTACTTTTTTTTTGAAAAACGTACTAAAATTTTAAATTTGATTTTTCTAATTAAACCGTGATGAATTTCAATAGTTCATCTTCTGCTTTCTTTGAACTTTTCTGCATAACTTCAATAAATATAATCATAATAGCAGAATTCATATTTTCTGGCTCTTAATCTAGGCGGCATTAACTAAAGGAGTAGTATAGTCGATAGTAAGATACATCATCAACTAAATAATATTGATATTCAAATGTGCATTTTATGCAAATATTTCAGCCCAATGAAATGGCATCGCCTTCAGTTGCTATTAAATCATCATCTACCAACGAGTCGTGTATGTTTACGGCAAGCAGCGTTTGAGCCAATCGCTTTCCTTCATGGAGAATGTGGGCGAAGCGCATGTCAAGAGAAGGCGCATTTATATCAAATCAGTCTTCTTCAGGATTGTGTCAAGGTATACAACGGTTCTTAATGACTTCTGCACTCTATTTATTTTTCATTGAATGTCTCTTTCAGTTGCTTTTCAAAAATTTCACACTGGAGGGGAGGGTGGAGGGGGGAGGGGGAGAGCGAATAGCCTTATCCGTTTCTAGGTATACCTTTATGGATCTTTGTGAAAATGCGATGGTCACCTCTTCCCATATTCAAGTGTACACGTTTTAGTCTTCTGATGGATTCAACTTGGGAGCTAGCGTTGTGAAGCTTGGTAGTACCTGAAGGTCTCCTATACCAAATCCTGTTACGCATCACTTTTGAACACATGCCATAAATTTTTGCATTCAATTTACAACGCCTCTAGTTTTATTTGTATTGCTGCACCGGTCGCGTCTGATCTTCAATGAAAAGTTCATCAAAGTCGCCAAATGACCTGGAACATTATTCCGCATGATTTTTGCTTGTTGATGATTTTTGAAACCGGTTGGTCTGATAATCGTGAAATAGGAGCATCTAACATGGCATTTATTTTGGCACACCTGTGCACTTTTTAATTTTGCAGTCGAAATCTTCGTCTTCAACAAATGTATCGCAAATTGCAAATCGCGAAAACAATGCAATCAATCAAAAGAAGCGGACACAAAGGTATTTATACTACTAAGGTTGTATGTTGTATAAACGGGAATGGATGATTCTCGTATTTTATTCTGTTTCCGTTTCACTTCTGAAGAAGAGCTAATATTTATACGGAAAATTTTACTAGAGCAAGGCGGAATTTTTTAAAGGTATAATTATGCAAAACTGAGGAAGAACCCCAAAAATGATTCTTGTTTTTTAAAGAAGATTTCATTAAAGTTTATCGTTAGATTTTATCAATTGAGATTTTTGGTTGAAATCATACGTACTATGCTAGAATAGGTGAGTAATTGAGACGAACAGAGAGTGTTTCTCAAGGTGAAAAGTTGCAAATTTGATGCAACTAATCTAATGTGATTGAAATTGCATTTTGCAATTAAAAAATTGCAAATCATGGAAAATATTGAAAAATTTCACTGTATTCAAATTTCCTGAAGAAGGGATAAATGATTAAAAACTAAAGCTAGGATAGCTGCTAGTTGGAGTGGAAGAAGCTCTTCGTTGAAAAAGAGAATGTCATTATTTTATCATAACCTTAAGAGTTTATTCTAGAGAAGCTAGCCGTTCGAAATATTTGATTTATAAAGCAGCAAAACAGAATGTGCAAGTTCATTTATGTGTTTCCGTTGAGCAAAAAACCAACGCAACAACTAAAACCGAGTCACACCTAATTAACTTCACGGTTTGCAGATAGTTCGAGTAACCGGTTCTCCTCTCAGAACAAATTCCCCTTGCACATAAAAATTCAGCGGCTCTTATGAGGACTAGTTGGATAGCATCCTATTAATCCGACTACATGGCATTTTTTAAGCGGAATTACATACACCGTTTCAATTGAATTTCGTCTACTTAACCCCGGTAGTGTGTTCAAAGTAAAAAACATAAATATGTTCAGGTGTGATTTGCAGTGAAAAAACATAAAGACGTCTAGATGTGAAAAAATATCAGTGTTCATAATGCTGCCAATAAAGGAAAGTTTCGATATTAAATTAGGATGGTTCTCTACTACCTCTGATTTTTCGAGTGCAAACATTATTTGTTTTTGAACTAATACCAAGCTTTGCACCCGTGTTTCAATATCCGAGGTTATAATGCGATGTAGAGAAGCTTTGGATTAGAGAAAATATCTGGAATTGCTGTGCTTTTGCTTATTTAATGATATGAAACAATCCCATAAGAATCATTTTTTCAACTTTAGATATTTATTATCTGCTGATGAAGTTTTCAACATTTGCCGCCTTGAATATTTTATTACTTATCGACTGCTGACCTCTCTTCGAAATATACTTTCGCCTGTATATTATTAGAAATAAATAAAGCAAGCAAACCTATCATTTATAGTCGACGTCGTCATCTTCGTCTACTAACTCGCCAGCCGTGAATACAAACGTTGATTCGACGGTAACGGGAAGTGCCGATTTGTTGAAGCGTTCAGTGAGTTCGGTGGAAGTGGATGGTGTAAACCCATCGACGAGTTCGGTTTGCGGTTCACCATCACAATCGAATAGTGCTTCGCGTAATTCGACCACGGTACAACCACCTGCAATACGATACGCTAATCGCAAGGGCCTGCGAGATAAGGTAGACAATATCAACGTTGAAGAGCAATGTTGAAGAGGTAGAATGTTGGTGAACAATACTCTAGTTTAATTTATTTTTTCTAGGCCGACAGGTGTGAGAATTATACATTTTATGCATCATCTGCCATTAAAATATCAAGTTATTCACACAAATTTGCATTACCAGTTGCCGTAACCAAAACAACAACAACCAAAAAGTTCCGCATGCAGTGTGCTACTTTCAATTTCAATGGTAAAGTTGTCGTATTGGCCAATAAATCAGTGAACCACTGAAAACGTATAATTCAATGTGCCCGCAGAAGGTGGGTGGATGAGAGTAGATTGGTGCATATATTTTTTTCTTGAATTCCAGAAAAAGCGTTCTTCAAGTGTCAGCGCTTGCGTCAAGTTCAGCACAACGTCAACGGCTGACGCTGTGGAGGAGCCGAAGAGTAAGTCAGTTCATTTTTAGCAGGTAAAGAAGCGTACCAAAGAGGCAAAGGACATGCGCTTTTTTGCCTACCATTCATCTCATCAACCAACTCCAAAACTCGTCAAAAAATATTGAAGCATACAAAATATGGCTTCGCATTTAACGAATCCGATGGTCGAGCTATCTTCCACGAAAAATTCGTTTTTGAGTGAGCGGACCGGCTGGAAATGAAAAACTGGTCGAAGTAAAATGCAGGCAATTGTTCTATCTTCTTTAGTAAGTAAATAAATGAATAAATAGAATAAATAGACAAACAAATGAATAAATAGACGAAAATAAGTTGGTAAGTTAATAAATAGAAGGATAGATAAATAAATGTGCAGCATGTTTCTAAGTTGACAGACCAAGATGATATCGATGGTATAAGCGTACTTTTTAACCACCAAAACGCGGCGCTTGAGCATTAATTGTCTTGAGTTGAAACTATCGGGTAAACAGACACATTGTCACTTTAATGCATTTGTACAAAGCAGATTTCCAAAAGGAGTTAACTGCTGGCACGTGTTACAGCAGGAATGCGACCTGATGCATTTTCACTGCAATGGTCACTCATTTTGGTCGGTTGACATTGTGCTCAATGCTCTATTCCTCTCCCGAGAATCATTTATTACAGTAATTGTGAGGATCAAAACGTTGCGTTGGAAAGCACCATTTTGTTCAGCATTGCTTACTACAGCACAGAACTTTTGCGTGCGTATAGCAGTGCTACTTTAGGTCAAGTTCTGGTTGGGTGAAGTTCGAGTCCGAAATTCTTCTGAGTTTACGCATTGCTTGCAGCAGCTCGAGGCCTCATAATGAGAGGCTGAAAAATATGCGCTCAAGGCTTTCAGTTTGTGCAGACTAGGAGCGTAGGCAGTATAGGATCAGTGTACTCTGAGGAAGTGGGTGAGATCCTATGAGTTTGATACTTGTCAAATCAATAATTACACTACGCAGGTAAAGCCACCTGTTTTCCGCGCCCTATTTCTTTGTTTCTTACACATAATAAGGAGCAAAAGCGTAAAAAGTTTTGAAGGACATGTCCACTTGCTTTGGTTAAACAAATTTCCAACTGTTTGGGTCAAGCGCATGTCCACTCGTTTGGTCAAATGGATGTCCACTCGTTGGGGTCGAACGAATCCTCTAAGGTACGACAGTTCAATTTATTAGGTCAGAAAATACGCTTGTTGCTATTGTTTCAATTTTTAATTGAAAGTGACAAGCTGTCGAATGATTTTTAAGTATATTAGTGGAATAGTGGCAATCCGGGCGTAACAAAATTATTCTTGAAACGATCCCAAATCATTGTTTGTTTTTTTTTTTCACAATGAAATCACTCAGCATTAATCGCTAATTTCCTGAAAACATTTTTAATATACATTCAACTAACAACGAAATTCTTGAAATTTTTTTGCCGGTAGGAATTTTTTTGTGTTCCTTTTGAGCGCCATAAAAAGTTTTATTTTTTATCTTTTTTTTGAAATAGAATTTTTTATTTTTATTAAAAATATTACAGCATTATTTTTAAAAGTTATCGCAATTTTGTAGATACATATTGTTCTTTGAGGTCTATTTTTAAAAAAAAATGTAAACAAAGTTGTGTGTCTTTTTTTTAATGAATTTCGATTCATTGTTGCTTTTTTTTGCATTGTATTCGCAGATATTGAATGAAAATTTAGAGAATAACAAAAGTGAAGTGATCTTGCACGATTCAACTATGAAAAAAATCGTGAAATGAGTTATTGAACTTCCTTGTGAAAGCATTAACGTCATTTCTCTATAGTCGATGACACGAACTCTTTCATCTCGTATTGACAAATGCCACAAAATGTAAAGGATATCACACATCTACTAGAGAGGATACAATGCATTAAATCAACTTTCAATTGTAATGACACATTCGAACTTTCATATAAATTTTGTGACGCATTTAAATTCAATAGTGAGTGACATTGATCGTCGATATCGAGTGCACTATCGTTGTTTATTTCTCAGTGACAACGTTGAAATTGATTGCACCTATATTCTCGAATTTTTCATCTTTCAATAGTTACCTTTAAACTCTCTACGCAATCAGCTTTACCTATTCCACTACAGTTTGTTTTTATTTCACTTTTAGTATATTTATATATATGTTATTTTAATGTTAATTAATAGGAGATTATCTATTGTTTTAATTCTTATCTAATATGAAAATTTTTATTTTCAAGTTATCGGTTTTTAGAGATGTTTGAAAGGTTTACATAATGATGTGAATCTATTGAGTAAGCCGTTCAACTGTTCACGATTAAAGTTTTATGTGCATGAATGAGAATTACGATGATTTGCTTGTTGAGCATCAACTCATGCCATAGAATACTATCTATCGAAGTGTTTTTTTTTTAGGAATTAGTGGTTTAATTATTTTGTATATATTTTTTTATGTTCTAATTTCAGTTTTTGATGATTTAGACGATGGTAGATAGAGATCGCATTGATTGGTGATATCTTAAAGATAATCGATAGTCTCTTAAATGCACTGCGAAAAGGTATCTGTGGAAATTACTCTCTTAATCGCATTTACAAGTTTATATTTGCAGCAGGATTATGGTTACGCCGTACTTGAGTGTATGCATTCATTTGTCTGTCTATCTGCTTGTCTGTCTGTTTGATTGTCTGCCCAGTAATGTCAATGAAAAAACCGCTGAAGCTAAAAGTAGCATATTTCCTGAAACTAGTATACACTAACATGACAAATATTGACGGTGAAGTCCATCTATTAAATTCGAAAAGAATTATAAGCATTTAAAGATGAGAAAATTTCGTTTGTATTTTACTTCGATGGGAATTTTATTTCACATCGAATGGAGGAGCGAAGGAAAATGAATTCTTCTTTTCCTATTGTTTTATACAAATGGTCGGGTTAATAAAAACATAATGACATTATTATGCATATTTTATCATTTTTTGGCAACTTAGGAAAGCGATAAGTCAGATAAGTGCAATAAAAAATCGCATTTTATGACAGTCATTTTGATAGATACGCGTTTCCATTTGTTTTCTACTGCTTTATTTCATATTTAAAAATTGCAAAGCAGATTCTTCCATACCTGCAAGAATCAGAGCTTGGTCGAATTTCTAGTGTTGTTCGAGATATTTCAATCCAAACTTTGAATGCTGCTTTTGGTCCAAATTTGCAGAAGTCGAAAGTCTTTAAAATGTCGGGGTTCCCAATGTCTTGTGTAGACAGGATGTCTTTCCATTTTCAGAGAAGGTCGTGATTTTGTGGCATCTTATTTCGATTCGAGTAATCAGATCTTTTTTGTGTTTATATTTTCTTTGCAATTTTCCACAAAATGCCGCACTGTGAGACCATTATGCCAAGAAGTATTTGTGCATTTGTACACATTTTCAACTGGCTATCTCTAAAACTGCCTCAAAACATCACCCTTTTTCAATCCTAGCCATTCACTTCCTGGAATTAGGAGGGTAACAGACGGCTAGGGCAAGCTTGCATCCTGCCACCTAAAGCATTTTCCAAATCTGGAGGGCAAATTTTTGTTGCAGAAACTGCCGACACGTGCAAAAAAAACGAATTTTTTAAACGATACTCGAAATGAGAAGTGACGCACTGAATAGAGGGTACTTTAATTCATTGTGCAGAAGGCAGGCCTATAGAGTTCTTGACATTAAAAGATCAAAATGCTTTCACAGGGGGCATTGTGTGTGTTTCTATGGAACGAGGGAAGAAGGAAGGGGGGGGGATGGTTAAAGTGAGGTATTCCTGAAAACGATATTTAGAGCTTAGAAACTTTGTGAATAAATTGGGATCGAGTGGCAACTAATATGTCTAACAAACGAATGTGTTATGATAATGCACTTTTTGTCTAGCAGATTTGATGTTGTTCATAGCCAACAATTATTTAAATTACTGAGCTATAAAAATATCATCAAATAAATCAGAGAATTTCTCGTCAATCAATTCTCGAGTGTATTTCGTCCCTTTTTTGCAACACTTTTTTGGATGATATGTGCTCCTGATATTGGCCACTTTTTCTTTCGTGAAACTTGTAAGTCCGTAGAGATAAACGTTCTCAGATAACGGCTATATATATATATATATATATATATATATATATATATATATATATATATATATATATATATATATATATATATATATATATATATATATATATATATATAAAATAGAAGTTTCTTGTCTCATTGCGCTTCATTGATAATGCACAACGTTTAGCAATAAGTTCGCTCTATTTCTATTTCTCGCTCTCTCTCCTTCTCTTTCTCTTTCTCTCTCTCTCTGTCTCTCTGTTTTGTTGATGAATTATACTTGCAAAAAGTCGACACTCATGAATTCCGTTGACGAATTATGTTTTTACTGAAAATTTTCCCTTTTATAAATTCCATATGCTTTGCATATTATAATTGCTTATGGCGTTTGCATTACAAACTCTCGTTGACTCATTTGCAGCTTTCTGCTGTATTTTGAGTATTATTTAATCGAATATAAAACGAAAATTTAACTCTTTAATGATTTCCATTATTCTTTTCTTTTCTTGCTTTTTACTTGTGGAAAAAATTATTCGAGAGCTTTTTCAAAAATTTTTGTGGGAATTTTTTTTACAGCAGTGTTTCCACTTCTGATATTGTACGAGCTCAACATTTTTCTGGCTTGTCTAGCTATATCCTGTGCGGTTTTCTAATAGTATTTTTTCCCTGTGTATAGTATACAACTTTCCCTGCAAAAAATTGATACCCTTCCACCGGTTCGGAATAGATCCAAGGAGTAGTATCCAAAATGCACGACATTTGTTGTAATTTATATTGCATATATATATATATATATATATATATATATATATATATATATATATATATATATATATATATATATATATATATATACCTTCGAATGTTTTCTTTTGTTTTCAATAGTTTTGTCTTTTGTCTGAGTAGGAAACTTTTCTCTGAATGTTGAAGTAAAAGCAGAATAAAGAACGGAATCGAAGGACATGGGTAGAGTTCATCGTTCAGCAATTGTCATGGGTCTTTTGCTCAAGTTTTTTGAGAAAAATCTTCAAACATTAAAAAAAAAACGAAAAAACTTCTCGAATAAGTTTTAATATCATGTAAAAAATTTTCGGGAAGGAAGTTAAAGCTGTAATATAATGAATTCTTTTAAAATATTGCTGAATATTTACATATAAAGAATGTTATCCGTTATTATTTTGCAGTGAAAAATAATAATCAAAAATGTGAAATCATTTTCCTGCGTAGTTTTTTATGCTCCAATCGTTGAACACTCGGAAATGCATCTTAACAAAATTCTTCATTCGAGTTCAATTTCGATGCGAATTTTTTCCCAAATTTTTGAAAACATGGGACACTTGTGTCTGTTTGTGTCTGTCTGTCGGGTTTATACGTATCTGTGTGTGCAACAGCTTCAAATGGTAAAGCATCGAAATGTGTTTATGTGTCAAATTTAGTTGTAGAATCTTGTAGGTGTAATTCCTTTATGTTTTAATGTTTCAGCTATTATAGTTTGACCAATTTGATTTCGCAACCTTCTTTGAGGGTATTCGCCCACTTGAGGTTTAGTCATGATCTTACAACAGGTAAATGCTAGCAGTTTTTACCATCTCCCCCTCTCTCCCCTCTTGTCTCCTTTTGCATTCCTTTCAGGAAAACCGGAAACCAGCTGATTTTTAATGATTCCATGCTCCTATAACACCTCTTTTGAGAACAAATCAGTTCCGTTCTCGGTTCCGGAAAGGTTCCTTTTAACATTGTTAGTACCAGACGTCAAACGTTCGCAAAGTCAACTGAATATCTTGTTGCCCTTAACATCAACAGACTCTCGTTGAAAGCATTTGAATATGTCTGCGATATGGATGTTTGTTAAGTAAACATCATTGCTTTCGCACTTTTTTTTTTCAATGATAAAAAACATGTATTTAAAAAAAACATTTACTCGCATCTCTTTTCGTCTTTTGCATATACAAAAATTATTTCTGCAATTTGCAGCCATCTATACCTCTATCGTCTTATACCATCTTTACTTGTACCTTCTGCCACATATCTTTACTTTTGCCTATGCCAATTATCTCTATCTGTTTTAGCTAATGCATTTTAAAGAGCAAAAAATAAGTTTCGAACCTTACACTTTATTCTACTATTTTTTAAAATAATAAGTGGCGATGAACCGTTCTGAGCCATATTCAAATGAATTAGAAGGCACAGACAGTCAACGTGAAGAAATGATTGTTCTATGCAAAATTAAAAATTCAAATTTTCGCTGTCTCGAATGTCTATGACGAGTATTTATTTCATAAATAACCGTTCTTTATTGACCAATGAAAACTGTGTCGGCAGGTGAATTCGAACTCGTGAGGCTTATAGCGTATCTAGAGTAGGTGATAGAAGATTTGTCCGTCGAGCGGAAGGTCCAGAGTTTGAATCCATATGACGAGAGTATTTTCATTAACCATCAAATAATGGAAGAGTGGTCGTCATTTAAATCTTTACGGAAGCAGAGTCGGCTTAGGACAAGATTTTATATAGATATGACAGTAAACATTGTTCTCAGTTGGCATCATCATTTGATTTACTGCTCTCACATTACCTCAATGAAAGTGGGAAAACACGCCAGAGGAGATCCCACAATATGTGCCTCTGCGGTTTCTCTTACCAGCCGAGTAGTTTCATGAATTACTAAAAGATAATGAGATTGGTGCAGTAAAGTCGTTACATTTTAATTGATTGACTGGTTTTAATTCGAAAAACCGATTCAGTTATGAAATGAATGAAAATTTTTATGCGCATTGGAAGATTACAATATTTTGATGTGAGCACGTCAGCTTTAAGGCACTTTTATGAAGTCATCCCAAGATGTACCTCAGTTTGCTACTGCAGTAGTTTCCGCTTGAAGCTAGTGAATATATAGACACATACACATCTTCGCACAGATGTGTTCTTACGACAATGCGTCTTCTCATCTCATGAAGGGTATGACGACTATAGAGGGGCCACGCTAATTCCTCTCTTGGGTTGACGGGGGGGGGGGATGGTGGGAACAGAAGATAGGACTGTCATGAATTAAGAATTTGAAATATTCTAGAATGGGTATGTGGATTGGTAGTTAAAAATTCTTTAAATGTTCTTCGGAATTTTCTTATCAAGTTGAAACATTTGAAGTATATTTCGTAGACTTTATTTTTGCCTTTGAAAGCGAAATGCAAACGTAAAATTTGCAAAAAATAACATTATTTATAGTGTTGTTATGTGTTAAATATCCTTTTTTTAAAGCAAATTTCTTGTAATTCAATATTCGTTCCATTTTCCTCGTAATTCCATCAACGATTGATATAGCTGTCAAGCGCATCATTGCTAACCGAGTGGAAATAATCCGAAATATCGATTGCGATTTTTACAAGAAGCATCTATCGTTTTCAATTGATTCATTTAGAATTACTTTGCAAATAATAAAAAAAAATCTTTGCAAAAATAAAAATCTTGTGAAATATTTGTCATAATTTTGGTAATTAATTTTATTTTGTCATTTATGTTTGCAATCGTTTTAAAAAACTTGTTGATGAATCAACCTATTCGAATAATCTCATATTTCCATTTGTGGTGGTGATGACGCCATTGTTTTCAAGAAATTCGCGCATAATTGTTGCTATTATAAATGCACTCGTTTTAAGAATTTTTTAAAAAGGGGGTCATGAACTTAGCGTGTTACGTGAGGTAGGTCTCTCAGTTATTCATCAGAATAGGGCATTCGCTCACCCGTCATAGCTGTCAGATCGTTGACAAACTTTATAACGATGTGTTTTTGAGCTTAGGAATGTCAAAGGCGGTAGTCCCTAAGTAGGCAACTTTCGAGGAGGGGGGAGGGAAGGGTGGTACAATTTTTGGAGTCCAAAATTATCGATTTTTCAAAAACGATATTCCTGGGATCGCTTAAGAAGTGCTTCTATAAAACTTGCTGATATTTTTGCATCCTCTTCAATGTTAGAGCCAAAATTTCTGTAATAGCTACTTTTTATTCTCATCGATCATTTACTCATTGAAATTATTGGTGTTGAAAATATTACTCGTTAAGTGGAACTAAAGTATTTTATATTTGATGTGCACAATTTGTCGGAAATTCGCAACTTCATCCGAATGCATTGGAATTTACTCTTTCCATTGTATGCGATATGAGAATCCTGAAAATCCACAATCTACTCCTAAAATATGGTGAGGTTCTCATAAGCTGTAAGTTTATCACATAGGCGGTATTTGTTTATCTAAAGGTTTTACTGTGGGAGAGGGATAATCGTTCTATGAAATATTTAATCAAAAAGTAAATTGAAGTAAGATGAGAGGGAGAGGTGTTCTCGGTGATCATATAGTAATTAATCATATGCCTATAATTGCTATCAAAGAAAAAAATGCACTCATCAAGCAAAATATTGTTTGAGTGCATTATGAATCATTCGTACGATATAACTCATTCATATTTAAATAAAAAAAACTTTATTAGTTGTATAAGTTGAATTTCAACGTGAATACGTTGTATTAGGCGTTCGTAATGTAGGAACGATTTGGATGTGCGATGTGCGATGTGTGTGTGTATGCGCGCTATACTCCGATCATATGCGATTAAAGTCACCAGAGGATCACTGAATGCGCCCGATGCGTGTTCATTATTATACGTTTCCGCTTCACTGTTCATCTATGGCGGCACTCTTCTAGCTGCCAAAAAAAAACGTACGATTTCAGTGAACATCACTATAGGTGTTCAACTATCTGCCAATCTTTTATGTTTTATCCATTGCCTGATCGAACTGTCGGCTTGTTGCATGCGTTTGCCGGATGTTTCGATAAAAGCATCCAAGTGAATCTTTTTTTTTTCGATATTCCTATAGAGCATTCATTTACCTTTACGTATCTGTCTACCCTGAACGATTCCCGTGTCATTCCACTGTCGTATTTGAAGCATTATCATTGAAGCTGAAATAAGTGTATCGATTGCTTTGTAACAAAAGGTGTGAAGCGTTTTGCGACTTTTTTCTTTGCGAAAAAAGGGTGCAATTAGTCAGTTGTATATAAACAATGTCCTCATTTTCTTCCTCGAAAAACAATTCCAAAAAATTTTCTATTCTTTTATCAATGACTCAGAGCAAAGTTTTTTTTTTTCTGCTATCAGCTGTGCTTATAACGCCTCCATCATTCTTGTAAAATTGGTTACATTTTTGCGATTTGTTTTTTTCCGATTGCATGTGCTCAATATATATAAATTTCTGTTGATATTCTTTTCGTTAATTAATAATAATCGATCTTAGCCGGTTATTACTGCATTATTTGAAATAGTGCTCGAGTTCGGTTAGAAGTTGCAACAATTTTTTTAAGTTCTAAATGATTGCCAGTGTGAGCGTTGGGCAGCACAACAGTTTGAAAGTAATTGTAAATATTATTGGGTCGCAGTATTAAACGACTAGTAAATAGTAATGGTAATAATAACGCTGGTAGTAAAGGCTTTAGTCATAAAGGACAAAGAAATCCACCAATTCATTGAATGAAACGGAAAAAAAAATTCAAAAATAAACATGAGAGCAAATCAGTAAATAAAAGATGCAAATCTCACTACTTGTCGTTAACAGGGGCTGGATTAAAACTTGAAGTTTTGTAGTCGGTTCTCAAGTTCTAGAAAAAACCACCCGAAAAGCCGGAGTGAAATATTTTTGAAGTTGAGAAAAAAAGTATAAATATCGGAAAGGAATTCCTGAGCTGAATGATGGTGACTAGCCGGTTGCGTAATACTCTAAAATTGGATGACTGTTATGTAGGTCCTGCAACAGGTCTTGCGGTAGTGTTCGAAACGCTAATATTGCGACGCAAAATCTAATACTTCAGATCGCTATAAATACTTGGCAGCTTTAGAGATCTTTTCATTATTGCATCGACATCACAATTCATTTCATCAACAAATGAAAGAGACATTACATTCAACCGGAAGTATCTTCCTGTTGAAAATCTATATGCGACACTCTACATTTTTCACACGAAACATCTAATTGCCTTCGGTTGAGCAGTTCAGAAATACTGCAAAAGTTGTTGCTTAAATAGTGGAATTCGACGACAATTTCCGATAAATTTTCAAATCATTCGCAGACAACTTGCATAAACTGGACGGACTTTCCGACATATCACTTATATATGAAAAATAAAGCATCGTTTTGAGATCGCAAATTTGAAATTAGCCGTCGCAAAAAAATATTCCACGAAATTTGACTCTGTAGCTTCGCTCTAACGAGATTTATTGAATTCATTTTCAGTAATACCAGGAATTCCATATCATTACAATTTATGATGCAACGAACTCCTTTTGGCATGTCACATTTGACAGCGTTAGAGTAATCACTCTAAGCAGTGTTTCTTTCACACTTATTTGCCGTGAATTCAAACACTGATGCGTAATATCGGTACAGGGAGGGGTGAGGGGGGGGGGCTGTTGAGATCTGGCAAGAAACTGTGGCGTATTGGGTCAACAAGATCATGAGATAAAAAAATATCCGAGGATTGGTACTTATACAAATATTAACAAAAACTTACATGTGGAAAAGTGGGTGGGATATATTGTTGTAGATGAAGATAAGCACCTTCAGAAATGTAGTAGTGATTGCAGTTTCCCAAAAAGATGAGGTGACGGGATGGGGTGGAAGTGGGATGGGAGAGGAGAGCTACACTAAAGTGCAAAACCTTCTAAAAAAATGCTACTATAGAATTGGCGACCACTCAAAATTTAAAGAACAAACCACTGCGAGCTTTTGACCAAAAATAATCGTCATTAGCAAATCTGCAAAGAGAACGAGCTGAAATTGTTTCGATCACTCATGAGGTGTTTAACTTTTCGTCGTTATGAATAAAGAGGACAGTGACTGGCGTAACCGAATTGGCAAAGCGCATTTTGAAGAGCACGTTAAATACTATTTCTTCGAGCGCTACCGTTGATTATACACCGTTAGTTCAATCTAAGCTAAGAAATACGGGTTTCGCTGAAGCTATTGTAGTTTATTGTGTTATGAATAATTTTCACTATTGCAATTTTTATCTTTCTTGTTGAGATAGTACTTCTTAAATCGCTTCATCGCTTTTCTTCTATCGAATGAGGTCCCGCAATGAAAAGTTGCCCCGATAAGGAAATACTCAAGGTCGATATAGTTGTTATCTATGCAGCTATTATTCATCGCTTCTTTAATCGAAGAAGCAATTGTTTTTTAATTACTACCGATTCAATTAAGCGTTATTTTGGATATGGTCACAAACATTCCCCAACAATATCATTGGACGGTTTAGCTTCGAGAGGAAATAATGTTTCAGGCATAAATTGTTGTTTCTAGATAGCATAAATCCACAAAGATTATTTGAATAGATGCGCTCTCCAAAAGTGGATGACGATTTGTGCAGACTACACTACCCTGAAGCACTACTCCTTTGGAGTGTCGCCTCATTAAATTGGGATAAATTCATAGGGAAACAAGTGAAAAGCAGATAAGATCCGGTGTTAAAATTCTATGAGTAGATTTACGATTTTTGGAATGGTTCAAGATGAAATTCAGAATTCGTTTTCATTCATACAGTTTCTCGAAAAAAGCGCATAATGGCTTTGTATAGGCTTACATATGACCTCTTCTCCTCTATTTTAAATTTATTATGTGAGTATTCGGCAGAAATACGGTGATGAAGATCACATTCGATATCCCACACTTCTGCTGCTCTTCTCCCCTGCCCCTCCCTTCGCCTTTCTTTTCTTTCACCGATCCCATCCCTTCGCCGCTTCTGCTCCGTTCCTCCTCCTGCGCTACGCCGGTACTCAATCCACGCAATGACACATTGGAAAGCGGAGCTACTGGTGCTGGCCACATCCACTGAGGAAGTTTTGAGCGTAGAATGCTCGTTATTTTCAAGGAAGATAGTGCCACTTTCAGCGACAAATTGAGCATCATGTCCATCGTTCTCGAATTTTTTCTCTGCATTCACCATTGTTCTGCTTCCAGCGTTGCTTTTCATATTATAGTTCATATGGTGTTCATGAATCCGTCTATTTTATACTGCTTATCTCAGTATTCGCCTCTGCTTTCCACTGTTTCGAAGTTATAAGCCAGCAAATCATGGCAATGAAATTTAATGTCTATTGTGGGGTCTTAATACGAGGCTCTGTAATATTTATTACAGCTTTCTTCTCAAAAATTTTCAGTGTATTTTTGGTACTTGCATGGGCATCACATTTTCTATGTTGTGTTTATTTTCTCATTGATTGAATTCAACACAGAAACGAAATTTATTTGACGATTAATACGACCGGTCGATCATGTATAGAAAAGCATATGATGCATTGATCATTCATGGTTAGCATATGTTCAGCTGAGAAAATTGAATAAGGCTGTGGTTTCGCCGACAATAGATTTGACATATTTTCCACAATTTACCTGTGATACCTTTATAGCTTACTGCAATTCCATTGAAGGAAGTAACATGCACATTCCTCTATTTTAGTAATCTAAACTCATACTTAATTTACACAAATGTGATTCCCAATATTCACCAAATGCACCACATAAACACTCTCAACCTGTAATCTTCTTCGATTCGTTTGAATATTTGTTCTACCGATTGCTTTGATGAGCATAGGTGCAAAAACGCGTACCGTGCCAGCCTCGGTCATCATTATTTCAATTTATTGCAACTGCACCACTCTGACTTATTAAAATAGTGATTACGGAATGAACAAAGATCAGTGGAGCTAATTTTTAATATTGCATTCGTTCCTTTGCCCAAACTGGGCGGCAAACCATTGATGAGAGATTATTTCTTTTGCAAATTTGCAACCAGTAAACTTTATCAATTGCGTATCATATATATATCTATATATATATATATATATATATATATATATATATATATATATATATATATATATATATATATATATATATATATATATATATATATATATATATATATATATATATATATATATATATATATATATATATATATATATCGTGTGTGTCTGCTTGGTAATTTCTGCTGGGTAATTTCATCTCGAGGCCACTACTGATGGTTCCGATACTTGATGCTCTTAGTGTACTCTCGAAAATGGAATTCTATACCTTCAAGTGATTTCTGAAACCCTACGAGAATCAGCTATTTATATTCACCTTTTGCAATTTTGCAATGCAATTGCAACTCATAACATTATAAGCAGCAAAAATTTGCTTGCGTTTTGCAATTCATTAAACTGTTTCTCACTTTGATCGATTAGTTTAAAGCGAATTTTTTTTTCTAAAATATTTGTCTGAGCGTTGAGAGCATTTAAAATATGAATGCAATATTCTATGCATTTAATAAGTCACGGCTTGCTAATGAAGTCAATTGGTTCAATAGGTGAAGGGAGTGGTGGCGGAGGTGACGGATACTGAAACAGATTTCAAGTCAGCTGCTCTAATATACTTCTTCGCCTGTTGTTTTACTCGCACCAATTTCTTCTGCAATAAAAATAATAAAGGTATATCTATACCTTTGAAGGTATATCTATACCTTCAAACAAACATGCATACACATTCATAAACATGACTATATTAACATGCTTTTTCGCTAATTTCTGAAAAGCGCATATTGTGGAAATCTTTTTCCTGCATTTGCCATTTCTTTATAAACTTTTTCTTCATAGTCGCCAGTTTGCTTTATTCGATTTGAATATGATATTTTTGAATGACGTTCTCTTCATCCATTCGTTCGATATTATAGTTTTAAAAGGCAAAATTTTATTCATCACATTTTTCAAATGAGAAAATAAAAAAAATTGAAAATTTCCACTTCATTCCAAACGTCCTTCAATAGTTTTCGTATTCTTTGGCACTTTGGATTCAATCGCTTCTAAAAGGTCGTTCAATTATTTTTGATGGCATTTCCTCTCTCCTTCAACTCAACAAACTCTAAAAATGGACTACCTATTGTGCATTTGAAGGCTGCTGCAAGTGCTCTTCAGTTGTGTTTCGTTTTTAACTCTTCGCATTTTTCACTATGGATGAGATGCAAGCGAGCAATTTCGTTCGAAACGAAGCACTATATGCCCGCATTTAACATTAAAACCAGAGAGAGAGAGAGAGGAAAGGGGAGAGAAGAGGGGGGAATGAGCTTAAATTGGGTGAATTCGATGGTGCTCACCTGATTTTTTTTTTTGCGGCAGAATGGATGATCTCTAATTTTTTTTTTTTCAAAAATGTGCGGCAATATGCGAAGAAACAATAGAAATTTGAAAAAAAGTTATTTATATGTAAATACTGCAAACATATTTTCTATTCATTCTAGTAGTAAAAATCTTACCCTCCTCCCTCTCAACCCAACACCCTCCTCCGCTCATCTCTCAACACACCTTCTTTCTCAACATTTAGAGTTTAGTGATGGATTTAATCGATTTAATGCACGTTTTAATCGGTAGTAAAGAGGTTGCACGTAACCGTTTTTGATGGATTTAATTTTTGCACTTCGAGTGAAAATTTTTTCACTCTCACGCATTGGCCATCAATCGAAGTGGTCGTTCGCTTATCTCCTCTATCAGGTTTTATATCGCATTCACTCCCAAACGTGAAATGAATATATGACTCGTTAGACGGACGCAAAAAAATAAAATGCCCTTCAAATTGTATTATTTATTATGTAATCAAAAAGGCGACTGAGTACACATTGACAAATAAAACTTACACATACACACCTGGGCGCACACATACATACGGATACACCCATACATAGATACATTGATGACAGAGTTTGTGTTAAAGGTAGGTGTGCTCGACACTTTATCAATTCAATGCCGATGATTTATTGATATATTTATGTTTTGAATGAATTTTTATTGCTTTAAAATCTAGAAATGAAATAATAATAAATAAAACTCGAATTAAGCTTTATTAATACAAATGAGTAGAATGAATTAAAGTTTGCTATACAACAAGGAAGAGTATAGTATAGGAATGGATGTGTTGGACTTAAAATGATGCATTGGATCGATTTCGAAACAATATGGATTGGGAATTATGATTTCATTATAAATATATTTATGTACGATGTACAAATATATTACACATGATTGCGTTGATGATTGGCTATGCTAATTGAAACAGAAAACTTTGACTTCACCTTATTTCTCCACTCGTTTTCTCACCGCGTTTCATCTCCTCTTCCTCTTCCCTCCACCCTCCGTCGTTTTTCTTTCCTCTCTCCTCGTCGATCACTTTATTAAAAAGCACTCTATGAGGTGACTATAAATGCGAATGCATAGACTTTATGTAAATTATGTGTATCGGCTCGTATTCATTCTCTATGCTTCTAGTTGTTTCCCATGAAAGATGACGCAACGTTTTCCATTCATATGAAAGCTATTTATCGAATGGTGGAATTTTTATTGAATGCGTTGGCGGAAAGAAAATATGAGGAAAATTTAATAGCGTTGAAATTGTAAGCTATCTTTTTTTTTCATTGCTATTTTTTCATTTCGAAAGTATTAATTTCTATCCATATGATATATTTTCGTAATTTATGTGCATAATCCAGGTGATCAAAATGATTCATATACGAATCGATAGGCTAACGTGAATAATTTTATAAAGCGACCATAGTATGATATTTGAATAATTATTTTTTGAATCAGATTTTTATTTCTTTATACTATTTTCAGTACATTTGGAAAGTGATTTCAGTAGCAAAAATTATGGATTTGTATGGTATATTAGCTATGAGGATATATCGACTATCAAGGCGTTGACTATGTGTGACAATGTTCAACAACCAGAGCATTTACAGAAAGGGATGAATAGGAGGTTTTCCAAGACATTTTGATTCAACGAATTTAGACAGATACATAGAAAGATCAACTTTGAGTAGAATATGAGGCACGGATGACTTTCTCCCTTTTCATTTCTCGAAGAATTTTGCATCGCATTATTTTTGGCCAAATTTTCTATCTCTTTATTTTTTTTTTGAATCAACATTAACATTCGAATAAATTTATTTCAAGCACATCAAAAAAACCAAAAAAAAAATTAATTTTTCCATTGTATATTTTTGCGGCTTCAATTTCCTCCATTATTTATTTGTTTTTAAATGCGAATCATTTTCTCAAAAAGTGAAAATTTCTGAGTATTCCCTCGCTTCTTCGTCTTACTTCCATTTAGGAAAGGAAAAAAAATGGGATGACCTGTATTTAACGTGAGAATGGTATATTAGAGTGGTCTAACTACCATCTTGTTCCCCCAGCCGAAGGAAAATGCCCGAACTTCGAAGTGCAAATACCACCATATGATTGTCAATGATCCACTTAATTTGAAGCCATCAATAAGCCAATAATGAGCTGTTAATTTCAACGTTTCCAGAGTGTAATGGCGGGCGCTTGTGCTGCATTCACTTATTTACTTTAATTCCGTTTCGTTTCAGTTCTGTTCCATGCAATAGAGCAGCAACGTCGAATAAATCGATATAATTTTGTTAGAGTATAGCGTTTTTGCCAATTTTGCGCTGTTTAATTATATTCTACATAATGAGCTTTCGTTTTCTCTACCTATCAATGCAAATGCCATCTTTTTGTCCTTTATGACTGACACAATTTCTTCATAGAACCAATTGTTCAGTTGATTATGTGAATACCACATATATGCGAGCGATTTGAAAAACTTTACACTTTTATTTCACTAAATATATTTACTCATTAATACATAATAATCGGAAACATGGAAACAGATATGTATACAATTCTAGCATAATTAAGTTCTTTTTATATGGCACTTTATCATACGGGGGAAATTGATAGGAATTTTTGAATTATAATTTTCAATTATAATTAATGAATTTGTATAAATTATTTTGAGTTGTTGTTTAATTGAAGGAATTTCTATTCGATTAAACTTTCACTAAATCACTATTTTAGTTCGCTATCGTAAAAAGTGCGAAAAATTTTCGGCAATTAATATCATATTTTTGCACAAACGGAAGAATGAAAGTTTTTTTTTTCCAATCACTCACTCACTCACTCACTCACTCTCTCTCTCTCTCTCTCTCTCTCTCTCTCTCTCTCTCTCTCTCATAATGTTGCGCATTTGTAACATTTTAATGCTCATTTTTGCAGCATTAAATCTCAACCATTGTTAAATGAATGCTTCCATCAGGTGAATTTAAATATCAAGCATAATTCATAACTGTGGATATTCTCAACTATCCACTGATGTACGTAGATGATTTTATTTATTCTATTACTTTATTCATATTACATTGATGAATTTCCACTTTATCAGATGATTAGCATAGCTAAGCAACGTTTATTATTGAGGCTCATTAGTTACTCGCTATTTTCGATTGTATTTAGCATATAGTGAGGCAGGTAGACAAGAAAAACGCAGAATCTGTTTGCACGTACTACACGTACTACACAAACTAGTAGTCGAGTACTTTGATAAAAAACGTACAATCTGTGTGCACGTATTATACATATTATGACCATATTAAATGAAGATTTCATGAGGAAGCGATCATTCACCATTATAATATCCATATTATTTTGTGATCATATTTTACCGCATAGTAAGTATTGAACGCTTATGCTTCCATAACTAATATTCAAACATATATTTGTTTTCTTTTCCATTTTTACCTATAAGTTCATATAATTTGGAGCATCCCATTTAAATCACCTATGCAGTTACAGTAGTCCATTTCTATCAGCTAGACTAGCCTGCTCAATAAATGCTTCTCAGATGAATCTAATTTTCGAACCTATAAGAGAATGGTTTCAGAGGCATGAATTTGACAACTTCTTAGTGATGCATTAAATTATCGTTGTTATTCAAGTTTAAACTAACGTACTTAAGTAAAGAAGAAAAAAGATTTTGGTGTAAAGAACTACTTCTAACTCATCTATCAAAAAAAATTCATATTATGCGATATTACAACAGATCTAATAGTAAAATGAATGGAAGTAAAATTGTGCAATATTAAATATCATAGAAATTAATATTTTATTGTAAAGTTGCATTGCTGTCTCATCACTTATTAAAACAATTACTTCGCAATAATTTGTGATCTACTCGTCAGTTGTTTTCATTTATTGTGAAGTAATCAAAATCAATGACAGAACATTTTCGTTAAATTCATGTGATTTTTTTTTCTTTGAACGAAAGGAGAGGAGGAAGGGGAAGGGGACAGGCTATAAATATTTGTAGTCAAAAAATCCGTCTATTTTAATTTGGAAAATCTATTTAGGTTAGTTTGGAAGCGAATAACAGCTATACTGAAATATGCCATGAAAGCATTTCAGAGTTCATGTTCTTCGGCCCGCTCAGTGTTGGGCGTTATTTTATTTTTATTTTTTCCATTGATATCAGAAGAAATTGAAATATGAGCCAGAAATGCTCGTGCTTGAACACTGTCTAAGTGCCTCAAGAGGCACGAATTGTTTTTAGGCGCAAATGTCCACATCTTCATCCCACACAAATCTGCCGGCTAATAGCTTATTGTTGACCCCTCAGTGAAGTGCGAGTCCGTTTTTTTCGTGCTTCGCAACCCCTTTCATCGAAACACTACACTGCACACTTGTGAACGTGGTGTTTGTTTGAAGCGAATGTTCAGCACGTATATATTCATCATTGTCGTCCCACTTGCATGCCTTTTTTCCTCTTTCATCTCTACTTTGAAATAAAAAAATTTTTCGTTTCTTACTGAAATATTGCGAAAAACGATTCTCAATTCTATTAGTTAGTTTTGTTCAACTTTTCAAAAGATATTCTTTTAGAATTTCATGACTTATCAACTACTTCTGTAAAAATTTATTCTCTTATAGGTCGTTAAGGAGTTTGTAAGTAAATGATTTAACGGTTCAACATTTATTTGAATGCAGTCTATTTAAAATTAATTCAAACTTATATATAGAAGATATTTGCCATCAAGTAAATGAAAAACTTCTTTATTTTGCACTTTGGATATTACTTACTCACTTGTTAAATGAATCGCTGCACTAATACGCTAAGAGCGAAAATCGATAGAAGCCAACATAAGGCTCCACCCAATATGCACCCGAAATACAAACCCTTTTTGCCCGGCGTTCAACCATATCTCATTTCTCTGCCCGGCGTTCAACCATCAGTTACTTCATACGGTTGACTGATATTATTTTAATGTTATATACCTGTAATTTTTTCGTGGCGAAAAAATAGATGTGAGTGGTACTGAATCATTAGTTTGTAGTAATATACAAAGTAGTAAAAAATACTCTTGAATGAGGTCACTATAAAAGAGAAGGCGCTTTATTTATAGGAATATTTTTACTTAGTTAATAGTTCATGAGTGCATCACAAATATCCTAACGTTCGATGTGGTGGGTTGTTTGTTCTGCGATTTGCAGTGCTCTGCACTTCGTTCCTGTCCCATATTACCGCAGCTGCAGCCTCGCTATACGCCCAACACCTATCCACCTACCTACAAACGATTTTAGCAACAAAATCGTTTCATAGCAGCTTCAACTATCGTTGTTCTTTCTAGTCAGTGAATGCGTTCACGTTCGAATTTCCTCATCAGATATTCGATTTTAATCTAAACGAACGAAGAATTTGCCAATCACTTCAACGCGTGTATATTTGTTCATTTATCGTGTCCGTCTATTGTCCACTTATTGTGGATATTTCTCGTTTTGGTTTATTTATTCGATTTTTATTAATAATTGCACAAATTTTATCGGCAATTTAATTTTTAAAGTTTGCTGATCGTGCAATTTATTAGCTGTCGACTATTAAATTTGCAATAGCTTCGGTTGGCATGCGAATACGATCACGATGTTTCTCTGTGGAAGTAAAACGAAGAAGAGGTAAGAGCTTATCTAATATAATTCATTATTTATTGAAAATTACGTTCTTTTTAGTGTTTTTCTTTAATGATGGAATTTAAGAAGTCATTATTTTTGAATTATTTTATTTAACAATTCATTTTATTGTAAATTAAACTTATCAATAGCTTTTTGAGAATATGCATCATTTTGATCGAAGCACCACTTAAATCATTTACATATTTTGCTAATTCAAAGGAAATTCAATTTTAGTCGTGGAAAAAAAGAGCACGGTGTTCATAGAATGCATAATATTTTTGAAACTTTTTAATGCTATTGTTGAACAAGGTTCAGAAATTCAAATGGGTCAAAAAGTTTACATACAGTTTCCATCGATCGGATCACAAAGAGCGAGTCTTTTTTTTTGTGCGAGAATTGTGCGTACAGTCGGATCACTGAAAAATATGAAAACGTTATTGTGTATATTTTCTTTTTTTTTTTCTTGTTAGCAACCTGTGAAACCGGTTGCAGAGGTGGGCGGGATGCAAAGGTGCATATCATGTCAACCCCTCTAGCACACTTCGGCAGTTATTTATTTATTAGCGATTTGTGAAAGTGATCGGTCCGATGAGCGGAATCATAAAAGCGCATATTGTGCTCGCTACCTTGGCGCACTTTTCTATTTGTTTTAATAATTTTTATGTTGTTGTTTGCTTTCTTTTCGTGAGTAACTTTATATTCCGATGTTTTCACAGAATGCACCACTTGCGACTGCCTTCTCCGTTTCTAAGTTTTTGATAAATCAGTTCTGTCCTCACTTATTCCACTATGCCCCTCTCCTCTATCATCCCTTCCCCCTTTCAAGAGAGGCGAACCTTAGTATATCTTCTATTAGATACTACAGCAGTACAGGGTGGGGGCTGTCGGTTCGAAAGCGAAAAGAGGACGCTATAAGCGCTGATGAACACATTCAATTTTCTGCCGTTGGGATTTGTGCTGGAAATTGGGATCGGTCCCGAAAAAAAGTTCAATAGAGTGCTGCAAACTGCAATGAGTGCCAATCTACCAGCGAATCCTTTTGCTAGACAGACGGCGTTTTTCGATGTTTCGGTGAGCGAAAAAAAAATCGACCGCCGCGAAAGTGTAAATCGATCAAAGATGCTTTAGCGCGCACACACATACACATATACACAGGCATTCAAGCACAAAACAAACGAATACAGGCAAACAGAAACACAGACGCACAGACTTGGGACAGCAGAGACGTACACAGACATATGGACACACATAGAGCACGCATACCTACACATACTAATACACGCACGTACGCACACAACAGACGGACATACGGACATATACGCTCACACGCGCTAACACAATCATACTAACATGCGAATGATTGTGAGTGAATTGGCATAGTTGAAAAATTTTCCACTTTTGAGAGTCGACTTTCGGAATTTTTTTTTCATGTTTTTGCGTATTCTCCATCCCTTAGACCAACCGGTTGCACAAATGAAAACAAAAAACCTAATATTTCTTATTTTTTCGTTCGTCAGAGTAGTTTTACAGTTCTTTGGCGAAATTGTTAATATGGAAATTTGAGTGCAATCGTTCTTGCATAACGCATCTCGAAATTGATGGATTGAAATGCGCTTGGACCACCAATGGTTTTTCCTCACAATTGTTTTTGGTTGACGGCGTATTTGAACTTGTTTTCGTCACAATTGTTTCGCATACTATCGTCTTGTTGATTCGCTAATTGAAAGCATCAAGTCGACAGGGCACATGCAAACAGAAACACGGAGATACCGGTGCTATAGCACCGAATCGGCAGACAGCCACCAGCAGGCGCACAGACAAGACGGAGGAATAGATCATCATTAATAGCGCACTTTGCAAAACATAAGATTAAGCGGGAGGAGAATCGACCTGTAGGAAAACTTCTCTTTTTTTTTCTCTCCTACACAGAGAGTGCGGCTTATTCATTTAATTCACACGGTTGCTAAATTTGTGCATAGGAAACTTTTTGAAAATATTTCCGATATTATATCTGCCGTCTTCTTTTATTTAATAGAAGTTTTTTGGAGTTATATATATATATATATATATATATATATATATATATATATATATATATATATATATATATATATATATATATATATATATATATATATATATATATATATATATATATATATATATGTAAAACATATGTGTATACATCAGTATGCTTGGATGCAAGGTTTATCTTTATAATCTTTTATATTTTAAAGTTTGTATGCTAAAAATTTACCTTTACTAAGTACTGCACGAATGAAATACATTTTTATTGGCGTCTAATGGCTTTTACGGTCTTATTACCGAATTATTTGTATATGTGATGAATTACTTTAGTCTCGTTTTTACTGCCTTTTTGAACATCGTATTGGCACAACCGCAACCTTTATAATCAATTCAGAAAGACGTCGATTGAAGCGTTCAAACTTTCCACAAAAGCAGTTAAAACATTAAATAATCTCGGAAAAGAAGTGAAGATTTTGTAAAGTTTGTAGAAAAATCACTCAAAAATAATATAGTTCTGGTATTTCGGTGCCTTTGAGTATTGTTATTTTTTTAATGAAAGAAATTTCGGTCATAAATATGCGAGAGGAATTTTGCTCAGAATCGAGAATTCATGAACCATCTCCGAAAATAGGGAGTTGAAGATACATAGTCTTCTGTTTAACTAAAAAGTGGAAGGGGATATAGAGAATTGTATGAATGGCTCTTTTCGTATTCAAAGATAAACTCTCATTTCTTGAAGGAATCGAAAAATACCTCACTGTTGCTTTCGAATATTTGGTTTCGTGTAAACGGGGCTCAGTTTTTTATTTTTAAATACCAAATATATATTTTTTTGCTTGTTCTATGCTATATATCTAGTGAGTATAACTTTAAAAAATTTGGACATTTTTCCAGCGTATTTTATTCAGTTCTAGAGTTCGAGCACGCTTGTGTGGTCGAGTAAAAAAAAAGACCTTTTCGAGAGTTTGTACTTCTTTTGAGTAATTTTTAAATTTCGATTGCTTAGGTTTTCGCTCTATAAGAATTCAGTCGTTCAGGCGGCGTTCTTGAAATCTTTGTTGAACTGGAGAAATAAAGCACTTTCCGTCTTTTCTTTGTTGTATTTTAAGAGGATTGAAACGGAAATGCGATCAAATTCATGTCGATTTTTATTCTTTTTTTTTTCGGAAATTCTCGCGAAGAAAACGTAACAAAGCTTTCGCACTTTTTTTTTCTTTCGTCAGCCGCCATATTTTATTCTCTTTCTTTTTTTTTTTCTGCTTAATTTTCTTGCGTAATGTTTTCATTATGTTTCGATGGTGAATATTTCAAAAAGCGATATGAAAGTAAATATCGACCTAACTGCTATCGTTATAGAATACAAGAAATAATAAACACCATTTACGCATCAAAAAAAAAAAAAAAATCAACGTCAAACATTGGAATACACTTTAAAGGTGCATTAATGGGCTGTTTTCATCTACGTCATCTTGCTTCCTGTCTATTTTTTTCCTCCCTCTCTCGTGTACTTTCTGCCGATTCCGAAATGATATAAAATGCCTTCATGAATGCCGTCCATTATGAGTCTTTGTTTATGAATAATATTGCTCTTCAAAAAAAAAAAAACTAATTGCGATGTTTTAGTGATATTTGTAAAATAATCGTTACAAAAAACTGATCCTTCTATATAATTTATTATAATTAATCTAATCCGCTTAAAGAATGTCACTGATTTTAAAGCGATATGATTTTTTTTTAAAGTTGAAATTCGCATCGGAAAGGTCAATAAGAACGAAGTTTTTTGTCCTACAAATACTATTTCCATCTTTGATCTTTCGATTGCAGCTTTATATATCAGTATCATATTAGTGGACGATCATTATATTCATTTTCTTATCATATACCTTGAGGTGATAAATCAAGTATTGAAATGATGTACTCAATAAAGGCTGGGATATTGCACAATGAAATATTCAGCTATCAGTTTTTTGCATTTTTTTCTTTTGTAATTTTCCATTATTCCTGTCGTAAAGTTTTTCATCATTTCAATGGCTGATAGAGAGGGATGGATATCTTTAATAGTACATGTGTGTGCACAGTACTTCTTGCTAAAGTCCTGTAAAATCATATGAAAATTGTAGAATGCAGTTTTCCATTAGACTGTAATCAAATTGTCATTCAGTTTGCAATTAAAGATTTTTTTTTGGAGAATTTGCAAAGGCGAATAGTTCCTCGCGAAAAATTGCAATTTCTGCTGGTTCTTAAAGAACTTTCGACAAAAAGTTCAGTTTTCTCGAAAATTATTTCACTTTTTAAGTTTATTTGTTGTCTTTAATTCAGTCATACTAAAGTCAGGAAATTGTTTTCCCTATTGCAGCATATCAATCAAACGGTAAGAATGATCAAAGGGTCTACGTGGATTGCTATGTGGCTGATAGTGGAAGCTGTTTGGATGAACAAAATCGACGTCACCTACTTTCTGCTTATGTCGTACATCCGCTTAGCTATTTCGATGGTTCGAATTTTGTGATAATTTGCATGCATTTACATTGCATGCAAATTTAATCAATCCTAAATATTCAATATTAGATAATTTGCATGTCATTTAACTTTACAATTAAGCATGCTTTCATTACTTCTTATTTTTTAATATAATCTTTTATTTCTATATTATTAATAAATTTATTAAGTACATAATAAGGGAATATTTTTTTTCAAGAAAGAAACATAATACTCGATAAAGCGATAAGCCTAAAATTAAAAAAAAAAAGTGTTATTGCGAATTGCGTTATTAGCTTCCGTGCTATATTGAGAGTATGATAGCGTAGGCGTACTAAAAAAAAACCGCGATACGTTTCATTGAGCAACAATATCTTCCTACTCTCATAGTTCAATGTTACGCTTTCTAAACGGTTGCCATCAACTTCATTCTCATCATTGAGAGTTGAGGATGAGAAATGGACACATATCGACAGATTAATCGATGAAGTTGTCTCTTCGACGGTGCATTACTACAGTTGTTTCTTGTTTATCTTGATCTTGTTTTTTTTTTTCTAATTGGAACTTCATGTAACTTGTCACTTAAATATCTATAATCTCGATACAATGCAGGAGAAATCTGTGAGAATCGAAGATTTTATTTTCAAAGTTTTGTCAACGCTTGACAACGATATCGATTCAGTAAATAGGGAATAAACTCTAATTATTTTTGAGCACAAATTTTTTTATTTGATGAAAGAAGAGAATTAAATTAGATGAAGTTAATTCGAAGTAAAGGAGAGAGTTTTCGGGAAAGTCGACAGGTATAACAATTTTTTTTTTCAATATACCATAGTGATTCGTTTCACAAATTCTCAATTTAAAGCTTAATATTTGCAAATTACTTCACACTTTCATGAAGTTTACTAATTTAGTTGTAATGCGCTTCAAAGAGAAAAAATCTTTGAGGAATTAGGGAACTTGCGCAATCGATATTGTTGCGTGTGCTTTTTTTTTTGCTATTAGTGCAACGCAACGGTTCTGCGACGGCATTCCCTCAGATTGTCGAGCGTTTAAAATTATGTTGTGCAATGTGAAGTGCGTATGTGTCGCTCATTCATCGCTTTTGATACATTCGAATGTTGAGGTTGAGCTTAAGGCTGAGGCTAAAGTTGAAGTTGTGGTCGAACTAAGCTACTAGCGTGGAAAGAGTTGTGCAGATGATTTAAGCGTTTTTTCGGATCTCCTTGTAGAAATCGCTTTTATAATTTGCGATTCTAGGCGATTTTACCATTGACCGAGATTGTAATTATCTGAATTATTACTCTTAGTATTTTTATTATTGTATTCCTTCAACATTTCGGAAATAGTAAATGGCCGAATATAACCTCTTTTATATTAAGGCAGATAGCATCTTTCAGACTTTTCTGTTTACATTTGCGTTACTTCATTGCCCATTAATACGGGCTGCCATAGAAATTTAAATATTAATAACTATATTAAATGGCATACAATTGGCGGATTACTTCGATGTGGTATGAATTTGTGGAGGTTTTGATAGCCATTGAATATCAATTCGTCATTATTAACCTTGATCGATTACGAATAACATGAATTGAGCAATGAATGAAAAGTTTTTAAAGCAAACCTACTTCGAACTCACAATGCCTACTCGCTCTTCTACATGCTTGCCGCTTGACCTACTCTATAATGCAATTATTTACTGTGATTGCCGATTTCGTGTCACATAATAATAATAATAATCTGTTTTCTTGCACATACCTCAACGATCTCATTTCGCGATTTTTTTTTTAAACAATCGTCTTTGATCTCGGGCTGAAGCAGAAGGATAGGAGAAAAGGGGGAGTGATAGAAAGGAAGAGAGATGAAAGAGAGAAGAGGGCGATTATAAAAATTTAGAACGATTTATGCTCGAAATAGTATGATATTGTAAATATTATTAAATTATACGTTTCATTAATTCATTTCAGCTTTATTCACTGTTTATCCAATCGTATTCGTGTTTCTTGATCGAATTTTCCGATTCAATTTTACACTAAAGTCACACAAATGAAATATCGATTTTTCATGTATCGATTATTTTTCCACTCGTTGCTAGAGCGCTCTCTTGTTTTCTCGTCATATCCCTTCATCAATCGCTTTTGTTCATCTTTTCAACTTTTGCTATTGCATCTGATTGCATTAGTGCAATAACACCTTGAATCTTGCAGCAATACTCAATGATTTCATTCGTTTGTTGTTTCATCACGCTAATAGTTTCGTCTACGCTAAATATCACACCTTTATTTAATTTATTTAATAAGGAACTTTGAAAATAATAATAAGGTAATCTTTTAAAATTGTAAAATTATTTTAATTTTTTCGAAACGTTCGCAATTTTCGTATTTCTCAAAAATACTTAAAAATATTTGATGAATAATTTTTATTATGCGATAAATACTCTTTTGATGAGTACCAGTTATTTTCCAAAAAAAAGCGCATAATTTTATTGCAATATGCTTAAATTCTTTAGTATAAACTATGGCGAAACAATAATGCATTCATTCATGCATAACGCTCTTATGTCATTTTCTTGTCATCCCTAATATCCAACCCTTTTTTCGTTTATTTTTGGTATTATTTGCCGATTGGGCGTGTTCCGATTTTTAAAGCTTAATGGTAAGTCCAAACGTTCGCATTGCTCCATCGGTAAAGCATTCGTTCGGCAATTAAGAAGTCAAGAGTTCGTTCCAGTTTATGGGCAGAGTTTTTGTTGTTTATCAAACAATAACGTATGACTTGGCTTTGCATCATTTGAAAAGTTGATTAGTTGGATCATGAAGCAAAAAAATATTCATTTCTTCTAAGTATATAGCATATGAATATTTACGTTTGAATTATGATGCAGATTTTTCCAACAATAAAATTCTAAAATATTTTCCAAATTTATTTCCTTTCCAAAATAATATTCCCATTTTTCTTTTCGTTTTTATCTTCTCCATAGAAAATAATGATTTTTACAGGACGAAATACATTTCACATTGAAAAATTTTCAATGCTTTTTACAACGAAAGTTTTCACTATACACCTGTGAATATCATCAATTTTGTATCTGTAAAGTGGGCTTTTGAAATATTTGAGCTAAGCACACCTTGATATTCACTCTGACTATAACATCACGCAAATGCAATTGATAGGCAGAAAATGAAAAAAAAAACACACTGATCCAGTTTTCTTCTTCTGCATTAAATTACTGTTGCATAAACGAATTTAAGTGTAAATTATGAAATTATATTTTAAAGTGGAAATATTTTGTTGAATACATTAGGTAAATATCGAAAAAATGGAAAAAAAAACGGATATTTGCATTTGAATGTATTTTGAGATTTTTTTTTGAGGTGAAATGATTTTTTTAAAATTGATCAATGTGGAATGAAGGTGGAATTCATTTAATAAGAATGCAGCATATTTGCTTGATGCATTAAAATAAATAAATGAACAAAATAGTGAAACTATTTTTTACTCATTCATTGAAACATTTCGAGGCCAAATCCACAGTGCAAAGTATGAATTTTTATCGAATCGTTTCTAGCCTCTATGGGCATCAGTTTTAGCGAAGGTGCCCGTAACACTTGTTTAGTTCCGTTTTCTTATGATCTCTTGAACAGTACCGCTGATTATAACACTGATTCAAATCCGGCTTGAGATTCCTTTACACGTAGCATCCGAATTAGGTCTAAAGGAGTTTAGAGGCTGTGTGCCTGGATCCGTATAAGCTTTAACTCCAAAATTAGTTTTACAGCCGTTGATTTCGTATTGCTGTAGTGACTGGAGTAGAGATAGCGAGGGGAGAGATGAAGGGAGAGGAGGTGAGTAACAAGAACAGGAGGAGGATAGCCACTACAATGTCGGAAGCATTGAGGTAAACTGAGATGAGACTGCTTGCAAATGTCTTTATTGAAGAGCATTCGGGCATAACTTTAATAAGGGCATTATTCCTAAATTTTTGTTATGAGCACATTTATAGTTCGATCGTTCGACCGCCGGTCTAAAATGGTCGAGAATCCCGAATTTTCGAACTTCAGTCGAGGAATGCTGGAGATTTCGACAGAGACCAACAACGTTTGGCCAGCGTAAGGTGGGGACGGTCACCAAGAGTTCGAGCTTCACATGCTAAAGCACGAACTCTGTGACCTTAGATTCTCTGCCCGAGGTACAGAAAGTTGAGTTTAACTGATAGAAGCCAGTTGTCGAAAAATAAATGTTGCTTTAAGCTGAACATATTCATTTCAACATTAACCCCAGATGTTTGTGAGCAAAAATTAATGAACGTCTCTGCCATCTAATGATCTCACTCACTCACCTTTGATTGAGATTGAACGTCTCCGAATGACCTTTTCTCTTTTTTCCCGCGATTACGAGCAGTTATGAAGCCATCTGAAGAGAAATCCTCTAAAATGCTTTCGCGCTTTCATTACCCCTTGTCCGGCCCTCAACAGTCTTCATAAAAAATAAGAGAGAAGACGAGAGAGGAGAAGGAAAGGGGAGGGGTGATTGAGTAGTAGAGGGTGACTTTAAAGTGAGGTGGCACAGTACTATCGCTTAACTATTCTATGGTCTATATGACGAGCATCATTGCAGCTTCTATATTTCAGCTGGACTAATGCCGCTCAAACGGCGTAGTCAACATCTGCTGCTGAAACTTTCTTCGTTCTTTGCTAAACGACTCACATTTGGTGATTTTTTTCAACAAGGAAAAATATACGTATGCTCACATTAACAGCCGTTATGTATTCATTTGCTGTCAATAATTGTGAGCAGTCTAAAGCATTTAGCAAGTTCGTTTCATTCGTCGACGTTTATCGTGAGGAATTAACGTTAAGTTTCATAAAAGAGTTGGTAGTTCTTTTGTTGTGAACATATTCAGATTCTGATGTTGTCGTTTCGTTTGAATTTTTATTTTATATGTTCTGAGCATAAATGAATAAAATCATTGAGGCATGCAGCGACATAACTATTCCGGCTTATCTCGAATAGATTTATACCGTCCTTTTCCCATTTTTTTAGTTTAGGAATATATTGTACAGGTAAAAGTATGTATTGTCATGCCGTATATCATAAAGAAGATATGATTATAGATATGAAAATTGTACGATATGGGAAAAGATAAGATAAAAAAGAAAAAAGTATTATCACTATAGGTACAGATGAAGGAATGAATACTTAGAAGGCCATTCATATATGTATGTTAGTACGTAGTGGGGGCTGTAAGTTGTGCACCTATATGACGGCCATTAGTTGTGTGTGATATTTGTGGAGACGAAGAATGGAGATAAGAGACCGGAAACCTTTCTAACGCTATTACTGGAGGAACTTTTTAACCTTGCTGATGAGAACCTTTCTAGTTTTACCAGTGAAAACCTTTCAATCTTTACCAGCGAAAACCTTTCTAACGTTACTACGAAAGCTATTCTTCCGGATGTAATTTGTAATACCCGAATATAATGGATTTCTAATTTCATGGGTGGTAGCATCGATTTAATGAGCGTTCTCCAAACCGCATTCTTCACTCAGCCAGTTTTGCTCCCCTAATTGATGAGTTTCACATGGCGCCTGCTTGTAGCATCTATATACTCGTTAATAACCGCCGATGTGCTTTTGTCTGTGAGTCTATCTATCTGCCTGTCCGTTTGGATGTCTACAGTCTTTTCATGGGTTCATCATGTTCACCCATTGATCGTTTAACTAGCATTCAGTTAGATCACCCTATTATTTACGAACGATGGATTAGTAGTTATTCTTTCAACTGAATGTGCTAATTGCTTTGTACGTATCCATGCAAACCAAAACCAACTGATGAAGGTGAATTTTGTGCATTAAAGTATTGTTCGAAGTATCGGTTGCCTAATTCTTTGGGCACTGAGTTCGATGAACATTTTCTTTTAATTTATTAGAATTTTATAGGAAAATTAAGTTTATCATGGGAGACATTTTCATTGATGAAAAATGCATTTTTATAGTTGGTTGTGCGTTTTTGAGTTTATATGAAGAACTCTGAAACGCAATAGTTCGCTAGGAAAGGGAGCAATTTTCAATTGGTCGTTTAAAAAACAGTGCATTTCTGCATGATTTCAAGTATTTTAACACCTTTTGTTGTACTCCTTCACATGAAGCAAAATTTTTTCCTTTATTTTCTGAGGAAAATTTGTGAGTCATATATATATATATATATATATATATATATATATATATATATATATATATATATATATATATATATATATATATATATATATATATATATATATATATATATATATATATATATATATATATATATATATATATATATATATATATATATATATATATATATATATATATATATATATATATATATATATATATATATATATATATATATATATATATATATATATATATATATATATATATATATATATACTGTGAACTCGTTATTTGCACGAAGTTTGTGCAAGGGGAAGCTTTAACTTCCTGAAATAGCTAAACATTGGAACACTGCTGAATGCCGGAAAAATTAATTTCACGTCATGTCTTATGTTGCAATTTGAGGTGCAAATCACTGAATTCTGCATTTACGCTCATAGTGTTAGGCCGAAGTCCCCAATCTTAAAATATTTATTCCATGCATCAACCTTCACGAGTAATACTTTATATTCATATGATTTTATTTCCAAATTTTTCTAATATGGCTAGTACAATCACTGAATTCTATGGATTAAAAAAAAGTTACGGCAGCCGTTCAATTCTTGTCAAAACGGAAAAAAAAACACAAATAAATATTTGTTAAATATTCCTAGTGAGATTTGATTCAATTGTCATTTCAGTTCTCGCCATCCATCCTCTCTTCCAGCTTTTTCTCTCTACTCTGGACGTTTATCTTCAATTTATATTGATGCTTCACCTATCACTTTTTCAACAATCAACTTTCATTTATTTCTTAGCCGCTTTTGAGTATCAAATATATGCATCTTCTTATCAGCTATACGGTAATCTTCCTGATTATGATGATAGACGATATTTGAGGCTAGCGTTACTCATTATCGATAATATATCGATGTTTTTTCTTACAGTCTATCAAAATTAGTCGCTTAATTAAATCTCTTCCAGAGTACGTCAAATCCCTCCTGAAAACTCGAAAGCAAACTTCAATAAAGTAAACGTTTTTCCAGACTGTTTTATGTGCCATTTGCAAGCTTCTGTATCCGTATCTGTCCATCCGTCCATTGTCTGCTTTATAACTGTTTGTTTGTCTCTGTCTGTCTGTTTGTTAGTTTTTATAAAGAGTAACAAAACGAAGTTGATTAAATTTGATGCATTTAATTTCGATCGTAGTGATACATTTTCTCACGTTTATTATGAGTTATAAATTTTGAAAGGTTTTGCAAAATTCACAAACACTTCAGCCTTTTCTCTGCAGCAGATTGAATGCTGCTCAATGGTGAAATTTTTTTTTTTTGGCTAAGGATTTTTGCTTCGTGTAGAAACGCATCCTGAACGATCTTTCGTTGGCTTTTGCTGATACTGATGGAATATCTTCACTGGTAGATGAAGTGCGAAAAATGCGTATTGTGTCAGGAATCGTTTCCATGCTTTTTAGAATTTATGAACGCAATAGTCCTTTGAGAATACTTCCAAGCTTTACCAACAGCTTATTGGTGTGTTTCTATGCGACAGTTGGCATTGATTGATAGGTGTGCAATTCCGTTGAGCATCACAAATCCATGCACTCACAAACGAGGCCAAAAAACGCGCAGACATTTGTGTACACAAAATGACACGGACGCCCTAGCTTTAAGTGTTACCGCATATTTTCCATCACACTGAATATAATAATTTATAATTAATTTGGAGATGCGAGTAATCCTATGGTATAAATTATACCGAACAAATTTCTTTACCATTCTCTTCTGCTGGTTATGAACTGAAACTACCACGTGTTCGGACACATTCATCCGCATATACATACGTATCAACAGAGCCTTTAAGTAATGCGCTTTTGTGAGAAGTATAAAAAATTGCATCAAAAGCATCTAAGACGGCAAAAAACGATAATTAGCTGGTGCACAGACGAGTGAATTAATTGACAGGTGCACACCGCTTGCTTTATTAAGTGAAGAAGTTGGCTCAGTCAACACAATTATTGAAATTATTGCGCGTATGCGGTTGATGTTTTCGTTGTATCACAACTCAACTCTAAAATGCAGCACACAATAATATATATAGCGTTACTATAGTTCAGAAATATTAAACACAGTATAACAGAATGCAGTTGACTCCTGCAATATTGTACTACGTTAGGATATAGTTTTTACTTGTGGAATTTTCCTCTTTGAAATGCTTTTTTAAATTGTATTTATCTGCCTCTCAATTTCCAGTGTTTGCTATGTTAATATATATTTCTGTGGTCAACAGAACATAGAACTTATAGACGTTCGAACATCTCTAGAATGGTCAACATTCAAGGAAGGAATATCTTTTAGAATGGAGGGGTTATAAACGAGGAAATACGATATATTTGAACGTTATATAACTGGTTGCATGATATTTGCATCATTCATCGCATGTATGCATATGTGAATTCTTTACGTTTATATAATTGTTTTCATCACTGAGTTTTTCTAGTTGATTTCTAAAAGTTGAGCTGCTCTTATGTATTTTTTTCTGAGTTTATATTTGCAAAAACTTCATTTGATAATGTCAATTCTTTGCAATATTTGCATAAATGCAATACAAATTTCATATTGATTATTTCAGATACATTATTATAGATCTATCCAACTCAATAGGGATTCTTAATTAGGCGATCGTAATGAGTGGAATAATTGAAAAATAGATGAGGAATATGATCATTTTCAAGAATATTTTCCGAATATATTTCACAATTGAATAGAATTCTCTTTTCTTTAAATCGGAAAAAGAATATCGCTCTAATTTTAAGACTTTCTATCTTTTTTGTTTCTAATGTCTTAAACATATAATGTCCTTTGTAGGTCCAATTCACGATATTGAAAAAATTGTCATAATGGAATTTTATTGTTACTGGTAATTTTCATTCTCGCATTATGGTTCAGCGAGGTGGGAATCTTATAAGATTAAACTCTTTCGAATATTGACTACATTTTAAAGCATTATCGAATATTTGCGTTAATAATAATAGAAATATTCCTATTTCCCAGTGTTTGTGGAATTTCATTTTCAGTGCACTGGAGTGAGGAGATGGCCAACGAGGGTGGTGCGTTGACAATCAGTGAGCAGCTGAAGTTGGCCAAAGATATGGGCTATACTGACGAGGAGATTATGCAGGCGGTCAATTTGAACTGTGCTAGGGATGGTGTATGTCATTTTTTGATTTTCTTCGAAATTTTCTTCGTTCACTTTTTTCTTGCCGAACTTTTCTCGGAAGTGATTTTTTTGTATAGTGGAAAATATCTTCGTTGGCCATAAATTTATTCATTATCAATAAAGATGTGCTGAGTGCCTATTTGTAATGGAGATGAGATGGCAACTTTTAGTCGTCGCAAAATAGTATCCTATAAGTAATATAACAACTAGAGCCAATACGACTTCCAGTTTTCAAGCCACCCGCTAGTTCAGTCGGTGTATGTAAAGAGGCAGCAGTCAAATATTTCGTTAATATATGGTATCCCTTTGAGTAGGTCAGTAGCCAAATGTTGAGGCTAAAAGAAAAGCGGTTGAATCAGTTAGAGCGGCTGGATTTTATCGGTTACTTTAACCGCATTTCAATAAAGCTCTAAGAACGACATACAAACTTGCTGCAGATGCGTAACATATATCGATGAGCGGTAAGTAAACCTCTAGTAACCTAATGAGGGTTGTGTCGATATTCTGATGGCAAATATTGTGTACAGTTTTAAGCTGGCCTTTATAGAAAAAGAGCAGTCGGAACCCCATTAATGTGGGAATGGGTAGGGGAAAGAGAGAGGGAGATGAAGAGAGGGGGGTGGGGCGAGATTGCTTTTTTTAATACATGAAATTGGGTTGTTTCATATCTTCCCGAATTTGCGGTAATCGTATCACATAATTCAGTTTTCATTGTTTGATTCCGAATCGACTCTCGCCGTCTAGGCGAGATATCGTTTAAGGTATGCTTTAATATAAAAAATCTGCGCGATAATGAGAGCGCTTCAACTTCTTTCCTCTATGTTTCATTGTAATTTATGTTAACAAATGATCCATGAGTTTATTAGTTGTTTTTTTTTTACCATTTCCGGTTTCTTACAGGATGATCTTTTTTGTACCTAACGATCCTGAAGCTGTAAATTTCAAAGGTGCATGAGGATAAAATTCACTCGCTTGAAGGATAATATCGTAACTATTTTTGTAAATACTATTGCAGCAAATAATTACCTCAGGTTTTAAACGATGTTGATGCACTAAGCACCCAAAAATCTCATTGAGTGAGGTCAAACTTGAGGGCGAATGAGCTCGGTTGCAAAAAATTTCACGCAAAGCTGCCAACATCAGTTCTAAAGCTTTCAATGTTAATAGAGTCGATGTTTTCGGAGGTAGTTTTGAGAGACTCGGATATAATTTGAAGGCACATTTCGCTACGACTCATTTAAAAAAGCATTTTTTCTCTTCGCTGGCTTAAATTTGAAATATTGCCCTTGTTATTAGCGTTTTTGCCCCAAGGTAGTGAGGAGAGTGGTAAGGGGTGGGGGGGGGGGGGGGAGGAGAAGAGAAGAGAAAATAGTGATTTGTTCATCTTACTTGTTATTCTTTCATTTACTACAGTATCCTGACGAATTTTGAAAACCGAACTGGATCAGTTTGGAAGGATCACCGGAATACACCTCGTTCTCATCTTCATCCCTTCCTCCAAGCCCGCCACTCCTTTCGCTTGCCCTTCCTCCGTTTCAATTCTTTCATGAGTAAATTCCCTCACTATTTCAAGTATATTCATATAAATATGATTTATATCATATCCATCAGCTAGGATGATATTGAATCTTATTTGCCTGGATATTTATTTTAATTCTCTGAAATGTTTACAAAAATACTCTCATTTATCAGAACAAACAATGAAATATTCACTAAATATATTGAGTTTTATCATAATTTTTGAACTATACGTTGAATTGTTTCGTTAAAGTGCAAACATCTGCTGAAACATATGGAAATGAAAAACGAAAAGAGCATAAGCAAGTGTTATTAGTGATGCTTTTTCGATGATCTTTGTTGCTATGAAATGCTGCTGCTTTATTGTATGTTTGCACTAATTTCGGACTATTGCACAATTACAGCACATTTCCGCTATCCTTTTCTCCCATTGTTAAGTGTAGCTAGCTTCTATATTGATGCTCTTCTTGCATCTCACTATCTTTCATTGATTGAAGTTCAGTTGAGGGAATGAAGGAACGAAATCGTTGAATGAAAAAAAAAAGATTTATTTCTTTATCGTTTTTTCCACTCTCTTGTGGTGCCAATTTGAAATCAAGCCACAATTTGTGGATAGCAATCCACAATTTGCGAAAAGAGAAGACGATGAGTGATTAAATGGATGGAGATAAGCTCATCTATTTTTCTTAAAGCTAACGATTTTCTCTGAAGTTCATTTGCACTTTTTTAATTAATTTTTTTTTTTTTTTTTTTTTTTTGCACTGATCAAAACCAATCTATCATAATAACCTCTGGTGGTCTTTGATGATTTTTTCGTTTCAATGAATCTAACTGTATGAATATCTTCGATTAAATTATGCTGTATTCATGAGCTCTAAATTTATATATCATAAAATATAATAATATTTTAAAGGTCGTAGATGAAACTTTTAGTTGAGATGAGAAGAATTCACTTGATAGAGTGATATCTCATAACATTCTTCAAACTGCCTCTTGCATTGAAGCAAGCTTGTAAAGTTGAGGCAATTCCGTTTTGCTTTTTTGAGGAGATTTTATAGGGTACTTAATCATTGTGGTTATGGGTTTTGCGCTGCAATAACTTGCCTATGGAGGAGAAGGAAAGGGGAAGAGGAGAAGGGAATGCAGCTCAACCTGATCGATATTAAAAGGTAGGAGAATGTTGTGTAGTAATTTGTATTTTCCAGCGCTAAATGAGAGGCTAATGCGCACTGTGGAGTAGCACTAAGGACAGAAATGTTGTGATAGAGATAAATAGTGGCGGAAATGAACCCATTTGTTTTTGTTTTTTTTTTTTTGAATTTGATAAATTGACGATTTTTTTCCAACTATCTCGAGCACATAAATTATTTTCTTTTCAGTAATCCTTTTCCAAAATTTCCAACCCTTATTAATTGCCGTAAACGTGCAGGTGTTGATAATGAGAGACAGTCTTCATTGTTCGGTCGGTTCACGTTTGACTCCGCATGTTGAACAAAAAAGACCAGAATTTCACCGCTTTTCATCGTAACCTATAAAATCTGACAAAAATATACGGAATTCAGAGACCGGACTAGCAATTTCATTGAACAGAAATCATTTCATTTTATGCAAATTTCGAATGGAAATGTCGAATATGCTCAAAGGACCGAAGAACAGAGTTTGCAAAGAAAAGACATTAGAAAAAAATTTTTTTGGGCTGCAAAACTTTTATTAAATCTTGAGATTTAAGGCTGTAAAATAATGATAAAAATTTTAAGCTACAATTATAGGGGATATTTTTCGTTGTAGAGCACAGTTGGCTTTTACACTTCACGATAGGGAATTTTCATCTCACAAAAGGTTTTATTTAATCGTCATCATCAAGCGGCTTGTTGTTAAAAAATTTCCCTCAAAAAGCGAATAGCTGAAATCGCTTATAACTTATGAATTTCGGCTGAAACTGGCATTTGTCCAACTTTTTTTTTAGTGCCATGAAAATTTCATCATTTCTGCACTCGTTTCAATCGGCTCTTTCATGCTCATTTCCGATTCATTAAGGGGAACACAAATAAGAATTAAATGACTTTGTTCAACGTTTTTTTTTTTTAAATTTACTTACTGATGACATTTTTTTCAGCCAACTTTAAAGAGATTTTTCAGTTATTGTGGAAATTGCGGACTTCTCAAACATTTTCAAATTTTTCTATATGCGTCAAAAGCGAAGAAAGAATATAAGTGAAGAGAATTAGAATATTCAAAGATATAAAATATTAAACGTTCAATATGAGAAAAAATTTCAAACAATTCAACGAAAATTTGATTACAATTCCCATTTTGCATATTATTTCCTGATTGCTCTTTTCGTCCATCTAGGCTATCCCCCTCCTCTAGGAAACTGAATTTTTCGCACGATAGCCTAAATTAATCCCGATTCATTCTGGTCTAGTCTAAATCCAAAAAATTTAGTTTCAAATATGTATTTGTCATTTTGATGGATTATTTTCACTGAATGAGCAAGTTCGTTATGCTAGTAGCAATCATTGATTATAGCAGTAAAATGCTATTAAATGAATGAAGAGAGATGACCAGTGCACATAAAGTACAGTGTCTTATGGTTATGCTTAAGTATTGTAATTCCTTGAATTTTCCTTCTCTCTGTTCTCCTAGAATCCTGAAAAGAGTTATTTCGATTGAACTCAGCGTCCTGCCATTTCTGGAGGAAACATCCTTCGTTTTTCTTTTTATAGCGATTCGTTTCCCCTATCCCTATCCTGCACCTCTTAATTGCTTCCTCCTCCGTCCTTCCGCCTATGCCGCCCCCTGTCCCCTTTCTCTTTCGTCTTTCCCTTGACGCTGTCGTGAATCAACCACTCTTCTCATGTTTAAATTCCACATAGTGGGCAATAGTTTTACAGATCTCTAGTTCGGCGACATTCGCTTCGAGAATTCTTGCACTTCTTATTCACTTCAGATAGTGTCTTTTCTAATCAACTGTGAGCGGTCGGAAAAAAAAATCTAAATTTATGGCTGCAAAGTGCAAAAAAACTGGAAGCTAATTCGTCACATTTGCCATAGTGGAATCACATTTGGTATACATTTAAAAGTAATGACGAAGAAAAAAAACATTGGCGATCATTGTTTTATTTAATTTTATAATATGTAATCTTTGCTTGTATGGAAAAGTTTGAAATGGAAGCTTAGGGTTGGAGGTAAATTATGCATTAGGTAAGGAAATTATCAAGGACGAACGTTCGGAGATCATTTCTCTCTAGATTTGTTGCTTTTTTTTTGCAGAAGGTTTTCTCTCTCCTGCAGAAGGTTCTCCTTCAGAAATTTTCAGCCCTCCAGTTTAGAAAAAGAAAAAGCAGAAACAGTTATGACACCTAATAAGATCATATCGCGTCGTACTCATCATGGAATTTTTTTTTTTGTGAAAAGAAAAATTATCTTTCCATCCAATTTTTTCCTTGAAACACTCGAGATATTATCTTCAAATATGCTTTTAACCTTGCTAATTTTCGTTGAATATATTGAAATTTGGCAAATTCTCAAATTTCAATTTTTTTTTTTGGAAATCATTGAATATAGGGATCTAATACTAATAAATGTTTAAATTTCTGTTCATTTTCATTGTTTTTGATTTATCATTTCATTGTGCAATTTCTAATCTGCTGAGAAATGTGTTTGAATAGGTTCCACATTATGACTTTCCGCTTGCTCAGAAACATTTGCTTATATCTTTCAATCTCTCATCTTCTGCTTTTTTTTTAACCTTTGCTTATAAAATGGTAAAAACTTGTGGTAAAAACCACTGTCAAAAACCTTACTAGCAACTATCTATACTATTTTATCCACCTAAAATGTAATATCTGGTCACAATAAACGCTTGAGGATAATGCTGTTTGACGGCTGGAAAATTCTCGAGGCCATACATACTATCTACTCTATCGAAACTTCAGTACCTGCAAGGCTTTTTCTCCTTACTTTGCTTTTGATCAATCTCTTCCCACCTCCTTCCCCACAAACTGTTCCCCTCTCCTCTTCCCTCCATCTCCACCACTTCTTCTCACCGACCTCCATCACTACTGCAAGACGTCAGTGCCTTTTCATATCGCTCGATACAGCGCCCAAGATGTATCACAGGGTGTGGCTGGAGTATGCTAGCAATTTTTCAGAATCAGCCAATTTTCCACCTTTTAACGCTACAGCGATAGTGCGTTGTGACATATTGTAACATGTCATCTCCCCCATTTTAGAGTCACAGCAGTAGTGCGTAGTGACATTTTGTAACACGTCTTTATATATGACGATAGTCTGTTCTTCCCTTGTATTTGTGAAGCCATGCTCTGATCGCTGGAGTGTTACTGACGTCTTGGGGAAGGGAAAAGCCGGCATGGAATGAATTAGAAGACTATGTCTGTAAGCAAGAAAAGACATTATTAAATGGATATGATCTAAGGCCACAAAAACAGAAAATAACCAACGGTGAACAACCAAAGGATTCAGGTGATCATCAAGAAGAGAGCGGTATAGAATCTAGCCTAATCAAAACGAGGCGGGTGGCATTAAGGTATAGTCCCTGCGAAAAGTCGTGCTATCACTCATGTCATTTTTCATTTGAAAATTCGAAAAGCAAATCTTTCTACGCTAAATCTCGTTGCAGGTAATTTCCAGACAACATAGATAAGCGTTCACTTATATCCTGAATCTTAATGCATTGAAATATGTGCGTATGCACCAATTTTCGGCGCACTCTGTCTAATATTACCATAATCGGACATCGTTTTTATATGTGATTTTAGTGAAACGTCAAATGAGATCCGCAATTTTCGGACTTAATGACCATAATCATTGGTCATTTCTATAAATAAAAGCACTCACTATCGTTTCCTCGATGACATGCGAGTCTGAACGCGACGATAATGAGTTCCTGAAAAAAGAGCATAAATGTATGCCATTTGTGTTTTTAATAAGTCAGTTCATAATTTTTGATTAATTGGATTTTGATGCTGGAAGCAAATCGTTATTTTGGTGATTTTTTTCTCATATTGTGTGTGGTTTTGTGATATTTTTAGACTCACAAGCACCTGTAGAATGTGCAACAAGCGTTCACAACGTAAACAATATTTGGTTGTGTGTAGCCACTTTCCTTCTGCTCCCCATCCTCCCTCCATCCTCCTACACCAATCCTTAACCTACGTGCGGGTGTTTAAAGTTGTCGTCTTTTTTTTCAAATGCTACGTTGCATTTCGAGATGAAAGCACTCAATGCTGACGTAAGTTCTGAAGTGGAAAAGAAAGAGACGTCGTCTCTGCACGAAGTCAGCGGAAACGGCGGTCATTGTGCCCTTTTGCAAGGAAAGTGTCACGCCGCGAGTGTCTGGCGCGTTCGTCAGCGGCTGTCGCCTTTCTTATACTTGTTTCTACGCGTATTTAGCAGCATTTCTCTATACTCTTTTGACGCCTCATCTTATATTTAAGTTCGAGCGTCAAGCAGACTTTCGGAGTTTCAGTAAGACTACCTCAGGCACCTCCGAAACTTACTGATTTTGAAAATTACTGTTTTTTTGGCTATATTATCTTGCAATTGGCTGCGGTCATGTTGCTAAATCGAGCAGCCTATGAGCTGCCGATTGCTGAATGTGTCTATGTGCCATCAATAGTAGCACAACTTAGCACAATTACGGCCGCTGATATTTATACAAGTTATCTCGAGCCTGCACTTCTGGAGACGATCAAATACCCGACCGCATCAACAAGTACATCGCTTTCGTTGGATACGCCAACAACGACCAACGTAGCGCAACAATCGAAGCGCTGTGCTAAAACGTCCGGAGTGACAATTGTACCGATTGCATTTGCACAGGTGCATTTACATGCATCCTAAATAAGTTACACCTTTGCTGGTTTGCGTTTGTAAACACCTCTAAAGTCTTAAATTATAATACTGCGTAAATTCGAGTAGTACTTGCATGGAGTTTACAGTGTTTGTGACGGAAACGAGGAGTTTATTGATGTTATACATAATTTTACACTGTTAGGAGGAATAATCGTTCGAAGCGATTTTAATGGCTACTGTGCTCCAAACACAACGCTGCATTATCAGTTGGACTTTCATTCCTTTCCATTTCTCACATATATAACGCAGCTTTTCTTTGTATCAAGTCTACAGCGTACTTATACATTCTTTATACTACTCCTCCAATTGCAAGTAAACATTTCTCAACTCATAGTATCGATGTAATTTAAGCACTAGTCTTTAAGAACTCTTCCATCCTAAGGGTTTTTATAGGAATGACAAGTGGAAGAAAAAGCTATCGACGCAATTTAGTACGAAATCATGTATTTATATATATATATATATATATATATATATATATATATATATATATATATATATATATATATATATAATTTAAGCGGCATCCGGAAACATATATCTTCTTTGACGTTTCATTATAGTGGGAAAAGATACAGATGATTATTTTGCTATTACGAATAATTCGCTAAATATTACGAAAGTGTTTTCATATAAAACAAAGACGAGTTTTTTCCATTTTTGATATTTTTAGCGTATTTTTCAACATTTTTTTTCCACATTTGAATACGTTATGTTTTTTTTTTTGCCTACAGATGATTTCATACTTATTCTGCAATCGACGATTAATTAACCGTTCGCTAAGAGTGTTTTTTGTTTTGTTTTAATTCGACGAGGAAATAGTTTGATGAGAAATTTTATTGAATATATTATTCACAAATATTTCTGTTTCATTTCAATGATTTTTTTAAATGATCACTCGTTTCCCTCAAAGAGGTAGTCATCGTATTGGGAATTCCTTCTCGTTGAAATGTATTCTTTAAAAATAAATTCTCTGTTTTTCCTACATTGGCTTTTTTTTTGAAACATTTGGATGATAAAAAATTAAGCGGGTTTTTTTCTTCTTACATTCTGGCACGGCAAAAGTCTATTAGAAAGCAATAAAACATGCTAGTATGTATGGTGAATTAAGAACGTTGGCGAATTTTGTTTCTGGTCTGGTCACGATTGGATCCGGTGTTTTGCTGCTCCTTTGCTGGTAAGACTGATATCAAGTTGCCAATCCGATCAGTTTCCAGCAGAAGTAGGAATTTCAGCTTCAGCTCTTTTTAAGGTTCCATGTAAATTACAGTTCATCGGGGCCAGTCTTTGCTTCAGGGCCACATACATTTCACCGAAGGGAGTTTCAGAGGTCGGACATAGTAAAGTGATGCACTTACACAATTATTCATCAATTTCTGCTTACCCGGGAGGAGGTTGAAAATTGGAATGTAGGCCTCGAACATTTTGGTCTCGGAAGTTGTCTGCCGGCGTAAAGGAGTCGGTCTTAACGGTCCCTCACAGGTATCAAAAAGAAACGCATATATGAGAAAGCATAAGATAGAACGAAAATACAGTGACTAACGAGGTATGCAAACATAGGGATTTTGATTTCAATGCAGAAAGCAATAGAGAATGGTCATGATATTGTTAATCGATTGCATCTTTCAAAAGTTGCTCAATTTCCATTTCCCGTTATGCGCATAATGCATATTTTCATGTAATTTCGTCGTCTATTATTTGCATGCAGTTATAGTTATAGTGAACAGTCTGAAAATGCTTGCAGAAATTGGAGCAAATTGTATCTGAATCATCGTCACTGGTTTTTTTTTTTTGTTTTTGAGGATTTTCGTTTCATGAATATGAATATAGTTACGAATATGATTTGAATTTATAATTGCGCGTTCTGATTGTCGAAGAAATTTTGCTTCTCTAAAAAGCCATGTATTTTTTGCGCTTATGGAGAATGAAAATTTAGGACAAAAAATTTCAAAAATTGTATGTATTTTCAAAAAACTAAAGAAGGCGACATACGCTGCACGTTGCATATATATATATATATATATATATATATATATATATATATATATATATATATATATATATATATATATATATATATATATATATATATATATATATATATATATATATATAATGTCTCGACGTATGTGCTAAAAACGTAACGTAACATTTCTTTTGCTAGACTTTTACAATTTTTTCTTCCGTCTATAGAAATAAATTTGTCGATGGATCAAAACGTATGATTTTTTTAAAAAAGGAATACTACAATTCAGGTTTAAAGCAGAGAGTTGTTTACTGTTCCTCATCATAATTGATTATGTTGCACATTTTGTCCTTCGTGTCTAGTATCGATGTCGTGTTTTGTGATCATTCGTTCTTTGGAATTTTCAAAAAAGATTTACAACCGATGTTTGAAATTTTTCGAAGTCATTTTGTTGTTAATAAATAAGCCGTACTCAATTCTATTACCTAATTAAAAATATTCTTTTTCGAAACGCATTGAATTCAAATTCCAAATAAACCAGTTAATTCACTTAGACGTTAAATAGCCATATAACATACAATGTTTGCGATGCAAAAATGAGACGCAGGAATTTCCAAAGTCATTGAGGGGAAGGTGCAGTTATTCTTTGCTTCGTTCGCTCATCTCTCCTACATTTGTGGAATCGCTCTTTTCCTGATGTGAAAACATGCGTAATTTGGGGGAAGTTGTATGCATGCTCCATAATATGAAGTAAACTTCCCCCTCTCCATCTCTTAGTGCACTCACTGCCTCCCCTTCCTTTTAGAATGAATTCTTCATTCTGAACTTCTGGGAGTAATAATCCTCGTCTCAATAACTCAATATGCTTTTCCTTAGACCTAGCATTGTTTCTTGTCCTCTGCTTGTGTAGAATTACCTGTATGCCTTACAGACACCTGTCACTATCACGTAAGCACTTTTAAAACGATTAATTCAATTGGTTGTGGCCAAAACGCGAGCCACTGCTTCAAGGAGAACAACAAGGAAAGGAATATTCCTAATTTATGATAGTGGCTGAATATATCAACAGCCAAAACCACCGTCAACTGTTTTCGATATCCCCTAGAAAGAAACGGAGATTGCAGAGAGTTGAAGATGGCTATAATAGTATCATCAGGCAACATTAATAAGTATGAAACAAGCAAATCTATCTTTCAGTCGTATCGGCCATTTCCTTCAACGAATGCAATGATTGATATGCTATCACGTGTGCAACGAATGTGCGAAACATCATCAAGTCCATATAATAATAGTATGATCACATCTGCAGACAGTGGGCTCGAACTTGATAAAAGGTAAGTTGTATTTTGAATCGATTATCCTTTTCAACTGATTCAAACATAAAAGTGAGTGATGTGATTGGCTGAAGTTGTTGAGGTTTTAGTTTACAATATCGTCTTAATTACTTAATAGTATGCATAGGTTTAGGTTTGCTTCATTATAATCACACTGATTAGAAGCTGTTGTCAAAGGAAGGTAATGAAAACTTGAAGGATTCATAAAAGAGAACGATGGATAAGATAAATCGGAAATCATTTTTGGGACTTATCCTTTTATGCAATAGAATTGTGAAGCCTTAGCGATCCAAAAACAAATGGTTTCATATGTGTATGGCATGATGACGGAAAACGAGCTAGGACGAATGGACCTCGTGTAGGTTTAAAAGTTTTTGTTATCACACTTACATGGCCATCTATTTTCTACTATTTTATAGACGAACTATGAGTCGACGTTGAGCATATCGATCGGTACAGATACCTAGAATGTTGCTAGAAATAGCTGGATTTAATTATTTCCTTTGAAATTGATCTTGAGAGGACGTATAACTGCTTGAAAATTAGCAATAGTTTTTTAGGTTATCGATTAGATTCGCTATGCTCTATTCTTACCGCATCATTTCGTCTTTTCTGTTTTTGTTTTGTCAACTTTTCGATGAAAATGTCGTGGATATATATATATATATATATATATATATATATATATATATATATATATATATATATATATATATATATATATATATATATATATATATATATATATATATATATATATATATATATATATATGCGGCAGTGTAACAGATAGTGTTATGGCAGATGTTTGGTGAATGAATATAATTTTTCATCAATTGGGAGAGTGCCAGAAATGATTCTGGGATATTTTTATCTGTTGGAATAGTGCCCAAAGTCAAATATTGTTGCAGATATGAAAGCGCTTGGAGCGTATGCATCAATACGGATTGTTGCTTTTGAAATTATGAAATAGTTAGACGTAAAAAAAAAATCAATAAGTTTTTACGAAGAAATAAAAAATATCTTTTGCTTTTCTTAGAGGTGTGATTCAATTTCACAGTGGAACGCTTTTATAGAATGAATCACATCTGATATTCTCTCATCTTCTTTTTTTACAACGACGTTATGCTAAGATATATGTAAAAGAAAACGGTTGTATGAATTAAAATGGTGTTAACAGGCTAACGCTTTATTGAGGTGGGGAGTTTTAGCGTTAACCTCAGCAAAAGAATACGAATAATTGCAATACCGAAAAGAAATATTCAACAAAATAAAAAAAAAATTAATTAGCTTGATTGTTTAATGGAAATGAATAAGAGCTAATAAAAAATAAATTTTGAAAGAAAGTGAAAATTTTCTGATTGATTGCAATGATTTTGTAATAACATCATGATGATTTCATCGTAGACGTTGAAAAGACATCGTCTATGACGCATGATGGTAAATATTTTCTGAAGATTATTGCTCATATATAATGAATGGAAAGGCGTTATCAACGTTTTATTTATACGATTGTATTGCGTATAGGCATCAACATTCATTCATTTGAATGAATTTTTCAGTGGAGTGCATCCAACATTAACTCCGACGCAGCATCACAATACGGCGCCCAATTTTAGTTGTTTTTCACGTGTTTCCCCACCGCTTACACCGACGACCGCCGGTGTACGACGTGCCACTTCCTTCCATAGCACCTCACCTTCAAGGAGCAATTACGACGGTAAATTTTTTTCATGCGTTAATCGACTTTGAATTAAGAAAAAGGAATTGAAATAGATAGTGCACTATTTAAAATTGTCAACATATCTTTGACACCTATTTGTGTTTGATATTTCGAATCTGCTACTTCTAGATAAATAAGACTTTAATAAAAGTTTGTTTTGATATTCGAATTTAATTTCTCACATCGCATCATCTGAGCCTTTTTTGGTTTTCCTTCAACTTTTCACCAAAAAGTTGCGTTGAAATAAAAGAAATCGAAAAGAAAGGTAATATAATTCATCTACCACATTTCTGTGCATATAAGATCGCTAATTTTTTTCAAAGCTTATTATACATTATATATGAATTTAATCGCTACTTTTTTCGTTACTTATTTCTATCTCGTTTCTATGTTTTCATTAGTTCGTTTTCAAAAAAAAAAAGATAAGAACGAAGAAAATTTTTGAATCGTTTAGAAGGGATACGACTATAAATCCTGTAAAAGTAATAGAATTTGAGATGGGAAGAAATTCAATCGACATTAACATTCTCATCAAAAAAGATAATATTATTAATATTAATTCTTACTAGCTTATTTCTTAACTTCTACTTTTATAGGAATCATATGCTTAAGCTTTCATATAATCGGCAGTCCATATTTTTGATACCTTTTCTTGCGGACATTTAAGTATTATTTACGCAGTTATTCATAGATAGCTGTTAGCTGTACAACATGAAACAGCTAGAAAATTTCCTCGTATAATATGAATAATGTCATCGGGGCGTGAGAGGGAGAAGTTGAGACTTGAAGCTTTTATCGCAGATGCGTTTTTATAATTGAAGTTGTCGCCACTGCGTCGTTGATGAACCTGAGACTAAAATCCCAGAGTTGTTGGATCTGAGAGCTCAAGCTTTATTTACAGAAGACTTTTAAGTGTCTCTCAACATTCTCGATTTCCCGTCTCCCTCATCCTCTTCACTCTAAGAAATTCATTGAATTCTCTATCCTCTTCGGTTTCTCTTTCTCTGTTCTGGTCGATTTTCCTTTCAAAATCTTTCTGTCTACCTAGTAGAACTTTTTATTTTTTTCCTCTTTTTTTTCTTTCCCATCACTAGGTCTCTGTCCTTCAGAAGAACAGAATTTTCATTTTGGCCGAACCGTTTTTTATAGCTCTACCTTCTTTGATTCCTTCTTGTGATTGTTCTTGATTGCTAACCTGCGTCAATTTCTCTTTTGTTGATCCTCGATGATAGAGTGTTTAACCTTACAACCTTCAATGATGCATTAGATTCTCTTTCTTACATCTTGATGACAGCCGCTTTTTGTCTTCTTCCTTTTTTCTCTGATTGTAAATTTCATCGAAATATTAATTTTAAAGATTTCTCTTCCTTCTTGTCTTTAAAAGTTCAAGCGAAGAGCTTCGATGATATATGGCAATGTCAATGAATACAATATCCACGCTATTGGTATAATGCGTTATATCATTACCTTATTTTATAGAGCGAGAAGAAAGAACGCATCATAACCCTGTTTTAGTTTTTTGATATAGTGCTTTACCTGGGCAGGACTGCTTTACGACCGCTAACAAGTTTATCAATATTTTTACCACCTTTACTATATCATCCGGATAAGTGAGTTCTCTGAAATTTTGAATTTCGCGTTCGCTTCATCGAAGAGTTCAGTTCCTCTATGCCTCGAATGAATACGATAGAACATCTTAGACCGTAGTGCTTCCTCTTATATAAACGTATTTAGTATGTAATGCGTTTTATGATTAAATCTGTTGTCGATGCTGTTGTTTAATGAATGAGTGGAGGATATAATTGAATGAGTAGGTGATAGGTACACACAAAACAAGAAAATCTGAAAAACAGTTTAATTAAATAAAGCTTTTGAGGCGAAAAAAATTTTTAATGTATTTTTCAGCCGTCTATGACGTGGAGAAATCCTTCTTCCCTCCTCCTCCCATTCACTTGTAAATTAAGCAGCAGTAAGGACGAAGTTAACTGTGAATTCATCAAGTTTTATTTTCTATAATCTTTCCGCGAGGAGAATGACAATCGTTAGTACAGAAACAAATTAAAATGAAGATGGAAGGGTGGCACAGAGGAAGAGGAAGGATCTTGTATTCTTTCCTATAAGATGATAGTTAATGACAGAAATAAGTTCATAATAGTCGATTTATTTCCTTTCAGATCCGATGTCAGTTTCTATTCACGAAATGCGCTACCGCCTTAGTCCTTCGCAGTTTCAGTTGCAGAGGCTGCTTGACGCTTTCGAGAAGGAGCAGAAAAGCTATGGTGATGAATCAAAACGTTCCATTCAAATGCTTGAGGTGAGTGATGCCGTATTCAGGACAACATGCACAAACACAGGCATACATACACAAATATGAACAAAAAGCGCCGAAGTGGCTTCATCACAGTATGTTGCTTAAAACAGAGAGAATAATGTTGTGATTCTATATCAAATTGCGTACAATAATTGTTAGAAATTGTTCGAGCTTGAAATTCGAACCAATATTTCTTCAACTGTTGGATAGGCAGCAAACTCAGCCATCAATCGAGCAACGTTTCTTTTAAAGGGTGCACTCACTGATTTGTCTCGTTCGCTAGACAATACATTTTAAGAATAAAGAAGAAAGAAAACGTTGATAGACATTATGTTTATTTTAAAATAAAATCACCCAATATGAATATCACTTTCAAAGCGAAATAAGTGGTACTAACATTTTTGTCGTATATTGTTACTGCTACTAGGTGTTCAATTCAAGTAGTAACAGTACATACGTGATGTTCAAATTCAGATATTCAATTTTGATCCTACTAAATTCGAATTCAAATTTGGTATTGAAATAATTCAAATATTCAAATTCAATAACTAACAAATCAAATTCAAAGAATAATGCATATGATAAAACGTATATTCGTAAATCATAAAGTACCAGTATTTCATCTTGACCCATTAAGCCAACCAATTATCAACATTTCCGAAAACAACGGCCGAGATCTAGATACTGTGTTGGAAAACCGACTGTTGAAATGCTGCACCTGAAACCATCTTTTGAAACTCCCATTCGGTAGCACGAAAAAAACCTCAATCTTCAGTTTTATCTTGGCATTTATTCGCAAATATCAACTCGAAAGTGGAGGACATTATAGGTGGAAAATGGGAAAGGGGAAGGAGGCGTGCCTATGCATCATCCCCTAGATAAGATGGTTTCAAATGCCTTTGTTATACGAACATGTTTGCAAGAGTAGTCTGCGTCAAACACATGTTATGGCCTGTTTGCAGGCCATTTCTCAACTTGCCCATAATAGCAACGCAGCCTTTCATGTTTTACAGTTAATTCTAACGCTGCAGTGCACCGGCAAGTCCCTGCACTTGTACGATACTTCCTTTTTTGATACTCTACAACTCTTTGCAAAACTACCTCAAACATCTCTACACACACGTCTGCGTGTACGAGCGTCTATCTGTCCATCGAAAAGATCGAGCTACGGGACTGCAAAAGCTGCAGTGATCTGCCGTAACCTGTATGCGGTCTCCGTTCCAGTTGATTATTTTCTAGTTGAGTTATTTGCGAATGAACGTTGTGATAACAGCTACAGGTTGAAGTTTTTGTGTAACTTGTCAATATAAGTCAAGCATAATGGTTTTGGTAAAGGATTTCGAGAGTGGGATCCGTTTGATAACAAGTAATTGATGTGATGTCGTTGTTTTTGCATAACGTTTAATTTATTGGAATGTTTACAGGATAAATGCAAGCAATTTGCCGATAAGCAGGCGATTCTTCAAGCGAGGCTTGTCGAAAAGGACGCTGAAATTCAGTCGTTGAAAGCACAGCTTCACGACCAAATAACGTTAAAAGAGCAGTTGAGGAGGACCGAGACGAAGCTTGATATACAGGTACCAATTTTAGGATGTCAGAATTCATTTGTCGCCACGTCAACTCATTGAAGGCGATGAAATATTAAGCGTTTTCGGTTGACTTTAAAAAAAATTTTAAAGTATACATGTTTCTCGAAAAAATAGAACAGGATGAGATTATATTCCAAATAAAATTACTAATTTACACAAAGATTTACGGTTTTTAAGTTTTTCAATTACCTTCTCAATTTCAATAAACGAAAGTGTACTTTTACATATTTGAAAAAGCTCTTTGCAGATACTCGAAAACAAGAGTAAAGCAGATCAAATCCGAGTTCTCACTGAGCAGGCTGAAGTTGTCAAAAAACAACATGCGAGTGAAGTACAGCAAAAAGAAGAGGTTAGTCAAATCTGTCGTAGTTTCCAATTCCTCAAAATTTAATTCTCATCTGCTTTTCTCCAAAAATAAGTCTTTCTCGAATATTCCGATCTCATTGGTCTTCTCAATAAGCCTTGAGAATGTTTTTGAATAGGTAAGGTACCTTTAGGAAGCAACGCAATTAATTACTTCTTTAGAGTATTTCGTCCCTCACTGATGTTCTAGATAAGAGGTCCCGAATTCCAAATTTTCAGTACGAACGATGAAGAGGAGAAGTGGAAAGGAATGCATCTATATATTTGCCACTAGAAAAATAGTGCAGATGTTGCATTACTGCTCTTGTTTTTAAGGCTGCAGAGGACAGATTTTATAAAAGTTAACTTGCAACGTGAAAACCAGATTTTCAAGTTCAGCAAAACTCCAGGTCATCGCTTGTTTAAAAAGAATTTTCGTCTGGCAGCTAGACTAAAAATATTGATTTTCTCATCTTATACGCATCAAATCTATTGACTAACAAATATGCGTAATTATAGCAAAAAGTTCTTGCTGCATTTGTAATAAATTCTAATCGAAATCTTAGAAATTGACAATCAGTCAGTTCTGTACTGAAAAATTTCTGAAAATATAACGTCAAAAATCTTCACCCAATTTTACCTCATGAAAATGTAGGACACTCCCTCCTTCATCCTTCTCTTCACATATATATTCCCCCTTAGATGAGTTTTGTTCGATGATTTTGGCATAATTTTGACACCTGAAAGTCGAGGCTGCATTTCTCTTCTCATTAAATGCTCCACTTACTTTAAAAGAAATGCAAGATTTATAAAATACTGAAAAGTTTTTTCTTCAAGTGTGATTCGGCTGGGGCGAAGAGTGGTTGGGAGGAGGGAGTTTAGTGAAAGGGCAGGAAAGTAAAACAGGTAGTCAATAGTCAACAAAGAAAAGAATGAATTGAAGTCGAGCCCGCCGTTCATTATTCGGCCACCTTAGATGGTTATAATTTAATATTACGAAAGAGGAATTTTTCCAGTATTTCAATTTTCTTTCACAGGATAGAAAAGTTCACCAAGCCAAGTTTTCTTTAACGAAGTGAGCAATAATGGAGCAATATTAAATGTATTGAACTACAAAAATGCCAACGATTTATTACAATTAACGCTTTGATTTGTTATCGATTTTCTAAACGAAATTTCTAGTTTAGATCATCAATGAACTGATCACGAAATTGAGCTCGATTGAAGAAGCAAATAAACCATTAGCTGAGGAGAATGCTAAACTTCAAAGCGAAATTGACGAGCTCAAAAAACAGGTATGATTAGTGCAACGTTTTTTATGGATGTTAAACTTGTGGTTGTTTATGTTAGGAATTTTGAAAGGTGAGAGCAGGTATCGATCTAATATAGATGAGGGCAGGAGGTGATATAGAGGAAATAAGTGAACAGAAGTGTGAATTTTTTCGAATGAATGAATCATTTATGAATGAAATGAATTTTTTTTCATATTATATGGATGAAAAAGTTCCTAAAAAATTATTGAAAATTAGAAAAAAGAAAAGCTTTTCTGAGATTTTTTTTCTCTGCTTCATCACAATTTCGCAGTGTTATACTTGCTAGTCAATAGTTAATTATTATTCTTGACAAATTGCTTGCGGTTACTGTAATAATTCGATTTTTCTAGGGAGAGCGCCGTGCATATGAAAATTACTCTAAAGATATTTTATAAGTTGGAAAATTTTAAAAAAAGCTTTAAAAAAAATCTAGACCTGTTCGGTTTTTTTTGTATGGTTTTTTCGGTGTGTATGGTTTTGAAGTTCGGTATTTATGGTTTTGAATGGTCGTTTCATTTGCTACTTGAATAGTTTTCTTCGAGGTAAAAAAATGAACGCTTTCGAGGAAAAAATTTCGGATAAAAGCTTATTGCTGAAAAAACTGAACTTTTAAGCTAATGATCCAATTTCAGCAATTGCAAGTAAATAGGATGTTTAGAATATCTAAAATGAATCCACTTTATACTAGTCACCGTAATGGCTCGAGCAAAGCCCCAAGAAATGTGAAAAGCGTCGGAATCTGTTGGTCACTGTAGAAAAATTCCTCAAATTTGTACTTATTCATCCTCTTTTTTTTAAAAAATATGTCGTGGTCAGATTTGGGAATATTTGATCTCACAAATCCTAGAGAGGATTCTTGTTTGGCATAACCTCACTGTCCTGGCTTTCTTTGTAGGTGCAAAACTATCATGTAATTGGGCTGGTTGTGTGATTCAAATTATTTTTTTTTTTAATGCAATGACTCGTTTATTTATGAGTTGACGGATGAATCTTTCGAATGACCTACGAGATTTAAATTGGCTTATGAATTCTTGGTAAATTTTTTGATAGCGTATTTCTGGCAATAACGAGGGCCAATACGTCTTTGCTGTTGTTATTAGAATCTATTATTTACTTTTTTCGCGCATATTTTCAATAGAATTAACGGGTCCGTATGCTTCGTATTATCAAATCCAATATACAATAATTTCATTGGGCATATTAAGTTTTTGTTTTTGCTTGAGAGCAATGCTCCAATTTGTTTACATTATAATAATTTTAGATCTGATTACGCATATTATCATTTGACGTTATGCTGTAATCATCATTCTTGAGTAGTTAGGAGTAATTAACTGATATATGTTATGGCTGTCTCGTGGCTTTTTGTGCGCGTTTGCAAATCTTGCGATTGCAAAGTACATTATTGGTAGCTAGTTCTCATGCGTATTTATATCTGCATGCAAGGGTTCTCATGCGTATCTGTACCGTCAGTGGATGACAGGTTCGTTAGTTCCATTTCGGCGATGAGTGAAGTTAAAGTAGGATTTTATGGGCTTTTTGTTCAACAAGGAGTGGCCACTAAGTAAACTTTTTGCGGGTTCAGAAAATTCTAAGGTGGTTAACCGCATTAAAAAAACCACAACATTTGCTTACCATTTTCAGTCGATCAGGTTGAATTTTTTACTGATTGGATCACAAAATAAAACACTCCTTTACAAGATTTTTACATGAGCGATCGAATCATTCGAATGTGAATGCGATATTCTGCAAACTTCATCACTTCTCCGCAACTTATAAAACAGGTTGATCACGTGAGGTGAACGTGAGCATTAATATTGTCTCTTGTTCTGATGTAGTTATAGCGTTAATTTGACAGCGCAGCGTCAGTATTCTAGGAAAAGGGAAGCATAGGCAGTCGACATATGTGCGCTTTTTTGCAAGTTAACCTATAAAGTTATACTTCCTAGAAAATGCTGAAAAAGCAGCAAAAAATGTCTATCATGTATTTCTCCAAAACCAAAGGTTGGAGCTCCTCGAACTTCAAGTGATTCACCAACGATTTCGGTGTTTATTGCAGCTGGCAAAGAAGCAGGCAGATCTCGATAAGTGTAGCAATTATCATGCCGAGATTCTGAAAGCTGAGCAGCGTATTGAGGAAATACGATTGGAGAGGGACGAAGTAAGGTCGACACTAAGCAAAGTGCCTACCTGTGTGATCTGCTTAGATAAAAGAGTAAGTCGGCTTTTTAATGTAATTGCAAACGCTTTATCGTATTAGTGTAAGTAAGGGTCGTGGAGCGAAAGGAGTTCCCACTGCAGATGGGATTTACTCGAAGCTCTAGAGCGTTTCATGTTCGTTGCTTCAACTTTGCTAGTGTTGTGCTGGATTGAATGCAAGTACATGAAACTCGAACATAACCATGAGATAATCTCTTCATTCACCTTTTATATGTTTTTTGTGTTTATAAAGCGTACTTGATAACGCTATATCTGTGCGTATGTACCTCGTGTCTGTCTGTTTGATGGTCTCGTCCGAAGATCGCAGAACGTAAAGTTAGAAATTTGTTGTGTTTTATCTTCACCATAATATGGCGTTCTAAACCTCTCGATATCATGAAAAATTGAAAATTTTGTACTTGAAGAGTTTTATGCCCGGTTGAATTGCAGATTATGAAAAGAAAGCGAAATCTTTAACCGAACACTTCAAAATACTTGCATTAGTGATCGCTTTGGTTCGAACATGAGCGCATTATTGCGCCCATACTTCAATATTTCTTGATAATTTTTGGAATCGGTTGTTCATGGGAATTCTTTTTAGCACGTTCTTCCTCCACTGATCCTAACAATAAAAAATTTATGCTGTAACATTCATTTTCACTTGAATGTTTTAATCGGTAGGGAAGGTATTCATTTTGTGGTTTTCAACCCACGACATCATTTTTCATCTTATTCGTGCAGTTCACCTGATAGAAAAAAGGCAGTGCAAGCAGATGAAGTTTTTATGTGAATGAAAGCTGTTTATGAAATCAATATAGAAACTATGAGCATCACTCGAAATTAGCTTTACCAGGGATATGCTATCGACAGCAATAAATCTTAGAGATGCGCCTTGCCAATTTCGCTCAAACTTTTTAAAATTCTTACTGGTTGTTCGCTATTTTTTTTGCAGTAAAGAATGATTTATTGGGAGAGTTATTGAAAAGGTATGTTAGGTTGGGAGAAATTCATCTTTTTTTTTTCATTCTTAATATAGTGTGCAATTTAAATTAGCTGGCAGTTTTCCAAATTCAGTTTGGAGGCACGTCAAATAACAGAAGCTGTTTATGTCAGGTGAGTCCAAGATTTATAATCAAGATGGAGTTTCTAGCGTACGCAACCTTCTAAAAGAGTTGCATAGCCGTTGAAAGTGAGAAAATACGGCAGCTATGAAAATCATTTCAAATTGAAGGGGAATGTTTTTTCCTCTAATAATCGAATTTTTTTTTTTCGAACAACAACGTCTGTTCCATATTTCCATTTATGAATTCAGAAATGTTTTTTAAATCAACAATCCATTTACAGCATTCATCAATTTATTCTTTTCAATGTTTACAAAATCATAAACGAGCATGTTTGAGCCATTTGTCCACTATTGCAAAAATCAAGCTAGAAAACACCACAGCAGTGGAAGATGGTTGCCATCCATATTTAGACATCGATCTCGGCCTTATCCAATCTACATATGTAGAATATGTTTGTTTTTAAAAGCGCTCCAAATGAACTGTACAGTAAGCATAGATGGAAAATATATCGATATTTCAAGCAGGCAAATCTAATGAACCAAATGAACATAGACGAGGCGAGTTTTTGCAAATGCAGGTAGGTTATGAATCGGAAAGAGTTATCTAATTGTTCGTCACTCTCATCTTTAAAAAAATGAGCTTATCATTCGGATAAACTAGTGATGAATTAATTTAAAAATTCTTGAAAAAAAGTTTTTTTTTCAGCCACAAATGCTCTACATGCCTTGCTCGCACTTCATTTGCTGTGAAGGTTGTGGGAATCGTTTTGATCACTGTCCCACTTGTCGACAGAAAATATGTGGTAAAATTACGGTCTATCAATGAGGCAGCTTGTCGCATTATTGACAACTTGTCATCGTATCAACCAATACACAGCGGAAGCCGACTCTCAAAATAACGATGCTTTATTTATTCAACAAAACAAAAACAAAAACAATTGTGGATAGTTGCTGCGTTCGAAAACGATTCTGAACATCGGTTTTCATCGTATCTGAATGTGATGCTATGATTGAAGTGTGGAATAGCACCGAAAATAGCTCGAGGCGATTCATCGTGGACGCGCATCTCGACACTTAAGCACTAGTTGTTGTTTTTTTGATTTTTTTTTTGAAAACGAAAAAAATTCATATTGCACTCGGATTTTGGTAATTTTGAAAAACACGGAAAAATTCTGAGGAAAATATCACGATGACTTTTTTGAATTTTATAGGTTGCCTGGAATGTTTTTTTTATTTTGCCTTTGGTTTATTGTTTAATGCATTGTATTCGAATAGACTCGCCGAAAACAATTCTGCCAAGACTGTGTGAGAGAAAAGTCGACGATACTGCAAAAAAACACCTTCTCGCTCGTATCTGCCAATTTTTAATTATTGAATAATATGATGTTGATGTATCGCAGTGATGCGAGTGGTTGAGAACACACACCTTGTTTTGTTGAACCGTCCATCGTACCAGTTGTAGCAATCGTTGAATAACTAAGTTTTGGTTCTTTAGGAGAAGGGGAAGGGTTGAAATCTCAGATAGAGGTGGTTTATGAAATATTTATCCGACAAAAAGAAGAAAAGTCGCAATAACCTTTCCACTTTTCCTTCCCTGCTGTTTTTGCTAATTATATTTCACTATGAGGTAGGAAAAATGATGCGCCCACAAATTCTATATGACCATGAATTGGGCGAACGACGTGCATCCACGAGCAGCACTGCGATGGATAAAACTTCCGAATGCCACAAAATTCATAAGGGAAAGACAAAGTAATAGTGCGCGAGAACTGAGAAAAATGCATTTTTAAAAGTTGCACCGAAAATCTCATAAGGCGTTTACGTTCTGTTCAGAAAATACACAGACATGTACATATATTTTGTGCATTTAGATTTCCTACACTTAGAATCATTTTTGTTTACGAATTCCAGCCTCAAAAATTTGAATTTTTGAGAGGAGATTGCCTCATCCCCTGTGGGGTCACAGGGTCTGATGCTGTGATAAGAGCCCACTGATTATTTAAATTAGTTAAAGAATATTTAGTAAAGAACGTGTTTAACTTCGAAAATTATTCCTATTGCCGATGGTGTTCTTTCTTTGGAAAAAATTTCTCGTTAAGCCGCTGTTTTCTATCTATTATTGGAATTTTTCATGCATTGGTGTCACCACTTACAAGTTCACTCATCCTACAAGGTAGCTGTCTGTCTGTGTTGATATAAGTTTTATTTTTTTTCATTCATTCATTTGCCCTGCTTCACTGTGATCTGATTGTGCTGACTTAAATGTTTTTAAAAAAAGTTTACCTAATCAGAATTGAGATCAAATGCTAATCGTCGGGTCGAAGAGTGCAATGTGAACTTTCGTTTTCCTGGGAACGGCAATGTCACCATCAACAGACGACGCAAAGAACCAGTTGCAAAGCGCCTTTCACGACGTAGCGTATATACAGCTACGTACCCCATATAGAGTGTTTCAAAAATTGACCATCGCAGGCGAGGGCTGGTCAAGATAAGGTTCATGAGAAAAAAGTCTGATGATTCACCCCGCCTAAGGTTTTCTAACATTCTCATTTATGTACAGAAAGGAGGGGAAGGGATGGTGTTGTCTCTGTTACCTTCAAATCTTACTTCCTATCTTACCTCCTAGTGTCAGGTTTCGTAGAAATATTCGTAGTGAAGTAAAAGTTGTGCGTTATTCAAATGTCGGCCATATTCTGTAAACAGGGATGCTCTGTGATATATTAACCTTATCTCTCACAGCAAAATTAGAGACATAAAGTTTCAAGGATGGGAATGCCACCTGGCTCCTTAGAAGAAATCGCTTCCTTGAAAGTCGCCAATTACGACATGTCGGGGAGAGTGCTATACGACAGGAGGATTTATAAGGTTTTATGGTCCAAGTTCGAGAGTCGAAGTTCTTGGCATTGTTTCAAATTTCGGACTTCGTAGAAAAATGTGCAACTGGTTCTCGGAAAGTAGGTGGTGCTCGCGCATCGAGTCCAGATTTGGGTACTGTCAGATTACTACCCGTCAGAGGTTTAACGGTCAATTGAGAAAGAATGTAGTGTTTAACGGATCCTATTATCTACCTCCAACGGATGACGAGCTATGAATTTTTTTTTTCAATTTTAGGCAACAGACTAAAGTAAAGGTTACTATGACAGAACTGCTTATGCAAATCAAGGCGACTGAGAGGATAATAAATCAAACACCCTTAGAAAGCCTGACTCTATCACCAACCTACTGTTTTGGGAGAGAGTTCCATCTTTTTAGGCACTTGTACCCGAAAGATTCATGGAGGAAAAAAATTTAAGTGTCTTACAACGGCGAGGTTAGCGATTTTTCGAAGCAGACTCTGGGACGATTAGGGGTACCGTGGGTGAATTCCGTCAAAATCAGTGCCGTAGATATCGGTTTACATTTGCGAGCAACAACGACAGACAGATATCCGTTGCAATGTCACTTACGCTCAAGTAAAAAAATACAAGAAAAAAGTGGTACGAACAAAATTCACGTGAAAAAAAGACGAAAGGAAAAGATAAGCATTAGAAAAGACAAGAGGAAACAGGAAAAAAAAAACAGAAAGACAAAAGGAGAAAAAAGAAAAAAGACAAGCGTTTGTACGAACAATATTTCTGAATTTTTACACTGTCCGCGAAAGAATTGAATGAAATAATCGCGTAGTCATAACTGGCTAGGTGAATTTCAAGCAAAAAGCCGTCATGTCTGATGCAAAAAAAAATGAAGTTATTATAAATCAATGAGACGACCACAGTCTATTACTTAATGACATTTGAAAGGGGGCATACACATCAGATGTCCACAAAAAATTCGTGAGTGTCAACGAAAGTGAACCGTGAACTGCCGTGTTCCCTCATATAATGGATGTTCTGTTCGTGAATCCTGCTGTAGTCTGTTTTGATTTTTAAAAGCTGTGAATAAGATCGGCTCTGCGACTTAAATAGACGAATGGAATGAAAAGAAATGTGCGAAATCACAGCATGGATTTACTCAGATACGCAATGCACATATATATTTGTAGCATACATTTCAACACAAACACTAAACGGAGACACAGATGTCTTTGTACGGGAAGACAGAACACGCATGTAAGCCTAATTTGGATGCACAAGCACAACCCGCGCGTATGCACATGTGTACGAAGAGACAACACGGTGCATGTACTTATTCGTGAAGCATCAAAAGACATTTACATACGCGCGAAAACGCATATATATATATATATATATATATATATATATATATATATATATATATATATATATATATATATATATATATATATATATATATATATATATATATATATATATATATATATATATATATATATATATAAAACAAGGACAACCTTGACTTTATGCACTTGAAAAGTGCGGATTTGTGAGAACAACATGTAAGATATGATGAGTCGTTGCATTAGGCAATGTTTACATAAGGGGAGAAGCATGTCAGACGCGTACGTTTTTGCACGTCGCTCATTTCACCAAGCAGCCTCTTGAACTGCCAACAAAATTCCAAAGGTGGTAAATAATGCATTCATTTCTACTAACCAAACCGTTCGTATAAATCTTCGGCGAAAGATTTGATCTTCTCTAATGCAATCGGTGCTCAATAAGAAAGAGACAGTGAAAAAAAAGGCAAGTTTCCTCATTGGTTGATTGAACTTTCAAAGCTGATGGGTCAAGTTGAGATTAGTTAACTACAGCATAGATTAATTTGAGGTCATAAGTCTAACTTCGTGGACTCAAAGTTGAAACCGTAGAACAACAAAATGGAAACACGCATACGCACACAGATGATATCATTATGCTCTTTCTTGCACAAAACTTAAAAAACATATAGAAGTAGGCACAGAGTTTGAATGTTGACTCCAATCGCATGCATTGGATATATAACTCAATTCGTTAGCCCAATCATCTAACAGGCTATTTATTACTTACCTTGGTCCCAGTCAACGAACGCGTTGTAGAATGGATGCTTACTGATTTACAGTGAAGAAAAGCCGGGCCCGAAAAATCAGTATGCATTTATTTAATACCTCTTTTCCCTGCTAGCTTCACAATAACTTCCGCCTTCGAAAATATCTTCCTGCGATGTTGGGTCCAGTAGAATTTGATCATCTGGTGGTTAAATTTATTTGATCTAACTTTTTAATCTACTACTGTCTGTATAACAGGTTTGCGCTAATATTTATTTTCCACCGCAGCTGCGTGTTTACCAATGCATAATAAAGGCACATCTTCCCGTGTCCATCGCCATCTAAGGTTCATCATACTCGACGGCTCAAAAATGCGACCACGGTTATGGCCCGCTGAAAAGTGCCATAAGTCCTGTACCAAGTCTTGATCACACCTTAGAAATTCTAATGTCTACTTGATTGAATGACAAGGACAGGATATTTTAGCAATAAACTTAGCGTGTGGAGACAGTATTTTTGAGACAAAGATACTACAGGGTGTGAGATCGAACATATGCACGACAGCGAGGTACCAATTAGAACTAATGTGCAATACGCGAACCATCCTTCATGTTCCTTTCTCGCTGCCGCTCCCCACCCCCCCCCCCCCCCCCACCTCCATCCACTACTTTGAAGTCGCAATATGGATTATTTCTAAAAGCTCATGATGTTCCCTCTCGATAGGTACTGCGTCTTGTACCATGCTTCCGCTTGAAATTATTGTCGTGCTTGTTTTCCGATCACCATACACTCATGTAATGCATTCGACTTACGATATGCGTATAATTACGTTGATAGATCGAAAAAATATCGCCATTTTCAAAGAAGATTTAAATAGATGGCGCCAAATTACGTGCCTATCTACAATATTGTCAAGCTGCACAAACGGTCGACCAAAACATCTTGTGGTCGAAAAACCTCTGAACCCCACCCTCTCGTGAAGAGAGGCATGATTACAGGCAACAACGCCAACCCACAACTTCAAAAGTGCTACAACCACTGCGCCATCGTACATCACAAGCCGAGCACGATGGATGCACACTTCGCGTCAACCACACATCAGTATCAACGAACAAATGATAAGACGTGACACAGTGTCTTGCTCATGCCACTAGCCTGGTTTCGCTACTTGCGTTCTCACATGCGAAGGTCAGGCGACACTAGGAATATGACCTGACAATTCTATCCGCTAGGTATTAGGCAAGCAACCGAAATCCTCATTGACAGCCCACGGACTATGAATCTTTTTTCTTGTGATAGAATTCTGATTGTTCAAATGAGTAACCAGTCGGGAACCAAAATTTAGGACAAATAATGGACAGAAGCAATTTCAAATGTTTCGAAAAATGATTTCATTTGAGATTATGTGAATTTATGACCTCTGGAATATTTCGTGTCGGAATAAGTGAGTGCATACTTTCACATCTATCCGCAAAATTTTAAGCAAGACATTATGCCACATCTTCTCATGTAAATATTGATTTTATCTTTACTGCTTCTTCTTCTCTTTCCGTGCCTATACTCATAATTTTTTTTAAACTCATAATTTTCGAAGCGCTGGACCTTAGGGTATTCTCTTTAACCATTAGTTCTAAGATATTTCCGATACCTTTAATATATTATCATTAAGGTCCATTGGAACAACTGCACAAAGTAATCCAAAACAGCTCTGACTCCAAAACAGCTCTGACTCGATAGGCTACTTATTATCGTTCACCTTTTCCAATAAACGTACTTTAACATGCTGAATATACTTTAACATGCTGAATACCGTGGTCGCCTTGCTGGGAATGCTTCTAAAGGTAACTAGATGAATTACTTTACTTATGTTATATAAATGCTCGTGAACGCGTGTTGGCAGGTTCCTAGACGTTTGTCCTATATACTGTAGACCACAAATGCTACAGTTTAAGCAATAAACTATTCCCGTGGTGTTGCAATCTTTTTCCAACAAAATCTTTTCCCGATAATGCTGGATATCATACATTTACTGTGTTCAACCACATTACAGCAATTACAGTTTTTTTCCACATGCAGAAGTGACTAATGCGTCACTGGCGTTGTCTTCCTTACAAACAATTGAGAATTGGCATGTTGCGATAATACTTTTCACCAGATGCCCAACTGGTATTGCATTACGAGGCACATCCCCGCTCGCTGTGAAACGAATAGAGGATTGCCCGTTAGTGTTTTAGAAGCGGTCGAGGACGCAAGGGATGGTCCGTCTTCGGCCTTCGCAGTTGAGGTGGCGGTCCTATTGTGAATAATATTATTTCCTAAAAAAACTAATCACATTTGGTTGGGTCCGTGTATGTGCAATATAAGGGATGCCCAACAGACCGCTCCGCGTGCGTCCAGACGGCAGAGCAGAGCGGTTGCCCGGAATATGGGCTGCTATAGTCCGTATTTACAATAGCATCATTATTACAAGTTACTCTTCGTCCGGTTCCTTAGAGAGGGCCGTACCGGAATTCTTCTTTGAGGAGTAAGTGTAGAACGCTGTGAGGGGCATCTACAACGTTTTAGGTAATTATAGTCGGGCGTGGATGTTGTCTAACGAGAACTGTAATGAATTGCCGCCAGTAAAATGTAAAATTTACGCTAATGTGATGTCGTGAAAGCGATGAAGGAAGCTATTCAGCTAAAGAAGAGGACGGGTAGCGAACGGTTAAACGGCAACTGAGCGATGAAAGGGCATCTGATTCAAAGCCTCCGATGAATGGACCGGTGTATGGCTTCAACCGATGAATGGACGAGTGTACAGCTAGAACCGTCGAATGGTCAAAGAAACGGATGTCGAGGAACAGATGTCGAATTATGAAAAGCTTGCACTTTCTATTTCTATTGAAGATATCTTCAAATGTGAGAAGCTTCCTTTTTGCATCTCTATTGAACAAGTGCCTCAAATGTGAAAATCTTGTACCTGCATGTACTTCATTACCCTATATGAGCATATGCTTTAATTGCTGTTTCATTCATTCTCTTAGTGATGCGTGTTTCCTCCTCTTCATATTGCCCGACTTTTTCGCCACGAAAGGCATGACAAAGAAATTTGAAATATGACCACTATCCGCCCATTGGCAGTACAAACACATGATGATCTGGCAATGAATACTACTACAAATTTAAAAAGTATATTTAAAACGTATAAAAAGTGGCGCAAATGGGAACGTGCACATAAAACTTACAGATGGGGATAAAAGCAGGAAGCGAACTCGAGGGCGATGTAATACAATGGAAGATTTCAGAACATGAGATATGTACAAACACAAATCAAATCAAGAACGATACAGGATGTTTTCGAACTCATAAAAGCAATGTTCACAAACAACTACGCGAAAGAATCACCGTAAATCCCCCCAAAAAGTGAACAGACTTGAACCATAATGCAAAGATACCTCCATACTAAACTTTTTCTTTCAGGCATCAAGATGCGTTCGCTGTCTAAAATACACACTGACTGGCTAAAAAATTAAGGTGAGAAGATCTGAGAATAACAGAAGGACAATTGGTAGCGGTTGTTGAATACAAATTATGCGAAAAGCTCATGCAGGGCGGCCGAAGGTTCAAGTTAACTAGAACAAGAGTCGCTGACCGAACCATGGGGAATCCTAGTTAATCAGGATGGAAAAATTTTTTTAGAACTAAGTTTAAAGTATAGAAACCTTTGAGAAACCAAGGTGAAAATGCGGATCTGCCCACCAAGACAAAAACTTTTTTGTGTTTAATTAAAGAGATGTTGCTATTTGAGAAACCAGTGCAGAAATCACTTGGAGGGATACAAAAACATGAAGTGTCCTTGAAGAATCTTCAGCTACAGTACTGAAACATACAGGCACGATATGAGAAATAAAAATGCGAAAGCGTTTGTCGCGAACCTCGCGAGGTAACCAAAATAGAGAAAAGAAAAGAAAAACAAGAGAAAAATGCCGTAAAAGAACAAAATGGCTATGCTGTGGAAATCCGGCGGCAGGTAAGTCATCTACGCCCTCCGGTGCACAGGTAGGAGAAATCTTTCCTTGAGTGGATGATGCCGTGTGGGTTGTAGGGAGGATTCCGTGGATAATACACAATGAGTGAAACGAACGAAGAGAGAGAAGCTTCGGTGTGGGATGGCGGATGCGCGAGACGTGGGAATTTGGTTAGCCTTTTCGCCCCGTTGCTCATGGCCACTACTGAGTGGCAGGCGACCTCTGATTGATGCCTTGTTAGCACCTGTGGGAGAACTTCTCTTTGGAGCGATTGCTTCGAAGCAGTGATTTCGGTTTTCTTGACCTGCGGAGTCGATTTGACGGATCCCTTATCCATCCGCTCGTCCCCTCTTTCCGAATCCCTTCGATGCCCGCTTTTATACATGATCATTTGGAGATCAAGGTGGTTGCTCATCCCTTGGGAATTGAAGCGAAAGACGGCACCGAGGTGATCCTATGAACGGAGATGCAAGTCTTCGGTAGAAAGGGAGACTACTCGGCGATGAGAGGAAACGGCGTCAGGGGCCTGCATTGGCATCAGGTGCGCCACGGAGTGCTTGGATGGATCATCTACCACTGGATTTCCATAATATAGCCGTTTTGTGCTTTCACGGCATTTTCCTCCTATTATTTTCTTTTCTTTTCTCCATTTTAGTTATTTCGCGAGGCTCGGGACAGCGTTGTTTGAAGTACGCGTTGGCTGGCTAAAGCTCGAAACCTAAACTTCAGATAATAGTCGAGGATGAATGGCAAAATTGTTTGCACAAAGAATACGCCGAAAATTCGGTTGCTAGTAGACGAAGGTTCAGATGCTCAGGAAAATTTACAAATAGAAAATATATGAAGGAATCTTCGTCGGCTACAATATTGAAAGACAAAACGACTAAGTTGCCTGAGGCTGACATTGTCTGGTTGAAAAACCACAGAGACCAAAGCTATGACCAAACTGCAATAGGAAATGCCAAAAGTGTTTGCACTCGTAGTGACTAAAATTGATGTACTTGCACAGAACAGAGAGCACAATATATTACTGTAGTATCTGCTTTATGTGGCTGTCATCACATCTGTGCCATGTAGTGTTTGGACGCAGATTTATACAGATCCTGCCTAAAGAACGAAGCTCTTGCGCTGTTGCAATTGCTTTGCTGTAGATGGTGGACCGAATTCTGGTGGGATCGGTCCTATTTATATTCGTTTAACTGTAAGACTTATTGGTTCTGTAATTGCTTTATTAAAGGATTTAAGGTCCTCGCACGATGCAAACTGCATGAATATACATGGTTGGGCTGTTTTGGTTACCCACTGACATTTGTAGAAGATCACTGACGTTACCTCATCAGCAGCGATTCCCATTCCTTCGACGGACAGTTGGTTAAATAGCCGCCTCCTTGTTCTAACCTCCAGTCCAACAGAGCCATCTTGGTTGGCTATGGCGACCTTAGCGATAAAGACTTCCTGATAGTTCCGTTTGCCACATTACGCCGCCTGATAATGAGTTCGTTTGCCTCAATGCAATTGGGGTAGCCCTAAACAACGCCTAAAAAGCTTGAGGCAGCCAAAAAACTACCTCTGACAGTTTGGCTGACCCATTTAGGCCAGTAAGCGGAAATTACCTAAACAAAGGGATTGTAAATACCAAATAAAAGGCTCTTTGGCCTAGTCCCCTTTAAGCCTAACGAATTCGCCAAGGAGATCAAAACATTTCAAGCAATGAAAAGAAGGTAAATAACATGAAATGCGCCCCTAAACAACCTTAGAAACTACCGTAAAATACGGCTAAAAATTAATAAGACGAAAAACTGTGTTACAGGTCCGCGATAGTATATATTTCTGCGTGATCTGCGCTAATTTAGTAGGCAGTAATAATAGTATTTGCCATACAAATAATTAGTTGTGAGACGTTAAGACGTTTTAAGATGCCAATTTTTGATGGTGTAATTCTTATCTTTCCTAAGATTTTTTAAAAGGTTTTTTTTAAGATGAATGGTGCAAAATTACTGCCCAAATTACAATTTCTATAATTAAATTTTAAGTGGAAAAGATTGGAAATCTGCATAAATTTCGCTTCCTTCACTTTTTAAATCTTCTCCCATTTAATTTTTTCATCTTCTTTGAAAAAAAAATTTCTTTTTCGAACTTCATTTTTCGAGAAATTTGAAAATAATGAAAATAAATTTTTAAAAGCATTTAAGGAAACTTTTTATTTAAAAAAATGAAAGATATAAATAACATAATGAAAATATAATTAAATATAATGAAAACAAAATATTAAAGAAAAATATTATACTAAAAGAAGTATAAGTGTTAAAGATATAAATACATTAAGTATTTAAAAAAACATTAATCATTTAAAGTATAATAAAACAAACACATGCACTAAAAACCAATTTTTATAATTAAAAATTAACATATTTTTAGTACAAATATAATATCAAAAAACTTTTAAAACTGTCTCAGTTCACTAATTAAGAAAAAGTTGAAACAGTATTAAAAACGGCATAACGCAGTCCTGTGTAATTTCGACGCACATTGCAGCACCATCTCAGTTCACATTTCACCTACTTTCCCATACTTCTTAAATGGTTAAACGGTGCCAGCAATGTTCATCAAATAATATTTTCGGCGCTGCGAAGACGCTCATGGCTTTTAAACGGGTTAACATCGCACACATGTTCACTAACTCCTGACTTTGTAATGGATCCCCTGCAACCCCCCCCCCTTCCCCTCAATGCAGTTTCCAGCAATTCCACCCAAATAGCCTACGCATGCTGCAGACCGCTCGAAAGTATTCTCACTGGGACATCAAACGAGACAAAGGGCGCCTCCCTCCGCTAAGCCGGAAAGAAAGATATGAGCTAGAAGGAAATATCCAAAAATCCTGAAAATACTGGATCGGAGCAAAATGAAAGCCATATATTCGTAATGGACTTGAAGAGAAGTAAAAACTTGGAGTTGGTGAGCAAACTAGGTATTGAATGGAAAGAAGCTATGAAAGGTTGGCGACTTGCCAAGAAGTTTTCAACACAGCAAAAGATTTTTCATGAACCTCACAGAGGACCTAAAACCATGATGGATAAGGAAATTCCAACCCGACTAGCCTACCTAAGCCGAGTTATGGCGTAGAAGTGAATTGCCGGTCCCCGAACGGATATCTCTACCGGACCGAACGGATATCTAGCCGAGTTATGGCCTTCTAGTATAGCTTGGAACAAAAATCTTCAGGAGGTCCTATAAAAATCTATGAGAATAAGACAGAAATGAAAAAGAAACAAAGTTTTCTGGATTAGTTTCCACACATTCCGAACATATTCCAGGGAACCTTTCATATTCAAGATTTTTTTCATAAACCCATACCATGATATTAAGATGTCCCCTCTCGTCTCTGCCTTAGAGAAAAAACCAAATAAAACCTTATAAGGTGAAAGATAAGTTATGAGCAAATTTGTTCAGCTATAGAAACATATCCTTCAAAAAAACTCAACACCTAAAGCTTACTTTTCAACTTTCAACACCTTTCATCTAAAAAAAAGAAATCACAAAAAATTTTAACTTCAAAGAAAGTTATCGTGTAGTAAGCAAAAAAATAATAAGTGACCTCGTGTAAAATAAGCGAAAAACAAAAGCAAAAAAAAAACAAGGAAAAGGTAGTAAAGAGAAGTAACTACTGCAAAAAAGAATTAAAGAGAAACAAGGAAAGGTAGTAAAGGTAGTAGTAACCAGGTAATAAACAAAAACAAAAGGTAGTAACGAGAAGTAAAGAAAGTAGTAAAGGTAGTAAAGATAGTAGACAAAAAGGTAGTAAAGAGAAAAGGTAGTAACCACTGCCGTGATAAAGCAGATCCTCCGCACTTCGTTGAGCACTATCACTCGGTAATAGAGATGCAGCTCTATAGAAAAAAACTACTACTGGAAAAACACTCGTAGACGATGTTGCGGATGGAAATATATTCCTCGAGGTGATCATCAACGGCCATTGTTCTTGGAAGATGATGCGCTAAAATGCAGACGGCGCATAAGCACCTCACTCTAGATAGTGTGACATACAATTGGCAATGCGCGAAGACAGGAGTGAGCGAAATTAGGCCAACTCGATCGAAGGTCAGTCCTTGCGACTTGTTGATTTTCATACTAAACGACAGACGAACTGTGTACTCGTAAAGCACACGCCACCACCATCTTCCCACCAACATTTTGGTGGGTATCCTCGTGATGACGTGTGACCTCGCCGGCATGAGTGCCACTAAGAATGAGGCGTCTTAATGTGTTGTCGTCCATCTCTTGAAAGACCATCCTGGTTCCACTGCATAGTCCCGAAGAAAAATCGACATTCCTTAGCAGCATAACAACCGCACCAAGCTTCAATCCTAAGTTGTAAGGAGGTGTACTGAACAACGTAGTAAAGGACAACTTTCTTTAGTACTTACGTTCAGTAGTTTAGTACTTACGTTCTTTAGTACTTACGTATTGAGTAGTTACGTTCAGTAGTTTGATAAGGCGACGCAGCCCGAAGTTGCAGCTACGAACGAGCGAAATACAGAAGTCAACAGAATTTACAATATTGTGATCAGCAGAGAGTCGGCCGAAACAATAGAATGCAAGTTACGAAGGCGAATGGAACGGGGATTGCAACGGAGAGCTCACCGGAGCTCTCTTGACCAGGGATCCTCCCCGGTCGTGTCAGCACTGCACGATTGGCCAAACTTGGTTCGAGTAAATTCCGCTGCCCGACCTGGCTCCGCCTTCAATGTTTCGTAATGTACGCGACGTCACCTCGCTTTTATTCATACGCGTCAACGAGCCGCGAATAGCGACAGGAGGCTTTCCAGGAAGCGCAGCGTAATTAAGGTACTCATTGGCCATGATCCCCACAATGCAGTTGGGACCTTCGTTGTCAGCCTTATCGGAAGCGAAATATGCGCGAGGTTCGACATCAGGCCGCAATATACCGAGGACGATTTCGTTGAGATCTGCACTCTCATGCAGTGAGGGTGTCCGACCTCGAAAAGCTTTTCGTTGAGAGCGCCGCCGCGACGAAAACCCACGAAATAGCACTGTCTTCTTTAGGGATGAATCAGCGTCGATGCATATGCGCATCAATCCGTTGCATGACGGATCTTGCAGACGGCCAGTGCCAAGCTCTTCTAGAAATACCGCACAGTCTTGCTCGCCAGGCGCAAATCGCATGTTTTAAGTGAGCCTCAGTGCATGGAAACGCTTCCACACAGCGCTCAGTTCGACAGTGGTATGTATTGTCCGCTTTGGCGTAGCATCAGGAACAACCAGTAGCAGCTGCTTCCAGTCGCCACCCAACGCAATCATGTGCCCTCCAAACGGTGTGTTCCGCACAAAATTGTTCGCAGCCAGACCGCGCAGTAAACGGTCGACTTATTCGAAGGCATATTTTTTCCCGCACTCATGCCTCGTCCCATACGATCAGTTTGGCGTTACGTATCACCAGCGTCTCTTCAGAGAGTTGGCCGCAGTGGAGGATGTGGAGTTGCGAAACACTTTCAATTGCAGACGAAATCGATTGTGCACCCTGGAACAGCCAATCAATGGCGTCGTCTCAGTGCCGGTGAATGCCACCGCAACCACACCGTCTCGACGCAACCTTACCATTCTGATGAGGTTGTAGACTTGTGCTTTACCTATTCCACGTGCGCCCTCCAAGAAAAAGTGGTGTTGACATGGTGAGTCCCTGCTGTAGACAGTCGAAATAACGCGGTCAACTATAGTCCTTTGTCCATCTTTTAGGCGGGGGTAAAGATCTCCCACCATCGGCCCGCCCTGGTCATTTTGACGAGGCGTTGTCTCTCTATGCTCATCGCTCGCATAAATGGATTTTGTCTACTTCGGATCCGAAAGCTCGCAGATCCTGTTCAGCGTAGTGGAGGGTAGTCGCAATATGGCGCAATGCGGATTTCTCGACTTCTTCGAGAGATCGAAGTGTAGTCTTGTCGAGCGTGCTTGAATTTCTGCCAAAGCAGGGGTGCGTTAGCCATGTCAAAAAACATTATTGCGACGCGAGACAAAGTTGTGATTGGCGAAGCACTTCATACGCGCAAACTTTAACTAGCGGTCGCCTCATGTGTTCTAGCTGTGTATCAATCCAAGGGCAATGCACGCTTCGTAGAAAGTACCGTAAAGAACTTCGCTGATGGTTATGACGTCTTCGAAACTCATCGGACCTTTAACATGGCTAAGGAACAAGTGGAGACAAAATTTCTTCACGTTCCTGGGTTTGTTTGACGAAGCAGATGCGCGTGATTATTTTTGGATGACGCGCACAAATTACCCAGCGCGTGCAGGGAAAGAGAGGGTTATAACCGTACTTCCTTGGCTATGGGAAAAAGTTTTTCAAAAATTTTTCAACTTCCCATTTCTGGATTTAGCCTACCAACGAACTTCGCCTGCGCACTCAGGCACTTATCTATCGAAAAAAAAATTTCTTCAAATTTCGAAGACTGAAGAAAGTTAGAATGTCTGCAACCTTCCTTAACTATAGAAAAAATCCTTCAAAAATTTTCCAACTTCCCATTCCCGGATTTTGCTTATAAACGAATTTCGTCTGGGCATTGAAGCATGTTATCTAATGAGGAAAATTTCTCATAATTTCGAAGACTGCAGGAAGTTGGAGTGTCTACAACCGAAGAGTCGTTAATGATCTTCTGTTCATGGAGTATCTATAGAAGAATTATATATAGAAGTATATATTGTAGAGTACAAACAAGAATAAACTGTGAAATAAACATAACTGCGATAAGGATTGGAGTGTATACATCATAAAACAATGGCACACGCAAATATAGCAGCAATGAACATGAGAAAATAACATATTTAACGGTTATGTATAAATAGCTATAATAAAACATGAATGCAAGAAAAGAATTATGCAAAGGCCCTGAGGACAAAAATGGAAGAACGAAGTGAGAGCAAAAGAGTACAAAAGGAATCAGCACACCAGATGAGTGGTTCTTCTCAGGACAATTGATTCGAGACTGTTCATGAATACAGAAATGTTCCGTGCTTCTGCGACCTCATGAAATAGCTGATTCCATACGTGGACAACTCTGAATTGGAAGCTATAAAGGACGCTGTTCGCAAAGCGGGTTTTGAGCCCTAATTCACAGTCATGTGGTGGACCCTTACGGTGATTCAGGAGCCTGAACGGGCTTCCCAGTGGCACATCGGAGAAACCTCTGACGACTTTGAAGCAAAGGGCGAGATCAAATTTCAGCCGACGGTACTCCAACGGTTCGAAATTAAACATATTTAAACTGGCCTCTTAATTGGGTGGTGTTGATCTTCTCTACATATATAAAATAATGATAGAATGGATAGATAACAATTAAAGAAAAAAATTAAAATTTAAAAATTTAAAAATTTAAAAACAATTCGAAACATTAAAAATGGAAGAAATAAAAAAGAATTTTCACTTTTTTGAGGATTTCGCTGCTTTTTTTTTCTTATTACAAACTTCTTAAGACTTAGTAGAAAGAAAATAAGAAAACCACCTTGAGAATTACAAATTAAAGGTATAAAGATGAACGGGAAGAAAAGAAAATAACAAATGCAAACCAATGAATTCTCGTACATTAGAATTCCCAACCTATTGCTGAACAAAAATGCCTGCGGACGCCGAATATCATAGTCTGGTCCTAAACACATTAACAAAGACGAATAATATAGCACATAGGCAACAGCCATCGAAAACAAGGCGATCGCCACTAGAATCCAGGGCTTAGCTTAAAATACACTACCGCCACACACATGCAAGGCCTAATTAATACACAGTTGCAAGGAGATACAATACAATACTGGTTCGCAATGCGGTCCACGTATCGCAAATCGTCAAGGCTGAGGTCACTAATGGCCAGCGCAGCATGACGGATGAAATGCACAGAAAATTTTTCGTTAGTTTCGGAGTTGAAATTTCTAGGAGTTCAGGCCAGTATTTCGCTCGATTGTTTCTACATTTTTCTCTGCACTTTCCCTATGAATGCAAAGCATAAGCAGTGCTCTGCACTTTCGGGCCAGTAGAAACAGTGGCAAGTTCGTTAAAACTCGAAATCACGAACTATGCAGTACTTTTAAGCGAGAGCCGAGAAGTTCAAATGCGTAGTGGCCGATCAGTCAGGTAGGGCTACTTTCTTTACACATATCTGGTGAAGACGAGTGGGTGTGAAAAAAGAATCTACGACCTTGCAAATATTGGAAGCGATCCCACTCCAGCATTCAAACTGAGATTGCCCTTAACAACAAGGCATCATCGGTTTGAAATGCAGCTGTTTAAGAGTCTTTATTTATTTGAAAGAACGACGTCAACAGAACTATTAAGTGTTCAATAACAGTTGATAGAGATGAGAAGACGATTTTGCTTTTTCAGTATACTTCGGCAGTATAAATAAAAATGACTGTAGCGTGTTCATTTGTTCAGTAAAAAAATGCTTAGAAAAAGCTGCTGCTTAAAAAGGAAAGAAATTCAATCTCCCAAAAAACTCCTTTGCACTGAGTTGTTTTAAATCCAAATTTTAACCTCTGCCACTATTTTTGTGCTATAGATAAAAATACAGCAAACTAAGAATTGTTTGGAAAAATATTCGGAACGGATGAATAATATAACAATCGTTCCTATTCGTTCCTATCCATCGAGCACAGTGAGTCAAATTACGTAAGCAGTGGTGAACAGATTTGATTTTAAACTTTTACGCAAAAGAATACTGCGAGAAGACCGCTCGACGGGAGAAGGAGGATGAAAAAACTTCAACTTTACGTTGTTCATATTTAAACAAGTCTTTCAATATGAGACCAAATAACTTCTTGTGAACAGCAAAAAAGCCTATTAGAAAGTAAAATGCACTTCACGTGACAGAACTCTTTACTTGAAGCATATTGAATGGAAAAAATAGCAACATGCTTGATAATAGCACCAGCGAAACGCTGAATGAATAAAATTATGGAATCGAAATGCATCGATCTGATAACGTTATTAAATAATATCGTAATTTATTTGACTTGAACAAACATACTACCAGCCGCTTGCAAATTTGAAAACCTCCCAAAGTGCAGTGACAACTATATTTTCCTAAATAAACGCCTCTCTGGTCACACTGACGTCAGCAATGATTAGAAGAAATCGCAATGAGAAAGCTCAAACAGAAAAGTTGGATGTAGTCAAACTTAGTCAATCTCCGAATTCAAAATACCAACCGGAAAATATCATATGAAACGCCTATCGGTCATAAAAACTGGAGTCGCTGAATTGTCCACCTCCATCGGCTTACAATCGATCCCATCTGCATTAGGAATCTTTTTGTAAACTTTGGTCCTTCTGTTAGCAAAAGTGCTATTTGCAAATTGTCTATCTGATTCGCAAACTGTGGAGCAGTTGCAAACAAAACGTTATCACTACAGACGATCTATATGAAATGCTTCATCATCTCACAGTGCCCTAATGACAACTCCGACATTGCCGAAGGCAAATGATATGCAACTACAGACGATCAACTCCAATACGCAAACAAAACTACTGACAACTCTGGAAAGAAGTGCAATAATCGCAGATCTAACACGAATTCATCTGGGTCGACGGAAAATGACCATTGGTTTATGTTTTTCCAATACGACAATAACTTCCAGGTTCCTATCGACCATATTTCCTACAAGCTCACATGCTGCAAGAACAATGCGAAGAACCGCAGACGGCATGGCCGAAACACGGTTCGAAGGCACTCTCCAAGATTTCCGACGCTGCAAAAAATCCAATCCTGTAAGATCATTGTCACTTGTCGAGCGCTTATAGCGCAATTAGGAGCCGGCAACCAACAAACTTCAATGTGTTTCAAATCACTTTCGTAGGTATCAGCGTTGATGGAATAGAACTTCCTAATCAATGTACAAAAAATATCACTGTATCAACAAATCTACATATAGACAAAAGTCAGCATGAAACACACTCCCTTACATGCGACTAACGCTTGCCATCAAGAAATCTCTTACCTGTTCAATAATGATGACTGCATAAGATACACCATCAGCCTAGTCGACGAAGGATTCAAATCAAAACAAAGCAATGCCTTGAACTAATCCTTCGCTTTAATTGCCTCAAAATTTCTCACGTGGGTTCCATCAAAGAAAAAGGATATTAACAACGATACAGCGACGCAATGTAGCAACATAAAGGCAAAACGTATCAAAATATCCCCATCCTAGTTTGCAGAGCGTACCTCGCCAGAAGACTACTCTATCGCAATTTTATACGATCGACTCATTTCGAGGGTATGCGATAGGCGAACTCTTACACAACAAAAACGCCGATGATGAGAGACTATGAACTGGATATAGGAAAACTCTCCTGACTGTCACCTTTCAGAAATTTCTATCTGCTATCAGCCTGCAAATAGCTTGAAAGTATTCTTTAAGAAAAAATTCAGAATCTCCATATCTTTGATAAGTGAACGAGAATTTACTTTGCCAAAAAGATCATATTCTAAAAAATAGAATCCTTTGCCTATATTTTTGAATTAGAACGAAATCCCCTACCACCCAAAGTACCTGCAAATTTTCACCGCCTTGTAAAGATCTCTAAATCGTTAGGGAAGCGAGATATTGAGACGAGAAAGACGTGGAAATTTTCGTATTAAAAATACCTCCTCATCGAGAATCCTTTCTCGAGATAACCACATTGGAAGCGTGGAATCAAAACCATATTTTTAACTTGCCTTCCAACTAATTTCAAACCGCTTAAATCAAAGTGACATTCCCTTCTAGTGCAAGCCACAAAAATCAACGCAAAAGTTTATCGAAGTCACTAATAACTATAATGTCGTCTCGCGTTAAACCCGCTTGCGTTCTTGAAATGAACGATGTTCTGCTCTTTCATCGAAAAATTTCAGTCTCTTGTATACGAATAAGACTTCCGATCTTGACTTGACGCATGAAAAGCAAAGAACTAACATGAAAAGCTTAATCCGAATGCAGCTTAAACAGAACTTCTTTTCGATTACTATCTGCCCCGCCCCCCCCCCCCCTGAAACGATCCGAAATTTAGTGAACACAAAATAATATTTCTTCTAAATCTCAGCTTTCCGTAAAGTATAAGAATACAGTTAGGATTGGGCCAATGGGGGTGACAACTGCGGATTTTGACCAAAAACAGCGACTTCTGAACACTGAAAACGCTCTACGCGCACAGACATTATCGCCGCCATTGAATGAACTCATTGATAACATTCGCGTCCTCAAATAAGCAACTCGTCGCTGATACGGGGCATTACGCCAACCGAAACTGGTCAATTCACTGAACGCATCCTCAAGGGTTATGCATATCCTGCAACATAACTGGCCTACGCTTGCCACGACAGGATCGACTGAGAGTGACAGGTGATATATATGCGTGATGAATTCCCTTGCGACCCTAAACTGTACGCGGCTGCATGTGATCAGTGTACAAAAACCTGTTGAAAACATAACAATACCGTCCTTGAATCCGACAATCTAATAGCTTAAACCCATTGAAAACAATCCTAACATAAATAAAATTCGCCTGCTAAGTGTTCCAGTTGTGTAGCGCTGAACTGTCAAAGAAATGTGATTTTCCTTACATCACCACAGTTCTTCTCCACTCCCCTCCTCACAGTTACAGTACATTCCCCCTGTTTTCTCTTTCCCACTTCAAATCCAAGAATGCATTTCCCCGACGTCAGAAGAGCATGAGGAGCAGCACTTTATCCTGTAACCTGGCCTGCCAATCTCAAGAATCAGTCTCTCGCCCAAGAAGACTGGTTGTTGGAAATTCAGCCAGCTTACAACATATAAACGCTGCACCATTTCATAGCACGTTCAAAATGATTCCGACAGCACAAAAGTGATGATGCATTGAATTACAGGATGAACGAGGAGAGAGGAGAGGGGGATGGGGGTTGCAGGCACATCAAAGGGCATTCCAGCTAAATTCCAATTATGCACTATATCCACTGCCTATGTATCTTTACTATTGTTTGCGCACTTCTACATAAACTTTCTCAGCACACCAGCACACATCTCAAATCCAGGCCCTTTATGCATAAATTGCAACAGCTTTCCCTACCGCCGTCTCTGAAAAGCCTTCGCAAGAAACGCATCAGTTATCCACCTTACCAATTTCGAGCTATCCTCGTTCTGCCATCCATGATTAGTCAATGCTGCAAAACTTGCATTTCCTCTGAAAATGCGTTCAGAGAATTATCCTGCTGTACGGAACTCATACATTACCTGCTTCAAGAGTGCCATCATCTAGAATACATATGAGAAACGCCAGGACCCAACGACTTCTATTTATCTGAGAGATGCAAGAATGCCGGCGAAAGAAGCGTCACGCGCCTTCAAACGGATCGCTGCATTTGATCAAGTCCACACTTGTAACCTCTACTCATCGCCCTTTAACTTCACTTTTCGAATCTCAGAAGGACCTGAGAAGACGAAGAAAACTGCAGTCAGAAAAGTCTACCCCTCATCACAACTCATCCTCACCGTCCCTTTCTCCGAGCCCTCTAAAACAGCATCATTTGCTGTAAGACCAATTGTGGCTAACCATTTGCTGACCACTGTAAAACCAATTCACTACTGTAAGACCGACGGGAAAATCCACCAGTAAACTGCTCGTAACGTTGTGGCTCGGATGACATTGACCATATCCTCACTCGCAAGGCACTGAGAAGTTCTGCAGCTTCGACTCCATACCTGACCATCGCCATTCTCCACCCCTCGACAATCCGGGGCCTATAATTTATTTCATTACTGTCTAAGCCGCCTATTCAGTACGCTTCGTGCTACCTAAGCGCAATGCACTTCGCATCGTTACCAGCCGTAGGCAATCAAGGGGGAATTCACGCGCTAAAATGCAGCATTCTATGAACCTAACCTTCCTATCAAAAATAGCGGCATCCGCAGAGAAAACTCCCTCGACAAATAATCGGAAACTCCGATCACAGAGCATAACAGAACCCCTTCGAGAGACTGCGATCAGCATTATCGAGTTATTTTCTTAACCAATCTTTAGCAACGGAATGAATGTGAAAAAAAAGCTTCGCAAACGAAGAAAAATAGGGAGGAGACCACTCCACCTCCGTTAAAACGGACTCGCATAACACAACAGCGGTTATTTTAATCTTGTATCAAAAAGTGACCAGCAACATAAACATCGAACAGGCTAGTTAGTGCAGCAAAGGTGCGAGAAAAATTCGAAAAAACAAAGAACAAAGACGAACCAATGAAAAATAGAGCTGAATAAACGGTTGCAAACAACAGACGATCAAGTACTTCATCGCCTGTATTAAGAAGCAAACCACCAAAAATGAAAATGAATACACCAATTTCTCATCACATTTATAAGATTCAGTAATAATGGGTGGATTCATAAGTATACAAATATTTGCACATGAATCACTTGAGCATCATCGGCTAGTGTCTTTCCAAATCCAAAAAAGCCTGTAAATATCAAAAATCGTCGTCCAATAGAAAAAGTCATCGGGAAAATGCACATTTCGGTTTCACATTTCCCTCTCCCTCAGTGCATTCCTCAATTCTATTTCAAAGCTTTATAGCAACTGCGGTTACAATAAAACAGTGAAGGTAATAAAAATGTCAACCTAATAAAAGTGTCTATATAAAATAAAGAAAAACCAACAAAGAAACAAACTGCAGTGCTGGGCGATGTGAGCGATCCGATGATACAACTCACGCGCACTGCTCACATCAACAGATTTGTTAGTTCAGCATACACGACAAACCATATAAATAAATACAACAACTGCGCTACTAATTGAAGCATATGCAGATGTTTCGAAGGTATGAAATAATAAGCAAATAACTCAGTACAACATACAGTGGTAAAACAACGTACAGTGATGAAAGCAAGCATTATACTCCTTTGAGCAGCCATCTCAATTCATGACGCTCGTCATTTTATGTTCCCCCAACAACACAATGCCTACGTCAGTCATCAAACAACGATTTAGTTAGCCATCAAGCAAAGCGAACCGCCACTCACGACGACTTAATAGCAGAAATTTAGCAAGCAGTGCGATCGAAAGCTGCTCAAAAACAATTCAGAAATATATACAATCATAAACTTTAAAAAAGTGTAGTTACTGACGATATATGAAGCAAGATCGCGTTTTTCATCGTAACGTGCAGCTGGACTTCTCAAACACCGAGTTCGCTCTAACAGCGATCAACTCATGCCACCAAGTCTACAGCAACGATGATCGCCTTGTCTTCAACATCCGATAAATAGATCGCTGAAAAACTTTCATGATTCCGCCGATGTTATGTAATCAGAACACTTCAAGTGAAGCGGAAGGCAGAAAAATAAAAATAAGTATAGCGGAAGGCGAGAAAAATAAAAGTAAAAAATTGCGCGACTAAATCTGCAAAATCCATGAAGTAATGAAACCGACGTTAATCGCTGTTACGAAGTAAAGATGTCAGTAAAAATTCCCTCACTAAACAATCGTAAAGTACTATGGCCCCTAAGACATTCATCCTTCGCTTGGTAACGTTTTTCATTATGAACTCGACGATGTATCGTTAGAAAGACACTCATGTAGGATGTCGCATGACCAACTAGTTCGAAACGGAAGTTGCGGAGACGGATGCGGAACAACTACGAATGTTTTAAATAGATGGGCTAATAGAGCAGCGCCACTCAATGCATAAACCCGTACATGCGATTGAGTGAACAGCTCCAGCTCTGACCTATGTCTAAATTTGATCTGAAAAACATCTTTAGAAAAAGAAAACAGAAATTTCTCGTGTCCATCCATCTCATTTCGCTGTGCGGCGTTTGGCCATTAGGTGATTTCAACTTGGAAAAGAACAAATCCGAGTTATGACGTCTTAAAGCGCACCATTCATTCTCCACAATAGATGGGCGTGCTGAGATGTTGTTCAATTGCATCAACTAGCGGCGAAAAGGCATTGATGGTTAATTATATAACGGATAAAGGCCACTCATTTTTGACATCGTAACAAATCACTCGAACTTTCCGAGGTTTAGCATCTCGATCTCGGCATGAAAGATGCTTACCGAACTTGAGGTGCATAACTTCATGATTGCCCGCAAATATGGCGTATAAATACCAAGAACTAGTATGACAGCTGCAAATTTTCGATAAATGAAATAATAGGCAGTTTGCAACGAGTTCAAAGCATCTACTTTTCTTCTTTCACCTGTAGATGCATAACAAAAACTCAAATTACCTTTACAACGTACCGACGACACATATGGAGAGATTTCGCTGTTGCTACAGTACGTCAATGTGATACAAGATTATCCGACAAAGTGCACAGCAAATCGCATTCATCAGAATCGTTTACTGTTCTTGGAACCTGAATCGCGCATTATGCAGAAATGTGCTTACTAACATCATCGATTCCAATTAAATAAACATACACTTGTTTTGAAATATTCTGTCGCTCCTTTCCTGCTACGCGTTGTAATTTTAATTTTAACAACTCTATATCGAATATACCTATTCTAAAGAAGAAACATTTGTGCTTAATACTAAGACAGTCAGATTCAGAAATTCAGATGCAATGTTCGCAAGCATTTGCAATAATAAGAAATTGCTCATTGCAAAATCATCGTTTTTACCTCAAAACGTTCACTACTCCATATCAATAACATCAGCTCTTGTCATATCAACTACGATTACGACTAAACGCAATAAACATCAGAAGAGCCTTTCTCCACTCATAAAAAATCGATCACTCAAAAGAATGACAAGATCGCCTTTAGAACGTAGCTCAGTAGTTGTGCTGCAAGATCACCATTCACCGTCACTATTTGAAACAAATTTTGGAAACGGCAATCTCTATACTCATCGAAGATTTTCAGTTAATGTATCATATCTTTGACCTCTTCAATCATCAACAGTCTATAAACACATGTTCTATATAGCGTCTAAAATGTCTGACTTTACATTGCAACATAAGAAATTAGGTAAGTGGAAGTATACTTGCATTTGCAGATTTACCTCTCTAGAAGAGCCACAACGTTAGAGTGCGAGTTTTTTTGATTAAATGCATTTTATTATCCAAGAGGATGTGGTTTAATATTAGAGAAGTTCGCATAACTTAAACATAAATATAATCAAATTGGTCGCTTGCAGAAATTTTTGAAAGCTTTTAAGAGAATGCCAAAAGTTGGCGAAATTGTAAGGGTTAAAATTGAAACTTTTTCAGCCAACAGAGGTTAGGAACAAACTTGAAAATTGGCAAATTGCAGAAAGGGACGACTTTGAAGCATTTATTAATGCAACAATCCATCAAAGCGTTTATCCGCAAAACAAACCCTTCGTCTGAAAATTTTTGATGAGCATTCGAGAAAAGTTGATCGAAACTACAAACAGCATTATCATCACATTCGCTAAATCTGCAATGAATTCAGTCAGTTCAGGGCTTTTTCTTGAATTAAATCAAAGAGTGGAGGCATCAGTGAAGAGAATGCTGATTAAATATGTTTGATCAGATGATTAATACATTTGAGATATTAGGCTGGGAATTGCATTGCCACTTTGTACGTTTATCCATATTCGTTTTGCACTCATTTCTAGCAGTAGAATAATGTTTTGACGGTTTTTTTGCATTGGAATATAAATGGAAATAACCTTAGCTTCCTCAAGAGCACCTAGAACTTACATAAGTCGAAATATTTACTTCATCATAAACTTGCTCATCGTATTTCGTTTTCATTTTAATAGCATTGCCTATAACATGGTCATACGACATCTGATACTATTAGCGGACAAACCGTAAAACGCTGAATGATCACATCAAATCACTCCCGTTGATTCGTCTATTACGTCCGCAGTAAAAAATTGCTTGGTAATTCGCCATAAAAGATTCCGAAATAAAGAATCTGGCTATTCAAGAGGGGCAGAAAGTCAGCTCTTTCGATAGGGCTTCTCTTTCAACGAGCAATAACGAGTTAAACTTGCATTATGTCAGAACCTTGCCTTCAGATAAAATCGACACGTATCTTGCAAACATAAAGTAATGGCATCCGAAGCAATGATCTGGTCGCAGGTGACCTTTCCTCATTAGGTTAATTATTTTTGATGGTTTGCGACCATTTCACCTAGGATTGCAGTTTTGATGATGACACGCACATTTCAACGTCGATGCCATTCGATGCAAGTCATAAAACAATACTTATGGGCCGTTATGTCGCCGAGATGTAACAAATGAACTGAAGCGGCATCGTGCAAGAGGAACCTCGAATGATACCAAATGTCATGCGTTGCCAGCATGCGTCAGTTTTTGCCTCGCTGATGAAACTATAGACGGACAATTGTTGTGTTCATTGCAGTCCCAGCACCATTTACGATATCATAAAGATTCCTTGATGCTTACCGCCAACGATTCCGTGGTCTTCGTTTAAGCCTTATGGGCAATTAACCTAAGGAGGTGCTATTGTAATGACCGCCACGTTGTCGCTATGAGACAAACTTCAAACGGACACGATGGTGGCACTTTTTTGTATATCAGCACCACTTCGTTATTTCAGCCCTTCACTGTTGTTCATCGCGACATAAATGCCCATACATATTCCTTTTCGCGATTGCAAACCCATATGATTTTCGTTCCTATAGCAACCTCGGAGGGCACTTGCTGAGCAAACAATTTGTCGATAAGAACTTGTTGCAGATATGACTGTCGTTGTTTTTTGTTCAATAATCAACACTTTAGACGCTATCAACGACAATTCACCCTTTAATGGTCAATGTTCGTTGTTCAATTTATACATTCTTTACCTTTACATGTAAGACAACAGTCCCCCCATTGATATCGAGTAATTAGCATTCTGGCAGTGTATAATTCGTTCGTATGAGTTTAGCCACTGTGACATAGGCATCATGTTGCTATTATTGGATAAACTGATAGATTTTTAAATTGGCAGCTTATTTGCGATGAGCTAATACTGTTGGTTTATATACGCAAGTTAATATGGAAGTCGAAATCATTTAAATTTTGAAAAAATTAACCATCGACGCTCTTCTCCGTGCGCTTTTGGCTCTGCTAAGGGCTGAAGGTATCATTTCGGTTAAAAATATTGACGAATGCAATTTATTTTAGCAAAACAATTTCTACACCGTAATTACATTATTAAAGTACAGTGTAAGAAAATGAGTGCAAAATATGGGAATGATGGAGCGTGAAAAAGTACAATACTTCATTGATATGACATAAGTCAACAGGTACTCGCTCTTCTTACCAAATGTATTAAGTCTCATAAAAACTGATGTAGAAATACATCAAACAGAATTAAATATTTACAGAAAATTGAGTCTCTTAACAACACTGTATGCAACATGTATACCTGCCATTTAATTCCCAACAAAAACCGCCAGTGAAAAACTGAATTCGATAAAAAATGCAGATTTAGGGAATGTGATGATAATTGCTGGCCACTTTGTAGTTTGCGAGTTGAGCAAAAACTTGGCTTCTCGAATGCTCATCAAAAATTTTCACAAAATATGATGAGAGGGTGGGAGAGAGAGGTAGAAGGGCTTGTTTTGCGGATAAACGCTTTGATGGATTGTATGATGCATTAATAAATGCTTCAAAGGTCGCACTCCCTTTCTGCAATTTGCCAATTTTCAAGTTTGGTTCCTCAACCTCTGTTGGCTGAAAAAGTTTCAATTTTAACCCTTACAGCATTTCGCCAATTTTTGGCATTCTCTTAAAAGCTTTCCCACCGCGAAAAATTTCTGCAAGCGACCAATGGGTTGATTATATTTATGTTTATGTAGTTATGCGAACGCATTCTCTAATGCTCGTCATGGCTACCAAAATAACCACATCCTCCCGCTGTGGATAATAAAATGCATTTAATCAAAAAAACTCGCACTCTAACTTTGTGGCTCGGGGGGCTTTCTGGGAGAAATGAGGTAAATCTGCAAATGCAAGTATACCTCCACTTACGAATAGCACTAATTTCTAGGTATGGTTGCATTGGAAAGGCGTTTTGTGCAGAAACACTTTTTAGACGCTATATAGACCACGTATTTATAGAAGAGCTGTTGTGGAGTAGAGTTGTTTCGCTTGTTTGCTTACTCATTATGTTTACATAATTCGATGAAATGGGTACAATATGGATTACTTTAATGAAGTGTTTAATAAACTGATGAACATTCCAATAAAAACTTTACTGTTTTATTAATCTATACAAATGATTGTTTTGCAAGGAATTTTCAACGCTTTGGGAGCAGTCTGCTTGCATTTGTGCCTGAAGCGGCGACGATCGATAGTTTGTTGGACTAATTTAGAACTGTCAGTGAATATAACTGAATATGTGAATATACATCATTTGCATTTTCTTGACATTTATGTGGTTTTTTCCTTGTCGAAAGCAATCTTTCAAAGCATAATTACAATTAGTCAACTCATCGATGCAAACATTAGTAGGAACTTCTCAATAAAGTGATCGAAGAATGGCATATAAAGCTGCTAAAAAATCGACAACTGATACGGTTTCAGGCAAGTGCTGCTTACAGTAACCAGTTTTTATTGGCGTACTTGATTTCATGCGACCTATAATCATAGTTAGAGGGAATTAAATCATGTCAGTGGAGCCGGTAATTCAACTAGTCACTCACATGCATAAAGCAATTATCGTCGCGACGAGTACTGTAGCCAATGATTTAGATAACTGGGAAGCGGCGTTACAGTAATCCGAGTCGCAGCAGCAGAGTTCCCCTCGCAATTGGCCGTACTTCACATCCTTGACACATCTATTGCCCTGCATCTGCAATCGAATATATAATAAAACGCTGAGCAAATACACTCAAAAAATGTGCATTTACTGGGAGGTTTTTTTTCCATTTGGGGGGGGGGGGGGGAGGGTTGGGGGCATCTTTTAAAACAAGGTGAACGTTTCGTAATGCTCAAGGAATATACTTTGGAAGGATCCGCTTTAACAAATGTGCTCAAGGAAGTTAACGTTGTAACTGATAGAGGTAACCTTATGAGCTTTCGTTGGATGTCTCAAATTTGAAAGAGACGCAGACACCTAAAGTGGTGAGACATTCCTTGTTGAGATGTTATCCATCGCCTAACGGTTGGTATTTTATAATAAAGTCTTGCATTTGGGAGAAAAAAGTTCGCTTTTTTTTTCGAAGAGCGTGGGCGGTGGCTTCAAACCGTTGGTGGGTTGTTTCGTGCGCTTAGCGCTTGTCAACGCCTATAAAATCAGTTGATGTGACGATCAGAATTGCAAAAGGCACAAATACTGCAAACTGCTCTGCCGCCTAGTCTTCATCATGACCTATTTGTTTATACAATTGAAAGCACACTATAAGGCAATAAATGAATCATACTAAATTAGAAAAATGAGCACGATTTTGAATACCTGGAAGAAAATTTAGCAACAGTATAATTGTGGGGCAAAACAATCATAAACTGCTATCCTCTCAAAATGACGTCTTTGTTGAACGGGGCTTTTGTCAGAACATTTTTCATCCCTATAGGATGCTTTCATCTTAGATATTAAATTATAAATATTGCTCACCGAGCACATTTTCAGCTCATCGCAACTACGAACAACATTGCTCCAATTAGTAATTTTGATACACCATCGGGTTTGATACACTGGATTTTCGAGGCAAGTCTTCGAGTGAATAGGCAATTCTTGGAAAAGGTTGCTGCCACGATAGCATTCCAAAGCAACGCCAATCGTTGCACTCATCAGAAGCAACATAAAACGCATATCACCTGAGGCCTATCTATTAACGACACAATTAAAAAACCGAAAATCACATCGTCTTTTACACAACGTACAGAGTTCGGTAACTAAAAACATAATATAACTACGATCCTACAATTTTCGATCATTTAAAGGAGGATGCTGTTAATTAACGTGACAGGCCTAGTAACGCGAAGCAAGGAACAGTACAAAAAACACCCTTCGCCGATTCGAAAAAAGAACCTCCTATACAAGAGTCGAGACGTATTGACTCTACTCGCTTTAATTCGTTGGCTTGTAAACTTCAGTTGGTGTCAGGTATGGAGGAAGATCGCAGAACTTTTAATAAATACGTTATAGCGAATCTCTTTCACCATAAGTAAATATTATACTTTCAGCAGTATTATCTACTACAAATGCGCACTACTGTATTCGAAAAGCCAACTTTTGTCTCGCGCGTAGAGGTACACATTGTCTAAAATTACCAGGCGAAACTGCGCTCGGACGCTGTTTATGTTTCATTATTTGAGATTTTATTCTGGGAAGGGGGTATTTAGAATGATTTGTTATAGAGAGTGGGAGTACAAGGAGGCAAGAGAGAACGAAGGAGGCCGGTTCTCCGAAAACTTTGACAAATTAGAACAAAAACATAAAACGATTCCCCAATATTAAAACAAACACGTTTTTCGAATTGCTTACGGGAGGAATCTGATTACTAGTGGAAAAACTGAAAGAGTTAGATCGTGCGATAAATTTAAACGAGATTACTGGAATGAAGGAAAATGGCAAGCTGTGGTAAGTTAAACGAAGGCAAATCATAATAATATGAAATAAAGTGCATCAACCTTGTTGAAGCATCTTGCTCCATAATCTATCACAAGTATTGCCAAAAGTAACGTCCTTTTCCAGCTTCACGAATTATTATTGCTTTATAGTGTAATCTAACGTCGAACAATAGAAATCTAGTAAGCAGATTTCTATCTAACAACTATAGAACGTTCAGCACAACTGAATATAAATTTAACCGCTTCATATGAAAACACAGGAAAGGGAAATAGATAACAAGGGAACAGTCTCTAATACAGAAATGCTGCAACAACAGGAGGAAACAATTCATGGCCGGGCGGAAATAACGAAGGATGAGATCACCGAATGAAACGACTGTCACCAGAACGATGAAACATTTATGCACAAAATTAGCGAGCAAACTGTCTCGGAGAATTGTGTTTACGTGAATCATACGGATCGTGTTTAACACTCATACCCTCAACGACCTCGTTACCATTCCTCACATCAAATAACCTTCAATTTCGCCGAATCAATTCATCTACAATCCTGTCTCGCATCATTTGTTAGCGCCCATTAAATGCCTCATTCTTACGCAATTTCACTACAACAACAAGTGTTGCATTCAAGCAAAAGACTATTGTTGCCAATATTCTCCTTTTGGGCATAGCCATTACTGATTGGCTAAGTTTAGCTTAGGTGATTAGCTGATCATTTTCCAATCACAGTAGATTTTAGCAACCGTGATAATTTAACGTTATTTTTTTAATCTCAAGTTTAGCTGAATATTTATATCATCAAAGAAATGAATAAATTGACTAAGTAGTTTGTAATCAACTCGCATTCAACTGATTAACCCTGCTAAGAATCATTTCATTGAGAAATCGTTAGGAAGCGTAGAAAATTTTGCAAACTAGTTTAATCACACTGTCGTTTTTCCGTAAACAAATCGCCATTGAATATCGTCCTTCAATAAGACCTCTCCCTGGAATGCCTAAGAAAAGTTTGAAGCTTCTCTTCAATGAACGGTCGCCTCCAATACAATCCCCTCAATGTATGAGGACATTTCAGAACAAATACTATTGAAAGAACTAGGGAGCTCAATCCATTTTTGATTTTGCATGCAGCGTGAACTTATCTCAATAAAGAATGAATGGGAGCACGTTTACATATCAGTCTTCTTTTCTCCAACCTCACCGATTGAGATTCAACGAAATTGATCAAAATTATGAAAGATACAAATCTTCACCTCGCGCAAATTACTCCAGTCAACGAGAATATGAACTATCAAACACGTTTTAATGTAACGCATCATCGATTTGTTAAGTTTTCTCTTTGCTCATAAATTGCAATGCGGTGCAATTGCAATAAATTCTTACAATTGCAATATTGCAGCTTACACATTTTTGAAGTTATTATCCAAATAACAACTATGAATTTTTTCACCCTTTGGAAATATTTGGAAGATTTTATCAAAATCAAAAAGTTTAACCCACTTCAAGAGCCATAAAGTTGGGTTGCAATTAAAAAAGGTTAGCAAAGTTAATTAAAGAAGAAAGTCAAGTTAGCTAAGCAAACAATAATTCATTGCGTGAACGAGTGCAAAACTGCGTAATTGAAGGAAAAACAATTATGATGATTCCAGGGTGCTGCGCGTTATGTGCTTTTTGCAAGTCTGTCAATCACATCAAATGTTATTCTAAAAAATGATACAACGATGAAGAAAATGTTTCCATGCAAAAACGGTTGTAATTAAATATTAGCACCTGGAAAGAAAATGTTTGCATTGAGCCGATTGAATCGTTGCACAAGCATATTTTACGTCTTGTTTCAGTTGTGTTTATCCATAAGGAAATTAATCACACGGAACCAATGGTTATTACCCTATAGAGTGCAGATTTTCTCCACGTTACTTCAGTGGTTCAGGTGTTGCATTCGTTACAAACATATAAGAAATATAAAGATATCTGTAGGTGCATTAGAAAAGGCAAAGAAATGCTCGAAAATTTTACGAAAGAATATCATCGAATCTGTGGACATTGCAGCTCAACTCAGCAGATCAACCCAGTGCACAAATTCTTTATGAAAATATTGACAACCAGGCTATACTTGATACCCGTTTTCATACAAGAAGGCTAGCTACTGAAAACTTCGCCTGCTAATTTCCTTCACCTTCATACTTAAACGACATGCAACAAATTTGCATATTCGTATACGACATATTCATCACGATGTTTGTTACCTTCAGGATATTACACAAAACAATTGCCAAACCTATCAACATATCGCCATAACGTGAACGCAACGCTCAAATCAACGGATATTGTCTGTTGGAGAAAAAACAAACAATAGCCTCACACGTGCATTACCACAGTGTCCTCAGTCCATCAGTCTATAGAGAATCTCTCATATCCGGCATAATCTCTGATCCGCAATCGCAATCATCATCAACATGAAGGAAATGTATGATAGCACAATTTGCAAACATAAAAGTGCTTTCACATATACATATCAAAAGTCTTTGACATTATGCATGCTTAGAATGACAGTCAGCTGATATCTCAAACATTTTTTTCAACGGTAGCCACATTAACCATGCGGAGTTTTCGAAAGTTGCCAGACGGTTACCCTACTGGATAGTAGACTCTTTCGAGGATTTTTTTGGAAACAACTATCAACATGGGGATCGACGATGTCGAATTGTACACGACTGAGAATACTTGAATCTTCGAAACATGGACAACTTGTTGAGATGCTGATACCGGAATCAGGTCGCTACCTTTATTAACGTAAAAATTCGTAACAAGAAGATACATTGGCCTCACAGCGGGTTATTTTGCGAATCTGTAAAACCTGATGGAAAGATTTTAATGACAAATTAATAATTTTTATAATCTTCTGAGTAGGAAACCGACTTTTTTCTCCATTCAGCAGTATAAGTTGATGTGACTATTAGGTGACTTTTACTGCATACTGGAAAAGGAAGATGTAACCGATGTTAAATGGACCTGACTGCTTAATGTTCGGAAATACTTTTGGATATCGGATCGGAAACGTTGAGACTTCTGCCTACTAGTGATCTTTAATGTCTACATGCCTGAGAGTTCCAGCCATTTATGCTACTGAGCAATTTTAAATGTTTTCTGAGCACTCCTTGTTATAAACTCTCCAATTAGCTATTCGCTACAGTTAGTGATGAAGTTGTTTTATTAGGGCGGTATTCTTATTTTTGTCACTTTTATTTTAATCCCTTTACAAATATTTTCAATTACTGTGACATATTCTCAGTATTGGTGTTCTGAGATATTAGAAACCATTTCCGCCTCGCTGACAACACCGCCTGTTCAGTTGTCGCGTTCTTCAAAGTCGTATTTGATCGGCTGGGTGACTTACTCAATTTTTGGAATTCCTCCCTCATTCTCCGCCTCCAACAATCTGTAGCGTGCTTAACACGTTTCATGCGTCTTGCCAGAGATTTCGTCAGGCATTCGTGGTGAAAATCCGGTAGCTAACCTGCGATAGTCTGACGTACACGGTGCATAAGTGATTTTCTCTGTGGATTCCGGGTGCTGGCTAATTCTACAAGGAAAAGTTTACATAGCTGTCCATTTCCTTGCGTTCTCTTCCATTCTGATGCCAACTGGTTTAAGAATTCGCAAAAGCATCGCGTGTTGCACTAATGAGCAGACCCGTTCTTATCGAGAGCACCATTTCCTCGTCCTTATACAAACATTTTCTACAGCGCATAACATGCGTATTTGAGGCCGTTTAATCTGCTCAGGGATGTTTCTTCTAGCGAGAACAGGTGTTCTCTAATTTTTGCCTGAGTGGAGTAATTTTCATGTGAATTTGGCAGCGCACCAGCGTTCTATTTATTTCTATCAACCCTCGGCCCCACATTGCATTGGACTGTGTCTGCTGGTCACTAGTTTCAAAAGGCAAGAGGAGGGGATGAGGAAAGGGAGAGCGAAGGTGGCACCAGCGGCACGATCAGCTGTCCAGCACTGTCAGTGCTTTAACTGGTATGGTTGAAGAAGGTTTTCTCACTGGGTGTAGTTGACACTAGAATGATGGGCCATGGAATTGGTTAAGTGGATGGACGAATTTTAGTGGCTGAATTGTGCGAATGAATGTAATCGAAGTTTGCTTGTCGACATCTACGCCGTCTCCAAGGGAAGGACGGTCGAACGGTATGGTGAGTCTTAATCCTTCCTGTGTGGGCTTGGATTAGGATTTTTTATTAAGCCTTAGTGAAGTTACGCGAAAGTTTGAATCTTTTTCTTGCCAGACCCAGGAATCTTGTCCGCGTAAGTAAGCCGTCACGTTTACAGGTATATCGTCGTTTTGAGAGAGCGGATCGGCACTCTCCACAACCACATCCAACTGCCCTCATCTCCATCTAAGTATAGCTGCGGAGAGTGAAAACCATCTTCTCACTGATTACAAGCTACTCCAAAAATGTCCTATGCGAAGTCGAAAAGTTTCATTTAGGTTCATGTCAGGCTTGAAGAATGAGGATTATAATTCATCATATAATGTTATCATCTGTTCCAGATTGGTTTGAAACAGCCAAGCTGTTTAATCACTTTAAAGCTCAATCACTAGACCAGTGAGCGCCATCAGCCATCACTGAAATTGTTTATTTTCCCAGAAAACATAAAAACATCTTCAGCATAAGAAACAATGAAAAACCACTCGAGATAGAATGAAAATATTGTTGACTGAATATCATATGAAGGTTTGGAATGGCTGAACAAGGAATATGTATAGGCATTTATGAACGCTCAAAAAGTGAACAACAGTGAAGGCCACATGGAAAAATATTTGAAGACGAAAGAACCTCACTGATATTGGTGACAGGAAGCGCACTGTCACTTTAGATTCTCGATACTGAAGCATATTTGTTCTACACAATAGGACAGATGTTTTGCGTTTCTTTAACGTGCTTCTTACCATAGCATCATTATACATCATCTTAGATAACCGTGATCAATACCCCAGTCGTAACCGTTGCCGAGGTGTGGTTTGATCCAACACCACACCTATTATAATTTCGTCCACTTACTCATTGGAATTCCTTCAACCGTTAAAATATTTCAGTGTAGAGGATTCTGAAGAATTCCCAGTGGCTGTTTATCCGTATCGTAAACGATACCTACCAGGAAAACCGTGCTCTCAGTGATTCACATCAACTCACTCCTTGTTCCGTCTCTTCGAGCATTCATCAGCGAAGAAATAAAAAATAACGCAGTCGGGAACTTCATCGCGGGAATTTAAAATGGCGTATCATTTGAGGTTCCTGCTGATCACCTCATCGATGGCCGTTTCAAGCGCTTCATTTGTTCCTTTCATCTCCGCGACATAATCCCTTGCCCATTCAAAATGTTCTCTTTTACGACGGGCATTCCAGCAGAGTGGCATCACTCGTTCGATGTCACGCATGTTGTACAATTTGTCGGCTAATTCGACTAGCTTCGCCTGAATATTGTGTTTTATGTGGTTGAAATTCTGTCTACCTTGACGGTCATCTGTTGCATATCCGTAATGGGAGATCTAGTCATTTATCATGGAACTTATCACAGATTAGATAGCAACGACACTCCAGAGCAGAATTAATTTTACACTATGTGGTTGTTCTTGTCAATTACCTAAGATATTGAAGTCTAACTTTAACTAATTTGGAAGAACATATATGATGATCGTTTAGGCGTGTATGCTTTGTGCATAACCCATGAAAACTGCCCATTTCATAGGAACTCAAATGAAAGTGCTCTTCTTGAGAATCATTACTATAATGTCACCTTGCAAGGTATTCAAAACTGCCCTACCATCCTATTTACAGCACTGCTCCCCATCCTAACTAAATATCATACCTCCCTCGTCCACAGTATAATCTGCTTCAAGAATCAAATATCCTACATTCATCACTTTGCAGTTGCTGCAAAGCAATGCATTCAGTACGGTGACAGGAGAAAATCTGTCGAAGCCTTACAGCTTTCGTTTGGAAAATCGATTTAGTGACTCAATGTAGAAGTACTTCAAAATATACTTAAAGTGCTCCAACATATTGAAAAGTGGGCATTAGAGTTATTTTAAAAGTAAATCAAAGCATTTCAATTGTAAATTATTTTAAATGTCAACAGAGATTTCGAATCTGTAAAGAAAGTGCTCAAAAGGTTCATCCCGAATGAGGAAGTAACGTAATAGGAGATTACTATGTTACCTTATGAGACAGTTTCGAAGCATTCCTAATTTGTTTTTCCTTTCTTGCGTCGCGTGATTGTGATTTGTCGATTGTGCATTCACTCACAATTGTAGCAACCTAGAAATGAAATAATGTCGTTATTATTGCAATTCCATCAAATAATATCTCAAATCCTTTCGAGCTTTTGTAATATTTACAGAAATTCAGCAATTAAGGATTCATTGTATCACTTCAATGTCGTTGAACAAAGGAAATTTCCAACATCCCAGCCATTTCTATATTTTCCGTCGATTCACCATTTCTATACATTCACTGTTCAGTGTTACGTCTCATCGACATATTGTTCACGGGAGATCTACCGATTCGGACTTCTTGGGGAAAATCCGCGAGGTCTTCCGCACATAAGAACATGTATCTTTCAGACAATTCCAGTTCTTGAATGGGCGGGGAGTGGTATAAACCGAAAGAGAGACTGAATAAGTAATAAGGGATGAGAAACAAGCTGGTGGAATGACCTATGGTTGTGAGGCTTTTTTATATCTTAGCTTAGGAAATCGTGCGCTGTTACGAACAATGTTTCCTGTGAAGAAATGAGCGCGTTATGTTTGAAAATAAGTACATAACATTCACTAAGTGCGTCCACCATAAAAGAGTTCCTCCGATTGTATGATCGCGATGACCTGGTAAGGATAGCGCTTGCGCCTGTGCGAGGCATCTTTGAAAAATACCCCGCGTAGACCAGCACACTTACCACCGTTGATAGACTTTTAGGGTTGAAGGAGGGTGAACGGTGTCTAACCTATGATTGCATCGGTGAACTGAGGTAGTGCTAAGCACTAGTCTAAATGGCAATCGATAATAAAGACAGAAAACAAGCATCAAGAAGATGGTACTGTTCAAACTTAAAATTTGTTCTCATCTTATAAAGTATTAATCCAGAGAATTGTACCTCATGTCCAAACATCTCCCTAATCTCGATGTACGTTGTTTCCGTATCCTCAAGGATATCGTGTAGAATTGCTGCTACTATCGTCACTGCATCATAAACTTTCGCTTCATTCGTTAAAATATATGCAACACCTGTAAATAATTGTGTTGCGTGATGTCACTTCGTGGTGTCATTTCACCAAACAGTTTCCAGTTGCCGCAGATGTTCTATCATTAGTGTAGTTATATCTTAACAAGCTGGAACTTAAGTGGAGAGTGATTCATGGATTCTTATATAACATTTGAGCGTAAATGTTCTACAATCTTACAGAAAAGTTTTTGGGATTAGTTATGTTATCTTAAAAGGTTCCCAAATGCTGCAGTAGCAAAACCCAAAGAAGCCATCTTGAAAGGCAGAACAGGTACAGACCGGAAAGAAATAAACGAACGAATAACAAGAACGGACTGTAACTACTTAAAGATTCCGGTGTGATAAGTTTCTCTTAAAGAAAAGTAGCTGAATGAACGTTTATGCTTGATGAGACGCCCGATGATCTTCTTTTCGGGGCTACGGGAGCTCTCCATTTTTTGATTCTTCATTGATTCGAGTTATTACATTCTTCCCCAACTTCTAAACCTTTCTTGCAGTCACCGCCTGAAATTCACCTTCCATTTAGCACAACGATTAACATGAGTTAATCGCATTTCCTAATCAACTACATTAGTTCCAGCATAAGTCGAATTCAGGCAAACGTGAAATGCGCAACTGAGCTTACCGACTGGATGATTGATAAATGGAGTCCGTGCTGGGTCCGCTCTCCGTTGACACCGATGCCTTCTAGCCGCAAGATCTACCGCTTTCATGATGACAGTCACATCACAGAGCTGACTGTCAATTTCGTTCTCCTCGTGCAGTGGTCTGTTATTCTCTTCAGGATCCCTCAGTTTTAAGTTTTCGATTCTTTTCTCTTCTGGGATTCCTGCACAGATATTACCAGAGTTTTGCTTGCCCGGAACAATATCGCGTAAGCGGGAGGAGATGCAACTTTTTCTGGGAGACGACCACCTTCAGACATTCTGAAAATGAGGAAAATTTAAGCTAAATTATAGAACGTTGACGAGCGACCTCCATGTTGCCTATGTTTAGTTTCAAAGCGACATAATGCATCGTTCAAGGTAGTATATGGATGCTGTGACTGTATATTGACAGCCAGTTGGAAATTTGAGATGCTTAAGAATCAAAGTTCAAATTGAAATGAAAAACGAAATAATTTTCATGGATTCTTTAAGTTTTATTGCATCAGAGCGAATTGCGGTGAAGAAGGTCATGTTTTTGTGCACACTTTACACACAAAAATTCACTACTCTCATTCCTTTGGTACCAAAGTTGAAACTGCTGAAGGAACGGACTGATGTAGACATGCACGTGTCTGTATACGCGGACACCAAGTTGCTATATTGCACTTTTACAAAGGAAACTTGCAAAGTTTGTTTCTTTTGCGATCGCACTGAGCAAATTTACACAGGAGCATTAAATAATACAAGAAGCACCTCGAATCAAAAAGAGAAAACTTTCTACCGGACAGCTGTTGCGTCCGTGGTGCTGCGGTGATGTGAGGTAACGTAGATGAAGATGGCGAGTTGACGATGTGTGGACGAAGAGAGTTGTGGAAGAGCAGTTTATGAGACGAAGAGAACCCAGCTGTACTGACTCGCACACACGCACACACACAGAACAATGGAAATGTACTCACGTGACCCTCATCCCGATATTGCGCCTGGTCACCGGCGGGCTATACATAGCAATATTTGCCACGTGACGCGGCGTTGCGCAATACTGTTTCCGATGTGCTGAATCATCACCACATATCCAACAAAAGCTTTTCATGTTTTCGTGCAAAAAATCAGAAATAAAATATTATGGCGAAAATTATACCCTCTGTTTCAGACGATGCTTCCATTTTCTGGCGTCAAGACGACGCTTGATGGTGTCAAGAAATGACAAGGGATGGAGTTCCATAAACACAAACCACCTTTTGTCTTGTAAAATATGTGTTTTTCTCAAAACGAAGAGCTTGGCCAGTGAATAGCAACGATCTCCAGTAAAAATTATTCACCAACGAGGAGAACACGAAACGGACAACAATTTGGAAAAATATAGGAGCATATTGTGAACAAGGTGGCGATGAATGGAAATGATGGAGTGAGGACATCACCACCCACTTATAATGCAACATTTCGAAATAGCAATGAAATACGCCTCTTAAATTTTGCGAAGAGAAGAGTGGCATTCCCCTCAAGTGACAACCTCGAGGATTATATGAGCAAGCTAAGCGTTATGGCGGTCGACTATATACCTTGCGATAGCTCAACTGATATGTGATTGTGCTTTAGGCGTTCCCATGCTCATGATGTGAGGCATTAAATCCGTCCGTGTAGGAACCGACATGCCTCGACTATATGGATGGTGCCACAAGCGGCACGTTTGACATCCTTCGAACAGAGATCGCCCAATCCGTAAAAGCAGAGCACGCATTTTGAAGCGTTGCGACAGGAATTATCGTAGAGTCCGTTGCAAGAGAAAAATTTACGGAAGGTAGGAACAGCTGTTACAATTAGGCGGAAAGGCAGATCATGATTACTGAGGATGAGTAACAGTTCGCCTATGAAGGGGTCGCTAATGTAAAGAATGATAACCGGTGCACAAGTGTCATTCGCGTTGCCTAATCCCTTTGCAAAATGACAAATAGAACGACTTTGAAATTCTATGTGGTCTCAGCCTGCAGTGTAGCTAACCTTATAGCCATTGCTTTTAAGTACTGACAACGCCTGACCACTTATCAGTCGAATGCTTTTAAAAGATTGATTTAAATTGACAGAGCTGATGATATTCAAAAAGTGAGAGACAACATTGCGTCTGATGAAGGGAATGGGAAGGGGTGGGAGGGGGGGGGGAGCAGGAGTGAATTCTTATTTACAAGAATATTTGAAGAGGAGGGTTTCGTAAATCAGTTGAATTTACCATTAACGTGAGAAATAGATTTGTTGAGGAAGGGAACCCTCCCGTCAGCAGGGGTTTCTATAGTCAGAGAGACAAAAGGACCAAAATTGTTGAGAAGATCAAAAATGCACTTAAGTTCCATGAGTAACTTTGTTCGCCTATGCCCCTTCACTTTTCTTTCATGCCTTCCTTAACGGTAGAATGAGTTATAGGAGTGAATATTCCATTTTTTTTAAATGTTCGAAAACACTCTCTACTATTGTAAACGCAGTTGAATAGAGTTTCACGTTGCGTCGCCGCTACAAGCCTTCCATCAGCTAATATGTATGTTTTCGTGACATACTTCAGAAGAAGTTATTGGTCGTTCACATTTCACACAGTAGCCGTTTCCCAGTCCAAAAATTGACATAGTGAAGGAAAATCCTCTTTCATTTGAGTTGCCAATACTGTTCCACTTTTCTTGTTGCTAATAACAAAGAAGTTGAAGTGGAAAAGCGCTGAGTGCTGTAGTTGTCAGAGTAGACAACAGCAGACTACAAGCCATGAGGGCTCTTATTTTGCTTCAAGTATCATAAAATAAACAGCAACCCGCTTCTACTTAAGTGAAAATTTACATCGGGAACCACGGTTTTGGCCGGATTTCGAAGTCGAGCAACTGATCCAGAACACTATGAGCATTGAAATATGTACCGTTGAGGAGTGGTCGATTGCTAGGCATACATTGCTCTCTACTTCGGGTATTCACGGCTTCCCACATGACTTCGAAGGTTCCGTAGCGACTTGTCGAGAACGACCGTTTTTTTCGATACGTTTCCCACGATACAACCATATAATTAAAAATTACATTAGTAGCATTATGTTTGGCTGCTCTCTTTCGAGCAAGTTCCTCACGGAGGGCTCTCGGGTAGTCTTTTGTTGTGATTATAGTCTAAGGGACGCTTCAAATACACGCAAGAGTTATACAATGACATGAGTGTTGTCAACCACAACCTATATGAGACGATTGCAATCTGTGTTAAAAACTCCCATCTGATGCAATTCCAGCTGCACGGCATCTTCATTCAAATAATTCAGTACCTACCTAACCACGGTGATGCTGACACCTGCACGCTCCTGTGCATTTTCACTCACGCTGATTATCAGCATGCTATATTGGCGTTTCTCTTGCTCCGAAGGTTCCTGCTGCTCGTGCGAAATGTGCTTAACAGTGGCATCGTTGCGTAGCGACCCTTTTCTGTCAAGCAGTTTATCGACCTTTGGATTCAAGTTCGTATTGATGAGCCTTCTGATTTATGATAAAATAGCAGAGACGATCTCGTGAAGTAAATTAATAAGAGCCGCTTTCAGACCATGTTCTTATAAACCAGTCTTGAATTAAATAACATCCCACTTTATTATGTGCTTTTCCCTCACTCAAGACGTGTACGGATGAAGCAGCGATAAGGGACCAAGAATCCTCTGAATTGTACTCACTTTGATCAAGTTTTTAAAGGTGGCTTTTCCTCTTTATGCTATAAAAAAATGTTCCAATATAACCAGAATTTTCGGTGAGAGGCACGGAAACTCTCAACAATTAAATTTCTTCCTGACGCTTTTTAAAGTCTTTCGCTAACTCGAGCAATAAAATACCGCTCGCTCCAGATGCAGTTCCATGCTGCTTTTTGAAGCAAATCGCATCGGCAGTCCCGGTCCCACTAAGTAGGACTTTCAAAGAAGCACTTCTTGTTGTACATTGCCTGCCAAGGAACGCAACTATTGTCATTACTATATTGAAGGAACCTCCATTTGACTGTATGAAAGACTATAAACCGGCCACTTTCACATCCTCTCTGTGCAAGGTAATGGAGGGAATTGTAAAAGATTTCATCCTAGAACACCTCATAACTAAAAACTGCTAAATGGATTTTTGCCTGCAATCAACTGCGTCGTAGTTGGTATCCTTTATGAACGATTGGCTCATGACAACAAAGCAGCAAATACAGACAGATCTAGTGAACATCGATTATGTAAAGATGGTTATCCACAAGAAATGGCCGGAAATATCTCCCACAATTATGAGCGTATCATTACTTATAAATGGATTGTTTTGGGTTGTAATTGATAGATCGTCTTCTGGAAATTATGAAATAATTAGCGGAATACCTCAAGAATGCGTTCTCGGATCGGTACTTTTTTGATGTACGTAAATAATATACATTGCATATTGAACATAGGGAGCAGACCAGTTGAAACCGAGAATAGAGCTTCCCGCTCTTTACAGAAACGTTTTTCACTGTGCATAACTGATGTATTTTCATCCAATTTTATGTTTTTAGCAAGAACAGATGTTCAGAATTAAGAGATCATGAAAATGCACTCCGAAAGGAAGGCGTCGCACTACTGGATTGGTTTCTTTACCTAAGCAAAAGTTTTCCTGTGAAGCTAGCAGCTTACCACCGTTGTATTTATTTGAATCACTTCTCGGCTCCACATAGCATTGGTCTGTTTATGGTGGTCACTAGTTTCAAACAGCAAGGGAGGGGGTGAAGGAAGGGAAGAGGACGAGAAAGGACATCAGGCAGTGATCATCTGTCCAGCATTGCTGACGTATTAGCTGATACATTTAAAGAATGTTTGCTCGACTGGGTATTTTCACACTACAATGATGGGGCTTGGATTTGGGTAATTGGACGGACGAATTTTAGTGGCTGAATTGTGCGAATGAGCGTAATCGAAGTTTGCTTGTCGACATCTACGCCATCTCCAAGGGAAAGACGGTCGAACGGTATGGTGAGTTTAATCCTTCCTGTGTGGGCTTGCCCTAGGATGAGATGGGAGTTTTTGAAGCATTAGTGGTTTTCGTGAAAATTCGAATTTTTTTCGTATATAGTCCAGATAACTTGTCCGCGTAAGTAAGTATTCACATTTACAGGTAAATATAATCCTTTCGAGAGAGCGGGTCCCCATTCCCCGCAGCGGAATCTTTCTTCTCTCACTTGCAGCTAACTGCAGCTGCAGAGAGTGGAAAACCTCTCCTCCTTGACTATATGCGGTTCCAAAAATTTCACTGAGGTCTCATTATTTTAACTAGATGTAAGACCTCAACAATGAGAGTCATAATGCGTCATATAATCTTGTCAGCTGTTTCGAGTCGGCTTCATCGATTTAAAGCTTAATCGCCAAGCCGTTGAATACCATCAGCGATTGTCGAAATTGTTTATTTTCTCAGATAGCAGAAAACGTATTAAGCATATGAAGGAGTGAAATACATTCGAGATTCAGTGAAAATATTCGAGGGCGGATATCGAATAAAGATGTACAATGGCTGAATAAGAAATCAACATTGACATTTTTATAGACGATCGAAACAACAGCGAGAGGTGCATTTAAAAACATTTGAAGAGAAAGGAACTGTAGTGATCTTGGTGACAGGAAGTGCATTGTCACCTTAGTGTCTCGACCTTGAAGTATCTTTGTTCCACGCACTTTATGACAGCCTGCTTGCGGTTTTAAACTCTTGCCTAGTTGGCGCCGATCTGCTTAGGCAGCCTGTGTTAAACTTGATTCCTATCCTAATCATGACCATTACCGGGTGGCGTTTAGTTTGTGGACATGTTGAGGTGGGTTGATGATGTCGACTTCGATTGAGGTAATCCCAGTCGCGATTAAGTTCCGATCTGTTGTTTTTCCAATGGAGAGCTGTGTTGTTTCTTAAAAGAATCCTATTCAAAGGCGCTGTTGCATACGTCAGTAAAGTACCGGAATACGTCAAATGAAGTACCAGAATAAATTGGTTGCTTGGAATGCATATTATAATGCAAGAAGTTTAAGAAATACGTTGTTAAACCCTACTATTTCAATATGTTACAAGTTCATCGCTAGGTTGCAGTTGAAGATTCACATCGATCAGCGAGCTACGTGAATAGGAGTTCATTCAAAGGGAAGGGAGGTATAGGAGTGAAAGAGGAACAGCAGGGGGCTATGGGAAGAGAAGAGCGGAAGAAACTAGAGTAAGAATGAGGGAGTGGTTTTAGCTTGTTCCAGAACTGCTTTCCTCTCCCACAGACCACTAAGCGAACAAACGTTCGACTTTCACTTGCATGTTTTTTTTTTCACTTGTTTACTGGAATTCATTTTACCATTACCTTATTTTGGTGGGCGGAATTCCGAAAAATTTTGTTGGACACCCATAGACGTATATCATACGTGATATCCACCGGACTTGCGAAAGGTGCAGTGATACTTCACAGCGGTATATATCCGCAAACACATCCACATCAAAGAATTATTTGTTCTGTTGCTTTCAATATTCATCAGTGAACAAAAAGAAAAAGTGAAAATTATTACAAGCTGAGAACGCCATGACGTATCATTTGAGATTCCTGTTGATGACATCATCTATGGCCATTTCAAGCGCTTCGTTTGTTCCTTTCATTTTGGCGACATAAACTTTTGCCCATTTGAAGTATTCCTTTTTATGACGGCCATTCCAGCCGACTGGCATCACTCGTTCGATGTCGCGCATATTGTACAACTTGTCGGCTAATTCGACCAGCTTCGCCTGAACTCTACGTACGGCTATCTATCGACAGATGTGAAATTCTGCATCATTTTAGCTCGGCGATCATCTGCTGCTTAGTATTGGGCGGTCTATTCTGTCGTCATGAAACTTATCATTGATTAAGTTTTAATTCTTCAAAAGTCCGTATTGATGGACCCCGAAAAGTGAAAAAATAGTATCGAATATCAGTTTGCAGCCATATCGGCCATGTAATTTGGAGCTCCTCTTCAAAAAAAAAAAACAACTTACTGAGGCTGAACATAAATTTTTTCAGCAGAAAGTAAAGCCATTTTATAAGTTTGTATGAGATACCATGTGAATGTTGTGGTTAGGGAGGACACAGTAAGTATACATTAGACAGCAGAAACACTAAACAATAGATCCAGCTCTACGGCATGGGGCTATATTTGCTGCTGACTTGAAAACTGAAACATTTTGCTAGGTAGTAATTTTTTTTTCACTTATTTGCTTTAACTTTTCCACCAACATAAGGAAATGCCACATTCCATAGGAATTCCTAACTGAACAAAACTGTTCTTGTTGAGAATCCATAGCATTATGTCAATCCTCCCCCAAAACACATTATAGGCCCCTTCCTATCTGTGGTTAGTCTGCTTAAAAGATTATATGCTCTAAGTCAATCATCCCGTTGTTGTTGCGTTGTAATACAAACGCTGTGAGAACGCAATGAAACCTATCAAAACTTATCTGCTACTCCAACAATTGCCTTAATTTGATATAAATACTCAATGCGAAAGTATTTTATAGAATACTGAATACACTTCAAATAATTTGCAAATGAAAACATAAATTACAGGATATTCAAATTTTGAATTATTTTAAGTATCGAAGTAAATTTTACACTTGCACGTAGGGGGACGCATGCTGAAGTCATTAGGCGATATAAAATATACGCCTTCGCGGAGATCCCATCAAACCACTTGAAGAGATTTAAACCTTATTAGAATAGTACGAATTTATAAGGTGATTATATTACCTTATGAGAAAGTTTCGATGCATTCTCAATTTGTGCTTTCTTTCTTGCGTCGCGTGATAATGATTTGTCGATTGTGCATTCACTTACAATTGTGAAAACCTAAAGATGAAATAACGCCATCAACAATCGCAATGCTCTCTAATAATATCTCAGTTTTCTTGATTTTTTATAAAATTACCAAAAATTCAACAGTCCAAAATATTTCCATATTGGCGACCAATTACAAAAAAAAAAATTCAATATCGTAGCCATTTTTTTCCTTTTTCGGCGATGTATATTTTTACATACCGTCCAATGTCTTCCACCTCCCTAGAAATGTCGTTTTGTAGTGACGCTCAATTTCATATAACTCATGGAAAATGCAAGAGGATTTCTGGATATAAGAAAATGAAAATACACTTCTCATTGGAACCCCACCTTTTGAATAGGAAAGAAGTGATGCAACCGCAAATCAGATAAAAAGTAAGTAACAACGAATAAGAAGCAAAACGGATACTCTTATACTCATGGTTATGATGCTTAATATATCTCAGCTCAGCAAATTGTACAGTCTTAATAACAGAGTCCCTTGCCAAGTTTTATGCGCCTTCTGCTTAAAAACGAGTCTTATCACTCACTAGCTGCTTCCACCATAAACGGGTCGTTCCGATTCGATGCTCGAGATAACTTCTTAAGTATTACGTTAACATCTATAAAACGCATCCTCCAAAAATCCTGTAGGTAGATTGATACATATCCTGTCTTCGATTTACTTATCGGGTGGGTGGTGGATGGCGGACTGAAGTAGCGCTAAGCTCAAGCCTAACAGCAGTTGGTAACGAAAGGTGGAAAACAGCAAGGTGATCGTACTGGTCGAACTTAAAATTGGTTCTTACCTTAGAAAAAATGAATTCAAAGAATTGTACCTCATGTCCAAACATCTCTTTAATCTCGTCGTACGTTGTTTTCGTATCCTCAATGATATCGTGTAGAATTGCTGCTACTATCGTCACTGTATCATACACTTTCGCTTCATTCGTTAAAATATATGCAACACCTGTAAATAATTGCGTTGCATATGGTGACTTCGTAATGACGTTTCTCGAAACAGCTTCCGGCAACCAGAGATACTGTATCATTGCTGTGAAAAAACCCCAGCAAGTTAGAGCTGGGAGGGAAATTGATTTACGAAATCTTACGTACCAATGAGACGCAAACGTTGGATTATATTGGAAAAACAGAAATGCTGGAGTTAGTTAGTTACATTGGCTAACGGCAAATCAAATCCAGAACACAATCTGTCTTGGCAAATAGGACAGCACAGATGAGAAACAAAGAGTTAAATAAATGACAAAGAATTTTCGATAATTAAAAAACCGTGGTGTAGAAAGTTTTTCCTAAACGACATTAAACAAATGACCACTAATGGTTGGTGGAACGCTGGCAGTTTCCTTTTCGGAGCTCTTGCATCATCCTGATCTTCTAATTCTTGTCCGACCCGTAATGTATTACCCTTTCCTTCCACTTCTCCACCTTCCCTGCAGTCGTGTTTAAAAAGCCGCTGCCCATTAAAATAACCAGCACTAGGAATTCATTTCGTTTCCCAAAGAATTGCAACTACGTTGGTAGCTCTGAAATTTATTTAGCTGTAAAGTATAAGATCGAGCTTACCTATTGGATGGTTGATAAACGGAGTCTGTGCAGGGTCCCTTCTTCGTTGGTGTCTGTGCCTTCTAGCAGCAAGATCTGCCGCTTTCATGATTATTGCTACATCGCAGAGTGGACTATCAATGGCCTTCTTCTCGGGCAATGGTCCACCATTCTTTTTAGAATCCGTTAATTTTAAGTCGTCGATGCTCTTCTCTTCTGTTATTCCTGGACAGATACTATCAGAGTTTTGCTGGCCCGGAAAAATATCGCCATAAGCTGGAGGCGGTGCAGCTTTTTCTGGGAGAGGACCACCTTCAGCCATTCTGAAAATGAGGAAAATTTAAGGTAAATTATAGGACATTGACGAGCGACCTCCATGTCGCCTTTAGTTAGTTTGAAGGGGACATATTGCATCATTCAAGGTAGTATATAGATATTGTGATATTGACATCCAGTTAGAAATTTGAAATGCTTAGGAATCAAAGTTTTAAAATGAGATGGAAACTGAAATGATTACATGGATTCATTAAGTTTTATTGCATCAAAGTGAGTTGCAGTGAAGAAGGTCATGTTTTTGTGCACATTTTTACACACAAAATTTGATAACTCTCATTCCTTGAGTACCAAAGTTGAAACTCCTGAAGAAGCGGACCGATGCAGACATATATATTTCCGCATACGCATGCTCCAATTTGCGTTAATGCACTTTTGCATTACATATTATTGCACTTTTGCAAAGGAAACTTGCAAAATTTATTTCTTGTGCAATTGCACTGAGCAGATTTACACAAGTGCATAAAATACCACAACTAATATTTCACAACAAAAAAGAAAACTCTACTCGAAAGCTTTTCATTTTTTTCATGCAAAATATGAGAATAAACAAAACGTTGTGATTAAAAAGATGCTTCCACTTTTTGTCGTCAAGATGGTGTTTGATGGCATCAAAAGATCATAAAGGATGTACTTCGAAAACGTCAACATAAGACAGCTTCTATGTAACACGAGTTTGTCGGAAAATTAATGTTGCATTATGTGAATAAGCAACGATCTCTTTCAACGTTTTCAGTAGTCGGAGTTTTTTTTGATTGTATGGGCTGCAAGGGTAACTCACAATTGACTAAGAAATGGGTCCAAAGAAAGTCGAGCCTCGTATCTAATCATGATCTCTTTTCACTAAATCTCATCCGAAATTATGCTGAAATGCACTTATAAATAAAAGAAAAGCGGAGAATATCTATAGCTGAGATATAACATATGCGACCTACCAAACTATGATGACGACAAACGTTATTTCATTATGAGGTCATCCACATAGATAAACTTATATTTCTCCCAAAGAGACCACTAAAAAAAATTTCTTTAAATTACATTTTTACAATTATATGTGCAAAAAATATCATTTAAAGTGAATCAAAAATTTTTTTTCAGCAGAGTTAAATTTATTCCATTTCAATGAAATCAGACAGACGCAATCATTTCTAGACGCTCAACGAAGTACTCTCCAGTCCACCCATAAAATATTTTGAAAGCGCGAGTTAAAAATATTCGATGATATTAAATTTCTATGATATTTCAACCAAGTCACTTTAAGTTTTTCATGGCAAGGCGGATAAATGAAAGTTAGTTTTTGTTCTCAGCGTTTCATTCATCAAATATATAAATTATTTTCAACTTATATTTTATGAATTTTAAAATGAATTATTCTGTTTATGTGGAATATTTTCAGTGAAATGTTTCTCTTTTTTTGAGATCCTACAGAAAATTGAAATATTTACTAATCAGATTCCGAAGTGCAATTAAAATCTTCGTAAACAAATGATCTAAAATTACAACGATATCGGCTAACTATGAAATATTCGTCACAACAACAATTCAACGCATGTGCAAGATGAAATGACAGAACGAAAAGATGGCATCAGGGCATCGTCATTTTACGTTAGTGGGCACAGCAATGGTCGGCAAACTCGTTTTGTCTCTCCCTCCCCATACGGGCACGACGTGTCACTCTGCTCCCTTCCGTCGTCTTGTTATAAGCAGCAACCATAAGATCCGGTTCCCAACCGATATCCACAAATTCCCATCGCATTATTCATTTCTTAAAACCGGTATGGAGAAAAGCAGCAATTGTTTTCTAGAGCGGTGTTCATGTTTTAGCGATGTTCATATATTTCAGCCGAAACATTTCACTGCGTATGTTTGGAGTGATGCAGAAAGGATAGAGAATAACGTATCTGGATATTTATATATTAGTTTTCAGCACATCTGTTGACTGGATAAGGAAGTGATCGTTCGACGAATCCAGCAAACGCTTATTAAATATGCGAAAGCTAGTCAATCGAAACAGACAAATAAACAAACAGACAGACAAATAACGGACAGATATACTGCAACAGTTATTAACACTTGAAAATATTAATAGATGAATTTTTATTAGTATTTCATTGACTTGAAAAATACACTGAACTATAGAGTGGATACTTTTAAATCGTTCATAAAAGACGCTTTTTAAAAATTCACTTTCATTTATCTACTCACGAAAAAAAAAACTCTGAAATGTTCGGCTATGAGGTTCAGGCAAGTAAATGTGTGGCAAAATGCGATCATTGAGGAGTAATTCGAGCTTCAAATAAAGTTTTCATTGCTAAAGCGGTTGGTAATGATCTATAGGCGATGATAATGAATCACCACATGGCATTATTATCTTATCAGTAGATTTTAAGTTTGCTATTCCGATGCACAAACGTCCTCTCAACAAATGCGTCAATGTGTTCGCTCTATTTTTGGTAGGTTTATTGTGTTGCAATGTTGCTAGCATTGATCAAGTTGCTTCATTTTCCATCGATATGCTCCTCACTAACGAATATTCAATGATGGAAAAATATTGCTAAAGAAGCAAACATGCAAACTGCACCTTTTTATATTATCGAATCTTCAGGTGCATTTTCAACAAATAATTTCATTTCTATCTTTTTATCGATGATAGAAACGAAGGTAGAGCCGGTAGAAATCCACAATAATACTCTCATCTAATGAATTTTCTTCGAATATATTCTTGATTCGTTGAAAAGGGCTTGGGAGACATAGAAAAGGAAGCTTGCGAAATATGCACGTTTGCATTCTGCGTGCCTCATAAACCAGTTCCTTATATTCTTCGTTATCAAATACCATATGTGCTCAATAACGTCTTCAACATATTAATTAACTCAATCGTTCGCAAAAGTCCCCCCCCATAAACGTTTCAATTTTTTGCAATCTGAGCAATGTGAAGTGGCAAACGAAATGACATAAAGTGCATGCAAAGTTATCCAAGTATTTTTAGAATTTAACGTAGAAAATAGTATTGGAAATCTCGCTTTGGCGTACAATTGCCCAAGAGATCTCGTTACTATTGCTTCAATGGTTTCCGTGTTGAAATTATCAGGCAGATATATAGACAATGCGCATATACGCATAAGCTTGACGCCACTATAAAATACTTTAATTAAAAAAGTGTTCAGAGCGCATAGAACTTTCGAAAACGATTCTATCTTCGTTTCTAACAGATACTCTTAAGCAATTTAATAAATTTGTCTTTGCGAAGCATAGTATAGTGAAGCTGTACTTATCCATATGTATCCATGCCTGCGTGTGTCTGTCTGCGTCTGGCTATTAGATATTTCCTACTCGGGGTAACGGATTTCGATGGGCATAATGCGTATGATAGGCTGACCACCCTTACTAATTATCAGATTCGCCTATATGCTTCGAAGGCATTTAAGAATGCTTCAGTGTGCCTAAAATTTTGCATTAATTATGAAACCCAGCTGTGTTACTTTCGCCGCTGATAGTGCAATAAAAACGGCCCTTTTACACGAGATTGCGATCATATCTATACAATTTGTTATCGATTTAAAGTTGATGAGATTATGAGTAGAACTGCAAAAGTGCATAACGTGCCAACTCCATGGCGTGCTTTCTCACTTTTACTAGAAACCTGAATGGCGAAATGGTATCAGACGGAGTTACGTCCAAGTATTTCGACATGTTTCAGCATTGCTGATATGGTTGACATCAGGACTGCGTTCGCAGCCACTTGAGGGAAGCAATTTCGACGTTGTGACCACATCACGAAGTAAGCTTCTCTCATAGAAATTGGTCGCTATTTGTATGTTGGCGTTTGTCTGCAGACAAAGAAGACTTGTGATTTTTATCCTTCTGATAGAGCCGACACATAAAGGCTAAGGTTGCCAACCGCTGTGTTAAGTAGGCTATGTGCTGATGAAACGTCGTTGCAAGATTCCTTGATGCAACGTGCGAACGCTTACTGCCAATAAACTCAGAAAAAAGGAAACTGACGCGTTTGGTTGATCATCCTTAGCGTCATGCAGTACGTCTTTAAGGAAAGCAGTAAACAACTGTGGACAACAGAGCAATTTGATATGCAGTATACCTTATAGCACCAATGCTTCTCGTCTCCTCCCTCCCCTGTTACCTCTCCCTAAATGGCACAAAATTTGCCACCTCCCCCTCCCCCTCCCCCTACGGTAGTTGGATGCATGGATGTGGCTGTCACTGAATATTCGATGCAACCGCATAACTTATTTTCTTGCTTCTAGCATGCTATGAGTTTTTAGTCTCTGTATGTTTATTACTAACACGCGACATTCTACATCCATGTATAAGCAACCTTCCCTCTGATCGTGCTGAAAGAAAAAGCCTATTCACAAAAAATGTCTACCTGAATTATCCAGTTAAATCAAACCAAGCTTTTCATAATTTCGTAGCGATGATTTGATTTTCCATTGATGTGCTCAATCATCCAAATATCTGATGCCCGATCTGTTGAATGAACAGCATGGAAAGTAGCACCTGATCTAAGCATTTTTTTAAGTTGAGGTAACTCTGTCAACTGCCCAACCCGGTTCGTTGATTGACCTCCGGCAAATTCATTCGAGTGGCGCTTGGTACGTTAATTCACCGGGTGGCATTTTGCAACTTTTTGCTATTGGTACCTTGACTAGTGACGATGAAGTGAGCATAATCGTTAACGGATCGAGTGTTTTATACAAGTAAGTCTATTGTGAAAAGTTGAATAACAGTTTCGGTAACTGCTGTAGAAAAATAATTTCTCAGTTATTTCAACTCTGTCATTTAGAGAACTTTGGAAACTTTGTTTTTGGGAACTTTGGTTGATTCATAGAACTTTTCCATCGCTACAGAGAGATTTTTTTGTTTCCGAAATTTTCCTTTATATCCATTCGGAATTTGATTTATACTCCCTTCTACACTTTGTCGGAATCTTATTGCATCTTTCGTTGGGGCGTCGATCATGTTTTGGCCTAAGGAGTTTAAATTTTCTAAGGGGTTCAGTAATGGTCTTAATTCTTTGGCTTTAAATATGTATTTGAGAAATGAACGTGTCACGAATAAATTTTTCCTCAGTAGGAAGAAAGAAAGACTTCGACAGATTTGCAAATTTTCGCCTATTTAACCTGTAAGAGTCATAATTCTATAAGTATATACACCGCTTGGACTATTGTACCTAGACAGTAATTATCTTCTCTTTACCTGGAGGACAATATCTGCTTTTGTTACCAGCTTGCACTAATGAACTATTTGAATGAACAATATTTTGAATTAATCTTTGAGCATTACGTTGGGATTTGTTCGAATATCCATTAGATCAACTTCTTCGATGGTGAATCTTTCAGTACCTCAGAGTTTATAAACTCAAACGATGGTATAACGGTGACTACTCGTCAAATTATCATACGATATCCTGATCTAGTACACAACGAAACAAATGTTCTCTACTATGTACGCGACGTTAACTGTAAGTATTATAAATATCAAACGATCCATATACCTATAGCAAATTTCCGTTGTTATTAAAATAAAGAAATATTGCTTCATGAAGGACGGAAAAATCGTTTATTGGTTAGGAATTATGAAGTTATTAGTCTATACTGTAATATTTTCCACTGAAACTTTTTAATATTTATTTTCCATAAATGTTGGAATTAATAAAGAAGGCTATAGAAACATCTTACATATTGACCTTGTATTTATATTATTTTGTTTTATTTCATCGTATTTCATAAAAACAATCCGATTTTATTGTCGTGAAAAAATTTTCATTAATTTTCTCATAAAATGAAAAAAATTAAAAATATAAATTTCCACCGATTGAATATAACCATAAATTATAAGTGAAAAAAAATTTTTTTTTCAGTACGCAGAAGTGATTGCGGCGATCCGCTCGTTATTGCAAACGTCGATGCAAATATATCATTTAGTGGGTATTTTATCATTTTCGCATTCCGATTATTACAGGAGGAATATTCATTCGATTTCGATTTTGTGCTCCATATGTTGGAGACTCGTTCTCTTATCGTTTTATCAAAAAAAAAAAGAACGCCTCCATCGCATATTGTAGTTTCCGAGTTTTTTGGAATCTGCAGATTAAATCTTCATTCAAAATAGAAGCTTTCAACCTACTTCTGCAAAATCATTAAAACAGTGACCCAGGACGGCATCATATATACCCACAAACGGGAAAGCATGGAATGAGTATGTTACCGAATCCTGTTAGAAAATGTGCATTTATAGAAGCAGAAAAATTCATCCAACGAAATCAGTTGAGAACAACGCGCTGCCGGACTCTTTTTACGTGATTACCGATGTTGATTTTTAATAATGTTATAAAGGGATTTTAATTGTCTTGTTTTGCTTCTTGCTTCATCTGTGGCTGGAAAATGTCTTCCTTTAGCTTCAGCCCCATTCTAGACCAAAAGTTTTCCACTCTCCAGTGTTCGCTCGATACCAGTAATCTCGCCCGCTTCTCCTCCGCCGCTTTACCTTCCAACCCAACTCGCTCCCTGCATCCCTCTCTCTCCTCCAATTATGACGTCAAATTTTGATCGCTACTCGCACGATAAATTCCTGCCGACTTCATGACGTAGCAGCTTCGCTTTTTCTTTCACATTGAACATCGTGGGCTTAAAGTAGAACTTTTGTAGATGCTTAGCATCTTATGCTAGTTTGCTGCTTTTGGCTCTTTAGAAGCCTAGTCTTTTGGTCCCCATATAAATCTGGCTGAAAACTTTGTAAGTGTTTAACCAGAAAAAACTTCTTCCGCCGGTTTTCCAAAGACAAAATATTTTAAAGAAACACATCAATCGATACGCAAATAAAATACATAGCGGCGTATTTCGGTCGATCAGTATATGCTGATATCGATACCTCATCTAATTTGTGATTTCATAAGTTTGATGCCGTATTGAACAAAGAGTGATTTTTTGCAGGTAGTAACATATCATGGAGCTGTGATTGTGCTGTGACAATAATTTCACTAACAGAGGCTGCTGACGACTTGTACACAATTGCGTTCACACACCTCAGCACCACTTCGACAACAACGTAAACAAGTGCTATTGCAAACCTCTATTCAGATCCATAATCCATCGAGAATTACGAAAAACAGCGAATTTCAACTGATAAAGCAACTATCCCGAAAGGAAACATCATTTGATTGTCGTATCAGAATATCATCACTGAAAACTCATATAAAGTTTTTCAGCAATTCTAAACAAGAAAGTGAATTTCTCTTAGCGTCGATAGGCCTCACAATGCTAGTCTCATCTCCTCCTGCCAACTTCTTTAGACGGATTCAAATTCGGCTATGACAAAACCAAGGAGCAAAGTTGCTTCCTTGGTTTTGATTCCGTACCCGAGCGTTACAGTATTTTTCGCTTTGGAACCAGTTTATGGAGTTGACTTGACAACGAAATTCGGAATCGGAATCCGGAGTAGACATTTACTGGAGGAGATTCTTGATTGAACGAGTTTGTTCCAGTGGACCAGTCTCTCCCTTCTTCAAGTTCATTTTCAGATCTCCTGCACTAATTATCACAGGTATCTATCAAAAATGGTTCTCGGATGACATCATTCTGTTCACGATATCGTATGTCAGCCGCTTATCACTAATGCGATGAATGCTTCTTATCACTTTATACGTCTAACATCTAGGCCTCACCTATCGCTTCTATACAGCTCACGGCATTCAGCTAGTCGAGTCATTTTACAGTTGTGCTAACCACAATCGCATTGATTATAAGCCTTTATGGAGATTCACATAGACGTTTCATTGAAGTTAATCCTATTGGTTGTGCAATTTTCATGTATAGCCCCTTAGGCGCTGCCAGCAGAAAGTATTTTTGACGGCATTCTTATAGTTTTAAGTAATTACCTGAAGAAATTTCAACAAACTGATCGTTGCTAAGGATTGTTCAACGCAGCAAAGATGAATGAATATCAGTAATCTATAGCGCTTCAATGAATCATTGGAAAAGCATCACATGATTAATGAATAGATTTTGAAGTGAAGATGATTCTTAGTGAGATGGAATTTTATTGCCTTTATATTAAGAAAACTGCAACTTTATATTAAAGTTGCAGTTTTCTTCCATTCAGGATCACGTGACACTCCGAACAAGTTCAGGATGCCTGAGCATTTTCTTTATCTTCTTCATTCATTCTTTTGCTGACTTCAAAGATAAGCACTGCGCTTGTGACAGGTTCTAGTTGTGTAGTTCATTCTTTCCTTAACCTCCATATCAGCTCAAAATTAGTATTTCCTGCAGATCTTCGGATGCCAGACGATGGCAGACGTTTCCTATATTGGAAAGGATTGTGACAATCGTTGTACCCAGTGGCGCTATCGTCAATGGCTCCGTGAGTGCAGCATATCTTCGTGAGTTTTTCGTCAAAATTTATGAGTCAACGATAAAGTAATCAATATAAAAATTGAATTTCGACACTTTCAGCTTATTAGTGAGAAAGGGACACAACAAAAAATGATAAGTATCTTCGTAGCTGCATTATATTTGAACGTTCTGAAATCAATGAGAGAGATTGCTGCCGTATGAAATTCCACCAATCAAAGCGTTCCGCCTGTTCACTTTTTACTGGCTCCCTCTGGCCATCATCAAGTAAATAGTCTAGCCATCCACTGAACAGCAGCAGGCAAATAGTCAAGCTATCCACTCGCCGTAAACAGATAAACTGTCGGATCATCTAGTGATTACCAACAGATGAATTTCCAAGCTTTCCATCAGTCTCAATCGTTGGATAGAGCACCCGATTCCATTCGGTCAGTCGAGTTTCATGTTTTGCCATAGCGATGTTTGGTGTCTTTTCTTGTATCAGCAATTTCAAAAATTCTAAACGATGCAGCTGCTTAAATATCGCTTTATAAATTAAAAAAAAAATTCGTGCTTAACTTTGAAGCAATTAATATAAGATTATATGGTCATTTATGCGAAGCATAATTGCTAATAATCGACCATTGAGATTTTAAAATTTCAGTGCAATTCAATTCAGGATTCATCCCAAAGTTGGCACGTTTAGCCAACTATGATGAGAATCCAAACAAATAATTGCTGGAAATTTTTTTGAATGCTTTAAAGCCCTATTCAATTTTCATCCAACATTTTAATTGACTACTTAGTGCTTCCGTTTTCGGAAGTTTTTAGTTTCATCAATATGATAATTAAAGCATGAAAACGCTCTTTATATTTTCTTCGAAAAACTATTATAACGAGAGAAATTATTTCCATCCCGCCATAAAAACTTATTGAAATTAAGTGATCTTATTTTCTGAAGTAATATTTCGTTGTTTTCACTAGTAACATCTTGGCGGCATGGCTAATTTACTACAAAGTAATATGTAATAATGTATAACAGTATGACTGGTGGAGATATAGGTAAGCAACAAAGCATTTAAATATAGCAGAACAGCTATATTAATAAACAGCAGTGTAAAAACATTAATAATAAAATATTATCGAACAAAATAACGAGAGTAAAAGAAGAAAAAACGACGTCCAAGGTAGAATAGTAGGCAGTAAAATTGTATAAAGAAAAAGAGTACGAAATCGACTAGCAATCGTGAGAGATTTTCAGCTCTCTACGATCGGCGGGTTCGGCTTGGCGATATGGGTATTATTTCATCAAGGAACTATCCAGTTTTGACGAGCCCTAGTGATCCGAACGTCACTTATAGGCTCACTGCTATCAGTCCGATTCCATTTGTTATGGATATTGTTAGAGCAGAGATACAATCAAATGCTATGCTTAGCATTTTCACATATCCGCCTATAATCATACGCAAAAGGCAAGCTCATTATGTTTTTTTCGTATGGCTTCGAATTAAGACCCCGGAACTAAATAGTCGACACTACAGGCACAGAGTTTCTCTTGAGGAGATCACTCGCTTCATTAGCAACAATACATTTCTACAATTTCTTAGCATCTCTTGGATACCAGTAATGATTCTTACGAGATAGGCCTTTTGAAACTTTCCATTTAATCTTGTCTGGATTAATCGATGCATTCATCTTGCAAAGAGAGGTTCATGGATGTCGCCTAGACCAGAGATATAGGGAGGCGAGATAGGATGCGAGCTTGGAGTGGGGAGGGAGGGGGGGGGAGGCAGCGCTCATTTTAGGATATATAAATGAGGGTGGAGAAACACCAAGACATTCTGAAATTACCGCGAGAGTGGTTCCGACCGTACAGGAAACTTGTAATTTATGAAGCGAATCGCTTTTATGCGTTTATACTGTGATACATACAAAACAGCACAATATTTCCGAAAATTCCTTCGTCAGCGAACGTATAGTCCTTAAGGATTCCCACCAGTTCATTTTCGGAATCGTTAGTTGGTTGCTCCTCCAAACTCTCTTGTTTCATTGCAACAGTTCACACTAATCAACATTAATTAACAAGTATATATACAATAAGAAACAAATCCATCTTCATTATGAATAATTCCATTTTTTGTGATTCAACGAATTGACTGAATTTCGGTCAATGATAGTGCCACTAAGTGATGCCTATATCAAGTAGAATCAAGTGGATTTTAATTCCGAATGTTTTTAGTGATTTTGGACTAAAGTTTTCCCATAATTTTTGATCTCTAGGTCCTCAATGACAACTAGTGTAGATCTTTCATCCATGAATTCTTTATGAAAATAAGCAATTTATGATTTTTATATATATATATATATATATATATATATATATATATATATATATATATATATATATATATATATATATATATATATATATATATATATATATATATATATATATATATATATATATATATATTCGATAGAATTAGCACAGTCTACAGTTTGAAGAAATCCGATGATATTCGAGGATTACTGAAATTAGTTATTAGAAATTGTAATAGACAAGATTAGAAGCAAAAAAATGAATTTAAGGATAGACGGATCGGCCATCTCAGTAGTCAATGAGCAATACAGATTCGAGGGAAAATCTGTCATTGTGAATTATCGTTCGTCGAATTCGAACGGATCTGCATTTCTGATTCGTTATCGTTGTCACGGTAACATGCTCATTTTAATTCTTGCTAGGCAGGTATTCAGGTGGGAAGTCTATCAGCTTATTGCACTTCTAAATTTGAGTCCATATCCTTCTTACCGATATTGGCAATATTCAAATTTATAGCCTTAGCCCTCAACTCCAGGCTGTACTGCATCACATAGATGGGAATTGTGCGAAATAATGAGGTAGTTGAAAAGAATTACGCATTGTGAAGAATTGCGTGGAAAATAAAGTAAAAGTCACATGCGGAAGCACATGAATGAAATACTAGTCATCAGATTTAAATTCAATCTTGCTGATTAATTTGTATCCTACTGTATGAGATATCATTAGTTAAGCTGATAAGTCTGTAGAAATTGGGGCACAAAGCATAGTCTGCAAAAATACTAAGAGCAAGCTGTGTTTCTAAAACCTTTGCCTTATCTGCAACTATCAATTTTTGGAATGTGTCTGTTTGCATATTTACACTGACGTCTTTTCAACTCTCGATCTAAATAGATTTGTGGCGGAAAGCTGGAGTTCAATTTTACAATCGCTTTGAAAGTTTTCCTGAGACTATAGTATTGCTATCTAATTACCTGTTAGAATATCTGCGGCGTTATCAGATTCGGCAGCGGCAGCTGTTCTCTACCACAGCTTTCTCCTCTTAGCTAAAATCAATTCGTCCAACCGTTACAGGCAGCTCACTGTCCGGACACTCTATAACGAGAGCGATGATAGTGATGTGGGCATCCTTATTTTGCATATGCAAATAAATGCGTGTAATATATAGGAGCGAGGATATGTGCGATTGTTTTGCAATGAGACGACTGTACTGTACACTTTTTAAAACTGATATATCACTTCACTAAATACAGACAAACATCGCGATTTACTATTCTTCTTCTATGTTGTACTCTATAAATGTTTGTTGAATCTGATAAAAATCTTATTGGCATGAAAAACATAGAGCTTCATGAAAACAACGATTTATAGCAAATAACACCAATATAACTGTGAAGTGTTCAGTAAATGTAATACAACGTAAAACCGCAACAGTAAATAGCGATACTGCAAATGAAAATTTTTTTTTTTTTGAAAACAAACAAATTGTCGAAGGCTATTTGATAATCTGTGGGGTTCACTTTGGGGTTTTGCGGTAATAATAAGAAAAAACACTGAAAGAGTTCAACTCGTCTTTATATTTAACTTCATTACAATCAAACAACACAAACAACAAAGCAAAAAACAGGAAAGTCTTATTGATAATAATAGAAGCACTTCAAAAATACAACACATCTGTAACTCATTAACGAGCAATTCATCTAGAAAACGCCATAATACGAATCAACAACAACAAGCCGTCATACATAGGTTAAGGGGTTCACCAAAAAGGTGTTTGAAATCAGGCTCCAGAATCCGGTGTCATTCACTAATTCTTCCCAAATGCCCAAGCATAAATACGGTCATTCAATGGAATATGGGAATATGTCAAATAGAATCCCTCCCCCATTCCAGGAACATGGTCCAATTTAAGCCGCACATCTGATAAGAAGAAAAATACGACTGTTTTCTGAGTTTCTCCGAAAAAGTTCCTTGTTCATTTAGAAGAGAGACAGAACAATCATGCTTCACAAAATTGCCTATATTTTTCCCTCAAAATTCTAAAATCATAGTTGAGGACCACTCAAAACCACCAGGACCAGTAACCAATCACCTCATTTTAAATATTATCAGCCGTAGTTTAACCAACCGATGCGTACATCTAGACTAGATAAAATTGCAAGCGGCAAGAAAAGCTGGCTAAAGGTCATGGTCTGAGTGCAATTGCATCCGAGTAAGACTAAAACAAGTAAATGACACCATATAAGCATAGCCCACAGTCACAATTTTGATGAATGTGGGAAGAAATTTGATTTATATCTAATAAAATTGCCTGTCCCCCTCCCCTTTCATCGTTTTTACTCCACGGGCCTCCAAATCCCGGTCAAAGGGCATGCCTATCATAAAGTATTGCATAGCGAAAGTCGAATAAACTTTTCCGCTAAACCACGCTACTTACACTGAACGTTTAACCGTTAGTCCATAGTTCGGAAGCTAGAAAACGTGAAAGAAATTGGAAGCGAAAGCGAGCTCATAAATGATCACCAATAATCGGAACAATCGGTCATATTACATGGCTCAGTAAGATGGGTATCGATTCTTATAAGTTGAAGTCGATCGGCACCATCAAAGGAAATATTGCGAATCCGATAACATCCACTCTCTTTACCTTTAGTGACATCGTTAAGAAAACATTCATTACTCCATGGATAGCTTGAGAGATTCCTCTCACATCTGAATATGCTAATATTAAAAATTATTGATGAAAGATTTATTGAAGTTGTAAAAAATAAATATTATTTGATTTTTATAAGTGAATTATCATTCAATCTCCTTCATGTTGATTGCATCTACCTCATTCGTCACTTTATTATCTACAAGTTTCTTATAGATTTTTTTTCTTCAACTTTGCTTGCACTAAGCAATGAATCTTATTCTCCTTCACCGATCAGGAATCTCTGTTAAAGTGATGCATCGATCATCGCATAAAAGTGTACATATTAATAGAACTGGATCTTGAATTACTCGAAATAGACGTACTAAAACTATTTGAAATAACTTCAAAAACTTGAAATAGAAGCAGTAATAGATATATTTCAAAAGAAGAGTTAACCCACAATATAAAGAAGAAATAAGTAAACATAATACTTGTAGAAATTGCAAGGTATTTCCTCGAAATGATTTTTGAGACCCGCAGGACAACGCTCGAAACGTTTTCCACGCGCTTCAACTATCGTTTTTGCATTAACATATCGAATCATCTTTGGTCTATCTTCTATTCTGCTTGAGTTCCAACATTTCCCACTGCATCTCCCCCAATTATTATATTCATAGATGCATGGATTCTCTCCAGTATTATCCAATTTGTTCTGTAAAATATGCTCGCATTACGACAGGAGAAACTTCTAAGTCCAATAACAGTAATTGATAAGTACACTGAAATTTAATATCGCATTATCTTTTATAAAATCTTTTTAATTGATCAAATTAAGTAATGAATATTGAAATTAATAGAGTTAATGAATATAAAATTAATGAATAAAATAGTGAATAAACGAAACTAACAAATAAATAAGTAAATAAGTAGTTAAATAGTAGGTAAACTAACAAACAAATAAGTAAATAAGTAATTAAATAGTAGGTAAACTAACAAATAAATAAGAAAATTCAAATAAATAAACAAATAAATAAATAAATAAGTAAATAAGAAAAGAATAACGCTTTCGCACTGATGTACATTAATACATTAATCAAAAACTACACCGCAAATAGCAATGTGTGTAAACGCTCAAACATATTGCAATATTTGGAAAGACAAGTGAAGAGAATGCTCGAATGTGCTCCAACAAAGGAATATTTCATGTTGGAATGCATTAATGCTGAAAAATCCTTCTTACGGCATAATTGAAGGAATAAAAGTATCTAAGTTAGCGAAGTTGCTAAGGACAAATAGACCATATTATCAGTGAACAGCAGATTCTGTCAATACGTTTGACAATTCGCTCGCCAATTCTTTTCCACACTTATTACGTATCAGTAAATTATTAATAAACCAGCACACAGTTCTTTCCTGTAATAGCAGTATGAAGTAAATGGATAAATAGTAACGAAGTGAGACTGTAATTGAATCGGTAGGAATGGTTTATAAGATATATAAATGACTAACGTTCGATTACGTACCGTTATGTTGAGTACGGCGAACTGAATAATAAGTGCAATAAGCCCTAAGAGCAAAATAATATTAAGTGTAGTCATGAATAAATTGAAAATCGCCAAAACAAATATCCTCCGATTGAGTACCAACGGTGATATATGCTACAATTAGAGAGTATTGTTACAGTTGCTTCAAGACGTTTTGCCAACTCATACAGTTGACTAAACGTCTTGAAGCAAAATTGATGTTTTATTCCCTTACAAATAAAAGCCCAAAAAACACGTCGATTTCTTTCCTCCGACACTCCCGTTCCATCGATTTCTCTCTACCCCACACCCATCAAACAAATAATGAACGATTTTAAATATAGATGGGTCTATTTTTTAGTTTCGATGGGTGATAACTCCTTTTCGGAATTTGGAATTATGCGATAGAAGTGAATAACTGCCATACCTGTTTGACAACAGTTAACAATTAACGATGCCACTCAACCTCTAATACTTTTACACTCTTTACAGTTCAAAGAAGATTACTGCACAACGGCAATCAAATCTAAATTCTAAATTTCCGCTGCAATTTGCAACGAAAACAGATTTATTTGACTAAAGAAACCAAAAAAAAAAAAATGAATCGAAGTAAAAAATAGCAAAAATTCAGTTTATGGTAAGTTTTAAAATTTTCATAAACGAGAAATTTTCTGAATTTTTATTAAAGAAAAATTCCTCAACGCGTATTCTAGCATATCTATATCTCGGTAATAAATTTTTTACCGGTTGAAGTCACAAATCATCAATGGCTATGAAGCTTCTGTAAATAAATTATACGTAGAAGAATAAATCGACTATCAAAATTTCTCTCTCCAAATCTCGTTATTTGCTAAATATTTGTAATATTTTCATTACATTTCACGATCGTTTTCGTGCGATGAATTGATCATCGTTCTTTCAGTTGTTCTATTTCTTCACGTTCCATTAGATCATCATTCTTTCATGAATTAATAATTCCCATTTTCATTTACCTACTAATAGAAATTTATATCCTCTTCTTTTCTTCACCTCTCCATCTGTGCAAAAATTTGTGAAAATGCATTAATAGAAGTGTGATGCCAATTGTGTTGTGGAGATGATCAAGTGGATTGGTGTTTATGTATAGGAAAAATGTGGTAAGCTGACAATCAGTTCTCTCCGAGGCGTGAAGCTGGATCCCTTTCGCAAGTGGAAATAATTCATCCAGTGGATTATGGGAGATGGCAAGAGTGGACCGGGTCATACTCTATCCTGTCAACTTGATATATCATCCACATAGTCTGGGCAGTCGCGTGGATGCATTTGTGGACACAGATTTCTGGCATACATTTTAGTGTGCCCCCAAGGTTTTCCTTGCGAAGACGAAAAGGCCCGGGCCTCACAGATTCCTCCCGTTGACCGACAGACGACGAAACTAAGGTCGCCATTCTAAATTTGGAGAACGAGCTCGTGCATAGACTTCATACAAATGACGGTGACCTACTTCGGGCTATAAAATAATGAAAAGAGTTAAGATTTAAACAAATTTATATTTCAGAAGGAAAACTTGTATCTTACGATTATCCACGACACGAGACGACTGTCCGAGCTAGAAGTTCTGCCACGGAAACCAACCGCATCACGCCCCTCACTATAGTCGGATAACTGAAAATAAGACCTTCAGGCGTTTCATAGCACACCACCGGAAGTATTCATTATGCTATTTCAAGTTTATCAAATTATAACGAATGGAATCGCAAAGAGATGGAAAAAACCGCGAATTATTATTGCTGTAATAATATCAGTTAACTCTAAAATGACTTGAGATTTTCGGAGCAAATCTTGCAGCCATAATAAATCGATACTACTTGAAAAAAAAGCAGAAATTAAAATTGAAATACTCGACGAAAACGAAAAAAAAGAAAACTTTTAAATTGTCGAGTAAATGAGTGATATGCGTTTTTAAGTTATTTCATTATTACTTTCATATGCTTTCCTATTTTATTTCGTTTACCACTCTCCTCTTCCCGTTCCTTCTCTCTCATCCTCCTCTTCCTCCCCTCCACCTTGTTCGGGAAAGCAAGAAACTATTATTCGAGAAAAGAAAACAAAACTCACTTGACTCGCATTACCCGCTTATGTCTAATCTTGGGTATGAAATCCATGTAGAGTGGATTATAAAAACTTTTCTAATCCAGTATTTTCCAGTTAATTATAATAATTTCAAAAATTGGCAATAAATTTTCCTTCATGTTCAGCCATTAAAAAAAACGGCTTGAGAAATTCGAATTCACTCACAATGAGAAAAAACTTTAAAGATTAGAAAAAGAAATGAAAATATGCGAAAAAAAGGAAAACATCCACAACAGAATTCCAGAAAAAAGATTTTCTTTTAAAGAAAAAAAATCAGCTAACCGCCTCTGTATCTTGGCCGATATCTCCTTCAATGATATTTGGTTCCTCAAGACTAACTTCATCGAGTATATTGCGTGGTGCAGCCTCATTCCATAGTTCATCATTGTTCTGATTTTGCTTTAAAAAGCTCTCATCATTCACATTAGCTGTAATTGTTAGTACTACCGTACGAAGATGTATAGAGCCCCCATTCCATCCCCATATTTCCCTCAAATATTCATAGCTGCCGTATTATGGAACATAGTTTGAATCATATATCAGCAATATCTTGAAATGGCAAAATCGATCCGATAGTTCAAAGGATCGAAATCTTTCAAATAAGCTGAAGAGAGTGAGCAATTTTCATAGCAATATGAAAAATTCAGAAATTCATATGAAAATTCAATAATAAAAACCATTATGAAAATATGCCGACAAAAATTTATCCTAATTAGATTTAACTGTTACTTCACAAGAAATAATTTTTTAGAGTACAGAAAATCTTTCAATTCCACTTTCAACTATGTAAATTTTCGGAAATGCAAAAACTTTTGATTTTCATAAATATTCGCCATTTTTTGACCTCCAAAAATTCGGCCATAAATTCTTTTCCTCATCCAATCACTTATATATAATTTAAATGTGGGAGTAAATATGGTTCCTAGTCTTGTTTTCACGATTGCTCACTGTGCTCTGTCATTCGCAATCGTTTAGAATCATGGCCCAATACAATCATGGCCCAATACAGGTTTTTGAACAAAAGCAGGTTCAAAAAAAAAACAAAAAAAGGTCGACGACAAAAAATCGCATTATATCTGTACAAAAAGCGTTCATAAAGCCTGGAAATAATCACTGAAAAGATTCTCCCGGGTAGTTCCTCATCAGCTTTCTCTTTCTCCCTCTTCGTTTCAGCATTCTTCCCCTATTTTTACTCTTTCGCCAATCTTGCTTCTAGTCAACATACATATGTTATGAGGACAAGATAGCGAAGAATTTTTTCGTTTACTGCTTGAAGAGTTATTTTTTATGCAATGATGCAAAAAGATGCAAAAAGATGCAATGATAACACATAGGCAATAATAGTAAAATGCTGCTTGTAAGGCAAAGACATTAACAACGACATGGTTTTGCAATAACGTATTGGCAAAACGATACTACAAATAGATATTTATTCAAAGAATTAGTGCTGTAGTAAATTTTTGAGTAAAAAAACAAGGCGTACCGTTGACCGCTCAAGAAGAGTGGTGGAACGTCCAGCGACACTTTCTGGCGTTTTTCCGTCGGTTTCGCTAGTAATAGGCGTTGGAGTACCAGCCGAGCCAGGTGTCTGTGGAGTTGGTACCGGCGATATCGGTGAAATTGAGTTTGGTGTAGGTGTACTCATCTTTGCGGTATCTGTCGCTGAGATCAGCAGTGATATTACAGTACCTCCTGAAATCATCACAACATTAGATGTGGATGCGATTCTATACTTTCTGAGAAAGTATGTGGTAATAAGTTAGTTTGCATTGATTGATTCATTTTTAATGTGTGATTGTTTTGATTTTCTGATGGCGTGAAGTGAGTTCCTTGATGACTGTGAAATTTTATTTCTTTTCACTTTTACTCTACTCTCCAACCATCTCTCTCTTCTTCGCATCTCCTTATTTCCTCATCCAATAAAGAACCACAACTATGTTATATAATCACTTCTATTCAGCAGGTCTGGCGATATTTCTTTCAACTCCTTTCAAATAAGCCTCAAAATTGCAGAAAGTATTTGAGTTAGGCCATCTCATGAAAATCATGGTGAATTTATCATTAGAGCGAACAGAGGCGAATTTGGGGAAGAAAGGACCCTAGATGAGTGTGGCACTGACAGCTATCACTGCGAGATAAGTCACTTGTAGACAGCTAAATCAGGCTGCAAAGAGATGCAAGGAATCAACGATACAAAAAGACTCCAGCAAAATTCTAAAAAAAGTTAGGTCATTAACTCGATGAAACTCTATAGCCTCTTTTTGTCAATGAAGTGAAATGTGCAAGATTCACTCCACCGCACTAAACCATTTATACTGTGGGCGCGAAGTGAAATTTCATGCTTTTGGTTGACTTCCTCTTACAATGGTAGAAGCGCAGTCAGCCAAATAGCTAACCTAAGGGCAACCTCTTTCCTTTGCTTATCACTCAGAAAAACTGCAGAATAAATCTTTGTACTTTTCGGGGAAGGTGCGAACTTCTTAGTGCCTAAGTGTAGAATCGACTTGAAAGAAGCAAATATGAGATGTCATTTCGGTGATACGAGGCAAATTACACTACAAACCGATGCAGATAATACATATTTATTGCGTTCATCGTTCAATATCACTTATTAGCTGATATTTTTCCTCTCCTTTTCTTCCCATCTTCCAAGATAGGAACAACGAAAAACCATCTAGCCCAAGAGCCGGACCTACTTAAAAACGATACCCGTCAAACGATTTTCCCTCCCCTTTCCCTCTATCCTTTTCCCCTCCGCATTCCAAATTACAGCCAAACTAAAAGAAAAAGGTGCAATTCTAGGCGCAATTTTCGATTGAGTGGTCTAACATATTCAATTTTGCGAAGATTCAAGTGTAGTAGGTTGTTAAAATTTTGGAACTGACTTCAAAAACAGCAAAAAATTCATCATTACTTTTGCTGTACGGGAACTACCAATTACCTCGGGCAACACAACACTTCTGATAAGACAGGCCATCCACCATTACTATTAACCTGCTATATTTTCTGCACTTTTCCACTCTTCACATATCTATATATGACCTTGTTGCAATACCGATATTGGCTGAAGCCCACATATCAAATTCGACGATTCCCCTAATCACCGATCGAATCATTACCTTTCCGAGAATCGAAAGCGGCGACGACCACCCAAACATACGAACAACACAAACAATGAAAACAACAAGATCGCTTATAGTCTCTTTCAAGCGTAAAAGATTACGCATGAAAACTTTTCCATCACGAACGGTCTGATTATGTAGATTTCTTGATAGTATTCGTGTTAACCGAAATTATTTTGTCGCAATCTTTCGAATTAGTTAGTTTCTTAACAGTAATCGAAGTATGACAATTGAAACTCCTCATAGAATAAACACTTGACAGCAATATCGTAACTGAAGTTTCTTGAAGCCTATTCTCTCAAAACCATCCAATCAAAGAATGTCACATCCACACCGTGTAGCTAAGCAGTTCTATAACTGTTAGTTCAGCGTATAGAGTCCGTAAAAAAGCACTCAGCATAGTAGCATGAATTCTAAACAAGAGTTACAGTTGAAAACCTTTTTTTTGAGCTCACTCATATAAATCATATATAACAACATTGTAAAGCAATTGATTGCTTTAAGCAGTTGAAAATTCCACGAAAATACTTAAAAACCAAGTAGTTAGTTTATCAGCATAGTACTGCATGAGTATTTTCCGAATACTTAAACTCTTTAAGATAAAACAATCTCGACTTTTATCCTTTCTGATATTATCATTCGTTGTGCCAACAACTGGCACCAATGTGCTGCCATGAATTCCCTGTTTTGGTATGCTACAGTGCAGTTCGAAAATATCATAGTGATGTCCTTCATAAACATCGTAACCACTATAGTCCTCACTTTTCACAGTGGTATAAACATTTTGCAGGGAACATTTTTCCGTTGCCGGATATGACAGCAGGGGCTTATCTTTGGGAACTTCTACGGCTAACCTACATCGGAAGCATTCTGGATTTCGCTCTTCTTCAATAAATTTTTGCATCGATTACTGTTCTGGCAGCTCATATTTTCTCTGCGCACATTAGAAACCATTTTCTATGATCAGTTTCATTGGCGAGAAAAGAAAAAATTAAAATTGCTTCATTAAGTACAAAATTTCGGCAAGCTTGTTACTTATTTAGCTATGCGACTGTTTCCTTTGCCATATGAAGCCGCACCGTCCCCTTTATGAGAGGCTTGTTCTCTGGGAATTATTTCAACAATCCTTCGTCCAAAGCTCTCGGCTATTTGTTTGATCGACGTGCTCAGTCATAGCGTATAAATTTGCAACACTGAATAAATTAGCTTCAACTTTTGCTGTTTTGCTCAATATGCCTATTTCATAGGTAGCGGTCGAATAATGAAAGGTTTCACCTTCTTTGCTCATTGAACGACCTTAAATAATTCTGATCATTAGTCTGAGCTCCTGAAGCTGCTATCTGTTATCACTTGCCGAAAAGGTGCATAAAATGCTATTGCCTAAATGCACATCAATGAGGTGCCCATCGATTCTTTCGGCCCTTGGCTCATCTGTCGGGACGCATAATCAGAACATCGCAAGCGATACGATATCAAATTACATATGATGGCGTTTAAGCCCTCACCTTCACACTACCTCACAACTTCAGCTAAACGGAGGTGGTGGTGATATGAAGAGACATTTATTCGTAATGAATGCTTTGTCGATTCAAGGCGTTTATGTTAGCTATTACCGCATGTTACAAATCAATCACATAATATAGTGTCATATACAACAGATAGAGAAAGTTTATAAATTTTCGATATGAATATGTCGATGGAAGTTGTTCATGACTGAGATCGATGTGAAATTGAATATGGGATGATCGATGAATTCAATAGCGCATTTCGGCGATGTACACTTCGACGCTCCAATCAACTCAATTATCATTACTGTATTTCTTTTGCGAATTATTGGCGATGGTACATACAGTGTTACCTGAAAAAAAATTCTTTTTCGTGTGTAGAGAATACCTTATGCACATAATATTGCATTCCTTTTGGTGGATAAGATCACTAAAGTCAGATAATTGAGAGGTGCGTTCAGCTGGAAGGAATCATGAGCATTGCCACTTTCGATGCCATTCCCTCTTTTCGTTGGGAGATTTTCCAGAGCTGCATCTGCAATCATTCCGAATTATGGCGACGAAGCGCTTATAAAAAATCATACACTTTTCACTTCTACCCACGTTTATATGTGTAATTCTGGATACAATTTCTCGATCAACTCGATAACCTCCGAAGATATTTATGTGCAATTTTTGACGCTTATAATAAATATGTAAGAACACCTCGATACCAACATTCAAGTTGAGTTGTTAATTTCGAAGAGTTTTAATCATTTAAATGCGCCTTAAAACTTTCTCGTACTTTTGCCCGTTGCGGCATAAAAGAGAACAAATTCTCTGAAAAACTGTAATAGCAAATAAATCAGATGGATTATGGAAGGAATATCCAATTTAGGTAATCGACTGCTTCAAGCAAACAAGTGATTATGATTTTTTTGGAGCAGTGATCAATCTTTTTTTGGCTCAAACAGTGCCAGTTACGTGTTCATTGAAAGTGCAAGCTAACAGAACGACTCACATGTAGGCGGAAATGAACTTTACCTGAGGTCCGACATTTGGCCAATATCGTCCCACATTAAAGCCATTTATGAAAATTTGTCCTTTCCCCCATCCCTGAGGGCTTATAAATGTGTCTTGTTGTAATCTTGCAATGAAGTGTCCTACATAGAGACCCGGTGTTCCATAAGCGCTAAGCTGTCTTTCTTCCTGAAAAGTTCATGCAATAAATTTCATGCAAAGAACGCCATCTTCCCTCCAGTGATAGGATTCTGATGCGTCACTGACACACTATAATCAGACCTATCCTTTAGCTTTCTTTAGTTATTGCATTTCAAAAGCGAATAATGCAAAAGGCTGTTATCTATGATTGACGATTCTGGTGAGAACAATTTGAGCAAATGGAAATCCCGCAGAAGAAATAATCCGAATAAGAAAATCGATCGTTTTTAACGATTAAGATTATTTTCTCAGTGGAAATCTATATTCAATAAATAGCGCCGAACATAGCACAAATTTTCCGTTAGTTAAGTTCGGCGGACGGAAAAAATTTTTGAGCCATTCATAACAAAAAAAATCGATCGGTCAGCTAAATAGCATTATATCGTTGATCTCTTCAATCTATTAACTCATTTACTAGGAAAAACGCCACATCGGTGCCCGATTTTGAAAAAATAAAGTCAATATGACATAAATCAACTTACAAGTATCGGTGAATGCATCATGTTAAATTTTATTTATAAATGCAAAGATTCTTAGTATCAAAACAAAAAATTTGAGTCAATAGAAAAAGAACTGCTGCTAATTCTATTCGAAACAAACTGATTACTACTTTGCGCTTTTCTAAAGTGCGAAACTCTCGAATCACTTGATCGTATTGATGTGGAGATGAAATGGGATAATGCTTCCAATCGACCATAATCGTTCCATTTATCGTAACGTTCGATAGAATTCCCTGAAAAAAATCATCGATAGCATAGAAGGTCTCGATCGAAAAATCGGGATTTATAGGAGTTGAAAGGTTTGCAACCGAAAGTATTGCAAAAAGGAACATGGAAGAGTGAATTTATTGGAGTAGTGTGTAAAATGTTTCTTTATGGCTTTACAAAGGAAGATGATAGTATCAGAAGCCGAAAACATAAAGACAGAATTAATAGACCGATGTTAAAGGATAAAATGTTAACAAAGTAGGTTTTAGACATGAATGAAATAAATATGCAAATAAAAGGTGAACACTTTTGGGCCCTTATCCGTTGACGTGTACACCTGAGTTATGCGAGGGCCGTCGTCAGAACGAAACGCATAACCCTGTTAGTAGAGGAAAATTAAATAGTCATTATAAGCAAGTGTTGTGAACAGGATAAAGAAGTGAAGTAGCAAACAAGTATGTAGATACAGTATTTGTTATGATTGTGTAATAAACAAGAGAATCTTAAATATGGGGCCTACCTCGTACTGAAGGAAACGTATTAGAAAGTTTCTAACAAAAATTTTTTGGGTTGAAAACACTAGGTATAATAAGCGGAGAACATCATAAGATGATATACTCAAGTAAGGGACTACAACCTAAAAGCTTCATCGTAAGGGAGTATAACTCACTTTGAAGTCATTCATCGTACTCACTGAACGACCACGATTTTCGACGAGAATCGTTAGATCATCACCTACATGCCCTTTCACAAGGATCCATCTCTTCTCATATTCTTCAAAACTATCGACAAGCATTCCCTGAAAATTTTAAAGCATTTGATTAGATTGAAACTTAACTGATCACTGAGGAAAAAAAGAACGGCTTTTGAAAACAGATGGATTTTCTCATAGCGTGCAAGTTTTTGCATTCCTATGAAGACATAGGGCATTTCATATGCTTCACTACAGTGTGTAAATTCTTCTCATCCAATTTTCAAATGTGATTAGGCTCGTTCCATGCAGCTTGCACTTAGACGCTCAAAATGTGCTCGAAATCCCACTATGAAAATGACACTCTTCAGTAACAGAGTCCCCTCTTTGCATGGAAATTCTTCAGTGGAGTCTGAAGTCATCAATCCGCACAGACCTTATCATACTTAAGAAATTACTAGAAGGCTGCCAGCATGCTATGCGTCCAGTCGACATTACTTGAACATAGCAAAATAAACAATGAAATTTTGTAGCTGTCGAAGTGATTGACGAATTACCTTTCGTAATACTAGAATATTCTAACATCTGTTACAATTTCTAAATCAAAAAAAAAAGAAATAATCTATTTCATTCACTACTCAACTCCAGAATACCTGATAGTCCTGCCCAACAAATACATATCCATAATCTTTTATCACTGATATCGTCAGATTACCGCCAGGTACCATTAATTTCGATCGATAGGCGACGAATCCTGAAAGAAAGCGTTGTATTTGTAATTGCTTAATTTGTTTGAACAAGTTGTTTTAAAGAAGAGAAAGAGAAAGAAAACGCTATTAATTTGCTCTGATATAAATTAATTCTCATCGAAAAATGAAAATAAATGCAGAAGCAAACCAGAAGGATCAACCAGGAAGAACTTAAATCCGAAATTATCGTGCTGTAATAGATGGTAGTTTTTCACAAAAGTTTGCATCAATGCGCTCTACGTTACTGCTATCTTGCGATCCAAAAAATCAACACTTTTGGTGGTGAATAGCTCATATTGGAGGCATATGAGAATGTTTAAAATAAAACTTCACATATTAAAACAGTTAACATCAATATTTAATAAATGTGATTTCAGATATTCTTATAACATACCCCCCCCCCTCCCCCCCCCACTTCTCCATCAATAAGCTTGGAGCACTTGCAGTTCAGGCTCGTAGAGAGTGATAAAATTTATAACGCTCTTAATGTGCACACCGAATGGATGCTGAAGTTCTTCAAATGATAGCGGATAATGCGATAAAATTGGCCGCCTATTAGTGATAAGTTCAAGAATATCATCAGAGACCAATGATCCAATCTTGTGCATTTTCACCACGCCATATGCTGATTTGCTGAAATATTTGCATTTTTATAGAGGTTGTCTTCCCAACTCTAAGTATGCAAAGATGATTACGCTCACTTTAAACTCCTCCAAAACGTTTCTATTACTTGTTCTATTTAGAGAAGAAATTGCGCAATAATAAATAACATGCAATAAATAAGTTTGAAATTTTACATTGAGAGTAACATAACTTTAATGTATAGACCGAATCATTTTTTTTTGCAAAAAATTTGGATAGAAGCCAACTTCTTAGAGTGTTGCAGAAAATATTCACTAAAATCAAAAAAAAAAAAACAGATTTACAACGCAATAAATAATAGCATAGAATTAAGATGAAACATACGGATTATTTTTAGGTATTGATTTTGGCGGATTTGGCCAGTTTTCGATAGTTTTAATCCAATCTCGAATTGCCAGATATTTATCGGTGATATCAGCCGCTTCTGATAATGGAGCGAAATAATCATACGAAGTTGTTATCTTTAAAAAAATAAAAACAAAAATAGGAGTTCCATCCTCACGATCGCAAAATGCGACTAAGTCTTCATTCTCGAACGCCATGACCTCATTTACCCTCTACTATTGTTTTTGAATGTCACAACCTCAGTTAACTCCTATTACAATGTGATCGCTAATCGAAAACAAAGATGTAGTTCAAGCAAGTCGATTCATCAGCAAAAATCTCACAACCCCTATACCTGTTCGATTTTGAAAGCAAACTACATAAGTAGTTTGTAAGCAAACTTCGAGTTGATAAGCTATTAGCACATACATGTCACCCGAAAAATATTCGAATCGATGAATTTATAACAAGATTAAATAAAATGCTCTACTGAATTGGATTAAATAATGCTCGAACATTCAGACAGTCGAACAAAGGACATCTGGCCAGCCATTTTGACCAGCTACTTTTTAATGGCCAGCCATTTTCAATGCCATATTTAAACTCATTGTCAAGAGCAGTTCATTTAAATCAGGGCGCTTAGCGTATGAAATCCAATCAATAATTTCCTATGTTTCCTATGTTAATTCGATTAAAATTGCCTTAATTATTTTTGATCTTAATCCACATACTCCGATGTAATCTCTCGTCCCCTCTTCCTTTCCCCTCATATCCTTGAACGATTGCGATAGAATAAAAAGAAATAAAATGATTTATCAAATTCATGACAAACCGCAGTCTTTGTTGCTCCACCATTCCAGAAGGCAAAATTTGTTCCTCCATGAAACATATAATAATTGAAGTTGGCTCCCTTCTCGAACATGTATTTACTGCCATTGATAACGTTGTGCACCGGTTGGTCACCTCGTTCTTTTTGACTCCAGGTTAGAAACCAGCCGGGGTAGAATTCCGAGTTGACTAGTGGACCTGAAGGCTTCAATTAGGGCTTCAGTTAAAGTAAGCACTTTAAAAAGCACTGTTACGTTTAAATGTAAGGGCAGCGATTAGGTTTAGAATCTTCTCAATTAATGTGGAAGGCAGTAGGCCGTTTCAGTACTGTTTTACCTTTTTAGTCACCTTTTTATTGCTAAGACTGCTTGTATTGCTGCTGCATTGCCCATTATTGCCTTCTCGTCTCCCCTCATGATGAAAAGCACTTGCAAATAAAGAAAATTACCGTTGAAATAACTCGTTTTAACCTATCTGTTCCCTGTCCTCCTCTCTCCCCACCCCTCCACCTGATGATTCGAAGACTGAAAGTGCACTACTCACATGAGAACCATAGAACCTAAGTTTGCAGTTTACCCTCAGAAGAAAAACTACAGCAGAGGGAGCCACCTCTCCTCTGATGGAGAAGCGGGGAAGTTCCCATGAAAAAGCAAAGGAGAACGCTTTCTTTCCTTTAAAAAAAAATCCACTTATCGATTACATCCCATCACGCTATATTTATATAAAATTACGAGAAAATAAGCTCGATTTTAAATTTTCCGAGAGTAGAATGACCAAATGCATTAGTATTAGACATCTCTGATTTAAAAAAAAGACAGTTGAAAAGTAGGAATTAACTTACAATATGCTGATATCGTATGATAAACTAGCATCATAGAATATACTGAACTTTTTTCTTCAGATTAGCGTAGATCTTTGCAAATCATCGGGAAAAATTTCTTGCAAATCAATTTCGCAATAAAATTAAAATTTTGCAACTCATCTTTTTTTTTTGTAATCTCTAATTAGAGAAAGAGTTATTTACTATTACCGTGTGGTTCATATTGACGTTGTGAAGCAAAACAATGATCTATTGCTTCTGAACTGGCTGGACCAAAATCAACCGTTGCATAGACGCCCGGAATTGTGCCACACTTCAAATAGAAGTCATCACCTCCATCAGCTGGAAAAAAACCCCTCATGTAGGGTGCGTTTAATGAATTTTATTCTAACCTATAAAATTTAACACAAGCCAAACAGGGCGATTCTATGCCCGATGCCATAAATTTAGCGCTTTTATGAATTGCTTTGATGAATTTATACAACTAAATGAGTAAATAGATGCCGCTTTATGTCAGTTGTGGCAACGAGGATGGCACGCTATGCACTTTGGCACCCTACTCAGTTGACCAGCCGGTTTCATAAATTATTAGCAAAAAGGGCAAGATATACAGGCCATTGTCCACAAATTTTCAATCAATGTAACTGTTCGTAGAAATTTCTCATAAGGGAAATTTTCTTTTTTCCATGACTCGGCAAGTTTAAAATGAAAATCTGATCAGTGTGAACTTTTCGGCACATTTCCGCATACATCCGTAGTTTATTTCAAACTTGAGGGATGAATTATAGTAGAAGAAGTTGTCTAATGTTTTCCATAATACCCTCTATGATTTTAGTGCTTCCCAAATTGAAACTACTAGACGTGCTTAATATATAGGTACATATGCACAAGAACAACAAAATATATTGTGCGGTAACAAAGCAAATTAGCAAAAACGAAAAGAAATAAGCGCGTTAGAGTTTTTGACGGCAAATGAAGGCGATGATTCACCTATTTTAAAATTTGTAACTTCATATCAACGACATGTTGTATGCTAAATTAACATATTGTTATCATGTGCTAAATTAACATACTGTTATCATGTGCCCATTTCCCTCTCAATTCAACGATGATAATTGACGCAGAAAAAAACCCACCAAGGAACCAATACATCTAAGAAGTAGCACTCTGAGAATGGATTATGAAAACATAGCTCGAATGAACGTAAATTTTTCTGCATTTCTTTTATTTTCATCAGAAACAATAAACATTAAAATATTACTTGTATATAAAACAACATCGTCGCCAAAATGTCTTCGTGCCAAATCTCGTAGAAATATTGTATAGTTACGGTCACAACCTCCATCAAAACTACCATATTCGTTTTCAAGTTGTAGCATCAATATTGGTCCACCATTTTTTCTTAGATTTGGCTTCAAAATTGGCAGCAGCACATCAAACCAACGTTTTACCGCATCCAGAAACCTAAACAAGGAAAATTTCTGGAAAAATATATTTGCGTTTCTTTAAAAAAACGTTATTAACTGACCAAGAAAGGAATAGAATTATATTATGGCGGTCATTTCAAAAAGATAGCCCACATTTTTTTTTCGATGTGTGATTTTTTTAAGGAATTTTCACGAAAAATTCTCTAATCCATCTATGATGCTAGCAGATAACTTTATTATAGATTTCATTAAGTTGAATACTTGAAAGGAAATTAATTCCAGGAGAGGTGCAAGAAAATGAACGCCTATTCGTGAAGAAATATCCTACAATTTCGAAACCCTTCTCTACGTGCACTTTGAACGGTGGAAATTCCCGTCACTTTTATATATAGAGAGGGTGACGGGACTCATTAGTGCTGGTATTCACAAGTTTCCTAGGTCAGTCTTCATTATTGGTTTTCAGGACGACTTATTCAGGCACGTTTCCTATTGCTGAAAATTCTATAGGAATTTTTTGAGAAATTGCTTTTTTATCATAGTTACGAAAAAAATAAAAAACTTTTTGTGAATTTTCTTGTTTTATTGAAAATGACATTTTTTTAAAAGTTTCAGAAGACAGAGGAGCCGATGAAAGTGTTATCCATCCAAAGAAACTTTCAGAACCATGAGAACTTTCCGGATTTTTTATTCAAGTAATAAATGATAGTTCGGCATTCCTGATAAAACCAGCAGATTCGCAGGAATCAGTTACTTCGATTCGTGACAGGAAGTTTCAATTCGCAAATAGCGTTCAATTCTGCCGTAATTTGTGCACTAAGGGGCGAATTTCTCGGAAGCTTATCTTTAAAAGTTTATGGTCCTCTAGGTGGTAGCAGAAACCGATCTGGATAATGATATTCTGCAAGAGATGATAATAATAGACTTATGGACCAGCACTGATAAGATGGATGACGCATATTTCATACTGATATACAAAAATCATTTGCTCATCATTTGAACGAAGATTTTAGAATGAGAAAAGTTTTCTAGACGTGTTGCCCTTCCATCAGATTCTCTTTGAACGCATCATATATGCACATAATTTTAGGTAATACCTTTCAATTAATAAACTACGAATTAAAAAAAAAATTTACCACTAATGGAGAGGCTTCAAAACATTCCAAAAATTCCCTCAAAAGTGCTAAGAAAACTGAAAAATGTAGGAAAGATTATACGTTAAAAATGGAACAATATAATTAATCACAATAAATTTGCAGTTCAGTAGTGTAATGGCATTACTTACTTGCGAATGTTTTTACTGCAAGCATTGCGTTTCTTCATGGCACAATTTGAGAACCTCGGAAATATTAAAAGGGGAATATGATGTAAATGAAATTTAAGGACATGAAGAAATTTTAAACGTACCTCTTATCTGATGTTCTCATTTTAATATCCTTATATTTGAGCAGCCACCAAGGAGCACCTCCATTCTCCCACTCAGCACAAATATAAGGCCCAATCCTGGAAGAATATGATACATTCAGGCATATAGGTAATAGCACAGATATCTGCCAATATCGAAATAGACCGTAATCGTGAGATTTGATGTTAGTTACTCGTCAAAAACGCAAAAAGAAATCCGCAGAAACCAAACGAAATGGGATGGTGAAGACACTGCAACAAAGTTACATTTTCCAAAAGAACGAAGTAGCATTCTCCAAATTGTAAGTCAAAGGAACTGCAAAATTTTTAAGGATTTGAGACAAAATCCATTCATGCAGCTTATGAGTAAACTGCGCGATATGTGCTTTACCAGTATCTGCTCATATTTCAGCAGTGAATCCCACTGTAACATGAATTTACCAAAGCGCAGTCGAATATTTGTGATCAAATAACTTTCATGTATTATTCGCGATGTTGTTCACGAAATGCTCTCTTACCTCACTAAAGCGTAGAGTTCATTTTGCATGGCAAGCTGCAGAAAATGTGTAATATTTCTGCTTCCATCGAATCGATGCCTAAATTTCATTGCAGTGAACATTAAAATATCGGAGTTATCGGTTTTTATGGTTGATAGCACAATGAAACGCCATTCTTCGCAAAACGATTCATTAAAATCTTTCATACAATAGTTTAAGCCTCTTGAGATTGTCTGTCAACTAAATACGTAAGAATAAACACAACGGTATTTCTATAATCATTATTGAGTAGCGCAAGTGCTTGAATAGGCTTATGAAAACCCAAAGGATGGCGCTTTACACGAATACCGTGGGGGGGGGAAAGGAGAGAGATTAAAGAAAAGGGATGGTTAGCATGCCAAATATTGCAACATATAGAGTGATTTGTGAAGCTTCAGCGAAGGTCACAATCCATTCGGCTTTCCTTCCCTTTCCTCCTCCCATTTAAATAGGGAAACGACTAGCCACTCTCATATGAAATGAAGTTTGAGAATTGAACGCCTGCTGAAATTCGCGGTAAGCAAGTCAATCACTAGCAGAGCGTCTTGAATATGTAAATCACGTACGCTTGCTGCGATCTAGGGGGTTTTCCAAGCACCCAATTTTTTAAGCAGCCCTCAGTGTTAAGAGATAGGGCTCTACAAACTGCTTAATCGGACTCGCAAACCTTCTAGCAATGAAAACAGTATTTAAAAGAGTCTCCTTGAAAATCCTTAATTCATCGGGTATGGTGGATTTAGATTTATTTTGGTTGCTCATTAAAAGATGTCTTCAGCTATGCGTGGCCATAAAATATCACTAAATGCTTACTTAGTAACTAAATAATTGTCACTCAAAGAGCGATTGTATAAAATTCGAGGAAAAATTACGCAGATTGATGCATTGTTTTTGCAAAAAAAAAACTTTCCAATATCTTTGGCAAAGTGAAATTCAAACTTAGAAAATATCAAACCTAAGTATTTAGATAAGAATTTAAATAATAGTCTAACCAATAGGACGTGTCGTTGTTGAGTATGAGCAGAGAAAGTTCGCGGAAATAGTAAGTGAATGCGATTTGATAGCAATTATTTATACTCTATTCATAAACGTCTATATTTTACTGTTTTTTCTGTCGCACATGAATCATTCAAAAAATGTTATCAACAAACTTGCGAGAATCTTCGCTTTTACACAAGGATACTCACAGAGCATTCAATAAACAACATACTCACTTTCCTTCATAGATTTCATGAAAATTCCATGGAATGTAAAATTGTATCGCATTTAAGCCAGCAGCTCTCATCCGTGATAATCGATCGTTCCACTGATCCGGATGTACTCGAAAATAATGTATACTACCGGATATATAACTAAAATCGAAGAATTATTGCAACTTATATGAAGTTGGCTAACACAATTCCCTCATTAAGTCTGCACAAAAAGAATAGCGTAGCGCTTCGTAATGCCACTAATTTCAGGAGCATTCGAAATCAGTGCACGCCTTCAAAGTATTCGAAAAAACTAGGATCTTCGTTAAAGTTCAATACCACAAACCTTCATTCCTGAAAGACAACTTACATTATTACTTACTTATTTTTGTACGGAATATCACTGAAACAGCAAAAGATATCCACAATGATTTGTTATCTAAAATCTGAGAATGTTCTTCAAAAAAAACAATAGCGATTTTATGAGATAACAGTTATTTTCTGTCGGATAAAGAAATAAAGAAATATATTGATAATCACACCGGAATGATCTCCCATCGAGAAGAAAAACATTATTTTGAGGATCGATCGAAAACGATGGTGCCGAATGAGAGTCGATGACTGCGCCACAATTGAGAAGCAAAGAAAGGATTATGATAAGCTGATCTGCCATTAGCATTTTAATCATAACGTAACAATCATAAAATCTGAAAATCGGCATGAGATATTAAAAACAAATAGGGCGTTCTTCTTCCTGGTAGGATCTTTCTTGCTGGGAGGGTCCTTCTTTTCCACCATCAACAACTGAGTAAGGATCATTGTGTGATGTTTTCTTGCTCATATTCCTACTGCACAGTCGTACTCGTTAGCAGACCGCTATCACAGACGAGCTTATCCTTCATGTTCATGACACCACATATGCACAATAAATCTATTCTTAAGTTGTCGAGCTTAAGCTCGATCCAAGGGAACTCGTCTTTATTTAAACACCAATAAAGTTGTATCCACCATATATAATAGCTACAAGGGTGTTATACCTTTTTTTTGCATTCGAGAAAGGAAAACAATTTTTCTCACTCTTTTCATAATAGGTCATTCCATTCGCATGTAAGCATTTCAGTCTTTCAATGCTAAAAAAATTCGTGAACCTCTTTCTTGTATGTAGACATGGACGCTGCAGCTTTCCTTTTTATGTGTGCAGAAGAGTGCTATATGATCCGTTTCAAAATGTAAAAATGATATGCACTGCTCTTTATGTTCAATGAAACCTTGTGCCTCCTTTTTTTTAAATTCTTCTACTAATACACGATGTGCATTTTTCTCGGTACAATAGAAAGTGGTAGCATTTTTATTTTACAACTTGAACTGCAATATAACCTTCATTTTGCAAAGTCTTTTGTCGGTAGTTTCTGCTCACCGTCCCTATTCGTCTATCTTTCTGTTTTTGTCACAACACTCTTTCGGTCGCCTGTACTCTCCTTTGAAAATCAGACTACTGTTTGCAATCTGCTATTAAGGAGTAATAACGAAGGGGAGAGGGGCGAAGTAGATTTAATGTAATCTCTAAAAAGTATTATAATTATTAGCTAAGACTTCAAAATTTATTAAAAAGCATAGCCTAATTTCATTGTCATAGTTTTTGAGGTTTGTAAATTGCGAGTACAATGCAGGAAAAACTATACACAAAAGTATAAATAAATAAGAACAGATAAGGTGTCTATATATCGCGCTTTATACCAAATTTTGAAATGAAACCGCACAATGATAAGTTGAGTGCTATCCGGGAGTTACCTTTGTGGAATTCTGAAATCAAAACTTTTTTGATCACATATAAAGTTAACTTACGGCTGAAAACTTCCACGAACAAGAATTGCAGTTTTTAAATAGAAAAATTAATTTCTGTCTAATCACACTATTGTTGCATAATTTTCATTGCAAGAAAAACTATCACTTGCAAACTATCATATAAAAGATATTAAAAACGCAATAAAATTATAAAATTGTAATTTTAAAGTTTATTTCATGAATTCTCATAGAATAAAAGAGAGAGAGAGATGGAAATGTAACCAGCCGGCTGTTATGCGAAAATGAAAAGCATCAGCTGCTCCAACGAGGATAAAACAGCGCTGAAGATTAATTGAATGTTACAATCATTTGCATGTGAAACAACATCAATAAATGTTATTCTTTAAGTTTAGAAAAAGATATATTTTATATCTGTTTTATCAGCCAAGCTTTGATTAATGATAAAATTTGAAAATGAGCTGTTTATTCAGGGGGAGTCTCTATTTCTTATAATAAAAGTGCAATACTTAAAGCCATTTTATTGTTCAGCAAACATATTTTCAAAAAAAATGCGCGATTGATTCAGTGGATCTATACCTATATAAATTAATCTATTTTTGAAGTCGATGATCGACATAAGTAACTATTGACAGCAATACGAGGTGATTTCTTCAGCGGGTGGCTATGGCGGAAAGAATACGGTCAACGAATAGCTCTTCAGATAAGAAAAGCGTTAGCATCCGTTAATAAGTAAAGATAGAGAATATAATTCATTCAGCAACGTTTTTCACAAGAATCTCCACGTTCAAGAATATTTTTGTCATGAAAAGGATCTCATAACCTTTTCCCAATAGAACATTTTCATTCTACGCCCTGTTTACCACCTCTTTCTATCAAGAAGGTAATTCTTCATTTATGCATCAGACTAAAGTACCGGTAAAAGGTAAATCCAAGGAAAAATTACTCTGATTTTAAAAAATATTCATCCTCTAAAAAATCTTCAACCTTCACAAGTGATTATATTCTCTAAAGAGATCATATACTTCAGCTGCTCATTTTTGGACATCAAATTATCAGATTTAAATCCATTGTTGAAAAATCAATCAAATATCGGTCAAACTTCGTACTGCCTCAGTAATATATATATTTGCAAGTTTTATTAATATGTGATTAGCAAGTGACGAGAAAACTATACACTTTACGGTGTACAATGAACCACGACGATACTACACTCTACAATAGACCAACTGGGCATTTTTCTGTAGTACTAATTTCATGATGCCATCTCCTCTCAGCATTAACGAACGATATCAACTGCCAAGTAATAGTATTATTAATAATAGTATTAATGAATATCTAAATATCAATGCAATAATAAATAAAAATCGCAGTAAATCAGTATTAGTATTTGTGACAATATTAGCAGTAGTTGATGTTGATTTATTGTTACTAAACAAAACTATTGATTATTGATTATAGTGATCATTATTGATTACAAATATTAATAAATCAATTCTTCCATTGTTAAGTGAAATTCATCTGAGCATTTCGAATTCCACAGATACATGCGTAGTTGACTTATTCCACTAGAATGATGACACTATTTCAAAGTCAATAACTGTTATAAATGATACAAGTATAATTCTACTGCTTAGGATATAATGCGGCTTCCAAAAAAAGAACCATTTTGTGATTTATTTTCCTATTAGGATGCTTAAAAATTCTCTTTGAATTTTTGAATATTTCATTCAGCAATTTTTTTTTCAAAAGAAAAGCAAAATCATCAAGACATGGTCATTTCTTAGAGAACCACCAATTGCTCTCTCAGTGCCCGGCAATCCAGTCTGAGGTTCTTCTTCACTAAGACTAGACTAAAGTTTTGCACGTGAAACGAAGATTGCCTCGGCAAATCTTTCGGTGAGACCGAAGCTCTCTGCTTTGAACTCACCTCGAGCATTACCTGCACTATCTAGCGATGAATGCAACTCCCTCATCTGTTATCATATGAGGTCAACTTCAGTTTTTAGTGTATTATTTGAGTGAAGCGCAAACAGCTGCAAGTTCCCCATCGAAGCACCACAAAATCGAATCTAATGATTCGAAAGCAATAAAAATAGACTGGCTCACGCTACAAACAGTTATGGGTTCCGGCTCATCGCCTCACTGATGTCAGCTCTCGACTGAAAGCTAGAGACAAACTAAGTTAGAAGTGAACAGGAGGCATGAAAACTTCAAGCACCTTTTTATACGGTTTCATAAAATACAAAGTAACGCTGGTAAAAAAAAACAGCTCACGCCTATTCAAAAACGTGAATCATCGGTCCTCGCACATATCCTCCTCCCTTCCTCCATCCTCCTCCTCCTTCCTTCCTCTGCTCCCTTTTCCGATTGGATTAGGAACTGCAGTGAGGAGAAGCTTTCAAACACATCTTCCTGAGTTTATCGAATCACTAAGTTTAATCATATCATTTTTAACACCCACAATAAAGGCGTTGAGATGCTTTATATTATCTCCGCAAATATCTCTAAGATAAAGAGAACAAAGCCTTGAATTCAGCACTATAAGGGTTTCAGTGTGGGAACGTTGTTTTATCCTTATCAATTCTGGTTTAAATAATCTTCGCTTGGATCGTATAAAACGCGTCTAGAAAATGCCTCAACCGACTGCCAACCAAGAACTATATTCAGCATATAAGAGAAACGGGAAGAGGGTGAGAGAAGGATGGATGGAGATAGGAAGGAGGATGAACGAATAACCAGTTCAGAAAAATTTTGACTTTTATTGCAGCTTGAAAAAATTATCCACGAGAATTTGCTTTAGTGATCGTAATCTCTCTTGACAACCAAAAAATCACCCTCATAAAGATAGCTGTTGATGTCAACCACGTTCATGGCATCAGTTCTAGAATGGAATCGCTTCCTTTTTCTTGATCAGAGAATTAGCTATTAAAGCATGGTTTTTAAAAAAATTTGAGAACTTGGACTGGTAGGCATCAAATTAATCGAAATTGATGAGCGTGGGGGTTTGAGGAGGAGAGCAAAGATAAGGAGAGAGTGGTTACGAGAAGAATTGCCTTTGTATGCGGATGAAAGGCCAATGTGCGTTCAATTGGGCATTTCGTTGCAAATCTCTCTGCTCTCACTGAATCGTACAATCATCATGCACCCTACACCAATGGTTTTAAAAGATTCCGTTAACAGAAACATCAGCACAATTCTCAAACGCCTATAAATGAAGTACCAAAAAGTTTGCAGGTCTCATCTGCTTTTTATACAAGCATGATATAGATACTACGACTCGTGTATAAAAGCCGAAGGAACGACTTTTCTTTGAGTGATTGCCGTCTGAGCTCAACTTATATCCGGAAAACCTCGAAGTCTACTGTTTCTCCCTGTCCGCCGAATTGCAAGAACGAAAGTGGGAGAACAGCTGAGAACGTAAGAATATAATTCATTAAGTAGCGTTATATCAAAAATAATTCAAACGTTTCCGAATCAACAACTCAAAGTGATCCGCTCTGCTGCAAGTTTACATTGAGTATATTTTATAAAAATGCCTAATTCTGATCGGTGCGAGATGCTTCTGATACTCCCAATGAGATGATCATAGTTTTTGCGTTCTGATCGATAGTGCACCTCATTAGATATAGTAAATATCGGTAATAATTCACACGAATATAGTAATATACTTCATAAATTAAAGTCGTGCAGATATCTTTTTCGAGTAATAATCTTCAAATATAATGTCTACAAATCAACGAAAATTAAAATCGGCAAAAAATTATTTCTTTATTCCAAATTTTTGTCGACTTGTAGTTCTCATGGGTTTAAAATTTCGACATAAACTTATTAAGTTGTTCAATTCTTGATTCATTATTAGTTTATGAATGTAACGAAATTTTAATTTCATTTCTGTGTTATTTTAATTTCCATTTTAAGGATGTTTAAGGAATAATGACGTTCGCAATTGTATCGAATGAACTTGGAGAAATTTTTGCAAATAATAGAAGATTATTTAATGATCGGTGATGACTACTGATGATCTTCGCGCATTATCCCTTATGTCGATGTCATTCAGCAATGTTACGACAATGACGAGTGTTGCATCGCTCTATGCGAGGTACACATATTTTTCGAGATTATTTCTTAACGTGTAATCTTGTTGAAGTGATTGTACTTGGGTAGATGCGTCATCATTTCTTGCTTGTGTTTTCCATTCATCTGCACAGATTAGGCGAATTCATATCGTTTCGCGATTTAATTTTTTGTTTTCATTGAATTTTTTCAAGCTTTTATCACATCTGAAAACATTTCTTTCACTTCAACCTATCGAATAACTTCGCAGATGTAATTTGTCCATATATATATATATATATATATATATATATATATATATATATATATATATATATATATATATATATATATATATATATATATATATATATATATATATATATATATATATATATATATATATATATATATATATATATATATATATATATATATATATATATATATATATATATATATATGCAATCGCTGTATGGTGCAGTGAAGTGCCATCGCTGTATTCCTAATGGTTTTGTTTTTGCAAATTGGCACCGTTCATTTTGTTGATGTTATGATCATTTATTGATGTGTTTTAACCGTATGTGAGTGTGAGTGAATTTGCCACTTTCAGCTTGACGTGACAGGGGACCGGAATTGGGGGAGATGGAGATATTCAAAATTGATGCTCAATGCGCATTTATATAACATTGCACATTATTCCTGCGGTCTGGCTAAACCCATATTCCTATGAAATCACTATAGCATAAAGAAAAGCACTCAATTTCTCGTATAATTTACAAAAATTTCAATATTGTATGCCTACATAAATCGATGGGTACATCAATATCTTTTTTTTTTTCAGTCGTACATCTAAGCGGAGTAAAATCAGTGTTCTGAAGTCTCCAGTAAAGTAAGTTAATCGATCATGCAAGGTCTCTATATGTTACTTGTTTGATTATCTGTTAACTGTAAGCACAATAGTGAATACACCATTACTAGATGGTTAACAAAAGTGTTCTCTCACATTCAGTGATAGTGTTTTCAATGAAAAAGTTCAAAATTTCACAGAGAAAATATTGAAAGCTCAGCTGCCTAAAGTGAAATTTTACTAAACTAAGGAAACTTCATAGATGATTGTTTGTTCTCTGATCTTTTATTGAAGAAGCGGAATTTCTTGCTAACGCATCAAAAATGTTTTATAACTAGTTGATGAGGAGGGAGTGGTGGGAGAGGCTTTAATTCCTCGCCCCTTCAGCAATGAATAACTATGCTAAGCATGTTGTTGCGTTCATTTTCATATCCGTGCATATGGGTCTGCGTTTAGACTTGTAAAAAAAAAAGAAAAATTGAACTCAAATGATTTGAACAAATACAATACAACCATTAAGCTAAGTAATAAATATTCACTGTTTCAGATTAATTGTTGATCTTCGAAAATGAGGCTATATGCTTAGCACCTAATAATGGATAGCGTTATTCAAAAAGTATTCAACTAAAAATTGTAGGCTATAGAGGAAGATTGCATCCAAACTACACAGATTTCATGATGTTCGGTTATATATATTTTTTATCCTTAATACCTTCTGTGATATTTTGAGGTAATCCATTAATACCTAAATGGTGCAATTTTTTATGCTGAATTCGTAGAGAAATGATCGCAGAATTTTAGTGCACTTGATATATAAAACTGTGAAGGCTTATTTTCGAAAATGATTGGTTTGTAGTATTTCTTTAGTCTTTTTGCTTTTTGCTGTCTCCTCCCTCATTTCACTGTTCGCATCATTTCACTGTCTGCCGAAACATGTGACTGAAACAGGGAGGGCATTTTATGAAAAAGGATTCAATCAGCGGTGTTGCGACATTGAAAAACATTCAAATTAGAATGGACATTTCCAGAGAGGAATGAGAGGGGAGGGAAGGGGAAAGGAGTCAGTAAGTACCGACTTTAAAGTTTATGCGTCTGTAATATTGATCTCTTAGCTATGTGATTCAATATCGATAAATAAACTAGTAAAGAAGCATAGCAGTCAGTTTCATTGACCGTCTTAGTTTACAGTATCGAATGCGGAAAAAGAAAGGGAAGAGAAACCATTTTTGGCAGTACTTTCATGAGGATCATACGAATGTCTTCAATCAAAGCGGTTACCGTTCACCATGACTTACAGAGGATTTTTTTTCTTTAGGATAGTCAGAATAAAGATGACAGGAAAAAATGTCATTTTTTCTTAAAAAATGAGTAATTTTTAACGTTATCCATATAATTTTCATATTTTTATTGCTTTAGTTTCTATGAAATATCAAAAGCAATTCTTTTCTTTCAGAGTTTTTAAAAGGAAAAACTATTGTCGATCGAATTATCGAAAGAATTATGAACACTATTACGCTTGAAGAATTTCCGGTAGGCTTTTTTGGCTTCATAGGCTGCAATTCCATTCTACTAGTTTACAGCCTAGTGCAGAAATTACAAAGTTAAGAAATTTAGTTTTCAATCCTATGCGCTAAACGAAATCGCATGATTCTGCAGCTTTTATTTTTGAAATTCCAGTTTACAGATTTATAGTGAATCATCGAATTTTTATCTATTGAAGAAGAAAAGAAAAGGGAAAATTGCAAGCATTCGAGTCATTTTATCAGTTGGATTGAACTAAAATGCTGACGTTAAGAGATTCGACTAATCGCACAGTAAAGACTGCCGACTATTTAGGCCGTTTATTGTAATAGTAGGTAATATTCACTTTTAATTTTCACCGCGAAATTAATACCACATAAGGGAATAATTTCTCATATTGTTCATTTCCTGAATTAATATGAGTCAAAAATTGCAACTTGAATCTATTCATTAATAACTTCTAAAGACTAAAAAATTAATCCAATCAGCGTGATCAGAGCTTTCATTGATTACTCTCTCCGCTATCCCAATTCCATATAGAGAAATCCCGAATAATGCAGTTGAAAAAGGAGGAAATATATTTGTGGATGTGTTAAATGACGTCATGAAATTTAAAAAGTGGGAAAAAATATAAGCCTCCTATTTCATTGTTTGGCGTAAACGTAGTTATAGACGAATGCATTCACCGTTATTATGATGCAAAATATTTTTCAATTTTCCGTGCACTTTAGGACGATACCATAGTGTTGAGGTTGGCCAATACCTAAATTGTACGATAACAGTTCGTTTTCAGCACCTCCATCCGGAAATATGCATTATAAAGTATGTCTCAAGGGCATTACCTGTATACCTTGCTGAGCTTGTCTACTCATGAAAATTGTTTTTTTTTTTGCATGGTCTTATGTATGGTAACACTTAAATTTTTCTCGAGGAAGAAAACATTTTTCAGTTGAACGACAAAAATGAGTTTTATGAAGTGTTGACAGCTGTATCGATTGCCCTAGTTATATTAAGCTCACTTATTATCGTCCTTCGTATAATTTGTCAAAAGCGAAGAAGTTATTACACTGTAAGCTTCATAAAACCGCCTGTGGTGCCTGCCTTTGGCCCGGAACAAATTGTTTGACAACAACTCGTCCGACATGATGTTACTTATTCCTCGTTGAAATGATGTGATGTTTTTTATTGGTAAAATCACTTGATGTATTGAATCGGGTTCATTCATAATTTATTAGCATAAAACAGGAATTTATCGGAAATTGGGCGTAAAAATCTCACAAAGATATCATGGCAGGATGTTTCAGAAACCTGTTACCTTTCAATGGTTGTTGATTATGTATAAATGCTTCTCATTATGTCCCTATGGTATGAACGTCAAACGTCATTAACCTCTTTGTCCAAATTTTTTTGGAACATAATATGGACCTGTCGATTATGGGTCTCGTCTTATTTGTCTAGCTAAGTTCGTTTTTCCAGTTCTTTTTCGTAATTTGCGGATCCCGCCGTCCCGTCGGTCTGTATGCTTATTGCATGAATAAATCCTGTCAAGCTTTTTACTCATGTGTTTCATCAACGTTGCATGATATAGATGCAGCGGGGTATCCTTATGTATAGATCAATTGAAACAGAGCGATAGTGCAATCACGACTATTTTTTCCACCTACTACCTCCCTCAACCCCCCCCCCCCCACCCGTTCTCTCTTTCTAAACTTCGAGGGTATAATATAGAGTATGTCCAAATTTGCATAAAAGAGATCTCGATGATATTACTCCTATTTCAATCCTCAGATTTTATCCTCTAATTTTTTCTTCCTGAATATTTCCGCAAATGTTGTACATGAATGATGCTCACAGATTTTGTAATATTGCACTCGTACTCTCCCCCACAAATTTTATGGCACATTCATGAGGAAGTGAATTTTTATTGCTATCGTTTTTTTTTCTCTCGTTCTTAATGAAGAACATATGGTGAGGAAAATGAATTTCTCATAATCGAGCACTTTGTTTTTAGGATGTTTTCCAAATATTACATATCTGTATTTTGTTGTAGTTCATTTCAAGGATTTTTTTTTGCCATGCAAATTACATTTGCATATTGTTATGCTTATCATTCGTATCAGTTGGTGATACATGTTATCAAGTGAAATGTACACATAGTGCTTTTGTTGTATGATTATATGCATCTATTTTTTAGAGTGCCCAATAAAGTGCCGATGCTTAAACTTGAACTTTTTTTAAAAAATTACAAATTATACAAACTGCTCTCAAATCAAAAGCAGCCAAGGTTCTTTTTTTAGAGACTTCTTTTAAATAGAGCATTACTTGCATTTTTTTCATAACATGGCAAAAATTATGGATTTTGTAATAGAACTAGGAAAATATCAACGAATGCCAAAAAACAATGTGTACTAAAACTGAGTGAAGTATAGAACGTCTGAGAATGATAAGCTTCGTTTGGTATGATTTCATTGCAGTAGTGAAAAGCAGATCATTTCACTATGGAGATGCTTTGAGCCCATTGCTAAGACTAGTGAATAGCCGAATTCAGAGCGATCCGGAATGATGGACGATGACAGCTGTTGATGGATTAGTTGACCTACAGTTTAATATCATCTGCATAGAGATGAAAAAACATTTTTCGTCACATACTTCGGTAAATCTTTTATATATATTAAAAAATGGGCTAAGAATAGTCTCTGAGGAGCATAACCCCGCACCTCGAATTTGTCTGAAGGCTCCTTACATCGTAACAACCTTCTAAAAGTACCGTAGGAATGAATTTTCGCTAATATGAGCGGAACAATGTTGTTATGGATACTTTAATTCAATCACAGCGGAAAACGAACAATTGAAAGGTTGCCGAAAGAAACTGAATGATTTTTGATTAGGATTTTTTATGAAGAAAATGAGAAGGGGTTTTTTGGAGACGAATTTTGCGATGATATCGCGCAAGTCCTTTTTTTTTAAATTAAGTTAATCGAAGAAGCTTTTCCACAAGTTCGGGATGATGTCGAAACCGAGAGTGTCTCGAAATAATACGTCTCCAATGGGTGCAGTGGAGAATCAGAATGGAATGTGGAATTCGATCGGCACAGTCACATCTTTAAAGAAGGCGTGTTTTATTCCCGCGCAGTTCCAACAGCATTTCACGCGATGTCACTCAGCAAGGAATCATTTCTAGAGGTTATTGAAATAGGAAAATGCGGAAGGCAATGAGGAAGTAAAGTTGAGAAGATGTGTGCAATTGGATGGGTCATCTCCAGTGAAGTCATCATCGGCTAGCCGGATAGATGTGTTCAGCGTGAGGAGATTCCACATTAAGTGGCGGACCTTCTTAAGGCCTTGAGACATAACTGCGCCATTGCATATTATTGTGAAACTGTTTAACCACCCTCCGGACTGCCCTGTCTAAAACTTGTATTGGATAGGTGCCTTAGCTTTTCACCTGACAAGTCTTCGGATGTGAGAAGGATAAACAAGATGTTGACGAAGATATAATTATCGCAGTGAAAACGTTATTACGATAAAATGAAATTGAAGTGAATATTTTATATTTAGTAGCAAATGTATATCGAAATGAATACAAGAAATTTTAATTAAATAGAGAAGGAAGGGACGTCGAAATATCTTCTTAATTTCCTTTAGTGAAATTATATATAATCCTCAGCGAACTTTTCGCTTTTTTTTTTTCTTCAGCATTATGCAAGTAAATGGAGCTGTGATCTCTATTTTACAGTGGCACAGTGATATAAAGTTTTGGAATAAGAGAGTTTTGGAATATAAAGCTTTGCAGAGAGTTAAGTCTGAAATATTTTCTCCACAAGTAGCTTAGTCAACAATTTGCTCGGAACATTCAGCGAGAAAGAATTTCGTTAGAATAGCATCAATTTTGTCACTGAAGCAAACGTCTATCAACCGTTCACTTTGATCCGTTAACTTCGAAAAAAACCAAAATTATTGAGTATCTGAAGCATTTTAGTATTAATAAAACTTATAAAGATTATATTGATTCTCTACAGAGTCGAGTGGTTTCTTAGAATCAGCGTGACCGCAACAATTGTTGAATCATACTGTAACAACTATTGCTTTGCACCCATCATATTAATAACTTTTATAGTTTACCAGCAACTAACGAATAAGCGAGATAATGTCTTTTTCGCATATGTTTGGTGTAGCGACCATCGAAAATAAAAAAAAAAATGCATCCAGACCTTTCCCACTCTTCGATTGTCCACGACTTGTTTTGATGGATCAGTGTGAATTATAGTAAGAAAGTTATTACGTAGCGGTAATCAATCTAATAAATTTTATATCTTATCTTCAATGATTCCCAAATCGATGCTGGCGGCTAGTTTGCAAAAGCAAATAAAAACAACTATTTTATAGAAGATTAAAACGCAAATTGTAATTTTGTCTGTTGCAATTTGTTGCAATTAGATGTAATTGCAACCGCCCAAATATATCTTGCTAAATTCTGATGCATTCTTTTCCACCTATTATTCATAACTGTAAATTTTGAAATTAGGGATATTTCAGTGCAAAGCATATTCTCGAAGTTTGTCTGAAATTTGACTGCAATGTTTGTGCCCGAGGCGATTCGATAGCATTGTGATAGTGTGACTTCGTTGGAACAGTTGTTATGTGGCAATTGCTCGTGTCAATGTTTTCTTTATGTTCGATGTTGAATGTTCGAATTAGAAAGGATTATCCTCTCGATATCAACATAGTGCTTTTATATTTAGAATATTTGCGTTTCTAAATAAAAAAAAGATTGTACTCTTATTACTCCCTAATGAAATTTTGCGTCCATAGTGAATAAAAACGTTGCCCATGTATAGCCTGTATAGGTATTTGTTCTCTTCGTCTCCTCGGTCTATCCCCTTTCTCATCCTCTTTTCCTCTTCCTCTCCACTTATCTCCCCTTCGCTTTCTCTCCCTGCCCCTCTCTCATTCTCTTCCTCAATATATTCTCTTCGTTGTGCTATAAACAATATCTGTAATACAATATAGTAATGATGTTGAATTTTTCAAATAATTTTGCGATATTCAAATTTCGAACATTTCATCGCTTTTGCCCGTTTTCTATGAAAATGCTTCTTGCATCATTTAGAAATTTTTCTAATTAAAATATCTAAAATATATAACCATATATATACTTTACATAATCCGTTGATTAATATTAAGCCACTAGGAGCAGTCACTACTGTTTAAGTAGATTAGAATCAACTGATTATAAATTATAATAATTCAAAAATTTTTAGTCTCATCTCGAGCATTTTATTTCGGCTTTAATCCCTTTATTTAGAAATCGGAATTTTCCATGACTCACCGTGATCACTTTGTGCTCCTTGTTCGTATTATGTGCAGGAAATATTTTATCCACTAACCTTTATAGGGTATATGACGGTGATAGTTCGCCTTCGCCAATTACTACTATGATTTTGATTGGTTTCTTCATTGTGAATATATATTTTGCATTTTTAATAATTTTTCCCTCGTTAGCCGAAAATTCATTTTCAATCGATTATGTCAACAAACGTTTCCTACTTGATGGACAGCCATTTCGGTAAGCCGATAATTCAGCGGAATTTTCCGTCTCTTCAGTTTTTCGAGCATTCATTTCTATAAAGCCAATTGTTTGGCATCTCTTAATTAAGGATTTAATGTTAAAAAACAAGGCAATTCAAAGAAATATTAGAAAGTTGGATAAGAAAAAGAGCGCTTTTGCTCGTTAATAGATAAATTTCATGAAATCAGCGAAAATTTCACAACTTTTTCACGAACTGGATAGCTCTAACTATTATGCGTTAAAATTATTGAAATGAATGTGAGACTAACATTGAATTCTTTTTAAATAACAATAGCAACATCGCATTGAAGACTTATGGAGTCATTAGTAGTCACTTGACAAATCAGCTTGAAATTTTTACAGGTTTTTAAAAAATTTCAAAAAAAACTTTTGAGATATAAGAGTTTCTTATAAATTCACTGAGAAAACTACTTTTTATTCATTCGATGGATCATTTAATCGATTTCAGTTATATATCCGGTAGTATACATTATTTTCGAGTACATCCGGATCAGTGGAACGATCGATTATCACGGATGAGAGCTGCTGGCTTAAATGCGATACAATTTTACATTCCATGGAATTTCCATGAAATCTATGAAGGAGTGTTAGTCAGGATACTCTATTATTCATCAATTGTTGGCGTCTCAATTCATCCAAAACTTGAGATATTCCACTATTGTTATTTAAGAGCTCAAGAATCAATTTATTTTAGGTGGCCTTTAAGTATGCATGTTTTTTAGAGTATCGATCTTCCTCTGTGCTATCCGTTTATGTGGTTACGTTCAAGTTGGACATAGTAAAGACACTTGATCTTAATTCTGAATTATATTCATATTTAATAAAGAACGAAGCGGGGAAGGGTTGATCGTAAAGACCGACTGATCAATGTTCTTTTATCCATCCTGTCCTAATCTGTTTATTTCTTTCCGCTCTTCCGTTAGTTTATGCGGGTTTTGCAAGCTTGCACTCGCGAAGCATGATATCACAACGTCATATGTGTGCATTTTCCTGTCACCACTTATATTGCATGTGAACATGTGTCTGTCACTATGCTGAATAGTTCCAATTCGAGAACCAGCAGAGTTGATGCGATTTACGTCGTATGATGATCCTTGATACTTTTTTTTAAAATTTTGCTTGGCCAGGTTACTTTGATTAGTTGAAGAGGATGTGGTGATTACTCGAAAAGCAGTCAGCAGAGTAATCTTCCGGTTCAAATTTGAATACGTCGAAATAAACCTTTTTGTATATACGTAAATAACTACATAAAAATATATGAGTAAGCAGGTTAAAAAAGTAAATAAATATCCATAAGCATATATTTTTTAAATACATTTATTAACGTGTTTTATCGAAATAAACGACTTTAGGTATATTTAAACAACTATATTTATTGAAGCAATATGTATTTTAAAAAATTGTGATATATAACTGTTCATCTTTGTGTTATTCATTTGGCGAATATTTTGATTCATTATTGATTGACTGATGATGACAAAAAAGAGAATATGCTGTAAAAGAAGTTGATGAATATTTCTTTATGATCTGAATAAAATTCCAGAATTGGTTTTGATGGCGGCAGAAATATTACTCGTTTTCTATCGTTAGCCGCTCAAAATGAACTTTACGCTCTGGTGAGGTAAGCGTTACATTTCGTAGAAATTAATTGAAGCTTTAAATCTCAACTAGTCGGGCAAAAAGTGAATCTTATTTATTGTTCAATTCTACTGACTACTATTAATGCTAATTGTTGAGTATTTCTGCGTTGTTTTTGGGGGGTGCAAGTGAAGGGCAAATATGAGCGATTAGATTGGTGAGAAGTGAGTTTTCACACATTTCCTTCCATCTCCTCCCTTTCTCTCTTTCCTCTATCGCATGCTACAGTTTTCTTCATGATGGCGACATTAGGTGCAATTCTCTCTCTCTTTGAAAATTTTTGAAAAATGCTTGCAATATTTATTTTTATCTGAAAATCGAATGCAGTTAGTAAATGACAGAAAGATCGCCAATCTTTTCAATTTCATTCCTTTGTTCTTTTTATGTTCATAGAAATCATAGTTCGATTATTAATGTGATTTCAATGCATTTTCCTAGTTGATTTGAAATTTAAGCAGGACATGTTTCGTTATTTCAGGATTGGACCCTATATTTGTGGCGAATGGGAGAATGGCGGTCTACCATGGTGGCTGCTGAAATATGACGATATAAAAATGCGAACATCCGACAAGAGGTTATATCATATTTTATTGATTTACGTTCGACAGAAACTTGCAGCGCATAAATAAAGTATTTCCCAATAAAGCCTCTGCTTGAGCAAACTCCTCTGAACTGTTGAAGGTAAATTATGCGCAAACCTTCTCCACCCTCTCCTATTCCTCTTCAAACCGTCGCCGTGCTACTCGAAACGGTGGCATTTATACAAATCCTCAACGCAAACGTCTCATAGTATCTTGCTAAAACCTTGCAGTAAAAATATATCCGTTTCATACCGACTAACTTCCTTTTCAACTAAAACTTTAAAACTTTCTGGGTTTTTTCGAGGCTTTGATTTATGCCTACATAAAATTAAATATTTCATGTGTTGTTTGCATTTTTGCTAAATTAGACCAGTGACTAGTTGCAGGTTCATTAGAGCAGTGGAACGATGGTTTGGCGTTCTATTGCCGATACTTAAACCTAGTCTGCGTAAGAATGGTGGACCAATATTGATGATACAGGTCGAAAACGAGTATGGAAGTTTCACTGAAGGATGTGATAGAAAATATACCACATTCCTACGAGACTTGACTATTAAACACCTTGGCGATGACGTCGTCTTATATACAAGTGAGATGTTTGAGATGGGATACACATCACTACGCAATATAATGAGCTCACATTTATAAATGCTGTGGAATCAGAGTGTCTACTATAGAGATGAATTTATGATACTGTAGAAGCAGTGATTCGTCTCACGTATGATATTGCTATCAGAGTGCGATGTTTGCAATCGTATTTCTTTATTCACCTTGACTGCGCTAATTAATGTCATTATATGAACGAAATCAAACAATCTTTCTTAGCAATTCATCATTTATGCTACATTTTATCTAATAAGTTTTCCATCCTTCCTTATGGATGGTACTTCCTTGATCCTTGATCTTTTTTTTTTTCGAATTTTCAAAGAGATGTGCATTCACTGAAGGCAATTTTCAGTTGAGAGAGATCCTGTTATTTTTCGCACATATCTGAATGAAAGCTTTCTATGACTTGAAGAAACATAATAATTGACCCTATTGTGGTAACAGTTATACTATAGGATATCATTGAATTTTGTACCATATCATGGCATCGTTTTACTGATATACGAAATTCCACTGCTCCTAGCATTGGAAATTTCCACACTGTGGTGTTGAATTGAATCTCAGCGGAAGGAAATGCAGCGCTTCTTTTCTTGAATACAAAACAGTCATCACAACGTTTTAAATTCGAGAATTCTCTCCACGCCACCTTTTTCCTCCTCCCTTTCTCCTCCTCCTCCCCCCCCCCCCCCCTCTTCTCCCCTCAATATTATCCTCTCGTCAGAATGGTGTGTACTGAAAGTTGTAAACAAATGTGTACTAAAAGAAACTGCTGTTCAGCTTCGCGAACCAATTTTTGATGCATTCTTATGCTCATATTTCATTTTCGTTTATTCAATGAATTTTTCAAAACTGCTACGAAAATATGTCGAAAACTTTTTTCCAGTAGCAGTGTAGAACATTTTCAGCCGATGGTGCAAACAATCAGAGCCTGAAGTGCGGCTCGATACCCGGTGTCTTTGCAACCGTTGATTTTGGACCCAACAGTGAAGAACAAATCGACAAAAACTTTGCCACTCAACGAAGTTATGAACCAAACGGTACGAATTATACTGAAAAATTTACTAAAATCTTTTATTCGATTCTGTGATTAAGTAATATTGGGATCGAATTATAAAACTCGAAGTCGATAAGTTCCTCAATAATATCGAATAACTATAACACATTGAATCGAAAATATTGGATTTCTCCTATCCTCACTTCTGAACAAATAAACATGTACCTGGAATTTCTTATTGTTTTCCAGGAAGTAGTTTCGTAGTACTGTATGTTTAGCAGCAAAACATTCCATGTGTCAGAATGCTTGCAGACATATTCTTTTTTTAAAACCACTCATATTTGTGGAATATTGCGAAATCTCACATATCGAGTGTACAAGGAAGGCAACGTCAAGTTTATCAGCGACAACTAATTAGCCATTTTTTGGTATTAGTAAATACTTGCTGGGGTATTTCCTAGCGAAACTCAGTCAAACTCCAAAATATCTACAGATTTTTTTTCAGAAGGAACGAATCGTTTTTTAAAAATGAGGTGTCCACATTCCACGGACGTCGTGATACCATTTTCCAGCCAAAGACTGTGAGCATTTTAAGGGCCACTAGTGAATTCGGAGTTCTATCCGGGATGGATTGTGACATGGAGTCAAAAAGGACGTATCGATCCGTCTGTGGATGAGATCATTAACGGTAGTAAGTATATGTTCAAGCTCGGAGCTAGTTTCAATTATTATATGTTCTATGGCGGAACAAATTTTGGCTTCTGGAATGGAGCGGAAACAACCTCCGCAGTAAGCGTTTTCATCGATGTTGGATGACTTTAAAGTTTGTGAATAAATATACCAACTAGTTGATAAATTACTCGAATTTTTTCAAAAATTCTTCAGTTTTTTTGAGAACGACACAAGCAAGAGATGCCCTATATAGTGCTTTTTTAAAGTTTTCTTATGTATTGACCTTTTACTTGAGAGATCAGGACGTTACTGAGTCTACAAACGTCAACAACAAAGGAAAAAAATAGTGCGAAAAAACAATCGATTCGTTTCCTACTTGGAATATTCAGCCCTCGATTCTTAACCACTTGTTGCAATGAATAAACACTTCTTTTACTCAAGCTAAGAGTACAACGTAACTTATGTTCAACAACTCGACGTTGTCCTGCGGTCATCTCAGCCAGAGACTTCAAGCAGAACTGGTGATGGGAATAGTGCTGTGTACGGCGTTGACTGCAGCAATATGTACACTATTGTCGGAATGAAGAGGAGAAGGGCAGTAGCGAAAACGAACACAGTTTCATTACGTTCGAATATTCGACGCGAAGGAGTTGGATTCGAGTAACTTCCGCTGCTCTGCTCAGTTCCGCCTTCCATTTCTTCTATTGCATCTGACGCCATTTCACTTCCATTGTGGCATCTCGTTTCTTCGTTGCCATTTCCGTTTGATGCACCTCGGTTTCCAGTCATCGCTGGCACCGTTGGGACTGCTAGCCTCTTTTTGCCGTTCAGTGGCTTCAGCGATGCGCTATGATGCGATTCGCGAGTCGCGACATTTGCTTATAGGTTGCGTGCGTCGACCAAGTTGAGATGGTCTCGCCTGTCTGAGAACGACTGTTGTCTCCACTTCTTCGTGTATCATGGTGCGTCCATGAGTGGTCGGGAGTGCCATAACTCGATTGGTACGTGGCAGATTTCGAACTACCTGTTTTATCGCTTGTCGGTTCAACATGTCGCTTCCTTTGTGCCCGAGTGTTAGCTGCTGAACTCAACCGAATGAGTTAAGAAGGCTGCTGATATTTCTTCACTAATTTTCGGCACCTTATATTTTCGGCAATTATAGATGTACTTCTGCTGTCGCGGCAACTATCGCAATGTATTTTGTTCAATTAGGGAAGTTGTTATTTTCTGGTGGCACGGCCCTAAAAAGGTGATGTGCGACAGCAAGAGCGGTATCCATCAATCGCTCCAAAGGAAAATGGAGACAGATGCTGTACCAAATGGCTACAAAGCGAGTTAGACACCCTACCAAGATTCGCGAATGGAAGTAGAAATTGCTGAGGGTATAAGCGAGGAGTCGACTAGAGAAGGGTTAGGGACTACCAAACACAGCCCACCGAAAATCTCACCAAACAGGCAGGTGAAATTTTCAAGCCAACAGAGTGAATCCTAGAGCGCAAGTTACGCTTCAAACCCACGGCGGTTTAACGACGGTGTAGATCGACTATACCTCGTGTGTGCCCCAAACTATGACACACAACCACTGGCTCAGTAGTCTAGTGATATGCTTCAAATGCAAGATGCCCTGATGTCGATGACAGCTTGAGCCTTAAAGACGTCTAAGAATTGGAGCTGGATATTGAGACTGGGAAGCGGTCGGTTGTACGTTGTGTCGTGCAGTTTTTATTTTGTTGCTGAGCTTTGCAAATTCAGTAACTTGTTGTTATAATATATACATATATCACATATTATATATATATATATATATATATATATTATATATATATATATATATATATATATATATATATATATATATATATATATATATATATATATATATATATATATATATATATATATGAATACGCGTGAGTTCGATATTTGATGATTTTTGTGCATATGTTTCTTGTAAAAAATGGTATATTAAAAATAGAACGCTCAAAAAAATTGCTGAATGCAAAAGGAACTTTTTGATCACTCAAATTTGCTCATCGATCATTGTTTAGTATTCGCCCCCAAACACAATTTGTTCACTCTGTCGGAGATGTAGTGCAATCACTGAGTAATAAAGCGTTAGCACATTTATGGCACATGCGTTTTTATCGAATATTTCGGAAAAAAATCGAAATTCGAATATGTGCTCCCACTATTATCAGATAATTCCAGGCTTATGAATGAATCTTTCAAATTTCGTTGTTTTTTCGTCATTCCTTTTTAAGTACTAAAAATGTTATGCATATTGGAAGGCTGTACATAGAGTAGGTCGTATAGGAGACATCCGTTGTATAATCGATTGGTAATTTGTACATGAAAGATGAAATATACTAAAGATAATGGCGAATATTTTTATATTCATTCTATCTAATTTTCGTTTCTTTATTTGTTTTTCGAGTAGCGAATGACATTAGCCCACAACAAAACTACAGTTTTCCTATATGGGAACTGAAATGATTTCAGTGCTCTTGTAATCTGATTGTAGTGATGAAATATATGAAAGTAATATTTTAAATTATGTTTACATTTTGAGAGAATTTTGATGCCGAAACTCCGAAGTATTGATCCAGAGTTTTGGCTGTGATCGTCATAAATCTCTTTCGATGCAATCATTATTTGAATATTTATTTCAGGTAATTACATCCTATGATTATTTTGCACCGCTCACTGAAGCAGCGGATATTAACGAGAAATTTGTTGCAATTCGAAACTGGATTAAGAGTATTGAAGGTTGGCCAAATCCACCGAAATCGATACCAAAAAATAATCCGTACGTTTAAAATTTCTATTAATTCTGCATTATTTTAAAATATTAGACCAATATAATAGATAAATTTTCTCTAATCGCTTATAAAAATAAGATAATAAAGTCATAATAAGCGAAATTTGTTTATTGTGGAAGAAAATTTGCTATTTTTTTTTTGCTTTATTTTATTTTAAAGACGCTAAAGATTTTATGAATTATGATTATGTGTCTACTCGGATTGGGAACAGTTCTCAAAGCCCGCTTAAACCGTCAGTCATATACTCTCTTATATTTGTGTCGTATTCCATCCCCATTGCCACTTTAATCAAATATGCTTGTATATTCTCTCCAACATTGTCTTAAGACTGAAAGTTAGAGGGAAAAAGAGAAGAAGAGAGAGGAGAACGAAGGGGATTAAGAGAAAGGGAGGGAGAGGGAGAGAAAGAAAGAAGTTGAAAATGATTATCACATATTTCGATCATAGAAACCGCAAAATGTTCACACAAATGCACCACCAAACAGATAACAAATTGAGCACAAATATATCTTCCTTTTGGTTCATCTACTTCAGTCACTGTAATGGACATGACATATCCAGCCTTTGAGCCTACCCTACAGTTTATTGCTTTAAGCTTACAATTTATTACTTTAAAATTACTCCGAAGCAGAAATAGGCAATCACCACAAGTGATCCATTAGTTAATGATTACTTTCATTTTATCAAGAAATAACAATATAAATAACACGAAGGTAATCTAAACGATAATCTGCTATTAATCAGCATGATTCTTTTAAAAGTACAGTGAATAGTCCGGTTTCTCTTCTATGCAAAAATCTTTTTTTCCTTTCAGAAAAGCTGCATATGGGCAAGTATTTATGAAGAAAATTGGCTCGTTAGCATCTGAGGATATCCTCGAATATTTGGCCAGAGGGCATTTCGTATGCTCGCGCTACCCGATGTCTTTCGAGCAGTTGGGCCATCCATTTGGTAGTCGTCCTAGCTAACTATTATAAAAAAGCTTTCATTTTGATTATTGTATTGGAAACTTTGCTCTTCAGAAATATTTTTGAAAATCGATCATCTAACAGAACAAAATGATATTATTTTCCCTATAATTTGATATATTTTGTCAGTGATAAGCTTAATAAGTGTTCTTCAAATCGTTCAAACCACTGATAGCATCGATCAATTGTAAAAACTTCATCGCTTTCTTCACTAGCGATCTGGTGAACTTTCGTTCAACCAACGTAGCAGTGCTATCAAGTTCTAATAAACGTTAATAGGTTTAAAATGCAAATTTTAATATAACAACATTCATTTCGAATTAACAATATTTAATTTTCTTTTTGAAATTATTCCTGAAACGTATTATTCTATCAAGAAAGAACGTCAGTGATTAAATTATCAGTATATTTTCGATAAATTCCTACTTTACTTTACTATATGCTTAATATCTGTGATTCTTTGTGTGTATACCCTCAGTGATCCTATGTGTCAATTTTTTAGATATTGGAATGGAGATAGAACCTCTGTTGAATATTGGTAGCTGAAATTCCGCTCATCCCGCTTGTCTACGAGAAGTCTATGGAGCCAGATAAAAAGATTTTTATGCACTAATAAGTCTTGCAAAAATCGTTTATTTGAAAGTAATTCAACTCGTTCCTTGAAGAGTTCAAATTCATTCGCCTAAGGGAAGTGATATGATTATCTCAAAATTTGCAGGATTTATTGCATATCGATCAAGTTTGCCACATTCAGGAGGTAATCTAACAGTAACACTGATCAGAGATCATGGCTATGTGTTCGTCGGGCAGAATTATGAGGTGATGTCATTTTTATAGCATTTATTTCAATTATATGTCGGCTAACCATCAGCATGCAAAGAAAATCCCCTTTGGGGGGTGCTTCATTGCAATGACCAACGATTGTCTTTGGGATTCGAACTTCATTGTTCCTCTATTGAAGGATCATAAGCCATTGTGTGCAACTATTAATGCGCTAGTAGGCGTATTGAAAATTCAATCAAGGTGATTTATTAAATCGTTGGTCACCTGTATACGTATGCATATATCACTAGCAAGCAATGTCACATATGCATATTATTATGTGGAATGCACACATCTATATGTGTATGCATATATACGATTGCTGTTCGGAGGAAGGCTTAGTTGTGAACAATGCATGATGTGGAATCTAGAGCGAACTCGTTCTAGCTAGCGAGGGGTTAACAACAGGTTTCAACCTCACAACGGAAGATGGTCCGTACTAGCCATCCTCCGACTTAGCGAGCCTGATCGTATTGTCAATCGGACTAAAGATAAAAGAGTCGATTAGATAAAAGCATTACAAGGATGTTTTAAATGCTCAAGCAAACGCAGGGAGGATTTTATGGTCTGAAAATTGTGCCACAAGTGGTCGATGCTTTTTCAAGTAGACCAAACGTCGATCATCAAAGATTCTATCCACCTTGTCGACAGACTATGACCTCAACAAAGAAGTTCACGTTGTGATTCATGGAAATCGTAGCTCAAGCATCCAAGAAATGACTAAATGTGAGCATGAAACCGAGCCAAACGATTTTGAGTAGAAAAGCCTGAAATGTATCGCATCTCAGCAAAAATTTCGAGACAGTGCTCTGGTCATGCGTAACAGCCGATCTCCTATTAGAAAGAGGAACGTGAGATGACCGTCGCGCCTTTCGCGATTCCTTTTTCGAATTGGCTCCAGCAAGCTTTTTCCTACCTTTGAAGCTGTCCTAAGAAGCATACTTCGAAAAGTATTCCAAAAGTGGGAAAAATCGTCTTGAGCCAACTACTTTGAGCGACTTTGAAGCTGCCTTGACGACCTTGAACTACCTTGAAACTACTTCAGAAAAAAACCGCATTGAAAATGACAGGGTTACTGAGTATTTGGTGAAATTTTATGGAAGATGTTCGTTTTTTTTTCAGTCGAACACTCAAAACCGTGAAAATTTCTGACTCTCACGTTTCGAATTCTTTCTCATTCCACGAATTTATCTAAACTTTCAGGGAATGCTGATTGATTCACTCCAAGATTACAAGAAACAGTGGATTGAGATCAAAGGTCAAGAGAGAGACAACCTCACAATTATTGTTGAGAATCGAGGACGACAAACATACGAAACAATAAACGATTTCAAGGTATAACTAAGGGGTCTCAAAATTCGAAAGTATTATTTTTTTAACTTCGACTACATTTTTCATTCCTAAAGGAGTCTTTTCCAATATGCTAAAAATAGTTCCACAGTCGAAAACGATTTTAGCATATTAACTCAATATATGGAAATTTATATCCTTCACAGTGAAAAAAAATTTTTTTTTGTAACTGAACAGTTAAAAAGTTTCCCACAATCGATCTTTCGCAATATGAAAGTTCAAATTGTCGGTCAACAGCGACTTCGATTTTATTAAGTCGAAATTTGTAGGGCATTCTTTCGAACGTAACTCTCGACGGGACGGTGATCGAAGAATGGACACACTATCCAGTGCAGCTTCCTTTTATGTATGATGCTACAACGGCTGGGATTTATGACGACATTCCTCCACCGAAAAAGGTTCCTGCAGCAAACTTTGAACTGTTGTTTGGCTGCTTTTTATCTCAAGTACATTATTCTAAGATGTGGCCATTTGCGTTAGACCCGTTATTACCTTGGCAGGTATTGGGATTGTGGAACTCCGAACAAAGATAAGCGTAAAAGATGACAATGAATTCACTAAACCTAACCAGATTCATAGAGCAACTATTTTCTTGATAGCTTATTGAATCTGGATTTGCTGATTGAAAAAATTGATAGATTTTTAGAAACTGATAGAAACTCATAAATCGGTAGGAAAACGCAATCATCGATCTGTTCATCATTTGAAAGCGAAAAAGAAAAAAGTTGGCGAGAAGGAATTCCATTGAGCGGAAACTGTATTGGTCACAAAACGGCGATCATCTGAAAGTGTTCGATAATTACGATTATTGTTCTTCGATGAAAGTTATTCTAACCGACCGAGGACAAAAGCAGTAAAGATATTGAAATGCGTCGAGGTGTCCGTATCAAAAGTTCTTCATCTTTTGCCAATCCCTTTCCCTTTCCCCTTCCACGTCCTGCTATTTTCATCGGATGCCCCCTTCGGCCCTGAGCACCTAGCTTTCCTCTTATAAGCATAAAATTCAGCCAGCTTAACGCGCAATCATTTCTTATTGCATTCTGTAGTCCATGTAGTCCATGTTTGACTATAGCAGGAGATAATGGCTAATGGGAATAGAAAAAGATCAAATTCAGAGAATGCATCGCGATATTCATGGAAAGCCTGGCGTATATGTCGGTCATTTTTCGGCGAAATCTCAACGCGACACTTTCGTTGACACTTCCGGTTGGGGCAAAGGACAGCTACTTGTAAATGGTTTTAATGTTGGACGTTATTGGCCTAGTGCCAGACCACAGGTCAGTATGTTGACAGCAATTTTCGTTTATTGAAATTTTCACAAAAAGAGTTGATATTGGATAAATGTTGCGCTCCTCCGCTGTGTTTAGAGAAATTAGCAAGTCGTAAAATGCAGAGAATTCAAAAGACGTATAATCCATCGAGTGTTTAAGTAGGAATAAACACATATAATAAGAAGTACGATTAAATACGAAACCACACAATTAAATACGAATAATAAAGAAAACTTTATTACACGCTTTTACAAAAATCTCTCTTTGCAAAAATATGTTGCAGTTTAAAAAAAAAACTGCAAAAAATGATGACATCGCATTATTTATACGCCGTGTTTCTGCGTCTGTTTGTCTGACAGGTTCTTTAACTCGACGTCCGAGATTAGAGCTATAAAATTTGAAGAGCGCTACGAACGCATAAGATTACCTCTCATACTAAAATCCAGGTTGATTTTGCGCATGTTTTGTTATTAATTGGCAACTTATGGGACCGGTACGTCTAGCATGCCTTCGCATTTTTAATTGATTTCAAGTCATAGTAAGCTTGTAAGCAAAAATTCCATCATTGGGCCGATTTTTAATTTGCATATCTAATCTCGCCGATGAGAGAAAATGTGCAAATAAATTGATTCGTTTATTTCTTCGCACAAGCATGCATATGTTTTAATGCTTATTAACTTATGTACTAATTATTGGGCAGCAATCATGAAACCCAATTATAAGCCCATGAATTTATAGGTATCCTTTCTTGTTATGGAGTAAACATAACTGAGATAGAATCAATAATAAAAAAAGAAGCAAAAGTTAAAATTAAAGTTTTGTGATATCATTGCACAAAGGTTAAATATTTGCAGACAACTCTTTATGTGCCGGCACCAATAATACGCAAAAAGAACACGATTATTATGTTCGAATTAATTGGTGCACCTAATTGTTCGTGGTGGAAATGTACCGTTGAATTTATCGATCATCCAATATTCAATTTCACATCCATAACTAAATAAAAGGTTTTTTGCTAAAAGACCGGTGATCTTTCACATTTGTATACACATATCGAAGTCAATTTCAGTGTTTTTTGAGTAAATGTTTGAAATAAAAATTGTATTCGAATACCTAATGTAACTGGAAAGATTCCCGTAATACGACTGTATCCTATGGTCACTGACCAACAAGTGACCGGTCATTGCTTTCACTGCATTTCCAAATTACAACTAAATTTTTTCAATATTTCATATATTCCATGTGGTCTGTTGTTGCGAATCATTGGTCTGAACAATTCTGGAATCAGTAGTCGGATAGATTCTCTACGGAAAAATTCTTTATCCATTACGATAAAGAAAAATTTACATATTACTGTGTGAAGGTGAGTTTAAGTGTCATCTGCTGTACAAAAAGCAACATCATGTACATGCGATCGAATCGCCAAATGGTTGGCAAAATGTTGCACGGAAATGTTTGACGTACAAATAGCATCATACTTGACGATTTATTCTAGTTTGCACGAGAAATTCAACAGCAGTTCTATTTGCTGCAGACAGCCTCTTCTTGTCCACTATCACATTCGATCCTCTCATGATGCTTTTAAAGTTTTTTTCATTCCTGGAAATTAGGTGTCCGATATCAAGTATCATTTCTACTACACATTATCACTATCAGTTCCAATTTTTCCTAGGTAGTAGGATTATTTACGGGTCCGAAATGTGTCATGCAAAAATTAAAAGTAAATCATATTTCTTTTCTTTAGAGACATGAAACTTATGCTACTCGAACCTTGCTGCATTGTAAAACCTATATGATGCGCTTATTCCCATCGTCGCAATGTGCGAACATGCAACGTATAGCTGCTACTTGTAATACCCTCTCCTCCAGTGGAGACTCAAGGTCACAGATGGTTCCCTACTCCAATCATGGCATCCTTCATCTCATGAACTTCGAATTTTGTAAGTAGAAACCGAGCAGATCAAACCTCTCGAACGAAGCTAAAAAAGTGTTCAAGCGCTCCGAAGCGTTGGACTAGAAGAGCTTGATGGTCGAAAAATGAAATAGGAAACTTGGTGTGTTTTTTGATGATTCTGAAGGTAAAATTCCCATCAAAATCTTGTTCAAATTGATATTAAGGGAGAATTTTTGAGGGATTGTCTTCAGCAGCATAAATCGTTGCATCACCGCTAAACTATCGAAGAGGGAGAGGTTTAATTCCATTGCACTTTTTTGAAATACGTCAAAAAAGCCGAAATGTGCTTTTGTGAAATGCGAAAAAAAAGTGAAATACTTGTTTCCGAATGATTAGAAGAAACGATAGCGAGCAAGGTTTATGGTACAACAACCTTTGGTTTATGTTTTCCATTTCGAACAGTTCATCAAGTGACAACTAAAATACTCCAAACGAAACGTATTCATTTTTTTTTACCTGTCGTTCTTCGTATAATAAACAGGTGATGGCTTTAATCATATATTTATAAAGCGTTTTCTTTAGATGATGGCAACTCTATTGTGGTTGATCGGCCTTACACGCTCATCAAGCTTCTATGTTCATATCATAATTCGACATCCTTGACGTAAAAGTAACGAATACTGGACACTTTCGTAATAGCTCAGTGGTACAACAATCGTACGTCAAGCAAATGTTTAGGTATTCAAATCTCTTTATTGAAAATGATATCGTTGGCAATCAACGATAGATTATCATCTGAGTCCGAGCGAGATGCAAACAGTGCCTCTAACATTAGGTACTAATTGAACATTTTCGACCAAGCTAAGAAATTTCTAATTTTTTGATGCGATTTCTAATTTCTAATAAAAAAAAACTTTTTTTTGTTTCGAAGTTATAAAATGACAATGATTTTACTTGTGACATTTATTGGCTTCATAGTACACGATTAGATTATGACGGGTTCGTTTCCTGTACCAGTACCCTTGGTCTTATAAACTTGTAAGAAACTTTTAAACCACATGTAGCAATACGATCGTGCTATTTTCTTCTTTCACATGGCCAAATTTCGCATTTATATATTTAGATTATCGTTCAAAACATATTTTGCTCACTTCCGAGATGCTCAAATTTTGATCGATGATAGCATAATTTAAATTCTTCATAGGTGAAGTCTCATTGGCAAAAATGCTTTGCTGCTATATGCCTAGCAAATCTTGGTCAAAACGGCAATAGTCTTAAGTGCAACGAGTGGAAAAATGCGCCAGAGGAGTATAGGAATTCTCTGGAGTTAGAGAGAAACGCTACAGAATAGTAGAAAAGCATGCCAGAGGAATATATCTGAAAACAGTTTCGAATATTATGTCTGAGAACAAATTAAAATAAGCATAAATTAAAATGAATAAATTAATTTCCAAAACAATAAGGCCATAGTTGTTAATTTTTAGCACTGAAGGGATAGCATAGAATCATTTGAATTGAAATTCCTCACCTTTATATGAGGTTAAAAATTCTATCTTATGAGAAACTAATTGAAGAATCGACCACTCTGTTAAGCGAATAGTGATCTGGAGATTTTAAGCTTGATGCTTCGAAGAAACGAAATCGTTTTTACGAGATTTGAAGTGAGGTCGGGAAGGTGGAAGGATCATGCATAAATGAGCGATCTCAAGAAAGGCCAACTTTTGAAAGATATGCTTAAAGCACTAAAATAATAGTATTCATATGATTCAGGCAATGGTCTGTCGCAATTTTTGTTGCCCCTCAAAGTGCACCAAACCATTTACTCTGAATGCGAGCTGGCGTGAGAGGCGGCTAGTTGAGGAATTGTGTTGGGAGAGAAAAAGGTGAACTACCTGAAATTTGTTACTTTGAAAAAATGGGGCTATAATGAGGGGAGAAGATGGAGGTGTAAAGGTTTTTATTGATAGAAGAAAATGCTTTACCCGAAAAATTGATTCGATGCTTAAATAGAAGCATCAACGATTACTGCATGAATTTTATGCAATTCTCTTTCAGTACTTCATACATTTGTCGTATAAATAGATCGTGGCAATTTTGTGCTCAATGGTTGAGCGTAAAATTCACCAAGCGATATTATCGTCACACTGATGCCGAAAAATGCTACGAATTTTGTGCTCAATTTTTAGAGACATTATTCAAGGATGAATCCATAAATTCAAAAAAAAAAAAACGATCGTTCATGATTTCATTTCTTGATAAAGAGAAACATGGAGCAATAAACTCAGTCATATGATCACCTTGAAAAAAAGCCGTCCTCACTTGATCTATTCCCTTAATTTTTCAATTTTCTTTGCAAAAACTGTTTAGAAAATCTTTTTTCTCATTCGAACATAAGCTAGCATCACAACCATCTTCCAACGTGAACATCTGTTGAGAGTTTTCATACCTTCACCATGGTTTTGGAAAGTGCGTTTTTTTTAGCCAACTATAAAACTACAGTGGAAAACTGTAAAATATTTGAGTGCCTCTTTATTAGCCGCTTAAAATATGACATTATGAGAGAGAGAACATATTCCCTTGAGTAGTGGAAGGTGAGGATATAAAAACCTTTTGAAAGGTAGTTACATTTTTTGTTTTCTCGAGGGGAAACATCCTAATGAAAGTGTTCTGGCGAATTATGTGGCAAAAAACATATTTCATTTCAATTGCATTATGTCTTTCGTCAACCATTTTCCAAATATCGATTCTCAACGTCAACCACATATACTGCTCGGTTGAGTACGCACTGACAATGCGATTAAACCGCGATTACACCAATGTGCGGTTCACAATTCCGGATGGTAGGACCAATCATTAGGTTAAGTGATATTTGCATGAAACAAGCGAAGCAATGCTGAATTCTCTAGCATAATAGGTGCTAATGTAACCCATCATATTAAATCAACGATCATTCCAATTTGCCAATAAACAACAATAAATAATAGTGTACTTTAGTTTCAATCGAACTATTTGCTTCTCCTCTACTACCTCCCCCCCCCCTCTCCTCTCTCAAAAACATTCCTTTTTTTCCGGACTACATTAAAAATGCGGTCTGGCCGACTGCAGAGCGTGTGGAAATTGTTACACGCATGAACGCACACAGCAAGTTTAGAGGCCTATTTATGCAATACTTTTGATATAGATTATGCAAATTAAATCCCGTAATTGTAGTCTCAGTCGTTTCCAAGTTAAATCGACAGACCAACGACATACACACATAGAGACACACACATGCATATACGCACATATAAGACTAATGCACAGACAAGAAAACAACCGCACATATAAGACAAACACACGTACCTTGCTACATTTAGCTTTATAAACACACATCTGCATATGCATACAGAATTGGCGTAGAATTTCTGGCCCTTTGGAGACGGCGAATAGAGTGCAGCTAGCGTCTCCTGCTTATCGTCACATCTGCAATATGTAGAATTAAATCTATAGATTAATTAATACTTCACTATGTGAACTTTACTTTGCTACATACCTTTTACTCAATAACTATGAAATTTGCATATATGAGAGAGAAGTGAGCAATCACTAATATTCGGAAAATTTCACTTGTGCGATGAATATTTTCAGCATGGAAACTTCAGAGATTAATGCTGTTCGATCTTTTAGGCAGAAATTCAAAAGAATGGCTTTATAAAATTTATTACTTCTCAGAACTCTTTACGTTTAAAGAGTGAAAACTTACAATCTCTACAATCGATTCGCTTTAATGAAAATATCGAATGACTTCCGTTTTTTTTTTTTTTTGGTTTCGAAGTTGGACGATCAAAGTTTCTCGAGTTTTTTTTTTCATGAGAAAAAAAATTGCTGCAAGACGATATTAAACATATTATCTGAGTGGAAAAAAGCTGATTTTGAAAAATTATCTCAAAGAATTTTAGTGAATATTATATGAAAAACCTCTTTATTCAAGTTCTCATTTGTTGAAATTAGCGATAATGTCGATGAAATTAATTTCAAAACATCAAAGCCAAGATCATAGCCGATTTGATGCCTTGGCTGTTCATGACGATTCAAAGGGTCACCCACACTTTTTCACTCGTCGTCGATCTTTAGCACGTCGGACATTACGGAACGATGATACTTTTGAAGTGTTTATTAATTCGGATCGGTGAATTCCAATTTGTTTCAATGCTTTCTATAAATTTCGGTCGACGCGAAGCGAATTCCGCCTAAGGACTTTCGAGTTTACTTTATAATACAGCATATGTCGTATTTTTTAAGGGAAAGTTCGTTCAAATTTTATAATTTCATGGCAGCAACGAAGATATTTGCGCGTTGCAGAACTCATACCTAACAGATCACAGATTAGCCCAACCAATATCACTGGAACGTGTTTAAACTCTTTGATTTAAGTTCGATCCTTCTATCATTATGGATCTTCGATTAGAAGTTCGAGCCTGAGAGTTTATATATTTCAATTTTTGACGAAAGTAAAGCGAAGCTTCGTCTAACCGACCGAGATTTCACAACGTTCGGATGCAGCTGACAGAACACCTCGAGTAAAAAAAACTGCATTAAATCGGAAAACAATTACATTTCCGCTTGAAAAATTGTTTTAAAATTTAATATCTCATCATGTCGTACAATGTTCTCACATAGTAATCACTAATGATAAAGCCAAACCAACGAAACTGTTCTATTTTGTTATTTAAGTGGTCTACATCGGAGCTGGCAAAGATCATATGCTTCCTCTCCCCACCCCTCTTCTGCCATCCCCTCCCTCGTCCATTTTCCATGCGCCTAACTTGCCTCCTCCCTCATTCTCAGCGACGATCTAGTTCCATCAAATTCATCTTTTTTCATCGTTCTGAATTTTAGTGTTTAATATTGACTCAAATCGCTATCAGCCGTCTAGCAGTGCTCCATTTAATTTTATTCGATATTTTTTGTTGTTATTTTATATTCAAGATTCATCACAGAAAAGTCGACCATGTTCTCCCTCTAATCGGCCCAAAAGAATTTGTGCGATATTATCTACAAGACATATTTGTTCTTTGAGACTTTAGATTTTTTTTTGCATAGCGGCGAAATTCTTGCATATATATACATATGAAAGTTAAGCGTTCGTCAAAGCATTTCGTTCTTGCAGTTAAATCGAATTATCAGTCTAAGCTGAACCTGAGCTTCGTCTTCAATCTCAAGTCCCTTTCCACGTTACATGATCATATAGCCGTCTTTTTTAAGTCCTAATTTTCTCACCATTCTTTGCAGATATTTACTGCCTTTAGCCGACCTATAAAGAGTAACGCATCAAGAAAAATTCTATCAACAACCCAAATCTAACGCCCCATTCCTTTCTTTGCGATGATTCTTATCGCATTGCAGTGACCCGTTGTATGAATTCCCTCTTTATATTGGTGTAGTTCGTGTTCGCTACTCCGAACACAATCCGCTCCTTTAGACTCTTCACTGAACACCGGTTTAGCGTCAAACTGATCACCTTTTTACATGGACATCATGATATATGGAGAAAAGGAAGAAGGGGAAGGGTTGTTCTTTGATGGTTGAGAAAAGGGTTATGGTACTACGCTATATTATCATGTGTTCAATTCCTGTAGAAGGGGCTTGAATCGATTGGCTCAAAAAGAGTGGTTGGAAATTGAGACTCCCCATCCACTTTTATCTTTCTCATGGATAATGTACTCCATCTCCCTCCCCGTCCCCTCTATTATAATTGTTCTTTTGCACTCGACATTTATAGATGTCTCTAACCATCTAATCGCAGCTGATGATGAACATGCTCTGCTCTTCAACGTTGTGATTATTATACGCGACAAATGATCCTTAAATATGCCTGCGAGGTTCCCAATGCTCTAAGATCAGAATTTCGTCTCTGTTTTCATCGGATCGGAATATTTTTCTAAGCTGCACACCGTATTTTATGGAAAACTTGTTTTTTTTTTTTAAGTTGCCGTTTCAACTACGGTTATAATGCTTGATAAACAGTGGCAAGAGTGACTGGAATAATATTTTTTACACCCACACAAATAATTTTTCGGTATTTTGAATTCTCTCTTCCTCTCTCTCTCATTCGTGAGATTCATAAATCGCGTAGCTAAATATGCTGCAATAAATGTTGCAACAATTATAGAGCTACAAATAACCTATGCATTCAGTAATTACCTCAAAGAAACTGTAAAAGAGTTCAGCTCGTATAATTGTTTCTACTTCAAAGTTTCACAGTTTCGATAAAGAGCATTTACTTGAATAATTGACCGCACATTTTTTAAAAGAGGGTAGGAGGGGGTAAAGGGGACGCTAGAAAAGTACTTCCGCCAGAATAACGCTGATTAGTACTATAAAAAAAGCACATATATTAAAAATCCATATAGAGATAATAATTCACTCTATTATCTTCCACAATTTTGTCGTTTTCAGTAAACTTTTGTGAAGATGCTTTTTCCTCATATCAATATCCTAATTGAATTTCATTTTTTCATTTCCAATCGTTCGCAAAATCGTTCCGATTAAGCTTATTAATATTATTTAATCAATTCCTAATAGTGAGTATTTTACCCAAATTCTTTGCTCAACAGTGGATACCGAATATACTAACTAACCGCTGCATAGTAGATAGAAACTACATGCTAAATAGAAGCTCGATGCGTTCTTATTGTTCTCATAAGCCCTATATGCGAGTGACCCATTCAAAACATCAGCCATAACTTATAGATTTATAAAAAACAGAAATATTTATAAAATAAGCAAATCTCTTCTTTGACACATTTTTGGCAAAGTTCATTTGCTGTTAAAATATTAACTATTGGCTGAAATGCACGTTTTTATCGAATCCACCAGTTAACTATTCATTAAAACTTTAGTTATTTCTAAATTCCAAAAATTAGCCGAACTTTCGTCGTTAGCGCATCGAATCATAAAGGGAGCAATTGAAACTGCAAGCATCGCTTGAGTCTAGCTGAGAAAAATATTTTAAAAGACTTATCTTTTCAATAAAATCTCGCATTTTTCAAAAGCTAATACTTCCTGAATTTTTTTTTCTTTGTTTATGCGTCAATTCTCAATATTTTTCGCGGCTTTTTTAAAGAGAAATTTTGCGCATACTTTGCTTCCGCTTTTTTTCCAATGCTGAGCTCACTTAACGACTTCAATGATCAATCTTCAATCTTCGTTTGAAATTTTTCTTTTCTTTTTCTATTTTCTTTTCTTTTCAAAAATGCACCATTTTTCAACGAATATCTTTCTCTATGAAGAAAGTTGTAAATATATATAAGTGAGTCAAGCGAAACACTACGATTATTTGCACCTTCCACTCGACCCGACAGTTAGGAGGCAAATTTTCATAAATTTCTCTGTATATTTCAAAGGTCAAATTATGATTGTTTAGGAAATCATTTATTCATGAAAAAGCGTCGATAGAACCAATTTGATAAAAAATTCAGTGGGGTTTTTTGTATATTCGTGAGGGAATTTATTCTGTTCAGATTAGGTCATATTCGTGAGTTATTTTCATATTAGATCACATTCCAAGTGGGTTACGATTGGGTCGAGACGGATCAACCCTAATTTAAAAAATTGAGCTAACTAAATGAACTGCTAATAAAAAAATTCTTTTTTTTTGTATATGAATGTATGCTAAAAGACATAAATATCATAAAAATTGTCGTATACTGGTTGTGCCCGAAGCTCTTTGCTTTTTCACGAGGCCCATTATTACAGCATCATTTTTGCACACATATCTGTGTATGCTTGTATATTTCTGTATGTCTGAATGTCTGTTCAATAGTTTCAATTCAGCATCAGAGGCTTACCGGAAGAAGTAGATTGCTATGATTAGTATGAAGTTCTATCAAGCACAATTTAAAAAAGTGGCAACAACATATTTTTTAAAAAGCTTCTTTTTATCATCCGAATTGAGCGAAATGCAAGAAATTTCATCGGAACCCTCATAAGTTGAAAAGCCCAAAAGACTTCAGCCATAGACGAAAAAGTAGATTATGAATTACACAATTGACACAGGCATAGAACTCGATTAGTTCATCTTTGAAATTTGAAACGCGTCGAGTTTTGAGTTGAATAAAATGCCCTATTGAAATGCCTCAAAGATTTTAAAGATTAAATCCTAATTTAATGGAAGTGATAAATTATGAATGAGCTCTATTCATTCAGTGCAAAGTGCCGATCATTCCACCTCTACGAAAGAACTCTGAACTCTATTTTCGCTAATAGTCGTTTCTGTTGACTCTTTCAACTAAACTACGCCTTTTTTACCGTATTCAGCACATTTGCACTTCGTAAAAACAAAAACGAAAAAAAAAAGATTTCATGAAAAAAATACGCGAAGTTTTTTCATTTCCGTCGACATTTTTAAAATTGTTCTTGTGGAAGAAATTTTCGTCGAAAACGATAGTTATCAATTCATTTAATGCATTAAATATTCAATTCTTTTTATCTATTTGATGACTATTCGATGAAAAAGTTTCACGCTGAGAAATACTTTCACTTTTTTTTTCAATGAATTGCACATATTCGGGAAAAGAATAAATTGCATTTCAGGCAAATTCAGGTATAATCCGTCCAATGGAAATCAAAGATGCAAATTGATGTTTTCGTCGATGCTGGACATTTTTCCGTTCATTACGGCATCCATATGGAACAGCCGTCACACGCTTGCTTCTAATTCAAAACACGTTTCAGTGAGAAGTATTTGCCTTATATAGTGCTTGTTTGTCTTACAGCGACTACTTCCTATTATTCCTCTGCAAGGAGAATATTCTGTCTGAGAGGATGGGTCTGCTGGGAATCGTATTTCTCGTTATGGTCATTACATGGGCGATCTTCATCTTATCGAAGAAGCTCGCTGCAATGCTCGACAAAATTTTAGCACTACAAGGACCGGCACCTTTGCCATTTATCGGCAACTTGCATCAGTTTCGCTTCAAACCTGACGGTAGAGAGTTGCTTCATTTGCATGTACAAGTATATATTTATTTATTCACTTACCTGTATTCGCACTAATACTCGCACTTGTTTCTTTGCATTTTTTGCGCCTATTTTTATTTTTATTCACATTTGCATCCATATTTCAAGTTTCATTTGTTAGCATCTTAATTTGTTATCCATTTCTTTATTTATTAACTTAATTATTTATATTTATATTTATATTTATACTTATATTTATATTTATATTTATATTTATATTTACATTTATATTTAGATTTATCTTTATATTTATATTTATATTTATTTATTTACATTTCTAGAGAGATTTATTTATTTATATATTTATATTGCATTTTTATTTTTACTGTATTTATTAATCTTTATATTACATTTACTGGAGAGATATAGAGTGCACACTGCTTCTGGTTGCTTTACTGCTCATTGTATGATGCACTTCAATTAATGCGTTAAATGAGGAAGCATAAGTTTATTTTCTATTTTGAATGCAACGATGCTGTTTTCAACAATCGAAACAAACACTTCTTGAACATAACAAAAGAACTTCACTGATTTCGGCGAGCAATTTAAGCGAAAATCGTACAGATGTTCATATATTCTGCTTTATAGACCAACGACGCTTACCGATAATTTTGATTATGCTACGATTCATCGCATTCAGTTGAAAACGCTAAAAAGCTTCTAATTAAAGAAATGCGCATTATGAGCTGGAGACAACTTGTGTAGGATACAGGCCAGACGAAAATCGCAAGGTGAACCCGAGAGAGAGACGGAACGCCACCTTTCTCGCTCCCATCCCCCACCCTCTCCTCACATCTCAAGAATTAACCCAGAACGCTTTCCTCATTTTTCATGCACTATTTCCCATTTAACTTGAGTCCTTCAAATTGTTCATTATGAAATTAATAACTCATTAGAAAATTAATAAACTCCACCCATTAGAAATAAAAATAGATTAAATTCTTTAAAATTATTTAAAAAATTCGTTCCAAAGCACCACTGATTGCAGAATTTTTCGAACAAGCTCAAGGAGTTGCTTATATGCTTCAAAAGGATGGCAGCCGTATGTCACGCATTTGGTTTAGTGGTTGGCCATGGGCTTTACTGTATGGTGCTGAGGAATGTGAGGCGATACTTGGAAGTAATCGAATATTACAAAAACCATTTCAGTATGGTTTCTTAAGTGCATGGATTGGAAATGGTCTGCTTATAAGGTTCGATTCTTTCTGATTAGTTTTGCTTTTGATCTTTGGCCTCCATCAATTAGCTTTGCTTTAATCTTTTTTAGATTGTCTTCCTCTAGTCAAAGTGAATTGATTTTATGATGAAATGAAGCCATTTTTTGCGTCATCTGAAAACCATCACACAATATCGATGGATTGTAGTGCACATATGCAACTGTGGATCACTTGGCCACCTATATTTTCGAGAATCATCCGACGATCAATCATTTTCTTAATGTAACGATTTTTTCTCCCATTTTTTTCACTTTCTCAGGAGAACTATATTAATTACAACTATGATAGGATCCTCTTGAAGATTGTTTCAGGCTCTCAGTTGTTCTACCCTAAAATTGTTTCGGAAACTGTAAAAAAAAAGCAAATATTCAACGCAATATCTGTAAAATAATTATGCTTTTAGTGAGCCAAAGAAATGGCGACCGAGAAGAAAACTACTAACGCCGACTTTCCACTATGATATCCTAAAGGATTTTGTTGGAGTAAGTTATTTGATGTAGTTTTTTATCGATTGATAACGCTTTATCAATTTCAGTAATCCTTTGGAGGTGATTATCAATGATTTTCAAATCAGTGTATGTTCACTGCATGAATGAATATTATCGCAAGAATTGTTTTGTTTACGATTTAATAATTTGTTCCGATTCTAACGTACTAATGACCTCATTTGAGAGGAATATATTTGCGGAAGATTTTAATTACTAACTTTTTATTGCTTTAGCTAACTAGTTTATAATCACATAATTATTAATTTTTTTTAACATTTTACTAGTTACTATCCTAATTCTGTTAGCGGAAATGCTCACATACCAAGTTAGACCTAAGAGCAAGTAACTCATTTACACTGTAGAAATGACGTTGAGATTGTGATCTCACTTAAGTTTTACAACAATAGGAACAAGTTCCAGAATGACAGTGAATTGTAGTATGCTCTCTGGTTAAATCAACAACCGTTAACTGAAGTGCTAATTCATAGTTTTCTATTCCGGTGTCATTCATACTACAAGAAAACGTCATAATATTTCAATCTTTTTTCTTTTCAATAATTTTGTTTCAGCAGAAACGAAATGAATATGTATATAGTTGATTTCCTTAAATCTTTTATGCGTTTTATATGAATTCAATGAAAAATCAATAATTACTTTGATTAATTCTTGCATATACAAAATAATACTTTTTTTGTTCTTTGGTAAAAGAAACCTAAAACGAATATTAGTTATTAACAAAAATATTGCATAAAACAACCACTTCTTCAATAAAACACAATATCCTAATCCAATAAGTTTTATTTATTCGTTTAACTTTAAGCAATAATTAATTAATCGTTGCGACGTAAACATTAATAAAATCGGTCGATTGCTGGACATTTGTGAAATCGGTCGGTTATCTGCTAAAAAACTCAACATTCTCTAACTTTTAAATGTTTATTTAATTCTTTTTGCGAAAAAATTGCTAATCGATTGGCATTATAGATCTACAACAAACATGCACGAACTTTACTTGGCAAATTTCAAACGATGGTCGATGGGGAATATCATGAAATATTTCAAACAATATCATTGTGTACAATTGATGTGATTTGTGAGGCAGCGTTAGGTACACATGTTGACGCTCAAAATAAGCCTTCACCATATTTAGATGCTGTTATGAAGTTGGTGCTTTTTCCATTTCTTTATTATTGAAAAATTTCTTATATTTTTATGAAAATTCGTTACAAAATTATCTGAAATAAATAAAATTGAAATATTTTACATATCATTTTGCATATTTTATGCTGCTATGATTTTAAAATAGGAGATTGCAGAATCCGTTGCAATCGTTTTTATGCAATTTGGAGTTTTCTCCATATAGTCGATTGGCAAATTTCTTGTGATTATAATGCAATGATATTTACTACTGAACACTAAGCAACGTTGAGAAATCAAATTTGAATAGAATACTGTTCAGCTCTGTTTGGATGCCTATAAATTGCAATAGCATGGCATAATCGCAAAATTCAATGAATTAATTGCAATCAGGATAAAAGAACGCAATTGCAGAATGAAATATATTGTACATCAACGAACAATAAAAGCACATTTCTATCCGAATATATTGTTCAATTTATTCGGAATGGGAAGAGAGCAAGAAAAATGTATCAAAACTCTCCACGATTTCACTAGCAAGGTACGATGAATGGTATCTATCTAATTGTTGATGAAATGATGCAACGATGCAATACATTCATAATTCATTCTCTAATCGTAATTTCTTTCATTAACTTTCATTTGGCCGCAATTGTTTTTTTAGTAATATTTATTTTCGAATTGAGCGCATTTATCGCGTTTTTTTTTAAAGTTTGAAGATCTTTTGATGTTTCACCGGTTGAAGAATTGAACTCACCTTGAGTTGCTTACCGTAGCAAGTAAACTTGTGCTGTCCATTAAATTGAAAGAAGTTTTTGAGCAATGAAATCATCACGTTGAGCTGTTTGTAGGCTATTATGGATCGCAAGAAATTGGTTGACGAAGCGGGTGGTGTGGACAAGCTGCTTGCAAATGAAGCGAAAACAGGTTACTGCATTAACCTTTGTACTAAATCAATAACTCTTGTCATCGAATACAAAAACTCCCTGACTCATATGGAAAAACAGTAAACACCTGCAATGTAGACAAGTAGACTGACATGTGTCAGTTGACATATCTCACAATCGGGGATGTGAATCTACGACCTCATTTCTATGATGATGGAGCAAACATCTAAGTTATTATGATGCTTTTCTTCTAGCACTGATAGGTTTATCTAACTTGCACTTCTCTAACTGATAGGTTTTTTCCAATTTTTTGGACTAAGCATATATTGTTGAGGTCACTAGGCTGCCATTTGTATGTTCGACAGTATTGCTTAAATCTGTTTGCCTGTTTGCTTTCTTGAATGCAGTGAAGGAAATTCTTTCAAAAAAATTGCATAAGTGGAAGAGCTCATTCGAGTAGAGCATTTGTAGAATTTAAGCACTTAAAACCTTGTCGGAGGTGAGTTTTCGGTACATTTTAACATAATCGTGCCTGCAAATGAAATAATTTGAACATATTGGCTAAATTGACGTTTATCGCAAATGTGGCTAAAAATGTTACATTTAAAGTTGTATCACAATGTACTGACATTTGAAAAAAGCAAATTTTTGATATTCCCATTTAAAATCATGCCAACGATCGTTGCTAATGCATCAACTTAGATGAGTTCAAATCTGCTCCGCTTGACTTGCATGCTTATTTATTTGTTTATTTATTTATTTATTTATTTATTTATTTATTTATTTATTTATTTATTTATTTGTGCATAAGTATTTTAATAAGCATAAATGATTACATAACTATACATTTATAAAGTTCAAAATTGCTTATTTATGAGGTTTAAAGCATACGTATATAAAATAAGCTCTTTATATAGTATGTACAATGCGTATTTCCCCTTAAGGAAAGCGACGAATGGCGTTCTTGGATCTTATGTTGGACATGCACGCAAAAGGTGATTTACCACTGGATGGCATCCAGGAGGAGGTCGACACATTCACCTTCGAGGTTAGCTTAGCACTTACCGAAAATTAGCTGCAAGTTTTTGCAAGCGTTTTGAGTCTACATGCTCTTCTATTGCTCGCATCTGATGCATGAAACGGGTGCTAAATGGTCGATAAGAGGAGAGGAAGGGGAGGGGGGAAGGAAGGGCAAGAGAGTAGATCACATGAAGAAATGCCATATAGAATTTTGAATTGCTTCATTCAGAAAATAAAAATCCTCAAATAGAATTTTATAAAATAGAAGAGGGTGGAATATTTTCATTGAATAAAGTGGACGTACATTGAGCGCAACATATCAGATTAGATCTCGGTCATTTCTTTCGTACTGTAATATTTATCATTAGTGAATTATTTTATAGGTTTGTTATTTGAGATTGAACGAATTGATTGGATGGAAAAGTGAATAGGGATAGCAGTCTTTAATTGTAAAATTCCTCTTCTAAAGCTTATATTCTCCAATCTGGTTTATCAGTTGATATATATCTGACCCCTTAGATATATTTTTGATTACGAATTTAACATCGTAAATAGCGAAAATTAATTAAGGGACATGATACGACATCAACGAGTATGAATTGGTTTTTACATCTAATGGGCGTTCATCCTGATATTCAAGCAAAAGTGCAAAAAGAAATTGATGATGTCCTTGGAGAAGGTATTTGCCTTTTTTTAAAACATTAGCACTATCTGATGCTCTGATGAGCTTTCTTTATGAAGTAACCTTCACTCAAATCTCGCTCAGAATTGTTGAAATGGCATCAATGATAAACGACTTCGGAGACATGCTCCTCCATCAATTCAATTACTTCATTAATTCTAAGTATAAATATATTTTACTGCGTTCTATAAATGAAACTTTTTCAATAGAGTTTCAATAAATGGAGTAAAAAAAAATTTTAGCATTGAATTTACCGGACGTATATTGAACTTCTGCGAATTTATGAGTCTCTTTGCGCTTCAATCACCTCAGCCATACTGTAAATTTCATAGTGAATTATTTTATTGGTGCTATTTTTCTTTACCCGTCGACGATCTCATATACGGATAATAGTTTCATGACCGCTAGCAATACATACTCTGTTGTTTTACACTACACTTACTCAATTTCAGTTCCAATTCCAAATCCGAAATTCGTTCATTGTATACCTTATCATTGAATATAGTGCTCTTTAGTGAACGTTAATGCTTTACTGCTATTTAGTGTTATTTATATTAAAAAGAAAGCGAATAGCGTATTCAAATAAATAGTCGAAATATTCACTTAAGTGATAACCCCGTTTATATCTGCATCAAATAAACAATTCAGATTTAATTCATATTAATATTTCAATTAAATAACTCAATTTCTCAATTCAGTTCACTCCTATTCCATAATAGTTCAAAAAAAAAATTTATATCTACTCAGAAAAACTTCAAGTGCAAAGAAGAATGATATAAAAATGATGTCTTTAAGAAGATCGACCAGTTACCTATGAAGATCTCGGTAATTTTCGTTATTTGGAAGCCTGTATCAAAGAGGCCTTACGTTTGTATCCAAGTGTACCGATTATTGCTCGCCTACTAACTGAAGACACCAAGATAAGTGAGTTTTTCAAAAATCACTAGTGATGCAAATATTCTCGACAGAAGCACTGCTTAAATAAGACAGCTTACACAAAGAACAATAAAATAAGTGGCTACTGGTCACTGGTTATTGGTTATCACTAGGTCATTTTACCACAAAACTAATCATTGTGGATAATGAGAATGCGCAACTGTTGCGAAGTACATGAACAACCTTTAATGACCAACTACTGTGTGTGAAAGGACCTGGTAAAAGACCAATGACCAACAGTGACCTATTGGTGACCTATTGGAAATTACTACAATTTACTTCACTCGATTCTTCAATATGTCTGGTTGTTCTAAAGTACTTGCATTAATGGTTTATTTAATACTTATGTAAAATAATAAATATTGAATAACAGATTTATTGATATTTATTGAAATAAAGCTCGGATTATGGAGAGGTCCCAAGTTTATTTTTCGGAAACCTCTTTAAAAATTTCAAAAACGTCAGTGATAATTTAGAGGTAAATTTTTGAATAAAACCTAAAATAACTTTTATAGTGCTACTCATGAATTTACGGTGTTTACTAAAATGTCCAAAAAACCCCACATTTTTAAGCTGTGCTATTTCGAACTCGATCCATGACCAAAAGATTTTGGATTACTTTCTGAAGTCTCATATTGTAAAATATTCAATTTAAGAGTCGAATGCATGCCCACAACTGATTCCTTAAATTGCTCCAGACTTCTGCATTCAAATGGTGACATTCTATATAGTTCGCAATTAACGACTTATTACCCGTTGATTTATTGCAGATCCTTTCTTGAATAGAAATAGAACACATCTCATATATTTCAAATATTATTCCGCTTTAAAATTTGCCTAATCTTATTTTTCCAATAGATATAAATATATTTTCATTGTTGCTTCATTTGAAGAAGACAACGTTCTACCGAAAGGAATGGGTGTCGTGATAATACCATCAATGGTCCATCGTGATCCCAAATATTGGCCCGATCCAGAGGTATTTGATCCCGAAAGATTTATTGACAATGAACTCAAACATCCATATTCCTATATTCCATTCTCGGCTGGCTCAAGAAATTGCATCGGTAAGTTCATTAAAAATTTATATATATATATATATATATATATATATATATATATATATATATATATATATATATATATATATATATATATATATATATATATATATATATATATATATATATATATATATATATATATATATATAATGTTAAATATTCTCAGTTATTTCATGCAATTGTAATGGAAGTAATCGAATCATTTGTGATCGGCGAACTTTATAATTCACAATTGTCTCTTCCTTGCCCACTCGTCCTTTTTTACGCTACAACGTTCCAGCTCCTAGGAATCTACCTTTATTTTCGGCTAATTCTCCAGCACCTGTCATAGAGACGAAGGGCATGTGTTACCTCTACATCAAAACAACAGTTACTTTTTTATAGGGCAACGTTTCGCGATGATGGAGGAGAAATGTGTACTGGCAACATTACTGCGTCATCTGAAAGTGAAATCGAAGTTGAGGACTGATCAGATGCGCGTATCGGCCGAACTCGTCATCAGACCGATGTTCGGCAATAATATTCGCTTCGAGAATCGATCATTCGGCGATTATACACCTGTCGCTTGAAATCTGCAACTCTATACACGTCCCCCCACCCCCCCCCCCTCTCCGCCCTCGCTCACCTATATCCAACTCCTTCGCCATCCCCTCCTCCTCCATCCCTTCCTATCCACTTCGAATCAACTAAAATATTATAACCAATTTGCTCAAATACTATGATTTTGAGCAGTTATTTGGATTTATCGCTAGACTTTGTGTCGGATCGTTGATACACGTAATAACAGCTGACGAACAAATGTGCTGCATGCGAACATGCCTTTTTATGCGCTCTTGCAAAACCTCGCATCTTGTACATATATGTGTATGTCTGTCTAACAGCTCCAGTCCAGGAACTGTTTAAGGTAGAGTAATCAAATTTGATAGATATAATTGATACCAATAGTGATTTTTCGTTGCACCATTCACATTCATCTATTGATCTCGTGGAGGGATGAGGAGATTACGGGTATTCAAAAGTGCTAAAATTTTATAGACCATAGAGAAACTTTTTTTGTGAGAGAGGTATAAAGAAGCGGTGGAATTTATTAAAAAATAAAGATATTATTGGACATACTTTAATTTTTATCGTTAATTTTTGAAATTGGTCGGTCGGTCATGCGATGAGCGAAATGTAAAAGCGCATATCGTGCTAGCTTCTCCTCTACGTTTCTCCGCTTTTTTTTGTATCGAATTTTTCTTGTGCATATATACTCATATAAACATGCTTTATTGTCATAATATGTTTTAAAAAAAGTTGAAACAGCATCTCACGTCAACTAATAAGTTTCCGGTAATGTACGATATTCTTCTATCTAAATATGGATGACGCTTTTAATTTTAAAACTATTAAAAAACGAAAAATCGTTCCGGAAATATTTTCAATATTTCAGGAAAAAAAAACTTCTTAATGTGCAATTATTCAAATTTTTCCAAAATTCATCTTCTTATCGCAATTATTGAATGAATATTTATATTCATATAATTACACCTTAATTGTAATAATCCTTCAAGTGAATATACTTTTTGTTGCAATAGAATTTTCGTATTTCCATGTGATTTCTATGATCGATACTATATCGAAGAGTATACTGCTTTAAGTGGATAAAGTTCACCGCTGCCGAGATAAACATCAAATACATCGTCCAATATTTTCTGATATTCATTTGCCGTGAACTAATTCCTTGTAAAATAATATTTAAGACGCATTTGTAGAAAAATTTTCGCTAAATCTATGGGATTATTGTAGATATTCTCTCAAAGGAAATTTGAAAGAAAAATTTTGCATATAAAAACATTTTACATAAAGAAAAATTTTGCATATATAAAAATAAAAAAATTATGCAAAATGGAGTGATCATAAATGGGCAATTGAAAGTTCGTTTTCTCTATAGCAGATGCGTCTCGCGCTAACAAGTATAATGCATATTTCTTACTTCTATAACTTTCTGATATTAAGCGTTTCCTCTTCGCGTAGATGCATGTTAAAGAATTAAGGGAGTTCTTTTGAAAGTCTCTTCTGATTTTTTTTTTTAAATTGTATACTTTCGAAAATTTTATACAATATGGAAAATATCACCTTCAGCATATATGAATAAATTTTCTCAATAGTTGTCGAAATGAAATTTTCTTTATGAGATCAGCAAAAATGAGAAATTAATCAATCTTCAAAAGAGGAATGTTGATGATATACGAAAATGAAAGTCCTTAAAAAAGTTTTTTCCATATAAGAAGGTGATCGAAGATTGGAGAAATTAACGAAGAATCTAGCATTCGAGAACCATACTTTGTGCCATATGTGGCAGACGTTAGTTTCCCCAAACGGGCCCTCATAGAGGAGATCTGCTAATTATATCTTTTAATCTTTATGTTTATAAGAGATTCATGAACAAGGTCTTGAAGAGAGGAGGGGGGGGGGGGGGGGGGGGGGGAGGGGAGGGTGTAGGGTCTCTGCAGCCAAAAGGTGCATGCAGCGTTAACTAGTCTAAATTCACGTACAGGGAGGATGCTTATACATCTATAAGCGATAGAGAAAAATGTACTGATAGGCGGAGGGAGTAGAAGAGAGGAAAGAATGGAATCGTAAGGCTGACCTGCTGAGATTCTACTCGACATCCTTTCAGAAAATACAAAAACCTATGATTGAAAAAGAGAACAAAAACGATTCGTCACGTAAAAATCGGATTCAATAATAGCAAAACTTATATTTTTAGAGACACAAGTGGATTGAACCATTTGAGAAATACCTTTAGAATCTTGTGGATAAACGAGCTAGAAGAATTAACGCTCGATGTGTTTTTGCATTTAACGAATTTGGCTGAGCAGGTTCGTAAACTATCAAAAGATATAAATAATTGATCATATGCAAAGTAACCCAATCGCTCGAATCTTTTATAGGAATTTTTTTTTGTTTTGTAGCCTGATAGGTGTAAAATGAGAGCAAGCCGACATTTACAATTCGCTCGTTTTTGCACTTAAATGTTTATAATTTTTTCTTAATTTGATAGTTAAATCTGAATTATAATATAGGAAATCATCATGTGATGGAGGTCAGTTCAGTTAAATCTGAATTACAAAATTTCACAACTTTAGCTTTAATGATTTTCAAATTGAAACACAACCTTATAAATCAAATTTGCTTAAGCGTATGAAAACAATCATTACAATCATTGCTAATTTTACGCTTTCTATACGCTTTTGCTAATTTTCTTCAGAGGAAACGAATTATGAGTAATATTATTGTCTGCGCGAGTATGTATATTTGTGTCTGTCGGTTTTAATTGATGAATTTCCGCGAATATCATTTACAGCTACAAAATTTTCACCGTATAATGTGTATCAGAAGTTGGCCTACTATACAAATTTTCACGGTGACCTATTGAGTGTTTTCCATCGTAACAATCTATTCGCCGTAGCCTAGTTTATTCATTTTTTTCTTCCGATCTCATGCAAAAAAAAAAGGTTTAAAGGTATCGAAAATTTTGCATATTTTTCCCAACGATGGAAGTTTCATTTTAACTCAATCGCATCGCACAAAAATCATCACTTCACAAAAAACTTCTGCAAACAGTCGGATCAAGTGAAATATGAACGCATTAATATGCGTATTTCATTTTACTCGCCAAACAACGTAAGGAGAAATTCATTTTGCAAGAGATGGAAGAAATACATGTGGTCTCGGCAATTAATCTGCAGGGAATCCTGGCTCTCGTATCGCTATTTTGCTCTACGGTTGTCCGTACACGATAGTTCTGAAGACAAAGTTTTCGGCGTAATGCAACTATGGCGGAAAATTGCATTGCTGGATGGTTCGAAAAATTAAATGTAAAACGTTTCATGGTATTAATTTCAGACGAGTGAGAAGTTTATGAGTGCATTGCTGGCTACAAACATCTCAGGAAATGAGGTCCGACAGAACGAACTTCCCGAACATTGCATTTCCTATCCCAGTGATGAGCTGATCATGTACGAAGGCAGAAACACGCACAACTCGGTATGCAAGAAGTCCGTGCAGGATAAAGGATCAATGGAGTTTCACTAGGCACGTTCACGTTAGTGTTGCGATGGTATTTTTACTCTCTTTGGTTTGTGGAGAGCGGTTTGGTTAAGTCTGTGGTGATTTGAAGACACTAGCTCAACAAGACTGTTTCACCCATCCTCTCCTGTTATACTTAATTAACCTGCTCTCAACCTGTGCAAGGTGAGTAGTCTTCCCACTCTCCTTTAAGTGTGGCTCTCGAAAAATGTATACAAGGGTTTCTAGAATTCTTCGAGAATTTGGTCATCTCCCATCCCTCCGTCCTCCTTTCTCCAGTAAAATCTACCTTAGTCGCCGGAACTTTACGACCCTGCAGTTTTATTCCAGGTGATGTAGTTGTTTTTCTGCTTCCTAGAATTCAATGATTTCATGAAGCACAACAAATGGACGATTAGTGGAATTCTTTGCGCATATGTTACGGCTGCAGCGATTGTCTTGATTCTCCAAGATTCTCATTTCTGAATTGCTTACAGGTGAAACGCTTAAGCGGTGATGTTCCGACGGGTTGCCACCTCTTTTTTCCGCCTCTCCCAGGTATGCGCTTACCTTTTTCTAAGTCTCATTTTATTCTAAATGTTCATCTCTCACGTTGCCCTTTCGATCCCGGTCCTCATTATGGCCAGAATCGGGACCGGTTTATGCACATGAGACGGTGACAATTTTAACCCGCATTTATATAGCGTTGAGTTGGGTTCAGTCGTAACCATGCTGGATTTAACCCAAATGAGTTAAAGGAAGTCTGCCTATCTGTCACTCTTGGAAGTTGCTTGGAAGGGTCAAGTTGAAATGGAAAACTCGGAATGGAGTGATGTATGCTGTTGTAAGGTAGGGAAAACGGGCATTGCTGCATCCTGTCGTGATCGTAATCGAGGCGTGACCACATGAAGTACCAACCTTTCACAATTGTGTCGTCCGCTTGAGCAACTAGAACAGTTTAAGTCTTTTTGCTTGGCCGTCTCGAACTGTGAATATTGCATGTATTTGTCGAAGAGTCAAAGTCATGTGAATGTTTAATTAGTGACTAGTTTGTAAGCTTTAGCCATTATTTCCTGAAATGAACAGTACATATCATAATGACATTTTAATAGTTGCGTTCGTAGATAGCTGCTTTGCAGTTGTCGGATGGCAATGATCCTGGGTTAGTATGCGCGTATAGGATCGCTGCTAGAGGGATAAAAGGAAGAGAGGATAAGATGGGCGGAAGAAATGCTGAGATAATAAATATTTTATTCATATTTGCTACTCATGTGCCTCATATACAGGTCAACAACCTTACATGTTCACAGCCCTAAATTATTTGTTGTTATGGAAATCCCAAAAAAAGTGTGAACTTTTAAGCAATGTGGTGTGCAGTTTCGACTTGTGTGCACATTGGAACGTCGTCGACTGTTAGCAAGTGTTGCGGGAATACAGTTGGGTGCAGCGACAGCCGTTGCGATCAGCGATAAGCAACTACTGAAGAAACCCGAATGGTTAGTTGTCATATTCGATTCCCATCGTTCTTTGAGTTGTCTCGAGATGCGATTCTCATTTACTTGAACTTCTCATTTTTGCTGAGATTTTTTGCACTTAGTCCTTATGTAAATGTAGGCTGAAAAGCGTTCATAATTTAGCATTTCAAGTTGTGATGAATTGTTCACATAGTTGTAAAGCATCCACGTTCAAATGTTAGATCGTTTTTTTCTGTTATAAAAGCATTTTCATGATTAAAGCTCTTCTTTTGTATTGCTTGAATTATTACAATTTTATTTAGGTACCAACACGCTGTGCTTCGTCTCGAAAAAGTGTTGAAGAAAACCAGTAAATATGGATATATCGAAAGCCAGGAGTTCTTAGACGAAGCGTACGATGTGCTTCTCAGGTCACATCAGTTTTACTTTTTTATTAACTTGGAACGTTTCATTATGTAAGGTGCTAAGGATATTGATGTAGAATGGCTCTAAAAGATCAGCTCGTTTTGCATACCCAAGTAACCATTTCCAGGGGAATATATTGACGCTTTTTCACTTCAGGTTTTAAAAAAAATTGTTCGAGAACCTGAACAGTTTCCCAGAAACAACTAGTACTTCCAATCTTTTCATTTTTCTTTTCGATGTCTTTATACCAGTCATCCATCTCATCTCACTTATTCATGCATAGACATAGGTTGATTCTCCTCTTCCTTTCACTTACCTTCTTATTTGAAAAGAAGGAGGGTCTACTTGTTCGGGTTTAAACATTTGTGGATTTTTCAGGGTTAGCGATCTAGAGAATACGGAAATCCTTTGGCGTTTAGCTAGAGTGCTCGTCGAAAAGGCCGAATTGAGCAAAAGTGAACACGAAAAAGAAGCGTTTCTGAAAGAGGTGAGCAATTCCGTTATGTTTTTATTCAATTTCGTTACTTCCGATGCGTTTCTGGTTTATATAAGTAGGTCTGAAGAAATCCTGTCCACCATAAGTGCTTCTATGTTTTCTTTTGCATCAATAAGTCTTGTAAAGTTATAGGCGGCAGAGTTTTCTACGAAAGCGTTGGCTTACGAGGGTGCAACACCATCGGCTGGAGCTCATAAGTGGTTAGTGACTGTACAGTGTCAAAGTAATATGCAATTTTTTCAAAATTATGAGGGTGACTGTCATGGTCCGGGCAGCGACTGCTGGAGAGAATGGAGCTTGAAGAGTTCGTAGCGTCCTCCTATTCCCCAGATATGATTCATCCCTTGGGATATGGGTTCTGCTTTTTAGTAGATGTGCTTAGTGTCAAGATCATGGTGCACAGAAAAGGATGGGAGATGGGAGAGGGGATTTTCTTCTGCAGCCTGTATTTATAATTTGTTTCATTACTTTCCCTCAGAAGTGCAATATTTCCTTCACTACTGTTCCCACCTTCCTTTCTCGGAAGCAATAACTAATAGGGAAGTTTTGAGGTGCTAATTAATGATTGAAGCTTTAATCGCTAAAGATAAAATCGTCCATATATGTTTGCTTTCATATGGTTTTTTGTTTTTTGTTTCTGTTCGCTTCGTTTTCTTTCTTTGTTTGTTTTTATTTTTATTTTTTTCATAAATGCAATCTTTGTGTTTCTCCGTCTCGGTGTTTTGCATTTATGTTTTTTTGTTGATGCGAAATGTCCGACAAGAAACGTTGTTTCCAGGCATGCGATCACTCTGGCCAAGCTTGCCCATTATCAGAAAGAGGACAGGCAGGCTGAGATTCGTGAACATCTTGAAAAAGCAACCCAAATCGACGCAGCCGATCCGCATGCATGGCATCTTCTAGGTAATTTAATCACTGCATTGGTTTTTATCTGGGCAAATGTGAGCGTGTTGCGGAGATAGTTCGAAGAAGAAACATCCGCGCATCGTTACGTGACAGAGCTGGGCTAAGTTCTTGCGCGTAGCATTTGATTGCCTGTATTGGTCGGACTGTGTTTTCCCACATTGGGTGAGATTACTCTTTCCCTTCGAGCATAACTTGGTCATATTCTTCCCCCTCTGCAAATGCAGCCCGCTATATCGATTAGTCTGTTAACTTTTTCCACGATCCTTTTCCGTAGTAGGCGTGTAGGAATGGAGAGAGAATCACCTCCCAAGGACATGAAGAAAGGAAAGGATCGTTTCAGAGGCACGTGGAGAAAGAAGGGGATCGACTCAGAAGTACACTGTGATGGCTAATGATGTTTTCTACCTTCTGTTTCATCTTATCCATTTAGCAGTAATGTAGTTTATCTACCTTCAGAGCTTGTCGTTACGACGATATGATTGCAATGGAATCATTGGAAATGTGTCATAGTCACCGATGAGTGCTTGCACTGGCATCCGTTTTCTAGACTGAATTGCTCGAGAGTTGAAGAATGCTTTTCTTAGATGGTGGGGGAGCTTGAACGTGTTGAATATGCTGAAATCTTTTTCTTCTCTTGTCTACTTGAACGGTGAAATGATGCAGCCACTGATATGTGAAAAAAATCACCTATAGCGAATGAACTGTTTATCAATATTTCATAGGCCGCTTCAGCTTCGGAGTATTTGCTCATATTGAAAACTTGGCACATCCATCAATGCGTGTATCATAGTCTTTGAGATTTGAGGAGCAAAAACATTGGAATTAGCCTCTCATGTTGCAGTCGGCAGCAAATTTGCGTTTCTTTTGCAAAGAGCGGTTAATTTGTTTTTCATGCATGATATTGAGGTAGGACAGTTTTGATTGCTGATTTGGGAAATCTGTTTTTAGGCCTGAGCTATTTCAAAACGAAACATTACAAGGAGGCGATTGATTGCTTCCAAAAGGCCGAGGAAGTTAAGGTAAATAATTTCAATGTGAACTTTTTGAATGAATTCATTGTTTTCACATGAATGAATGATAGTCATAAAATACTTTTTTTTGCATGCCCCGTAGAGATGAATTTCGAATTGGTGAGTTAGGTAGGCAGGCAATTAGAATATTTTTTAAGAAGAATTGCGCACATGAGAGTGGGAGTATCGTACTCTTTTATCTTGTTTATGCGATAGATTTTTTTCTTCCTTCGATTGTTTGCCTTCTTCCTCGGTACCCACAAAAAGTGGAAGAGGCTTGCGTTCGTCCACCAATCCTCTTTGGTTACGCTTCTGCTCAAGAAGTCAGTTTGAGAAATGAGGAAAAATTGGACGTCACAAAAGTAGAGGAAAATGAAATCACCAAAGCAGATAGCGTTTTACTGTTGATCATAATTTTTAACGTTGCAGCCGAATTTTTCGCCAACTAACCTTTGTTATCTGGGCGCGGCACAGAAAGCAACACGTGATAAAAAGGCAGCTATTGAATCGTATAAGAAGGCGATGGCTCTACCAGTTAAAACAAAGACTGATGGGAGGGTGAGTGAATATGTGTCATATGTGTGTACCGCAGGTGTTGTCGCAGGTAATTAAATTTTATAAGCTGCGGTTATAGGCGAGTCATAATATTTGATGTTGGTATATTTGCAGAATTTTAAAGAGTTTATATGATTGGGAAATAATTTATAGTTTTCTTTAGCGTCTCTAAAAGGTGGGCCGTTAATTGGGTTTTGCACCATTTGAAATGTTGAAGAACAGTCGTGCTGAATCTTCTAACGAATGGCACAATTTCCTCATACTAGAACCACTATGACTCTCACTGGCTTCGATGAAGTTTGCTCATATAACGCCTTCTTTTATTTTTGTGGCATCAGTTGTGAAGTTTGCACCAGGAGTTTGCAAAGTCTTCACTCGAGATATAGAGTGAACATTATCTCTGTAGATCTTCGGAATGTCCATTTCCTCCCCTTATCTTCAAAATAAAGCAAATGGAGAGATCACGCTAGTTCCTGAATAGCCATTTTTCTAGACTATACTCAGTTGCTTATGAACTTCAGCCTTCGTAGCATATATCCATTCTTGCCTTGATCGTTGTCGGATGCGGCCTGATCAGACTCTCAGTCCTAATTATTGTTGGATATATGTATGCACACGGTTGTTTTTAGCGTCTCGAATTGTGAGCAGGAAGTGCGACCTTATGTGCCGTTGTTGAGCAAGTGTCTGTGACACAGTTTGTGACAAGAATGGATTTTCAGGCGAAATTGGACGCCAAGAAGGCACTGTCATTATTGAAGGTGAAACCTGAAGAGTATGCACCAGTTGAAGATATCTACTGAGCTGTAGTAGTTTATACTTGTCGTCTTTATAGTATCATTGATAAAATGCGGTCTTGAAAGTGATATTAACGAATTGCTGTGTAATGTTTTATGCGTAAAGTGAGTTAGTTAGTGTCAGATAAACACATTGTTTATTGCACATGAAGTATATCCGATATCATATTTTTAACTTTTGAACATTTTCAAGATATGTGATATAGTACAAAGATTCGTTGTATCACCGAAGAGGTTTTCAAGACACTCGTGGAATGAAAAAAGTGTCCGTATCGTCACATTCGACCGTCATGTTTTTTAATGGGACTGGTGAGACGTTAATTTCGATGCATAAGCGATGGCTGAGTACAAGGGATGACGTAATCACAAAAGGGGAAGTAGACTTGTGGGTAAGCGGTGTTTCAGTTGAGCATTCCTTCGGTGCACTGCTAAAAAATGGTATGGATTTTGCTCCACAGTCAGCCATCTTCTCATGGGGTCATTCTCCGGTTATTACAGATTTACAGGTTTACTGCAAAAGCTGCGTTCACAATAAACTAGTAAGTAAAATGTTAACTTGCCATTGATGTCTATGTTTTCACAATCGGTGGACCAGAAATTAAGTGTGGACTATATTTATTGGGGTACTTTCGCCTCGAATTTGAACAGCGTTTTTATACGTATGGGATAAATTTTTGCAAAAAAAAACCTAAAACATGCAATTCATATGATTTGCATTCTCATCTTATTGTCTGTGGATTCCAACTTGTGGAAATTAACAGTTTGTTAATTCATATTTGCCGAGTGAAAGTGGAACACGAATCATTTATTTATTTGGATTTGCGTCAGTTATATACGGGCAGACAAGAAACGAGAGGAAGTAGCGAAAGATACACACAAATGACAGTGCGAAGAGAGCGAAACACGGTTAATTACATTCAAGAGAATATAGGCAATGTTTTCTCAGCTGGAATTTTATTCTTTTATGAGGGATGCTGTCCCTGCAAAAATTTCCACCAATTTCTATTGGTATTTTTTCCGGACATCTGCACTAATATTTTTGTGTGCCCTGAGTAAATTTCGTTTGCGAAATATTTTGCATTGGCGACATATCTGGATGTATGTACGTGTTTTTGTCTGTCTGTTCAGTAGTTTCATTTTGAGTACCACTGAATCTACGATCGTATTCGATGGCAGTAATGTCTGATACATCATAAAATAATAGCCTTTAGCAACTTTCATGCTGACCTGACGACTTAAGGGTTTCAGGAATTTGCGAAAGTATGTGCAAAACAAGGGGTACATTATAAAAGGTTGGGTCAGGAAACAGATAGATGGTTGGATCAGATAAGTAAAAGGCTCGTGAAATGTTTTTATCATTATTTTCTTTCAATGAGACCGGTTATTTTCGGGAGCACAATTGAAAGAAAGCCTATATCGCAGCGGTCTCCTCTAGCGAGTTTTTCCTTTCATTCTTGTTGATTAACAGATGCACTGCATCACTCATAATTCCGCAATGTTTCTAGTCCTAAAGCAGAAACATTCATCGTAATCACTTGAACGGTAACTATGTTTAACTTACCGTTTCTTCTGCATCTTATTTATTAATTTTTGAAACTACCTGATACAGACGTATATCAGTTGATAACAGAAAGAAGCATCCACAATTCGATCAATGGATAACGTAGTGAATGATACGCAGGAGAATACCAAGAGAAGCAAGTATGACCTGAGCTCGCACTATACTATAAATAAAACTATCGAATAAATTAGCACTCGTGAAGCACAAAATGTAGAGAAGTATTCGGACGGAAGCCATGAGCAACACGTAGATTCGATAAACGTGGCAATTAATGCCTTCATAGAAAACATGGCAGTTTGCGTACAATGGAAGTATTAGCTCTGTGAAATTATTTTAGCATTATTTCTAGAATTTTGAAGATTCTCAAAAATATTTCGGTTATTTTATTGATGCTAAATATATTTGATTATTCGTAATTACATTTAATATTTAATGAAGTATTAAATTAAATTTATTCATTTAGGGTGATCCAAAATGATGGACGCAATCTTTTTTGAATATTTCAAATGATTTTATTTTGCGCAAATATTTGAAATGATTTCTTTTGAGGTTTCTTTTCTTTAAAGTACACTAGTATTGGTATAGAAGAGATTTGCGTCTAGTCAAAAAAAGTCTCCAAAGTGCTGTTTTATCTCTTTCAATATTTTCTATAGTTTTTACGATTACTCAATGTCAGTATATATGTTGGTTAAAGGCTTGTGAAGATAAGAAAGCATTAATGAACGTCATTAGCCCACCTGAACCTGAGGTGCTTAAAACTAACAAATAATGTGATGCATTACAGATAATAAAGGAATGTGTTATACGTGTTGCAGTAGCACATCACTGTAACACATGTAACGCATTTCTTTGCTATCTATAACAAAACAGATCTTATGAGACAAAGAAATTTTTAGGCTTGAATAAATTATTAAGGCCTAGAACTTACTAGCATTCTCATTGCTTTAAGTTGAATAAACACATTCCTCATATCGAGAGCGCTTGACTGAAAGATTCACTTAACATTCCATAAAAAGCTATTTGATTGTACGGAATTTAAGTATATATTTTTAATGAGATTATTCCGAAATAATCAGTAATTGAATTCTATGAAATACGCTATAAATTTTACAGAACTTTACAATGCATTACTATTTGCTAGACATATAATAACCCCTAATAAAAGTTGATACAAATAAGCATTTAGTTTACCGTGCTACAAAGCATCACGAATATAAGCATCACAACCATATAGTAAACATCCCTCTTTCGTTCTCGAACTCATCATGGACAAATTTATAGGCAAGAGGGCAACCTATCCACTCTTAATTAACGTTGAAAAAAAACAGATACTGCAACACAGCAATGAACTGTCATATAAGTTTCAAAAAGTTTTGAATCTATCAAGCTTTAGCGGTGAATAAACGGAATGCGTCAAACCAGTCTCCGTGGACGACGTTGAACAGCGTCGGTTGCTGCTGAATGAGAAGGACCAACGCCGTCTGAAATGTTTTTTCTTTTACGAATAGTGCTACTGTGATATTTGCATAAACGTAAGACAGGTGTTTTTTTTTTCTTGAAAGGGAATATACGATTGAGAGAGGCGCTATGATGTGTGAAGGAGGGGAGGGGAGTTGTATTTCACACGATATAATATCCATTTCTTAAAACTTCTTTTGTCTTAGTGAGGAACTGCATTGTGCTGGTTCTTTAACACTATTCTTGCACCTTCATTACTACATTGGCTTTTGAACAGAGAATGAACAAATGTTTATGTGCTTAAATTTTCAATTCAGTGCTCCTCAAATACTCAGGAGAAATACGTAGATTTTTGATCTTCCATTGTTTTATTGTCAATGAGTTTGCTGAAAACGAATGCAATCTCGGATCCCAGTCCTTCTGTCGCCATCCCTTTCCACACCACTCACTTCCCCCTCCCCCCTCCCGTCCCACTTCTTTTCAAAATTTACATATTAAACTGTAAACTTATTTGTTTGCCTCTCAACGCCTGATATTCATTCGTCCCAAGGTATGCAGTGCAAGTAAATTCTACTAAACGACTCGAAAATCGAGTGCAGTGTAATGAATAATGTTGAAGTTTTTCTAAGAAATTATGAGGGTGGGGCTGGTACGGTTATCATTGCTAATTGTGATTCGTTTACAAATTCTGATTACTCTAGATGTCGGTTATTACTTACTTTGCAGTCATTACTTCAATCACTAGGTAACCTAAATCTGAGTGGCATATTGATTCGGCAAATAAAAACACATGTTTGCTAAGCAGTCAATTAGAGAATTTCAATAACTGTCTGTAGAATAAAGAGAATAATTCACTTAGAATTGGACTGAATCCATTTAGAACTTGTGTAACTTTTAGGAATAAAATGATTATACGTATAAGGAATAGGAATGCTTCACAACGCTTACAGTATAGAAACTACTCCAAAAAGAAAAGCGCAAATGTCCGTCATGGAATTAGAGATGAAAGACCTGGTCATCGTCGACAAATCGTTGGCTGATGAGATCAAGGACGAGTCGATGATAAAATCGATGAAAACGATTAATTGCATATCGGTCACCACCCAAGAAACCACCACTGATCACTGCCCAATCTTTGCGGTATAAATCTTTTATGGTATACCTTGAAATCTTGTCGAAATCTGGAGTTACCTGTAAAAAGCCCAACTGATTAAATCCAGGACAAGCTTAGTCAATATCTCAAAGTTTTGTTACATTACTCATAAAAAGCGAAAGGAATAACCCAAGAATCATTACCAGCGAATCTTGGATCGCTTTGAGGGCTATCCAACCGGGAAAAGCTTCATGCGGAAGAAAGAGATTTACGTATTTAGTGAGTAAAACTCATATTAAGCTTCTAATCCGTTATGGCGTATTTTCTCTCAAGTCAAATTCAATTCAGTTATTACTTCTTACCTTAATAAGTGAAATTTTTTCGGGCGGTAAAGAAGGATTCCAATTGAAATCAGGCGGAAATATCGCTCTATTCCCATGTCCATAACCAGCGTCTAGCCAGATAAAATTTTCCGTCATAAAAGGATTTTCTATCTGCAATCAAAAAATCTTTAAAAGATTTGAAATCCGATTGTCACTCTCAAATCCAACTATCATTAATAAAAAATTAATAAAGTTCTAGGAAAAATAAATTACGCACAGTAGAGGATAATTATTGATTTTCACAAATAGGGTGCTGTATTTCTTATTAAAAATATCTTATCATTCCATATCTCAAAAATCAACTCTTATCAAGAATTATTTATATAATATTGCTTCTCTATTCATGTGTCGATGAAGCCGCTATATATTCTTTCACTTGTGTATGCCATCATCACTTATCGAAGAATTTATACTCTTGCAGTGTTTAAATTTATGTGATACTCACGCAAGCAAACAACTTCATAAGAATTCAATTCCTTTCATTGAGGATCTTCGGCTCTTCTCCATTTAATGTGCTTTTTCGAATTGATGTTTGCTAAGCCGATTACAGACGGTAGAGGAGAGCTGAGAGGCGGAAAGGAGGGTGGTCATGTCAGTGCATATATAAATGTGTATTTTATGTGCAACTGCCCAATAGTTTCAACTCAAAAATTGCCGAAGCTACAATCATGAAATTTGGTAGTTGCAACCTCCATCATATGATTACCTACTACTATAAGATGTGTCCGTTAACATCCAAAAGAATTGCAGATATATAAATCTGTCCGAAATTTGCATAAATATGTTTGTATATTTGCATAATTTGCGCAAACGCTAGTTGTAATCAATTCGTTCGCATTATACAGCCGCCGTTTGCGTTGAAGCAAGTGGAAAAACGTCTAGCGCACAATGCACTTTCACACTTCCGTCAATTATAATAAACAGTTTTGTAAGCTGCTGAAAACTAATAAAACATGCACAATACTGCATTAATATCACACCAATCTGACATTTATGCAAACTTGCTAAGGAAGCGTTATCCATCTGTTCCGACCGTTGGCAAAACTTCATCCAGTCAACATAAAATGCCATGTAAACATGCAAATTATTAGTTGAATTCAGCACGTTTTGTAGGTGATTGGTGATTTAAAAGGTTATATTAGACGTCCTGCTGCTGCAGAGAATCACATCAACTAATGTTTACAGCTTTAACCTCAGCCCGAATAGATAGGTAAACAAACAAACATATGCAAAGGACGTAAAACTATGTTTTGTAAGTTCAAATTTAATGAAGCACAAAAGAAGGAGTCTTGCAATGGAGAATCCTGCCACCTTTCCGTTGAAATAATCGGACATTCATACAAGAAATGGTATGATAAGTAGCGTGCCAAGAAGTGATATGATAAGAAGCGTGTCAAGGAATGACAGGATAAGAGGCGTGCCAATTTATCTCACCAACCAGTTTACAGCCTATTAGCAAAAACAAGAAGCCGTCGCACATATAAATCCTTTGTAAAAGATTCGTTTTATTCTATGAGCCGACTGATGTAAGTTGAAGATCTGACATGCATGCAAATTTTGCAACAATCTTGAGTGCTATGACTGTTTTTGAGTTTGTTGGAATCAATATGAACAGTTGTTGACAGTCATCATTCTATGTGATTATACTGATAGACAGACAAAACACAGACAAATGCACATACAATGCACAGACACGCAGAGTATAAGGTGTTAGTTAGATCAATTAGGAAAAATGCGAAGATACAATTCGCCAAACATACGGAAGCGTTGTAGAGGAAGAAAGATTTGGAGTTGACAAGAATATCATAGGCTGCGCTTTTCGCTTCTGGATGAACTCGCATTGAATCATCCCATTCAGGTTTCCAACCATTTCCGTGCTGTTCGTAGTCGATGACTTGTGAGATTTGACTGATGTATTGATGCAATGGGAGTTCGGCTAATGTAATCGGTATCACCTTTAATTTCAAATATTAAAATAGTTGGAACTTGGAATTAGGTTGATGTTTTTAATCAACAAGATATTGAATTTGAAATTTTCAAGAGGATTTGGAGGTGGACTTAATTCATGAGATGCCATATTGCCCTACTTATTAATTTATGCTCAAAAATATAAGAAATACTTCAACTTTGGAAAGCATATATTGTGTGCTCTAATTATATTTAATGGACGTGATAAATCTTTTACTCAAATCAGTGACATCATCTCAAGAAGAACGTTTCGAAAAAATGTAAGATAATTCCATGAGATTTTCCCTCCTTGAGCATTCTAAAATTACCCACAATTTAATTTTATTTATGCAGAAATAAAAAAAGTCACGCTAAAGACAGTCTAGAAAACATATTGAGGGAAATGTTCATTGCTGCTGTTCCATTCAGCCAGCTGATAATTTCAACGTATTCCTTTATAGGAAGCGTCTGAGCACTGCAAAAAACGAATTAAACTTTCAACATTTATGCTATGCTATTCAAGTTGTTTAAAACAATTTTTTATTCACTGCAGTCAAGTTTTTGACTGCAGTAATGAGAAACTGATGAACTAACAGATAGCAATGTGCTAAGCGATATGTTTGTGGATGTGGAAGAAACTTCTGCGGATTAAGCGTCATTGATTAGTCGGCTAAAATTTTCTCGTATTTGTGCAAGCGTTATGGATGAAAAGATAGCATCAGAATCGAGGTAAATCCATGAAATTTTTGCTCAAGTAGAAAATCGTAGATTTTATTGTTGTACTGTTTTTTAAATCACCTATACAATGTATATATCTTGCACATGCGTAACTTAACAGTTACAAGAGACTTATATTTTTTAAAAAACAGGAAAATAAATGCACAAAATTTCAAAAAAAAAGCATATAAAATAAAAGTTTCAAAATCTCCAACCTTAGTAAATCGCTCTAAGTGGAAACGTCTTCTTCGTTCATGAATATAATCAACCGACTTCTGATCGACGAAGATCATTAGATTCACTTTCAATTCCAATAAATTGTCCAGATAGCGATAGTATTTCTCCAGAGGACGACGATACTCCCACCAACCACCTCGACCAATATCCAGAAGTGCAGTTACTATCGTGAAACCAGACAACCTTAAGTAAGTTTAAGAGTCTTTTCATTAAAGCAGTGCTGAAGGAATCAAAATAGAGTACCACTTACTGCAATTAATAGGACCGAGTTGAAATTGAAAAGCGGATAAGAATCATATGACTCTAAAAACATTGGTATGAGAGTGGATATTTCCAAAAATATCGAATGAAAGAAAATCGTATTCATTGGCACAAGTGATTTCTCATGAATGTATTTTATTAATCAAAGATTTATGGACGCCTATAAATTTGATTTCCTATAATATGACGTGGATGTGTATTTGAATACAATATGGCAGTTGAAATACCAGAAATATTATATATATTTATCTTCTTCTACTCTATCCAACTTCAATTAGTGAATATTTCGAAAAAGTTCATTCGTTTCAATCGAAAAGGTTATTCAATTTCTTCGAATAATATTTGATGCTAATTTCACTAACATATGAAATTTGATGGAAGAACACAGAAATACTTACAAATTTGATCGCACAACAAACATCGATTTCTATTTCAATAGATGAATAGTGATTGCTAAAGTAAAAGGCGACGTATAGATGAGTAAAGAGAAGCGTGAAAGCAAGCCTACGAGCATCGATGAATCGTTATTGCAATTCATAAAAAATGACTTGAAGACGTTCCACTTCCTTCGTTCAGCCTGATCGATTACGATCATCCGATATTTCCCACAAAGTTTTGATTGATCATCATCTATTTATACCGGAGCATCAATGTTAGTGTCGACAAAATGAAAAGTATCTTTAGTTGCTCACATAAAAATTCGAGTGGACATTTTTTTGAAAAGATAACAAGCTAAAATGGCAATCATACACTTCATTCAATCGTTCATTTGCAATTGCGTCAAAACAGTTTTTTCACAGGAGTCCCAATTATTTCTTCAAAAACTACTCAGGTAAGCATTTTCAACACAAGTAAGCATTATTGAAGAATACCTTAATGGTCCTCGATCGACAGTTGTAGCAGTAGTAGTAGTAGTAGTAGTAGTAGTAGTAGTAGTAGTAGTAGTAGCTGTAGTGGTAAACGAAGTTGGAGTAGTAGTTGAGGTTCTTGCAGTGGAAACAGTTTTAGTGGAGCCAGTAGTATCCGGTTTAATCTCATCATTCCTAGTGGGAATAGCTGTGGTTCTTGTGATGGGAATGGTTCTAGCAAAAGCAGCAATAGCTGATGTAGTGGGCGCAATTGCAGGTGCAACAGAAGTGGTTGTTTTGAGGGGAGTTGTAATAGTAGTTGTAGTAGGTGCTATTGTGTGAGCACCTATCACAGAACGAGCAGTGTCTGTTGTGGTGTCGTCAGGCGTTCTCAGACGTGACGTTGCAGCAAAACGTGGACGTGCTGTTGTAGCGGCATGAAATTGAATGCCCAGTAAATGTGAAGGGCCACGAACTAAGTGCACATTGATGTGTCCAGTTGTCGCTACACGAGTATGTGGACGATCGGTGGACGATTTCAACGGTGCAGACGTACTTTTCGATACAATCTGCGTAGCCGTCGACGGTGACTGGGTTGCTGAATTTTAGTTGAAAATTGAATCTTTTACAGCCATATTAACGTGGCAGCCAACTGGGCACCTCAATCTGGGCTATCTTCAAAAGACCTATGGGAAGGATGAGTACTAATCGTCGGGGATAAGCACAAAAAAAGTGCTGATACCGTCATCATTCTCCCTCTCTGTTTCTCTCACCTTCCCTCTCACTCCTTCGCACACTTGAAGTATGCATTATTTCTTATTGAGGTAGTGAACTAAAATGAAAAATCCTATGGGAAATCTCTTCCAATAGTAAAATTTTTGCTAAATTTTTGAAATTAATAGTGTTGCAAAAGGTTCGTTATTTTTTAATCTAAATGGGCATGAATTTTTCAACTATTCCTTATGGGAAAAATTTTTTTATTGAAAAGAATGAAACGAACTTGTTCCGTTTGAGAGAGTACTCCTCACAAGCAACGTGAACAACAATGGTTCGACAGTTTCGGCTTCCCAAATTTGATTCCTATCGTTCAATTCATTGTCGAGACGATTTTCTGAGACTCTTCTTTCATCGTGAGGTATTGTAATTGTCGTTTGCTTCACAGGCAATTCCGTTATCAGCGGCTAAACGAATATTACTATACTTAAAAGAATGGTTTTTAGCGAAATACTCAAATAAATAAAACTGTTCGGGATCTGAACGCCAAAAAAGGAATTAGCAGCCGAATTTGGAACTATTCCAAATTCGGATTTGAAAATGTTCCAAATTCGACTACTGCATTAAGCGAATTCAATTTATTTTATGCAAATAAAATATGCAAGAATCACCGAAATGTGATTTCTTGAATAGGAGAAAAGAAAATACGATATTTGGTTGCCACTGCTCACAAGTAATCTAATAAGCCGGTAATGTAGGCCTGCTTCAGTATATTTAGCGATCGAGTTTAACAACTAAATTGTCGCACTCTTGAATTTCTGTGCTGCCATTTTCTATCCCAATTAGTTCAAATCTTTTCCAACTTTCGATTTCAAAGAAATTGCTGTACTTCAGGAGTTCGCCCTCATCTCCTCTACTTCATATTTAATTGCTCGAAAATTGTTTTAGTAAAATATAACTCTATAGTAGTAATATTAGCATATTTTCAAGGAGTATTGAGGGCTTATGTGATCATAACATATAAACATGACAAATTAATAATAACAAACACTGTTAAGCCAAATTCGCCCTTTTCCGAGTTTCTCAAAAGAAATTATCGAATGGACAAAATGACTCACTATCGCGATTCGCTATTTTTTATGAGAAAGGAAAGATTTTGAATGAGAGCTTTTCATAGAAGAATCACTGAAGATTTGAAAAACACACACCTCAGTTGTGTTTTTCATCGATCCAGTCGAATCTTGAATTGATTGCCTCAAATCATTGTTTTTCTTCGATGAGATTGTCGACAGATCCATACCGTTGATATTATTTGTCTTCTGTCGAGATTTGCCTGTTGCATCTGTATTGCTGGTGATATTTGCCGTTGTTGGCTTCTTTCTAATGCGTACATACTTACCACGTTTCTTATCAAAACGATATTTTCGTCGATATTTTGGTATTCGACTAATATATGGTATCGTTGTTGTATGTGTTTCGCTCTGACGCTCAGTTGTTTCGTTGTACGATATGATAGTCGCTGAAATTCATAATTATATTCAAAAATTTACAAGAATAGTCTACCATAGAAATCTGTAGGTTTCCAAAAATATGGAAAGATTCTATCGTAGGGTTCAGAAGGCTATTTAAGGAATTATGGTAATCCTCTATAGGATTCCGAAGAAATGCAACGCGATTCTCTAAACTGCTTCCAGTGAAGGAAAATATTGCATATGTTATCTTTTCTGTTACTTTCTAGCAAATGAAGCAGCAATGCCATCTATCGTTTCGCGATTGTAAACAGGATTTATCTCCCCATCATATCATATCTATGTCTGTTTATATGTAATTCCATCATTACTCCCTTTCAATCTTCACCTTCATTAGATCTCCTTTTTGCCCTTAACCTAATTCAGTCTATTTTTGAAAAAGCATTTATGCGCAATGTCATGGTATTTTCAATCAAGCAGTTGTTTGGCAAAATTGGAGTACATAATCGCTGATATTTTAGTAATAAAAGAACGAATCTCACATGCACAGCATTGAGTGCATTTGTCCCCAAAAAGACACCATATAATCTTTTTTCAATTGCTTATCGAAAACTCAGAATGAATTTAAAGCGTTTTTTTTCGATATCGCTTTGACACTTGAGCCATTTCTTTTCTATCATAGACCTTTTCAATCACGTCAGATTTGTTCGGTAGAGAAAACTGACGTTCCGGTCATGCGGAAGTGAGATGAAAACCTTCAACACTTTGAACTTTGTGAGTTCCGCTCGCTCTTTCAATTTCGCAAGTTGCTTCGAGTATTTAAAAATTTTTTAATGGGCAATATTCTAACTGCATACGTGATTTACCAACCTGCAAATTTCGTTGATAATGCCACATCATTCGGATAGTCATTCGTTGTAGTCGTCAACACACTCATCATTTTAGTTTTTGCCTAAAAATTTTTTCGCGTTGACTTTTGAGGAATATTCACCTCGTTCATTTTTCCGCTAAAGACTACCTGTCCCATGGGTCAACAATATTCACCTTATTCGCTTCCGCTAGAAAACTTTCAGACAAGATTTTGTCGGAATATTTGTTTTTGTTTTTACAACTTTTTTCTCATTAAAAATCGTTGAAACAAATAAACTGTCCAATAGAACAATTATCCTACTCCTTCTTCTCCTCCATCTTCCTTCCTTAATTTTTACGTCCATTTCTCTCATCATATAGAAGAATACTGCAGAAATTGCCGAAAATATTGATTTTTTATCGTGCTTCGCTCGTAATGCCACCCGTTTCTGTATCGGCGATGGTCGACGCGTTTTTATGAAGTTATGAAATCGCACCGTAGGCTAAAATCTCATTTATCACGAACGTTTTGTACCCGCGGAGGAAAAGAAATGAGAAAAAAGCTATTACTTGTTCTTTCATTTCACAATAAACATATTTGTTCTCTATGAAGATTCTATTGCAGAATAAACAATTTCGACAAAAATGTTTTGTAGTATTACTTTAATGAAAAAGTAAGTAAGGTGTGAACAAAATTGAGGGGAACATACCCGATTATTAAGAAACAATTTAACAATGTTATAAATAACGATGAGATTTGCAAGTACGATGGTGATTAATAGTGCGGCGATTATCCACACCAAGCGAATTTTCCTCATCGCCCAAACACTGCACCGTCCGCCTACAAGTAACAATTGTCAAAAGTTCAATTTCCCTAAATGCATTTCTGTTTTTTTTTTAGCTAAGTTGACCTTTTCATAAATATTTTGTGTTATATACTCGAAATTCCTCGAAATATCATTAAAGACCCCATTTCAATCAATTATATAAAAAGAATTCAGTTCACGCATCTGAATATATCTAATAAAGTCAATAAAAATTATCGTAATCCGCATTTATTAGCCATCTCTTTTAAGTACACATCCACCTTAAATAGTCATGCGCACTGTAAGCTCTAAGACTTACGAAAGAGGAAATACTGTATTTTAAAAGGCAAATCCTGTAAGTCCACCAAGTTTTACGCATCACGCTTTTGCGAAAGGAACCGCAAAGAAACTCGGCATATCCATAAGTTAAGACCACACGGCAACACCACATAGAACAGTAACATATGGTGGGAATGAAACTGAAATCAACCTTCACCTAAACAAAATAACATGGAATCCAATGAATTAAGCCTTTCTACTCACCTTCCTTGATTCCTGAGAAAAATATTTTTCCACTCATCATTCCTTATATAGTCGTCATAAAAAAAATTGTCTCTTCCAATGGAAAAGCTCTCTCAAATTGAGTATTGTAGATGAAAATTTAAACACTTTTTTTTTCTTTGCTATTTCTCCATTTAACGGTCACTGCCTATCTAAATACTATTTGAGAATGTGTTTAATCAGAAGATTAAAGGCGCTTTTTTTTCTGATCGAAATGTTCATTGTTGAAGTTTGCCTCTTTAACCCTTATACAAATAGAAAGTGCTGCGAAAGATTGAAAAAAATACGAAAACTGATAAGAGGCTTTTGTAAAATCTTGATAAGGTCCACAAAGTGAGCATTAGGAGGTTTTTTTTAAAAACTTGATAAGGTCTGTCTGTATTTTCTATCATTAGAGCTTTTTTTATCCCCCAAAAAATTTTTCAGGCATTTTGAGACAATGCATTAAATGCAATGGACATATCGATATGCAGCGAATTGCATTCATTGCAAAATGAGTTTCAAAAAAAAAAAACTTAGTTTATTTTGCATTTCAATGTTTGAATGGAACTAGTCATGAAGTTCATGCATAAAATAACAATAAATGTTTGTGTTAAGAAAAATTGCATTAAAATTGCATAGCTAAGATATAAAGTTCATTAGGCTTATGCAAGCCGTGTTATTGCAAATTTGCATGTATTAGAAGGGATTCACTAGAAAATATGACGATAAACCGAGTATATGATAGACGCTTGATAGGGATAATCCATACGAGGCAATTCACTGAAAAATCGAAGCGGAGACAAATACGCTTAAAAGAACGAGAGGTTGAAAAAAATTAGAGAAATTTGAAACTTCCACTTCATCCTGAACGTAAACGTGAAGAGTGCTTTTTATGCTATAGATGAACAACTAGAAAACAAGTTTTCTCAAACATTTCAGGCGTTAGGCGTCGTTTTAACTACACTCAATTTTAAATAAAGCTGTGGTTGAAATGTGGCATCGCCGAACAGCGGAAGAAAAAATAGCTTATCAATATAAAAAGAAAAAAGAACTCACAAATCTGAATTGTCGTCCTCACATCTCTCTCAATCGTCCCTTAAAAAGAATCAAAATGTTTTCATCTCAAATTATTAGCTAACGTTTAGATAACGACGAAAAATTTCATGAAACAATAGAAGTAAACAATATTATTCAAATGCAAATTAATTCTTACTCATACTGTTGACATATTTGGTTCGATCAAACTAAAACAATGTCCGAAAGTTTCTTTGCAGCGTTTAATTCATTCATGGTTGTTAATCTAATTTCTTCGTTTAGATTATTGAAATGTCTCGATGGCGAACTTTACAGCATTTTTTCCGATATTTGCGACGAAATGATAGCTGCAATTCTGCCTTCTCAACTCATTTTTCAAAATCTATCATAAGTCGTCATAGCTCGTAGTTTTGGAGCAATTATACGAACGGTTCTTGAACCTTCGACTCAAGAAACCATCCCTGAGTTCCCGGGTGACATTTTGACAGCGTCAAAAAATGGAAAATATGATTTCCTTACATTTTACTCATTCAAAGAAATTAATATTCTCGCAATGCTTCCGATGGAAACGATTAAAAACTATTTCTGTTTTCTTGTGATCAAGCAACGGAAAAACGTCGGTACGAAAAACTCGAGTAAAATTGGACGCTAGCTAGCAGTAAATAGAAAAGTAGAATAGCGCATCAGGTGTGCTAGCACGATACGCGCTTTTGCACCTTACCTCATCAAACCAGCTGATTTAATAAACGGATAGTAAAAAATAAAAACTTGGTATGCGCAGTATAACAATCATGTTTCATGTAGTTGATCATTTGTATCGATCTCTTAGAAAAGAATAATTTTCCCATTTCTATCCACTTTAAAATATGGCACTACTCATTGACAGGTGCAAGCGGCAGCAAAGTGCATGTAAATTTTCACACAAACATGAGTGCATATAGCTCATTTCACGAGTGATAGATCAATATGAAGGCTGCCACAGGAAGTCACCGTTTCGGTGTGCGCTACGCCCAGCAAATTTTATTCCATTAGCTACAGAGTTGGCATGTTAAAACTACTAGATAAACATAAGTACGCATATATCGTTATAAATATATTTTTCAAAGAACAACACTTGTAAAGATATATTAAAAAATGATAAAAGTAAAAACGAATGAAACATACAATGAGGAGAATGAATGATTAGATAATCCATGCAGCATACTCTGATGTTTTACAGCCATTACTTTATTGTATTAAGAACTTCAGAAGTGATAAGCCTAAGGAGAGCGGAAAGAACGCTCGACGATACAAAATCTACAATGATGACATTAAAGGAAATATTTGTGTTTAAAAAAGTCTCGGTGAATAATACTGCCAACTGCGCCGTACAGTTTTCATGAAACAATAGAGGTAGATGATATTATTTGAATCTTAATTATTTTTTGCTTTACTCATAGAAAAAAAAAACATTCTATCAGACTAGACTACAAAAAACTGCTTAGTAGTGAAGTCACTCATATTCTTATTTTAGATTTGATATTTTAATGCGCTTATAATTGCAAAACTCATGATTCTTTTACACTATTATCACTCACCGTCTTCTGACCTGTGATGGCCTTTTTTCAGGAAGACGTTTTTTTTTTGTTCTTCCAAATTTTTATTGTATTTCTTTTCCACCAACCTATACCGTCTATACCTCCTACGCCTACAGCACTAAAAGTGTTCACTACCCTCTAACTAATGTTATATATATAGTGCTACTGAGTGCATGTGTAGTGTTTTTGCAACGGTTGAGAGTGAAAAAGCAAAAAGAACTTCCATTAAGTTTCAAATATTTCTGACTTTGCTTGTGGATTTCCCAACAACTATCAACGAGACATTTGCGTGTTGTCAATTCCTTTAGAACCATTGCTACTCAAATAAATAAATGCCTTTGAAGTATTCATAAAATTTATCCAATTAAAATGAAGGAAATTCGACTAACCCAACCACATGAAACGAAAAGTTAAATTCACTTCCTTTTGATTCGACTGATATCGAAAAGCTCAGAGCGAAATTCCGTTCGTTTGCTGAATTAGCATTCATCAAAAATCTTTCTGCTCCACCCACAACTAATGTGCTGTATAATTTTAGTTGGTAAGTGCGCTTCTAAGACAACAGCAATGAATAAACATTTCAAGAGAATCATTCCAACGCTCTCACAAGTCATTTTTTTATACAGTTGTATTGTGCTCTTTACATATTCACTGTGTCAATTCTCATGACCACCTGTACGCATAATGATCGCATTATCACTTTTTTGTATGCACCACACGCAAGCTAATCAGACAATATGCTTTGAGTGTAATGTTGTTGGAGTGGGATCGTTGTGCCTTTCTCAGCGTAAATTCCGGCTGGATATATATATATATATATATATATATATATATATATATATATATATATATATATATTATATATATATATATATATATATATATATATATATATATATATATATATATATATATATATATATATATATATATATATATATATAATATATATAATATATATATATATATATATATATATATATATATATATATATATATATATATATATATATATATATATATATATAATCATTTTCAGCTGAAAGCTTCAGTCCGCTTCTCTCTCCTTCTCGTCCCTCTCCCATCAGTCATGAAATACTTCCCAAAACTGTTGGACTCTGCAATACGAATGAAGAACAATTTTCCAATGTACCCAATTCCAAGATCCCAAAAGAACAATCGACGAAAAAGACTAATTAAAACAAAAGAATTCAGTCATTTAAATAAAGAGCAAAGCTGTTCTTATTTGCTGAGGTTTTTAAATTTGCGCCATCAAAAAACTGAAGAAAAAACAAAAGAATAAAACAGAAAAATGGAAGAGTATAAAATGAAAAAAAATAAAATAAAGAGATAAGCCGTTGTAACGATATTTCAATTATTGTGCTTTTCCCTTTCGTGGTGCAATTATCAATCATTAAATAATGATTGCAGTAAGAGCTTTAAGACTCATCGACGAAAAAACGTAAGATCTCAATGAAAAATATTTTGAGATGAGATATACTATTAAGTGGGTGGCGCTTCAGATGTTAGAAACAATCGCCTCTAATGCAAACGTTACGCACTTACTAAGAAAACAATAACGCCATTCAGAAGCCGTCTAAGAGGAGAATAGCTATGCATACAATATTCTAGTAACAATTGCAAATATTTTGCAAAACTCATTCAAATTTTTTTGTCGTTATAAACGATTCATTTAAGAGGATTTTTCTCTTCATAACGGATAGATACGGAGGACTTTTTCCGTTGTAAATATTTTCTTCTAAACGATGCATTTCATCTTGTTCGCTAAGACGAAATCTGTACAAAAATGACTGACAATAATGCTGATATTCTTAAGAAACTCCAATATGTGATGGAAAAATGATAACTAATTACATGATGTATGTGTGCTATGGGCATGCAAATAGAATGCTACAAGCAAAGCTATGCTGCACAATGTAAGCAAATATGGACTAATTAAGAGTAGAAGTGATGATATTTGCATAAGGTACACAATGGAGAGGTCGATCCCACTCAACCGTTAGAACGCAGCATTCCAACTTTGTTTGACTTTTATATGGTTAAACAGACAAACAATGCATCACAAATCTCAACCGATATGACGTATCGATCACTACGTATTTGTTAAGTGATGATCGAACAGCCGGTTGTCATTAGTAGTGCAGATAAGATAATACTCCTTCTTTGTGATATAGAGATCATAACAAGACAATAGCAGAAATTATTATTTATCCATTATTTCTTCGTAAACCATAAAAATACGTTTAAAAAATTTTAAAAATAGGAATTCTTCAAAATGCGCTTTATTTGTTCCATATGGTTGATAGTATAGTCTAACAAAAACGAAAATCATAAAAATCAATATTATAGAACAAATAGGCAAGTGACTTAACTGATGTTGCTCATTGTCGAGTCGCATAACAACGTCTCACTAGTAATGCCTATTAGGGCAGTTTTTAAGCGATCGTTATACGTAAACGGAGTGTTGTTGTGTTGTGTGAAATGCGATTATTCCCACGTTAACGAGTCACATATGGATCTCATAGAAAGCAACCGTTTGTAAATCACTTAAAGCAACAACGTTTTTCAGGTTCTCATATTGCCATTCATAGATCTTCTAATTTTAGCAGAGAGGAGTTTAGAAAATATTAGAATTTGAAAATTTATTTCTTTCATTGTTTAATTTTACCAATAGAGAAGTTTCATTGTAATTTTTTTTCCACTTATACGATTTCAAAATATTTCACTAATAATTCACTAACAATGTTTTAAACGATTGGCGACTAGCCAAATTTGTAGAGAAATTTTCAAAAATTTTTTTCAGCGTTGAAATTTTATGCAAATTTCCATTCTTTAGGCTTTTTTTTCTTAAAAATATTCAAATAATCTGTGACACTTCATAACTTATGCATCGCAGTAAAAAATATCACTATGAGCTGCATGCATAATACAAAAGCCATTGCATACAGCTTCTTTTAACCATTCAACTTGTTTTAATTAAGTGCGAGGAAGGTTAAAAAATCCTCGAACACTTAGCGAGCAACAAAGAAGATAATCTTTGAAATCGCAAACTTCCCATAGCAATTATGTGACTCACTAGTGAATACCATCAGTCATCAAAAGTAGAAGCCAAATTTACGAGGAGATATAGGCGTGACGTCTGCCCTAATTAGTTTTAAATGATGCATCACTTACTGTTCGTATGGTTCTTTTACTTATTTGCTCATTGATTTGTTCGGTATTAGCCGAGATTCTTCCAATTTCTAGAACATTTATTTATTCATGCAATTTATTTTTATTTCAATGTTGCGAATTGGAAAAACCCACAAAAAGCGCCCGAACATGAACATCTACGATGATAACACAGCGAAAAAAACGGAAAAGATTAGCAAAAAAAGGTTTTAAAAAATAAACGTCTATAGTTATCAACAAGTAGATTATTCATAAGTCACAGCAACAATGTGTGAAGATCGACTCAACTTAGCAAAGAGTTTGAAAAATGAATGAATACATGGCGTTAAAGAATATTGGCAAGAAGCAAATTCCATGCTTATACAAAACAAAACTGCAACTTTTATAGGGTTCGACATTTTTGGCGAGCTGAAATTGATTTCCGCGACAAATATAAATAAAGGCAAACTGAATCATCGTTAAGAGACGAATGCGGAAAAACTATGCACAAATTCACAACAAAGAATCGAACTATATTTATGATTTTAAAATGAGCCCACCTTAAATTTGAAACGTTTCGAAACATTTTCTAACGATTTCGTATCAGAGATAAAGTGAGGAAATCACAAGGAAGTTCATTATTCCAAAATGGTTGGAAGCAAGTAATTAGGGCCTTTTGATATCATTCATCACAAATGTGCTGTATAGTTTGCAATTTTCAACGATTTCCAGTAATTGTGGAACACTGTAACCTCTAGTGAAGTTTAGAGTCGATTATAATAGCGAATTCACGAACGACATCTATGGTAGGAAGAGCCTAACCTCCTAGTCTGAGAAAATTTCTTTGCCGAAAGGTGATCTGAAATATATGAGATTTTTCATCGGGAATTATTTATCTACTATAATGGATCAAGGCTTTCTGTGGAAAATGGCAATCGTGGGCAGGATCATGCAGTGCGCGATAAATTTTGAAGTTATCAGCAACAAGCTTGACACTGTTCAGAATGTTATCAGAAGCACTAGTGACCTATATGAGGAATAAAATAGGACCCAAGGAAGAAAAAGATATCCAAGATAGCACTACGAATTGAATAAGGAGCGGGCTAACAATTTCCACTTTTTATTTGCAAACTTCGCTCATACAAAAGTGTTCTGATTCACTTTAGCAAAGAGCTAACAATGCGACGCTATTGCCATTTCAGAGTAGCCCTTCGTGATACTAAAGGCATTTTAAACACTATTTCGGCTTGAAATTTCCTAATCACTGTAAGCAGCTAGCCGTATAAACAACAATAAAGTGGCATATCTGGGATTGATCAGAAATGAAAGCGAACAGTATTAGGTATGAAAGAGTGTTTCGCATAAAATGATATAATATCACAACTCAGATGTTTACCTCAAAGACTTCATAAATGGAGGAGGTCAGACTGATCGCGATATAGTTTTTTTATAAGATGATGGGCGCTCTAACAAAGACGAAATGGATGCAAATTTCTAAGAAGAAGAAAAGACCAAGAGATGGAATGTGTGAAAATCATATTGGACCTTTGAGGTAGCTTTTTCGATTCAACTTTAAAAAATTAGTATTGGATAAAACCTCATAGTGTGAGAGAAATCTTATTGCTGAGTTTATGAACAACCTTGAGAAATGAGCGAACACCAACATCAATAAAACCGGAACACTTGTTTCAGCGCACAAAAAAAAATCGGGTAACACATTGTTGACTTCTAATGAAAACTTTTGAGAAGTGATTTGCTAGGATGTTGCTTTTCAACTGCTTATTGACAACCGCCTAGTCATAGGGGTCATTTTTCAGGACATCTAACGTATGTGGCATTTTCAGCAACCGTCTGATGTATTCGTAAAATACTTTCGCATTTCTGACATATATCATATTTCTCTCATGCTTTCTGGAAAGCTTTATGCAATGAATTTGATAATGTTCATAACACTCATTAAATACCTTTAATCAACTCGATTTACCTCAGCCAAACCATTAAAAAATGCTTTTTTGCAGCAATGTAGTGATGGTATGTTGGAGGTTACCTTATTTGTGGCTTATTTCTCAGAAGCGCATACTTAAGTAATATTATGCGCAGTCTAGAAAGCGAAAGCGACTATAGATTTTAAGAGACGCTGCAGTTAACATGCAAAAAGATTCATTCTAGCTATGTTGAGCGAGAATAATACAATCTTCTTCTTAATTGCACCTTTTAATATCTATTTCTCTTGTGCTTAAGAATAACGAATAGATAAATATACTCTTTTTTTCGATAATTCCAAACTTATCAAATTCTATTTTTTATTCTTTTATTTTATTAATTTTTTGGGGGGCAAATAAGTATGGATTTGCGTTCAACAATACGAAAACAAAAGTTAAACTCTAATCAACTCAAATAAATAATTTTAACGTCTTCTTTATTTCATATTTTGCAAATAATTGTGTAATAGAGAAATTTCACAGTGTATTGTAAGTTGTAAAGTTGTATTGCTGTCGGCGTACGATTTATCAAGAAAAAAAATTTGTTTTCAATTTTTAAGAAACACTTCCACTATTTTTCTATTCCATTATTATCTAAGTTTTTAAAAAAAATGTTCAATTTACATTTTAGAAAATATCTTTCAAAAAATTTTCATTGTTTTTTTTTAGTGAAACTTTTCTTCAAGCATATAAGAGAAGTTCCGTTTCATTGGAACGCAATCCATCAAACGATGATAAATTCGATGACAATTTGACGCAAGTGGGTGTTCAAATCTTTCGAACACGTTGTTGCATTTCAAGAGTTCATTAATTTCATAGATGCGTTTATCACTATTTCATAATGCTTTTCGTGCAAGGTAGTGAAAAAAAAAATAAAATGATACATCTTATAAGAGAAATCACTAAAGCTACCACTCAACCCTGCCCTTTCCCCTCTCCTTCCCGCTCCTCTCCCCTCCCACCCACCTATATACCCCTCTCTAGATATGATTAATGACATGGCAAAAACAGATAAAAAGAGTTCAAATAATCACTCTCAGTACAAGCAAAAGCACTGCGTTATCGAGTAGAGTGCAAGTAATAACAAAAAGCAATGTTCGGTTAATGGCAAAGAGAAGTAGTAAATAAGAAGCTTGCTTGGTGAAGTATATTTGACGAAAACCTCATGATTTAACTTCAGTAGTAAAGTAATTCGGCTAGTATGTAATAAGAGCGTAAGTTGTGGCTTAAAAGAATTCATATAAATTTCTAAATAGAAATACTAGCAACGGTGTTATTACCTCAATGTTAATTTCGAGAGGTTACAACTGAATAATTGAGCATTAAATTGTTTCGAAATTATAAATGCTTAATAAGTTTAAATAAACTTAAATAAACCTAAATAAATAAGTTAAAGACATTTCGACATTCGATATTGCAATATTATTATAGACTCATTGCGCGCTTTGTTCAATGATGATACCATACGACAACATAAAGAGCATAAAACTTTAACTGTGCTCGATGATGATAGACAACAAACTTTCAACCATTTATTCCATAAATTCTCAACATTATACAAATTTAACGAGGCCTACTGGTCTAAACTGTAATTTTATGAACGTTTTACTCTTTCTAGCTGCTTATGCTCACATAATTTTATATGTTTTTCCACTTCGAAAGGTTGAAATAGAGTAAAGTAAAATAAAATAAAATAAAAAGAAATAAAATAATGACCGAAAGAAAGATAGGCAAAAGAAGATGCAGCCTACCATTCAAAGGAAATAAATAGATAAGTGAAATGCAACGTTGTTCCATCAACTGAGGTCATTTAAACAAGAGACATTTGCCGTGTGCTACGTTCGATGCGAACAATGTCAGCTACTAATGTTGCCAGACGGCTTCTTCTTTACTTCTAACCAAAAAAATGTCCCTATATATTGTCGTATCGTTCACCTATTGTAATATGTTCCACAGACATCACAATGCGTGCAAATAAGTTAAACATCAATCAACAACCTTGCAAGCGCTATGACTTTCTAATCTAGCTTTTTTCCCATCTTAGCCACCGAATGCCTAGATAAATTGCTCAAGTTTGTGATTAGATTCGAGCTCACTCTCGAGAATTTGAGCCCGAACTTTGTATAATATTTTTTCCATGTTCTCAAATATTTGCGAAAGCTACCTTTAGCTACCTTTATTTCCCAACAAATAAACCATTTTTTAAACCGTGAAGCAATATTTCGTCATGTTGCATTTTTACAGCAAAGTTTCACTATATTGTTTTCTAATTCACCCGATTGTGATGCCGACAAGGATTGGGAATAACCTTGTCATATTGCCAACATTTTTTGCTGGAATAATTTCTAATGCAATTTGGATATCGTATTCTTGATGAAATCGCGTAAAAAGTTTACTTCACTGTACCTTTTTCTCCGAGTATGAAATTCTCATTACCGCTTCAATTTTCGTTTGCAATTGCAATCATAATTGTAATGTAATTGTGACTCAACTTGCAATTATCAATTAGCATTGTAAGTCCTACAAATTAAAAAAGAAACTTCACCATTTAAACAGTAATATTTTCAAACAGTTTTTGAATTTTCTGAGCAGTTTGAATACTAAAATAAACTTATGCAAAGTGGAATAAAGGTTCTAGATAGGAGCGATAAAATTTATCACAACGCTATGACAGAGTTATATGAAGATTGCGAATAAGATAGTGAATTTTATTGCTTTTGTGATGTTCACTAGCAATATCTAAACTATTGCGGTCCGATCTAACACTCGTAAATGATGTTGTGATTAACGTCGATTAAACTATAAACGATTATTCTCAAAGTGAGATGAATAGATATGTGAAGCAGACTGGAGCAAAAAAAAAGCAAAATTTTAAGACAAGAATACCGATAAAGATATTCATTCGTCAATTTATGCCTATTATGTGAATATATTGAATTTAAAGTAGTTGCAATTTATTTCGGTTATTATCCGCAAATGTAAATTTTAATGCAAAAAAAAATTGCTTTCAACATTATATTTATGCAAAATTTCTACCAACACTATTGCAGTGGGGAAAAAAATTTTAATTTTTGCAAGTGTAATTTAAAACTCTTATCTATCTGCTATTGCCGTAATGTGTATAAAATATCTATTCAGCACCAAATATGAAGAGATAGCACTATTGCCACTTTAACATCGGTGTTCTTTCGCTTTTTATGTATGCATGCCAAACTGCCCGCCTATTTTCTCAACTCAATTTGCATATTTCCTAAGACCTCATGCAGTACAAGGCTGATTTAACCACCTAGCTAACAAATTTTGCGGCTGCTACTTGTCTGTTTGCCTATCGTTTTTGATGCTTTCTTACTATTTCAGAAGCAGTAAACAGAAAAGGTAAGCGTAGAGGCAGATACCTGGTCCATGAATTCTTACTACTAAGGCAACTGGTTTCTTACCTTAAAAAAAAATGATGCCAAAGATTCTGCGATAAGATATTACTGTCTACAGAACTTCATCCTAGTGAATAAATTTAAGCTTTACCAATATTTGACCAGAAACGTTACATTTGAAGAGGATCGTTAGAGGAGATATCATCTCCTCTTTTGTTTAGGTTAGGTTTATATTTTCTCTCCCTTCTCCGCCCTCCCCACACTTACGAAAACTGCAAAACGGGAAAGAGTGAGAGCACATAACATCGCAATAACTAGCATTTTATCGTAAGCTCAAAAAAAGCATATTACCGTCTACTCAGGTGCTCATCACTATTTCTCATTTGGTGCAAAAATTACCGCATTGATTCGTTCACATGAGCGCAGGTGCTTGATTAAATTTATGCTAATTTTTCTGCTTTGAAACGTGATTCGAGATATCGGCATAGAAAGCAATGCCCTTAGAATTTGTTATGCAATCATTCGAAGAGCAATAAAAAGAGCAAATATAATTTTACATCGTTATTGCCCTTCCGGCATCTCGCTATTCCAGTTGTGATGAACGCTGTCAAAATTATTGATGAGGCTCTTTCTTTTAAACGTTGAAACGCAAGTATATTCACACATTTCAAGAAATCGCTTAGAAATTTGGTTTAAATAGAAAGGGTTGGAGAAAAAACCAATACTTTGGCAACAATCCAAATTTGAATATTTTTTGCGTTGACTGAAGTTCACACGTTTAAAGATAAATAATCTGAGTTAAGTGCAAGCCGCAAATGAATTCTAATCGAAGAGTGGGCGAAACTTTTTACTAGTTGGCATCTAATAAATTCAGGCAAAAACATAGTTCACATCGCCGCATTTACTGTGTGCGGATATATCGTCGCAAAACTTGAGTATACTTTGGATAGTTGAACTCACTTATGCTTTGCCGAAACATTTGTAGTAATTATGAGAACAGTGATACCTTCGTTTTCTATGAGCCGAGATATATAAAGCCATTAAATCTACCAGCAATATTTTATAATTATAAGTTTACAACAGTTAAACAGCAAAATATTTAGAAAGCGTTTGTTGAATAAAGCAAAAGGCAGCGTTATGCTAAGCATATGGTTGACGTTCGTAAGAGTCTCTAATGTCAAGTGAAGAGCGAAACAATGTGAAGAGTAAAAAATATCTGCGAATCCAGATGAAAATTCCTAGAACCGTTAGATTATGTATGCTTCTAGACGTCTATTTTTCAAGCAGATTAGCGCTGCCATTGAACGATAATTTGAAAATTTGCATTTTGGGAAAATTTTATGAAATTATGGAAACGTGAAATGATAATCAAGAAATAAAAATAGCAAGAATTGAGCGAAAATTGGATTCGTAGAAACCATAATGAAACTATTTAAGCCAACAATTGCTCTCTTTTCTATGGTTCTTCTTCCGCATTGGAATGCTCCAACAAGAAAAACGACTTATGCAATTTTATGGGATAATCTACGAAAAAAAAAAAGTTTAAAATTTGCTAAGGTGGAAAAATTTTCATGGCTGTTATGAATTAAAATGTTCTAAGCATTTGTCGCCTTTGAAAATAATTTGTTCCGGAATTAAATCGACTTTTTAAAATTGCTCATATAGAAGATAGCAATTAAAAAATGTTTTTAATTTTTTGCAAAAAGTATTTCAGAGAGCAATACAATGTTTGGTTGTTTTTCAATAGATAACGATCGAACGGCAACGATTCAAAAATATGATTGAATAAAATTCTCTATGCTTATATTTTAATAAAAAAAAATATGTTTCCAAAAAATTCGTTCTGCTTTTTTTTTTCATAAACTATTCGTTTGTTTGTTTATTTGAGTGTTCATTCAAATGAAAAATCTCTGAAACGCAATTGCGAACAAAAAAATGAGTAATATTTTAGAGTAATAAATTACTTATTAATGAGTAATAAATTACTTTTAGCATTTTCAGATTGATTTTAGAAAAATTTGAATTTTAACTATTATACATATATGAAACAAAAGTAGAGTAATCTTATCTCTAAAAAGCCTAATTAACAATTGTTATTTATCTTAGTATATGTTATTAATATTATACAGTTGAGTATCTGAAATTCATAACATATAAGCAATTTTAGATTTTTAGGAATGAGACTCATAGAGGTGAGGTCTTTTGAGATGTGAGGCGGTATATTGGCGATGAGCAACATCTAGAAGTAGGTGGAAAATATTTGAGATATGGATTAATTGGGGACTAACGTTCGATATATGCGATCACTTCAAGTGGCGTTTGTTTGCAGCTTCGATTGAGAAGCCGCTTTTATGTTACTGTGCTCCATTCGTTTCACATTCTTTGATTCTTCAATTTACTACAAAATATCCGATAAAACTTCGCGGTTATTAATTCCTGGAAAAAACTTCGCACAAAGTTTTATATGGAATTTATTGAGCTTCCATCGTCAATGAGGAGAGTTTGTTTAGAGAGGGGCTTTATTTGAGATTTTACGGTAAGACAAACATAGATATACTGCAAGGTGGCTCTTTCAGGAACGTTACTAGCTACTGAGCGACAATTTAGAACGTTTGAACTTCCGGTCGCCATCTTTGCAATCCTATTTGTGGCAATCGGTTTCGACCTCATCAAAGATATATAACGTTATGCCATTCCAACGACGAAAAGTGTATCTCATGCTGGGCTTACTTTCATTCATATTAAAAAATCAAAAAATATTAAAAATTCATTAAAAAATCAACAGTGTATTCAAACTGTAATATTTGTTAGAAAGTAAAGAAATATTATAGAATCAAAATTTGATTGTTAAATCCACTAATTATTCGTGAGAGTTTATCGCGATCTTTTTAGACCTATTCAAATCCAATCTGTCAACTACGTCCCCCTTCATCTCACCTCCCCCCCCCCCCCCACCTCAATAATGCATTTGGTATTCTTTTTCTTTCTCTTTCCCCTCTTACAGCTCCATCGAGAATGCATTTAGTAAAGCGTGCAAGTAACATTTCATCGAAGCAAAAAAGATGCTATCCGTTTATTTATCGAAGAGATCCGTTGCGTGATAGTTGTAAATGTCAGAAAGAAACACATTGCAAATATCAACATTAAATAGCTGCATCTAGAAGGTGATGTTGAATGAGACTAAATGATATAGTGATTCAGCTAAATGATCTACTTGCTTCTAGTGGATAAACAATTGAAAAAGAAAACAAAAACATGAAAATGATTTCCCTTCAAAGCTAAAATCATCTTCCACACTTTACTATAAAATCGTACAACTTTAATAAAAGATTATAGAGAACCTCAATTAAGCTTGAGCAAATACAGCAATAGGAGGGTGGAGTGGGAATGAAACGTTGAAGGGAGGATGGAAGTGTACGTTCTTTTAAGAGAAGATTACGTTCTTCGGCTCATTAATAGTGGAGTCAAACTAGTGGAATTTGATTTATTTAACTTTCTATGAAATAAAACACAATCTATAAAGTAATGACAATATTTTCAATTCGAATAACCGAAAAAAATCATTGTCGTTATCGTAATTTTTTACTTCGATAGAAAGCAAGTAGAATAGTTTTGCTTTTGCTATTTGACAGAAATTAGAAGAGTAGAAAATTTAACGAGTAGAAATCCGGCTCAATATCCACTTTTTGCAATCTTCTCCATCAGATCAGCAAATTCGATATACAACAAAAATAATAAAAGATTTGCTTTCCCGTGCAGACGCCATGAGGATGATATCTGATCCTCTCCAGAATGTTCTCGCTCGCATACGAAAGTATTTTGGCAAAGCAAAGGCGTACATTCCATTTGAAGTTGATGGGTCATAATGGAATTCAGCATAATGGGTCGCGTGGACTCACAGGAAAGCTCTGCATTTACTGTAGTTCAATTGATTCCTAAATTGGGTTCCAATTGATTCCTCAATTGGAACCACGGCAGTTAGACAGTCACACACATATGTATACATATGGATAGACCTCTTATCATTATTGTGCGCTCTGCAAGGACACATTTGCAAAAAAGCAAGAACCTTGACATTGTGCTTAAGCTTGAACCGAGCATCGCCGATGGTGATATATATATATATATATATATATATATATATATATATATATATATATATATATATATATATATATATATATATATATATATATATATATATATATATATATATATATATATATATATATATATATATATATATATATATATATATATATATATATATATATATATATATATATATATATATATACTCTTGCAGCCGCTCAGAGAAACAGAAATTGTGACCTAGAATCAATTAAACTGTCTGCTTCATTAATATATATGTAGGTTAGAAATAGCTGCAGAAATCAGAGATAAAGTTTAAGTACATGAATTAATCATATTTCATTCAGGTTATAGCTTCAGGTAGCTAAAAGTTGATTACGAAATCAACGTGAATAGCTAAAAATCATTTGTGCCAAATTCAACAAGTTAGTTCTTAATTTTTAAAATAAAATTACAACAAGAGAGATACTACAATGATGAATCTTGTAATTTCGATCCACCAAAAATGTCAGAGGTGGATTTTGATAAAGGCGGAAGGAGAACTGATGTCGGGATATTGCTTTCGCAATTTTTTTTCAATGAAGCAACGGTACAAAACATCCCAATCACGCGAAAACACGATTTTTTGACTTACACAGAAGAAAACACTTTTATTGAGCGGAGGAAATTTGCTGGAGGCGAGGATTTTAAGGTCATACGGCACTATTATTTTGTGATGTACGGCTTTAAGTTCTTTCTATTCGTTATGAAACGCTTCGAAAAGAGCAAACACCGATTGCGATCAGTACAGTTTGCAAGACAGCGCTGTCAATACAACATGCCGAAAACGGTTCTAGAATAAAGTATCGTGAGGTGATGGTTGTACTTTCGTCATTTTTCTTTGGAGTTTGTTGAAGTTTACTAAAATGTGTATCCATTACATTTACGTTTCCGGCTAACCCATGTTTACCTCAAGTCCATCTATATTATATTTCTCCTATATTTATTTTATTGTAAAATAAGTTGTTCACTAAACGAACCAAATGAACACAAAACAATAAAGTGAACAAAATAACAACGATATTCTATAACAAAGAATAATATAAAAACAAAAAATAACAAAAAAATGAACATATACAAATTTGTCTCATATGTTCTCTATATTGTTCCCACTGCTGTTCATGTTCTTTATTAGCCAATTCGGATGCGGACAACTAATCCTCTGCTACACTTTCATCCTTTTATATAGGGATCAAAAAACTAGGCGTTCCGACCGTTTCATTTATGCTTATTGAAGCATGAGTATGCTCATGTCTTTACATAAACGCTGACATATATAAGCAGGCGGAAAAGAGGTTAGAATTAACAAAGAACTGTTCTTAAGAGGTTAGAAATTGAGACGGCTTTTACTGTCTTCAGGACAGTGTTTTCTGGTTGAATTAGCCGTCTTCTGCTATGTTTTTATTTAGCCTAGGTGAGATGATGGAGGCAGAGGGGAGAAAGGGGCGCGAAGGGAAGGAGAGAATGTCCTTATTTTGACTATTTTGCTTCCTTATGAGTGCAATGTTTTTTCACCTCTTTTCATCTACCTCTTGCAAGGGTGTTTTTTTTCTAAGCATTTCGATTTTTTATGACATTCATTCCGTTTTCTGGTGCTTTAACTTTTTAGACAAAGCTTTTTCGCTCCACGGAGAAGAATTTTCCACTAAGGAGAATTTCATTCACGGCTTAAGGATTAAGGATTTCATTTTCTTGATCTGCCGAGTTTGGATATTCTATTTCAGATTGTTGCAAGTTTTTGCTCTTCCCAGAAATGAGCTCTTTAGGAGCCTTAATAGGAAGACAAGAGCACTTCTTATGGAGTTTTTGGGCTGATTAGCAATATCGTAGCGGTAATCATAGCGGTCGATGTTAATCTCATAATGAAATTTGTGTAGTGGGAGGTTGTTCTCAGCACCGCTGACGCTCTAAGTCTCGTTCGGTTTCACTCTACTCGCGCAATGTCGTTATGCTGACATTCGAAGAGGGTTGAGGTCTCCCAATGAGGTTCAAACCGAGGAAAATTGCTCTTGGTCCCTCTGGTGATATGCTCGTCAATATTGTCAGTGTAATATGCGCAATCTATCAATGTTTATTGCCTCGCCTAGAGAACATCTTAAAAACCGAAACGACATCCGCCTGCACTATCATGTGCTCCAGACACATCAGTTGTTTAGTGCAATCCTGAAGCACTGCATGAAATCATAGAAGGATACAGATACACGGAAAGACAAAATGAAGTGATTGTAAGCAGGATTTGGTGCATATTTTTAAGTGACACTTATATTTAAGTAAGCGAGCAACGATGACTCCACTGCTCGGTTCACCATTACCTTCCTTTCCTCGTCCGTCGCCTCTCCCTCTCCTTTCACTTTATACGATGCGAGCAAGTTCTAATGCATCAACCTAGTTCAAAGCACTTTTTTTCGCTGATTGACACGTGAGCTTGTGACTGATCGTCTCTATGGACATCTTGCGCCGTGGAGCATATGTTTGCCATTGTGCTTGTGAATATTGTTAGCGCCGTCGTGTTTCAAAACAAAGAAATTAGGTATCTCAGAAGCTTTCCGTTCGTAACGCATAGAAACCAATCTGGTTCTCAAGATAAAATAGAGGGACTCAATGAATCTCATTCATTTCGCCTGCAGATCTATCGGTCTAGAATATCTGAGTGTTGGAGATTCTCCCTTATTTCCGATCTACCATTTCTGATTGAAGGTTTCTTTGTGTTTTATTCTATGCTATCAGTGTCTATTTTGCAATTATCTTGTTGATTATGCGTTTTTTCATCTCTTTTATTGACCACATTTTTCTTCAATATTGCTTTCGTGATGCCGTATTGACTGTGTTTCTTCACTATTCTGTATTTTCTTTATTTCTTTCTTTTCTTAATATTTTCATTGATGTAATTTTTTAGGATATGTTTTTCTTCAATGTCTTCTCTCGCAGTCACTTCTCTGAGCATGCCCTCTTCGATAATTTCTCTGGCTTTTATTAGCAACTTCCTGATGGCTCATGGGGTATTTCGTATTTTTTGTATAGGCTAATTTCTCAATCTGAGATGAAATCTTGCGCTTTCGCTGTGATCAAATCAACAAACATTTGCAAATAACCTTGATACGATTTTCCACTTCCTGGCCTCATATTTCTTTCAAATAAATCCATAAAACCATCCAAGAATGTGGAATATAGAAAATGACTTCTCCATGGTTTTATACAGGAAATTGCGTACTGCTAAGTGAGTGTTCAGAGAAAGAAGGAAGCTTTGATAAGAATATTGCTGTATTCACAAATATGCCGCAATAAGTAATCACTAACGTGCATTGCAAGGCTTTCCATCGTTAGTGATGGTGCGCTGAGTTCCTGGGATAGGGCTATCAGGATGGAAGAACTAAAGGTAGCGAATTTGTAAGCGCATCTCTGCAGCATTAACAGAAATCTCAGACACCAACAGAAATCTCAGCGCGAAACAAAGAAATGAAGACCTTTTGATAAGATCTCTAAGAAGGCCTGCGCATAATTGAGATTACAAATATATTTCTTGTTAAAATGAATCGAAATCATTGAGAACGAAAAGTGTAGAGAGGATGAAAACACAATCATTAGGTAAATCTCTAATTACAGTTCATCTTGTACATTGAAAGTTGCCCAAACGAGGAAAGTGCACTTTACGTGGAACAAAGTCGGCTACTTCCGTTTGGGATTTTCAGGGTTTTTCTTGGTGAAATTTTTCTCTGTATTTTAATGAGCGTTATGGATGCTTTCAAATACAACTTCAGCATACTCACGAGAAAGTATATAGGGGTTAAACTTCTATGCATTCGTCACTCATAATTTTATATAGCGTACTGATCGCCAATTTTCTTCGAAAATCCAGATCTTCCAGATCCATTAGGAATATCCATAATATTCAAATCTAAGAAATTGATAATAAGAGCACTTGTAAGAAGACTGTAGTAAATTGTTTTAGTTGATTCGATTTTGCAAGCATGTGAATTTTATTATACGAGAGGAAGTGAAAAAAGCCAAAAACTACAATTATGTTTTATTTATTATTTTTACATATCGCTGCAGTTGACGCCATATAATTAGGATTTTCAACTGCGCGTCTGTTATAGCAAAATTATATCCGATCGTAAATTTCTCTCGTTAAACGATCGGCGCCATTTGCCCATGAAATATGTTTTTTTCAAACTTTAGAGCACAGGTGACTGAGGATTTCTATCAGAATATCGTCATGACATCGACATTCGAGGGGCTAGATATTGCATGAATTTTGCATCGGCGTTTATATGGTGAACGCTTATTGCTTAACCAGATTTCCGGTGAGATCTGCGCACGAATTAAAGGGGTCGTATTTTGAGATGCGCGTAGTGATTATTACCAGTCTTATGGTCTCTGCTGTTTTTCATCGTTTATGAAATTCTCTCGTAAAAGATTTTTTGGTCTTTACGATGGAGGACGATGACCACTGCGGTAATTGTTTCAAGTTGTAGTACCACTCCACTATGGTGCTTAAGTACTCGACACTCACAGTTGCGATCATTATGCGTGATTATTGATTTCATGAGATAGCCATATTAGCAGTTTTAAATGTTTCTTTTATATTTGTATAAGGAAGATGCTTATATGTTGGTGAAAACTTCTAACTTATTAGCTGACAGCCATTTGTCAATTTATAGGCAACTTTCACAAAGTTCGTTCTCATTGGAATAGTAAAAAATGTATCCAGTATTGAAAAACGATTTGAGAGATTAGTACAGTTTAGGAAAAGAAATTAAAAATGCATCAATTTTTTCGGTAGTGGAATAAAAAAATCAGCCATTTACACATAGGAAAGTGGATGAGCTCACAGATATTCGGAATGATAAGATTCATTTCGCTGCATCGGATTTTCGCCTAGAAGGATTTATTCAATAGCAGTTCTAAAAACTAAGATTTTATATAATAACCTATGATGAGGAAAAGGAGTCGGATTTCCAGTGAGCACAAAATTTGCTGATGGAATTTAGAGAAAAATATGAAAATTGAAACAGGAAGGAATTATTTGAAACGTTTGATATGATCGAAGATGGAATGAAAGCGAAGTGATCGACTCTGCTAAAGCATAAGGCGTAATTCTTTATTATAACATGCTTTGATGGGAGTGTTTGATGGGGTTACGATAGAGGCTACTGTTTACAAAGAGATATAGTTAGCAAAAAAGTACGCCGATGGTAGGCGGTATCTTTGTGCATAGGAAATACGACAGTATGGCGTCGTGCAAGTGGCCACTGAGTTGCCACAAATTTACTCTGCACTCCATTGCCGCACATAGTAAACAAAGACTGATGGCAATGTCAACCTAGCAGGTTAGGCTGAGCTTTGTTTAATTGAAGAGAGGAGTAGATGGCAGTTGAGCGACGGGAAAGAGGTACTTGCGAAAGGGGAGTCGCCTCAATTTGGCTCCAGCTCCGAAATTTTCGAGAATAACGAGCCAATTTTTTATCTTGCAGGATTAAAAAGCTGTCGAGGAATAGCATCTCAAGACACTACCGTTAATTCAACCGGACAGCCGAACAGCCTTTTTCCTACACTGCTTTATGAATAGAATGTAGCATCGTGTGCCCATATCATGCAGTATCATTTAGTCAAAATCATAAATTCTGGTGCATCATGGTGCCGTTTATTGTACAACTGAAGGATCACATCAATTGTTTCACTATTTTCAGTTTATATTAGTTGTGTTATTCCTGTCGTAACGTTTTGTTATGGTATCGCCATTTTCTATTTTGTTGGGTCTATATTTTAGTTTTAGAGGATGATGATTTCTTTCAGCGATTCTTTTTTTTTCGTTGAAAATTCGATCTTTCAACAGCTAATATCAATAAAGAAAAGAAATCAGTTGCGAATTAATTGTTTTGCAGAGAAAGACGAAATCATCAGAAGAAAGGGGAATGTTGTTTGAATTGTTGCCTGAAAAATGCTGCTTCGAGGAGAAATTGTGCGAAAATTTTGTCCTTTATGAAGATAAGAATTTTTTTTTTCAGCGTATTTACGCACCACCTGAATTGATCACCTCAGGCGGAAAGAAGCATCTGTGAACGAGATCGTGACATCTTTTAACGTGAAAATTGTTGATGTAATTCGGCACTTTGGAATAGTTCTCACATGGTCATCAATTTTCACTGTGCAAAGTTACGTTCAATTTCGATGACATTAAATGAATTTCAATTATCTAATTAATCATGCAACTTGGCTGCTTTTAATGAAACTTTTTGGCTCATTTAACTAATTGTTCAGTTTTTTTAGTTCATTGGAGTTCTTTTTTTATTTATTCATTTTCAGCGAACTGTATTGGTCATCGACTAAAATTTCGAAGTTTTTAACTCAGAAACAATTTGGACATTCTAAGATATAAGGTCATCCCACCTTTCTATTTTAGCCCACTTTTTCCTCCGTCCACCGCCTCATCTCCTTCCTACTACTCAACTGCACATCATTCCCCCTTTCTCCTCTTCAAATGCTTTTTTTTCAAGTAGCAAAAGTTTAATTTAATGTATGAGGCCTAGAAGAATTTCTTTGTTCAATGGCACTTTTTTCTAAGGCATCCAACCTTAGCATTGTTGTTTCAGAACAGTTGAATAAACTTTCAAAAAACTGCGCTGACGAATGTGCTCAAAAAAGTGGAAAAACATGCCACAACAGCTGGCACGATATGCGCTTTTGTAATCGCATTTATGAGACACTCATGTTCGTAAATCGCCAATAACTAACATAGTATGCGTAAAAAGTGATTGATATTTTAAATCGCTTATAGTGATACATTTCTATAAGTGATTGCCAACAAATAGTAGTCAGTTTCTTATGATATTCCTGGTTGCACAGCACAACCAGATCAGTGTCAAATATATGCAAATTTTTAAGGCAGACCAAGGTGACTTATGGTTGCTCATTACTTCTCTTGGAGTTGATGAGTGAATTTATGGCGCGGACTGCATCTACTAAATAGTATGGCTCTCCTTTCTCGAGCTAAACCTGTTGGATAAGATAAGCAGACATACATAGATGTACGGACATGCACAAGACGCGCAGACACAGCGCAATTCTAATTTACTTCGCAAATGCAAATTTGCTGAGGCGCATAGAAATAAGCGAGGAAAAATCGTGTATCGTGAACTGATGCCCCACCATGTAAAATGATGAATCATGCCCCGGCGGGGGTGAGGAGCTCTTTGCCCCCACGAGGGTCTTCGCCGGGGATTTCAGTTCTCATAATCCCCCGTGGAAGGCGAGGGAGTCCCGGAGAGCGGGGACCTCCGCATGGGCGAAAAGTTGGAAAACGCCCGGCTCTGCTACGAGACTTTTCAAACCGTTCACATTGTTGTGCTGTATCGTTTTCATGGGAAGCTGCAATAGGTTGAGGTCTTGGCGTATCTTTGGCAACTCGTCTGAAATAGAAACCGCGACTGAAGCCCAAGATGCATATTATTGCCAAACACGGTTGCATGGTTTACTAAATGCAGGTGATAGCAAAGTTTTAGGAAGTGCTTACAAGGAAAGGGTATTTGTTTCGTGGCTGGTGAAAGGGGACTGTGATAATGTTATGTTGTGTTGGAATAAGAAAACGTGAAGAAGGCCACCTTCCCGCTGCAAAATTGATAGGGAATGAGATGAGAAGCACTTTCTCTGAAGACACATGTGCGCCACGTTGCCTTTCAGCGCTTCTCATTGCAACGCACTGCATCATGCAGTATCTTCGTGTTCGATGACTTAACGAAGATTCGCGCTTCAAACATGCCTTACAGAGATGACAGAAACAATCGAAACACTCGCGGCGCCTTATGCCGGAGGGGATGGGTTGGCTTTGAAGCTTTAAATAAGGTTTCAGTTAAGAGCGCTGAGTGTTATATCGATGATTTTACCAGTAGATTATAAGCTTTTTAAACACATTATAATAGAAATATACGCGATGGAATATTTGCACCATTTTATATGTTTGAATATATCATAAAGATGAGCCAATAGGTAAAAGATATGCCCCTTGATCCATGCTGCTTAGTGATAATAACTGTTTGTAAAGAACTTCAAAATAGAAACAAAATTGTCCTATCACTAATGAAAACTTTGTCCGCACATATGAGCGAACTCGCGACGTTCGGTCGAATGTTCTACAACCGAACTACCGCCTATGTTTTAGCTGGTCATCACTTTTCGCACAAGTTCTGTCAGGAGCAAAAAACAATGGACAGTGACAGAGCTCGCTAGAGCTCAGCGCGCAGAAAGCGGGAAGTCAGTGGTTTGTGCCCGGTCTGAGGACAGTGTTTTCGTTATTCATCAAAGAGTGGATATCAACGGAATGTAAGCCAAACAAAGATTAGCTGCAGTATATATTAAAGGGCGTTAACCGAAAATAAATGTGTGGTACATTGAGTACGTGCGGGACCCTTACGTACCTATTTGTTTCAAAATGAATTTGTTGGATTTTTAGAGCAATACGTGGGCAACTTTTCGAGATGAATTATCGCAGGTAACGCAAAAAATTTCGAATGTGATTGACTGCTATGAAAAGCTTGAACGAGTGTTTTCTTCGGTTGAACGTATCAACTCAAATAATCATGAAAGAAAGTAGAAACCATTTCAATGGAAAGGAGCAAAGAAAAAGCACTAAGGAAAATCTGATTAAAAACGCTGCCAATCGTGCATTAAAAAGGATCAGCCCAAAGAAAAAAAACGAGTTGAGGCACACTGCAGCTCATTCACGATACGACTGCTATTGATGCCAGCGTACAAGTGTCTGTAGAGCTAGTCTGTGCAGCAATAGTTCACATTTTATCAAAAAAGTTCCCCTGTTGAACTCGACATTCCTATACTTCAACCGTCAGCTGTGAATGCTTCTCGTAGGCTAATCGTTCTTGTTTTGCTCGAGCTCTGCAATCAGTCTATCATTTCAGGAAATCTCGTGCCAAAGCGGCGCCACCTCAGGAAGCACTTTAAAAGCGCAATCGAAGTGTCGAAGAAATCACAAAACAAGTGGCAGTCGCTTCGTCGTGCGAATGGACAAGAATACTGGCCAACTCTGGCAAGAATATTCTAACGATGTTGTTTACTTTATGCCGGCAACATTACGTACGGAGATCACACCTACAGCAAATTCCATGAAATGTATTTTGGCTGGATCTTTTCCATTTCAATTTCCAGCTTCCTCCTCACAATACCATCAGTTCAACGCATATTTCAAATCCCATCGCCAATAAGTGTAGTCCCTGGAATACTACTCAGTACTTGTAAGACGCGTAATGCGAGAGCGACGCCGAGCCATGGCAACGTGAATTCCATGAAAACCACTTGAAAACTAACATAGATTCGGGACACTTTTAATTTTGTTAGAGGTGCCTTGGTGGCAGTACTGATCCTACGTCAGTAGTCACCTCAGCTGTCAATATCCGTCTGAACAATACTTGCATGCATACATATAACGTGCATTGATCAGCTCTCAACAAGTTGGCAGAAGGAATGGAGAAAGCAATAGCAATAACTTTTTTGCATTACTTGATGCTTCGACTTTGTTGTACTGCAGCTCAACCTGAGCATGAATAACCATATTTCTTACAGTAGACTCAACCGCATTTGCAGAAAGAAAGTTCCATATGTATAGAACGATGACTTGACTAGACTTTATTATTCTTTGAGATTCGATGTTCAGGAATGATTGTTAAAAGTTGATGATGAACTGGAGTTAGTTCCTGCACAGCACAAGGAAGTCACCGACAGCCGGTCCTGAAACTGCGCTATCTTTGCCAGCGAGACCAGCTGTCGCCTTCTCCATTCCCATGTGCAAATTGCCGAGCCGCTCAGTTCCATTCGCATCCTTTAGAAGACATGGCGTACACTCGCCGACGTGCAACGGTTTGAATGGCCCACCGGCTTTCGCTTCCTTATACGGGATCCACTTGTATTCAAAGCCCAACTAAAATGCAGTATTGCTTATACGTATTTAGTTTCAAATATTCGAGCAGGATTCGACCTGCATAACTACACCAACCGATCTAATCAAGAAACAGTTGGTTGTGATCCGTTACTAGCCACATAGCAAACACCGAACAGACATGCCACAACAACCTGATCTTTAGCAGATATGACATTTACAGCGAATACGATCTAGGCTTCAGTCGCATAGGTAAATGTAGGTGCGTCTTATTAAGCTGCAATTTCAACCATATGTTCCATTATGGACAGGTGAGGAGACAAGCGGGAGAGAGAGATCGTATGGCTGCATACGCTTGGCTCGAGCAACAGTGCGACAAAAACATTGTTGTTCTCGCTCTAAACTATAAGCAATAATTTGAATTTTGTCGTTTGATAGTGGTCGACTTGTTAATCTACCTCTTCTTCTATTGTTTTCGTCATTAGATTTTACGAACTTTCGTATCAAAATTCGCAATTTGCTTCTTCTTTGCTTATCTTGCTCGGAGTATGCTATTTAAGTGCCTCTTAATTACTTCTTTGAAAATCTTGCACCCTCTCTCTTAGTAATATTTTAGAAAGTAATTTTGCGCATCACCCATATCTGCTTCAATATTTGGTCATTCTTCACTGTCTCGCACCAGTAACTTATGTGATGCTAAAATAACCTACAATGTCTGGATCGGGAACAACGAGCATTTGGAAGGAGCCGATTTCTGCGCCTGCATTTTCTTGTCCTCCCCATCCAAAGTTCGCCAATGTCTTATCCGCACTATCCGGATAGGCGCGTCCGAACACTGGTTGACCATGCTTGTACCAGAGAGCCACATATTGAAACATTTCCGTGCCGTCATCGCTTTTCACCTTACGTCCACCTGCCTGAAATCCCACTTGTTAGGCAACTGACCGCTTCTGAAGAAGCTTTCTTCTTCCTTTGAAGTAGTAAAATCATTCGTGACAAGACCGACCGGAGCATAAATAATCTTTGACTTAGTTCTTGAAGAGAAAGGGATTTACCGCAATCGGATTCTTTGCAGCTGGGAACGGATCACGATATTTGAGATCAAGCCATGTATCGTCGTAGATTTTTATTCCTTTTGGAGGCGCCTTGACGTTACGGAATAGCACAAGCATATCCTGAATAAATATATAAAAAATTACAAACGAATCCCACTGTGGGGAAGCAAAGCAGTCAACAAAGAAATTATGATTTATTTAGAAAATGAGTTCTCTAAAACTACACCCTTGTAAATGGAGAATATTTCAGCCCAAACATCAATGAGAAATAACTGCAAAATTGGCACACACTGGTAAAATAAGACAGAGCAAAACCGAAGCCACTAATTGCTTGTATACGGAGAGAAAGTGGAGAGGGGAAAGAGAACGAGGGGTATTTTGTTCTTTTCAGTATACACTACAAGATGCACTTTTAGCAGATTTGATTGTACGCTCCCTGCATTGATCAAAAAGTCGCATTGACATCGCATTGACAGGCCGAATAGGAGTACCACGGGTGAGTCGACTCCGGCGTCCCACTTCTTGTGCTTTCATTATCGGCGAAATATCTAGTCCATAGTTTCTAAGAGGTACAAGCGTCTACATTTTTTGCTCATATCTCTGTTAAGGCTTTCAGTAACCTGAATAGGACCGCCGGCGACTTGTTCGCTTTTGCCGCTGACTCCGACCGCAGCCACTTCAGTACTCATGTCGATATATCCGAGCAGATCCTTGCCATCTTTCGTCTTCATGATCACCGGTGTTGATTGCCCGCAACGAACCAATTGTAACAGCTGATCATTGACACGATCCTTGTACGGTCTCCATTCATACCAAAAACCAGTTTTCTTGAACTGCTCTGTAGGATCTTGTTCCGTTGCGGTCAGAATTTGAATTTGACCACCGAGGTCACGAGCACCTGTCAGCTCCACCTACAATTTGTAACATAATTATTTCTGTGAACATAACTAAAAGGTAACTAAAAGATCACTTAATTAAAATTCGCAAGGTACATCAGGATGTGGACACATGTTCACACGTACAACTTCTGATAGCAACATAATTACTTCTATGAACGACCACGACTAACACTTGTGTAAGCATTGAAAAAACACAAGGAGAAATTGTTCTGCATTTCGACTCCGTGCAGAAACTTCAATGGTATCAGATAGCCTGACGCAGGCAATCGAAAAACGGAAAAACTGTTGCACCGCTAAGTCATCAGTTCGCAAGGTACATCAGGATGTGGACACGTGCTGCGACCGATGTTCATATGCACTTCCTTCATGGGATTGCGAAATCGGTTTTTTTTTTGGAATCCAATTTCCCAACCTTATTGTACGGGAATGAGCATTCCACGTTGCCATTGTCGTTCCACGCCCGGCCATGTATCGGCTTGCCGAATTTGTACCAGAGAGCAACATACATATTCTGCTGGCCTTTTACCCTCACAGGGTTATCCGGAAACGGCGACCCGATCGTGTTGTACGCCCATGTGTCCTCGAACTCTTTCGTCGTCATCAAGCCGACGTCTAGCGAGTGGGAATCGAAAGCAAAATGAATTGTCGACTCGACTTTCTGTTTTTATAGGAGTGATTATGCTCAAGTTTGCAAATATTCAAATTTTCAAGTATTAGGTATTCAAATATTCAGGATATTTGTTCCGAATAATTTCGAACTCCGATACTCAAAGTGATTTTTTCTACAACGATGGACAAGAAATTTTGCATAATATTAAATTCCATATAAATTAAAAAGAAAACTTGATGCCTTTATTATGAAATGAAATCAGCTAAAACGAATTAGCAAACGAAAAATAGTCACTCGAAATGCTAATAAAGAGTCAACAAATATGGAAAAACAATATGATAACTTATATTAATAATATGGATCAGCTTGAACGACTATAGCCAGCAAAAAGATTTCAGTGATTCCAATCGCGCATATAAAATGGGCGATGAATATGCACTAATCCCGATTAGATACACATATGAATTTATATAAAAATTCGTAATTAGTACAAGCTTGGTTAATATGGAAATAAAGTGAATGAATAAACGAGCTGATCACTAATTCAGTAATGAAATAATCGACCAAGGTTTGCACACAAACAGGTAGATGTCGTTTGCATGAGGGAGAATGAATCTATTGTAATATTCAACCATTTGTTGGCCAGGTGATTAAATCAGTGATCATTGGATAAAGCACTTTTATATACAAATTTTGGCCTATATGAAAATTGAGGAATGTTCGGCTGGACACTCATTTTATATGCAAATGGTTAATAAAACAATAAATCAACACATAGAAAGAGCACAGGAATAATATGCAGAGATATTGTTGTTTATTCACTTACTCGTTATCATATTTTTATTTGCTCCTATTAATTTAATTTCATACTCTCGGTTATTTTTGTGATCTGCAAATTTACATATTACATAAATATTCTCTACGCTTCACGTTGAGATGGTATCGAAGCGCTAGTCATCTGATTTCCAAATTGGTTCATCAATCCAAAAGCATTTGTAGAGCGATAGTCTAATAAGGTCTAATAGGCAAAGCTGCATATCATGCCCTTATCTGACATAGTTTTTCCCCATTTCTAAATTTTTCTCATGGAAATTTATTCTATAGTTTCTATTCCAACGACGAATCAAAACGAATGTCTGACTGCGCTGAAAGCAGACTTGATGATTAAGAGCGATATCATCGTGCTGTTAGTCTCATTTCGCGCTACTGGCCGATGTGAGCAATTGTACCTCGCTCGATTACGTTTGTTTCATCATTGATGGGATCCAACCGCTCATAAATTTGCTTCTTTTCGTTTTTTCAAGTTATGCACTTCTTCTATTAAGTGAACAGCTTTCGTGTAGCTTAGAGATTATATTTATTGCATAGATTCTAGCGACGACTCATGCCATTGGTCTGGAACAACTCGTAACGAAACTGCTTAGCTGCACTATCAGGAGTACTGGCCCACTCAAGAGCAATAGACCATACTACCTTGCAGTTTTTCTATTCTTTATGCTTTTTTTGTGAACTTGCCGTTGTGGAGTGCGTTGCCTGAGCCTATTGCCTGAATGTATGTATCGCTTCTCAAACAACCGTCCAACGCTTTCAATTGAGGATTTATTGAGCACACCGCTAAGAAATTTGGTACACATTAGAGGTAACCTTCTGTACAATTTTGCATATTGATCATCGAACTTCTCAGCCTAAATTCGTATGCTCCTCGCGTCAGACAACTGACTGTTCATTTCACACCAACTGGTTTGGGGGAAAAACGAATTTTTTCTAGAACAGCTCGAGTTTTAGTAAAAGCTGCATGAATTCACTGCTCTCGACTTCTCATTGTTAGTTGGTTATTTCTGAAATCGGTCGCTCGACTGAATGTAATGCAAAGCGCAGCTCATGCCAGCCCTTCCGGCATATCTTCCAACTTGTTATTTGCTTTCTTCAACTTAGTTATTGACTTCGGAAGTGGACCTATCTCAAACAAAGACGGGGGGGGGGGGGGTCAAGCATCCAACTTATCTCTTTCTACTACTTTGAGAGGGGGGGGGGAAGACAGTGGTGGAGCGAACGAGAGGTTTCCACGTATGAAGCTCAAAAACAATTCTATTGCATCATGTGCCATCACTGGTGAACTCAACTCTCGCAGATGGCACCGCCACCGATTCACAAATAAGAGACGATGTTCAGGATAGAATATAAAAGATTTATTTGTTGCAACGGAATTTTCAGAGGGGCACTTGAAGGCATATAAGGATATGGGAATACTTGAAGGCACATCACGTATACGAGGGAATATTTCGAAGACCTTCGAGGACATTTAGGAAAGAGATATTGACATAGGCTGTGCAGAAATATAAATTAGTCACAGCCTCAGGTTGCATACGGTGTGCTTCTGTCTGATTTCCGTTCAAATTGCTTGCGTGTCGTCACGATCTTTACGGCAGAGAACCTAAAATCAAATGAATTAATGAATGCTGAATATCCAGACGTTGTGTAGTGAGCAGTGAGTATTGAGGTCATTTCAACGAATATTCAAATTTCCTTAAAATCCCTTTATATTGGACTGAACTGACCGAACAACTTTATATACTGATGGCGTTCAGTTCGCTTGTGAAACTGATTTTTTTTTGAAAGAATTCCGGCAATTTTTGCTGAAATTTTAGATCATAAAGCATCTCGTTATTGTGGAAGAGACAAGAATGAAAAATATATATTCGGTCACCGCAAATCACTGTGGATTGAAAGATATTTGGAATTAAGGCGTACAAAACGTATTTTTCATTACAACAAAAGACTACGATAAAATACACAAACAGAGTTGGGAGTAATCGACTGACCGCTCTGTTCCAGTAGACACTTAGTTAACACCTTTAATCAATATCTTATCTATTGAATCCGGTGGACCTGTAACATTTATCAAACTACACTTACTTTAAACTCTGAAATGGCACCGCCCTCAAGTCGGAATACCTTATTGTCGACTACGGTTTGCGCATACTCTTCTTTCAAGTTTGCTTCACCTGCAAATCCAGCAAAATTAGTCAAATCCATCTATTAATATTGTTTTAAAGTATTTATTTGCGTATAGTAGCTTGAGATCCATATATTTCTTATTTTTCGCGTCTCATAGAGGAAAATATTATAGAGGATTACGTTTCGTTTGTTAATGAATTTTTACTGTAATCGCTCAATAATGATGCTATTATAGAATACAAAATTTACAAAAACTTTATTTGCAGTAGCCGTTGGTTTATTCTCAAAAACAAGGAAGAGGGTATAAAATTACTGGCTTATTCAAAGCTGTTACGCAAGTAAGCTTTCGGAAATCGTACTTCTATGAGACAGTCTACTAAAAATGGCAACGGAAGCTTTCTTTCCCACACCCTTCCTCATCTCTTTCTCCTCCACTTCCGATTACTGTGCCTTTCCTATGGTCTACTGGTACAGTTGTTTAGTAGATACACAGAATAAGGGATCAGAGATTTTCTTACCAAGACATTCATGACCTTCATCGTCAACGATCAGCACACAGGGAGCAACAAATGCGATATGTACGGGATGCCATTCTTTCTCGCCAATCATCGCTGCCCTTCGATAAGGTTCCCAGCTGTAATCGAAACCGGCTGCAGATGGTGGGATTTGTACCAACAACTGCAGGGAACCAACATTGCCCGAAAACACTTTCGTCTTGCTGAAAACTTTTTTTTTCACATCAGTGTAAAGTACTGGAGAAAGTGAAACTGAACAGCATTAATTTAGTATTCAATACTGATAGAGTGGGATTTTATTTAAATCATTTCCTTTGCTCATCAAATACCAAATACCCCAACGCAGCTTTGACGAATAGTTTTGATATTCCTTATTAAAAAGTAATTTTTAATGAAACAACTGTTTCACCACCATTTAGATCTGGTGCCGAAAGGACAAGGACTACAGGAAGGTGAGAAGACAAGTCTTTTCGTCGGCATCTGACTGAGAACGTGCCCATGTTGTGCATACAAGTGAAGATAGGCAGTAGTATGGGTATCTGCAGTTACGTATGTTAGGCAAGGATTATGCCCCTAGGTATTATTTTATGGGCTTTGATTTGTTACGACGTAGCGAATGCCTCGAGCCAGCTTCTTTCGAAAAGCAAGCAGTCAACGGAATACCTGGCAAATGTAGCTGCGATTTTACCGTGCGATGACCACGCACGGCCCATGACCGCGTTTCCAAAGTGATACCACAGAGCTACATATTGATCTTGTGGTCCTTCTTTAGTGTTTAGCGGACGATTTAGCGCTTTGATTAAACGTCTGCAAATAGCCAATGTCCTTATCTCTTTAATAATATCCTCAAAGTTATTTGCATAACATGATATCTAAATATTCTCATTCATTGTTTAACTTTATTTTAGCTTTTATTCTAAGTGTTTTCCGCGGCATCTCCATAGAAGAAGGTGTTTACGGCACACCGCTATGCATCTCTATAGGACCGCACTACAAAAGATGTGTCCCCTTTTCCTTCTTTCTACGCCATCACCGATACCGTTATATTCTTTTCAGTATAAATCTTCAATGCTGCATATCGAAATACACGTTGCGTGGAAAGTTATCGAGAGGCATAGTGAATCAATATGATCGTCATGAATAAAGTGAAGCAGTTGGTTCTTGCGAAAAGTCGTACAAAATAGCGCTGAAAAAGAGAGAAAAAAAAAACGAACTTCGCAGGTGGGAACGCATCACCCGCACGATAATCAGTCCATTCGTTGACCATTAACAGAGGAGCAGGCGTCGCCTAAAAAAAACTTAATCCCTCATTTTGAAGATTTTTCGCAAGCCCGTCATATCACCTTAATAAAACCGTTCAGATAAAACTCCCTCTTTATTCTAAATAGAATCTCATACTTTTTGAGTTTCTAATTGATGCCGTGTGCTAAAGTAAAACCTCAGGTAAAGTAAAACCTGTCAGGTAAAGTAAAACCTGGTATGGATTTTATTCTTACTGTAAGAGATATCAGAAGTAATTTATTAAAATATAATGATCAATCAGAAACATTGAGAAGAGCATCCAAAAACGGGAACTGCACTAAGCTGCGCTAATTATATGAATAATTCACCTTTTCGAGCTCTCTTCGTCGTCTACACTCAAAACATCGACATTGTGCAGGTCCATCCTTTGCGTTACGCACAAGGATCAACATATCTTTTAAATCCTCTTGGGTAAATTTATAGAATTCCTAAATATGAGAATAACAACAGATGTAAATGAACTGATGACTGTGGATTGGAGGAGAAGAGGATGGAATGCGGAAAGAAGGAAGATTCAGTTAATTTTCATGCAGTCGCAAAAATGTGGGCGTGTAATAGAAGAAGGCCGATACTTGTAATCATGATTTGATGATAAGATGAGTTTGCAAAACCCTCATGAGAATCTCTTATATTAAATGTCCTATACCACTGACATCAATATTGGTCATTAGACCTACTGGTAAATAAGTATTTCGATTCGATTCGGTTCTATTCTATTCTCTTCTATTTGAGCCCTGACCGCTTTCTAATGGATAAGCCATCTGAATTTCCTAATTCTAAATCTATTCACATCTCGTTTGAACTTCTCATCAATCACAGTTTTGAACAGGTAAACTCCAGTCGTTACTGCTCACACCTCTACCATCTCCTTCGTTCTACTGACATATAGTTCAGCAATATAAATGAATTCTAAATGCAACTGAAATGAAGCAGTAGGTGGAGACCTGGTTGAACGCAACTGTGGCTGTTCGTTTCTCGAGATCCAACGTGCCAAGGGTTCCCTTCTCAGGCCAAACTATTGCTGCCGATGTGCCACAATGCACTGGCACTCTTGACTCGTTGTTCGTATCAGCAATATAATCCGAATATTTGATCCATTCATAGAAGAACCCTTTTGACATATGGTCCCCTTCATAGGTGAGCAGCTGCAATCAACTAATAGTCCTTAAAGATATTAAAAATACTCAGTAATATATAAAGTAAGTTCAGACATACCCTTAGCTAGTTACTCCAAGTTCGGCCATACCTAAAGTAAACGAGTGGTAGGTTGGAAGGCTTAAGGACATGAGGCGAAGATTGAGTGGCAACACTTGCCCGTCTCCATTCTCTCGCTACCATTTCATGAGGCACAAATGGTACCATTAGTTGAGTCTAGCCTCATAAATACCCCTCTTGGAAAGCAATCACTTTATCGGCAATTATCGAACGCAGAGTACGATGATATTTTGTTCTTTCAAGTTTTAAGAGAGAAGTTTAGCTTTCAACTGCATTATATGCGATATAAACAAAAATGCGAAGGGGAATATTAGATGCATTATTTGCTTCTAAAAAAAGAAATATTTACATATTCAAATATAGTAAAATAATTGTCAAATTGATTTCTTTTTGCCCCAAATATTAATGATGCATATGAAAATTACGTGTGAAAATTCCTTTCGTATGACTTCTATGCTTCTGAATTCTTTTCAATTTTTCAAAATCTTTTGAAATCATCGAAAGCTGAGAATTAAATCTCATTTTTTCTACCCTCCTCCTCACTTCCCGTTCTCGTCTCTATTAGAGATTTAACGACTGATCGAAATTTTTTCCCCACCTGGATATTTCCACCGATATCAGTTCCTTTTAGTTCACGGCTGTCATAAGCAAAAGCACACTGAAAAAAAAAAGCTTAAGAGACTCATAATAGAACATATAGAAATTTGTTATTGTAAAGGACTTTTAAGTGACAACTTATGTTTGAGCTCGAACTTAAAAGAATCCTTCATAACAATCATTCCTCCTGATTAGTCGACTATAAATGATTCCCTAAATTTCATTAAATTCATTAGCGGCATTTGATAAAAGGCATGATAATTCACGTTGCGTCACTATCATGCCTCACGATCACAACTGATAAAATATCAGATGAAATGATAAATTTACATTCACATCGTATAATAGATTCTTTCTGAAATCTTTTAAGGATTATATTTGATAAGATTATCGAATAAACGATCAAAAATCTCATCCAGTTATTTTATAGATCCTTTTAAGATGAGATCTAACTTTTGTGGACAGTAGAGAAAGATATTCTGAACTTTATAAATTGGAAGAAAAGTTGAGGTAATAATAATAGTTAATTAGTTAATCACCTGTACAACACCGCTATCATTCCATGCCCTTCCCATCAATGGTTGTCCATGTTTGTACCATAAGGCGACGTACATATTTTGTTGCCCAGGTGCCTTAACCGGATTCTTTGGAAATGGTGTTCCAATTGCTTGAAGAGTCCAAGTATCCTCATCAGGTGGCACCTGAAAATTTAAATCATCAATGGAACTTTTGATATGTTTTATAGAGTTATGCAACTATTGAACTAAGAAATCGTATAAATCAAAGATTTCATAAAACTCGTGCAAAAGTAAAAATTGCATTTCGTTTTATTAGTACTGCATGCTTTTTTTCTTGTATCACCAAGGCGAGCTGCTTCCTATATGCAGGTTGCAAAAAACTTCCCGATAGCTAAGTACCATTCCTCAGGTATGGTTATCCGCAAACTGTTTTATTATGCAATGACTGATGCATAAATTATATGAAAGCGTTGGAAAACATTCAATAAATATTCGCTTGTACGAATTTGATGATTTATAGAGAAATAATTTCGTGAAAGGTCACAGTCGAGATAAATTACTAGGTTGTTACGATGAATCGCCGGCCGCTGCGATCATAAGACGGCCGCAACGAGGACTCGACGGCGATCACAACAGCTTAATGGCAGGTAGACAGTTTCACCGCCAATACTTACTTCAGCTGCTTTTGCTTCAGTATGCAGATTTCTGCTAATTTTTGACATATAATGGCGGGAGAGGAGAGAAGCTTAAATTGCGCTTTCTTGATGCAGCACCCGAATATAGCAAGACCACCTAAGATAAACTTGTCAGCAAAATTAATGAATTGTTTTTTGATAAAATTGTATGCGAATTGAAGAAATCGTCAAAGCCTAATCCTATGTTCACTTATGAATGTGCACATCCAATTGTTGGAGATAAAAGCTCTAAAAACGACATAATTCGTGAGAGAGGATGTGTTCCTTGCTCGACATGTTCGATGTCTAGATGAGATCATCATAGCTCCGCATAAATTCGTAAAACCTTGCCAACTTGTTGACTATGCTTCCAGCTTATTCCCTTCGAACACATGTATAAAAAATCCTAACCTCAAGATCACATTTAGTCAGTTGGTACTCGATTACAGACTATCTTGCTTTCATTTAATTTATGCGCACATTTTACTCTATCCAAATTTTAAATCAAATTTGCTGAAGAATTATTTATTCAAAAAAAAAAAAATATTGCTGGCAATGCGATCAATTGATGAAACTGAAAGTCGAAAAGATCGGAAACTGAAGCATGCAATCGGCTAAGGTTTCCGTATGCATCGATTCATTTCAACTCCACGAATTTCTGAAGAGAGACTCCGATAGAAAAATAAGACTCCAGCTCCAGAAGTCACGAGCATCAGATCTACGTTAATAGCATCAATGCTCCCCTTTTAATCATACGAATGAAGCCGACAACACATTCAAAGAAGAAAACCTTGTTCGGCATTGTTGACGATTCCGCAGTCTGCCGCTTCAAACGAAACAAATTTCTGAAAATGTTCAATTGCATGTAATGAGTCTCTTTTATACTTGCAAATGTACTGCGTGCAAATTTCGAGGTGAGCAGTATTATAATTAGAAATTGTGTCCAATAATGGAAAATCCAGGCACTTTCAAATTAATAAGGAAGAAGGCCATTTAGCAATAAGGTAGAATAACAAAAGATTATGCAGTTTCCTCCACTCATGACAGACCGACCGGTCATAGAAATGCCCGAAAAAATAACACGATGAGCATACGCCTCATCATGACTCTTGGAAATACATAACAACTGATGCAAATCTCTTACCTCATATGCAAATCGCTTCATTCGTTCGCCTCATCAACCCTCGAATTTTGGAAATCCATAGCCCGATTCAAATGATGTAAAACCAGGCGTACATACCTGCCAAACATCTGAAATACCCTCCAGCTGCGTTGCGAGTGTTTGACTGCTTGACTTCCCGCTCGACTACAGGCTGACAGCATCGAACCCCCTCAGTGCGTCTGACTGTCCACAAGTCGCGTATAATATGTTTTACCTTAACTCACAGTTCAAATAACCTAAATTTCCATAGTATGTCCTTCCTTTCACCAAAAATTATCTCTACAACGGAACGCTGAAAAGTGCTAACACCTTAACCCCAGCAAGTCAGTCTTTTGCTGTCGCTGCCAATCAGATATTCTGGATGCATTTGTTGTTGCCTAAGGAAAGCTAATTTCTCAATAAACACCCCGTGTCATATTTCCGCAACGAAAACACAATTGAGTTGTCTGGGTTGTGTTTTCGTTGCGGAAAAACACAACCCAGACAACTCGATAAGTATTTTTAATTAAGATCCGACAACACAGCGCTGTATTCCGACAGTCGCCGACACAATCAAAACCGACATTATCGCCAATATGAAGCCTGCTGGCCAACAACCATATCGAACCGCCGCTAATTATGCGAACATAACTCAAATAATTGAAATTTTTCATTTAAATTCATCAACACAACATTACAAATTCAGTAAAAAAAACAACCACAATAAACATATAATAGAAAAGAAGTCATAAATAAATAATTTAGAAAATGACTATTGATTTACTATTCTATAAAGCGTTTTCCACAAAACAGTAAATTTATGGAATCGAATATAAAGTAAGAGGCAAACTTTGTTTAATTCTGTTGGTTTCTTTTCAAAAAGAATCTATTTTGCTCGCATTGCACTCGGAATGTGGAATTTCACTGAGTGAAAACTATCGACGATTTCATTTCTATACAACAAACATTAACAGCAAAATTTTCGAAACCACAATAAATACATGAATAAATTCTGCACACTCCAACTAAAGTCGTTGAACTAATAAATATCTAATAAAACCGTCGTAAAAGGCTACACTCAACTTCTTAATGCACACTTTCTCCGCACACTCAATCACTCCCTCCCCCCCCTTGCTCCACTGGCTGTAGACCTTGACTCCCCAGAAAAAAATTTCTTTACAAGAGCATATTTTTTAAGAAGAATCCACTAAATCCCCACGAAGTACTTCTCATTCGGTTCAAACAGGGAAGATTAGCCCAACGCAACTTCGCATACAAATGCATTATAAACGGGAATAATTTTTTTCCCAGACCTATCAAGTGTTGGTTTCGTGTTTAACATTCGTTCGGGGTCGAAACTACGAGAGAACAGGGGAGGTTTCAGCTCATCGTGAGCTATCCCACTCGATTCCGCAACGGATGTTCAGTGACCGGATGTGCTAGCTCACGAGAGTTTATAAGGGCTGACAGAAGATCACCCCTCTTTTTGGAGTTTCAGTGCAGCCCAGCCGTCCAAAACTGACCCACTATCGGAAGTCGTAGCGCAGAGCATTCATTTAGCTGCTATATACGCCAATTTGTGACACAACGGCTTGCTGGAGAAAAGATGAGACGCTAATTCCTTAGACGCTGAAATGTTCCTCCCCCTTGAAAATCTAGCCGTATTACCTTGAACGACTGCCCTGAACAAGTTCAAGGAAAAGATATTCCATCTAACTCGAGAAGGGTATAAATATTTCCATGCTATTACTCCACATTTCACTCATCCTCCTCTCCCTTCCCTCCCTCCCCCCTCCATTTCGTATAACTCGGCCTCACATTTGCATTCAACGATTGCAACCAAACTACGGAGACACTCGAAAAATAACAAAGAAAAAGGCAATATATACAATAGTGAACAACTGCTACAAAGAAGGCTACCATAGCAATCTTAACAATGGAAAATGAAATATGAGATCATAATGACTCAATAGGAAATCTATACAAAAACAAATCGCTTCAAGAATACGATCAGTAGAATTAACAACCACTGCCTATACATGCTGCTTTATTCTGAAGTTAAATGTTACAAATAACAGAAAATGGTTCTTGATAAATAACTCTCCTAATCCCCCACCTTCAAGAACTGACTAACTCCGTCTAGGCTCCAAAAATATTTTTATCAAATCTAAGAAAGAAGGATAGAATGCTGATGCCGCGAATCAAGCAACACCCTCCTTTCCTTGGCATGAACATAAAAGTCGCTCTATAAACACCTGTAAGGATGCCTCAGAAATATTGGAAGTGCTCTCTGGAAGGCACTTTCCAAAGCTTCACTATCATTATAGCAAATGAACACACAAAGAAAGTGAAGACCTGAGTACAATCACATGCTCGAATTTAGGAAAGCGCTATGTGGCAACACGCTGCGCAGCGTTCTGTGTCCTAGCCGGTGGCGCCGCCTGTGCGGGCGATTGTTGAAGAGGTGGTCGGATGGGCGCAACCCGATAAAGCATCGAATTCTCCAGTTTCTGCCGTAAAATACCCGTCAAAATTATCTCGACGTTGAACACTGCTAAAATAAAAATATTCTGCAGTAGAAATCTTCTGAAGTTACCTCTTCACGTTGATAAAATCCACTAGACATTCAAATGAGGAGATCGGATTTCCTCGGCATTACCATTAGAAATGTTGAATAATGAAAAATGCTTGTTTTTAAAGATTCATCTCACATGATAGGCAGAAACATCCCTCGGTATCCAAGAAACACAAATGAAAAGCAAAGAAAATATGCCTGCACTACTTTTCACCCCTGTTACCGCGAGCAACTCGGAAGCGATAAACAGCCGTCTCTTCCACGGCATGGATCCATCCCATGGTGATCACCAAACATAAAACTATATACATGCTATTTCGCTCTTCCTGCAACTTAAAGTTTCCTCAAAAAAATTCACCTCAGATTAATTTCTGTATCCTCTTAGATCAATGAATACAGACTCCAAAAAATGGGCAACTAAATAGCATCGCAAAAAAAACATCAAATATGCCCATGGTTCAAGAAAAACAACAGTCAATCATCAAAATTAACTTACGCATTCCGCAATCAGTTAAATACTGTAACAAATGCACATCGCTCTCATTACCGACCAATATTAACGGCGTATCGGTCTGAAATTCGGTTGAGTTAACGGTGTTGGTTGAGTTCATGAAAAAGCATCAGCTGCCTCAGAAATATACACCCAAACAACCAACATAATCGATGAGCCTGTCACAATCTCAAGTCATTTATTTATATATATTTAGTTCATCAAGTCAACAACTCATAAAGGTAATGACAGCAAACAATAAAGCTGGCAAATGGTTAAGCTGCTGAAATTTAAGTGAGCCAATAAACATAAATAAGTAATTTCTGCGCACGAATAAGTTTATATACCAATTTCCAGCTGTCGTTAACCAATCGTTTCAGCTGGCATTAATGATTTCGCATAAATAACATTTACAAAAAATGCACCTAAACAACTTCTAGCACAATTTTTGATGTCCAACGTCCAACTAACGAATAACATCGTGTTAAGGCCCAATCAGTTTATTTCTGTTATGGAAATTCCACTGTGCAAAAAAAAAAATTGCGATAAGAATAGCAGGCGCACCTCAATACATTGAATAACGAAATGCGGTTGTGGCCTGTCCTTGAGCACCTTACCACCAGCCGTTGTTATCAATGAGCACATCGCTTTATATGATGGTTCCACACTCGGTGTCACATAGAATGTCACCTCCTGGAAATGCAATTTTCCCTCTACAGCTCTCTAATGAAAAAACAAAGCACACCACTCTGCCACCTCGCACTTACTCATATATCAACCTCCCGCTTGTTGGTTGAGTTCATGAAAAAGCATCAGTTGCCTCAGAAATATACACCCAAACATCCAACATAATAGATGAGCCTGTCACAATCTCAAGTCATTTTGTTTGGGAGAAAAGATTTCATCTATTCTTGTGTGAAATCAGTATAACTGCACTGACAAATATACTTGCTTCAGGTTTTTTCCTTCAACACCTCAAAAGATCAAAGAAGATGAAAAAAAAAAACAGAAACGATGAGGAAAAGTTTCAATTACAAAAAAGCTCACCTCGAACACCTTGCGATAACGTGCTCTTAGAATGCTGTACTTCAGGTTATATCCGAATGCTTTCTCGTTCTCCTCATCGCGGGCAAAATAATCGAGCGTATCTGAAAAACAATTACACATGGAAGTACGAACTCATAAGAAAAAATGTAAAAGTAGAGGGGATAAGGGTAGGAAAAAGGGAATGGAGAAGGACGTGAAACCCAAAAATGGAGCCCCATCCGGACATTTGAGAAATGAGATGGGTTGGCAGTATCCTCCTTTCCTTCCCTTCTCCCCAATTCTATACTAAACTACGAAAGGTCCAGAAACGATCCGCACTTCCATGCAGCTATTGGTATGTGAAATTGATTGCCTCACTAAACCGCCTCATATCCACATATCTGGTATAACAGCAATTGCGTACCTGGTATCACCCGGCAGCGATATCCATCGATAACCCAATTCGCTCCGACCACATTTTTGCCCAATGCGATTGCTTCCAAGAGTTTCATTGTTCGCCAAAGATTCAACACAACCAAATGTGTGCACTCGGAAACGTTATCGGTTACCATTCCACCCAAGTATCGCACTTTCTAAACACAAACTTTATTACTTCATACGAAGGAAAAGTACACAAATAATCTGCTTCTCAGCAACAACCCTCAACAGTTCGGTCGAGCTCGAAGGCAGTGTCGTTCGAGTATCGCCACAGTTATCACCCTCTTGAATAATGCGAGGCGATGATTTTTGCGGCCAATGTTTCCGAAAAAAGGATATGCCTAATGTTCATGCTAGCAATCGACTCTCACGCAATTGCTGTTCGGTGACATTTGCTGTGGATTCAGATCGAAGTTGACGGTGTTCAGATTTCAAAATGGATCACCCATCGTATTACACCTTCATATCACAAACACATTCAACTTTAATCACACAATCACTAACCTCTCAAGAGTGCCAAATAAATGTCATAAAGCTTTCAATGTTCCGCCCTTTTACCATTATCACATTTATTACTATCATTCACAATACTATCAAAAATGCAGGCCCACCTTTTCGAGTGCTGCCACCTCCTCAGGTGTGAATCCACTGAAGCAAACAACTGGCGCATCTTTAAGTGAGCCTAACTGCGTTCGCCTTTCTTCGATTTGCTCTTCCGTTGGTGGAGGCGTCGACATCCTCAAAAAATTTTTGTAATTAAATATTACTCATTAGGCGCACACCCGCATACCTGATCTCAATTTCCGGTAAATATCGCAGTGGTCACGTGGCTAAAACACGCGTTGAAAAAGTCGCACTCTCAAATAATTTTCAGCGAAACTTTTTTCAGAATTGTGCTTTTGTGCTACCCCGAAAACCTATTGCTTCTTATTAGTAAGTGCTCGCCTGCTGTTGAATCCGTCTTGATAACCTCTATTTTTTTCCACCTCTCTGCTCTCACCTGCCCACTTCAAATAGTCTGACGGGAAGGAGCTAGCCATTTGTAAGATACACAAGCACTGCAACAATTCTTGTACAAAGCATAAGCGATAATGAAATTTATGCACAACTCTAAAAAACAACATTCGAAAGTGACTCTAGAAACACATAACTTTAAACTTGTTTATCGCAGGCAAGGTTTCCTATTGCAGAAAGGTTTCTTCAAATACCTTATGCACGATGTGGCGATCACCGTTGCCATCATTTATACAACCTAATGTGTAGGATACGTCATTCATGCACGCGAATTCTCCACAAAACTCCAAAAAACTGCATAAAAGTTCAAAAAAAAAAAAAACGGAAGCCGCAGCTTTAAAAAGCACAGAGGAAGACATCGCAACACATTTCACTGTTGCTGCTTCAAATGATCTAACTAACACTCACGACTTCTTCACCGAGCTTTTCAAATTACCGGTCAACCCCCCCCCCCCCCTCCGCGCCTCTATTCAGCCATCCACAATGCAAATACCAACCTGAGCTTCTTATTCGGGAAAATACTCTCGTCGCTTTCAACATTTCTCTTCACTTCCGCAGCGCGTTGCCATTGTTCTGTTGAAAATATCACCGGCGTCCTCCAAGCCGCTAAAATCCCTTTCGCTCTTAACTCAACAAGCATATTTAACCATGTTTCCTTTCAATGTATGCATTAAAGATAAATAAACATTAAAATCGTTTAAATACAAATAACAAACCTAGCAACTGCTTGCATACTTCACTATAGAGTTCAAGAGTATATGGTGATACGTTAACATCAGAAAACATTCCCGGCATCGGATAATATCCGCTTTCGTTATCATGCACTGCACTCTTTATACCCAAGTACAACTCGACAAGCCATTGATAATTAACCACTGTAACGCCAAGCTCACGACTTCGTTCGACTTTCTCACCTTCCACACTGTAATACATATGTTATCACAATTGCAAATTGCAAATAGAGTTGCAAAAAGTGGAAAAAGAGTTTCAAAAATATTAGGCTGAATAAAGTTAGGCAACTTTTCAAACAACAACAAAACCAGTTCATTTCTCAAACTAAAATATGAGTACTAAAGCCCTCTAACTTTATTAATAATGGCAACAAATAAAACATTCGAAGTGATTTATATATAAGATTTAGAAAGCGTCAGCAGCCAAGAAGTGATATTTCAGGAGGTGACATCGTTTTCGACGATCCATCCGACCTAATCTTCCGGCTGTTTATATCATCATGGCACTATTTGAAAAGTTCGAAGGTCCACAAGGAATAGAGGAAGTAAACTCTTACAATTTCTAGATGAATGAGTAGTACCTGTTCAGAAATGGAATTTCACCAGTAATGAAAGGTCTCAATTCTAAGGTAATTAATAGCAATTCAATCATCACACACTGAAATAATGAACTAAAAAACAATGAGTGGAAAATTAATAGAACTTAAAAATAAATTTGTTGTTAGAATAAAGTTCAAAATCTTTGCAAAACTGAAAATTTACCTAAAAAATTCAAAAATATTTCCACACATTATATTACTTCCATAATATTCAATAAGAATCGTATGTTTAAATTAAACAATTCCAATCAACAAGTTGGAAAAAGTTGAGAAAGGCTTGAATAAGTTGATCCAGGCGCAAATTCCCTCAAAACCGCTATTGTATCGAAAAATCAACTAACAAAAAGTAGGCGAAATGAGAGAGAAACAAACGTTTTCGTAACGAGGAAATGGTTATGCTTCGTTAAATATGGCGTAAAGCGAGCACCAATCGCTGTGACCATCATTCGGATACCGCTTCGCTCACTTTGATTGAATCCGTTTATTGCGATTATCTGAAAAGTTTCCAGCTGACCTCATATACAGCTATTTCCTTCCACTCTCACCACCCTCTCAGTTTTAATTACAGGTGACGGTGAGAGGAGCAGAAAAGAACCTTCGAAAAAACAAGTGCGGCGTAATGCCTCTAAAAACTGAATACGACACACACGGCCACTAAAACGACGAGCATCATTTGATGATAACTGCTCTTATTTCGTACCTCGATATTCTCAAGGTAAGGTTTCCCAACAAACACTTAGCCGACAGGTTGATAAACGACAATCCACCTAATTTCTGTTTCTATTTTAAAGTCCGTGTAGAAGTTTGACCCAACACTGAATGAGCGGGTCTGTTGGGAGGTACGGCAAACAACAGCGTGCCAATTCTTGGGCAATCAGTCCACATAGCGCACTGCCAGAAACGCTCTGCAGAAAAAGCAATTATGAGTGATGGTGGTTGCTTCATGATATGCTGCTTGTTAATATTATTATAATTCGAGTTCGATTGCCCTCCCTCTCGAATTGTTCACAGAGGCTTCTTTTTCTCGTCTTCCTTTCATCGCTATCAAACAATGAATATTGAATATTGTGTAGAAAAGCTTTCAAAAAGCCTACCACAGTTCCCCGTTTATTAGCCCCCCTCCCCCCATGAATAAGCCTTATTTTAAGAAGTTCAAAGCCTTGTATACCGTATCTCCTATTCCGTGATGGAACGCATAGGTGCACTATCTTACGTATTAGTACCCTACATTCGGACGACAGCGCTGTACATTCTTCGAAAGCAATCCAGTCATAATTTTATTCATTAAAAGATTACTGCAAAATACGCGAACGACGCAAATCCCTCCTCCTTCTCCCCCACCCCTCTCCCACCACATCCACTCACTTTTGAAAGACCCTAAAATTCTTTACAAGCCCCGGGTTTATAGACGAAGAAAAATGTCGCACGATTTTCTCCTCCCATCTCAACTTTTTCCACCACATAACTCTGGTATAAAATGCACTTATCCAAACCCACAGTGGAAACAAAAACGACGCGAGAAATTCATCTCGACATCGTTCTATTCCTCAACTGCTTCAAACCTGCCTTGCTCCCCCTTTCCTTGCTTATGAAGTGGGGAATTAAGAGAGAGCCGATGCTAGCAGCTAAAAAAGCGGAAATCCGATCACCTTTCCACTTGCTGGTCGATGATTGTCAGCCCAAAAAGTTGGCAGATGTGCCACTCGGAAAGGCGCTTCCAAATGTTTTTTCGCTAATACGTCATTCAGCCATTGCAACGTTACACATCGTTTGCGTTCCTTCAATGCCTGCAAAACGAAATCCTTTTCAAAATAAACGACCTATTCGTCAATCAGATAACATATGCAAATTGTTAAGTTCACAAAAGGAAAACAGAAAAATACCAAGGCATAAAACTGCCCATCAAAGGCAACAGTGATTCAGTATTGCTGTCCGAAATGGGCTTGCTTCCACTATACAATAAGATAAGGAGAGAATAGAAACAGAAAGCAAAACCCTGTTTACATATCCCCGAAACAAGATATTTCCTTTTTTCTGGGAAGGTGCTGAGGCAGTATAAGTGCGCGGGAATTTAAATGCGAGGAAATTTTCGAAAGGATCATAGCTCAAAATGAAATTTGACAGGTTCTACGATATAACAGAAAACAGACCGAAGGCTCAGGCATCCTACGTTAGACAGGTGATCGTCGACAGACAATCAGAAAAGAATATGACAGTCCCATTTTTGAGCGCCTTGTCTCACAAGGAGGGGGAGCGGGGAGACAAAGGCGAGGATGAAGGAAGGTATGAGTGAAAGAAGACCTACTAATCCTAATAAATGGTGCTGTCATTTACATTACGATCTTATATGACCAGTGCCAGCTGATATTTAGAGACAAACCTGCTGTACCAACTGATGACGCAGCGATTCGCATATCACATGTGTTATACGATCAGCGTTTGCACTATTATAAGCACGCGGTCCGAACTCAATCTCTCCTCCGTGCAGTCGAACCACCGCACTGATCTCTTGAACATCGAGTCGATCCACTAATACGCGTTCATGTTCAACCACCACAAAGAAACAACCCATGAGGCACATATCTGGAGATACTGAAAGAAGATACACTAGAATAAAACGATCTTATCGTGGTTCCCCCGAATAAGGCGCTTTTGCATAAATCCACGGGGCGAGAACGAGAAGGAGATAAGGAAGAGAAGGAAGAAGATGTAGAGGACGGGGACGTAGCAAGGGAAGGAAACGATAGGGTGAACAATAACTGGAAAGGAACTTTTAGTCACGTTTACTTTTATGCCTTCCACGTTTATAAGGACCATCTTTCCAGTAGACTTCTTGATCATCGCTTTAAATTGCAGCCAATAATCCCGAACTACTCTAACATTTCGAATGACTAGAGAACAATTCTCTCTTACTTCGGTAGGAACCACTACCAGTTTCACAATCAATCGAATCATCCTCCATGACACGTAGCCAACAATCATTTCCTCCATATATTCCAGTTGCAATCATAAAATGGAAGAATGCATTTTACAGTCCAAAGCGAAATATATAGGGAGAGAGCTTTGCATATTACGTTTGAACAATTTTCACTGGTAGAGAACATAAGAAATAACGAAGTTCCTGTACTATCACTTTCTAAAATGTATTTTATGAGATATTTCAGCAAAACTTGTACATCATTGTTTCACATTCCTTATCAAATTACCAGGTTTGCAGAATCCTCACAAAATTAAACGCTTCACGGCAGTTATACCGACCACTGAACACATAGTAGTATATGCTTTAAAAAAAGAGCACCAAAATTGCTAATAACAGCTACATCCAGAATTTCATCTCAGCCTATCTTCCGAGGTATGCATAAACAAAATTCTAGTTGCTCAGAAGAAAACATATTTTACCATTGTTGGCAATATTCGGTTCGTGACCATAAAACGGCGCCGATTGTGGCACCATACGCATATGTTGAGGTGCGATTGCAGTACCATTGCCCTGTAGTTCCACTGGAAACAGTACGATTTAGCAATACCCTATTCACAATGACGTCTGATATTTCCTTTGACTATTATCGATAGAATAATTCATCAAAACATTTCCATGAAAAGAAATTCTATATTAGCTCATCTCAATTTGCCCACCGCAAAGGCTTACTTCACAGTATACCTCATAGAACAGAAACGATTTGATATCGCCGTAAATGAGTTTGCTTCTTGAAGATGTACATCCTCAATTGAAAATATTAGTGCTGGCTGTACCATAAGTGCATTGACGAAATCAAGGAACCCAGATCAACAACCAATATTCGCTCTCTAAGCCCTCTTCGGATGCCTTAAAATTATTACAGGATCCCGTAACCAAATATGAATTATACCAGCGAATTGTCTAGAAAAACGACATTCTGAAGTGAGCGCACAATGAAAATGAAACTTCAGCTCAAAAGTGCTAGCTCAAAAGTCCAAACTATCTTTCGCTTTATGCAGCACCAAATGCCGGACGCAGTCGTATTAGCCGTAAATCACTTCAGTAAAAACTAAGCTATATTTCGATATCACAGTCATAGGTGTCATAGTCTAATTGATGAAATCGACTCACTACTAGACAAGCTTCTTTGCATAGGAGGTGCGCTTGCAGGTACCGGTGCAACCATCGTCGGCGGTGCTGCCTGTGGAACGCCTGTCGGAACGACAGGGGCCTGCGTTGGCGACATCAGCTGTGGTGAACGCATATCATGTGCGCTTGGCGGATAGCATGGACTGATACCAGATGCGTTCTGTACTGGAGTTGGATATCGCGTTGCTGAAGTCCAATCTTTAGCTGAGAGCAGCTCAAAGATTTAGGCATTATTTTTTAACGCTTTAAGCGTATCTTCTATACATTCACCGTCTCATTTGTCACCAATTCAATCCAGCACTATTGTCATCAACTTTTGTGGAAACAGCGAATTCTATTAACAAATAGGTATGATGAATGACAACAATCAATACAATAAAACGCACACCTTTAAGCGATTTCTGGAAAACAACTACACATGACGCATTCAAGCACAGTGATTCTGCTTCAGAGAGCATAGAAATAGCAGGAAAAAATATCACGATTTAGTTACATGAAAACTCATCAATAGCGCCTTCAGGATTAATTCCCGTTGAGCGCTTTCAGCTTGCAAACAGAAATAGTACCCAACTCTGGCAATAAGATGGACCAGGCTAATATCATCTATGCGCCTTGCTTAGCTTTCCCCCACCTCCAAAACATTCATTTCTCAACATTCACCTTCAACTTCTCTATGATGACAAAAAACAAGAAGTGCTTAAAAGAGAAGACGAGAAGAAAGGTCAGCACATAAAGGCGCTATTAACATCCACCAAAAAGTGAATGAATAGAGAATTTCAAAAAATTCCACACAATAATATTTTTAAAAAAAGTCTGCTCGATTTTTCAATCTATTGGCGCACTCGTTTCATCTCATCATATCTCAACGTAGATGCAAGCGACGAAATGGCGCCCTATGTCCACCAGCTCTGTGGGAAACATCAGAACTGAACGCGTTCCAGCGATCTCCCACTTTTTATTTAATAGAGTGTGCTGCATTCAAGCGATATTTCATTTCAAATTGTTCGCATTTATTTCCCGTCTACTTCCGTGCTATTTATCCATTTTTAGACGACGGGTAAATGGCTTAGAAAGGGGGGAGGTGAGGGGAAGTGGAGGGAAGAGGAGGAAAAAAAATGAGATATCGTAAACCACAGATAGAAGCCTACCTCTTCAATATTCTATTTAATACAAACAAACTGTTCGAATGAACTTCGAAGGGGACAATATCATCTGAGAAAAGGCACCTCCTTAGTGGAAAATTTGCTGTTCTTTCTTTTATCAATATTAAATCTTCTCCAAAAGTATTTCTTTCATCAACTAAACACTTAGCTCTTCCTTCTCTCGCTTCGTAACAAGAGCGCTATAAACATGGGGCTTTATTCAGAGTTTATACGCTACGTAAAGTTAATGCATACACTATTTGGTCTTTCACGCAATTCATACGACAAACTTCCAATCCTCCTATAACTCAACTACTGCGCCCTTCGTTGCCATTCTCGGCCAGGTAATATAGTCTGCCTCATCTTCCTAATAAACATCTCAACACAGTTATATACGAAAAGAAAAAACTGACTCCCCGTCGGAGCATATATCGGCATCAACGCAGAATACGTTTCGCGCAATTAAAACGACATCGAACTATTCTCCTAAGTGTTAATCAACAAACTAGACATTACATTAGTTGCCTCTTCCTCCAATCTGTCAAAGACCTAACTGTTAGTTAACAGATTCATCTGTACCCTCCACATCAGTACCTAAATATCTGCCACTCGAAAGATGCGACAGAATCATTGCCGTAATTTTGCAGACCAAATGTTATTGCATGGCGCTGCGACATCATATTACAACGGTTAAAAGAAATGAATTAATACTGGAAGTGACGTGGAAATAGAGTAAGATGAACGAGGAAGACCAGGAATACAAGAACAGAAGGGAAGGAAAAAAAGATTACTTAACTATTAATAGTAATACAACCGAATATCTCGCCAATGATATAGGCACATATCGAACAGCATTAAAGCAATTTGTGAACGATAAGCTAGGAAAAAAATTGACTCGAAGACGATGAAGCAGCTAAAGGAAAGCCGAGCTCGTCTCACAAGTTAGCAAAAAGAAGGCAGTTTCGACGCATCACAGCCGGCACGCCGCTCTGTTTACTTAAATAGCAAAGCAACCGACACCCGCCATCCACACAGCCCAAAAATGCGATTTCTTGCTCCCATCATCATCCCAACCACTACCACTGTTATATTGAAAGCAAGTTACTTTTCTTGTCATAAATATTCCCCCACTCATTCATACTTGCAAGCCCAATTCTCCCTCCCCTCTTCATTTTCTCAACAATTTTCTTCACATCCCACACGCGAGCCCCAAAGCATCGAGATACCTGTTTCATATTTTATTTTCACACAGTGTCTATGAATCATAACAGAGTAATGCTTTATTCAAAATACCTTATATCGGTCCCGTAGAATAAAAGTCTATTGAAAATATATACTGGTAGCAAAAGAATAATAATACCTTTTAATTTAAAAAATATCACTGTAAATATTACTGCATTCATTTAAAGAAATATATTACACTAAACAGTGGAATCAGAAGAGCATTACAATTAAAAGAAATAACTAGAATGAAATAAGAATCAACATGTCAATTCTATTTCTTCATTTCTCGAAAACAACGGATAAAATTCGCATAAGCAAATAAATTCTCAGCTCTGAAATAAGTGCTTCAATCATAAATCACCTCATTCATTAAATAAATAAAAATGAAACAAAAAAAAACTAACCAACTGGAGAGTATTGTTGCGGCTGCACAGCTGATTGTGGTGCTCCGCTCGCTGTGGGATACACTGAAACAAATGTTCTTAGCGCCCTTTCATTACTTCAGTTTCAAATTATTCAATTCAAATACTTATATCAATTCCTCCCGAGGCGCCCGAAGTCCGCGGACATAAAACTGAACATTTTCAAGTTTTGGTTTGTAGCTCCATGCGGTTGCCCGAGGTGTTCACAAGAGGCCGCCCTGGAGCGAAAATAAAATTGTCCTTCAAAAGTGTTCTGAGAGACACCCATTAAGCACTACGCGCAATCAGTTTCCAACTGAATTTAAGTCCCGAATTAATCTCCTTTTCAGATTTAGAAACGAATGCACTGCACATTCATTAAAATTGCTTTCTGCTTCATCTGCCCGTACTGCTTTTCCCACTCACTGCAGCGCTTCGTAACATAACACAACTATTGCCCCTCCTACCCTCCATTATCACCAACAATCACCGTTCCAGCTTAAATTTAGCATTAAATAAGTCCATAGAAGTTATCTAGACGATTCGCCAACGATAGACTACCAGATTTCAACCAGTGGAGGAGAGGAGAAGCAACGGCTGTACCACTGGCCGTTTTTAAGAAGACATGCCTAATATAAATGAACGATCATATTCTTTACTGCATTAGTAACACTCTTTTCAGGAGCTCAACAATCGGTTAGATCATATCAGGAAATTTCAGCAATAACCTCGAGCTCTAGCCATTCCTTTTTACACTCCGTTATGAGTGTTTCATGGAGTGTTGCCTGCGAAGTGAGATACAGGAGTCCCATCATAGCAACGCGATACTACCGTAATACCTGCTGGACGGACATTCAGCTGGTATCCCCTTCCCCATATCATACAGTATTTCTTACGTCTTATGCCCAACCCTTCAACCGATCTTCCCCTAATAAAACTGGTTGAAACAACACCAGAAAGGCGGTAAACAAATGAGGGCACTCTCGCGATAAGGAGGGGAAAGAAAGTAACAGAAACAGTTGAACAGAATTTTGATTCCTCATTCAAAATCCATACGAGGGTGCTTCCCTGTGCGAGCATTTCCCCTCTACTCGGCTTTCTAATAAAGCTTGTGGTTATATGAAATGAGAAGAAACAAATAACAACTGACGATTCTATCACCTCGACGCAACAAATCTTCAAATGCATTAGCACCATATCATGCTTTTTTGTCTCGAGCCAGCATCTTCATTAGACTCTTACCACTTGTCATCGAATGGAAACTTTAGTCTCACACCTCAGACTCACGTAGAAGTCAAAAATCGCAAATTCTCAAAACTAGTATATGAATATTACTGCGGAACTTAAATACACGAAAATAATATGCGTTCCAATATTCTGATTCATCACAAAAGCCTTGAATTTTTGGATGTTCTAAGCAGAAACCAATTGGAGATCAATGTTAGGTTATCAAAAGGGCTAAGAAGCATGAAGATATCAAACAAAGATAATAACAGCAAATAATAGCTCTGAAATGCATCCAGAATCTAAACCACTGATTTACAGCTAAAATTCTGCGCGGATTTCGATTCACTACTTTAATACAAGCTTTCTGTTGTTTTTATCCGTTTCCTTGACGAGTTAAAAAAAATCAACAAAAGTATATTCAAAACGTGTGAGCTATTCCAACGCCAGCCGAATCCAAAACTGGGAATATCCGGTAGTTTCCACGAATCCAGACTATATCGACGTGATAGTTGAAAGCGAAGGAATGCAATGGCAACATCCATCTATGAAAGCCGAAAAGCGGGAATGCAAAGCGAAACGGCGCGTATTGAGCACACAGATAAACGAAATGAGGCACGCGGCACTGGGATGGACGTGCAGCCCCGATTAGATGAGGTCATTACCATAATGGTGGCATGTATTGTTCTCCAAGGGGAACACTCTACCCACGCCACTCTCAATGGTACTTACCATCTTCTCTCTATCCTTCATCACCTCAACCTAAACAACTTGTATTTCTATAGGGTATCCCTAAAGAGATATTCGCTCTCCTTTCTTTCCTCCGCTATTCCAATTCAAAAACCTATCGGCATTTTTTAAGAGCATTCCCTCCTCATCTCCTCTGTTGAGCCAACTAGTAAAATCACCTCTCGACTATTTTAGGTTACCTCCAAGTTCAATAACCCCTAAGTCCTGTCGAGCTCGACTAAATTTAACAGCAACTTTGTCATTTTTTTTTCGTTTTTCATAACTTTCAAACACAAGCCAACATTCCTTCACCGTCATTTCAGGTATATTACTCTCTTCCAAACATCTAAACAGCTCTTTCATTAATGAGGCACATCTTCAGGTTCAAGATTACACAAAATAGATCTGTTTTAAAATGACGTCTTCGCTTTAACAGACTATTTTACTCACCTGTGTGACAGACATTCTTTTAACACGAAACTACCTCCTGCACTACCTTTCAGGTAATCAGCTTTCAGGTAGCACTTATTAAACCCACTCATTCATAGAACTACCCACATGAAACTTCATTCAAAGACAGATAACTGCAAAAAATACAATGGCGGATGCGGAAAAAAAACCCGACAGATTGATGTGATCTCAACAATAATTTCCTCCTGACCTAAATTTGGCACAGGCAAAAAATCTTATTTATTCTAGAATTGAAATAAAAAACTTCCTCCTCTTCTTCATAAAAGATTCTCCAGCATGCCATATCTATCCTCCCATTTGTATCTGTTATTGAATCAACGAGCATGAGACAATGAAGTCGCGCCAAAGGACGTAACAGAATATGTGAAACAATCAGTTAATGGAGACTAATCCGCGTAGCACATTTGCCATCGTGCGGCATTCGACCTCACATTCGGTTGAATCACTCTCTCATTCGAGACTGTATTTCCATAGCCAAACAAAAACATGTCAGCCACTTGCTAACGATCCATAACCGCATAATACGATAATATACAAACTTATTAAACGTATACCCCCCCCCCCTCAATGCCTTTTTCGAAGAGAATCTCATAGGAAGCATTAATCTTTAAGCTTTTAATATCTTCTACAGATTCAAATTTCGCGTCAATTTAGTTACAGTGTCTCAAAAGTATTGTGGAAATAAACTTCATTTACAAATAAAGCAAAAACGGAGAAATTATCTGCTATAATTGTATACGATCCTAAAGATGCTCATCACAAATGGATTCATATGTATAAAAATGGGAATAATCTTCAGAAGAATTTTTTCTAATTGCAGCAGAATATATAGACATTTTTTTGCTTGAAACTTTGGGAATTCCCTGCGAACAAATAATGGAAACTGCTAAAATACTAAAAGGGCCATAGCTCTCATTTTCTTCTTCCCATTCTCGCTGGGCCCTTTATTGAAAGAAACAAAAAACCCTCTTCTGCGTCACGGGCACATTTAAGCAGCCCGTCATGAAAGCTATCTGCCCATCATCAACAGGAGCCACAATTGTCAATCAGCGTGCCCCCTCGCTCGCATTGGTCATTATTAAATAGATGCTATACCGCTTACCTAAAATACGCAAACAACAATCGCTTAAACCAACGCAACTTTACCCCCTTCCCCTCTTCTTACAAGAAAAAAGACCTTCCTAAGGCACAACGGATGCATATATAGTTGTCGGCTAGCAATAAAGCTAAAAGCATGTGAACTCCACCCATCTTCTCAAAAATGCATGATTCACGGATATCATGAATCAAGTGGAAATAGAAAGAGCACACCGCTCACTCAAATAAAACATCAGCTAGCGATTATATGAAACGAAAGATCGCCATTCCATCGAATATACCACATCTAATATACTCTGAAATCTACCACTATTTTCCCATTAACAGCAATAAATATATTCTACTGAAATTATCTAAGCAATAAGTATGTTTCTTTTGAGGTTATTAATAACCACTGAAAATTAGCATTGCATTAAAATTTAGTCACTGCTAACACTAATTTAAAACACTCCAATTATGCAAATTTCGGTTGCGAAAATAAACCATCAACAATAATATTAACGAATATCTTCGAATGGGAACTGCATTATTAATATTTCATTTAATGAAATAAATTCTTGAAGCGTACAATGATGGAAAGGAAAATTGAAACGATGGCCGCACAAGGACGATGAAATTCTTTAAAACGCAAATGGAAAAAAATCAAATAATTAAAGAATTAAACTCTACACCTGATACTTCACCATATTTAATTCCTACTACGTAACATTCTTTACTGAAAAAGCGAGAGAGAGAAGAGGAGAGTGAGATATAGAAATGAAAATATCAACGAGTAAATTTCCATTGAAAAATACTATCGAAAAAAAGATAACAGTAAAATGATAAGGAAAAAATTCCAAAAAAAAAAGAAAGAAGGGAGGAAAATAGGTATCAAAAGGAAGGAGACGATGAGTGCGCATAAGAGCAGCTGTTAGGCGCACAACGGCATCGTAATGAAGAATCGCGATCGAAACGACCATCACGCTTGCATAACCCACTCTCCAAAAATCGACTATCAAACAAACCAATTACATAACGCCTTCTATATTCCCATCGTTCTCCCCTATCACTACTGGTACTTAAATAGTGTTTATCTACTATTTCAATTGACCTCCTTCTGCTGCCCGCCGCATATTAATTGCTACTCGACCAGCTCCCTTTCCCCAGGTAAACTTCGCTATTACCTACCCCAGCTTCCTCTTCCTCTTCGACGTTCCACTTCCAATCGCTTTCTTCAACTTGAATGCCAGTTGAGCAAATCACAGGTAAAGATCAATTCGCATCCAAGTATGCTAATTTGTCCGACTCCTCCGCTTCATCTTCTGCGACGAATACCGCCGCTGCAATACTTGAAAGAGGTGCATTTAAGGGATCACATTTGGACTCCCCTTCGCAATTACGCAAATACTCTTTAAAATTTTGAGGAAGAAAACTTTTCTTAAGCGACGTTATTTCCTCAACAATCCTATCTTCTCGCCTCTCTATATTTCTGGAAGAAAAAATAAACGCTGACTCTGTGACGCATTTTTCCGCCTATCAAATTCGAAAAAGCGACTGATGAAAATTAATAAAAAGTGCCATTCTATTGCAATACAATGCAAAAATGATCACATGCCTGAAAACCTTTATATACTACTATGTAAGAAAAAAACCGATCCTCCCAAAATCCTATAACCCCCTCCCTCTTAACAAACTTTCCCTTCAACATTCCACAAAAAATCTTAACCAGTTTATAATTCACTAGCTTTGTTCGGAGTTATGGTAGCATTCAACTTCTTAAAATTGGGTTATTTCCCCTGAGAGGGTACTGACTCCAAGTTTTGATGCCTAGAAACTAGCGCGTCTGAAATAATAAAATTGAACAACAAAAGATCCGTAGCTCAGACACGATTTCAAAGAAAAAAGACAAACACAAATGTCTGAAGAAAGGACGATCTAAACAGGAAAGACGACGTTCTTCACTAATAGAATAAAATAAAAGAGGAACGCATAACGCCGATGTCGAAGGCGCTCCTCATTAAAAACAACTGAACACACACACATACACACACACACATACACAAACGATGATGCATAAATGCTTGGAATGCACGACAAGGCTAACCAACCGTTCGGCGAGTGAACATTGCCCCAACTAATACCCCCCACTGAGTGCCTTCTGCCTCCACTTTTTTTCCGCCGAATATCGGTGACCCACACCGATCTCACATCGCCGGGCAGTATGATTCAAACTGCAAAATCAAATCAAGCTTCCGCTGAAGTGATTGCGATTCGACTCGTGTCGCTCTCCTTTCTTGCTCAAATTACACTGAATATATACAAAGTTACTTCAAAAACAACTTCAACAGCATCATATATATATATATATATATATATATATATATATATATATATATATATATATATATATATATATATATATATATATATATATGCTACCCATCAGAGTGCTTCGATATAAAATTAGCACGCGTTGTAACTGCATCATACTTAAAGGATTAGCATTGAAGACCTAATTTTCTCACAATATTAAGCACCGCTGTGAATAAATGAAAGGTGCGAGATGCGATGGCACGATATACGCCTTCATATTGCCTTCATCAGACCGACCACTTTCATAAATTATCAACACAGTCCACACAACTACTCCGAGAGATTTAGTTATTTGTGATGTTATTGATTTGAAATGAAAATTCGCTCCACTCATGCAAACTTCTTTGCTCTTTTGAATCCCCAACTTATTCCGAACTTAATGGGTCAAAATCAACGCTAGCGTACAATTGAATGATCTAAATTAACCTGCCGAATTTCATGAAGCTACCTTCAGTTCCCCTAGCAGATCCTATACAAAATGCAGATGCATATTTCCGCATGCACGGATAACCGGCTATGATATCATATAAAGGCATAAAAATGGCACCTTAATCCATACAACCGCTATTGATAATATTAACAAAAACAAACGATATCTTCAAAGAACCCCAGTGTACTTCGATTCGAACTGAATTAACATCGAGAGATTTTCCATTTCAAATATCATCGCATCACACGATTACTAAAACCCTTTAGTATGTTACTACAAAAATATACATAGACACATCGCGCATCGGCATATGCAACAGCGCTATCCCTGCACCTATGCAATGCTGTGCTAACATCTAAGCATTTTTTCAAACACACTTTGCCTCTACACTATTTCTCTCTTCGACCACCATTTTTTAAATCATTACCGAAAAAAGATTTCCATTTGAAATAAAATGAAATTTTTCTTTGCAGGAGAAATGCTTGATGAAAAGATGGCTCAAGAATACATTCACATTTAGAAACTTTCTCAAATTTCCAGCGACGATGATTCTGTTTGGAAACGATCGAAGCAGCGCACCCCCAAGCCTCTCATTGTGCTCTCCCCCCCCCCCCCCCCCCCCCCCCCCGTACGCACAACACTACACGATTTCGTGCCCTGCACCATTTTTGCGTGGTTTCAAATTCTTTATTTCATATTACGTGATAACGAGTGAAAACCCTATTCGCAAGTAAGATTCGACGATGATAAGTTTCAATGCCGTATGTGAATAAAATTTTCACTCGCCATCACACATCATTCCAATATAACTCCGCTAAAAAATTTTCAACATGGACACGTGTGTCTATTCGTTGAAGCGTTTACCTCACATCAGGGAAAATAATTATTTTTTGTCCAAACATTATCCCCATTTTTTTCCCAATTTACCAAAAATTTTCGAAAATTCCAAAAATCCAAAACACAAATGTAAAACATGAATTAGCTCCATTCAGTTGCAATTAGATATACAAAAGTTAGACATAATTAAGTGGTCACAATCCATTATTGCACTATTTAAAGAAATTTTTTTATTTTGCTGCTAATTTTAGTCGAAGCATAATGCACAACATAACTCTCGATGAAAAACAACATTTTTAAAGGATAGCTTTCAGAAAATTACTCATTTCTCAGCGCTAAAAAAAGGAAAAAAATTGAAATCATTTCTGCTAGAAATTCATCTCTGAATTAAATTGCGATCAAAAAATTCACTACTACAAGAAATATTTCATAAAACAATTGTATAACGAATGCAATCATATTATTATTGCTAACGATAATGTGATATTGCAACCGAATTGAATCCTCAATCATTAGTAAATACAAACGAAACGACGAAGTAATTCCCTCAAGTCGAGAAATAAAAATTATTTCTAAGCGCAACTCGTCGAAAAACTTCTCTTTCTTTGCACTCTTGCTTGTGCCAATTAAGTGAAGCATTGACTCATCAGTAATGCACCTGTGCTATATTTATTTACGTATTTATAAGCTTAATAGCTATTTTGCAAGCAAGAGTTAATTAGCAAATCACTCATATAAATCTGATAAATACATCCACTAATTCAGAACACAAATGAGCAATAATTCACTAAAGAATCGTATCCCTAACCAGAGCGATAACGAACTAATTATCCTCTTTGATAACAACATTTCATCGTCGCAACGATAAATGGCAACTGAAATGAAATATAACTGCAAGAGCGGATATGGCTGGCTATTAGATTAAAGCACGTGAAATAAACAACTTCACACAAGTGGGATGATCGATGCCTCATCGTTTAGTCTCCGAAATGCAACACAGTATGTGCATGCATAAGATGTCAGCTTTTCTCACATTAACAAATCTAATCAATAGCCCTAATTGACTTCTCAGCACTGCTCTTTTCTACTACAATTGTTTAATCCAACTCTGTCCAAAGCAGACGCACAAATTGACAAAGTGGAAACGAGACGAAGAAGTGACAAGGGGGAAGGATGACGATGGGAAGGGATATATCCTACAAAGAATGATCCTTATCGGCGCTCTAAACACTCATCTTATTAACAATAAAGTTAGAAATTAAGTAAAAAATGGATGAGGTAGATCGCATATGAGAGAAAAAACTTCAGGTAACTGCTAAATGAGTCATCCCCACTCTTAATTATCATCATACAACGTTAACATTTCAACCTGTTCTAGATTCGTCAAGCAATCCATTTACCTTAAACAAAAGGTTCATCAAGCAAAACTTTAATGCACTTTCAGCAATGCATTAAACAAAAATATATGCGTTTAAGATATAATGGCAGCGCGTTCCTTTGGCATTAATACAATCCAATCGCTGCGAGAATTCGTTTCGCGCCGAACAACGGATATCTCGTTTAGCGGCTTAGATGCGAAATGAATCGCAGTGGGAATAACGCAAGCAGCGCGCATCGTCGAGATTCGCCCATTAAGGCTACAATCATTATAGGAGACAATCACTGTTCCCAACGATTCATTCTATACTCCATCCCCTCGTTGGTGGCTTATCACAACACTAAATTACGAAAATTTGTTGGATAAAAACTAAATTACCGCCACTCTCACCTTCTCTCCTTTCCCTGTCCAAAAAAAAAACCACAGACGCATTTTTCACATAAAAAGCAATTTCAATGGTTGTTTCGATCATCAACTAGCACCTCTCTCTAAACGAACAGAGAACACAGCTGCAGCGTAAAACTATTCGGCAACACTTACTCAAACATTCAGGATACCTTCATCGCCACACCCTTAATTTTGAGCTCTCTCTCCTAGCAGTGCTCACACTTTGGCAGCACCTTTATTTACCTTTTTACGAGTTATCTAATTCCAGCCCTGCTTCTCCATCTTTTCACTACCTCCCTTTTGTCAAGAGTGAGTAGCTGTTGGGTGATTGCTCAGGGTCCGACAGGTAACACACACAGATAGACCGAGAAATAAAATGAAAAAAGAGCAATGCCATCCGTACGCTCTCGTACATAACAGCCATTCCAAAGGTAGACAAAGAATGTAATTGATATAAAGCACTCTTGCACCTCTTATTCATCACCTCAGTGGGCAATGTTATTCTTCCACTAATGCAGAAAGACAGCCCTTGTTGTATTTCCTGTAGCAGCAGAATCGCTAATTGAGTGTGTAAATGCGCGTTCCTCTAAACAAAAATGAAACGAGGAAGCATTCAATTCCCGACAACTCATGTCAAACCAACGGCTTCATTGAGTTCGAATGAAGCATCGTCTAACAGAATTAGTCTCTATAACGGGCAAAATATCCCACCGATACAAGTGGAAATAAGCATGATACTTGAAAAATACAAAAGACGATTTATTATTATTTGATGCGTCAGGGAACGATTCTGGCTGACGTCGTTAAAGCACAGGTAATCGCCACAAACGATACCTGAGAGCAGGATAGTTCGTATTTGGAGCGATTTCGAAGCATATGCACTGATAAGGGATTTTCTTCACTAATAATTCTTACGTGTGCGCTCTCCGCATAATCATTTTCCATCTCACCAAAATTTAATCACCAACGATAGCCTAAAGCGATCTCCATTCACAAGAAAACAGAAGCAAATAAACAACCACCTACTTTGTACTTTCGACATCATATCGTTTAACATCGCTGGACTTGGTAACGTCAATTTCTCCTCTTCCTCATCCTCTCTAATCGAATCTCTTAATCGAGTCGGATATGACTCTCCAGATGTCTTCATCTTTGCTTCACGTTGTATATTTGGTGCTTCCTTGACGATGTTATCATAAAGTGACGACTCTAGTAAATTCGTATCGACCGATGTATTCGACGTTTCGAAAGCATAGGACATTTGCGCCTGATCCATTAGGCTTTCATTCATTTCACTATCATCAGATATGGTGAATTTATCATCTACTGCCACACATTGATGTAGTGGCTGATCACCTTCAAAACTCGCGACACTATAAAATGACCTTTCACCACCAAGCAGCACTTCTCTCTGCTGCTCAAAACCATAATGGGCATCAACTTCCATCAACTTCTGTGGACGATCATGTCGATCTGCAGCCATGTGAAAAACTTTTCTCGACGTAGGCGATGACCCTAAGCTTTCCTCCTCTTCATACAGCACATAACCACTTGCAGATGGCAAACGCAATGTCGACGGTCGTGATACATCATAAGCGCCGGAAACTGCGTGCAATGTGAATGTGCTATTCAAAAGCAGTGAAGAATTGGAGCCATCGGCGACCATCAAATAATGGTCAGATGCCGCTGAGCTAGAACTTTCTGATGTCGCTGATCTGTGCATTCTTAACGGAACCAAACCAGTCGGGTAGTAAATCAGAAAGCAATATCCTTTCTGAAATAATTCGGCTCAACGCAAACTGAACCAACGCAAAACGCAAGAACGTTCATTCCTTATTGCCTGCTTGCTCACCATGAGCAAAAAATTTCTTCGACAATTGATAATTCCCACAGGAAAGGATACAGATTCCATAAATAGTGTAAAAAAAGATATGGGGATATAATTGAATAGGTGATTTCTGTACGATTGGAGATGTGGGACAGGAGTGAGATGCAAGACCCATTGTTCGAAAATTCATCACACAAACCGAAAACAATCAACAATGAAGTTATTTACGTAACCTGCATGCGACATTATAATCTTCCGTACGTATCTAACAATACTGAAAATAGCAGAAAAAATTGCATGGAAAATGAAAATTTCTTCTTAACCATATGAATTCTCCAACGATCGGTGAAACTTTTAAACCCATAAATTTGCCTCAAATTCAAAATTTAAATTTTTCGAATGAAGTAAAGAGGATGAGTAATTTTTGGAAGGAAGCTCGGAAAATGGCAAATCAAACGCGAACGAAAATAAGAAAATTTTACAAGGAAATTTCACAAAAAATTATCCTTCGTTTCACATAATCAACGAGACATACACAGCTCGTTGACCACAAAGAACAATATGAAAGTGGGATAGGCGACCGGTGAACAAGCCCCGACGGGCTTCCAGCGCGCACGCAGGTGCGTTCAATCTCGTACGTAACCCCAATATCTGCAGCTAGCTAGCTTAATCTCACCGTTGCACATCATTAGCCAACCGTTGTGCCCCTCCACTCACAGACATCCACAAACATTTCCGTTAATATTCATTCAAATCTCGTCCATTCACTGACCACCTCATGTACCTCACACCTGATGGTTGATCATGGCAAAAATGATATTTGCTTTTAATTTCACCGGCTAATTTAGATACATACCGGAAATCACAGCTTCAATTTATAGACTGAAGCTTTATTAATCCTCTCTCATAACTTTCATATCCAAAATTACCTTCACTTTTTCCATAACTTTATTTGCCGTTTCAACCCGCTCAAGAAACAAAGCCCGATGCAGTCTGATAGAACGATACCAAAACGAAAAGCATCCTTATTTATTGAGGACCACTTAGGTGGAACACAATTTTTATTAGCGCTTAAAAAAAAACTGGAAGAATGGTCGATTCAACAGTGTTACCCAATTCATTTAAAACTATTAGCACCCCCAATCTCAACCTCTACAAGATAATCATAACGAACTAAAATAAGATTATGCGTGATTTCCTGAAATTTTCTTGAAATTTATCTCTAATCCTCGCAAAACAGTAGATTATTTGAAAACGATACTCATCTATCCATCTAATCATCGGCGTTATTCAAACAATATCACACCATACAAAAGATGGAACTCGTGTACGAAAATCGACGTCGTTACATCAACACCGTCTGAAGAATAGTGAGTGGTCACAAGTGCGCAATAAATGAGCAGCTAGATGAAGTGACTGGCTGCCGTTATTGAAAAGAGAGAAGCAAATTAAAGGGAATTTGTGAGAAGCGTGTGCCATATTCACCTGAATTCAATTATCAAAGAGGTAATGAGCGGTGAGACACGATGTTGATGCTGTATCGCTTAATTCACTCTCATCTAACTCGTGCTGTCATGCCGATTGTAGTTGAGATTGTGTGTGCTATAGTCATAAGCTTTACCTGACTGCCTCTCCATTACAAGCAATCACGATCACAGAGCCTTATAAAGGTGTGCAACGCTTTCCCTGGCATTTGATTGCCTCAATGAGTTAGCCTATTCGCCGTCGTTGCGAGTGAGATTACAGCACTCTATCTGTTAATTAAAAGCGACACCTTGTTTAACATATACCCCCATTTGCACGTTAGGCACCTTACTGCTTTATTGATAAATTCAAACCGCCGTAATCTTTGAAATAATGTTCGCGTGTCGTCTAATAAAATCATACACGCTTCAACAACAATTATTCGTTATCCCGCATTATATGCATCTATAAGTTCATTTTCTCTATTATATACATTTGTACTTATAAAAATATGTTCGTATTAATCCTCGTCTAGTGAATTCACTCATTTCGCTTTGCAAAGACTACCACACCGTTAGCACTACTAATTGCCACCAACCAACAGCAAATCGCTCGCATATGCATCTCATAGTTGTGCAACCTGTTGCAATGCAATGCAACGGCTGGCAACAAGCAGATAAATCTAATGCAATGAGGGGATTGTAGCCTCGATATGACTTCTTACTGAATTAAAAATGTAATACAAGTGAATATCTTCAAAATTCCCACACGGCATTACACATTCAAATCGCCTACGAAGCGTTATACTGACTACACTTTCATATGTACCTCTCCCAAATGCAGTACGGTGCTCATCCTGCGTCATCATTACTGATATAACTCTGTCTCATCGTTGACTCGGTTGCACTTAACAAACGCTATATATTCCACTATGAACGGCTATCACTAACTGCAAAGTTTGCACTACATTACACTACAACTTGCGAGCCTAAACCTCAGCCAGCAATAAGGATAAGCTTTCAGAGTTTATGCAGTTTTTTGCAAGACGTGATCGCATTTGCTCTATCCTATGCGCATCAACTTCAGAAGGCGGTAGCAAATGAAAGAAAATCACAACGGCACCCATCAGTCAATAGTCATCATAAATCGATGTAATCCTCCTCCCCTTTAGTACTACCTGAAAGAAAAATCAGGTGAGCTGCTGCGCAACACTCTGTGCTCCATGCCACGAGTTCGTCTCAGGCATTTCAATTTAATATATCAATTTTTGTTTACCTTAACATTTCTCGACTTTTGACTTAAAAGTTTGTTAGGAATGGGTGTTAAAAAAGCGAGGGCGATGGGGGAGAGGACAAGAAGCGGAGGGGAAAGGCAGGGGGAGGAGGAGGAGGAGGGGAGGAGGAGGGAACAGCTCAAAGATGGATGTAAATCTTCTTATCGACTTCCATCTATACACAACCACAACGTCCGATGATGAAATAAATCCAAGTGTCAAGTTCGATTTTTTGCAACTCACCATGAAAAAAAAAACCATTTCAATAAGGCCTAAATCATCACTCTGCAATCAGCAGTTAATCAAATATCTTCGACTGCATCGCTTCAATTCCTACTTTCGCTTGTCAATTACACATTAACATCATCTCACACTATTACAAAACGCAATCATTTCGACTAGTCCACCGATTAGTCCAAACGACAAACAAAACGTCTTCGAAATCAAAAACAAAATCAGCGAGTTAAATTTCTTTAAGAGTATCTAACTCAATCTGTTACAGCACACGACCACACGTTGAAAATCATAGTTCGATTCCTTCATGTAAAGATATATTAATTGATCAAATAAATATTCATTCCAGAATTTCATTGCCTCTTCACAACTTTCCTCCCTATAATAAAACAGTTAATTGCATCTCTAATATGACAACTCATCAGTGCAACTGTTTTTTTTTTTTTTTTTTTGCATATTCAAATGCAACGATGCGACAACCATCCTCTACATAATGCGGTCGCATTCGTCATTTTTGACAAACAAATGCAACAGTGCATCAATGTCAAATATTGCATATGTGCTAAATGAAACGAATTGCAAATTCACTGAAGGAAAAATATGAGTTACAATAGTCAACATAATTATATATTTAAGAACTTCATCGTTCATTTAAGAACTGATGAAAAAGATATCATAAAAACCAAGAAGGGGAAGTCCATTCAGATCCTGATTATGCAACGAGGCTTATTACATTCCAAACACCTAGTAGTCATCGGAAGAACACCACAGTGGAGTCGACATTCGCAATGTTAAGCTCAAACATGAAATTTTCAAACCTTAGCTCCTCGAGTTGCCATTCAAGAGCCAACAGAGTGGATGGAAGGATCCGGTTCAGAACACCGGAGACCACAATTCGAGAAAGTGATTGAAATTTTTATTAAAAAAACGATGAAGATCCCTGGTCTTAAGTAACGTGAACGGATCCGACAAGAGCAAAAAGAGCGAAAACTAGAAGAGAAGAGGTGGTATGCACGAGAGAAAACTGCATTTTTCAAGATCTCTACGAACGAAAGAGAGACATTTTCTGCCAACCGACTGCACAAAGATTCAGGTAGCAAATTCTCTACCAAAAAAAACCCACTTTTTAGGGGTATCCCACAAATATCACAAATTAAAAATATTTTGCACAACTTTCTAACTGTAAGTGTTCATGAATAACTCGGAAAATGTCCAGTGATAATGAAAGTAATCTTGGTAAACCGTTACTTCCTATAACACATCAACCAAATTTAACTGCATTTTTGTAACAATCGTACAAAGACCAACATAGGGCAAACTGATAAAAATCTCAGATACTTACTAGATAACCGCAAATATGGTGGATCAATATCGCGCTCCTCCAAGAACATTAAAGTCGCATACAGTCTAACGGCTAAATAAAAATTAGCCCATGGGTTTTCACAAATCATTAAACAACTAAAGGAGCATATCTACTAAAGCCGCAAACATCTCATGTTCCCATGCAAAAAAAAAAAAAAAAAAAACGATGACTATCAGAGCAACCGCTTAGGCCGCACAAAGATGTTAAAACAACTGCCTACAACCAAAATTTCATTGATTACCTCAAAGATTTTAAACTGAAGAATAAAAAACCTTCTGCCCATAATTCAAATTTAAAAAAAAAAAACAAACAAACATCGGAGCCGTTAAAAGACGATGAGCGAGATGAAAGGTGCGAAAATGGTGACAGCGATGAAAGATGAATGAACACAAAGAAACAATGATAGATGAGGAAGGAGAGTGAAGGAGAACTCGTACTAGGCAAAAAGCCCGCACCACATGTGACATTTAAACTTACACATACTTTTGACCTATCCTTTAATATACCTGCAGGATAAAACAAAAAACCAAAGGCCATTACTGTACAGATGACTATAAAGGAAGCGGGAAAGCCTCTTTTCCCTTCCTTTATAGTCATTTATTGCACATATGATTAAGCTGAATCCACTTCAGCGCACAACCAGCATATATGATTCAAAGATAAATGAAACAACTGCGGCAAATATGTGCATAAAATTTCAAGACAAGAAATCAAAAAAAATCGCAACCAAAATACGCAGTAAACAGGAGCACAAGCAACCTTTACGAGGTCTACAGCGCACGTAAGATTATTCAACGCATCGAATGGGTGTGGAAAGGAGGGTAAACAGACCACTTGACTATGGTCTACGTTAGAAGAAAATATTACTACTTTATATAAAATAATGAAAGCATTGCTAGTAAAGATGAAGTTAAACAATTTTCAAGACTTTGTGAGCGGTGAAATCTTAGGAAGTTTCCCTTCCGTCAGCGATATATGGAAGAAGGAAAGGAGGGGAAAGAGGAGGGGAGGAACGGGTGCGAAGTTCGTTTTTTTTACTCATCATGTTAAAGACGAATCGAGAGTAAAAATCAACTAAAAAACCGCAGATATTAGCTAGATATAATAAGAAAAAATTATTGTATAACAAACTCGAATATATCCGGTAAGAAAGTGCTTTAAAGATTAATCGCTTCTAAGAGAGAGTGAAAACACATGAGCAACTTTGAATTGCGTCACAAACTTCGAATAACCCTAAGCAATCAACGACGAAATTTTTCGTGTAGGTCACCTTACAGACGGGGAGAACGGGAATGCAGGGAAAACCCCACCCCCAGATTAAAAAATACCGAAAAATGCCTCCAGGTTCATCGAACTGAAAGCTTTCCCTTCCCCTCCCTCTTTTCCTCAGCAAAAGAAAACAATTTAGAGCCACGCATACACAGCACCATTCCACTCTTCGAAATACTGGTAGGAATGGAAAAAGATATCCTTTCAATCATTCTTAATAACCAGGAGAACCCTGGTTCCCATTTTCGGCGTTCTTGAGGGCTTTCATCTCCCACCCACCCCTCGCCCTACTCTATTCCCAAGTTCCTTGCTCTCAGATCTATTTCGTACAAAAACATTGCTTTCACTAGCAAAGAAATTCATTGTCTAGGCAAAAAAAAAAAAAAATGAAAGGAATATTCCCAAGCGTTGCACAACACAAAAGAGTGAAAAACATCTGCTAAGAAATAAAACCCCACTTACTTGAATAGGCGGGTGATGAGGCGATCTGAGTGGGCTGATTGCCGAGGTAGGCTCGAACGGGTACCGACTGCGGCGCGCCCTCAAATCGCATTTCACTAGTCTAGTAGCAATCACCAATTACTATTTCGTAATAAAGGCACAGATGCAATTGACAACACTTCGCGACGCATAGTTTGTGTATCCTATCTAATAATATGTGAATCGCTATTTGATAACTCTCCCTAAATTAAACGTAACCTCTGCGAATACTTCCAAAACGTCTACAAATTAACACCTACTTTTTCCAAAACTTTAATTAAACAATGGAATGAAAGGATCGCAACAGTTGAATGAAAGACCGATCGCCGACAGCTATGAATACCCCGAGATTCTCCGGAGACTTCAACGGGATGATAAAGCAATGCAGAACACTTTGAAAAATGCAATGGATGGAATGAATTATGTTTTTAAGCTTAATGAAGTTCATGGAAAAGAGGGGATATACAAAAAAGGGGGGGGAGGGGGTGGAGAGGTTCCGCCAGAACGAGATTTAATTCATCCCGAAAAGATTCTGTAGGAGAAAACTTGTTCCACTTAGATAACCTGACATACAAAGAGTTTTCACACTTCATGATAACCGTACGTTATTGTAAACTGCATAGGTTGCACCGAATTCTTTGCCAAATTATTGCAAGGCCTTATCACGCCCTCTGCACCTCCAACTGTTCATGAAAAAGAATTTGAAACCACACTCCTCCCTTACGTCAGGATTCTGGAAGAAGGACATCCAGAAAATTCGTCAATCGCTCACCTCATCCACAGTCCTCGTCACATTTTTGGAATGAATCATGATTCATTGTATTATCGGAAGAAAAAAATCACCTGCTGGCGATACATCGGTGGCTGAGGATATCCTGGCTGACCCTTCTGTTGATAATAGGCGGGTGGGTACTGCGCCGGTGCGGACTGCCCCGTTTGCGGAGCTGGACCCTGAGGATAGAGTGCACGTTGTGGTTGTCCCTGCGGCGGCATGCCTCCCTGTGGATAAACGACCGCCGACGGTGGTGGCTGACCCGACGATGATTGTGGCTGTGACATTCCTTGCGGATACCCTAAAATAATTTCTCCTTTTCAAAACATATTGCATCTTTTGAAACAAACATGGATGCGCATAGCAAAACTTCGACATGGTTGGTTTGGTTCTTGTTTTATTATAGCATTAGTGATATGCGAGTCGAGAATTTGGAAGATGTATCTCTCACAAATCGATCACTATTGGTTGCCTTTGAACACCTCCTCGATTCTCTCGAACAATTTCAAACAAACATGCTATCTTTTGAGAATTCCAAAAGTACCTAGTTGAAGATATCCTCTAAGGGCTTTTGCAAAATCAGAGCATTCATCGAGAAAAAAAAAACAGATGAAATTTTTTTAAAAGCATTAATTCCAACATTTCAATAAAAATTAGCACATTTCTCAGCCAATGAATTAAATCAAAACAACTAGTTGAGAGGAAAATTACAACTCCATCGGTTGACTAGTCGTTCAGGAATCGTGCTTTTTGCTCTCTGAATTTTTTTTTTCAATCATTTAAGCAAGGGATCTATACTCACTCAATCTATTCATTTCATTTATTATCCACTTGATCCAAAACAATTCCGCCATGATGCGAAATCCATATGACTCTTTTCAGCATCCCATTTGGTACATAAAACGTATGCACTATCGTTAATTGCTAACGTCTCTTTAAAGGACTCATTAGATAGTAAAAGACAAACTGGCTACTAACAAATCATTACACAAAAAGGAAATTAGTGATAAAACGAATCAGTTAGCACAGATTATCTCGAGATTAATTTCTGCAAACAAACAAACCAGCCAGCGAGCCGACAAACAAACAAACAAACAACAACAAACAGACAAACAAATAAAGAGAATCAAATTCAGGACATGTGGAAGAGATATGAAGATAACGGAAATGATACCATAACAAACAAAAACACCTAAGGAAGAGATAAAGAGGTAAAAAAAAAGATCACATTCTAAGAGATAAAAATAAAAGCAATGAAAGTACTGTTAGCATATGACTCTTCATAGCAACAAAAGATTAGCGATCCTTAAAAAAAGAAAGAAAATCTCAGCAAAACTCATAAAAACCCCATAAAAATTGAGCAATTTCAGTAGAGAAGAACATTTGACAGTTGGAGAAGCATGGAATAAACCAAACAATCTCAAATGAAACCCATAGAGCATAAAATCTCCCCGGATTTTTACAATAGGGGTGATAGATAAATGAGATAAGGAATAACAATAACAAAATATAGAATGTTTGAGATGTAAGCAAGTAAATTCTCTCTTAATACGAGAAAATTCATCTCTCCTTTAATATAAATATGGGAAGAACAGGAAAATTGGTTAGTAAGAATGAGGGATATTTCTCGCCCTAAAAATTTATGAGATCGGTCTCATCGATGGAACGGTTTCTTGTTTCTCCAAGATACGCTTTAATGAACTTGATATCAGGAAAGCAATGACGATTATATATGAAAACAATACAAAAAAAAAAAAACATTAATCTGCGCCGATATGATGCCAAACAACCGTTGCAATAACAACTTTCCGATAAGAGTTTCTTATAATTCTTACAAAAGAGATCCAACGAGATCGAAACTAAATATGCTATTTCACTAAAGTTAAACTACCATCGAGTTATAGTAATCGCATTACTAAAAATATGAAGTGCCATTTCCTTATTAAAATATATTCTTGAAAATAAAATTCAGCGGACTTTTCTATAAACGTTAGCAGACGATAAAAATATAATCAACGCATAAAATATTTAACATAAATTTCAAATTATATTAAATCAATTTGCTCCCAATTATCTATTTCCTCTCCTATTACCCCTCAAACTCTCCCCTAAACCAAAAACAACTTGAAAATGACGAGAAGAGAGGGCATAAAATGAAGATGTGACCGATCGGGGTATAGGATGTCGTCGAATGAGCAAGTGCCACTCAACAATTAGCATCGCGCAAGTATAGCCGCGCGTCGAGCGATCCTTCAAAAGTGCGACACGAATAAATTTTTGCGCATTTCGCACGAATAAACCCATCGCACACAAATTTCCATCGTAGTGTCATATGAGTGACGAACACTAATATACTTCAGCAATAAATACCTCCCCTCTTACACTAAAAATATCATGCTTTTATGCTTATTCATATCACCTCACGTTCACCTGAAATCGACCCTCCTTCCTCCACCTCCTCCCGGAAGCACGGCTTAACCGCCTCCCTCGCAGTATAGCTTCCTGTAAGCAATCAAATTACGCAGCTAATCAATAACCCTTCTCATACCATTTCCTTACCAACTAAGGTGGAATTTAAAGCCGTCATATGTTCCACTAAGATTACATGTGCAGCATACTTAACTTAAAATACTTAACTTCATTATTAGCCAATTCTCATATAAGTTCCCCCAATTTCTTCAAAAGTCATAACACTAATAACGATGATATTACTACCAAACGGCTTACTTAATTAGGGCACTTGTAATTACCACTGAATATCACTGAACTCCTAACATACCACCACAATATTGCTAACCTGTGATGAATTAAGGCAACTTCAAATTACCAGCTTTCTGATGTGTGTAATCAGAAGATTTACTAACTAACTTTTGATGTCAACGAATACACCACCTATTATTAATTTACTATAAACGGGGAAGTATTTGAAAACAAAACTCGACTCCTACATAAAAGCGATGAAAATCACATAAAATGACCCTAAACCTTATCGGACGACAATCGTCAAAATTTAAAGAATTTAGACCCCAATAATTGCAGCAAAAATATTAACACTGATATTTAGTTGCAACGTAAACTGCACTCAACGAATGAATTCCATTTCACAGACGTAATCGATGATCAAACAAACAATCATCACGAGAGTAAACAAGTGACCACAAATATTTATGACGCCAGCCGGCTGGCACATTCCAAACAAACTAGCCGCCTACTTGTTCGCAGAATTCATATTTTCTAATCTATTTCCTGTATCGAAGAAATTCTACAACCACCCTAATGCATACCTTATGAATAAAATGTTTTCTTCAATCATTTTAACGCCAAACTTTTTTCTGCTTTACATTTCAATCACGAAACACGAAGTTCTAGAATCTCAAATTCTGCTACATAAATCACAAAATCAATAGCATTCCCTTGTTTGTAAAACTCCCATCGAGCTTAGAATCTCCGTCCTCTAATAGATCCTATTTCTTGGACACCCCCTCCCCTCGTTTTTAAACAACATTTCACAGCTAACTCCCTGCATAAAAGACCTCGCTTCGATAAACTGAGAAACGCTACATATTTTCCCTCCCCTCTCCCTCTTGAAACGCTTATTCCACAACAATAAGAGTTAAGAGAGTCACAAGATAGAGAAAAAAGACTCTGCAGCAAGCAAGATTTTTCTGAAAGTAACCATAGCGCCAACAAAACGTTAACCGTTTCTTCATACGGAAAACGGGTAACGCAAAATTATCTCCCAATATTATAAAAATTAATCTCAAGCTGTTTAATATATCCTAAAAACTCGGAATAAATATTTATGCAAAAAAACAATAAAATAATCCACAATACATTTAAATTAAATGATTATTTAATATGATCGAAAAAAAATCGAAAATTTACATAAAGTGATATCATACAAAACGTGGCAAATCTCTTCAATTTGGAAGTTGCAAACGATGAAAAAAAAATCGTCGATTGACATTTTGAGTGCTGCAACAAGAAAACTCGTTCTTCGTCAACTACGAGCACTCCACCCTCCCCCAAAAAAATTTATCGTCGCTATTTCCTTCATTTTCGCTCCCATTCTTCACTATTCAAACTCATAGCTCAATTTATAACAATTGCATCTATATTTCAAATATTTCCAGCTTACTTATTACTTATTTATTCCTCCTTATATTTGAAAAAAAAAAGATGAATATCACTGATTATCATAATCATAAAAATAAAACAACAATAAATATTTTATAATTAATAATAGGAAAGTCAATTCATTTATGCAGAAGAATCAAAATAACGATTACCGTCTGATTCATTTAGGGTTCGATAAGCGATCCGTCATGCAAATTGCAATTAGCGTGAAAAATCTATGACTATTGCAGTTGTGTTGATACAGTATTGCAGCTCGTGTTAGGTGATATCCTCCCATCAATATCCAAAAATATGAATAATAATTTCATATTTGAATAATACAGATACATCCATATTTAAACTAACATAAATTCCGTGTTTTTATGGATATTATGAAGATATCCAAACATATCAAAGACCTATGAGTAATTTGCCCACCCATCAAAACTCATCTGCCTATTAAACTTAACGAAAGAATATCTGCACAAATAACATCACAAATGAATCCATCAAGTGACTGCAATAATCCAAACATGCAAACAGCTAAAAATTTCAATGAAGCATGATGTTTAGTCACTTTTTACGCGAAAACAATTCGACGCGAAACGCATAAATTGAAGACTCGTGGATATCAAATAAACATCCATTGGCGCATACCTTAATCTTCCAACTTTCATGAAAAGAATACCGCCATCGCCGATGGGTACCGTGTCCATAAAATATAAACAAACAGTGCACAATATATCGGTGTAAATAAATCATGAAAATTTCAATCAACTAAATTCTAATTAAAATATGTCGAATCACCAAAAATTAAGGTAAAAAACATCTCAACGTTAATGATTAGTCCGTCAAATGACCAATGCAGATGTCGTCTATCGACGCCACAACGATATAAACAGCCTCAAGCAGCGAACTTCAGTCCCACGATACATTAGCTGCTTTCGGATTTATCTCCAATATAAACTTTTAATCGAGGAGAAAAATCGTGTTTGTACTAAGTGCTAAGAGGTTATAACCTCGCCGAATAAAAATAACGCAATTTAAACGTCGATAAATTATGACCGAATTAAAAATGAATAAAACAATCCAATGCGGATTAACAAATCCACAATAATAATAATAATAATAAGACTTTCAAAGAGAAGTTATTTTGCACCTTTCGAAGGTATTTCAAATTATAAAAGGTGAGCGTAACAATTCCTCAAATAAGGGCCTCAACAAAAACTAGCAATGCGCCAAATACCACCGCGTAGCAAATATAAATCAACGAGAAATGATAAAAAGAAAGGAAAGAGAGAAAAAGAGAGCGATGATTTGACAACGATGAATCAACTACTAGAAGAGGAGCACAACGAAAATCCAAAAGAATAAATGCACTCGCATCAGACTGTGACAGTAATGAATAATGCCAATTTTCATTAGGCACGATCTCTTAATCGTGCTTAGAACGCAACACTCTTTTTTTTCTTTCAGCTTCGAGACCACATTATCACCTCACGTTTGCTCTTAGCTCGACCTTTTAGCTCGAGCTCCATCACATTCGTTCAAACGTTCAAGTCATATAAAAATGAACATTATTTATTCTTATAACAACAATCCAATCCCATGCTCAATAAACAACATTTTTTCATTATTCTATTTCGTTTCATGAGAGAGATACGATCAAACATATAACGAAGCAACAAAAACGAAAGCATACAAAGAAGACTCTCGTTGAACAAATATACTTCAACTTACTAGGCGATGTTGGCTTAACTACGAGGAAAAAACATCTGCTAGTTGCCACCTTAGCCTCCTAAATTCATATAAAATAACTTTGTGAATTCTGATGATGGCATAGGATTTATTCATAAAAGACCAACCACTAAACACTATAAATACCTCAGGTTAGAGGGAATTGAGGTAAAGACGACCCTTAGAGAACTTCAAAGGGCAGTTCAAGCAAATATGGCAAAAGGTGAGGGCGAACGCACAAGAGGCAAAAAGGGCATTACAAAGGACCCTTCGATCTACGCTCTCGTATTCTGCGAACGAGTGGAGTCGTCGTCGTTCGACAAAAAAAAGAAGCGCTCCCCCATACGATAACATCTTACAGCACTCACTAATTTTTGGCGCGTGTCCGTTTGTCGCAAACAGAGCCAACCAACCAGCCACCCAACCTACTAACCAGCCACACAACCTACCAACCAGCCACACAGCCTACCAACCAACCAGTCAACCATCCACTTGCCGATATATCATCCAACCTACCAACTAACCAGTCACTAGCTTAGCAATCAACAATCTAACCTACCAACTAACTATCCAATCAACCAGATAATCGAGCAAATCACCTTAACTACCTACCGACCAATCAATCACGAAATGGTCCCAAAAAGCTCCCATTTCACAAGGACACCTAAAAATTTCGACTGCTCTAATTTCACCTGAAAAAAAGCAATACATCCACTTCTCTCCAACACTGCAATCCTCTCTCGTACCGCACTACAGCCAACCTCCACATTCATCGCTACAAATGAACCATAATTTTTTTTAAACCAGAATACAATTATAAGAGCATTTAGTATGCCATCTATACCGTGGAAACCTTGCACGGTATATTTACAACTGCAATGGATCTACAATTTTCTACCTCGAAATATTTTCAAATCATCTTCATAGAGCATTGAAAGAGATTACTGAAATAATAGGAAGAGCAAAATCCATTCGAATTTTTGGCAAAACGCAAAATCTTTCAGTACAACTCTTCACCTTCCAATTTTCATTACTTTCACTTAGACATAACATAGCGCGCTATTTTAATTATGCGAATGCAACGTCTTAGTGAATCAAATTATATCCTCATTCAATTCGCATTCCGCTAAGCACATCAAATGCGAATGAGGCAATATTATTAGTGCTTTATTTCTCCATGAACATGAAAAAAAAAGCCTCGTGGAAAGGAGGAGAAAGGGAGGGGGAGGGGGGGGGGGGAGGAACGAATAAGAAGGGAATAGTTCCACAAAAGTTCTTTAATGCATTAGAAGTCGGCGATCTACGATTAGCAGGAAGTTTAACATAAGGGAGCTTAATAACAATAAAATCACCATCATGCCACTACAATCCTCATTGATCCCTTCATTTCTAATATTATCCATTAATTCCCAATTGAAGAGCGAGCGATCCGGTAAATACATTCAATGTTTCTAGCATTGTCAATGCAAAAACAAATTCAGCATACGGCTCAAGATGCAAATCTCCAAAAATATTAAATTGGTCCAAAATGTGGAATATTAGAAAAATAAAACATACGAAACTAAAGCGAGGAAAAATCACACTGATAATTAACTGATAAACAATAAGCAATAGAGATTTAAAACTATTTTTTGATCAATCTCTGCATTCTTGAATCCTATTCCAGCAATAAAATATTTCAGCAACAGCTCCAAACTGTATCAAATTTCAAACAACAGCAATTTCATGCAAGCAGCGATGGAGTTATTCTCATGCCCTAACTCAAGCACGATAAAATTTTCGACAGGATACCTGCAACCTGAGACAGAAGTTTGAGCACGAAGTTCTCCCACCTCCACCTCCTTACTTGTACCCTCAACAAGTAATACAAATAACTGGTGTAGAAGTACTAACAAGCGATCAACAATTGTCGAAAGGAAACTGCAAAATAGCATAGGGTATGGTGTGACTAAACGAAGTGAAGTGTTAGAGCAGTGATGAACTCAGAACACGGCATTCACAATGTGCACCCATCCATCAACACAACACTTGAAGATGCTCACGTTTTTTTTTTTGAATTTTTTTGGGGACAGCCGCCCACAAAAAAGGCGATAAATTCACTATGTAAATATTACTCACTTTATATCAAAAACAATAAGAAGTGCTCAAATTCTTATCGCTTATTGCGATTCAAATAAAAATAACTTGAAGAGGCGATAAGATAAAACCGATGCATACAGCACCGCAAAATTTCACAACGTTCATTGCTTCACTTCCATTTTCGAATTTATTGAGTCAAAGAGGCCGAGAAAATGGCTCTAATTATGAAAATCTCTCTTCTTAGCATAACCCTCAGATGTCGCTAGCGAGTTTGACAACTTGAAGTGGCAAAATCGAAAAATGTTACATCGTTTCCCTCATCGTGTCAAACTTGAACGCCAAGCTTGACCCTACCCAATTTGCCGAAAAATAAAAACAGCCGTAGTATGATGCAAAAACTTCATATATAAGGTGCAATGTGTGCCCTAGTTTGTAAAACAATCTACTCGAATTCGCAATAATAACGGGCCAACATTTATCGAGCAACACAGTTCAAATAGTTAGCATAATTTTCTCTAAATCACATTATTTTGTATTCTCTAAAATCAGCACATATTATTTGTTTTCTTTTATTCATTCACTCTTCGTGCAGAGCTCTAATTATAAGAGGGCACTGCACTATTGCAGATTTTAGAGACAACGGTCGAGGCTCTTAGACAAGGCTTTATTTATATTACTATAGAGGTGAATATACTATAGGATAAATACATCAGTACATCTACTAGTAGATTCCATCCTCTCATCAAAACAACCATCGTTATTCATCATCAAAAACGTGCTCTAAGAAACAGTGGGGACACATTTCGAAGGTGAAGGCTTAACCGAGCCATCATTTAAGACTCTATCAGTCAAAACACTACTCAAATTTCAACGCACACTACGAAAAGCAGAATATCGCAGAGGAAAACCGCTTGTTGTTTTAGAGAAGACATCATGGACAACAAAACCCTACACTACAACCAACGTGTACACCAGCAGGTAATGACTCACCTTGCTCACTCCTCTCTGAAGGTGCTTCTTAGATACTGTATCACCTCAACTGGCGACTCACATTTTATCCGGCTATGAAGTGAAGTGGAATGTGGCTCATCACTACCGGTTGAGTGGTGGGGGCGAATATAAGGAAGGAACAGGGGAGAGCAGGAGGGTCCACTGGACACGCCAACTTATAATTGAACCACTGGAGAGATGAGACTTCCTCGCTCAATTGCTTTTAATGTCTACTTGTTATTTTAAAACACTCAAAACCAAAATTTGTCCCTAACAAATAGTACGTAATCTGCAGAAGTATGACCTAATAAGATGGTATGGAATGCTCTACTCTCACATCAACCTTTCTCCCTTTATATGATCAACTGCCATCGGCCATCGGCCAATCTATTCTTGCATCTATCATAGAAATGCTTTTATCTTCGAACTCTGTTGCATAATTTTTATGCTTAATTGCCAATACGAGGCTTATTGTGGAAATAAACGAATGCTATGGCAACTGTTTGTAACACTCAGCAACGAACCTAATATAATGAAAAAAATATTCGTCGAGTACTCTTGAAAAGAGCGCAATAGAAATTTTGAAGAACGCCGAGGAAACTCAATTAAGGAAAATGAGTCCTGCAGAGGCGACATTTAGCCAGCAGACAGCATCACCCGAACAATGTCGATTCGAGTCAACAGCAACAACCATACTACTCTCCCTTGTTCTCTCCAAACCAGTGAGGTGAACGGTCCCCCGATCCCCGATAGGGAACCCGTCGAGTGGCAATTCTACAACTTTCTTCCCCGTAACTTTCCCGCTGGCGTTTCTGCCTCAACAAATCACCTTTCGACTTCCCACCCCCCCCCCTCTACCCTCAAACGAAACCCTTTCCAAGCGACACAGTATTCCAAACGTATCGTCCCATTTTAATTACACATATAACGCATAGCCTTCATAAAATGTTGAAGAGCTGTCAAAATAATACCCCTTGAGGAATCCTTTGATTATTAACTTTTCAATCCCAAAGATCTTTGTTTAGCATGTGCTCCTTCTAGAACGCAGAAGAAGAAGTCAAAATATGGGAAAAGCAAAACAAAAAGACACTTCCAAATATGGTGGAGTATAGAAAATCGACCGAATTGAAACATCAAAAAAAAAAGTGAAATGGACAGAAAATTTCTTAAAGGGAGATATTATAGAAATAAAACGGTGAATAATTACAGGAATAAAAAGATCAATAGTGGTGTTTTTAATAAAAGCTAATAAATCGATGTATCCTCTCGGCCGCATTTTTTATTTCATTTTATATTCTCGAAGCAAAACCCTTTTCTCTACGAACAATATGTAAAAAACAACACCTGCAACAGTCTCCAATCAAGTCCACCCTACTGAACTCTGTTTGTCTAATATAATGGCTCAAGAGACTTCACCGCCAACATCTCATGCAGAATTCGCCTCAAAAATAACGCATCAATCGATAAAGGAATATCCTTTAAAAAAGACGAAAGAAATACACTGGCGGCTTGCAAATTCTCAGGAATATCGTCTCTGACTTCATCTCCCAATTCGTTCCCCCTCTCTCTCTCAAAAAAGAAATCACACACACCACAAAGAACGACGTCGATAATTTGCAAAATAAACGCAACAACAGTGCAATTATCAACATAGCAAGTGCTGCCAGAGAAAATGAAGCGCCTGTTGGTGACATTATCGACTATCGTTGAATGTTGATTCGATATCAGTGATAAGTGCTTCTTAGCAATGCAATTACAAATCATCGAAACATATCGCATCGCAAAGGCATTATCAGCAACGTCGAACTGTAAAAGTTGCCATCGAAAACTGCGAGAACCGAACCGGCGATAAATGTATGATTTGACGATGCTATGGTTGCCATTTCCCAAAATCTTGGAGAAATTTTCGACAAGAAAAACCTGTTTTAAAGCATAAGGAAATTTTGAAAGACGAAACAAAACCTACGCATTGAAATAAAGTGGCAAGTTGGCAACCGTTTTACGAGCTCGACTACTGCAATAGCACTAATAAGTTTCTCCTCAACGCTTCTCTGCCGTCCCCTTTCCTCTTCAAAAAAAAGGGGCAAATTTCTTCGGAACACTCCGAAGCCACAATATTTCAGCTCAACACCTTGCAGTCGTAGTTATCGTATTCTGTACGCTATCACGTGAACAATCCTCGGGGCCTAAGCCCAACGTAAACCGACAACTCTACCCCCCCCCCCTCCCCACCTTGTTTCTCAAAAAAAACGTTGGAAACATCCAACGTGTTGAAAGACGCATGGTAAATCTCGGCTGGTTGATCGGCCGAAAACACTCTTTGAAAACGATGGAAATTGGAGCATCGAACTCTGCAGGCAGCAAGCCAATACAGATCTCATGCCCATTCGACAAGTGGCTTCAGCGTTTCTAAGGTATCAGGGGTACTTTAACAGTTTCAAGGATGGTTTTGGTACCAACGAAGCCTACTCAATCTTCAATAATAATCGCCTTACGATATCAGAAAACCATAAGATAAAACGGATATTTCCGAAAATACTTCTGCTGCGCCTAAATCCCAATGAATTAATGTGATGAGGAAGAGCGCAACCGGGACGGCGGTATGAGGGAGAAGGGGGTAGGGGTAGAAAGAGACCTTGATGAAATATAGGCATGTTCTCTAGACCTCTATTTTAAGCTGAAATTTCATTTACAACAATTCTAGGGGGACGGCTCGTTTATTGACGAAATTGCCAAAAATCAGGGCCGCATTTCCATGAAAATCCGTCAACTTTCGACCTATCCCATTATTCACATTAAAAAACGGAGAGATAGCATTAAACATTAAAAAATGAGATCTTGAATAACTGATGTACGAACGATGAATAAAGACCACTTATGAAAATAGCATAGAATTGAGAAAAGAAATTAATGAAATTGACCAATGATAGAGAAAAATCTCAACAAAATTAGTAATGAGGAGCAATAAAGAGTTCACTGCTCGAATAAGATTTGTGCAACATTTTCAGCACTAAAACGCCCTCAATGCGATTCTGAAATTCGATTTTCCACTTCAAACTTTCAACAGCACCTCAGAAAACATCGCCATAATCATACGAACGTTTAATAACATACCTGATTTCACCTCTCAATTCGCCTATTCCACGATGGAAATTAACTCACAATCGATGTGTTATGAGCAATGATTATTTTCATATGCTAAAAGCAAAAGACTGCAGAACGAAGCACGAATCGATGGATAACAATAAAGTTGGAAATTGAGCCATCGAAATATCATCACCTCAAAAACCGGAGAAATAGAGGTAAAATTCTTCAATAACATAAATTTATTTCCAAAAAAACCGCCCGCACAGAATCAGCAAACGGGGGCAGAAAATTGGAACGAATGGTCGCAAGAATTAATACCTTCAAAAAGGTACACAATAACCTCAACATGCAATTCCAAAGATTTTCCAATCTTCAAAGTAATAAACGTAAATAACGTCTATAATAATTGGCTATTTAACCCAAACAAAGATAGAAGCGATGAACTCCACCGAATGGAGAGAAGGAGCAAACGAAGCAACCAACTGTCGTCAGTGGGCGATGAAAGCGCGCAAGTGAGAGTGTCTCTGGCGGCCGTTGGACGCCGCCTATGAGTGAAAAAAAAAAGGAAACACCAAATAAAGGATTCATGGCGCGCAAACAACTACAACTTCACTTCTCCTCCCGAGTGATGCATTTCCACTTGACTTCTCATACAACAAGTCATACTCAACCATTCTCTATGCACACATTATTTCCTTATTCAGGTTCAGCAACTATGGCCAATTCTTATTGAACCGCAGAACCTCACTGACACGGCTGGGTCCCACCCTCCACTTCAATTTTTTTTTGACCACAATATCTTCGAAACCGCGGTTTACCACCACTAGAAATTATCTGAGTGACATTTTCGATAAAGATATTCATATCACATCTATTCGGATGCAGATCAACTCTCTCCGAAATTTTAGTGCAATATTAATGCAGCGAAAACCAACTACAATTATGACAAACAGAAAAAAAGAAAGATTACATCTATCATTCAACAAAGAAAATGATAAATATATGTCGAAACGTTTCACAGAGAAAAGAATGAAAAAATAAGGGAAGTGAATTAGCCATCCAAATATCATCGTTATTCAAATTTCAATTCAATCGCTCGTTTCTACTACAGATTTCGAAACTGCAATATAAAATCTTTGAGTAATTGTTTGAGAAGACAAACGCAAACCATTCAATGTCACCAAAATGTAGGCTTCTTTTGGCTTCATCTTTGCTCACTGAATCAGTAAAAGATATTCAAATCCGCAATGTTTTTTTTTTTGCAAATAGCCATTCCAGTAAACACATCTCTAACCACTGGCCCTATCCAATAGCATGGCAGATCCGTTAAGCCGAATCTCCCATAGGATTTTCAAAGGCTTTCATAAGACTTCTGAAGGACTCAAATGGCAAACTTTTGCTTCCCTTTTCATTAAGAGGTGTATTTCATTTCCTTCCACCGGTATTTTCATAAACATATTATGCCTCTTACATGACATCACCAGAGAGTTTCTTTCCTCATCATTTCCCTCCTGCTGTCTCATCCTCCCTTCCCCTCTTACACCATTCTTCTCCCCTTTTGCCTCATTGTACGAAAAAACCTACCACACAGCTAAGTCTTTACCATCAGGCGTCCCATATCTGTTGAATCCGATTCTGACATCAATATCGAACTCGAATATGACCTTATCCTCCAGCCTGCCAGATGGGGGGAGGAATGCATGTACTTACATGCCCCTTTTAAGCGCTACTATGTGTGCGCTATAAAACAAACGAGGGAGAATCACGACTGATGATATCTATCTCAATTACTATCTCTTAAAAGAAAATACTATGTCTTATACACATATATTCTAGAATATTGCTTGAGCACAGCTCTTCCATTCTTTCACATTCTGCGCCCCTCCCCTCCTTTCCCCTCCACCCTCTACACTTCCTTATTGGCGCAACACAATGGGAACTAATCAAGTTAAATAAAATAAGAGAAAAAGAAAAAAAAGAGGCAAGAGCAGTGAGAATAAGAAAGCAAATGTCAATAAGATCAACGGGCAGCTGTTGCGAACGAAAAGGGGAAGAAAAAAAAAGAGCGACTGCAAAGCGTTTTTTTTCCGCCTCGTAAAATGTGCTCGCATGCCACCCTCATAAAATACCACAGAGTGTCCTAGAATTTCACCCATGAGATCCCTCCTAGAAACGACGATCAATAAGAACGAAAAAAAAAAAGAAAATGCAAATATGGGATGAGAAAACATTTCTGTGGATGCAAAATTGTCGATAGCTTCGCGTTTTAGCTAATAATCGCTACAAAGTTGAAAATTCAATTTTTTTTTTTTAATAAATGGCTATTTATGAAAAAAAAACGCCCAATAATATGCGCAAAAAGTTTCGAAAATTGAAAAATTTCGCATAAAAGTTGAAAAAATTATATGGGAAATCATTTTCCACTACTCTAAAAGTGAAATATCAAATACTCTTCAGTTAATGCGCTTCATTTCATGAAACGTGCCAGCATCTTAAAGTGAATCTAGTAGCCATTTGTACTATCCTAGAAATTCGATTGCATTTTAATATCTTCGATTAAAATAATGGAGATTTACTGGGTTTTCAGTACCCCCCCCCACCCCCTCCCCTTAGCCATGCTCTTGATCAGAAGACAAGTCAGGAAATATACTCGCAATTACTCCAACTGCAAAGAGAAAGACTAATTCAACTAGAAGAAACGATTAGATCCTATGAATCAAAACAATGAAAATAAAAGTGGATACAACAATTCGATAAATGCAATAAATATACCCTACCATATATTTAACAAGTACATCGTAGAAGCGTTTTCAAACAGAATTTATGATTCAGGCATAATGAATGTGGCGGACCCCCCTCCCCCCCCCCCCCCATGAACATCTTTCTCAAATTAAGCGAGCAAGCAATCCTGACAAACACCATAAAGCAAGTTCACAGGATGTTACACCGACGAACATCTAATCCTACCTCTGAGGGCGAATTTAGTGATATTTCTTTACATTGTACACCAGAAAATAAATAGAACCACTGGTGGGCCACTAATATAAATAGTTTAACTAACAAGTAAAACAGCGCATTGATCGATTTCGGTGAGGTGATCGTTTGCAGATCACAACCTCACCTAGTCAAATGAACAGTGTGAAGGTGCACTTAGAAAACAATCCCGCCTCCTAAAAAATGACGTGTGAAACGGAGTCTCTTTCATCTTGACAACCGCTTATCTATTTCACCATTCGGCTTGGGAATTTTCTAACGCAAAAGCACCGCTATTTATTTCGAGATGAATTTGCATAAAAACCGATGCCATGCAGCTATGATAAGCATAAAGAAAAACCGAACGTTGTCAAAAATTATTACAATCACTATAGAAGACATTCTAGCAACATTCCGCATCCCTCTTAAATATTGCATTATTCCGCTTACTTGAATACAATCAAAGCTTGCTCTGATCCCTATCGTCACTTCTCCTCTCTCCCACCTCCACCTCAACATATTCCCACTACTATTGATATATTAAAAAAATCTTCAGATATATGAGACTCAAAGCATTCGACTGGAAATCAGTTCTATGTCGATCCCATTCAACACATAACTCCACCTTTATAATATGTCTTTTGCAATAATATTGATAGAAACCTCTAAACAGTTCATCTCATCTCATATGCAAACTTCACCTATCACAATCGACGAATGAATATTGCAAAAATATGACGAAAACGAAATAGAGCATCATCTTCTTGTGTGAGATAATGCAAACTACATCAGGCACAAGACTTGACGATGTTTGCACATCGGCACAATGAAAGTGAGAGGTACTTTAGGCGGCTCACATTGAAGCACTACATTTAAACGATACTGCTATCTTTTTACCTGAATGATTGTACCTGAAGCGCAACCTCCAAACAGTACTTTTACCTCATACACCAACGTTCATCTGTTCTATGGCATCACACACCTCACAAGAATTATGGAATATTCCTTATATCCCTCTTCGACACAAACACAAGAACATCATTGGTAGGGCAACGCAATGAAGGGAAATACTAGCTTGACATCGAAGGAACAAGAAGATAAAGAATCAAATTTCTGCGACCACTATGAACAGCTGAAAGTAGCTTAAGAAATAAATAAATAAACAAATAAAAATCTCGATCAACTAGTAAGATTTAATAAGCCGAAATTTCATTACTATAATTGCCCGAATTATCTAAGTACAAATCATCACTACAAGGCACACTCAGCAATATAAAAGGCACAAGTAAAAGCGGCCTGTAAACGTATCATTTCCATCTTCAATGGATCGCAATCAACTCATTGAAAAGAGTGTAAAATGAAGCAAAATATGTTTATAGCTGAATAGTCAGTTTTTGCATTCACCTATAAAACAAGCAATTTTCCGTTTCTATGATGGTCGCTATGCATAATACTCTTAGAAGAGTCCAGCTATAGTGCAGTAACAAGTAAACAATCCCAACAGTCATACCACTGATTTTCTCATTTAGAGCGAAAAAACTAAAACTATGCGGGTCGTATATTTAATTTCCAAAAGATTTTATTACTTCTCTCCACGCTGAATTGACTATCTCTAATCCTTATCACTCTCGATCTTGTGAAAATGAGGACAAAACAATTAACACATAGATATTTTAATGCCGCGCTATTCACTGAAAACAAGTCGTTTCAAAAGAAACACAAAACACTTCGCGCATCAGCAAATTCCACTGATTCAATCTGACGGACTGATAACACGACGTTCGGGAAGTGCGCCTGATAACTGCTGTTTTGACAACAGCCGATGGTGCTGTTTACTTCCATGCAGGCATGGGAAAGGTGAGAATGGGGTGGGTGGGAGGGAGGAGAGAGGAAGGAAGGGAAAGGAAGAGAGAGGGGAAGGTGGAATCGGGGGTATCAATCGCTGGTGGGTAAGCCACAAACTGAATTAAATTACAAATATGTGAGTTTCATATAGAATACTTCGTTTACGCCTCATAAAAATATATAAACAAAAGACAACCATATTACACTCATATACACCATGATACAATCAACTGTAAACGAATAATCCCCACCACAATCTATTTAAAGAATAGGAAAGCTTCGAGAAGAAAATAGAATGCATAAGGTTACGCAAGCCAATACTATGGTAGCACCACTTCCGACTGAACAAAAATTAAGTGAACATATGAAATAGCTGCGACCGAGTGAAAGTAGTACCGAACGGCTTCCGAGCGGGAGGGGGGGGGGGGGGGGGTAGAATCACATCACTTTTTCAACGTGCACGAAATGGAATATACCTACGAAAAATGATCATCACCACAGAATACAAGCAAAAGCAAAATATCTACTGGGTGCTTGCAAATCATATATTCTTTACATACACACAACTAGTAAAAAAATATTGGAATATTGGCAGATGAACTATCAGGTGTAAAACTATGGAATATTGGCAGGTGCAAATATTGGCAACTATCCTTCCTAGAATGTTGGCAGGTGAATGGTACCTGTAAGAAACGATGATAACACACTGCGGAGACACGATTACTAAAAAAGAAAAGACATACCAGATGCCGGATACGGCACACGCTGCACCATAACTCGTTGTGGTGGTCCCGATGGTCCCATCATCTGTGGTTGTCCAACGTAATGCTGAAATTTATATAAAAAGTCTCACACACTGTCTGATTAATGTTGGCATATAAAAAGAATCATAACACAACAACGTGAATACAAATAAAATAATAGACATTGAAACTTCTAACAAAAAATGCCTTAAAGTAGTGAAGTGAAGAAATGCAATGATTGAAAATAAATTATCACAGCAACCTTAAAGTTAATCAAACGTTATCAGTTCCATAATCAAAACTCCAATCTCATAACTTTACAACTTTTTCCTACTCGAGGTCTCGACAATATAATAATCAGGCATATCCTCTCTTTTCAATATTACAATGATAAGCTATGGCAGAGTTGGAAGCAGAAATTAATTACTCACACCAAGCAAAACCGTGCATGAACATTCCGATAATTCATTAAAAAAAGCAATTGAATTGCTCGCTCGTTAGTTATTCATCAACGAGCGATACGAACTGCTTTCGAGACAAAGCAAAGTAGATACATTTGTTCCTCTTAACTTCAGCGCCTGCTAGCTATCTCTTAGAAATACTTCATCGAAATCAGGCCACTGTTCGATCCAACTTCATAGGATTTCCATCAGAGAGCGAATTTGGTCCCTTCGAGCTTTATGTAGCAATTTGCAAAAATAAGGCTGTACTGACAGCAAGGTTAAGAAAAAAGCTCTTAGTGCAACAAAGCAAAGAATTTACGAAAAACGAGGTCATGCTATCTGCTTTAACTGCACCCAGTTAATAGCTACACCTCATATATGACAGTCTCATCTCATTTCTATGTGTTTCAAGAACTGTTCAATTTTTATGCAGCAAAGCGTAATAAAATATGGTTAGGAAATTCAAAGCTTCAGAACCAAAACAGATAATTCAGTTCTTTAGAAACAAAGCAAACAATGTGAATAAGCGAAGAAACCGTTTGAGGAGGCTGGGTATTCCACTGTGGCTGTACTTGCGGATGGTAGGTGTACTGTTGTTGGGGTGGCCCCATTGCGCTCATACGTGGAGCGTATACTCCCGAAGGTGAGGCTGGTGGCACCTGACCTGGTGGCAAAACACCCGCTGAAATAACATTCGTGTAAATATCTCGCATATAATGCATTAATAAACTCTTCAACAAGGTCTTGATAAGATTCGAAACAACGCGTCAAGCGCTGGACACATCTAAAAGCACTTTACTTCAAAGATGAAGCGCACTTACCCGCCCACGCAACTTGTGCTTGAATGAATTCCCCGATATAGGGATAAGCATGACCTAATGGGAACCTGAGCAGCAACTTCAGCTACTCAGTTATATGCTTTGTATGAATCACCCACACATAGTTCACTGATTATAAAGAACCACAGCGCAGTCACCAATCACTATGATGCCACATAAGAAGCCCACGAAATCGAAGCGATATGAAGAGACATTTACTCGTAACGAACGCCCTGTCGACTGAAATGAATAAATAAATAAACATAAATGCAAGAGATGAAAACTCACAAGCAGAAGCTTGTTGCGATAATTGTTGCATTCCACCAGGATAATGAACGGGCGTTTGCGGTGGCTGCATATATGCCGAGGGAGAAGCGTTCGACGGTGGCCGTGTTATGTAGGGTGAAGGCGGTGGGTGCATGCTTCCTGGACTTCCCAGTGGACTGCGTCCTTAAACAATGCACAATCACACATTAAAACAGAAACCCACAATCGATAAATGTTTGGAATATTTTCATACTAAAATGGGAGAGGATTCTATTAATTAGACATCTGCCTCATTCCATCCTTCATTATTTTAGACGTGAATGACGGGAGATTTTCAAATTTGATTGAAATTTCCGGCCGAGTGATGAAACTGAAATCAGTCATTCACTTAGGCAACGAAATGCTTTCAAGAAATCTCTTCATTTCTAATTATAATAATCTTTCTTCCCAACTAATATTTTAATATTACTACTTAAAATCTCTCTCTACCCACCCACCCACCCCCCCCCCCATTTTTGCTTACTGAATCAATGACTTCCCCTCAAATCTGAAAAATGCTATTAAAATAATGCAATAATTTTCGAACAACTAGTCTGCTTCAATCGAAATTGACTGTGTCATTGAGAACTTCGAATCAAAAGTCGAAATCTCTTTTGAAGCATTCAAAAGGCATAATAATCCAGCAAAAATAAGACAAGCCTGGCAAGCATAAACCCATCTGCTGCTGTTGAATTTGCATCCGCATACTCCCTGGTGATAGTATTTGTGGTTCGCGCATCGAATGTGGAGTACCCGAGCCTTAAAACATGCAAAATGCACAATTGCTTTTTTTTTTAAATACAGCGTAATGCACAATACCATTTAGCTGAAGGAATGAATGAGAGGAAACTGCCGACTATTACCTCTTCGAACGTGCAAATAGACACTCATAAGGAATGAATGAGAGGAATCTACATACCTCGTTTTAAAAAGAGAAATTAAACACATAAAGTGGATAAGTATGCAGAAAACATCGAAAAAATGCCACACTGCGCAACGCAACGCCCAAAGTTGGCCAACGGCAAAAAGTTGCACGGCACCGATTTGGGGCTACACTAGGGCAGAGGAGTGAGGGCCAGTCAGTAGGCTAGAACGAGTGGAAAGAGTATCGCAAAGCGAGAGGATCAGACGCCGTGAAAACAAATAGAGCCAAAGGTGCAGCAGCATACAGCACCGGCCGCAACATTTCGCATCGCGTCGCCGCTATCGAAAATTCTCTCGAACAGCCAAACCGAAGCAGCCAGCCATAGCGTGCTCGCTGTGCCGACTCTCGGTCACCCCATATCCCCTATATAGAATTCCGTATCAGCAATATTTATTACTTAGCATTCCCCAACACTGCAGCCAAACATCCTCTCAGTTGTACTACACGGCAGGAGTTACCCATATAGACTGGAGGTGGGGTAAGGCAGAGAGGAGGAGGCTAGAGAAAGAACGTGAGGTGAAAACAAATATGCTAAAGCTATTCCTCATGGAAACTGCATGTTTAGGAATGGAACCAAACTTTTGCTGTATAAATGACACCTATCATTAGGTGAGCACACCTCCCATCTGGTATTAATATTGCTGTCTTGTCAATATTCCACAAACCTTTGTTTTTCTTTTGAATTGATATAGCAGGTCCTAGCTTCTAATATATAGAAATTGATTCATTCGAGAAATTCTTATGAAAAATAGGCATAGACTATTGCAGAAAACTTAAAACTCCCTTTTACAGACACCATGATACTACTCTCTCAGCTACAACGTTAATTTATAATAGAAATTTTGAAACTTGGAGTGATTTCATCGGGAATCTTCTCGGTGAAAGTTTCAAGATCCCTTCCGCGCAAGTTCTTTCCCATTCCCTTGGAAGTTAATTAGATCGCAAATAAGCTCACACAAATGTCCCATCGAACATCCGAGACGCACCAAATTCCACCAACGATTATCACCTTCATTGATGTTCGATTGGATCCAAAACGTAACGTCGCATGCTACTAACCCCTACACCACTGCCATATACGCTCAACAACTACGAATGAGAAAGACACAAAAGTAAAAAACACAAGCGCAGCAACAAGAGAAAGACAAAAGTAAAAAATCGAATAGTTGAGCAACTAAGAAGCTAAAGTTATACAATCACATAGCTAAAATGAGAAAAAGCCTCTTCGCTAATTCATAATTAGCTTAACGGACATAACATAATGATTTCGATTCTCCACCAATTACTTCTTTTATTAGTAAAAGATCTCATTTAGAGTAAAGGTGCTTATTAAAGACCGGCTTATATATATCCGAATTCAGCTATCCTCCCAACTTGAAAACATAAACTCTTCTTAGAACCTATCAATCTCTCCAATTTTCGAACTAAGAATAATTATAGTGATTTCACAAGAGACTGCAAAGAGTGACGAAGACTTTACCTTGTGAAATCCTCGAAGGATGCATCATAGGTGTAATTGGTGAATTCGAATTCGCTGGAGTGGAACGCATATTTGATGGCGATGGCGTTGGTCCGCCCACTGGCGATGGCGTCCAATACTGGAAAAACAATATGAAATCGACTAGAAGACGATCCTCAGAAAGCGGACTTTGAACTTGGCTATTGGCCGGAAACTATACCTTAACAGAGTCTATTACCGTTCAACAAGATCGTCGACACTCACCGATACAAATAAACATGTGTTTCTGATGCGACAACATCATCACTGCAATAAAATTCTTCTATCAAGAGATAAATAAGTAGAACATAACAAACTGCTCCCTACTGAAAAAAGTTACCTACCATAATTAAGAAATGAAATAAAATAAAATGTTGACAATCTCATCGCAATTATTTGAAAAGACGAGAACAAGAAGCGAAAACAAACTATAGATTGCCGGTAGACTTACCTGTTGTTGTTGTTGTTGTTGTTTGTAAGGCGATTCAATCTGTGGTTGACAGCTAGGATTTTGTTTATCCACCACCATATCACGGAGCCTGAAATGACGTTGTCCAATTCCCAAATGCACAAGCTGAATTAATTTGCTTCGTTTTCTTCATTAGCGCCATATATGACAAAAACCAACCGTGATCGGGTCCAAGCAACGATCCAAGGCACTAAACGGAAGCTGCAGAAGCAGGCATGATCGTCGATATGTGACTACCGGGAAAAGAATAAATAACTTCATTTTTTGCCGTTCTTATATGCAAACAATGTAGAGCGCAAAAAGAGATGCAGTTATCCACCATTGATATATTTGGCGCATCTCCCACCTGCCCACTATGGATATCCTATCCTCTTATACTAATGAGGATGCTCTTTGAAAGAATTTTGTGTCAATGCAGGAGTTAATGGAAACAAAAGCTACATATAAAGGTGCCTAAAATAGCTGCACGCATTTGGCCTCAAAGCTAACGATCCGAGTCGATCGACCATTAAGTGCATGAATATTGCGAAGCGACCTACGTTCATTGCATAAATCCGCAGATTAGTCCATTGTGCGTGGATTTAAAAAAAATCCGTTATGATGTCAAATGATTAAGTCAGCTAATAAATAAATGAGCAGCTAATAAAAATTCTCAAAAAACATCCCCAGGCAAAAGACAGGAATGAGAGACCAGGAACGGCAAAACAAAGTATCTAAAACGTTAAACTGCATTATAAATCGGTTATCACAAATACAGCTTCGACTCCGACGGTCTCAGCACCGCAAAGCTATGAAGCTTTCATGCTTAGTTGAAAGCGAAAAAAACAATGGACCAACAACTTAGCCGGATCACAAGTTTCGTCGTAGAAACGAGCTGAAACTCCGATCCAACCGCCCCTACTTTAGAAGGAATAGCATTCTAACGTCGACATTTTTTCGAAGACCGCCTTTCCCGCCCCTCCCTTCCCTCCTTAGGCCAATATTTTCATCAATAAAATTTCACAGAAATAATTGCTTTCAAGTAAAACAGTTGAAAAATGACAAACCTATGTGGATCAAGCTGTCCAAGTGGGCTAGGCGCCTCGTTCATGAACGAAGGGGTACCAACGCCTACTGACACCGGCGTCATAGCCCCGCGTGAATCGCACATCTGCAAAAATTAAAAAATAAACAACTTATGGGTAGATAAAATTTTATGGGCTGGCCATGAAGCACTTATTTCAATTTCAGGTCATCGTCTGCACCGGAAACAGAACTGGAAATACGAGAAGTTGAACAAGCTGCAGATCAAATTCGGCATTGTAGTCACCTGTCGACAGATCCACCCTCCCTATGTGACTGAACCGCAATTCCCGCATGTGGAATTCAGATGCAAAACTTGCAAGAATAAAAAGAAACAAAAAAAGAAGGAAAAATTACTAAATGTAAAAACGAATGATTTTCAAAAATTTGAAACCCTATAATCAGCAGCCGTCCCCGAAAACCTGCATTTCATACCGAGAGAGAAATCACACGCCTATATAAGTTAGTCATTTCTTTGGAAAATAGCTTCAGCTAACATAATTGCAATCAGTGAATAATAATAGCATAAATTATGGCCGCTTGCGGATGAACGAAGTAAATCACCAGCAGAATCTAATCAGAAAAGCTTTATCACTCCCCGCCTCATTCTCTTATCACTGGGCTAACGTCCAAATTCATTCAAAAATTATGACGCCTAAAGCCACCGTCAATCGAAGATTGGGAACATGCATTATAGAACACCCAAACGATATCTTTCGTTTAGTAAGCCACTCCAAAATCGGAAACCCTTCTTTCTTTATCTTCCCCTTCACAATTTAATTCTCAAAAACAAGACACAATACATGTGGCGCATCTATCCAACCATTCCCTAAAAACAACCGCATTATTGAGGTACCGAGCAACATCCAACAAAAAATATTCCTTATTTCCAAATGTGCCCTCCACCTCCTCGATTGCTTCCCTCCCCATCCCTCCAATAAGCTACTGCTGCCTCGACCTTTGCAGCATACCAAAAACCTCATTAGCATATCTCACAATGTTCATTTAAAGAATTAGAAGAAAGCGCCATCGAGAGTGGCACGCGATGTGTTGTTACAATTCCACTTAACAGATCTAGCAATCGCATAAATTACTAACCAATAATAAAGCACACAAAATGTTAGCGTTCACACCTTTCCACAAGAAATTTTTTCCAACGCCATTTAATCGCAAAATATCGCTTAACAACAATAAAATGCCACCTTAAATATGCAAATTTTTGCGTATTTTCAAATGCGCATAAATCTTTTTTCGAATACGGCGAAATTATTTTTGAAATGATTTAGAAAAGCGCTCAATCGTATCGATTATATCCACCAAACCTTGTAACTTCCATGTTTTTCTTTCAATACGAAACAACCGAATCAACGAATCAAAAGACTCATAATCAGGGAAACTCAATGATAGTACACTATGCGTTTTGCAAAATTGAAACTTACACTTTAAAAAGAGTGCATAAAACAAAGAGGATCAAAGATAAAACGCATCAAACGATTAATCAATTGTGGTATATATAAAGCGAATATGTTTACTGGTATTTCCAAATCACAATACAAATGAAAACAGTGAAGATTATGATGATAAATGAATGTACAACATTATAAAATGAGCGAATGAGACTCATCGAAATGTTGAAACCTTCAATGCTTAGTAAAGAGATAAAGAATTCATATAAAATCAAATTCTGCAATTAATTTATGAACCGGAAATGGTTTAGCTAGGTGCATTTCTATCGCGATAAACCAAACAAAGCAAAAAAAAGCAAGAGTATACCCTTACTTGCAAACCACAAAACAGTAATATGCCTCAAACGTCAACAATACTTGCATAAACCGACTAACCGGCAAAATACAACATAGCATCTGCCTTATCTAAATATACAAACTATTCTTTAAAGCTCCTAATCTTTCTATAACCATCATCGCAGTCGACGAGCGTCCTCGAAACATGAAGGAAATGAAATGAAATCTTAGAATTTGATAAATCCTTTATGGAAATCACTTATTTTAATCCAACACACCCTAAGCAAATTACAGTCAGTTGCAAAATAAGCACACCTGCACATTGTCGTCCTACCTAACAACCTACTTTACATCCTTAGAACACACTGATCGCTATCGATCCTGGAAATGGTCAATCGGAATGCTTGTGCCCCACGTGTTTCGATTAGTTTTATAGTATCTTCATTATATTTCTTTCACCTTCTCCAATGAACAAGGGAAATTTCAACATCGACCTCGAATGGTAAAAGCTTTATATTGAAGTGCGTAATTTTGTTCAAACAATTATATATTGCAGTCACTACTGCATGCAAGCAAGCAAAATCATAAGCGGTGCGAAACATACCTCGGTATCCCTCACCACACCAAGAGGTCCATTGTCGGGTGTGCAAGGTGCCGACTGCTCCATCACTGAAATCGTACAACACAAACAATGTGACATCCGACACAACGACACCAACAACAACAAAGACGTGCTTCAGAAGTTAAGGCACAATGCGGCACATGCACTACGAAATGGTACCCTCTCAATAACGGTCCTCAAAGCTCATCTCGTTCAGCCGCAGTCATCATTCTCGTTGAATGTAGAGAAATACTGATATCTGACTAGGCACAACCTTACAGGTAAAAAAACGAAACGCTGACCGTTCGTTTCACAGACGAACTAAGCATTATCCTCAAGTACTACTACCAACTCCGTTATAGCAATCTGGAGAGGATTTTCTTATTATTTTTGCCTCCTCATCCTTCCTCCCCTCCCCAAAATAATTTCGTCTCAAAAAAAAAAAATCACACGTTCCCTGCGAATGACTTCAAATCATAGGACAACATCCAAAGCATCACATGCGGACAGAATTATTGATCAGGCTTCTTCTATACTACGATATTGTTCTATACTCCATACTGCACAAAACACTTTTGGTATAAAAATTGAAACTTCTAACATAAAGAAAAATAAGCAATGCACTGTATTACTTTTTAGGGGATATTTTTATAATCTTATACTTGTAATAACTAAAATTAAGAAGTTGTTCTCAAATAACATAAGGTTTATTTTAACAGTGAGCCATAAAACTCTCTAACAATCGTGTTGAAATTGTAGAGGATTTTGCAATTAATCCTTAATGATCAGTCAATTCGACGAAAAAAAATTAATTAGCACCTCTTCTTCAAAGGAGAAAGCACTGAGTGAATATAAGGATTCATTCCCTCTCGAAGAGGGATCCATATGGAATCAGACAGTCCAAACTCTTCCACAGTGATTCCACAGAGACTAAGAGAGATCAAAATTTTTTACTTATGAGGAAAATTCCGACACAATCAATTTCTTAGTTTTTCATACTGGAGGGTTCCATTCAACGTCAGATTATAAGCCCTTATTGAAACCAATCGCATAAATGAATTTATTTTTCATTTTATTCTGAAACGAAAAATATTTTCATTATTTCGTATTTCATTCTTTTGCTATTGTTCTTAAGGTTTTTACTAAGGAAAATAACTGTTTTAAAAAAATTCAACGAAAATCTAAGAAAAAAAAAACAGGAGGAGCAACTATGAAATACAAATTAAAACAAATAAAAGCATGCACAAGTGTGGAACCTTCAAACGGTATCGAAGAACCAAAATTATTGCAAACAATTTCTTTATCACTATCAATATATTTCTATCTGTTAAGCATATTACTTCATCCACTGCATATTACTAAAGTGTTCTCTATACTAAAAAATATCTACTGAAAGTAAATATGAAGCGAAAAATATAATACAGTGGATTCCGCGCAAATTCATAGTAAATTATAGTACAAAGTAGAACAGTAATTTGGTCATTATATATATGTCATAGTATAGAATAGTAAATTAACCTGATATGTGATACCTGAGAAATATTATCGATGAAACTATAGAAATACATAGGACCAAAATGCTGAATGATCTACAGGAATATTTGAAGTGTGCGAAGAAAAACGAAAGAATTCAAGGATCTTATATATTACGAGCAATTTTTAAATTATGAACTAATATTTCACCAGTGTAGTTTTTGATAAATACTAAGAATCAATAAATAATGCAGAAATAATATGCAAATAAGAGCATTACAGCCTATAAAAATATCATAGCTTTCAATTGCAAATTTTTATAGCGCCGCTTGGATAATTTTGCCGAATTTAATCTGCTAACATAAATCAGAAAATCAACGGAAATGTTGAAAACAAATATACAGTTTTTTTGTATAAATTTCAAAGAAGGAGAGCTGTTTAGGTTATTAGCGTTGAATAGGGTTTCATAGGACTCATAGAAAAGGACATTCCGCGATGGGCCAACATATAAATATTGGAAATAATCAAGCAATATTCCTTCGAATTAATCCCTCTTTCATTCTAAAATTTGGGGGGGGGGGGGGGGAGAAAAAATTAATTCCCTTCCTGGTAAAATTCGAATCAAAGTGATCAGTTTTTAAATGGAAGAAAACAATCAAATCAAGAGCATCGCCTTCTCAATGAACGAGAAAAAACCTCCCGAAATTTAAATCCCTCGTTGATTGCACTCGTGTCATTTGATGTTTCCTACTGCAACTATGTATTTCAACATTTAAAATGCACAACCAATCAATGATGAGGCGAAAATGATATAAGCAGCAATGTAACTTTAATTTCAAGTGGAAATGAAATTATAGTCGTTACACTCTTCGATTTATCCTCCTATTCAAAATTAATGACCTCCTTTTTCACTCGTTCCACCTTAACTCTCTCTCTTACGAGGTTCTATTATCAACGCTGATACATCCACAATAAATGCAGCACTAGCCATGTTAAACGATTTGTTAATAGCCATTATTATAGTAACCATATTACCACACTCAGGTAACGCTCATTCATATATTTCTATGCTCTAAAACAGCATCCGCACAGCACCATCGACTATTTCATTTCTTCACTAAGCCAATATATGCACTAAACTATATGAAGCAAAACTTTATTTAATTACTTACTATATCACCGTCTAAAAGAGTAATATCACTGCACCATCAACGCACCATCACCATAACAGCCAAACACAAAAACAATACCGTTTGCAGACAATATGCCATCGCCAGCAGAGGGCCGCGCGAATTTTACAACACAATATCGAACTTGGCAACTGATCAACAACAACCTTTAAGCGTTGCGAGGCGAAGAATCTTTGTATAGAAGCGCATATACTAAGGCAGCACTATGTTGGTAGGTCACATTTTGAAGGGGAAGGAAGCCGGGGGAGGGGGGAGAGGGGGGGGGGGGGAAATTATGAGAGGAAAGATTGGGAGGGTGGGAGGAAGACAATGGACCGGCCGAAACGATCTAGTGGTACAGCAGCTCGAATATACACCTGCCTTCACCAGTCAGACAGTATATCTCTAGTAGCTGCCTTATTTCATTTCGTTGATAGCTCGCTGTACAAACTTTACGGCCATTCTGCACCGTATCACTAATAAAAGAGCCAAAATGAGCAACTGGAATCATAAATTATCAAAAATAATAAAGGCGAGCAAATAATAAACTCGTATTTTTATCGAACCTCCTTGTACTTTTTTTTTGCAAAACTTGCATTGGCGAAGCAAATTATGGCGATGTGGTGTCTATGCATATCTATGCGTTTGCGTTTTTCTTAAATTTATTAAACGACTTCAACTGACCATTGAAGGTATGGCTACGCGATCCACAGGTCTAATTTACCACCTCGCTATGATCACCTGCTTTACCAATATCCTAACACATCCTGCCAATTCGTAAGGAGTTCTAGGCACCTGCATGTATCAGAAAAAATTAGCACACATTTTTGCAGCCGGTCGGTTTCTCACTCTATGTGGGTCATGTCGCAAAAAACCGCATCATTGGAGGAAAATTTTTGAGCAATTCTTGAACCACTTGAAATATTGGTGCATAATAGCGCAGATTTCATAGTGCGATAATAATTCATGCAACGAGATTCCGAAAGTATCACTGTTGTGGTGGGCGTTTCCAATTCACTTGCATTTGTATTTGACCGAAGCGCTGATAAAAGGGAATCAGGCATTTTTGAGAAAATTTAAATGCCGATAACTTTCGTCGACTTTAATCGAACAGGAAACTGCTGTGGAGCTCATGCCTCGGTTCCGTCTCCGACGTTCACCGAATTGATGTTGCCAAACAGACAGACAGACATACAGACAGATATGTATAGGTGGAAACACGATACCCAACGATGCGCAGCAAAGCCCATGGTTGTATCTTCACAGTGTTCACTGAGTTGACATTACCCAATAGACAGACACTCAGTATGAGTGCAAACATTACATCACATTAATGCATTTTACGAGTATAAATTGTCAGACAGACAGACAAATACAAATACAAATTTACAAAAGAACACCACTAGTAGAATGCCATCAAAGATGATGAGGGTTAAGCGAGAAATAAATTTAATCCTTTCGCCGCTTTTAGAACAGCCGAGTGGAAAAATAAGCGACTTTTTAAGTGGAAATAATTAAATATGCAAATGTTGTCTACTAGAAGTTCACTGCGACAGATCGACTGTGTCAAATTGATGCGCATAGGCAACTAATACTTCGGTCGGCCTCAAAACTATTTACATCACTGACCGACCGGGTCTTCTAATGATTATTCGGCTATAATTAGTCCAAAATGATTGTTTCGCCCATTGTAATTATACAGTTTTTTTAAAACATCAACGAGATTGAGCATAGCACGTAATGGGTTTAGATAAATTCTGCAAATGTTCCTCTTTACCGGTCGGTCTATGAATAAGTCGAAGTGGAAAGAACACCTTAACAGCTGTTGATTAATCGCAGGTAAAAGCGAATCCATTTCATCATATTCGCTCCAATTTTTTCTCTTGTCTTTTCAACAAAAACATATACATAGTGCCCAATACGCTATCGATAGGCTTCATGCTCATAATTGAAATTTGTTATAAGCGCCTCCTTGATAACCTGAATCGTGATAAAATCCATAACGAAGCCTCAATATCATGCAAACGAGGCCGTTTCTTTTCTCGTTTGATAGGCAAAGAATCATCCCAGAAGGAAAACTTCAACTCGAAAATTTATCACGAGAGATCGTTCTCAAAAATCAGTTTGTTCTGTTAGACCAACTAAAGCGGTCGGTTTTTTCTAATGCTTTCATTTGTTTATTGCTAGCCATTATGCAAAAGTAGTATGATCAAAGATTAATGATAGGTGATTAACGATTAAAGCCGCTAGGGGGGAAGAGACAAAGCAATGAAGATGACTATCTCTCTATCTCATGGGTATCGACCGGACTCTCAAGAAGAAAATTTTCCGGAGAACTTTCTTGGAGGGAAATATTCAAATGTAATTTGCATTTGTTATGCAGCTAATTGCTACTTACATTCTAGAGATGTCTGTGTGCAAATGCCCGTGTCGAATTTTTTCTTGCTTCCTCACATTTATTAACTATATATTGCAGTGATATAAAATATTTGTTCGCGTAAAAATATATAGTTTGCAAAATCTATTTAAATATTACAAAATATTTAACACATTTGCAATATTTGCGGAAAACATATTTATTAGCAGATGAAGCAAAATACATCTACTATATTAATTCAAATTAATGACATACATAAGAGGTTGAATAGAGTTAAATTCGGTTCGGAGAGGGATAGAAGGGGAAGCAAGTAAATATTGCAAATTCACTAGATATTTTGCAACATTTCAATATATCTTGCAACAACATTTCAATATATCTTGCAAAACTATATGCAAACTATATTTTTATGCAAACAGATATTTTACATTATTGTGATATATAGTAAATAAATACAAGTAAATACGTTGTGAATACTGGTAAATGCAGGTGACACTTCGAATACAAGTAGCGATACCATTGGATAAATACAAGTAAATATAGCGTAAAGTACAAGTAACTATTAACTATATTTCACAATAGAGGTAACTAATGGTTTTAGATGTTTACGGTAAATCCGGCTCTTGTGAATGAAAATTGCTCAACAAAAAATGAACCAACCGACGTAAGCGCACTTGTGGGATCAAATAAGAAAAACTCAAAGACGATTCGATGTCGGCATTGCCAAAGTCTTGTCTTTGAGGCGAATAAAGCCACTCTTCTCAAAGGTTCTAAATAGTTTTTTGTATTTATGGGAATGAAACGGTTATGGAATATAGGCCTGACAACGAGATTGGCGATGGGACGCACCGCAAGTATTGTGGAAGAGGTCGAATAGAATAGATTAGAAAGGTGGACGGCATTTAACTCTTCCTCACCCCCTTTTAACCCTCCCATCTTGTATTATCGGCCAGGTGTGCCACAGAAACTGCTCGTTATCATATTCTCAGTTCCTGTTAGAGACCCTTGCATTCTCTCACGGAAGTACATTCGCCTCTTCTATTTCGATCACAGTAGAAATTCCATGGTGAATGTGCGTGGTGAGTGCTCCGATTGTCAGAACTTAGCACAACGCAGTCATCGATAGGATATTTCAGTACGTATGTGTTAATACGCCGCCTTTGAGGATCTTGCAGTTCTAACCCCCCACCCCCCCCCCTCCTCTCCATCCCTCAAATAAGAATGAAGGGAATGGGCAGGAGAGGGGGAAGGGGCTTCCTTTTCTAAGACGTTCCCTTATTTGTATAATCAGCTGGATTGATATCTCTAGTGTTAAGCATAATTGTAGTGGAGTTGCAAATATTACAGAGTCAATGGAAATTACATCGGTGGCACCGAATTTGTTCATGCATAAGACGTAATTTTTTGTTTTATTTACGAGGATTTTGCTCAATTTTTTCCCCACTGAAATAATGCTGAAAAAGTTGAAAACTCAATCGGTCACAACTTCCCTTATCCCTCATTCTCCTCTTCATCTCCCTCCCAATATCCCCCTCTTCATATTTCACTTTCCATTTGTTCATATGAATTCAAGGTGCTATAATATTCTGCAAAGAATGCTTTCAAGGAATGAGCATAGTTGGGCGTTGTATGCCTATGTCGGTTGAGTTTTGAGGTGAAGAGCGCGAACTCCGTGAAATGAGTGTCGGAGGAGCAAAAGGCGAATTGAAAGAGAAGATCGATCTGTGGTGGTTTACGGATAATGAATTCCTATTTGATACAGTCGGCTGGCAGACGGTCGATGGAGTCAAGAGTCTCATGTGTGGAGACTGCGAGTTCGGTCCATTCGGCTGGCGTACCGATGACAATAAACGTTTTTATATAGCAGTTGAACGAATGCTCTACAAATAAATATAGTGATGCAGTATCCTTCCCCTCAATTCTCTTCTCTCTCAGTTTCTTTCCATCTCTTCCACTTTTCATCTTATCTCTCTCCCTCCCTCCCTCATTTACTTAACGCAGGCATCCATTTGTAAAGTGCTTCAGATTTTCTAGAACTTAATATAGGAAGTAAATGAAGGTCCGATTCGAAGAATTTTAAATGAAAGATTTGTACAAGGATTCGATTCGATCAAACGTGGATAAATGTGACAACTCACGAACCTTGCTGATCCAATGAACGCCGCTTCAAAAAACACATATCGGCCAAGTTCCCCGTGTGTGTTTTTCCACCTCATCATCACCGATTAAGTTGTAAATATATAACGCGTTTATTCGATGTTAATGACCTCATACTTTCTTCTATTAAGGCTTATTTAAGCACCATATTCTACTTGTATATAACCCCCTCACTACGGTATATCTTTGTCGACATATTTTATGTGTGTGCTGTGGTACGCATCGTAGATTTTCTCGTAGCAATATAGTGGAGTATTTTATTGCAGTGATAGAATTTTAGCGAGCAGCGATAACAAACTCGAAGAATTTGTTGATTCAGCTATATGGAAAATAATTAATGAAAAAGTTTATGAAAAAAGTGAGAGCCAATTTATGAAAGCCTTAGTCGACGTGAAATTAGTGACGAATATGCTATCATTACTGCTTTGAAACATAAGAAGAAAGTACGATAGCAGTAAGTCAACAAGACCAAACCACGCTTGAATTCTCTTATCGCATTCTTCTATTCTTCTTGATGATTGATTCTCTCTGCAGACTGTTGTGCTTTTTGAGTTATTCTTTCGTTACTGTGCAAATCGTATATTACGTTTATATAACATAAACCGTGCGAACAAAAAGTTTCCATGAAAGCAGATTCGCCTAAAATTTTCCTTGAATCAAATAAAAACATTTTTTGCATGCTACATCTTAAATAGAAAATTTTCTTCAAATGTGTTTCGATTTAGCGAAAATAAGTTGCCCTCTAAAAATGATTCCATTTCGTAGAAGTTTTTCCACTTTGAATTGCCAGCCGCTCTGAAACGATATGAAAGCGCCGATGACCATCGCAGTCGTCGTTCCTTCTTCTAATCAGCCAACGAACAATTGTTAATCTTTCATTTAGAAAAACTTTCTCTTCAATTCTAAACTGAGGGCGGGGTGGCAGAAATGCACAACACAATTTTAGAACAAAGGACCCGGTTAAAACTCAGGCTGCAATATTCCAGTGATCTCAGGCTAAAGACTTTCAGCTTGGTACTGCAATTAAGCTGATGCGGACCACGACGGATTGTCCACTGAAGCATTTGTGGTCAACCGGCCTCAGCCTGGTTTCAGCCACCTTTGCACCGCCCATGCCCCTTACTTTCTCGACACCCCAGCCACCATAGCTTATCTCCTGTATCCACGTTGATTTCCTAAAACCAGCTGATCATGAGACTCTCGAGACACTATCATCAACGCATATAATACGAAATGGTTTGTCATCACGGCGCATGAGAAGCAGAGATGAATGTGCAATATAATGGAGCAGAGAAGGACACTTGTCGCTGAGCTATAATCAAAAGAGCAGATCCATGGTGATTTCTCACAAAAGAAACCAAATAAGGTGGCCACCCAGAAATGCAAAATTCCAAAGTCGGCAGGCAGTAGGCGATGAGGGCAATTCGGCAATGCTCTATGATGCAACAGTTGCAGTTTTTGACGACTTTTCGGTAAAAGTGGTACAGTGCAACCTCTAATGAAGCCCAGAGTCGATTACAGTACCAAGGTCACGTACACCATCTGTGGCACAAAGAACATCACATCCTAGCCAGAGAAAATATTCATACCGATAGTTGATATGAAGCACATTGTCTCATTCATGAGGAATGTTAACGGCCATAATTTCGACCATTCGGCGAATGCGTCAAAATCTCCGCACAATACGGAAGTAGTAGGCAAGATCGTGCATGATGGAATAACTATGAACGTTGATCATTGTAAGAACCATTCAAAACTGAACCTGGCAGTAAATTATGAAGATAATGTTGTACTGCGCGATTTGTGTAATGCTCAATTAATGCGATATTGTGCTAGTTTTGAACGACGAAATCGCGTCAAAGTTACCTTCTATGTACATATCTCTATAAATCTAAATAAACGATAAATTTGCATATGTTGAATGGCCACCTTAGAATCATCTCGGAAACTGCACATCAAGCCATTTGCTTCTGCACATCTGTGGATGCATTCCGTTTCTTTGGTTTTAATAACTTGTCGCATTTATTACAGTGGATTAGAAAGTAAACAAATGGAGAAGCATGCTAGAGAAGATAACACAATGTATGCTTTTAAGCCTCAATCACCTGACTAGTCGGTTTCCGGGGCACAAAGAAATAATAAATAGTGCTTTCATGTTTCAGTTAACCTGAAAGAAGACCGCTCAGTATAAAAGATAAGTAATTTTTTAGCACTGAAAATCAATAGTCAATTCCTCCCAACGTTGGCCGAGTCAGTATGAAAGGTGTTCTAGGAGGGCGTCCAATATATCCTCCACTTTAACTGCGGCTTCAACATCCTCCACGATAATCTAAGGAGACAAACAAACAGACATATATGCATATCCAAAACACCATGACCATATATTGTGCTGTTTAGGAGTGATTTTGCTAACTGTACTAACAGCAGACATGCGCATTGAACAATGGCAGGCGGCAAGAAGGGGATTTCTGGATGGGCGAGAGGTTGATGTTGCGTTCTATTCTTTTCTTGATCTGCGGGCATATATTGTGAGTTAGCCAATCCACAATCTTTTCGCTTTCCTCCACTAACACCATTTTAATGCGGCCACTCCATAATTGCCTTTGTGATTCCTGATATATCAAATAGCAACACGATCCTTCCACCACCTGATATATCAAACAGTGATGTTTATTGTTGCAACATATTAGCATTCTCTCTTTAAGAATTTCAATAGCATTTCAGATATCGACGAATTTTCGAAATTATTTTTATTAAACGGTCTTCAGTTTGCAATTCTCCGTTACTGTCTTTCCACAAGCAAAAGGGAATTTCTTATACAATGGCGATCAAGTAGTAAAACGAGCAACGGACAGACACAAGGGAGACAATGCGGCAGCGACGAGATATTGCTGTAGATGTTGGCATGATAGCTAGATGTGCTCAGCGGGTTGCGGTGCTCAACATTCAAGTGACCGTTGATGTTCATTCAACAGGTGACTTATTCGTGACCTTTCTGCTCTTTATGAAAATCGTCCAGTGATTTAGGAACAAATCCCACCGGTAGCAGTTCATGCAGTGCTAACTCGATACGCTTATTGGATGTTGATGAAGCCATGATCACCTGAAATGACCATTCTCTTCTTGTTGATAGGTAGCAATACTGGAATGACTAAGGAATCAAAAATCTTTGCTTCTATGACCTCAGTGTCGAAAAACTTCCTGAAATGAAGGTCACTAATTCGGTCAAGGTCAATAGTAGTGAACTTATCGGTAAATACAAGGAATAAAACGCTGAAATCTTGAATCCTCTTGTTCTAACTAATTCGGTCAAGGTCACCGGAATTGCACATGGATTATGGCTGCGGTGAGGTCAGCATGGTCACTTTAGCCACAGTTTTATTAAGTAAGCGGTTATCGTATTTAAATGGGAAATACTGCAGTGAACATATGGCATCAAACCAAGCAGCAGTGATTAAATTGTGATCTCTCTATATCGGTTAATAATACACGGAATCGAGGATAGATAAAAAGCTGAAATCTTGAATTCTTAACCAGTTTTCATTAATACACAATGGTGAAATTTGCTCAAGGAATGCAGACGAGAGTGAAAAGGTGTGAGGGAAAAGAGGTGGAAGTCTCCAACACTGTGATTCAGGAAAAAGGACGACAAGCATAGCTAGAATCAATTCTTCAGATTTATTCACGGCACTACACTGTGATAGATCGCAACGAACGTTTATTGATTGCTGATATTTTATACCGCCATATTTTCAAAAAGAACAAAAATTACTCCACAGATAAAGATAGCTTTTTATTTCATATAGTTTTTTCTTATTTCACTAAAATTTATTAAGAAAGCATGAGAAGTAATTTTTTCTAGAGCCGATATGCTCAAAAATTCTCTCAAGAAACCTAAGTCATATAACAAAGTGTGCTTTGCATCGCATTGAAAACTAACAATTGTATCGTGTGGCATTCTAAATATTTACTGGATTATCAGATTGATTGCTGAGTAGTCAAATTGAAGTGATAAAGCCAGCAGATCCGATAAGGGGGCTTAGTTTCTTGTTTCAGTGTTCACAGTCATAGTTCTATCACGCTATGCAAGAAATCAACGGATATATATCTCGGTCAAAAATGTAAGGTAATTGGCAAAATACTTATTTACTTGATTTTTTACTAAAAACTTTCTCACTAAAAATGTCGGATATCATAACGTTTTTTGTTTTCATCTAAAACTATTGTTGTAACTCCTATTTTCAACAAAATAAATATGCTGCATTCAAGTGTGTCTGAAATGAAGTCTGACTATGAATCGCAGACCATAGATCATAGATGAAACTACACTTTTTGTAAATTAACTAAGTTCCAATCACAGAAGTCACTTGAGCACTAATCTCTTAGCATTTGAGATCTGGAAGCTAAATCACTAGCTGAAACTGCTGAGCAGGAAAAGCCAATACCACAGCAAACAACTATAGCCGTTGATTGTTGTCAAACGTTTTTCGCGAACATCACTCGTGGATCTCCCACCTGTTCTACCTGCATAATCAATACAACACTATTCGATGAAGATGACTCCTCTCTAGAGATGATAGCATGAATAAATGATTGGAAGTGTGGTTTTAAAAAGAACCGGGATATCTCCAAATTCGATGAGGAGTTGCCGACATATACCGCAAGGAGGAGTCGGATCCGAGCATGCAGTCGCGACTGCGATTGCTTGGAATTTATTGTGTCCTTCTGCGATCGCCCTTACCACTGCACTTCGTTCTGCGCATATCGTGCAACCATATGAAGCGCACTCCACATTTCCTATATAATCCACATTCTAGTCGATAGCGTTCATAATAAAATTGAAATTGATACTTAGAACAGTAAAAGATAAGACGACTTAATTCTTTAATTTGTTGTTGCTTGGTTTAAGCAGAAATAATGCAGAGGAATAGAATAATTTGAGGCAGAAGTAATGGAAAGGAATAGAATAGTTTAACGTACGAGTAATCGAGAGTAATGGAATAAAAATAAACATGTGTGATAAGCATTACAAGTATAATACTCTCTATTTCAATCATAACTGTGAGGCAATATGATGGAAATATTGTCGAATGCGAACTAAAGTGGTTATGAGTTCTCTTTGTGCAAGCATCAAACATTTAATTTCCAATTGTTCAGTTGCTCCCGCTAAAATATTATACATGATCAGCTAAACTCAAATGGAAGAGAAAAGTACACTTTATAAGATTGGAATGAAACATAAATATTCATCCATAATTTATGGCTTTCTTCTTTCACGTTGTCCATGAAAGTAACTGCAATTTCCTTTAGCATACCTAAGCTATTTGCTGCTTTGTGCATGAATGCTTGTGATTATGCGTTATACTGACAGCGAAAATCTTTAGCTGCAACCAAAATCTCCAGCTGACTATTATTGATATCAAGAGCATTACCTGTAGAACGTGTAGATGCCAGCTGTCCATAATGAAAGTAAAACATTTCAGGTATTATATATGGGCTCATTTGTAATAAAATCATTGTGCAATAAGAAATTAAATTGCACACCACCGGTTATGATTGTACCGTCTTCAGTAAGCAACGCAGCTCCAACTTGAAATTTGCTATAAGGGCAATAAGCTCTCTCCATTGCTTTTTTCGCAGCTTCAACTAATGCGTCCTTGTTTATCGTCATTGTACTGAAAAGGAATTATTCACAGTAACGAATAGGAATTAATTGCAGTCTATCAAATTAGCAAATTTCAGAGATATCTCCTCGAGTTATATATTCAAATAAGAAATCGATAATAGGAAGTTAGAACTAAAGAATTTTATTTATTGCAATCACTAAATATATAAAATGAATGATTTTAGGTTGATCTGTCACGGTGATAAAGAATCCAATCAAAATTTAAAACATCAATGAAATGATATTGTTGTACAGCTGCCGATTTGCAGAGAAGAGACGACACGAGTCGAAGCGAAGTTTACTCAAACAATTGGGTAACTGAACACACGTCGGGTAAAAAACCCATCAATATCACTGAGTGAACATGCACCATGGTTAGGTTTGAATTACGCAACTACAGAAATAGAGGAACAGTGAAATATTATGGGGCAGAGAAGAATAGATATCACCGAAGTCGATCTATGCAAAATTGAGTTGCAAGACGATCGTTCACCACAACAGATATCAATAATAGTCAAATAATTTAACAACAGATTGCCGATGATATTGTATACTAATGATAATAGTGCAGTTAATTATCGCACCACAAATAATTCTATTATTACTGTTTTTGAGTGTAAAATTTACTTATATTCGATTATAATTGCTCGTTAGTGTTGATAAGAGATTGTATACTTCTATTGTCGAAGGCGAAGTAAAGAGTTGATGCAAATTATATGATTGAATATGACTTAATAAACGATTATATTTAAGGAATAGAATTTTAATTGATAAATTTAATGAATATTTATTGATGTGACAACAAGTAATGTAAAGATGTGAATGTGTGAAAATGTGCTCATAAGAGATAAAAATTTGACAAGTGCGAAGCAAGAACACCTTAAGAGTGTATCGATCGTAAAATCTATTCATTATACAAATTCTACTGTAAATAGAGAGTAATTAATTAAAAATTCCATCCTTAGTTAAAAAATTGTTTTTGATTGATATCGCAATTCATTGTATTTTAAAAGTGGATCGTTATTAAAATTAACTAATTTCTTAAAAAAGAAGAGATAAATAGATGCATTTCTAAGCGGTGAATGGCGCAAGTGCTTCATGTTGCAAAATGTTGTGTGTTCGATTCGCTTTTAACACATACTCGTATCCTCTTTTTTTTCCACGCAAAATTATTCGTTCAGCAATATAATAACCAAATAGCCTAAGAAGTATATATAAGAAGCGAGGTGGAAGTGAAAAGTTCAGTAGTTTAACGAGAAAAATTGTAATTCTACAAACAAACGTTTGAGCATTGACCAGTCGCTTTCCGAGCAGAACTCTTCTCTGCTCAGCTATTACTCCAATCTATAACTAGTAACATTCCCCAAACTCTTCTATGCCAGTTGCCAAACGTACAAGGTAAAAAGAGCTGTGAGCGAAGAGAGCAGAAACAGCGGATGGGCGATGATGTGATGGGAAGTGCAATGTGGCATGATAGATACGTGTGAAACAGTCGATATTATAAGGTTCATTACAACATCTAGCCGTAATGGTGAACGTTTTTTATTATGTGGGCACACACTGCTCACAGACACTCAGCTGAACACCGTCGATCGCGTTCATCGTACGGTGAAGGAGAGAAAAATTTTTGCTGAAGCGAAAGTAATGGGAAAATTTTTTGTATAGAGCTGGAAGCAGTAATAAATTTTATGTCAACCTGATAGCTGACAGAAATCATAAGGTCATGTTTTTACGTTTCTTTGACAGTATGTTAGGGGGGGGGGGCGTGGATGGCCTGAAAAGAAGTAGAAGTAGACAATCACTCTCACCTTTCCCTCATAAAGCTCTACCTTGATAGGTTTTTTCTATCTACATTCTTGTGTGAAGAGCTCCGCAGCTGTTATAAGGTATGACTATACATTTTTCAGACAGTGCTGCAGAGGAAAATGCCAAACAATTATGAAAGTGGGGTATTGTCGTTGTTTCTAACTTAGACTCCTTTTAAATGCAACAAGACAAAAAGTGTAGTTGTTCCCCATCCTGCTTCCATTAGGATTACCGTACTTAATTATACATTTAAGTGTCTTCTTCCAAATCTCATATACATCTTTTTATGACCATTTTACTGGTGGAATTCACTAGAACCGAAAGACGAGTAAAATCGAATGATTTTAGAAGTGATGTTGGACGATACGTCAGAAATCCCGATTAATAAAGTTATATGAAATCCTCAATCGACAAAGTAATATGAGCTAGTGCTCTAATCACCAAGTGCATCAGAAATTTTTGATTGATTTTGTTGAAAATTGTCGAAGAAACACATTGACTTTTTTTCATTACTCGTGGTACTGTTAAGCAACTCAACAATCACACAGTGCAACTACGTAAAGCCTTTAGTGGTTTTGAGTTGAAATGATATCCTCATTAGTTGAAATGATGTTGAACGAATTGTACGATACACTATATATTTCTAGACAATGCTTGAGAAAAAAAAGTTGAACTCGTTCTTGAAAAGTTTTTCGACGTTTCAGTGGATGCCTTTTAACAGCCGGGTGCAAATAAGCTGCCTTTAAGTATCTGTTTCATTTGTCTATTGGTCGGTTGCATTGCGACGATCCTCGGTTGAATCGCTATAGATAGTTTTTAATGGAGACCTTTAAGCAACCGAGTGGAATGGATTTGCTTTCAAATATGTGCGTCACTTGTCTATTCGTCGATTGGATTGTGGCGATTCCCGTTTGAATTGCTAAACGCAGTTCATCTATCACTAACTTCTTCAATCGTATTCTTCATCACCGAGATAAATTTTGACGATGAAAGAAAAAGATTTTTTCTCGAACATTGCTGAGAATACTCGCATTCTTAATGGCTACAAATTACATTTTCAGCCAATGTATTTTAAGAATTTGTGAGAAATAATTCGTAAAAGTGATCCGAAATTTTCACGAAAAAATTGACGAGTGAATTTCAAAAATCTTCAAAAATGATGCGAAAATCGACATCGTTATGAACAGCTAGCTATCACCAAAATTAGTCATGACAATATATAGCGCAATATCTCGTATCAACATATAAATGCCATAGAAACAAACAATGGTATTGCAAATTGGCGATGAATATTGCTCTCGTCATATTACAGAGAAAATACGATATTAGCATTCGCGATAATTCATTTCTGCATATTGCAAAACTTGCAATCTCGAAATTCCATCATCTAAGAACAACGTCAACTTTTTCTAGAGATCAAATAATACGCATCGATAAACAACATTGCACATTTTGCAATTGCAAAGCAGTTTGTGGTACAACCAATACAAACACTTATCGCATCTAAATTCGTCAATATATTTCTCCTTATTAAATTGCAACACCTCTTTTTCTATGCACTTTACATGAGAGAAAATCCAATTTGTTTTGAAAATAAATTCCCACCTCAAAAGGTTTTTGCATACTTTCAGCGATAATGAACTAACTCGTTGTATTTAATGATGGACTTACTATAACGATGTATTGCACTAATAAAATCACGAAAAATTTTCTCCTCTAAATTTGTATAAATTTATGCAAAAATTTTCACCAAAACTCATCATTCAATCAACAATATTTGAATAGTGACACTAATTTCTCAATGCATCCTTTTGCTTTCGTATCAAAAAACATTTTAATCATTTTCATTGATTATATTTAACGAATTCTTATCGAAACATTTTCAATACAATTGAAAGTTGAGAATTTTTTGCATAAGAAATTATATTACATAGGTTTGTTTGTTCTAAGGAAACATTGAAAAAAGGTATGCTTAAGAGACAAACTTGGACTCTACCTTATCTCGTAGATTAAAAAAAAAAGATTTATTCCAATTACAGCAGTGGAATAAATCTTTAGCAACTTACCATCATTAGAACCCGTTTAGTAAACAACGACTATATTTAAAACATTGATTGTATTTTAAGTCATTCAAATGCGAACTTATTCATCACCACTTCAAAGTTTAGCACAAAAAAAAAGAAACAAATGGAACCATCGAAGCAGTTCGTCATTTCATAGCAACAAATTTCCTCTCATTATTTGAAAAATTTTATTTCACAGCAATTTTATTTTAAAAAATACTCAAAGTAGTTGTTTGGAAATGTTGGAGCTTTTTATCGATTCGAGTTTAGTAAAGAAATTTTAAAAATTTCTGAGAATTCATTGTCGAATTCTAATTTCATCTCAAATTTTCTTCAGTGTATTTTCGTTTGCGAAATGAACTCATATATAGATGTTATTGAAGCAAAGAAAGGAAGCAGTTATAAAAATTAGTTGGAACGTTTTGGAATGGCTGCATATCTTTGAATTTCATTTCAAACGCATAGCCAAGACTTTAGTTCGTTATGATGGTTGAAATCGATCATAACTCTAAAATAAAGACAAAATAAAGACACTGACACGCTCTACAATTAAAAACAAATGATCAAGGGACATTTGCGCCATCTAGAATTCCAGTGCGATTGTAAAAATGAAAAATAATATTTTCTTCTCGAGAAAAACGCGTTGCAATTTAAAAATTTTCTGTAAAAATGACCACAATAATTCGACGATTTCGAATATACATATAATCCCAGCATATCTAAATTTGCATTTTATATCAGCGACTACAGATCCCTCATCTTGGCTGTGCATTTATAACCTCATTTATGAGCCATTTCTATGAGGATCAATTTGAAATATAGTCAGTTCATAAGGGTTCGATCGGATATTTTCTCGTTGTGCAGAGTTGATGGGCCAATATTTTGCGCTTCTTTTACCGAATAACTGTGAATTATGATTTGCACTTTGGCGTTCATCCTCTGCAATTAATCGTATTGGTATCCGACGAATAATTACTGGTTGATCGGGTCCATGTTTTGGCGCCGATATCTTTAGTTTACCATTGTGTGTTATTTGTGAGGCTAATTCATCGATGCGAATATCGTGCGGTACATCAATGTAACGCTTAAAACGTCGTGTTGTTTTACTCTCCTTGTTATCGTCGCTACTTTCTTGATTGCCCTCGACGATCAGCTCTCTGTCGGTCTCATTTAAATCCACCGATAATTCGTTTGGGTGGAATTGTGAGACATCCATTTCGAATGTGAATTTTTTATCATCGTCCACCACCTGAAAATTTCAATTAATTTCAGTGATTATCTTTAATTTCAGCGAGAATTTAAAATTTAAATATATTCTCCACACCTTTTGCAATATCTCTTGATATGTTTTTGTTATAATATAATTACATCGCTATTGCTTCAGTATTCCAGTCTGTCACCGAATGAATATTTCGAAAAACAATTTGTTTAATTTAATTACGTATATATAATTTAAATGCAAAAAAACGTTGAATATGCTTAATATGAGGTATTATAAATTAAGTGAATATAAACAGGAAATGAAAAGGGATTTAAACGTTGAGAAGAAAAAATTTCCCCAAGAATAGAGCATTTGAGCTTTCAACCATAAAAACATAATAAAGTCACCGCATAACAACAAAAAGGTTTTGCGTGGAATTAAAAAATTATGAAGAGCTAGTGAAAAGTTTCGTTTTACAGATACGAAGTACCATACTTACCCAATGACTTAGCATTTTTTTGTTGCTCTATGCTCCTGAAAGCATTTCAATTTTCACTTTCTTATTTATAATCTCATAACACTTGATGAGTATATCAGGCCGAACAACAAATACAATAGACAGCGGGTAGCATTCGGAGATTTTTCTTCAATAAGACAATCAACTCACAGAGCGGCCCAAGAAAAATGTTGGAAAAAAAGTTTTATGGCTGTTCAAATTTCTCAGTTTAAAATGCTTGCTGCGCCATATGAAAGCTATCATGTGAGATATTGAGGGGAAAAATGTGGGAGAAAAAGAAAAATATAGAAGCAAATAATGGACTCTATCAGACCTCCCTTAGCTATAGGCCGACTAATTATTGGGGGAAGTCAAAAACAGTTATGCGGAAAAACTCATTACGTTATAATTGAAAACTTGGGAAACTCAAACAGATCCATAATTCATCTGAAATCAAGTGGAACTCATGTCTCTGCGAAATTTCATCTAAAACGATGGATTAGTCCAAGTATTGAGAGGCTAATTTTATGATTGATGCCAGCAAAAAGCTGGCCTTAGAGCTTCATCCTCCATTCTAATTCTTCATCCTCTCCCCCCCCCCCCCTTGGTCCCCATGAAAGAATCAAGAACCACGAAAAATAAACAAACTGCCAAAGAACAGCAGTTCTTTTGTTACTTGCTCAATTTGCCGACTTCATCGTATAAAGTGGATGCGCTAATTACGGAAGTCCGAATTTCCTTCGACTTCTTCACTTCATCAAAAAAAGTTGCACTCTCTTCGCCAACTAAACAGCTTGTAGCGAAAATGGCGTTGAAGATTGTACTCCATTTTAGCGTTTGAAAGTTCGCTTTTATTTCTGCATCGAAGGAAAAAGTGATAGTTTAACTTATCGCCAAAAAGCTGCTTAAGGCAATATTTTAGCCACTTCCTCACTAAAGAGAAAATATTTAATCAGCTTTAGGTAATGCTTCAAACAACTCAGCTCCTAAGAAATACTGAACGCTGTAGTGAATAAGTTTCCGGGCGATCCTCTGTTGATCGTTAGGTGGAAAGAACACAAATTGGCGATTTTATTTTGATGAAAACACTATGTGAACAATTTTTCATAAGATGATGCTGAAAATTTGCCAACACCTGGAAGTAAGGTGCTTATATATGGCACAAAGATGGCAATCGGTATTTAAGAGGTAAAGTTCTGTATATTTGATGCACTAACAGTTTTGAAATTTCATGCTTTGATAAACTGGTCGCTTTTCCATTTTTTGCCATTGGAAAGCCGCTCAGTTTTGGGTGCTTAGCTGAGTCCGATCACGAAGAAACTCTTGCACATATCAACATTCATAACTACAGCATTGTTTTGAACATAAGCTTTAAGGTCTCGTCTTTTACTTGGTGAGGAGGTTTATGTGAGAAATGTATTTCCATTCAAGGAATGATTTTTTCATCGCTTATTTCCTCTTAACCTAGTGCTTATTTAATTTTGTCTGGAGTAGCAAACCAAACGTTGATGACGCATATTTTATTGTGCTACTACGCTTTTAAAGAATTACAGTGGAAAGTTTTACCGACGGGTAGCCTGGATTGGAAATGTTTGCATTCAAGAATGGCGTCAATTTTTTAGTGTATCCATATAGATGCTTCAACTAAATAGAGCTTATTGAAACTGCCCCTTTATTCAGGGCTTTTTAGTCATGAGGTAAATACATCAAATAGATCGAATTTAAACATAACGTCGATTTTGAAATTTTTGCAAAGGCGAAATGAAAAAATATTCACTATCAGTCATATTTGGTCAGCCAAATAGCGCAGCTAGCCGTTTACTAATAGTGCATAATGGTACATAAAAATAAGATGACATAATGAACTTATTTTATGTGGTATATAGTAGGCATAACAATAAAACTAATGCTTCCTGCTCACTGTTATTTATAGTGAATCTAGCGAACATTTGAAGGTGAATAATTAAAGGATGTGGGGAGACCGCGGAATTGCAATTAAAACGATCAGTGACAAAATGGAATAATCCCCGTAACAGAACGGTCAAGTCTCGCTTCTTCATCAGCACCCTCCTAACTATAATTTTCCAGCAGATTTCCATTTTCTAGGTCGCCTTCTCGAATTAGATTGTTCACATAAAAATTCATTGCTAGCATATAAGTATCTCTATTAATTACAGCAATTGATCACCACATTGCTCCGAATAAACTCGTTAACAAATTTTTAAACGAATCCTCATTGAAACGGTGGAATTTTGCTTAGAATATCCTCCTCAAAAAGTACAACAATAAATGAAGTTCCAAAGCATAAAAGTTTTTTTGTGCAACTTTTATGAAAAATAAGAAAACAGCTTACTGAGAATGAGAGTTACTTTTTTCCTTCAAAAGTTTTGATGACCTAGGGAATGGGAGAGTCTTTTAATTATTTGTTAGAGAAGGCGTGATTTTACTGAATTTATAAATAAAAAAGGAAAGTGTGGTAAAGCAAAACCTCGCCAAGAGTGGTACCAACGTTGCATTCACGCATGACGGGTTGTTCGGTCCAATAAGGGGCTACTTTATGAAGTGGATAGTCAAAAGAACGCATCGTATCACCGAAGAACCCACTGAAGAATTGCCCAGCCGGGGTCATAACGAACGACGATGAAGGAATAGAGCAATTATCGAAGGATGATTCCTCATCGCCGGATGTTTCACGCCAACGTTTCTTCTCTCCAGAAAGCTTTTGTCCACGCATTGTTTGACCTAAGGCAAGGTGAATTTTACAGTTCCATTCTCCGCACTAATCACTTTCATGAACGCCCATAAATAATAAGATTGCAGAGTAATACATCCATATTTCAGGTGGTCCGAATGTCCACATAAATTTGCTAAAAAAGGGTCATATTTTATGATACGTGGATGGATGAAGAAAAAGCGGTCATCTATAAAGCATATGCTAAATTTTTGGCGCATTTAAATGGCGATACTTCCTATTGAATTTGATGGATCAATTTGAACATTGGTATAAGAGGTCACTACTTTATACATAGGACATCAAATGCCATAACTTGAGCCTGATCGGTTATCTAGTTGAAAGTGCCCGACAGGCAGTAAAGTGTTCAAATGCACAAGCACAGACAAGAGACACTGTAATTTACAGAAGTCTATAAAACGCGAAATTGACCTCCTTCAAATCATGACATTGTTCATTCTCTCGTTCGAAAATTCCAATTGGGATAATGAATCATTTAATTTATTGCGGTAGGAAAATATTTTTCATAGAGTAAGACGAAGGGGACATTGAATTAGGAATTATTTATTGATGGAAATTGAGAAAACGAAATATGCCAAACTTCAAAAAATTTATTTGTTTTCCACTGACGATCACTTCCGGCAATCGAGAAAATAATCATTAAATTACTTCGATTCTCGAAAATTTCGACGTTGTCAATAAATATTTGATCGATCGTTTTCTCTTCAGCAATTTTATACTCGTCGAGTTTTTAGAGAATATCGCCGATAGGCATTTGGACGATTAGTGATGATCATTCCGGAGTTTGAATATTCTAAACGGTATTTTACTTCTCATGAACAGCGCAAGGGCCTTCCGTCTATAACTCTCAACAAAAAATGGCGAACAAGTTTAGTAGCACTTACATGAGACGAAAACATGTGATGCATATATATATATATATATATATATATATATATATATATATATATATATATATATATATATATATATATATATATATATATATATATATATATATATATATATATATATATATATATATATATATATATATATATATATATATATATATATATATATATATATATATATATATATATATATATATATATATATATATATATATATATATATATATATATATATATATACATTAAACGCCGTTTAAATCACATCGACTTGAGCAATGAGAAAAGTGCACTCATTTCCGCTCTTCTTTTTGAATCATTATATATGCAGGAATGGATATTCTGGTATATAAAAGAAAATGTTTGACGCATAAAATCGGTCAAGAATTTTTGCGTTTAGGAGTCGGCTAAATCGTTTAAAAATGGTTTAAAACGTTATCACAGTTTGTGAAAAATTACTTCCAACAAGGAAAAAAGTGTCTTTATGGTTAGGTGAAGCTGAAATGATTAAGGAATTTTCAAAACCATCAGAAAAAAATCGATGAAAAACCAAGCATATTAGACAACGCAAATATGAACATTCAATGTTAAGGCGAAATCCGTTTCTTTTTATCCTTTCTTGTTTGAAAAAAGTGCTATTTTCTATTGTTATTCAAAAATTTTTAATGTTTTTGGTGTTCAATGCTAGCAAATTGGCAACATGCTAGCAACGCAACGAATACAGCAACTCTCTAAAATCTCTAAATTAGCGTTGAAATAGCACAAAACGTAATTAAACATGAGAGCATTTGAGGCGCTAACAGATAACTGTGCAAAAGTTGCTGATTTAACCACTAACAACAATCGATTCACAACGGATGAAAAGCAAACGGCATAGCTGAAACACTCATCACAGACAACCACAGCTTCACTGCTAAGCGTCATCATCAAGCGCCTCACCACTCAGCCACACACGTATACACTGAGTGCTCTGCCAGAAATTATTTTCCGCACTTATTCAACTCATTAAAGTGCCTAAACTGCTCAAATTCTTCATAAAGGTTACTCATTTATCCATGAACAAAGGACTGATGGAGGAGAAGAGGGAATAGGGAGCATGAAAGGGAAGAAAAAGGATCGAAGGAAGCGGAAAATGAAAGCTCGCTGAAGCACTTACTTGGTAGCGTGCCCCCCGAGAGAAAGATTTCCACTGTAGGACGCGTAAGACGCGTAAGACGTCCACTTCCTTTAGCACATTAGATGTTCTAAAGTCTTAGGTAGAGAGGATGGGGAAGAGAGGACGGAGGGGGGGGGGGGGGCGGGAGTGGGGGGGGGGGGTGATTTCCTTGGATGTATTATATCACTTGCCTCTTAAATGAAGACATGAAAATGAGAAAAACAGAACCAATTCCTCTCAGCACAATCTGCTCCATTCGACTTAAAGAGGAAAAGCGCTTTCAATAAGCAATGCTCGACACTTTAGCGTTTTTAATCAGCTGATCGATAAGCGATAACAACAAACCGATCAATCCGAGTCTTAGCACTGATCTTTCATCATTACTCTTCTTTCTCTTCTCTTCCTTCGCTATCTGCAATCGACAAGTCCGTACTTCAAATTGTCACGATTTTCACGTATTTCCCATATTCTCAATTCTTTTGCAGCAATGACAGCATTTAAATCTTATTCATTTTTTGATCGCATCTCCATACCTGTTAAAATCCACTTTAGGTTGCTAATATGTTGATAAGAAGGATACATGTTGCACAAGTGATGCACACAAGGAGATGGGGGAGGAGGAGGGAGCTCCCTCCCCTTAGAGATGGGGTTAGGAGGAGACGGGAGAAGCGTTAATACATGGGGAGAGGGAGATGTTAGGAGGAGACGGAGAAGGGTTAAGAGATTGCATAGGTGTTTTATGCACATACGATAGGGCTGAAAAAGAATTCCAGCGCAACCTTTTTTCAATAAGAACCACCATCGAACAGGCGCGAAATGAACTTAAATTTTGCAGTTCCATTTTCACTGAGTCCCGAGTGGAGCCAACTAGACCGACAAACAAAAAACAAACAAAAATAAGGACAGACGCCTAGACATGGCACCGTTATAATGCGCTTTGCAAAAATGCAAATTAACGCAAGAGAATATCAAACATTGGATTGTAAAGCAAAAATGATTAGAGAATATACATTAAGCGCATTGAAAAAGTGCTAATTTAGCCCGTTTATTTGCGTATTAAATTAGCATTTAATCGGTTGAGTCGTTCTTAATCTTACCACAAACAAAGTTTATGCACATAGCGTGACCTCATCAAACGATTGCTGAAATTAATCACTTTACTAGCAAACTACTTCCGTTAAAATTTTGTAAATTTGCATATTTCGTTACGTATGAGAAATATGCAAATAAATTTTTATATTTTGCGAGACGACAATCGAATGATTTTATTCATTTGGTTACATTTCATTTTTTCTGGATTCTTCCAGCCAACAAAATATTTGCAGTAGCGTTACAAATTTTGCAGTAATTAAATTCAAAAATAATTGACCATAATTTAGCATAGAATTCATTGGGTATATGAGAAGTTTACCTGTGAAAAACTGAGACGAAAGTGTTGTCAGTCGTTGCAATATTTTGATGACGAAATGTAATTTCAAGTTCGGCACCACAATGGTGCAACGTTTGTCCCCAATAGAAAGAATAGAGAGAGAGAAAGATAGAAAGAGACACTCTTCTGTAAGCGATAGTGATTCATTGGAAATGAACGACGAGCAAATTTATGCGACACAAAAAAAAAATTGCAGGAATTTTTGAACATTAGTATGAGCAAAATTTTTGAAAAATTGTATATTCGAAATTCTAACAATTTCTAAGCATTTCGATTTGTTGATAAATAAATGAATTCTCAAATCGCTGATAGAGCGGAAATGAATTAATGCAAAGAGACTACAGTTGTGGCATCATTTCGACTATCTCAGTCAATCATAAATGAACTGTGGAACATATGTTATTTATTAATGAACTAGAATTTTATAATGCCTGAAGAAGAAGTTGGATTATATGACTGCCCTATTTTGAGGCATATTTCTCACTATCTAAAACAAATAATTTAACAGTGAACCTACTCAATTCAAGAGTGGATTTAGTCTCGGTCATATAAATCTGGCTTGGATCACATAAATTTGGTCGGGATCATACAAGTTAGGTGGGGGCATATAAACTTGACCGCTTCACATGAATTTGGCAAGGAACGCATAATTTGGCAGGAGTGTCATAAACTCAGGCCGAGACACTATCAGACCGGAGTTTTATTCGACCAATATGTTTTAAAAAAATAATAAGATAAGAGTGTTAAAGATGTGTTGAATATAATAAATGAATGCATGCAAATGAATGAACAAATGAGAAGCAAACACAAAACGGCATCTCCGTTATGTGGAGGTGAGCAATGTGGAAAGCCGCAAAGCAGTGTACAATCAGCTTAGCTGATTGCACGTGTGATCCAATGTAAAAATACAAATAAATGCACGTTGCATTTTAGTAATGAAAAAAAATAACTGTAATAATTTTAAACACTATAAATTTATAAAATGGCATATAACTATTCAAATTTTGAAAATCGAATCAAAAGAAAGAGACTTTTTTGTGTTTGGAGATAACTTTAAAAGGAAAATTGGTAAGAATTAATCGTAAATAAATGGGAAAAAAACGAAACAAATAAGCGTAAAAAAATTTCTTCATATGGAATTTCGGCAGAACAGTCGATTGAATTATGCGCAAATTTGAAGAAGAAATTCATCGAAGAATATAGCGCCTTTGAAAGATAGTTGTTTGTTGTTGTATTCTTTTTCAGAGCATGCCCTCCCCCCTTTAATTTCTATATCTGCTTCACTCCCTCCCCTTCGAAAAAAAATCGTTTAGTTAATTAACTTCTAAATTGGAAGAATTAGGGAGCTAGACGAATAACAACAAAGCGCAGTAAGTTTTTTTACTGTTATTGTCGACATTCGAATGTCCAATGAAACGCTCGTCGAATATAATTGTTTCGCTATTCATGGTCTCATTGACTCTTCATTCGATGTCAGCGAACGTCAATACGAATTAGAAGCAAAAAAAAAACATTTCTATGCTACTTTCGAGTGGAAAAAATACCCCATGCGAAGAGTTCGATCTCACGATGGCGTAAAGGAAGCGCGAAAACTCAGAAGCTGAAACTCGCCTAAGTTCAGCAAAAGGGTACGTAGATGGGTGCAATTTCACTTTTTGAGAGTGTCAGAGGTGAGCGGTTTTCTAGCGCACTCTTTAGAGTGATAGGGTTTTTAAAAAATTCCATTCTTTCATTAATGAAAACAATTTTTAAAGTTCGCCTGTTAATTTATCAGTAATTCCAATCGTATCCTTCAAGTGGAACGCTGCATTTGCTCACTACTGCAAATTAAATTAATGCAAATATCCCATTTTCTATGGCCTTAGGATAAAGTCACACCCCTCGAATGACATAACAACATACAATTGTAACTTCACTTATTCTTCAAGCCTTTCTTATATTTCGAATACGTAAACACTTACTTTTATCATTTTTTGAGCTGAAAGAGTACTTAAACAAGTTGTAGGAAAGTTGAAATATTTTCTGCTCATAGTAACTAATTACGGGCACTTAGGCACGGTATTTGCTCACATGATAATATCGCTTGTAAAAGTTTCGATTAAAAGACGGCACAAGTGCTCAACTTTGTGAATAGTATAAGAAATCAATACCGATCAAAAGTATTTGAATTGATTGCACATCTGAGCAATGTTATTGCTAATATGTTGTAGTGCTGGAAAATGTTTTGCTTTGCTAAGGTTTTTCAATCTATCTCATTACTCAGCTTTAACTCTGACATACTTTCAAAACTGCGCTTTAATAGGCCTAACTAACGAGGTAAATTTAAATCAGGTCATTTGGAAACGTCTACAGATAAAGATGGGGAAGCATTCCAGAATAGTTGGTATGACATTTACTTTTGATAATTTGTATGAAGAATCAGCAAATGAGCGAACACGTGTTCTGCATTCAACGATTGCAAAAGTGAAAACTGAACAAATTGCAGTATGCATGCAAAACTTTTTTTTCAGCAAATTCAGGCGATTATTACATCGTCGCAAATTGATGGATCTTCTTGAGTTTGATACAGGACGGCATCTGATGGCAGACGTTATCACACCTGAACTCAGTATACCCAACTTCTGTCGTAATCCAGCTGAAATCAGCAGACACACAGAGAGACATGAACACACATACATTTACTTGTTCGATCAACAGCATAAGTATCGCATTCAGTTTGACACGTAAGTCGTTCCTTCGTACAACGATGCTTGCTGTAATCGACCACCTCGCCGATGCCTTCGCCTCATTGCATCTAAAATAACACAGGCGATATGCAAACCACATTTGCGCTGCAATGCGGTTGTGGTTGAAGCGCAGTCCATTCGTCTCATTTTGCAACGTTTTTGGTTAGCAAACAATACGACGATAAACTCGTTGAATAGAAGACCTCTCGATCCAGACATCGGAAAACCAAATACTTCTGTTAGAGGAAGATCAGGGTAAACAATAAATTAAAGGGCTTAAAATTAGTGTAGTCAGAGTAAAGCGAAGTGCATAGCATTAAAAAAAGTGAGAACTTCTATGAGATTGCATTGGGTCATTCGGATGATTTGATGAAGAGTCGTTGAAGCTGTCTATTGGCTGATTGCCTGTAGAAAAAAAAAAGGTCCACACATTATGCACCTTAAAAAAATATACCTCAGAAAAAATATTCATAAATGATTATTACGTGCAGAAATATAAAAAAATTTCTATCTATCAGGGTTTTCTGTAATCAATGAATCGGCAAATAATAAATGAGGAATAACTGAAAAATAAGTAGAAAGCCTCTGCAACACTAAAAGAATCAATAAACAGATGATTGCGTTTGGCGAGAATCCACAGCTGGTTCTCATCGGCTGTCTGGTAGGCGTCCGTCGAGAGAAGAAAAATTACTCGTTCCCCCTCTTTTTCCCTTCTCTATGCAATAACGACCACCCTTGAGCCATGAGACCTCTCTCCTTTTTTGCCCTCTCCATGTGTAAAGATCATCCTTGTAATACATGACGCTCCAGTGCACCACTCACATGATATATAGCTCTTCAAGATTAAAAAGTGAAATGCACATCACATGACTGATTATGATCAAGGTATTTTTAGGTGAATAAACGCGAAAGAGGGCTATTACTTTTTTTATATGAACGATTTTTTTCACTGTTATATGCAGAAATGCTCCGTTTCTTGGAGTAATATTGGCGTGAAGTATTGCGGCTGAGGAAGAAAACCACCAATTTGATCGATAAGTATTAGATAGCGCAGTTATTTTGCTGAATTATTGGCTATTAAATGTTCCATTCAGATGAAGCTACAATTGTGTATGAATTCGAATACACAAATTTTTGCACCGGAAATAAAATGAGAAGCTAAAGTTGTTCAACTCATCGGTACATAATGCATAGTTTTTATATATTTTTGCAATATTCAAGTAGGTAAGTGATAAAAATATGTCTATCTGCTATGAAAGTATAAGTATACTTTCTATATACAATATAAAATTCACGTAGGAAAAAAATTCTTGTCCTCTCTATCATTTGAACGTTATGGTAAGAAATTATGAGATGCGAATGGTGATTAATAGGTGTTTCTTAGGTAAAAAGCATTCATATATTCACAGTAGCACTGACATTTGTACTCTATACTGTTTTCTATCGGTAGGCGTGATGCATCAGGATACGGCAAAACACTATATGAAGTTTGAAGTATTGAAGTATGATGCAAACACAACGTAGATTTATTTCAAACGGATGGGTGGGGGGGGGGGGGGGGGGGGTAGGGAATTAGTGCTGCACAGCGCGAACAGGTACAAGAAACAATTTCCTTGCGACAGACATCACAAAGAGTGAAATATTTATGCAATGCATAGCGTTATCGTCGCATTTTTTGATGCAAAGTCTCATTAATGATTGAAGTAAAAAGTGAGGTGCAAGTGGATATGCAAATTTTGTCGTATATTTCAGAGTGTGGAAGAGAAAGGAAAAAGCAAAAATCTCATCTCTTTACGGCATTCGACGTATATTCTCCATATGTGTTGGCAGATAAAAACAAACTCGTCTAGAGATGTTCAGCTGTCGCACCTATCGAAGCAACCCGTCGCTAGGTGTATGAAGCGATATATCATCCGCATCTCTTCGGGTAATGACGAATTCAAGCAAAGGAAGAAGGATGGTAAGCGATGGGAGAAGACATGGCTAGTCTAACTATTCTAGGTAGTATGGGAAGAGGTGAGAACAAATACTACATAAAATTGAAAACAATTTTCACAAGTCCCGATCCCGATGACTTCCCTCCCTTCTCACCTCCTCCGGTTCTACTTGCCTTCAGCGGTTGCAGCACTTCCTCTTCGGGCTCTTGGAGAAATATTTCGATGAACGAGGAAGTTGCAGAAGGCCCAGTTAAAAGTTTCTGCTTAGCTATGCCACTTATTTAAGGCGAATAACAATTTGAGCTACATCCATCGTTAACACTCGTTAAGTCGGAAAAACACTCTAAACAATTCAAAGCATATCTTTGAGTTTGTGCACATTAATTGCCGAAATCTTGTGGTAGCGTTATACGTCTTACGCGCAGTATAATCGTATGGCGTCATATTTTGCATTAAAATTTGCGATGAATTGTGAGAATCTGTGTGCAAAGGATTGCAAAAAGGATTACAAAAAGGATTGCAAAAAGAAACTTTTTTGAACAAACTCATTTTTTTCAAATTTATAAATTGCAATGAATATTATAACGCACAAATTTTTTCACGAAATGTTTTTCCGAGATTTGCATAGAACGATGCAAAATGCAATAATGCAAAAATAAGAATTTCTTTTAAAAAAGTTTAATGAATTTTTGCGAATTTTTAAAATATATCGAAAAAATAATTTTGAATTTTATGCTGAAATTTTTCATCTAATATTGCAAAACTGAAATATATGGTAATTTTTTTGAAATGTAAATTTTTAGTGGCTTAGCGATTTTTTTAGAGATTTCTGCTTCCGACAAAAGACTAAATGTTAACATCTATTTTCTAGAATTATACCTACAGTTTAAATAATAGTATCAAAAATTCACTAAGTAGAAATGAAACGCCTTCACTTCGTCATTATATGTTTGAATGGGAAATATGTGCTGATGCTCTCATATACATTCATTATATATCGTTTAAAATTTGGCCAAAATGAAATGATTTTGCTGTAACCGACCGCTCATAACAATTATTTCTGGCTGCTGCCTTCAAGAATATTAAATCAATATTTATGGCATTGATATGATATTTATGGTATATTTGAGGTATACACATAACCAACCATCACAAATATTAAAAAAAACGAAACTTACTAACAAATATTCAAAGAATAGAAAATATTTATAATTGTTTTTTAGGAACAAATTTTCAATTTTATAGATGCAGTGAAAAATTTTATTAATGCGAAAATATTTCAATTTTTATGCGATTGAATAAAAATCAAAAATATTCACACCGTCTGAAAATCGACACAGCATTCTACACTGACAAAGGGGAATTGTTCAAAATGTGGGTTCCTCGGAAACTGATTATATAAAAGCGGAACGAGGCAAACAATGATCATTGGTGGTCTCCGCAACGAAAATACAAATAGAAAAGAGCGATTGAAAGTGGAATTGAATTTTAAAAAAAGTCGAAAGGAATACATCGAACTAATGAATTTGTGATGGAAAGAAAGCCGCCGATAGCAAGTCTTAACTAACATAAAGGTTGATTTTGACTTATGGCAGAGTGGAAGAATTTTTCGAGATACAAGCAAAAGCGGCCCATCGGTGAAATAAGAAATAGGAAATAGTCTTGCAAGATTTATAAGGTCATAATACTAGCAAATCAATGCCTCTCGCATTTGCTGATAACTCATAGAACTTTTCAGAAGCATACATCCTGCGAACTCCTCTCATATGCCCCCTCTACTTTCACATTTCTTCCTATTTTTCCTCTATGATTTGATTTTAATCTGCTTTTTTTTGAAATTTGTTAACGCATATTTTGAAAGCGCTCTGTAAAGTTAGAGAATGACTGATGAAATAGGTAAAGGTGAGCAAACTGAACAATCTTCCGTTATTATACTATAAGGCACAACTATCGTAGTTTCTTAAATCTTTTTTTAGAATATCACACCTCATCTGTATGCTTAACAAGGCAAAGAAATCATTCTCCATTCACCTTACATCATTTGTTCCTCCATGTTAAAGCAATAGCGAGTAATCTCAAAGGCGTAGGCGTCGATGCGTTTACTTAATTCCCTGGTCTCCTATTAAACGACGTCAGTGGCAGTAATAATTCCGCTAGTTTTGGGTTGTAATTGCTAACGTTTCGGCAGTAGTGACAGAAACAAAAAAAAGGAATTACTTTAAAGAATTTCTTAAAGTGGTTAAACGAGTTTATAAGATTCCAGTGAATCGTTAATAAAATAGGTTTGAATTTTTTCCCGTCAGACAACGCTGATAAATTGTGCTTGAGGGCTATTAATATATCGTAAATAATTTTTTCCAAACAACAGCTATAGTTAATAAAAATTATGGAATTTGGCACATTTGCTTCCGTTATTTCATAGAAAGTGAAGTGTTGCCACGAGTTATTGTGAGGAATGATTGAACAGCTTACGGAGTGCTGTCATTATTTTACCGTTCATTTTTCTCTCATCTTTTGCTCTTCCGGCTTCTTACCTTTCCACCTTATAAGAGATTATCTTTTCTTTTTGTTTCTTCCACCTTCCATCCCTTTCTCCCTCCCCCCCCCCCCCGCACCCCCAGCTCACCTCCTCACTCATAGCCGAATTCCTTCTCCTTTTCTTTCCTCACCACCTGCGACCACCGCGTGGCTGGAGGGTTGCCTGTCTTTTTCCCTTCTCCTTCCCATTCCTTTCGTCTACTTTACTCTTATGCAACTGCTATGGTTTCCTTCATCATCACTATGCAACAGCTAATGCTTTTCTCTCATTTTGCCACACTTCAGTGAATAAGCTCACTGTCTCAGAAAAGAGTGCTCATCAAAAGTGCCGCCCAATAAACTCAAAGATCAGGCTCAAGGAATATTTCACATCGAGATCGAATATTTCAGATATATTTTACTCTGTGATTTGTTCTGATCGTAGATTTGAAGATGGCAGCGAAGAATGTGCTGTTAACAGCCATCATGTGTATCATTTCTTTATAATTTGTATTGCTAAACATGCTAACACAATGTGTAGTATCACGTCATGCTTTCCGCCGTTTCTGAGTCAGGTGCTTTCTGTTGTATATGAAAATTCTCGGACTTAGTCTGCAGCCGATCTCGATAAGTCGTTCTTCGTATGTTCATTGCCTCCTTCAGTCACTGCCTGCCATAGCCGTTTTTCTTTCTTTGCTTAAATTCCGTGCACGAGTCGGAGGATCGATATAAATGGAAATTGAAGCCGATTTGAATTGACGGTATGAAGGCTTTCAGTTGCATGTTCGACTCAGTACAAAAAAAAAATTACGCATTGTTATGTTCACCTGAAATGTTTCTTTCTCAATGTGCCATCCCTTAAATAGCTGAAATGATGATATTCGATTTTCGATGAATTTTAGCTTTTTTTTTGTGCAGAAATAATTGTAAAGAGGTGGGAAATGTGTAGAAATGAAGCTGTGGCACTTCCACTCATCTGATCAGCATGTTGTACACATGTGATACGGAGAATAATCCCTCTGTACAGCAATTAGCATAAATCAACAAACGATCCACTTTTTTTTGTAATGCCACCAACGTAAAATGAACATTCAACCTTTGTGAAATGTTGTAAAGTTCGTAACACTTTTTGAGTAAATTCATTCAAAGGTGATTGATCACCACGGATGGTCATGGAATATGAATTCATCCTGCATTATATCCACAAAATATATAACTCCTTCTTCGAACTTTATTTCACTTGAAGCGACAAACTAACAAGCATTTACACATATGTAGCATACGCATGGGAACGATATCGATATCATATGCATCTGCGAAGCAAATTTGTGAAATTTGTTTCATATGAATATTTTCTTAGAAAAGTGGTAAAATCTCGTTTCCCCTATGTGAGGATGGTCATTTTTAGACATTTTATTCTCTATGTGTAGCTAGTTGCAGTTACACTTCGCTTTCGAAGATTAATTGCGCTTTGCGGAGCTTATTTCTTCAATAGTACTCGTTCATTAGGTTGCCTAATTTAGCATAAAAAGCGTTTCAGTGAGTAAATCTCGCAGTAATAGGAATATTTAATTGTAAATTGATAAGCCTGTAGTTCACATGCTATCCATCAACATATGATGTGATTGCGCTTTTTTCCATGCTTTCATCCCTTTCTGAATGTATTATTGCGCATATATGTTGGCTGTATTTCCAAGCGCATTGCTTGATTCCTCTCGGTTTTTATCCTCCTATATCATTTCAGTGCTGTGAATAACATAATCGTTTTCCCGTCGACATGAAATTAAATTTCAATCTTTTCATATTCTGTCGCTGAGTGTTGTATAAACAAATACCATAAAAGTTCATTTATAAGTTTCGTAGCAAGTAGATTTATGGAGTTTTTTTTGAGGAAAAGGAGGATATAATATAGTAGAATTTATAGCCAATAGAGGTTTCTATTTTCTCCTAACTTTGGAAAAGCCGATGTCGAGAATGATATTTTTCACCCCTTCGGAATATAATGAGGCTGCAAGGCAAAGATGTAGGTGTAGCACAGAAGTAATAACAGGTGTTAAGGATGAAAAACTAAAATTATATAGCTGTTATCACTTAATACCTTATCATATAGGTATAGCAAAAATATTAAAACAACTCCAATTGTTTTTTTAATATCACGGTCACTTACCTCTGTCATCTTTATAGGCATGAAGATATGAGTGACGTGAAGAAAAGAAATTAATGTATTGTTTGAAAACAAATTTTTGTAAACGAAAAGCTCACAATTTTTTTGTGATTAATGTTTTCATCATTAATCAATGAATTAATGAATCGAATAGACAATGAGATCAGAGAGAATCAATGCGATTTTCTGTGATCAAGCATAGAGGATAATTGAAACGAAATTACAAATATTTTTATTCACTCTTCAAGTATGCAAATTACGCATTAAGAAACTTATTCGATTTGCATAAAATTCCGAATAATCATAATTTGAAATGACAATAGAAATATTTTATATTTTGTTCAATCGTTAAGAATTTTTGCAAAGGGAGTAATAAAAATTTTTCTTTATCATACAAAGAAATAGCAATCTCAAACAACCATCGATCATCATCAATCTTATAAGGTTTATAAGGAAAAGTTTCTAAAAATATTGAAAATAATTTAGTGATACGAATAGGAATTGAGACGATGCTGCTATGCGATATAATTATTTAAATATGCGTGGGATGATAGTAGAGGTGATATTAAAGCAGTAATTAAATACAAAACAATGCTTGAAACTAAGATGCGCACATAGTTGATTTTTCTAATCCACTTTCATTATTGTCATTGCTCATATGCATACCTAGTACCTGTTAATTAAGTAATTATATAAAGAGGTGAAGAATTCGTGGTATGATTTGCTGTTGATATTGGATCGTTTTACGAGGTACTTGTGAGCGTTGTTGCTTTACAGTGTTGCGGTCGCTAAACACTACTATCAGCCATTGTGCATGGACATCGCTAGGGAAGTGAAGATTGAAATTGAACAAATTTGATGATCTGTGCAATTAAAGTTCTTTTTTTTTTCTTCAAAGTAATGAGCACCGTTCGTGTGTTTTAATAGTAAAACATTTCGATGGCTTTTACGGGATGTATATTTTGCTCTGTGACCTCATCTTTTACATTTATTGGATTGTAAAACTGAATAGTGGAAAATTGCGCTATGTTGGCTTGCATGAGATGCGCTTTCTCACTTCAAAATGCAGCAGCACTTAGTGCTTAAATGCACCAAAACTGAGAGAATGTGTGTTAATGCGTTCTTTTGTGCAGCCAATTATTGCACAAATCTTGGTATCAATACTCATTTCCGGCTTCAGTCATCTATTAGCACAACAAGTACCACTTACAAATTGTACTACATTATCTATAGTTCTAATAAGACATAAAGAAAGTCATTACTTACTATTATTCGCTTATTTTCTGCAAATTACTTCTGTTTCATCATGGCTCCAAGTTTTGACAACTATTCAACAAGAAATACAATCATCTACTTTTAGGAACAAAACTGTTTTATTTCTCGTCTATCAACTATCACATGTAATTTGAAGAAATGCTTTCCCACGGTTAACTTTCCAAGTTCACTTTATGCACTTCTAACATAAAAGGATTCGGATGTTAACAAATTTTCACGATTATTCGATCGACACTACTGTTATTTTGTTGTGCAGTCAAACTGTTGACCTGTTTAAAACGTCTTACAATATGAGTAAATATTAATTTTTGAGTTTTGCAGTCGATATTCTACTTATTTTGAGATATTTAGTCTAATTAGATAATAACTAGCCTCAAAAACCCTCTGACTTGAAAAACAACGAAATCTAAGCACTCAATGATTCGAGGAAAAATTTTTTTGGTACTGTATAATAAATACAAGAATGTTTTTATTCATAGCAGTGCACTAAATTCCGTCAGACCATATGATGTTAAGAACTTCGGCCACATGTGTCGAATTGAAAGTGCGCTTCATTGTGAGCACATCTATAATGAGCTTGGTAATTGCGATCGCTGTAACCAACTACTGCAAACGTCAACGACGGCGTATCACAACAAGGTCTCAAAAGGCCAGTAAATTTAATAGCACCAACGGGTGATAGAAAAGCAACAAGCTGATAGAACAGCAACAGATGAGAAATACAGGTAACTAATTCTTTTTTGAAGGTTTCAATCAAACTAGCGCTTAAATTATGTAATGCTGAAAATCGACAGTTTTTCTAATCATATGCTTCTTGGAAGTGATTAGTCTAATATCCCAGAAAGTAAGAATATTGTTGTCAGAGTACCGTTAAGTTAATAAGTTCGAAAGTAAGCATCTTTCAGGGTGAAGAGTGGTCCTAAAAAGCAGAGATCAACTAGATTCGGATGAGCACACCGATGATAGCACCTCTTGTTTGATAATCATAGGCTGCATAGATGCTCCTAGGTGTTTCTATTCGAGTCAGCTCATCCTCAAAATCTGTTTGTTTTTGTGACTGCTTTTGTGATTTGTTGTTCTTATTTCAATTTCTATCTTGTCTGTTGTCGTTGTCGTTGGTTATCATATAGCAGCAGCGATAACAAGAACAGACAAGTTTAAGTTTAATTTAAACGTACTATTGTTTTCTCTGGGTATGATAACTACTGTCATTTCAGTCGCTATTTCATCAATTGTTGTCTTCACCATTATTATTTAAATTATTATTCTATCTACTTCCTCGTTACTGTTGTTGTTGTACTCGTTAGTACCGTTGATTCTATTCCTCAAGTGTCTATTTTATTTATTTATTTTGCTAGTATATTGTTTCGATCATCCACTTGTATTTTATTCGATATTTTCGTTAGTTTTATTGTCTCTGTTGTTGTTCCAACTCGTTGAGGTTTTTGTTTCAGTGGTTATTTGATCCATTTCTTAATTCGCTTCGTCATCTACTGCCGTCATACCTATTGCTTAAAATTTACATAAGCGACTGCTCGTCCTGCCATTCTTGGTTCATTTGATATTTTGCACCCTTTTGTCGTTAGATATAACTGGAGTTAAAGAGGCAATACCGTCGACCGCAGCAAATCGAGTTACAGCTCAAGCAATAGCAGAAGCGACAGTAACAGATAAAATAAATTCTCAAACAACAACAATAACAACTGTAGTAGATCTAATAACAACTGGAATTGAAAAATTTACGACAACATCAGAATAAACAACAACTGAACCAATGAAAGTAATAGAAAATTGATGAATAAGGAGTAGTAACGGCTGTGACTACGACTGCATATATAATGTCTCTTCACACAACTGAGGTAATTCAACAACCGACAAAACGACAACTTAGCCAACAACAGTACCGACAACAACAGATAAAATAAGGACTTAAACAAAAAAGTCTTTAAGATAACCGTTTAAAGAGTTATAACCGTTTAAAAAATTATGTTCGAATAAGATATTCAAGCGAGATATTTGAAGAAATAAACAAAATTACTCATATATTTGATAAAATTTGCTATGTATGCTTGAACATGGCTGCCCATTTGCAAGGTTTGTTGGCAGTGATAGACAATGCTTTCTATCTTTCATCTATGTGTGAGCGAGACTTTACAAGGATCTCGGATTGATAAGCCTCCAATCAGGCCTTCGCTTTGGCATACCACACCATCAGGAGAAAGGAGAAATTCGCCACCTCGAGGGCTCGTACATAATTTGCCTATTAACTAATTTTATTCCCTCACCTATGTGCATCACCCAAAGAGCATTTTAGATTGATCTCCTTTCAGTATAGAGTTTAACAACTTTTTCATGCAGCCGTTTGTCACTTAGGAAGGATGTTTTCTGCATTACATCTCTGGCAGGATGCTAATTTGTCATTCATTGAAATGTAAGAAGCGAGCGTGCTTTGTGAGGTTTATGCGTTGCTGCAGCTTGATTGACGTCCCTGACACAGCTGACGCAAGCCACAGTCACTGTCAGTGCTGTGTTTTCCATTTTCCAGAAAGCCATCTGGGAAGCACGTCTATGCCTTGACTATTGTAAGGGACAGTCCGCACATTTAGGAAAATATTTTGCCAACAGCGTACCATGTCCGACCGCTAACTGATCATATTTGATCAATAACTACGTATGTTTCTCTCCTTGGTGACGGAAAGGGTGCTTGGCCACTGGTGACGCAGGTGCTTGGCCACTCCCCTCTGGGAGAAGTGCCACTTATAATTATGGTGTAATTTTTTTTTTTTTTTTAAATCCCACTGTGGCTTACGCCGGGAGGTGAGGAGTTACAAATTCAAACTTTATGCCTTATGATGCTCGTGAAATGGAACTTAAAACCGTTATAACTGAAGAAGGTTCTTTCAGGTCTTCTCGTCGTCTTTGTGCTGCAACTAAATGAAAATCGTTTTTGCAGAGTATAAACTTATGCAAATGAAGCGCACTATTAAAGAAATGCAACAAAGGATGAATTGTATATGATGAGAACGAATGAATTTTTAGCAATAACTTTACCATAACTGTTACAAATAAATACCGTTAGAGGGCGATAATTTTAAAGCATTTCCATTTTGGCTGTCGTATTTTAATCGTTTAATTAATTTTTCACACCTGGGCAGCAGGTAGTTAGCGTTTTATGCAAATTTGCCAAATGGCTCATATGTGGGATTTGCATTTACAATTTAGCAATGATACGACACGATGTTTATGAAATCACTTTTCTTTCCGCTTAATTGCAATTTTCCATAATGCACTATTGATCTTTGATGTGCCGAAAATAATATGAAATCATTGCCCAAATAATCCGATTTATTGGAAGCAGTTGGAGGAAATCGTTGTACTACTCTTCGACGCTCTTCTTTCTTGTCCTTCTCCTCCCTGCTTCCCCCCCCCCTTTTCCTCGCCCTCTTCCACCGCTCCTTTCTCTCGCCCCCTCCATTCTTCCGCCGTTTACTCATATATCCATGAATTTGCGCTGCAAACATTTCTGGTATGACTGATTTCTCAGTTTTGATTTACTTTCAACAACTGCATCTAATTGTTTCCGCTGAACACATTATCTATCAAAAACAACCTCCTACTCCACTCTTTAACTTCCAAATTTAAAGACTAAACAGAAGAGAGTATTCAATTGAAGAGTTCCGATCAGCGAGGCCTCATTCAGCAGCTACCGGCGGCAGACGTAACGAAAAGTTTTTTGATTTGTGAGGCCTCCTCTGAGCACCACCTAACACTTCAGTAGTGAAACATGGTTAGGTTTTTAATCTTTTTTGAGCTCAGTCTAACAAGCAAGTTTGGCTTTCAACCAGTATCATCTTTATATATACCTACGGCCAAAAGAGGGAATGCTCCTTTAAAGAAATGTTGTAGAATTGAATCATTGCGCTTTAAAATTTCTCAATGAATAATTTCGCTTGTCCCTAACAACCAATTCTATCCGATGGGATTTTATGAAATTTTCCACAGCTTTTCACTTTGCTTTCCACAATTTCTATCGGTCACCACTATCGGTCTATCGGGATTACAATAAACTTCAATGACTAATACCACTTCTCTTAGCCTTTTATGTTGACGGACATGTTAAGGGGGGAAGTGGTCAGAAAAATGGCATCACTGTCATGCCCATCAAACGTTGTTATTTGCTTGTCGAAATTCTCTGCTGTTAAGTGAGTATTAATTAAATATTACTAAATGATTTTGAGGTATTTGGCATATACGAAACAATAATGCCACAATCTGCATCGGGTCAAGCACCCCTTAGCGATTAGCATTGTGGTCAAGTAACGCCCCTTTCAACGAGCGTCTACGCCCACATCCGGGCGGGCGTTAAACATCTTGCGACGGCAATTGAAAATCGCCCTCATTTCCTTCTTTCGAATGGCATTTGTTTTCCTTTTATTTCACCACATTCCTTAAGTGTTATTCCTCAACGACCTAACATATTGCTCTAATTTATTACTAATTGTATAGCTTAACTAAACGAAATCTATTAATGGAAGTGTTCTCGAGTTTTTCTACCGTCAAACTAGCCTCAGATTGCAGTATTATACAAATCAGGTGTTTTTTTTGTTAGGATTTAGTGAATATTCTAAAGCCTTGTTTCTGACTTGGGCCCGACTAGAGTCGTTTTCCAAATCCGCCGACTACAGAACCTAGAACCTGAACCGATGGCAGTGCTAGACCTAACAAGGAAAAATTTGTTTTAGCACACTTTTTGCTAGTTTACACAATAAGATGGTAAATGCTAGCACTTAACCCAACCCGCGATCCACTCTAACGAAGCACTTCGAGGGAATAATGGTTTCACATGAAATCGTACAGCATGAGCGATTTGCATCGTATGCAAATTAGAGTGGGTGACCAACAATGTAAATTTGTTTGTATGTTTTAGTGATGATACTCGGCGATTGTTCTCCCGCATACAATTGCCTCCTCGGAATAATGACAGAATTTTCATGCATTGTAGTAGTTTTAATTACTCTTATCGTCGTCGATATAATTATAAAAGTTATTCGTTCATCTATAAATTTATTTGCATATTCAATTGAAGACCACTTTGTTTAACAGTCAGCTAATTGCCAAGGCGTGCATTAAAATGGGCGTTTGAATACTGGACTAAAGCTTCCAAGTTCAACAGCACTATTTTTAACCGGCCAACATTTGCTTATTACACGTGGCTAAAGCTTGCACATTAGATTTCGTAAAGTTTGCATATGCAGCTTTGTTTGACCTCAAAACACCACCACATATAATCACGCATTTTAGAATGGAGGGGAAGGGTGGCAACGGGGCTGAGCGGACAGTGGCCAACGTTTACAAATCGTCTCCCAGTCGTTTTATTTTATTTTGCTGAAGTAGTGCCTTCAGAATGCGCTACTTGAACGTGTCTGTACTTATATGTCAATAATTGGTCAATAATCAATCATAATCAATACTTATATATCAATAATCAATAATTGGTCGTATTTATTTTATTCGAGCGATATTAATTGGTGATATTAACTGATGGCAATAAATTGGCGAGCACAGATAAAATATTTCCTCAGTGGTTTTTTTTTGAAGCCATAATTTGCTCCGATAAAAATATTTTTTTTGGAACTCGTTTTTTTTTGTTAATCGGTGAAATTCATTATTGAAATGTTTGATCTCAAATCGCTCAAAAAACACAAAATATTGGTTTGGGTTAACACGAAAAATGATTTTGGGAGTTACATGTAAAGCAGTCACACATCAAGTACTCGAAACAACATCCAAAAAATGTACTTTTTCTCGCAACTTTCAGGTATATAAGCTATGATCGTTATCTGTTGTTATTGTCTATAGTCTCAAACATAGTTGACTATTATTATCAACGATACTGGCGATAACTGATTATTGCAACTTCTATCACTGTCTAACCATAACTGGTAATTACTACCTATGGTTTCAATGAGATTGCTAATGATAAACGTTATTGACTTAACTTTTCAAAATGTTCGATATTATTTACTTTTTAAAACTACCGCAGAATATCGTTGCAGAAAATTCTCGAATAAGCGATATTGGATATAAAAGGGCATCCGCAGTCATTGTTTAATGAAGTACAAAGCATCGATCGGTTAGTTGTGCGGACGGGGAGCTAGATGCTCAATGTTGTTGATGATTTTGCAACACATATCGCCATACTGCAATTGGGCACTAGTTTTGATTTTTTTCCCCCTCAGGCTTATACATTTCCATATTATCTTCTTTTTCTCTAAAATATCAGTGGAAGCCATTTTTGTAAACGTTGATTGAGCGTTGATTATCGATTGAGTTACACTAAGTCACTGAGTCACTGATTATCATTGAGCCATTGAGTTATTGAGTCACTGAACTAATCAGTCATTGACTCATTGATTCATTGAGTCAATGAGTCATTGGTTCATCAAGTCACTGAGTCGTTGAGTCATGGAGTTATTAAGTCATCGAGTCATTTTGTCAGAGTCACATCGACGAGCGTCTAATTGTCATTCATATCGAATTGCAATTTGTTAAACAAGCCTATGTACACTTACAACAATTACTAAAAAATCGTAATTAATGATATCATTAGTGAACTGTTCTCATCTCACTTAGCAAAATTGTTCGCCAAGTACGTCATAAATCGATTTGTTTCGAATCTTCTTAAATTACTAAGTGCAAATAGTAGTAGTAATATTATTAAAGGTGAGTACCATACTACACTGAATAAACGGCCCTGTCATCCTATTTCTTACATATCCCTAAAGGGCGCCCTTTAATTGAAAAGTTTTATCTTTTCTTTTTTTTTTAAATCCGGGAAGTCCGCATTTAACAGGTTTATGTGTCGAAGTGGATATTTTTATTCGGCATGGTGCCTTTATCTCTATAATGTGCAGCAAATATAAATAGTAGCCCAAGTTATAAAAACTTCTTGAACGTTAAGGTTGGATATCTCCAAATTTTTATTCCACTGTTTTCAGTCATCTCTCCCATATTTCCAACAGAAACTTTTTGAAAAAGAAAGGCTTTTGAAAAAATTCTATGCAGCATTAAAAATGCGATTTTGAGGAATTCATTTTGCAAATCAGTGAAAAATTTCTTTCTGCGATTATATCGATTTCATTCATTAAAAAATTATCACTGAGAAATTTTTTCTACAGCTGTTTATATTTTAAGTGATCAGTTTTTTACGCTATGTCTATAAATAATTTTCATTTTATTTTAAATAATAGAAGTGCTAGAAATATATATATATATATATATATATATATATATATATATATATATATATATATATATATATATATATATATATATATATATATATATATATATATATATATATATATATATTATATATATATATATATAATCAACTCATTTCTTCCGCAATAATTTTTTTCATTTTAGTAAGCATACTATCCTCTCAATCGTTAAATTTAAAGGGGATTTCTAAGTATGGTTTTTCCTCTGCTAAAAACCTCAACCGACGTTGTGGCTTAAAATTTTGCACACACATAAAATTAAAGTACAAACGAGTGTTTGCAAGCGACAACGAGGAGCGAGTCGTTAGTGAATGCTTTAATGACACGAAAAAAAAGCTTTTCTTTGTGTAGCGATTCTCTCGTTATGTGCTCCGTTAAATTCGTAACAACAAAAGGTCTTAAAAAGAAGCAGTTGGCCATAAGTCCTTCAATGCTTCTACTACTGATCCATAAAACGTTTATGAGAATATCAAAAAACTAAGTTCTCATTTATGAGATATTTAAACAACTTGCTCGATATTGTTCTCTATTTTTATTTGTAAGTGATGATCATTTTTGCGCAATAGTACAATTGATAAACACAATAATACGAAGGCAATTTTTGCACTTCACTTATTCAATCAACCAGCTTCCTAATTTGAGAATAAAAGGTAAAATACGCAAGATTCAGTATGTAATATGCAAGAAAAAATGCAACAAATATGCAAGATACTCTTTTATATTTAAATTCCATTGACTCCCTTCATAGATCTTTTATAAAAGATTATTTTTTTCTTTGACCTACTGTCTACGTAACGTAAATCTGATTGGTTTAAACGGCACTCAACCATTTTTGCATATACCGCTCCTTTCGGAGTCGATGAATGAACGTGAAATGTGGCATAGGAATTCATTATGGTGTTCAGTATACCTCTTCAAATTCTGCACTCTAGGTTTGATGATTCATGCAGACACGAATACATATATATATATATATATATATATATATATTATATATATATATATATATATATATATATATATATATATATATATATATATATATATATATATATATATATATATATATATTATATATATATATATATATATACGAGCATAACCAGATCGCCAGATCGCCGCTATAGTGTACTTTTGTGAAGAGAATTTGCAAGAGCCCCTTAAAAAACGAATTTTTAATAGACGTATAATGCGAGCGATCAAGTTAATTTAAATAAGAACGCATTATTTCGTGCATTCACTGTTTTTTCGTCTTTTATGAGACCGGTTGGTCACATGTGCGGTTTGCAAAGGCGCATATAATGCTCGCTTATGTGGCGCATTTCTCCACTTATTTTTATTTGGTAACGAGAGCTTATCTAGACTCGCTAAAGAATTATCCACGCAATAATTTTTCGCATTTATCTCTGAGTGTGTCTCGATATGCATGTAAGCGTACGCATGTGCGTTTGCCCATCTGTCCACTTGTTTCCGTTTCGAAGTACCATCCCATCGATCGAGTTGTTCTGAACTTTCTTGTCAACTAAATTTGCACACTTTGCACAATCGTCCATCAAAGATGAATTTATCACTAAATAAATTTGCATATTTTTTGAGGTGCCACTTAAAACATCATTCACTCAATTGCTGTATACTTTCCATTTGTTTCCATTAATGCACAATGGTTTATAATATTCATTATCTCATCGAACTGTTGATTATGATTAATGACATGGAATGCCCTGAATTTCTAAATTCGATTCAAATTTCGAGAAATGCATGAACTTTCTAGAGGCGTTGACATATCCCTCTTAATATTTCTGCAATCGAATATAAATTTACATGAAGCTGAAAACTCGAATAGATTCTCTAATTTGAGGAATTTCCTTCGCATATTTTTCCACATTTTGCTGTTTCTATTCTACAAACATGTTAGCCTAGTCACTCAACCTCAGTCTTCTTTCAGTTCTCAAAACCATCCTTTCAAGTTTACAAAAAGTTGTGCAATTTTTGCGCATCTCAAATTCAATGGCATTGTGCAGCCATGCGTCAACGTGTGAATTTTTGGAGCGGAGGAAGGAGGGAGGCATATAGCCAGGAATTGGCTCGTTATCGAAGAAGTTGACACGTGATGAGGATTTGGCTTAGAATACGATAAATACATAGCTACGTTTGCCTAAATTATCCCCAGCGTCGAAATTTTGAGCCAGACACTTTCCATCACTCCCTTCTTCCTCGACTCTCGAGGCTTTCATCAACTACACCAATAGTGCTGTGACCTGGAAGCAAGGCATGAGTAATCTTACCGCTGTCGAATGTTAAACTTCATATTATTCAGTGTTTGCAGCATGAATCAGTTTAAGCGTCCCCGATAGAAACGTTTCGTAGGCTTTGCATTTCCATTCGCTTGGTATTTCAAAAAATCTTTTGGGCAATGAATGCTCGAGGGCAACAAAGAACAAAGAAGCCGGATAGCACGGGTGTGGATTCCGCTTCAAGAACTTTTAATCGTATTCGTATTTATAGCACTTCTATTAAGCGACGCTTTGCATCAAGGACTTCACTGAAACGATAATCACACTTACTTTTTGCGATAAAACATAATGCACCAATATGTATCTTCCTGTTTTATGTAGACTCGGCACTGTTGAAATTTGATTGCGCACAAGTGCAGAGAGATAGGACTGAATTAGTAGCTACTGATAGAGGGAGATGGCATGAATACAGATTAATGAGTATGGATCTATTGGATCTCTTGATTCACCGCAACCTCCTTGCCCTTCCTTCTTTCGGTTTCTTCACTACTGATCTTCTGTCAGTACTGCTTCTTTTAGCATTAATACAAAGAGATCTGCGAGGATAAGGAATGATGTTCAATGAGCAGCGTTCTTATCCACTTCTTTTGTCGAGTGGATGTCAACATGGACAAAAAAAAGGATTCTGTCAATCAACGTCTGTTCACTGCGAGCTTATTTTGCTTTTTATACGAAAGTGTCACGCAACAGCAAATTACCTTTGGTACGTATGCACGCTCATAACGCGTGCTGTCATGAACGACTGCTCTAACAAGCCAACTTTATGCTTACCTTCTGAACATTTCACTTAACGACTCTGATATGCCATATTATTTCGTCATCTATTTATATCTTTTGCAGAATTTGGTGAATAGTTCAGATTGTTTTGCTTATTTGAAGATATGTAAATAAATAAATAAACAAATAAATAAGCAAACAAATATCTGAATAAGTAAATAAATAAACAAATAAATAAATAAGCACAAGTTGAAAATACGATAATATGTTGTTAGTAAAGATAGATATGGAAATGCGAATAACGAAATCTTTAAAGAACCAGCACTAATTGCTTTGAATATTTCTATTACAAAAGTTGAAGCTGAAACAATCGATAGCTATTTTTGAGTGTTTTTTTAATATGCGCATCGCTAATGCGTTCTTCGTTCGGTGAACCCAACTGAATATCGGTTGGGTATACGAAATGTGGCGAATGTATAATCTAATGGAGCTATTTCGATCAGGTGTTTCGTATTCTATAGACTCATTGCCTTTGCCTTCTTAAGCAGTTTTCATGCAAGATGTTCAGCTATTTTTAAAATCATTTTGAGTTATTTCCGATGAAGCCAATGGCTAACTGCGTTGTGGATTATTCATCACCCTGCACGGGATAATAGCTCACCTTTCCGCCTCAAATGTAGTCTCAGTTTTTAGCTCATAGAGTCAGCTGTTGTAATTGGAACAGCAGACAAATTGGGCTGTGAGCCACAAGTCGAATCACTGCAATCGCCTCGAAACTACCTTTTCTGTTCACTGGCAAAGTAGTTCAACTGTTTCATCTAAAGCGCCGCCCCACCACTGAGCATAACTTCTAAATGGTAATAGATTCCTATCAGATTGAAACAGTTCCCGAGCATGCGGGTAACACTACTTCAATTTTTCTAAATCTCCTAGACATACGCAGTCTGGTTGATGGAGTCATTGAAGGGAAAGTTAGGCGAAATTCTGGGACTTCAGAACTTTCTCAGAATGTTACAAGAATTGCCACCTATTCACCATCCCCCCATATCGCTATTCCCCTTCTCTTAGTTCTATTTTCCTGCGCGTAGCGACTAGCACATGTAATTCTTCCAATCTTCACACGCAATTCCGTCGTCGCAAGACAACGCCTTATTGGGAAGATTCTTTAGTGCTCGATAAGATTTTCTGAAATGAATTTAAGCATTTATTTCAGAAATTATAATGGATAATAGCAAAAAAGTAAAGTGTGCGACAGGCAAAGAATGAGGGTATGTCGACATGTTGTTGGCTTTGGCTTTGGTCTTATATGTATTTGTCATCGATACGAACGCTATCGCCAAATTTGAGGTATATTTTCAATGATTGTTAAAGACTTTTTTCTTTATAAATTTTAATTGTTTTTCATAGTTTATACTTTTAAATTAGGTGCTAATTCTTAGACTTTGAAAAATGACTCGAAAAATATTTCAAAATAAACTACAGCATTTAAATTTCACGCTATATTACAGTGTATAAATTGAATGAGAAAGATTTTTGAATTTTTAATAATATTTTTTTATGACCAGATTGGAATAAAAAGCGAATAATTTATGTAGTCGATAGATGCAAAAAGAACATTTTATTCCCTATTCCTCTCGCCATCGATATCCTCTCAAATATCGAGTTTTTTTTTTCTCGTCACTTTGATAAATATTTAAAATGAGTATATCTTTCAACAATATGAAACGATTTTCCCTTCAATATCATTTTTCACTGATGGGAATAAGCGTGTGAGCTTACTGAATAGAAAATTATGGCAATATATTTCGTTCAGAAATGAGATGAATCGTAATATATTTAAATATGAAGCCGTGTGTTTTTATTGAAAAGAAATTGATCTTCGATGAGCGTCCACTGATTCTTATGCTAATTATACAATATGATGCATATTTATCGAGGGTGAAATGTTCTCTACAAAAGATGTCTCCAACCTTTTTATGAATTCAAATCCGACATATTCCTATTTTCTGTTAAATGAGATGTTCATTAGTTAAAGATAAATATGAGGTGTTAAAGGCTTAAACATCATGCATCATTAACGATTTCTTTCGAACAATTCACCTATTAAGAATTCTTTTGTCAGTGTTTATACAAATATAAGACGATGACATGTTCTGAAATTCTGTAAGGAAAAAATTCAAAATGTTTACTAAATTTACTAAATTATAAACAATGAAATACTTGTATGATAGAAATCTGGACTATAAAATATATAAGTGAAAAATATATCAAACTTTGAAGCGATTCTAGCATTGAAGTACTTCCGTCTAAAAGATTATCTACGATGCCTTGACCACATCTTTCCCTACCACCCTCTCTTCTCATCCGGCCTCGCCCACTTTTTCCCTGTGTCTTTATTAGATGTCATATCTATTTTTCATTCCCTTTGAGGAGAAGTTAGCTATCAGTCGTTTGATATTTTGGTACTCAAATGTATCTTCAGATAGGTCGTTAATTGAGGATGTTTCTCAATAATGCTTAATAACGCATTCTAGAGTCGTATCTTTTTTATCAATAAATTTAAATATCATTGAATCATTGTTGATAGCTGAGCTGCTAAACTTTATCTTTTTATCAGCCTTCATCAAAAAGTCAATCAAAAGAATTTATCAAAGTCATTTAGCTTATAAGAATGTATTTCGTTGCAAATGTATTTCACCATTGTTCGACAATTCATTATTAATTAATGGCGCATTGCGTGCAGTGTTGTTCTATGCTGCTCAAAGGAAGATGACGAATTTGCTCTTTGAACAAAATAGTGTTTCTTTGAATATCACTGATGCGACATACATTTATTGACGAACTCACTAACAAAAAAAAGAAAAAAAAATAGAAATCTTTATATGTCACTGAAGTGGCTGTCGTTATGGGACACAACGAACCGGGCCAACGAAAATGACCACCCCTTCTTTCTTAACGGCCATTTTTTTGAACACTTTAGCAATGAAAATTCTTGGCAATACGCCTAATTCCATTGGATTACACAGTGTCGAATAAATTTTCAATTCAATTTTCACGATGAATGAATAAAATGAATGAATGAAAAAATTAATTAAAGACTGAAGATTTTTCCTCGTGATAGAGCCAGAAAAGAATAATATGAAATAGTGACCCAATGAAAATGTTCGTTCCCTTTAAGCAATTGGATAATAAGAGGAGGTTTTTGCTCTGAAATACATTTCCACATATTACTATCACGATGAAGAAAACCGCATAAGGAAGTGTTCTTTATCTGCATTATTTCGATTGTGGTCAGGTATTAGTGCCTTGCTTTTGATGACATTTTCTTTAATCTTAATCCCTCAGTGATTTTGCTAGAAGGATCATGGGTACTCATTGATTCCTTCTTTCCTCCTCATTCCTCCTCCCATTTCTTGACTTAATTTATTATCGTTCACTTATTGCATCAATCCGATTCTTTTAAATATTGTCGCACAACTAAGCAATGCATTTTCCACAAAATCGTCTATCAATTATAGACGCATCTTATGGTCGGGAATGAATTAGAATAGACTCTAAAGGGGAGAGAAGAGTGGGGAATTATTGGATAATGAGTCTTCTTTGTTTATAGCGAGATAATTGTGGAAAAAGGTTTTTTTGACATTATCTATAAATTCTAAAAAACTACACAAATAATGATGATCCATTACAAGCGAATAACCGTTCAACTATATTTATTTCCTCAAGAAAAAACTCCTCATTGCCCAATATCGGTATATCACAGATGATTCGCCTCTTCAATCTTGTCTCATCATGAAGCAATCAAAGGAGAATCCATAAATTTCACGAATGTATAGACAAAGATCATTTATCTAACAATCTCATTCACTTCATTGTTACCCATGAAAACCGGAAATAGGATGCCTTACTTCTATTAGTTGATCTCATCGAAGGCAGTGTTGAAGGTGGGGGACGAGTTTTGGCCCCTAAAGGACAGAAGACCGAAAATGTTAGAGAGATATCCACTAGTCCCAAGTGATGCTGAAGAAAACGTTATTGAGAGACATTTGTGATGGTCTGTGAGATGGCATAAAAAGATTCAAATAGAAAACAAGCGAAGGCAGTTTAGGCCGAATAAACTAATTGGAAATGCAGTTTTCATTTAACGCGTTAGCCATTGAAAAGCTTTTCATTACCGACGTTGGAAATAGCGAAACTGCGAGACCGCAATCAATTCAACACTAGAAACAATATGAAAATTTCCTTTTCATTATGATTTATATTTTTATTAGATCTCAGTTCCGCCTCACAGCAACCTTTGCATTTACACCTATTTTTAACGTTGAACCATTAATTAACCTTTAAAGGGGTTTTCAATTAACTTCTTTAGTAAGCGATAAACGTTACAATGGGTGGAAATTGCTCAAAGATCAAAGAAAAAAAAATTTTGAGCTGAAAAACATTCCTCACTTGAATGTAATGATCTAAAGTGCTTTTTGAAGGATGATTTTTATCCATATCATCAATAATAATGGCTTTTAGTCGCTTTATGAAGATAGCATTTAAGAGAAATATATTTTAATTCGAGAAGCTTTTTAATTTCAACATTTTTTTGAGCGTATACCACTTTATATGTTTGAATCAGCGAAGTGCGAAGTCTATGTGCGCGTTTCTGCGTCGTCTTTAAACACGTTCATTGATTATCACCTCAGAATATATTATATCTAATATGATTCCATAACTACTCTTGGTAGAGTAAAAAAAAAGATGAATAATTAAGTGTTTCTTCGTTTTTTTTTCCATAGTTGCCATTTTTTCAGCAATAATTTTAAAATACGTTTATTAAAAGGATTAATTGATCAAGTTACTTCATATTTATATAATCATAAAAAAATCCGAAAGCATTTTTCTCCTCTCTTTTACTTATATTTTGCTATTTTCGCGTTAAAAATGATTGAAAAAAAATCTCTTGAAAATGATATGACATTATGCTTCGGTTAGGGCGAACGTTCGCCAAATGATTAATGACTGAAGCGATCTTTTTTGACATCGCACTCAACTTATTCCTCGAAGCAATAAAAACTTTGATTGTGAAAAAAATTAATGGAATTTTTTGGCGGGAAATTTGAATGCAAACAATGATTGAGAATATATTTATATGCAATAATATTCATGCATCTCACATAAATATTCTCAACGCTATTAAATAAGGCGCATTTGAAGGAAGATAGATAGCAAATGCGATTTACAGTGATATAAGCTCACATGCATATCATACCTTTACTTCATTTTTTGTCTTTTTGATATTTTTTAGTTCTTTTATTCATCTATAAGTGAAGGTTTTTTATTTATTTACTAACTTACTCGATCATTACTGTTCATTTATTTTCTTTATTTATTTTCTGATTCGTGCCACATCGTGACGCTCGTGGAGTTCATTTACCCAATTTACAGTTGAAAAGGAGACCTTTCGAGTATTCTGTGTTCATTTTAGCGCGATTTTCAGTTACCGCTAAAATGCCTATCTGTGCGCGTATTTTTCAAAAATTTCCCGTTGGTGAATCTCTCCTTAATGGCTAATTCAGTGTGTGGGAGTGAACTGCTCTCATAGGAACTACCTTTCCTCTCTAGATCGACATCTTCAATTCCATATGTTACTCCTGAACCTATCTTTTATATACGTGTCCGGTGCATCAGCGTTAATTACCAAATAATGTTGAAAAGTTGGAATTAGGACCAAATTTAACTTTCATAGTGGTATGACAGCCATGAAGAATTAATCACTTTTATGTTCGTGTGTATGGGAGGCGGAGGTGGGGGGGGGGGGGGGCTATAGTTCCAAACCGATAGGTAAAGAAGCATTTTCTCCCCGATCTGTTGTATAAGAATAAATAGTATATTGTTTAGGTGATATCGGTTTCGATGAATTCTGTGGTAATCCATATGGTGAAAGCAGTGAATGTAAGTAAATTCGAAATGGTTGTGCATATATTTGATTTGGATCATCGCATTCCATTTCGACAAACTGAATTATCGGCTTCACGCAGTGATCAGGTCTGTTCATGTGAACGGAAAACTGAAAGAGGAAATTTTATTCAAAAAATTTCCCACATACTCTGTTCCTGAATGATCGTTGAAGCACAGGAAGCTGTCTTAATTCCTTGTCCAGTCTACTTATGATTTTGTATGATATGATAAGCGATCAGTGTCATTCATCCATATTCAACTTTTCGGTGGAAGGGGGGGGGGGGAGTGGGTGGAGGGTGGGAAGGAGGGAGTGAGAGGGTTCAGCTCATCCAAATGATGAACATTCTCCCGTTTCTCAAACTAACTTGAAGTTAGAATTGGCCCAACATTTCTCATTCAGAGGTAAGTCTTGCAATATTTAAAGAGTGCTATTTTCTGTTCATTGTCAGGTGTAATAGCAAGTACAAGTCAACGAACGAATAAAAGCGTTCGTGGGATGTGTGGGTGTTTGTAGTAGTGTAACGCGATTTGAATCGACGCTAAGCGATGTGTCGTTCCATCCAATTTGTTTGGATTATATAGCAACATCGACACGAATTGTCGCATTCAAATGTGCAATCAATCATAATTACTGTTGAACACTCTTTGTTTCGCATCCGATTGCAACGTTCCGTTGAAAGATTTAACGAGGCGACGAGAACCTTTACATATAATGCTAAAAGGGAAGCTACAGGACCAATGTGCCCAAAGTGCCGTTGAAGAATTGGTTCTAGAATTCGGATCTTAGTGTACCAGGAGATTTTCACTAAGCCAAAAAGCAAGGATCGACTGAACTAGGAGAAATATCACGAATCAAGTGTCTGGCCTTGGGATGCCTGTTTGAGATGAAACAGATGTGGAGGGGAGGGAGGTTTAAGCAGAGGTCATTTGAAGATTAGTATATTGTACTCATAGTGGAATATATGTGCATTGTTTCATGACCAGTGGAGAACTGACCACAGAGAGATTAAAACCTATGACCATCCACTTACTGGGTAGATACTATATCACTGAACCGCTGCGAACCATTCCTCTTTCATTGACCCTTTTATTGTGTAGGGTACGAAGAAATAATGAAAAGGTGGAATGGAAGCGTCCGCAGTAGTTCAGTGCTAGAACATCTATCCAATTAGTGGAAGGTAGCAGATTCGAAGCCATCCGCGAAGACTGCTTCCACTGCTTGCCAAAAAAATGCTCATCATATTTTGACAGCATGTTAACCTGAACTCTGAGTCAGCCTAAAAGTTGCTTCGCTTTGACAGAAGAAGTTACATGCAAGAAACTATAAATGAAAAACTTCCATAATTGTGCCGCAAAAAAGTTTTGTAACATCAGATATTGACATGTTGATTTATATATGGATTAACAAAGGCTCCTATGGGACGCCTCAGAATAACCATTTGTTATTGTAGGTTAAAATTCTATATGCATTATCGCGTTTATGAAAAGAAAACGTTTGATTTTTAAAAAAGGAGTGGCATGTTTCCTTCAGGAGAAGTATCGGCGGTGTTCTGAATGTAATTTTGGATTTGCTGCATAAAAGGTAGGAGGGAATTAGTACAGTTACATGTGCGACTTGAATAATCCTCAATAAAAGCTCAATATGTTTGGTTTACAAGCTGAATTTTGAAAAGGCTGAATTTTTTAGGCCGAATTTCGAAAAGAAAAGACCGACAGCTCTTTCAAGATAGCTGTTTCAATTTGATGAGTATTTCAGTTGTTCTCATTTGATGGATTAACACCAAATACTTGGTTTGCAATTCGAATATTATATCGGCTTTTCTTCGCTGACAACTCATCGAAAGATTTAGCTACAAAACAGGTAATTGTCTTTAATTTGCTTAATTGAAAATTGATTTATTTCTTTAAATATTATATGCATTAATAAGCAATTGCAAAATTGTGTGAAATAGCAACCGCATAAGAATATTTCATTTATAACTCCGAAAGGCAATAATATTTTAGTGTCTAATTTATACTCAAGTTGTGCTTCTGGGAGAACGTCTCACATTGCTGGCGATTCGTATAGCTCACAAATAACTTCCAGATATCAATCCGGTCGAAGCAGAAAGCATCTTAATTTGTCAACTTTTCCACTGCTTATTAAAGCTCTTTTTTCTCTATAATTTGGACGAAGCTAATAATTTACCGAAGAGAATAAGGAACAAAACAATTTATTACGTAATAAAGAACTCTTATTCATAATGGAAAACTTTTGAATTAAGATCCCTTTGAAGGAGTCAATTTAGAGCTTCAAAAGAATAATGAAGATCTCGAATGGGATTGTATTACCTCAGAGTTTTTGTGGATTGAACACTCAATGAATTCTTTCAGTATTCAATCTTTTCAAACGTTCTCTAAGCAGCACTATATTGCTAGTGCGTGACGATGCGAACGTTCACGCTAGGCGTGTCTTTTTTCTTTACTTGAGGATATATCCATGGGGAATCGCTCATCTACGTCTAAAAGATTTATTGCTCATGCTAAATGACACCACTATGTAGTCACTCGAAGCGCTCTTGAGCAATTGGCACCCATCTAACACGTCATATATGAAAGCTGCTCAAGCCAACAAGCTGATAACAATGTTCGAGCTTAAGGTAGAGCTGAAATTGGATTGTCTCTTCCAAAGCAGGAATGGCGGTGTCAATAATTGGCTCGATTTTGGCTAAACCTGTCACGTTCATAAGAATATCTGATCTCAGAGGGATGGGAGCAATTTTATAAACTTCTATTTCATGGTGTTCCACTCGCAAACATTAACTGCAGCCGAAGAGGCAGTCTGAAATCAGCACTCAACAATGCTCATATAATCTCACCTATTCAAAGATTTTGAACACTTTCGAAGTTGCAAAGACTGCCGACAACTGCGGCATCTCTACCGGCTCCACCGAATTCTAGATTTTATCACTGCTGATGCATTCTTGCAAATTTAATTTGCCAATCGTTATGAAACATCATGCCTCTGCTTACATATATATCATTGTTTGTCTACCCGATAGGTTCAACTCGAGAATGCACTATTGAAGCTAAAATCAATAGGTACAGTCAGCGTTTTCCAGTAGGCATATGTACAGCTTGAAGGTGTATTTTGTACCAAAGGGTGACGTTATTTGTCACCTTTCTCAGTCATTATGAACTTCCAAGTGAGTGATAAAAATTTAAAGGTGTAAGAGTTTCTGCGCATTTTTAGCCCGTCTATTTTTCATTCCACTCCACGTGGAATATATAAAGACAAACTTTCTATCGAGGATTTGTTCGAGCGATCGGACAGTTTAAAATATAAAAGAGCGGTTCTAAATGTTCTATTATTTGATGCTAAAATATGAAACTATTTGATTAAATGAGCGAAATGCAAGAAAAAAAATGTATCGTTTCAATCGCCTCGATATGCCTCTTCATCAACTTATTTGTTGAAGATTAATGACGGTTTATTTTAGGTGTTCAGTTTCAGAGGTTTTTTCTCACAAACACCGCCCATCATACTGCAATATAGCACTCAGATTTAGGTGCTTCTACTGATGCTAAAATGCTGAATTTGAAAACAGTATTATTTCTTGAAAATATCCAAGGTTTAAACCATTGGTTACATGGTCCATATTGACCTGAGTTTACTGCACACAAACTGTTTTTTATAGTGCAGGTAAAACGTTTCGAACAGCTACTCAACGAAGGTTGCCTACTCCATAAAACGTGAAAGAATCTATTACATTTCAAGCAGAAGTTTCTTTCATTGACTCCACCGAAATTTTGCATACTATGAGGTGCAATATTTTCAGTGCAGTCCTCTTCTTGTTTTCATAGAAGCCAAAAGTTATAACAACCGAGTTGGCAGACCACTACCATAGGACAGTGCAGTAGTTCATGGTTTGTCAGGCGCGATTAGACTTTTTTAGCGCGATTTCATGATCATTTCTCAATTTTATTTTCACATCTTTCTCAATAATCCCGATTGTCCTTCTTTTGATGTTGCTTTCCACTTTCAAATCTGTTCTTCTCCGACAATACTGGGTCGTTTTATTGAATAGGTTGTAAACATATACCATTGCCTGCCAACTTTGTCCCTTCTTCATGCTTTTTTCCATAGTTACCCGGCGGATAGATATATAGGAAGTAAATCACTGCGTCGTTCAATAACGATGAAATGAAGAAAATTAGCTAATCATATGATACGATTTCAGGAGCTAATAGTTCAAACGAAGAACAGCTCCAGGTACGATCAATCGATCGTTAGTGAACGTATTGTGACAATCGACGCAGTGACAATCGAGCGTATGCATATGTATGTTGCGTTCAAATCGGTGTTCCCGAACGTTGAAAAGGTTTGTACATAAAAGAAATTCTGTGCGATTATTTATGCAAAGACGCATAAATAACGAAGAGGATCAATGGCATAAGGGCCAAACAAGGTCCCACTTTCATTACGTGATGAACCTTTGTTATTGTTGACATGAGAGCTTAACCTTGACTTCGTTATTCTTCATTTGCAAACCTCTTCATACCTTACATTGAAATTGACAACCGAACGCTAGAATTTCGATATTCTGCAAAAGCGGCTACCTTAAAGATGAACAGGTATTGCATTCTTAATGGATAATATACTAAGGAAAAGTGGTTTTTGAAATCATAATATTTGAACAACTATCCTCATATTGTTTCGTTTTGCTTTTTTGATTTTTTTGTCTTCTTTTTTGCCGTATTTTTATGCTCAAATCCCTCCACTAGGAACAAGTTACTTGGTGTGAAAGTTTTTTGAAAAATATGCTATAGTAATTCTTGCAACCTTCCAAGGTTTATATTTCAATTTCTTCTCACAGCTGAGCGTACTTATCTTTGACAGATGCGAAAAAGAGGTAGAAGATGGTTCTAACGCTGAGCTTGATGATTTGAATGACCAAAGTTTGTTTCTTCACCCTGGAAAATTCGACAATTTTGAGACAGAATGTTCTTTTTTCTCTTATCCTAACCATGTAGGGTTGGGGGGGGGGGGGGGGGGGGGGGAAGGCCAGGTCGGCGATTTTAGTCCAGCGCTACCCCACTAGCAAGCTGTTCAACACTTCGATAATTTCAGGGCATTTCAATTTTATAAAACAATACCGACTCTTTACGATATAGCGTATGGTTATGTTCGTGACTAAAATCTAGAAATGCTGCATTTGCTAATTTCCGCAAGTTGCAGTTTTGTTAAAATGCTTTATGAGTCGATTCTAGAGCATAATTTTTCCCTTTTACACGATAATTCTTCCATTTAATAATGCAAAGGAAAAATCGTCTTTGATTCTGAAAAAAATAAAAATAAAATTTCCTTTCACTTTTGATTGGATTTCACAAGAAATTCGAGAAGAATAGAAACGCTTTCAGTTTCTATCTCAATAACGTATTCATCGGCTGCATTAAAGTGCCACTAAACTCATCCGCCGTTTATTTCAATAGTCTATAAGAGTGAAGAAATTCTATAAAATGAGAAAGAAATTTCCTTTCATGAATATGTTTAATCTTTTCATTTTTTTTTCCTTCTAAAACCTAGAAATAAATTTGAAATTAAGCGCCATTTTTGACGAGCTAAGTTAACAGTGGAGGATTAAAATTTCTGGACTTCTCGAACATAGAATAAATATGAGTGACGGCGGTTTCATGATGCACATAGGAGAGCGCTTATGAATTTTAAAAGTATTCAAGATATATTATCGAAGCGATGGGAAGAAATGAAGTAAATGGTAGCCTCAGGCTTTCAAAAATTGTTAATTATTCATGTAATGCGGTTATGCTTTCATCCACAACGCATCATACTATATAGCAGTGAACCGTTTTTTGCGTAGGATTGCATATATAGCACAAATAGAGGGTAATTAGGATTCCCAAACTGATAGCGACTTATTTATCACTATTTACTTCGACAGTTAAGAAAATGCTGCACTACTCCAAACTGACAGTCATTTCAAGACAGCTAAAATACGAGACGGCCTCATAGTAAAAAAAAAACTATCTCGTATTTTTCCTGAATTTTTGAATTTCTCTGAATTTTATCTTCTCCGAAATTTATCCTCAAATTTATTATTCGCCAAGATTTCGGAAATTTTTCGAGAAGTCTAAATTATTGCTATTCCAAAAATTCACATGTGATGATAAAATACAGTCTAAACGAAATTTGAAGGATCAGCAAGCATAACTCCTAATGTCCATGAGATCCTATAATGAAAGCTTTTACCATACTTTATTATCTCTTCAACAAATCCTCATTTATATGGGAAGTGCTTTTTTAAAAAAGAGAGAAAAGCATTATTGCAAGAAAAATGATTTCATTTTTATGAGTACCGCTAAATAATAGCTCAAAATTGATGGACCTATTGGAACATTGGTGAAGTATTTAAGGAAGGAAGCCATACTAGGATTAAACTGCATTAAACGGAAAGTTAGATGCACTTTGAGTATCTAAAGAAACATCAATAAGTCGCTACGTTCATACTGTTCTTTCATGTCACGGTCTCAACTATAATTGAGGTCATAAGAAAATTATGTTCTCAACTGCGGAATCTGTCGAAATTCCAGAATCCCACATCTGTCCAATTTATGTGATTCGTTTCATAAGCAAGGCTACCTACAACTGTGTATTTCCATTAATAGTGCAGAGGGATTTTTCGGACCTGGAATCGCTTCATTACTTCCAAATCAATGATGAAATTTTTGAAGTCCTAATTGAAAACTGTAAGGTATAATTTCCTACATATATCATACTATTTTAGTGCTCATCAATTTTCTGTCATTGATTTCATTGTGTTCACTTTCGCATTCTCACATCAGAAGTAGAATGAGATCTATGGTAATATCGCCATTGTATCATTCAACTTCGAAAGTGTCAGCAGTCACCATTTCACAAGTTTCGTCAGCAACGAAAAAGTCTAAACAAAATGAAAGGGATGATCTAATTTCACGAATCACTTTGAATTTCCGAGTAATCAACAAATTCGACAAAAGTTACGAGCAATGCAACGTTCCGTAGAGAAGTAATTTTCGCGAAACATATTGAAACTGTCAACAAAGAATACTATTTTAAATCAATAAGATCGATTAGTGTACTACGATATTCCATACTTTTACTTTCGAGGAAGCGCATTCCGCAAATAAATCTAAACTTCTAAGCTCACAATTTTTGGAATTAATTTAAAAAATTGCAAATATCTCTTACAGAATTAAAAGATTTCTACCATTTTTTATTTTTTCTTTTCATATTTATAGAAAACTCTCATTCATTGTATAGCTATCGTCCATTGTACAGATATTTCTACCATCCTCAGCCAGTATAAAATAACGCTTTCTCATAGCGGTTCTTTGCTGAGATTCACTATGAAAAGTGGAAAACTGTCTGAGTTTTTTTCGCTTGATAGCACTCGTCTTTCGTTGATTGTTGAGGTCAGATTTTTGTGTACTAAATTCTAATGAACTCATTCCATCGTATTTTTGTTTTTTTTTTTGTAATTAATCGATTAAAACATGATTTCAGTTTAATTACGTGCTAATATTTTTTGAAAAAGAATTTCTATTCGATTCATTTCAATCAGATTTAGTGGAACGATGCGAACGAATGAGAACGCATTAAATGAATTGATATTTTTCTCATCATTTCAAATGTGAGCGTCGATTAATTATTCATTTCAATTCAGCACTCTGAAACGTCATTTTTATCATCTAAACGAGATAGCGATAAGATTGGAAAAAAGGGCTATGAAAGTTATTTTCGATTCTATTAATTATTCATGCATAAAATCATCAATGAGAGATTTTACGTTTTTCGTTTTTACCATTGCAATAAAATTTTCGCAAATATATTTTGCAGCCATATATCCATATAACGGTAAATTATTGCAATGAGTATTAGCATGTATAAATTTCCCCACTAAATATTAGGGAAATATTTCGGCACAAAAGTTTGAAGAATCTTATGAATCGATATTATCGGAGTGTTTTCTTAGTGATGCATTTTTCAAATCCAAATTCATCACGTTGTTTTATCGTTTGGCTCGTTATTAGTGATGCCATTAATATTGTTTGATTATAGCAGTTGGCAAATGCGTTTAGATGATTCCAGCCTATAATATATGAGCCTGAAATATTAGATTATCCTCAGAATTGTGCTTTCTTTTATTTATCGTCTATGTATATGAAAATTTTGATTGCTTTGTTAGCGATGTTTATTGATATTCGTAACCAGAGAATATGAGAAAAGGATGAAAAATCTCACAAATTATATGATTAGATGACGTTGCTAAACTATTTCTCTTCAAAGTATGCGAATGAATAGAAATCAAGCACCTCCCCTTCTCTTCCGTCTGAATGGAACAGGATTTTAGAGGTATGCAATGGTCGATATTTCCACCAACAAAATGAAGAAAATTTTTATATGACAGCAAGGCCATACGAAGAATTTAGCCTTAACTAATAAAACTTCCTTCTCTTATTCTCTAAATTCCTAATGATTCAGTTAAAAACCTCGCTTTGAACTACTAAACCACTCATTAGTATAATAATCCTGCTCATCCGGTAACTGCTTTCGCATAAGATATCATAGTTTGGAGTTTAAACTATCACACAACATTTCAGCAAGAATAAAAAAAATGCATTTCCTGAGAGAACATCTATAATATTATTCACAATTGGAGAAGTTGGATTATAGCTTACATTTTTTCGCAGAATCTTAAGGCCAGTTGATGCCCATATATTCGAATTCCACATATTTTTGCACAAATTTGTTTATTTATTCGTTGCTTTTTATTTATTTATTTATTTACTTGTTTATTTATTCATTTACTTATATATTTACTCGTTGATTTGCTTGTTTCTTCATTTGATTAATTCATTTCGTTTCATTTGCCTCATTTGTCATTCAGTCAATTTACTTCATTTTATTTGATCCATCCAATTAAACTGATTAATTTAATTAACTAATTACTCAATTAGTGAGTCAAATTTATTCTTTTGTTCATTTATTTATTTATTCACTCATTGTTTATTTATTTGTTTATTTTTTTATCTATCAGTTATTTGATTGGTTCATTTAGTCGAGTTATTAGTAATGAGCAAATCCAATATGTAAGAATGATTAGCAGAGATGGATGTAATGCCCATACTTCCTATATGTCATAGTCAGCATCCTTATTGAAAGCTTTATGTTAACATAGAGATGTGTCAATTATATGAAAAGGTAGTTATATATTTGCACATGAAAGAATGTGTACAATGGAAAAATAAACAATTTCAAACGCTTCAGTGATCACATATTTCACTATCGTTTCAGCGCTTTATGCTAACCGACAATTGGAAACGATCTTTGCGTTTTACGTTAATCACTAAATCAGCAACAAGAAGCTGCAAGTAAAGAATTTGTGTAATGCATAATGCTTGAGGTTGAGGTAGTTCATGCACTCCGGAGTATGAATGGAGCCGATGCGGTAAAGCATAATGTCATGTGCTTCGAAAAGTAGGCATGGACGATTTCATAGTGGAACTTGAAACTATTTTTAAAAAACCATCACCAATAACATCAATTTAATTGTTGTTTATCAAGAGAGAAAAATTGAAGCTGAAAATGGCGAGATATTGGTAAGCATCAATAAATGTGTTTATTCTTCACTTCACTTGCTTTATTCCTATTTCTTTCTTGTCCCATAGAAAAATTCAGAATAGGAGAAATTATGAAAATTTCTCTGCTTTTATTGCGTTAGTTCTTTTCTTCCCAGAGATTAAGATCATCCATAATCATTGAGCATTAAAAATTTCAGATCGCTACGGTGATTGTACCCGAATTACTATGTGAACATGGAACTATAAAGCCGTTGGCTCAACAAGTACTCCAAGTGGCACGTTTCGACTTTGATTTGAGTACGGTCATTCTAAAGTCGAAAAGCACCAACTTCAGGTCGGATCCTAAATGCTCGACGCTATGCATATTTCCCTTCTTGAGGGTTGTAATCCTTAATGTAACTGAAACATTTAAAGCACGTGAACGTTGCGCATCACTCGACGAAATACAACGTGAAGCACAAGCTGTATCCAGAGCTATGAACTGTGTACATTCTATTGCCTCGATGTGTGCATTTTTCAGCCTTGTTTTGCTCTATGTCAGCCATCTCAGCCTATGATCTCAACTTTTTTTTAGGTGGAAGAAGTCTATACTCTCAGGTATGGAAGCATGAGCAACCTCTAATTTCAATCGAATGCGATAGTGGAATAAATGCTCATTTTTCTTAGAAAATGGTGAAAGTATCGTTTGAGCTGATTTCAAGTAATGCCGCAAACTGCACAGCGCTCTCAGCGTGCCATCTCAACACCTATTATTAAAAGAGAAATTTTTAAACAATATAACATACAAAAATATCTTTATTGTCTCATGCATATTTCCCATAATTTTTTTTCGAACTTATTTGCATATCAAATTTATATTACATCGTTCATCACCGACAAAACATGTACAAGCAGCAAGAAAAGTAATAACTGGAGCAGTTTTCGCCATTTTGGACTGATAGATTGTAATGACGCTTCGGAAGACATACAATAAAACTTTCGAGAGAGTTTTTCATTTTAGATATTCAGAAGTAACTGTTTCATAGTGAGCATTGAATCAACAGACGAAAGTTTGACCGAAAAGACAATCGTACGCTCACAGACAAACAGACAAACCAGCAAACAAGCAAATACATGTTGATATAATATCATTTCCCAGTCTTTTCCCACCGTCAATTGTGTGACAAATATATGTCTCTGTTGACGTGACTCTTTGAGAATGTTTTGTTTAGAGTAGCAATACGATTGGAGATGAGCTCTTTGAAGTAAGATATATGCAATTATCAGCTAAAATCTTCCCAATTAATTGTCATATAATATTTTGAAAGTTCGCTTAGAACTAACAGCATAAGATAATTGCTTCCATAGGTATAGTTTAACCAACAATGAAAAGTCTTCGCCGGTGGGGGCTAAACATCCGCTTCAATGAAAAATAATCGTTTGCTAAGGAAAATATCTATTAAAAAATTCTCAACGTTTCTCTAAATTTTGCTCAGAAAAACAATAGAAATTTTTAACACCATATTTTTGAAACATTTAATTTCGATATAATCATTGTTCGTCTATTGATGCTTAACGATGATATAAACGATTATCATGTAGGAAATCGTTTACTTCTGAACTCAAAAAAAAATTTGTAGTTTTAAATTTGTTCATATACAATTTCAATTACCATATAGCAGAAAATACTCTTCAAATTTTTGGAATGGTAAACATTTTCCACGCTATTCCATTTATTTCTGATATTAAAAATGGCAATTTAACGTTTCTATTATTCGGATGGAGAAATTTTTATAGGTGAGCGAAAAAGAAATCTCTTTCATTTGATTTCGATCATTCGCATTATTGTTTGCAAAAGTGATTTCTTCAAATTTTATCGTCACCTCAAACAATCACTGTTTATCCTGTATATAATTATGATCGTATTGTTGATGTGTTTAAATCGGCTCTATAGTTTTCTTTTGAAAGCGTTATCGAATTACTACAGAATATCACATTATAAAGTAATTCATTGATTGTCTTCATGAAGGTCACAATCGGCTATCTGAGATTGGAAAATGAGGTACAGATTCATCATGGAAGGAAGCCGGGAAAGCCGCCTGTCAAGAGGACTCTTTCTCCAACTTTTCACAAGATAGTGAAAATCAGAGAAGTTCATTTCAATAGAAAATCCTCTCATTCTTAAATATTAGCTTGAAGGCATATAAATTTATAGTCTCGAATCGGTTTTGTGTCGGGAGCATTGACAAGAATCGGCTCTCTCTTATTTGAGAAATTTTGTTTTTAACATGCCGCCTATAGAAATATTCAATGAATGGGCAGTCGACAACTCGAACGACGTCTCCAAATGTATAGCAATTAGCGATCAACACAAATTTATAGCTAGCCCGCTAACGTTGTCTCATGCTCCTTTTTCGTAGCGCAATAAGCGTTATTTATGCATAATGCACATACTCAATCCCGACAACATTACGTCTTTATAATACACAAAAGTGAGTAGGGAACTTTCATGGAACGATATAAATAAAAATACCTCTAACTTTATAAATAAGAATAATATTCTATAAATTTATAGATAAAAACAATATATCTAACGAACATTTAAGGTAATTAATAAATATTGATATGACCGACATCTTAAGTGAGTATATTTCTGAATGAAAATGAACAATATTTTTTGAATATTTACTATTAATAAACAACTCACAAAGAGAAATACAAATTCGTTGTATGGTTGAAAATATACATATATGCAAAATATTAATTAAACCCGTTGGAAGGATAATTCCCAGGGTATAGGGGGGGGGGGGGTTTATATCAGTGCTCTGTAATTTGATGAACGCAAAAACTGCTGATCGTTTGAAAAATTTTTGCTGAAAATATTGTTTCATTTTTGCCTTTAAAAAAATTATATTCTTTTGATATTTTATAAGCGAAGCAAAAAAATATCTCATCTTAAAGTTTATTATTCATAATTCATTGCGAAAATTCGATAATCCGAGCAAAAAAAAATTGCAACTTTTAATGACTGCATGGCGAGAATCAAGAAAAAAAAAACATCTGTTGTCTCGTTTGAAGTATACCGCAAAGATGCTCGCATACTATAAGAGGCAGAAGAGTGTAGTTGAAGAGCGTTGCTCATTTACCTAATCTTTTCCATTCTCCGATGCTTCGTCCATATGTCATAATGTAAGCATAACCCACCGCCATATCAGGGAATAGCATTTCTCTCCAAACGAAAATTGTGGCAAAGAAAAAATAACAATGATATTTGGAACAGTAAATTTGTTTTTTTTTTATTGTAATATGATAGTAGATGAAAAACAAAACAACAACCCGTAACGATTTACATCCCTGTTGAGTAAACCAGCAGACTGGACATTCATGCCTTAAACTAGACCTTCAAGCGCATTCGTATTATAATTCTTTGCAGCTTTCTGAAATTGCCATACGTATATTCCTTCCCCTCCCTCTCCCCGTCTTTCCTCCACATTCTATTTATCGGAACGCATCGGAAATTCGATCCAATTATCTCCCGCCTCCCCGAGCTCTATCCCACTTAATGATTCAAAGTCCGGCCACTGCTACTGCAAACCGCTTGCAGCTACAGCGGAATGCATATATTAATGGATGCTCTCTTTGTGCACAACAACATAACTCGCATTGTAACATTAAATGAGAGTTAGGTCTCAGCACCAGAAGAATTTCCGAGTTCGATGAGCAGCGGTTAGGAAAGATGAAGCAGAAATGCAAAGTTGGCCGAACTGTTGTCAGATGATATGCATAAAAAACAAGTGTATTCTAAGCTTTATTCGTTAGCCACATAAAAAAGATTGGAGTCAGCATAAACGCTAAACCATAACGCGCAATGATACAGACATGGAAATACTCATTAAGGCATCAATACGCCAATAATTAAAACAGCTGAGGTATACCGACTGAACGTAAATACGAAAAAACGCAATATAAAATTGGAAGAAAGCTTTAGCTGAAGATTAGACAACATATAAGTGAAAACGATCTTATATGTATATATGTGTGAGAAAGACACCGGTCCGGTAGGAATACCACTAAAATGGGTAGCAAAATGGGCAGCCAATGGGCAAATTGCTGAACCATTACAAATTAGCAAATACAACTTGGTGACTACATAAACGTCGAATCCATAACTGAAGGAGCATTAACGTGACTTCCCCCCCCCCCCTTCTTCCCTCCCCCTAAAACTGCACTGTGAACGTGCAGCTCAGCTCAACTTCTACATAATAAACAAAGCGACTCCCCTCCTTCATCCCCAAATTTTCCCGGGAAATGAAACAGAAATCATCGGTATGATCTCTTTTTTCTCTCCCTTAATATCTCCGAAGTGAATATCTATTGTCAGCTTATCATTAGAAATATATTAATAGCGCTATCCCTACTACTCTCACTTACAATTTCCCAAAAGAAAAGATTATAAAACACACTGAGATATTTTTGTTGATCTAAAACAACGAAGAAGTCCCCATAAACAATTTTTAAGGTCTCATCAACGTTTTCAGCGATTTATATTTTCCGAGAGAAACATCCGAGATCATCAAAGATCAACGTGACGAATTGAGACCCATACAAATGTTGCCTTCTTAACTTGTCTCCTGCATTGCTTCATTCAAATAGTCGTCAACTGCCTCCGCAAAATTCTCTTTCTTCGCATTTTCGAGCACCTGAAACAACACTGGATTGATGGCGGCGTGGAATTGGTATGTTGGGAGAGACAACTATGAGAAGAGAAAAGAAGGAGAGGGCGGGGGAGAGGCAGGAGGAGAGACGGGTAACGCGTAAGCGTTCTTCCTCCGCCGCACCTCTCTGACGAAAAATGGAATGAAATATTGCACCTGCAGTCTTCTCCTCAAAGCTATGAAGATAAATTGAAATCTTCCTTTCGTCAAGAAACTATTTGCAAAACGTCCTTAGGTATTTGTTCCGACCACTTGAAACAATCAAAAAATTGTTCAATCAAATATGTTAACGTCCATTTTCGTCATTTGCATATACTTTCAGTTATGAGTTGAAGTATAGAAGAAGGAAGAAGCAACAAGACGATGATGCGGCAAAAATTCTTGCGGCGATAAGGAAAACGACCGACTGAATGCGGAAAGAGAAATGCCCTCTTCCGTTAAGAGAGATAGGGCCGAAGGCGGGAGGGGGGAGGGGGAATGAGAGGGGACTAATTTCCCTTATCAAGTAGCTATGTCTTAGGAAAAACACGCCTTCTAAAACACAACTAACAAAAAGGTGAAGCCAAGGTTGCCTTAGCAGCTCGTGAAAACCGCTCAATTGCCAATGTATTCCAATGGTGTAAACGACTCTCAAAAAGAGGTTCTTAGGCAGCGCAGAGAAAAAATCCCAAAATACGGTCATCATGATCAGCACCGAACGAAGCAGCCTGCGCTAAAACGATTGAGCATGTTTATTACTATCCATTGCGAATGGTTCGAGAGTTATGATGCCTGAAATTATACATCACCCCTCTGTTCCCTCATAGCAAAATTATAGGCATTTATATCGCTATTTCGGTACAACGATATAACCTGATGGATGTTCACGCCGGTTTGCACCATCGCTCTCGAATTGGCCGAACCTGCGTAGGTGCCCATCGCCGCCGAATTCAACCATCGCGCCTGTGCCGTCGAGGCAACTACCTGTTGCAGAGAACGACGGGGTGACTCGTCCAATATGCCTTTAAAATAATAACACATTATTATTGCATTAAAGAATTACTCAACAACGACAGAGATCAGCTCATTGAGTATAATGAGCAAATCAATCATTTTGACCGGATCTCCTCCATGCAAAAGCAGAAAACTAAAGCTACCCGAACCCGTTCTTTTTCTGAGCCGTGGCTTCGAGTAGGAGCATCCACCGCAGCAAAATAGCAGTAGGCAAATGAAGCAATACAAAATGCAATGACGATGGCACAAGCGATTAATCAGGTCACCGAATGAAGCCAAAATTTTCTTGTGGTAAGACGATATATGGAGAGGAATCCGATGAACTGATGCTGGAAAGCGATAGACATAAAACCTTTCGTATGCAAGCTTAGCGGATTAACACTGAACGGTCAAAGCATACCCGGTACACCGATATTGATAAAATCGTCAAGCAGATTCGATTCCTTGAGTAATTCCATCAACTCCTCATCCCGCATCCCGTATTCACCAGCGAATGCTTGCCACGCGAAAGCCTCGAATACCAATCCAATCATCAAGCGATTGTAGATTATGCCGCACAGCAATGCTTTCGCAGGCTCATCTCCTACAACTTGATCTAGAGATGTCGCATAGGGATCGCAGTTCCCAACCGAAGACGGCTCCAACTTTTATGAGTTTAAGAGGGGAGTGGAACCTCTATAAAATATCGAACAACCTCAAATTCTTACGGAATCTTACACTGCTAATCTAAAAATAATCCCATCCGAAACGTCACAACATTTTAAAATTTAAAGGCAGCAAGTTTATCGAAATGACAATGGAGAGCAAAACAAATTACCGAGCAATAATACCATTTTCACTGCAAAAAGTAAATAAATTTGCGCTCTTTCGCAACGAAAACGTGAATACGAAGTCAACGCTCTTTCTTCATTTCAGTGGATGAATCGGACTTCAAAGACAACGAGAATTCCGCTTTCAAAATCCACAACAGCAAATCATACATGAAGCTCCTCAAGCAACAAAAAAAGCTCTCTTAGTGATTTAAGCTTGTGGTCTTTAGGGTCTTCGCTTATTTCATCAAGAAAGTTATGAAATGCTAGTCTTCAGAACTCGACAACTAAGTGTAATGGGCAACCATGTATGCATTACCTAGTATGCATAATGATGAAAAAAAAGGTCTCTCAAGCGTGGAAAAATCAATGAGCAAATCACTCCCTTCTTCCCGTCCAAAATAGCAGAGACAATTGGCTGCCATTCTAGATACCTCAAAATATATTATGTCGAACCTTTATTTATGATTTTCTTCGCTAAAGAACAAATCGCGCTTCCATATTTCCGATAAAGTGACATGTTACCACTGACGAATGCAATATTTGCCCTTCCAACAGCGCCACAAACCGATACGCCTACCACCGAGACGCGTTTGGCATGCTCGTTCAACATCTGCAAACAATATACTTATTTATAAGTGTCAGATCTAGAAATGACAAAAAATTAGAAGAATTGTTCAGCGAACTTATCAAAGACATATCTGAAACGATTGGGGAAGCAGCCATTTGCATAAAGTATTTTCCTCTAAAAGTCTTATTCTCAAACGTTTTCCAGCCCCCACGAAAAAAAATTTGAGCTTTCTGAAGCTATAATAAGTTCACAGATAACTCGCAGCCATACATAAGCACAGTTATTGGCGAACAGCCAATTATTCGCCCAATTCACCTCTAAAATGATTTCTTAGTGGCTATAGGACCTCAACATTTCCGGAAAAGGTCTTTCAGAGCTAAACTAATCTAAGGAAACTGCAGAAAACTCACCAAGGAAGCCGCTCTGGCCAATATTCTGCTGAAGAACGTTATGAGGAATATACCGACGTGCGCGTTTCCAGCTACGGTGAGCAGATTCTCCAAAAGCGATTCAGCAGTACCGTCTTCTCCCCTTTCCTAAAAAAGTCAAGTTTCTAGATGAGTTATATCTATCGTCAAGAATCTATACCTGTCGTCTAAAACAATGATAGAGCAATTTATGGAAATCAGAACTTTCTGGAATAAAGACCTACAGTAATAATGAATTTTACTTTAGACGAAAACAGAAACCAACAATTATGCGCTGTCTGATATATATATTTGTATGCATATTTGGAAACCCACTGGAAAACAGACCTTAATTAGAATACTTTCCTCTGCTCAATGCTTGAGAAATAAATAAATCTTTTTTTTGCAAACGTTAATGACTGAATGCGGAAAAGAATACAGTTTCTCACACTAATAATGCATTAATAAGATATCAACCTCACGCAGCAGCACCATCTGCTCCATACAGCAAAAGACGACATCGCATTTGGTGCATAAATCTTCCATCGAAGACGCCACTTCGATTCCTTCATAGCCGTCGCCCGAAAGGCGTTTCAAGAGTTGCTCACACTGAAATTTACAAAAAATTTGAAGAAAATGTGCATATAACCAATGCTTACTTACTAGCTAAGGAAGGTGCTTAGCCAAAGGTGTATATTAGCGAAGGACAACGTGCATAACCGAGGATAAACGTTGCTCGCGAAGTTTACATAGTCGTAAAGAAAGCGATATGACGCATCGATTTATAGCTTACTCTCATCACCTATATCACAGTGGGCAGCTATCCACGAAAAGAAAGAGACACTAGGTCTCCCTTGCAACACCTCGCATTCAGTGAACAAGTCACCCACCTCATTTGCGTTATGATCCCACAATGCTGAAATACGACAGCCCGACTGTTGCAGCACAACCCTCATGACCTCGTCGCTCACCTCATTTGCACCAATTAATCCGACATTTACACATGCCGGCTTAACATTCTCCTGCAATTTAGTACTCTTTAAAAAGAACCCATTCCGTTAGAGCGAAAGATAAGAGATACAGTCCACAAATACGACCTTAATGCCAAAAACAAATATTATGACATTTACCAAAGTAATTTTCATACACAATTGAGAGGAAGAAAATGAGTGAAAACGATATTTTTTCCTGCGGAAGGAGACAAAAGAGTTGAGAAAAAACGATTTCATATTTTATAATTGATAAGGAATAAGGCTTGAGCTGCAACTTGTTTTTGCCGATGGTGCGAGGCGTTGATTAAAAACTTCCAAGCATTTGTGCACAATCGGGTCCAAATTGAGACCGAGGGAGGTGGAGGAGGATTTATCAAACGGTGTAAACCATCAGCGAAGACGCCAAGCAGAGAATTGTGCTAGGAAATCAAAGGAAAATTTCGTCCACTAAAAGAGTAAAAAATTTCCACCAGGCAAATATTTTGTAATGCTCCCGATGATCAACTGCAACAACAGTGCACACAAAATATATATTACTCCCTATCAATCGTTGGCTTTATTGTTTTGACTGGCATCGAACAATCTTTCCCAACGACCTTACAACCATCACATATCATAAAATGAGTACATCACAGTAAAGTGAGGAAGCGTTTCAGAACAGTTGGCGCGATATGCGCTTTTTAATTTCCTTTACAGGATTAGCAAGTTCTATAAATTATCATAAATAATAAATATACCGATTATTTTGCATTTTAGATAACCTTCACAAAAACCCTTTCAAACAGAATTTTCTAGACCACCTTTCAAGATTCGTTTAGTTTGTAGCCCAAATACCGCAAAAAAAAGGAGGAAAAACAACGGTGAGTGCAAAATGAACTGAGATTTTCGCCCAACTCCAAACACTTCTCCAACTGAAACCAGTTTAATAAAAAACACCAACTGACAAGGCAAGTTATTCTTTCAAGGTTATCGTATAACTTCAAGCCAGTAGATTATCCCATACCGTGCATTATATCCACTGAGTTTCGTGATTAGCTCCATTCCTTTCCCACGTTGAAAGTATCGTAGAGCAGGACAGATGGATACACGTGCAAACAAATATACAAGTTCAGGCCGACGCCATAATGTGCTATTGGAAACGCCCATAAAAAGCATTTAAACAATAACAGCAAGCAAGTAAAGATGATAACAAACCTCTTCAGTCGTCCGACTGGCCTGTCCTAAGCGCTTCCGAGGTTCATAGCTCTTTCTTAATGCGACCTTCAAGAAATTAGTGGGATTTGTTAACAGTTAACTAACAGACAGTGAACAGATCGAATGAGGCGTTCATAAAAGAATGTAGAGCAACGAGTGGAAAACAGCAATATTATAATTATAAGTAACTTTTTCATTCATCTAATACCATTGCTCTAAGCAGCACGGACGTCGCATCGAAAATGCACTGAAACATTTTCAGGAGTATTCCGAAATAGTGATATTCGTTGCCTCTCGCAATCCACTTATCGAGCTTTCACGAACGGTGAGTTATACTTGTTGCAACAAAGGAACAGTCCATCAAAGGCTGCTGCATTTAGCTAAAATTTGTTTCAAGACAGAAAATAGAGAACAAAAAAGAACCCAACAAACCTTTCCATCGGTCGTACTCTCTGGTGTTATTCCCTTTTGAAGTACTACCACCGCACTCTTCTCCAACTGAAACCAGTTTAATAAAAAACACCAACTGACATGGCAAGTTACTTTACTATTAACATAAGCGAGTGGGGCACTAAAAAACAACATAGTCGGGTCATCAATAAAACCGATCGCAAGCCAGCGACAAACGACCTAGTTTCAATCATGCTCGGGTACGAAAAACTGGCGCCTGTCGAGCGGCTGGTACGATCATTGCTTCACGTGTAAATTAACTCACCAAACGCGACAAACCATGTTTATATTAAGAGACATATAAGCGTTCTATCGAGGGGAAGAAGCAAGCATGTAAAGGACTGATAAGTCCGTTGTGAGCAATTTCCGTAAACTGTTAGAAACTCAAGCATTAAGAACTTATCAAGCTGATAAATGAATTAAATTTAATTTCTGCACCATATCATGAGAGGAATCACATCTTATTACGTCAACCGTTTTGCACAATAATTCGACAGACACAGAGGGAGAAAAGCACAAACACACAGTGAGAAAAAGACAGACAGACAATACAGGGAAAGATATGCACATATATAAACACAAATGAATGCTTTCCTTAATGCTTATTTGCGAGCGCACGTTAACAGTGAACGACATAAGCGCCATGCAACTGAAAGGATAATTTTTTTCGACTCAGATACCTACGCAAAAATATGCTAGGTTCTCCCAAATGATATATTTCGAATCTCTAAATAGCATCAGTGAATATCGTGGTCGTAAATTCTATGGGTCATATTCATGCATACAGGAAAGATGCACAAGGAAACGTAAAAAAACAGGAGTGAGTTTAAAATCGAATAAACCTTATCACATGCAACGCTCTCCGGCCTCGGCTTTCGTGGATCACGTGAAACACTCGACGCTCTCTGAAACATTTCAGTCGGTTATCACGGCCCACAACAATCATGCGCAATGATGACCAAATACAGTGCGGCATGTGGCCTAGTATTACAGAGAAGTTGAGATTACGCGAATGGCTCAAAATACGTTTTCTCGAGATTTCCATTTCTTTTGGAACATTCTATGTCAACCCGGTCCCTAATATTACAACTCTTGAATCCCACCCACCCCCCCCCCCCCACCAACAATATTGCTCTGGGACTTCTGGATACTCGTCCTCGATTCTGAAAACGTCACAACATCAATTGTTGAGATAATCAGAGTTCCAGTGTGTGCAATGTTCAGAAATGAATAAAAAGAGAAAACACTTGCGTACAATACAGCACAGATCAAAAAAGAGAAATATACCAAGCATGGAATTTACGTACAGAATGAAGTCAAATATTCCGAGTTCAACTATTGTAATAAATTAATGGGCGTTAATATTGAAGATATAATTAAGGCTAAAAACTAGTTGTTGTATTGAATGCATTGTGCCACATTGATTCATAAACGTCAAAAATAAACAATTCTCAAAAAAGATGCAAAAATTTACTCAGCTTTCACGAACAAATGAAGGTACCTTCACAGACAACCGAAAAGCAAAACTTTCTGTGATACTTTTCTTTTCTATCTTCACCTATCTATGAAACAAACTAAAATTAGAATAGGATCTTACATGATCTTTCAATCGCACACTGCTAGACGGCAGGTGCTAAAACTTACTCGCTTTTTCGATGGAGGTAATGAGACATCGCGATCGACTTCTGTGAGATTTTCGTTGATTTGCGCCGAGGAAACCAACCCTTCTTCAGATTGTTGCTTAAATGAAGAAGAAGCACCTTCAATCTGCTTTAGCTGTTGGTCTATATCCATTGCAACGGTCGTTTCATGCTATAAATCACGTTAGATTCATTTAAGAGGAAACGAAATGTCTTTAAAACAAACCGACTACAAGAAAACAACCAAAAAAAGTCCAAATTAAATTCAAACGACTGCCGATGGCCTCAAATGAGCCGCTCCGGAAGACGTATTATTCGAGATCATACAGTAACCTTGAAGTAGTTGCCAACTCAGTAATACCGCCGAAAATTGCTTCGATCTCCAAATAGGATAAATACTCATCGGTCAATATTTAGCCCACCTTTTCGGCAATGTCAGCATTCGCTTCCTGGAATTGAAGCGCTCTAAGAACGTCACTCGCCGGAACTTTCTTATTGAGACCTTCCTTCATTCCCCTCGCCCAGTCCTTAATATTCGGCAGAGACCGCACATGGTAACTGCAATTACTCAATACCATTTGAGAAACGAAATCTACGAAATATGATATCATCGGAATTTACAAGGAAAGGTAAAGGCAATGATGCACTTATAGAACATACGAGCCAAACGGCCTCAGATCAAGGCGATATTCTAGCCAGCATTCACGACAGAGATCCACGACGCCTAAAGCAGAAGGTCATACAGGAAAGATATTTGATTGTCTAAAACTGAAGTGAACCAATCCATTGCTGTATGAAAGTCCCCAAAAATCTGTCGGAAGAAACAAATCCCACACACAAGAATTGTTTCGTTTTTCCGATGAAAGTTAAAAGGTATAAATTCAGGTCGTGCTCAATTCTCTTCATCAAGTGCTATCTACCCGAAAAATCTGCAAGAAAACAAGACTGACGATAACAGTACAATAATAGTATAAGTGAAAGGTGTATTAAACGAAAAAAAAATGAATCCGACCTATTTCGTCCGATCTGCTCGGATAACCTTAACAGTATGATAGGTCAAGAACAAGGCACAGCCTACCTAGCGTTATTTTTTGGGAAAAAGGTGGACAGAAAATGGGAAGTTACGTGCGTCAGTGGCTTCTGTACCGATAAAAACGCACACATGCACCATCAAAATGGACACCGCGTACTTTTTTCCCACAAGTTTCGATGGAATCATGTCAATAATGTCTGGTTAAATGCGGCATATGTTAGATCGTGAATCGTCCAGCCCATGAGATTTTCCTTGTGGGGAAGCAATATGGACCTAAGGGATTAATATCCAAATATGAGACAGAAATGTTTCCAACTGCTACAGCATCCTAAGCCTTCAAGTCATTGAAAATGACCACCTGAAACGAGTATAAAAAGGCTAGATCGGAAGAAAAACATACGCGGAGCCGGCGTGAATGTCTTTGGTGTCGAAGAAGATAACCGAATAATAAGGAGGATTTCCGGTCCACATTTGCCTTGCATTTAGATCCTCATCAGCAACGACACGGGCCGGATAGAACCGACTGGTCCTGCCAGTGCGAACCCTACGAAATATAAGCGTGCTGCTTGTTTGATAATCTCTTGAAGTAGTTAGAGTTCAGATGCAAACAGATCACTTTTCTTCGTCAAACTTGACCTGATTCGTTATATTTGCTGGATTATAAGCGAGAATTTCTCATGAGGTGAGTCGCCTCTGCTGAATTAACGTTGAGTAACCGGTGAATTTGATAATAAAATGACTCCCCAAATCGATTCATAGATCAAAGTTTTTCTTCTAGATAATTATATGAACATTATTCAAATTCTTGCGATAGTCGGAATTGAGATATATATATATATATATATATATATATATATATATATATATATATATATATATATATATATATATACGTTGCCCTGAAATAAGCACTACCTGGACTACCTGGATGACTGCAAAAAGTATGAGCTGTAGAATTTTATTTACACAAAAAAGAATGCGATAACTGAGAGATGATTCTCGGAAGTGCAACAAGAATAACGATGCATCGGAGAGGCACAATTCGACAATATTCCTTAAAGCCGTTTCAACAAATTACGTGTGTGGAAAATTCAAGGCGGTAATTCTGCTCTGTAAAAACCATTTCATCGAATCACTGCAAAATTTAGAGAGTGCCTAAATCTTCTAAATTGGTACAAAGAATTTCTGCAAAAGTGTTCTGAATTTAGAAATCATTCAACAATAAATGAGGTAAATTTTGAAATGCCACTGTAATTTTAGAGAACTGCTGAAATTATTGACAATGCGGGAACCTATATCTTTACCTACAAATAATAAAATTCAAGGAATATTTTTCTATTTTCATTTTTGATAGTTTGTTTAGGATTAATTGGGGACTATTTATGTGAAATACTTCTTTGCTAAAAAAAGGAAAGGAATTATTGTTGGAGACCTTTAAACAAAATGAGCCATAAATAAGAGTTGGTTGGATGGATGAGAATAACTTTTCAAGTAGAAGCTAAAGAATGGGACGTAACTAAGTTGCAAGGCGTATACTTCAACTTACCAGCAAAGTTGGTTGCGGACAAAAGCTGGTTGCTCACTCATAGACAATTGCTGACAGACTGAAATAGCTTTCACGCTCAACATCACAACAGAAACGCATATAAGAACATAAAAGCATATATCAACAATATGTTTGATTAATCTCGAGGTATAGAGTGGAATGTGGAAAGCGTGCAGGGCAAAGGGATATACATAAATATTGGCTATAGCAAAGTGGAACGACTTATCTGCGGGAGCAGAGTGTTAAATTGCCCCTTATGAGGTGCACCTGCCTCATACAGCATCAAATCCTTGCGGTAATCATCTACCATACGGCAAAGATTTGTCGCGGAAGATGAGTAAGTGACGTAGACGTACCTAGATGTTAATAAATAGCAAAATATAACAATGCAAATATATATATACTGTTGGGAGAGGCTGTCAAGGAGTGTATCCTTTCCTAAAAAGTCTGCCCTATATACCGCGCCCTTCTAGTTACGAAGAGGATCAGCAATATTTGCGCAATTGCACAACCAAGTTAAAAAACCACATAATACTAAACATAACACCTAACAGCGACATCAACCAACATCATAAACTGTCAATAAAAAAAGGAAGGAAAGAAGCAGCACTATTACACAATCGTCGAATAAGCACTAATGCAAATCTGCAAAGGAATCGCTTTTCTGATCGGATGGGTTGCAAGACACTATCCAGGATCTCCTGTAATGCTTCCGGCAAATCCTGACTTTAGCTCTTCGAGGTGCCTGGTTGTCGAAACGAAACCGAAAATTTCAGTGTTCCGACCGCCGCCATATTTTACCACCGGGTATTTTCGACCTCGGACGTGCCGAAAATAATGGTTTCATTGACGTTTGAAATCTTGATCGCATCAATTATCCGGTAAATGAGAAAACAAGAGATTATTTTCCACTGAAACGGGAGTAGACACTACTTTCAGAAGAAATAAAATGAGCGGTATTTTTGGCATCTGCCTAGACGGAAATACGCAATGCCGAAATTTGACGGTGATATCGGCGCTTTTGACATTTGCAATCTGACCTCGATGACAGCGACATATTGTGCTCGGTGAAACCGTTTTTAATGGAAGCTTTTAGGAGCATTTAAGCGCCAATAATCTTTTCAGAATGCAACAAACCAACAGGAAAATTTGCTTAGAGGACCTGTCTATGAATTAGACTATACTCACCGATGTTTCCAATTCCAACTTCAGTGGTCTTCAAGTTGAACGAAGTCGGTAGACAGACAAAGGGGTCATACACCATTGCACATTGTAAGCCCCTTGCCAAAAGAAGTTCATAGAACAGTACAGAAATGACATCGAAAGTATTCTTCGTTGACGCGCTAGTCACCTCAAAAGGTAGTTAGACAGGCGGCATAGTTTTTGCGCTTAGCGTATCAATTAAACCCAATCCGGGCCCGGTATTCGCTTTTTACTCGAATCCAGTCCGGATCCGGTATCCGCATTTTATTCACTCGAGACCGATATTGGTGAATCAATGAAGAACAGGCAATGAAGAATTTGCTAAAGTTTTTGCCATATGGCCAACTATTTAACAGCAGCTCAAATTCTTCTTAGGAAGAAAAATAGGTGTCATTCAATCCTGTTGCAATATATTCCACTTTGCGTTTTTGAAACCTGAGGAAATAATAGTGCGAAATTCGATCGCTATTCAAATATATCGAATTTTATAGATATTTAAATGAATCGATTAGCCATTTTGAAATAAACCTTAAAAATTAGTGTAATTGAGATAATGTGAATGTCGTATATATTTCTATGATCATCACCAGTTTCGTTTATTCCTCAATGAATGTTTTTCTTTATTTCTCCTCTCTTTCTTTGGTCCATTTTTCTCTTGTATTTTTAGGTTTGTTGAAGGTGGATTTTAACGAGCGCTGTACAAACACTGATCCTTTGGATTTGATTTGTTGGTTTGTGCTATGAAGTTGGTTATAATACTTCGGACTCTGGATACAAGATGGATGTTATACCTGGCAAAGGTCGACAGGAGTTTTGATATTGGGACTGATCCATCCCATAAAGGATCGATGCATAAGCGTTTGCTGCTCTTTGTTCCCCTTCATTGAACGTTTGTATCTTCTCACACTGTGTTCATTAATTTCTTCTTCTAGTAAAATGTATAAAAAGAAGTGCAGTGTACATTAAACTAGAAGAGAAGCGCTTAGTAGCTGTGTATATGCCTATGGAAATTTTTATATCGGGCGCAGGTAATTGTTGGAGAGGATGTCGAAGTTTCGTTGCAGTGGACATCCCGCAAGCAGTGAAGTTGGAGGTAGCAATAATGGAACGTGCGACAGGTGATCACTATCTGGCATCCGCAAAAGCGGACATCGAAATGATATACATAATCGTTCGACGCGGATTAACAAATCACCGGGAATCCTGTTCAGCAGTCCTTCGCAATATTATCTCTATATTAACAGGACAAGGAGGGGGTGGGAGGGGGGAGGGGGGTGTTGAAGAAAATCGGTCGTCGACCACCGTCAGGTACCGTGTGAAAACGACCAGATGTTGCTAGTGGCGGGCCGATTTATGGGGTGGATTTGCACTCTCATGATTACCCGAGGGGAAGGAGGAGTGAAGGCAGATGATTTCGCTATTGCAAGCAGAAATGAGGTTTGAAGAATCATGTGAAGCGTGTTATTCTGCCCACTTGAATAAAGAATTAAATGCTCGAGGGTACATTTTTGCATAAATCTGAGGCTCCTCTGATGGGTATTCATTGAAGAAGTGCCAGTTATTTTAACACATCAAAAACGACATGGGTTGCATAGCTCAAGCTATGGTACACAGGCCGCGAAGACCGCATTCAACTTCGAGGGTGACCGAATTTTGTGCACATATGTTCTCTAAGAAACAACTCTCACCAATGTCTTAATAAGCGTTGGACCTTGAATGCAGGAACTTTCAAGACAAGGCTCCAAGTGGGAAGCAACGCTCTGCGCGGACCCGCGCTTTCACTGATACACAAGCAACAAAAACAGGTCACGACGAGTCCTAAAAACTTATGCACGCTTCATCATGGAACACCATTAAACAGCTTTGGAAGCGCCATTTCACTAAGGTGCTCGCCCTATAGATCCATATCGATATTGCCAGGGCGAGGAAGCGCCATGTAGTTCCGATGCGTAGAATCGGGAAGCAGACGTCTTCGGGACAGCTGCATGACACGAACAAGAAGCAAGAAAAATGCTCCTCATCGGCATTTCTGTTCCACAGAAGCTTCCCTCACTCGCGATGGGAAAGGCTTTTTGCAATGCACGTAATATGCACAATCATTGCGAATATTTTATTAACAAGCACTTATAGGGCCCAATGAGGTGTAGGTATATTGGTTATTTGCCCAACAGTGAAAACAAAAAAAAAAAAACGCGGAGATCGTACCCGCGGTACAGGTATAAATGAGGAAATAAAATGCACGAAAAACAATGTGGAGGAATAAGCGGATATGGCTTATTCTAATATAACGAAAGCAATGCGCACTAAAAAAACATTACAGCTTAAAGACTATTCCAACATTACGAGCAAAAAATACGACGAAAAAGACACTGCGAAGTAGATAAGTTAAGGAGTGGACACTCATCGTGACAATACACGCAAATCAACAGAGAATATTAAAATGCAACCTATTTACTCTAAAACAGCGATAAGTCAACGACACAAATGCCCAATAATGTTCAATTCTTATATTCAAACGTCGATCGGTACTCTATTATAATGTGTTTACAAAGCGGCCATAAACAAAATTGGGTGATACCACCCCAGAAAGGGAGCACACATAAACCAGTGCTGATGTCCAATGCAGCAAGAAAATTACATCAGCTAGTAACGCAATTTCGCCGCCTCAACTTCCCCTCTTCCTATTGGATGATTCTTTACAACGGCGTATGCATACAACTATGCCCACTGTGAAGCAAACGCTTGCTATAGAAGGCATTCGATCGACTGGTACTCACCGCTTTCTCCAAATAGCTTGACGAAATCTCATGAATAACAAACGACTTGATGAGACTAACAGTTCAAGAAAAAGCATTTCTAAAACCTTGCCGGTGATAAAAGATAATGAACACAATACTAAATGATCCTGGTCATTTTCGGTACAATATGCAAAGTAAATACTTGACGGACATTGAATAACAATTCAAAGCACTCAGAAGTACCTGCATACTGCAGATCGGGAGGTAATGGACGACCCAGTCACAATCCTCAAATGTACCACCCCTTCTCTATGAGTGTGACCTGGGATGAGAAATTCCGAAGTCATGGCCAATACTATTTTTGTCATGCTGGGTATTTTCATCTCGCGAAATATTTGAAATGGCCGTACTCTTCTTACTTGCTCCGCTATTTCCGCGTTCCTTCAAAATGTTTGCTTCTACAGAAAAATTGCTTTTTCGGTCAAGCAGGTCAACGAAACGAACGCAACTAGAAACTGAGAGTATGCGAGCACACAAACAAGCCGTCCACTGCACCTCACGGACATCGATCCTCATTCTCCTCCTTGGTGAATTTATTTCAATAACATTTCACAAAACTCCAGGACTGAAGGAAATATCAAACGGAATCAGTAAAGATATTATAAGAAAATAGGGAAACAAAAAGAGCGAGTGGAACGACTGAACATACGGCTGAAAGCGATACACGAGACAGCAACGATCGACTTGATATGGCAAGTCGAATCAACAGCTGAGCATTTCGTTGAGAATCCCTCTCAAATAGCCGATCTCCTTGCTCAAACCTGACACCTGTGTTTTGAGAGCAACATTGCGCAGCTCGAGCTCATGTAGCTCCTCCTTTTTACGCTTCGCTTCTTCACGGCGTCTATCTGCAAATTTACAAAGATATACGAAAGCTTTCTGTGAGGGACACTGGGCTTCATATTTGCTCTTCCATTCGCACCACTAACACTCACCTCTGTGCTTTCATCGAATTGTCCTTCAGTGTGTCTAGGAATGGACCACTTCTCAACTCACCCTACGATCACTGACCAGAGCAGATTTATAAAGTTTGGGTAAGGTTTACCTCTGTATCTGATAGCCGCCGATCTGTTCTGCTCTCGTTTTTTCTCGCTGATAAATGGACTAGTCGGGAATTTACGACTCATCTTATGGTTTACTTCACGTTGTGTTCGGTCCGTAACAGCACTCGTTGCTCGTCCCAAAACACCGATTGGGGCTGTACCGTTTTTGGATTGAACAACACCACTGTCAACGGCATATGAAGCTTTGATCACCTGCAACTGCGAAATTTAATGACAGGAAGCAAAAACAAACGTGCCTTGAAACTTCAGCTTTCCTATCGAACTCAAATTTCTTCGACGGCCAGAAAAATGAGGGGATTCAGCAGTGGTAGCACTAATATGTTGGAAGTGTCAAGGCCAGGCTTCCGACCTAGAGTTGTGGAAGAGGACGTGACAAATTCACATTATAATAACACGGCGGCAAAGCGCCATGCGTAGAATGGCATTTCTGAGCTTTACAAGACAATGTGAATGACACCAGTCCAAAACAGTCGAAATCTAGGGTGAGCCACATGTGCTCCCATAAATAATCAACGGCTCCGAGAAGATCGGGAAATACGGGCGGGCAAGATATTCCCGTTTTCTTCCTTGCGTTTAGGGTCCAGTCGTTAGCATATGATAATATAACGAAAATATCCCAGAAAAAAAAGCGATGATAGTTTTACGATCCTATTCTACTTGACATCTACGTCCTCGCAACCTCGCTAGTTCGTCTTCATTCACAACCTTCTATCCCCATGTCTAAGTACCCGATGACAAGGTACACAGGATCACTCCCTGGCATCCAACTATTGTCAGTCTTTGCAATACTTATGAAATTTTGTTGTAGAGTGAAGAGTGCTTGGCAACTGCGCATATCAAACAGGCAGCTTGACTCGATCCAGTACCACACTCACCTTGCTTTCTTCCCCTAATCTCCCCTGCAGTTAATGCAATATTTGGGAACAGAAAATCGGGGAGAAAGGAGGCAATAAAACACATAGCCCACTTTAAGCATTCCAGCACCACATTTTCTACCAAGGAAGACGCGAAAGAGAGACCAACCCTTGCCGAGCGAAGACGGTGCTCGCCGGGTGGCAACGGAGATATCAATCGTGCGGTAGCCTAAAAATAATGAGCAACTATTTTTAAATTGCCCACATAAAACCCCACAAAGGGCATAAGGCAATTCAAACAGCAAGGATCCCTGCAGTCGATGCGGTTTATTCGACGATGCACTCACTTGATACTTTCTGCTCATTTATTAACTCGGTTTATTCTTTTTGCATACAAGTCTAGACATCACACAGCAGAATTATGAACAATTCCACCGGCGCTAGATGTTTGTTTCAATTAACTTCTTTTATTGCATCAGACGTGGCGGCATAAACCCGCGCTCAGTTCTCAACAGATATCCAATGACCCACCTGGTCCCGTGCTTTGATAAAGCAGAAAAGGATGCAGGAGATAGACTTTTAAACAGGTATGTTGAAATTTGGGATAAACCTTCTTGTAAAATTCTAAGCAAAAGCCCAACAGGTTCCAAGACACAAAAAATCATCTTGCGAAGATACCCGCCGCTCGACTGTGGTCAGCGCAAGGATTCTGCATAGTAATCATGCAATACAATTGCACCAATCATTTTCTTTATTAAGCTATCCGAATACCCCTTGCAATTCATTGTCCTCGCCTGCTCAGCGCTTTCAGCAAATGACGAAGTGCATAACCCTTAAAAAGTGTGAAATAGCTCCGACCTCAGGTACTGGCCGAAGAACGAAACTTTTTGTGACCGACTTCTCAATCGCCGGCTTCTCGCCCACCGCAGAAATGGCTTCGAGTGCTGGAGAATATTCCGCGTCCACGGCCCATTCAAGCGATGCCTCTTCCTGCATTTCGTTGCATCCCGAAGCCTGTAAATTGAGAACGTGAAGGATTTTTTGAAAGAGGCTCAAGTGCCTGGAACAAAGACTTTATACGGCTTTTAGCAACACCAGGAAAGATAACACCGAATGATATAATACCAAGAAGTTACTACGGCCAAAACTTGGCCAATATCTTACAAATTACCTGTCCCAGGTATGTTCCTATCTCCTTCAACCACGGCAGAATGTGCTTTTCAAGTATATATGTCAGCATTTCCAAGTAGTTTTCGGCCTAATAACCGCTCAGAAAGCCCCAACTAACTGCGTCAAAGCTATTCTCAGTTGTCTCCTCTCCAACATTGACTTTGTCCAGAAATTCCTCACGCTCCATGGTCTTATTTACTGCCTCAGTAGTGCGAGGAACATCCTCCGAGAGTCAACCAGCGTCTCACGTTGTTTCTTCTCACACAGAACTTGAACCCATATCACTCAGAAGAAAACAAAAGCAGAAAACACAACACTGCCATGGAGTCTAATTCGCGAAAACCAACCGGACATGAGCGTTGCTGCACAACGAATTGATCATCGTGAGTCGTGGACAATGTCGACGCATCCGTCGATGCTATCTTCACTTCTGGAATAACCTGATCATGCAAGACCGATTGATGACATTCCGGTAGGTCGATATCGAAGGAGATGAGGTCGTTGGTTGGATCGAAGATTCCGTTCATGTCCATCCATTCTTCGATCCACGATAATCCATCAACGAGACATGCAGAGGAGCTTTCTTCCGCTCTCCATGGGTTTTTGGCGGGGACGTTCACATCGCCCTCGCAAGACTTCCGAGTCGGTGGACTTCCTCCTTCTATGCCGAAGAATTGGTCGGCGAATGATCCAGTACCGATGGCAAAGTTCGGTTGATCGCTAAGAGACGTTAATGTTTTATCTTCTCCGCACGTTACAGACTCGTTGCTGGTGCGCCTGAAAATTTTTCGTTAGAAATTCGATGCATTGGGTGGAACAACAGGAACAGTTCCACGGTTATGGCTTCACCTATGGATCTTACATTATTCATTCTCGACATGAATAGAAATGCACGTAAAAGATTTGGAGAGGCTGTTTGCCGTTTGAGAACCAATCCAACTAAACGACCGGGACTGAAAATATCCAAGCTACCTAAATGAGATGCGCACGGTGGATATGTTTGAGACGAAAGACGGCAAACGCAAAAGCACGACTTCGGTGTTAAAAATAATGCACTTTAAACCGGTTCAAGGGTATCAAAATAATCGTAGCTCTGCGGCATGATCAGTCAGTCAATGCGGTTTTTTGAATCTTGCTTTCAAATAGGGAACCATCAACTAGATGATACGTGACTGCAGCGTTTAGTGACTAATTTGATTAAATAGACATCCGTGAGAGAAGCTGGTTTTAGGGTCGCGAAAAAGAAAGAAACCTCAAACCTTTCGCTATTAAAAAGAGCCAAAACAATCTCAACAGGTTTCAGCAGTAAGAGTTCAGACAACATTAACCTTACTTGACTGTTCCATAATAAAATTTCCACCTCCATTTCCCTTTCCTCAATAAGTCCACTTACCTAAGCAGCTGCGCAACGAATGCTTAACAGTTATGTCGTAACTACCAAGTACGACTCAACAGAGTATCCTGAACCACTGAAGCCAACAATGGAAAATGCTATCCATGACCTCGATATGTTGATAAGCCCCAATCTTCAGTGGAATTTTTATTGCGTTGGAATATCTTCGAGAGCGTTCAAGACTGCAAATTATATTCCGCGGTCGTTGCAGCACGAACGCCTCTGTTGAGAAGCCTTTGTAACATATTTCCGCCTTGTTGTTCAATATTGCTCACCTTACCTTACTTCTGACATCAAATGTACTGAAAATGTCGAGACGTATTTCACATATATAGCTTTTTGTAAGGTGTTTGCTGCCCTCTATAAACCCGACCACATTGGGCACCTTAAGATTTTCGAGCTTGAAAATCTAGAACGTAGAAGAATAATGCTTGATTTGGTATTATGCAATAAAATTATCAATAAATTTTCTGATGTACCCTTCGAGAGCCTTTTTGCTTTCCCTCCTCATCGCAGTCATCGTGGTCTTCATGTTCATCCGGCACGCAACACATGTTTACTAAACAGCATTCTACACAACTTCCTGTACATAGTGGTGCGAAGCATTCCAAAAAATGTTGCAGAGACTGGGAATTTGAATGCATTTATGTATTGTCTGAAACGAGATTCAATCTGCGCTCCATTGTAACAATGGTTTACTGAAAATTCGTCAGGGAATGCCAGATTCTAGGCATCTGATGCATGGATGTGATGCGTTGTGTTTTGAAGTGCTGCTTTATGGTACATTCTCGTTCGACATTATTCTGAATGTGCGCATTTGTGTTCTTCTTGTAATCCGTTGCTTTAATGCAGTCTTCTTTGTTCTTCTATGAACGAAGATTCTTTCGTTCTTTGTTCATAAAGTAATACCTCACGACGTAATACGAATGGCAACTTATTTTTTATAATCTGTGATCACAACAGCCACTCAACACGCTCCGTACTAGAGGACCGAAGTTCAGCATGTTCAAAAAAGAGACCTTCTGAATAAGGGCGACGGCGCGTAATCGCTTCCGAAGAAACAGTCGTTGATCATTTCGTTGCTGCACATAGCAGTTGGCGTTCCTATCAAAGGTACAATTCCGATGTCTTTTTCTTCGTACGAATCCATTCCGTCCTAAAATTAAATCGACGATTGAACACGCTTATATGACGTCATCTAGCTTCCAATAAATATTTCTATGTTCGTGAATTGAACTGATTCGTGAATTAATATCTCATTTGAGCTGATTCACAGGTATACTTCTAAAGTTACAAATAATGTAAGTAGGAATTTCACCGAAAACTCTGCAACAACGTTTCAATACTGAGCATTCTCAACAATTTCATCAAGATACTGAGGTTTCTATTAGAAAATAGCTCAAAACCCCGCTGACCGAGGTTACTAAATATTACCATAGGGATCTTTTAAATGAATGAACGTAATTTCCTTACATCTACATCATTTTTCCGTGAACACTTGAAATTAAAGAATCGACTAAACAGAGTGTCGTTAAATCAAATATCCTTGCTTTCAAAAAGTGTGTTTCATGCAAAGAGACATACTGATGATCGTTGCCTTCGAAGATGTAGTGGGCATCGGGAATTTATTTATTACTGACACAAAGGTCTTTTAGTCTTGATCAAATGACCCCGCCTGTTTATCTTATATGCCCTAAAAACTACATCTGGGCTGGCTCTAAACATTGTAACAGGAATATTGATGTTCTAACGTTCCAAACTGTAAATAACACAGGAAAAGCGCTGTATATTACCTGTAAAGTTTACAGTGAATATTGATGTCTGCCATATAACTACTGCTTCCATCTTTAATAATTCAATCATATCTTATCAATTGATAACTACGAACAAGTGATATGATATTTTACTCGACTATAATTTAAAAAATCGAATTATAAAACAAAGGTGTGATGAGTTATCTATAAAACGGGTAAACGAAGCAATCTTCACCATTCGCATTCCCACAATTATATCGGCCATTTCTTCGTGTGGAAATTGGCGTATATTGTTGTGGCAAAGCCGAGGCAAATAACACGTGAGAACACATATTGACCTGAAAATAAACACATCGGTGGTTGAAGACAAGACCTATAACTTAAAGAAGCGAATGTTTCAGTGGCCGAAATATAATACCTGTAGGACTCAAAGACCAATGCTTCAGCAGCCGAAAACCACTACTTATACGATTCACAAATAACGTTTCAGCATTTGCAACTCAGCACCTATAGGATTCAGAAGGCAAAGTTTCGACTCAGTGTTTGAGTGGAAGAATACCGATGTCGTATAGGAATAATCGACATACTACTTACTAGTAAGCGGATGCTTATGAAGACGACGTGATGAAGCAATCCTTCAGAAAGGCATTTCAAATACGATAGTGGTGAAAGCAATCAACGACGAAATGTACGACGATCTCATCGTCGCTCTAATTTCCGTGGCAGATGGGTGGTCATAAACTGGATTTGAGACCGTCAACTAAAAAGATTTTTTTCGCACAGGGAACGTTCTTTTGCACGCCCAATTGTTTGTTTGTAACCCACATAAAAGTGGTCCAATAAGATACGCTCTTCCCACATCCGTTATCTCATGCGTTTTTCAATACGAATCTCTAGCAATCTTTTTCTCTCCCTGACCTCTCGAAAATGATGGACGTTTTTTACTGCAACTCTTTTTCCCCTTCCCTCTCTCTCTCTATCCTCCACTCCACCTATCTATTAGTGAGGGAACGAATTTATACGGAAATAAACTTCTACTGGTGCAAGTAAAATAACCTAAGGAATTAAATTTTATATTCTAATTTCATCCTTCATTCGCTATTTTTTGTTCCTCGACAGAAGTAACGCAGAGACCACCCAGTTGAGACAATCAGAAAAGATGTTCAACAGAAAATATGTGCATCAACACTCAACATAAACGTCCACTATATCTTAACCCTAAGTTATCCTCAGAGAATACAGCAGTTGGGAGATGTTCGAATGCGACACTTCGAGTTCCTCTTCCCGACTCGCCGTGACGTGTCCGCGATCGAGACGAACAACGCTTGCGCACTTGTGATGCGTTGCGTGCATTGGCGTAACGCCAATCGATTGACTTCAACGAAATGCACCTAAGGTGTCACGCATCGACGTACTTTACGATAGGCAACTGTGAGGAGTTACAAAGAAAGAACTGGGTACCAGTAACGTTTGCTGCTAACGTCGTCAGATTCGGAACACCTAGCAGTCATAGGATTCTGATGCAATTAGTGCTTCTGAATAGTGGCTTCGAAGAAAATACGTGCGCTCTCCTCCAAATCGGATAGCTCACCCAAGCTTGTACGCCAAATATGCGCACACATCTGCATGTCATATAACTAGATAAGTTTATTACGGTATCCACCGTAGTGTAACTTTACTGGCATTGGTGCGCCATTTTTCAGGAACAGACCTCTACTGGTATTTTCAGGAAGAGAGCGCGTAGCTCATCCTCAAACAATATAAAACTCAGTGCCAAGTGACACAATAAATAAACCTGTCGCAGGTGACAGCTTCGTGTTATGTAGAAATTAAGTGAACAAACCTGTCTGCCAATAAGAGACAACACCTCTAAAATCGTTCTTTTGGTATTGTTTTGAAAACATAGCAACGATACGCTATGAGAAACGATATTATTCATCCAAACGGCTGTCAACATGAGAAAGGAACTCACCAAAAAGTGGGTGCTGTTCGCTAGAACGACAGCAATCTTATTCACACCTCCTCCAACATGTCGCACCTCTTTCCAAGAGCAAAGCCTGAGACGATATTCGCGCGCTGAAAATGCGGCGCCCACAGCGAGCACGTCATATATATATAAGCGACTACCGTAATCTTAGATGAGCAAGGTCACAAATTCAAAACGAAACTTTGATTCCGTGCAAATCGATGCTTCACTGATGTCTATCATCTTTGAGAATGGTTCCACGAGAATTTTACGGAAGTTTTTATGTGTGTCCGGAAGTGTATCAGGTTTTTATGCAGGTTGGTATACACGATCCGAAATGCGAGTCGAGGGAGGAAGGATGCATTCTGTCCGATAGGATCGGGAGCTCGAACAATCGAACGTATATTGAAGTCAATTGCATGACTTGCTGAAAACATTTCTTAGCAATTCAAATACTGTTACTGAGTAATTCAAATTCTGTTACGGACAAGTTCTAACAATGCTATTAATGTTTACTACATCCGTATGGAGGTTTTTTCGTTTGTAAGGAGGAAATAGAACTACCGAAAAGCTCATAATAACATAGAATATGGCAAAGAATGGAATGTTCTTATACTCGTTACTAATTAAGTTTTTATACTCGTTAGTACTAAATTAGTATATTCATAGTCGTTAGTTTACCTCATTCTGAGTGAAAATACGCTTGAAGACTCACTGCTGAAAACATCGCCTATGAATCGATCCATAAAACGTGAAATGCGCTCAATTCCTTAGTCTATTGCTAAGGTCATCTAATAACTTCGTTACCTGCTCTAATAGTTGTAATAAGTGGGTCTTATTACTTGCGGTTTTAGGACTCACTATAACGGATCTTACAACCTATAATTGGGTCATTTCATTCAGTATTCTAATTGAGGTCCTATAACCGTTTTTATTGAGGTCTTATAGCTTGCCCACTTAATTGGGGAGGCATTACAACTCTTATATTTACGTCCTATAATTTGTTATCATCAGCGGGGCCGCATAGCTCTATAAGTGAATCTTATGATTTCTATTTTAACTGAGGTCTTGTAAGTGTTCTAATCGGGTCATACAAATTGCTGTTATAATTGGGGCCATAACTTGTATTCATAACTTGTACTTAGAACTTATAACTGAGGGGTCTTATAACCCTCTATTGCAGAGTCTTATAAACTACTATTAAAATGAAGTGCTATTATTGTTGTAACTGTCAAAATTCAGTCCTATAATTGGCTTTTATAATTGGAGTCGTATGACTATCGGCTTTCATAACTGGAACTTATATTTTTCTATTTTAATCGGGGTCTTGCAACTACATCAACATGACATCACAAAATTATATGCTATTTTATATGCAATTAATAAATTGAATACACTCTCAATTCCACATGATAAGGTACGGGGGGAATGTTGTTCCAACTTATATAACAAAATTTAGAAGAAATAGGATTTCATATCCACTTGGGAGAGTTGAAATTACATATTACTTCGAGTTCATGTGATAAGACAAATTCTAGTTCAACGTCAGGTAATAGAGGAACGGGAAGATGTTTTTCAAAGTAAGTGCGGTAGAATTCAGAGGGAATATTTTTTGAAGTTCATTTGAGAATTCGTCTTGTAGAATTAAAAGCAGTCTTGCTTCGAATTCTTCCGCTAAAATTATTTCATTACTTTCAAGCTAACCTATGGAAATTGAATACCATTTTAGGTTCTCGTGACGAAATTAAAAGAGAAACTTATTTCAAGATTACAGTATAAAATGAGTTTTTATATGTAGATGAAAAAAATGAATGATTAATATTCTTTCAAATTCACATGGCAAAATAAAAAAAAGGTTCCTCTGGGTTTATTTATGAAAATTATGGAGGATATTGTTTCGAGTTTATTTTTACTGAATAAAACTTGAATTTCATTTCAACTTTGTATATTAAAATTAAAAGAGAATTTTATTTAAAGTTGATTAGAATTGAAACAACAAAAATTAAGAAGAAAAGATATAAATTCAAGTTCGCGTAGCAAAATTAAAGGGGAATATTATTTCAAATTTAGATCATAAGAGCTTGATTTAATCGTTCTCGTTGTTCGCTTTTACGATGTCTAATTGTTGAGGTGAGCAGTTGAATATAAAAATCTCACACGCTATCATCGTATAGAGCTCTCTCTTCATTGTTGATTACTTTTTTTATAAATATATATGAATATTTCAGGAAATTAATGCTTGATATTAGTGAGTAAAATGTGTAAATCACATGCAAATTTATCAGTAGAATTTAGTATATGTTGAGTGAAATATGATCAGAGATATCAAAAACTTTATAATTGATCATCGGAAGGGAGTCGAATCATAGAAATAGGAAGATTTTTTAAAGATTTTTAACGCATTGTTGAAAGCGCTCAAGTATAGATTCGTTTAGCTACTATATTAATATGACTGATATTTATCGATCGGCAGATCAGCTGATTGAACCACCTGCAAAAAGTTACCTCATGACCATGACTACAACTTTTTTTTTCCATCTTTAACTAATCTATCGACTATGAAAAATGACGTGAAAATTCTCCAAACACATTGTACATTTAATAGAATGAAAAATTTTCTCACTATTAAGGCAACGCATCCATGTGTTTCGTAGATTCATGTACGCAGTTTGTATCGCAGCGAAATTTTCCTAAGAAAAATGTCACATCAAACTCAACTTTCTTGTTGATAAACTTCTTTTCTTTGAGATCTTCAAAAATTTCAAGCTCTCAGTGCTTGTATTCGAATTTTTGCATTATATCGATAATTTCCAACTTATTGCGTAAAACCTATCAACATCAACGACAATCAATGTCATGAGTAAAAATGCAATTTAGCACAGTTTAATTAACTTTTCAATTGAGACTTCACTTTATACTATAATTTAGCATTAAAGTAAGAAGTAAACTTAAGTCGTAATTTGTAATTCATTCGTTAAAATAGAAATTTGAATAACTCATTCCTGTCTAAAGCTGTAAGGTGAGACATGAACGTTTTCACGTTTTCTAGTCTCCATCACCTTTGCTTTTTTGGAGTTTCTGAACGACAAAGGTGCAAAAAATATGTCATTTAAGCGAATAAACTTTAGTAACACAACTGTGAAGTCCGACGGGTAACAAGCCCTCAGTACTAAAGAAGTTTTACTGGGACGCGGAAAAGGGCAACGACCAAAAAGGAACGAGTGACTAGCGATTAGATGGAGGCAAAGCCATGTGAAATGATGAATAATCCCCCTGCGGGGGCGGGGGAGCTTTCACGGCTGCGAAGACACTGACCGGGGGTTTTGAGGTTTTAAAATCCTCCGCGGAGGGCAGGGGAGCTACGGAGGGCTGGACCAACCGCGGCGATGGAAGGCGGGGAAATGCCCGGTGCTGTTAAGAGATTTTCACATGGTTCATGCTGTTGTGCTGTATCATTTTCACCGGAAGGTGCAATAGGAATAATCTTCGAAAAGCTGCAATGTTGACGTATCTTTGGCGACTCTTCCGCTATAGAACCGCGGCTGAAGCTCAAGGTGCATATTACTGCCGAACACGGTTGCATGGTTTACTAAATGCAGGTGATAGCAAAGTTTTAGGAAGTGCTTACAAGGAAAGGGTGTTTGCTTCGTGGCTGGTGAAAGGGGACTGTGATAATGTTATGTTGTGTTGGAAGAAGAAAATCTGATGAAGGCCACCTTCCTGCGGCAAAACTGATAGCAAAAGAGGTGAGAAGCAGCGTGCTTTTTTGACATATGTGCTACCTAATGAATTTGTTTGCATTAGTGTGCTTTATTTTTCGGCATATATTTTGAATATTTTGAACAGCTGTGATATCATCGATTTCATCGTTGCCTCCGTCGATGCAGCCGGCAACTCTTTCAGCTATCGCGATTCTGAGCCCTCCGCATTCAAGTGAATCTATATAGATGCCGTAACTGGTCTTCCCACCTTGTGACGATCTGCCGCATGGTCGCTTTACGTCTCTTTGGTACCAGTCAAGGATTCACTTGGTCCATTTATTGTCGTTTAACCTGGCTACGTCGCCTGTCAACCTTAGTTTTCTTCTATGCATTTCTTCAACGATATCCTTTACACCGGATATTGAACGCAACTCTTCATTTGTGATTCGTTGCAGTTTGTTGATACCGTCCATTCGCCTTTCTATTGCTTGCTGAGTTGTTGATAATGTTTTTTTTTCACCGAGTGTGGTGTTCCACGTTTCCCACCCACAGAGAAGAACGGGGAGGACTGTGGAATTGAAGAGTTGTCTTTTACAGACATTGTTTTCTTTGTATCGTAGAAGACGTCCTTGAGCATTGAAGGCTAGCCACCCCGCTCCTTTTTTTTCTGCTCAGTTTCTGACCCAAGTCATTGCTCATTTGCACAGTCTGTCCTAGGTATACATACTGTTCCACGAGTTCGATGTTCTCACTGCCGAGCTTAATGGGAAGCTCAGGACAGAATGCATTCTTCATCCACTTCGTTTTGCCGTTGTGAATGCTGAGCCCAATTTTCCTGGCGTTTTTGTTGAGCTCGCACAGTGATTACTGCAACTTTTTTGGGCCATTGGCAACGAGTACTCGTCCGCAAATAAAAGTATTTGGAGTTCTTCGCCTTCTATGTTGAAACCATCTGCAGCCTTCATCTTTCTCAAGACTCCTTCAGAGCTGATGTGAAGGCTTTCGGGGAGCAAACGTCCTTCTGTTCTACGTCTCTTCCGATTTTTATTCTAATTGGTATTTCAAAGAGAGTGATTATGGTGTGAGAATCGGACAGTGAACCTTCAATTTCACCGAAAATTCACTGTCCGATTTGCACACCGAAATCGGCGCGTCATTCGATCTTATTTTAGTATTCTTCTTTAATGATAGCATATTCCATTTGGAAATTTTGGTCCGCGAATGATGGTGATAACGGTGTGAGCAGGTGCATATAACCATGACGTCATTATATGGAAATGAGTTTGTTTAATCTCTGCTGTGGAATGTTGAGAACAGTAGCGAAACCGACTACGCGCGAAATACCGAACTCTCAAGGATGGCGGCTCGATATGTCGCATCAAAATTCATTGTGCTCTCCGTGCCTTCTGTGATACTTGCTCATCGACAATCAGATTTTATCCTCTACGTTGGAATATGCATTTCCATTCAGCTAAATGCAGATTTGCAACATAAATAGGCCGTGTTGGAGAGAGATAGAATACCCAAGGAACGGAGATGAACTGTTACCATTGCCGATCCTAGCCGACACCACTTGTCAGTGGTTCGAAGAAATCTGGATTGATAAAGAAGGAGAAAAGTGGAAGAAGCGCGATGTGGGAACTCTTGGTGGTAGAAGGCAACAAAGGCAAAAAAGGGCCCTGTGTAGTATTTGCGGACGAACCCTAGTTTTCAACTATTCATCGATGCTTGTCATGATAGGCCATTTGAAGGCCGTCCACGATGATCGCTCAAAAGTTGTTCGGGGTATGTGCTCCGTGAATTGATGGAGAATTTTTTTCAGCTTGCGACACAGAATTCGCGCTTCTAACATCCCTCGCAGAGATGACGAAAGTCGACGGGGCACCAGCGGGGGCCCGGTTTCCGCTGAAGCCCACACGGGGGCCCCGCGGTCATGGGATTGGTCACAACAAATCCCCCTCAAGGGGGGATTTTTTGATCGGAGGGCCGTCGCGATGGGGTTCCCAGCTGGGGAGCATAGCGTTGAACTCCGAACACTGGAGGATGAACCCACAACCAGGCCACTTAAATATTTTGAATTTAAAGCTAGCCGAAATCAACTCATTACGAAAAAGCACTAATCATCTTGCCTAAATATGTTTCGAAACTCACGCGACATGAAACCTGATCCCTCTCATTTTGTTTCGGAGTTGTATGTAGTAGAAAGCCGCCGTTTGCTGCCATATTTTCTATGAACGTAAGTTGCCCTATGCCCAAAGGTTATCTTTATTCTGCCATGTCTAACTCATTTATTATTGATGTTTATCGGCATTCAAATGTATATCCACTGTCATTCTTCACCCATACCCGCAGTAGAACGGAACTGCTTAACGAACGACTCAGAAGACGGCTTAATGAGAGAAATGGGAAAATAAAGCTCACTCTCGACCGTTGTTGTTCCTTCTTCCGCTATACGGAATGACCAATCATAATCGGTTTAATCAACGTCCGACACTGAACGGTAATGCTTCTCGCAATAGCACATCTTATTGAAATTCGATCTGTTAAATGAAATAAATAAAGCAAATCTCAACGAAAAAGATTCATCACACAAAAAGTATGAGTTAAATGAAGCAGTATAAAGTAATACTAGTGGTACAATGGGAGATCATCCGTCGAGTATTGGAGGTCTTTGAGCTGATTTTCGATCTCAGCGCAACAAGCGCTGAATTAACCAGGTCATACGAGCCTGAGGTTAATGAGGAATTTCAGTGTTGCTCAGAATATCAACTTATATCACTATATATCATTACATCGAAAATTGTTGATTCCCTGAAATAAAAAAAAAGGCTCACCTGGATACTATAAGCGCTTACTTTCTGTCGGTAAGCAACTTGAGCACAACTTATAGGTGTAATTACGTATTGATATATTTGATATATGACGGCAGTAGTTTAGCATCACTTACGCTCTTTCATAATTCATTATGCTTTCGCAGGTATATTTGCTATTGATTTTTGGAATTTCTGAGAAGCGATCAACTGCTTACGCTTGCTTATTTTCTTTGATGAACTTGAACGCAGTATTTTTGAGTGCGAGGTTTTAAAGTACTTCCCATCGATATTTTTTGATAAAATTATCAAAAGAGATGTTATCAAAGACAGGCTATAAAAGAGACGTTCCCTTTGCATTTTGCTCCCGCCGAAATAACGTTACAACGATGTTGACATGTATTTTGTGATTGGCCGTGTTTGAGGCGCAATGCTGAATTACTCCTTCTTTTCTTCGGTAATGTTTTATCCTCGTATTTCTTTCTAATTTATTAAATTTGACGCTTCAGAAAACAAATAACTCCAAATTGAATTATCTCCGACGAGTCAAATACTGAACTATTTTCGATACTGAAACTTGTCTATAAAAGTAATTACTTTTATAGACAAGTTTCAGTATTCAACACAAGTTAAATCTATAAAGTTAAATACTCCGATTTAGCTGATACATGAAACATCGTATACGTTATGTTCATCGAAGGGATAACAGATTAATTGTATCGCTTCAAATCATGTCTATGCTAAATCGTCTTTTTACTTCCATCATTTTTTATTTACAACTTTTTTCGAAAGGCTCACCATTTCCGTTCATCGTCAAAAGTGTTTCATTAGAGTTATTCTAGTGCTGTATAACAGCACTGAAACAATGCTTGACAAAGAAAAAAAGAATACCGCGTTGAAAGCTTCAATGGTTTCGCAGTAAAAATGTTTTCACATTAAAATGGCATCCAGTTTAAGGATGAAATGCCAATTCGGCGAGGTGTTTCTGCTCAAAATCGACGCATGACATTCTCTATTTGTAAGAAATTTCCATTGAGACTTCCCCTCTCATATTTTCCTTAAACTTATTTTCTCATTTCACATCGTCACCCAAGTTCGGTTACTTCCATGATTTAATTTTTTAAATTCCTCTCCTATGAATTAGTATAAAAACAGCGACTTCACATCTTTATGCCATTATTTGATAAAGGAACTGAAGCCTAAAAGTAACAGATTTTATCGAGTTTCAGTATATTAGCAATTATATCATTTTTATGTACAGGACAATTAAATGCGATGATAAGTTGAACATTCTTTATATTTTAGACGTGGTTCGAACCGTGCCATAAAAATCCCACTGTCGGTTTACTAAACCTATAGAATTCACGGAATTAACCACGTTTTAACACTCGAGACACAGAAGTACATCTGTTGTCCCTTTTAGCCTGCTGCTCTCTGATATTTGAGTAGCGTAAGATGGAATAAGGTTATATTCCTTACCATTTTCGTTTTATCTGGTTAGCGTATCATCACAAATCTCCAAAGTTGATAAGAAATTTTCTCCGTTACTTCGATTCAAGCCTTTCATTTCGTTACCACTCAACAACACTCCCATTGATGCAACACCACAAACTACTTGTGAGGTATAAGAAATTTCATCACTTAAAAGCGAGCGAGATAACTTTTCAGCACTCGTTTTACCAAAAATGAGGCTGTTCGTGCTAGCAACGAGAATACCAACCAAGAAAGATCTCACAATCGCGCAGAAGATAATCAGCAGCGGTTTGTAGGTGACTCCGACAGGAGGAAGTATAACTGCACAGTCAATATGGCAAAAGAATTTTTGCAGTACTATTAATGAACTGAATAAAACTGTGATTAAATAAAACGTCAATTGAATAACATTGATTCTATGAAGCAACTGAACGAAATCAAGTGCCTCTCTGGGAAATTTCATTGAAGTCTAGATGAGGAAAATCTAGGTGCAAAATATGCACAATTGCAACAAGTGAGAGGATGATGCAATAACGCGCTAGAAGTTTGTTTATCGGCGATATCGCAAAGGTGATGATCGGATTAATATAATGACTTATATAATCGGATTAATATAATCGCCATCCTTTTAATTCGTCAGTGACTACTCCACGCTGTTCGTAAAGCTTTGCATACAAATTGATGTTGACAGAATGATTTCTTAAACAAATCATTGAAAAATTAATTTCAATCCAGGAACCTCTAATAAATCAACAATTGGATCCAGAAACCTACGTTGAGCAGGATTTAGAAGTATCGGTTTTTTACGCCTCACATATTTTGATTAACTGCCTTATTTATCAGTAATTCTCCAAATCTGACAAACATATCTGACATACCACTGTTTGCTTTTCGTTTCAGTTGATGCTGTTTAGCAAGGTGAACCATACATACACCCATTAATCAAACTCTCTTCATCCAGTTAAAATGTTCTGTGACTATAACCCAAAAGTTTATTATAGTACGTTAGCCTCCGTAATTCCTCCATCGTGCCCTCCCCCCAGTTCCTCCTCCCGCCTCCCTTCTTCTTCTCCATTATGTAGAGCATAGAAACTACTTACTAATCATTTCATTCTACTTCATTCTTGCATTTGAACCAGCCAAAACGGTTAAGAAGTGCAAAAAGCATTCGCTTTGATGGATTATTGATTAATAAAAATTTATGAAGTGACAAAAACGCTTCGAAGATTGCTGACAATAGAAACAAGTTTTCCCACGAAAAAAACACAATCTAACCCAGGTTGGTCTCATCGAATCGCAACCAGTTCCGGTGTACGCATTTTAGTTGAATGGCTGCGAAATTCGTCCCACTTTATTGCTGTTTATTTCGATTGCATTGCTAGAGCTCATTTAATAACCTTTTTTTTCCAGTTTAATATAGCACAACTTTGAGATAATGTACTAGTTGAATTTTACTTTGATTTTCTTGATAATTTACCGTCTACGATGATTATCGAGAGATTATTGCACTGCAATTTTATTTAAATTTTTTTTTCAATCTTCTTAATATCAATTGCTTTCAGTTTTATGGAATAAATAATAAACAAAAAAACTCAGAGTAGAAATATTTCACAATGAGTATCGGAATAACTTTGTGGAAAATTTTATTAACGCAACTAATAAAGAAACTTCATAATAGGTGAAAATCAAATAGTGTTTTTTTTTTTAATGAGATTCGTCGTTGTATCGTGAAATGGAGAACGTTTAATTATGTAAGGAAATTAGTTTTAGCACTGTATCGTTCTGATGACGATTAATAAATGCGATAAGAATTTCAGGAAAAAAAAACTAGTTTTATTACCTCTGAACTTCATAATTTGATAAACAGAATGATAAGATAAGAGAAGTCTCATCAGTGAATACCTACCCTTATCATCTATTGCTTTCATATTCTTTAATGTACTATGACCTAGTTATAATATCAAATGTTAAATTAATGTTAGATAAATATTAGCCGCTTAATAATAGATGAATAAAATTCAGTTTATAGCGGGAAATTTAAAGAGATAGTCTGTTGAGGATTGTACTGTTATTGATGTTATTTGTTGACAGCTTAATATTGTTATAATGCAATTCATATTTTCTTTTCTTCGAATATTTCTTGGATTGTTTTGGAAGTGAGTAATTTGAAGCGTAGTAAATGATAACGAAGGGATTATCACAATAATCGCTGCATGTCTCTGATAATTCGACTTCCCTCAATTTCTTGGAGGAAAATAATTTTTTCCCATTCAAGTGCCAATTTAGAAATTCATATTTTTTGCAGCGATGAAATTTGCATTTAAAGAATAGGACTGTCAATTCTGCTATATTTTTGCATATTCACTAACACATAAAAGTTTGAGTATTTCATTTCCGAATACACAATTTACATCAATGTAAGAAAATTTATAGGCGTTATATTTCAGGATATAGGCATTTCAGGAACTCATTCAACTACTATGCAGAAAGTTTCATTTTACATGATGCTTGAAGTTAAGAAATCGTACCAAAAGACTTCATCACATACATATTTCCATGAATATTAGTCGATAATAAATATCTAATGGCAATTTAATTTCATCCCAGGACATGCTCAATGACTGCGATATTTTCCATGCCCTCTAACACTGTATCTAACTCACGTGCAATCGGCTCCTTATAAATTTTGTTACTGAAGGGAACGGTAATGGTTTATTGCAAGTTTTCTTCGAGAACAAAGGGCCATTTGCATATGGGATAATATAAGCGTTGATGTCATTGGACCATCGAGAAGTTTTATACAATCAGGCTGATTTCTTAAGACTTCAGCAGTAGATTTTGGCATTTCACAGCTATGAACTCAGCATCTATTTGTGCCTAAAGACACCAAAGTAGCCATCAAAATTGCTCATAATTATTTTATTTTTATCTGAAGAATTGACCGGTCATCCAACTGATTTGCTGCCTCAGGGGTTCTAACTAATATTAATAACCGAAAAAAAAATCATAGAAACCATTTTTAATTGGTTACCAAACACACAATAACACGAAACTACTTTCGAACTTATTGCAATAAGTTTCGTTTGATTTTCACTTTAACTGTGTTGTTAAATCTTTAAGCACAATTTACGAAGCGATACAAGAAGAAAGTTGGAAGGAAAATATGAGATTTATTTGTTATTCAAAATTAATAAATATTTCAGTTAAGAAATTACTTTTTTTAATTCCATTTTAACCTCATTTATAAAATCCATTGTAGTGTGACTGAGAAAAAAAAATGGCTGATGAAGTGAAACATGTCGAATCGATGGACGACATTCAAACGTTGGGGCGATATTCGGCGTATGTATGCTTACTTGCCGAAATAATGTTTTTATCACAGCTTGGCAATGTCAACTATATGGTTTATGCAGGTCTACTTATCAAATGAATTATCGTTGTCTTCTCGACAATAATGCTTTCACAATATCGATATCCAACAAATATAAGTGCATATAATTTAAAAAAACATTTTTTCAAAAACTCTATCGCTCGTTTAAAACGAAATGCAAATCTATAAAACTATTGTGAGTTTTCAATAAAGCACAAACCAAGAAATAAAATTTTCAGCAATATTTCTGTAAAGTTATGCGAAGAAATTGTTCCGAAACAAAATGTTTCTCGTTTTGCTGAAGTATGAATAGTTCTAATCAAAAAACTTTCATGACAGCACTTTAAAGTTCCGCAAAAAAAAAAAAGATTTTCTTTTACTGCGAAAGATGGTGTGCAAACATTACATGAATTACTCAGTTTAGAACGAAAAAAAAATATGAGAAGAAAATCATTGGCGAATTCAGTTTCCGTTCCCATGATATCACTTAAAGGTGAAAATGAATACATCGTTAGATCCCGATTGCATGAGTCTTTCAGCTATTGAGACATTGCAATTGGAATAAACTATTAGCAGACGTAACGAAGCGAAACATGACTTCGTTAGGTACAGTCACGCACATCCTATTTATGCAAATGCGAGGATCTGCTCAGCAATCGTCAGCAAATACTAATACTACAACCGAGATATTCAAGTAATATGATAGTTAATGCAAGAGAGTGTGCCATGACACCGTAGTAATCACATTTGCTTCCCTTAACTTTCAAATCGTAGAAGTCTCGAAGGCAATATTAAAGATTTGTCTTGATAAAAGGTTGATTTCAACAAAATACAGATGAACGGTTGATTTCAATAAAATAAATTTCTTTAATTTGTAAGACGTAATGAAAGAACGTCTGGAGAATTTCAGGACTTGCACCTCCTGCCACATTTTGCGAACGATCAAACTCAACGGAAGCGAATAGCAACAGGCTTTCTTGTGATGTTCTTAATGGCACACTTCAGAATTCACTTTGTGCAAATTCACTTCATCCACAATTCTATTCGGCCAATATCGAGGTTCATCAATCCTTAACTATGAAATAATGCATTTTCTGGATCATTATTCTTCGTTCTCTTTTTCCAATCATCTTTTTGAATAACTCATTTACTGCCGAAGACCAATAACCCAATAGCCCAAACAAGGACGACAACAAAAACATCGGAACCTGATTCAACTTTTTGAAATATTTCCATTCCTACTTTCAGCACTTCGTTATTTTTCTACAGCATATGCAACAAAATCAATTTCGTTGACCGTTTTTGCTACGCTGAATTGCAGTGCAGTTTGGTTATCTCTGCGATGAGACCAAATATATAAAGCGTAGTATATCATACCAAATGATTGGCCTCATATTTGGTTCGATTCTATTCGGACAATTGAGTGACTCGTATGGACGGAAATGGGTGAGTTGTCAGTTGTCCATGAATTATTCTCATATAGATTCACTACTGGATCATAAGAGAACAGCCGATAAGTTGCATTTAGATTTCTGTTGTCATCTACTTACGATGTTCGAGCTCTTCTTAGTATATATATATATATATATATATATATATATATATATATATATATATATATATATATATATATATATATATATATATATATATATATATATATATATATATATATATATATATATATATACACTTCATATTTATGTTGGAAGGGAAGGGTGGGTTTGCTGAGGAGATTTAATGCTCTATCGCAAGAACTTGCAGGTGATGCAAAAGAGTGCGTTCAAGAGAGAGGGAGGTTCCATTGATGGGCTGTTAACTTGATATGATACCTTAGTATACAGCGATACTTAGTCACCCATGTTCATGCTCGTTTTTCGCCTCTCATCTTGGTTATAAATGAAGTGCTGTTTTGAAAGGAACTTCTTGGATCTATTCACTTACAAAAGAGAATTGTTCTTCTCAACATGACCAAATGAAAACGATTCTTGTAACAATAGTCTGTGCCTGGTAATGACAAATCATTGGTGAAAAGGACTTAATACATTGTCTGGCATACTTCAAAGCTAAAAACATATATGAAACAAGGCTGCAGCCGATGATCGTATGTCTCATTGGTTGTGTCGTAACGGATTTTATTTCTTCGTTTGCAACCGGCTTGGTCACCTTGACTATATATCGTGCAGCAGCATTGCTTTTTACTGGTGGACAGACCGCGTGAGCTGACTCTTTCTTCTTTTTTTCTTACTTTCAATGCAATAAAAATAATAGTATAGTAGGCACACTATAGGTATAACATACACTGTGAGCAAAACAAAACAATAAAGTTAAAGTGTAGAGGAGACGGCTAGTGTAGGCGAGAGATGCGTTAAATAGTGACACATCACTTAAAGGGGGTGATAGGTGTATACGGCGAAGAAACTTGATAATGGGGTAGAGTTGATGGATTGGCTAGGGAAGTGCGGCAGGTAGCATAATGGATATGTGCTCTCGCCGAAACGTTTAAGGGTGCATTGTCCCTTGCTTGGTGGCATTTTCGCTCCTATCTACCTATACCTATTTATGATACTTAAGGTAGTGTCAGCCATAGTGTCAACAATAGGTATGGTTGAAAATCATTCACGCGGTAATATTTGAACTGGTAGCCTCCTCGGCTGTAATGTTAAGTTCCCATGAGACAGATAACGAACATAACTTTCAAGCGTTTATTCGAGTCTACGAACATATTCATTTAAAGCATGAAATCAGACAGAGCAAATCGAATCAAATCACTTCATTCATTTGCATATACTGACATTATAGCTCCAGATATTCCACCAAGATAAGGTTATAACAGGTACATGAATGATTAAAACGGTCAAATGTAAATAAAACAGGGTACTACTGCAAAATTTTGCACTCGACGTCTATGAATATCAGAAACAAATTGTCGGTCAAAAGTGAGAATCCGTTTAGTCTCATTTGGCTTACCGAAGAAGCGAAGAGGTAGTATCCAGTCTGGGAGATAGCGAATTCCATCACGGTAGACGCTTGTTCGTGCACCACTTTTCGCTTTTATTACACGGCTTCTTTTTCATTAACTTATGATGATGCTTTGACGAGCTGCTTCTGGTAATATTAGAGAGAGCTGGTTCTTTCGATACTTAATAACTTCGCTGTCAGTTTCGGGAGCCGTTAAAGGTCCTGTTTACATCACCTAAATTTTAAAGCGCTTATGTTAGGCGGCCAAAGTCTTTCGCGACATCTCTTAATCCATATTCCGCACTCTTCTGAGAGAATTCTACCAGAGAAACCTTTGGTGTTTTCGTTGTTTGGTAAACTGGTAGACGATACCTTGTTTATTACCTTCTAACTCTGAAGGGATTACTCTCAAAGCTGTAAGCTTAATGCTGAGTTTACAAGAGCTGGCTGTATCGAGTGCTTTATGAAAATTGCTCTAATGTTATCACGTAAACTGCCTTGATTGGCTTCTATAGGGCTCTATTGCTCGATCCGGTTCGACATAGCTTTCTGAATGAAGACAGGTGGACCCTTGACTATAGGTCAGGCTGAGTGGCGATTTGGCAGAAGTTCATTTCAGCTCTTAATAAATCAGCGATCACCAGACCAAACAATAAATGATATTTATTTTTTTCCTCAAAGAGAACCATTCTTGCAGACTTTGCCCTTTCTCAAGCGATTTGCAAAAACTGGTCCAAAATGAAACAATCAAAAGAGGCATAAATACATAAACGTTCAAAGATGTAAAACTTTAGAAGCTTACTTACCCATCTTCTCCCTTAAAATTTCTACTCGATTCCTTACTTACTACCGTTCTAGTTCTCTCTGTTTAAATAGTTACAAAAATTGATGTGCTAAGATGTTTCGTCTGCTACCTATATATGAGCCACCTGCCTCATCTCCTTAAACGAAAACTTCGAATTACAGTTCCGTTCCCAGTTGATGGTGTTTGCAATTTGATGGATTCAGTAAATTTAAAATAATTTTTAAAAGTTTCAACTTCACGTTGTATTGAATGAACATAATTTAATCGTTTAAGATTTTTGACTTGGCAGAAAAACAAATGTTCATCTACTTCAGGATCTGGCTTGTATTTATGGTGGAAAATATACCAAAGAAGGATCGCTTATGGATTAATATGGTTGTTTCATGGTCACCAAATATTGCGCTTTTTGCACTCATTGCCTATTTCTGCGGGGATTGGAAAACTCTTGCCCGAGTAACAGGCGCGCTCACGGTTCCAGCCATTATCTTAGCACTGTAAGTGGACGATTTTTGTTTTGCTGATGAAATGAGGTCATATCGATTACATGGTGTTTTGAAACGTTCGGTTTCACTTGAATGCTCGAGGTGTCGTCTTAGATGGAAGCCACTGTGGAATGACACACCGTCGAAACGATACCAGTAAGTACTTGTCATCTTTCTTGTACACAGAAGATGCAATGCCGTACCTGTATTTCTTCTCTCCTTTGACCAACCTGTATTGCCACTGTTTTTACCTTTCGCTTCTGAACACGAGTATGCAAACTAGACCGCGTGGCCCTTCCACCTCGTGTCACTCGTAAGAGCGGGCCTTGTTCGCCTCATAATAAGGGATCGCCGCACTAACGGAACAGTTATTAACAAACTATCACGTGGAGATGGGCGAAACCAACGCTTAAAAGCAGCTGGATTCTAAGCAGGCTGATATTAGGTCTAATGCATGTCTGTGCAGACGTGAACTTACTTCCAGCTTCGGTCCCAGTCCGGGCTGCTACTGGAACCGGATATAGTTTAAACTCTCATTTTGCTCTGTTTCTACTATTTTCTGTGTACTGTTACTACTTCTGTGAATAGATGGATTTACTTCCTAGTCATCATTCCAGATTTATTTGCGAATCTCCTCGCTGGCTCATCCAGAAGGGCAAAACAGAGGAGGCGTATAAACTAGTAAAGAAAATGATTGCGTTCAATGGCGGTCCCAAAATCGCAGATGACGTTATTGCAAATGTGATCGCAAAAGAAAATGTTGGTTCTTTTCGTTTGAAATCAATAATGTTCCTTCGGGAACGTTTTTGTTCCTTCGGGAACATGAAATTCCCGTGAGAATGTAGCCAGGGGAGGGAGAGATGAGTAGGGAAGTTAGCAGGAAGGAAGATGGAATCCTCGAAATCAGTGATTGACGGTTTCAACGGATTGTTGTTCAGTATTATCTCTACTCCAGTTGGAAAAGCTTTTCTCTAGTGTTCTTCATACAAATCAAGTCATGTTTCCGTCGCATATTCCCAGTACAATACAGTGCTCTGCGTAGTCGAATTTTTTTTTTTTTGGTTTTATGCTCCAAATTGGATCAATCAGTTATCTTTGAAGGAAAAATGAACTTGTCCTATAAGGAAGCATGAACGCTTTATACGACTTAGAGTTTACCAAATGAGGAAGAAGTAATATAGTTGCGCTGTGTAAATTCTTGTCGATTTGAGTGGAAATCCACCAAAGTGCTCATTTATAAACATAGTCCGAAGATGGTAGCTCAGCTTCGGCGGGGTGAAGTAGAGGAATGCCTCACACCTTTGTGTTCAGCAACCAGCTGAACTCGAGCACACATTTATTTCACCACACAGTAAAGTATGTAAAGCGACATCGAACCAACACATACTACATTCAACAGAAGATGAACTGTCGTTCGCTCTTTTCACGTGCTAACTTTGATTTTGTGTCACTGCTGGATGGCCATATGTCGGACTTCAAACTTGGGCAATTAAACCGAAGTGATAAATGGAGCGTACGAACATATATTTTTGAAAAAGTGCTTGCTTTGAATTACATGCGCCATATATTCGAATATGACGACATGACTATAATGGATGATAACAAACGAACTTATGAAGAATGTAGCGCTTCCTATGATAAGGCATACTGAGTCGAAACAAGTGCATGAAGGTATAAGAAACTGTGAAGGCAACCAAAAAACGGGATTTATGGCATCACGTGTAATGAATGAGGAAAGGCAGACTCATCAGCTGCTACGCTTGCTTTTGAATAACCTCTTGTGCAAGGCAGGTCGTAATTCGGGGCCGTTGCTACGTTGTCGCCATGCTCATTTCCTTTGACGTTATCGTGATGCTGGAGGGCGTTTAGGGGTGCGAGGGGTTGTCAACATATGCAGCGTCGGAACACTTCTCGCCGAACTTCGCGACAGTGTCTACTAGACTGGTCTCAAAAAATTTCACAGTCATATACATCCAACGATGGCAGCAAAACAAATCAGGGAGTCGACTGAAATGTAACATCCTTCAACGTCAACACACGTCTGACTTCTATCCTTCAACTGCGTCAGATCATTGAAAAAAAGGAATTTATCATGTGAACTAAAATGTGCTTTCTTTGTCGATTTGATCCTTTCGTCGCTTTTGCAGCCCCTTCTCCGAGGATGCTTTTTCAAATCTTCAAAGGGAAAATAATCGCTAAGGCAGATAGGAAATTTACGATGAATGGTGAATTTGGGTCACATTGAGCGAGGCCACGATCTTGAACTGCGATGAATGAAAACTGAGTAGTGCGGGCGAAGATTTTTCCGCGTAGATGCAAAATTCCTCGGGCCAAATTGCCTTTTCTTTTTTCTTTTTTTTCTCATGAAGTTTTAGAAGCAAATTGGCCCTATGAACACACTAATTGCTTGTTTCTTTCTACACAATCGTTCAACCGAATCTAATCCTCGTCCCAAAAGCTAACGCGAAAAGCTTCGTGGCGAAGTGTCCCAAGTGAAGCCTAATGTTCTTCGGAGAATCGACAGATCACCGTCCTTGCGAGCTTCTTTTAATTCTGGATCTCAGAGATGAATTGAAATCTTAGCACCGTTCCGATCCTACATGCGAGCCTTTCTTCGTTCTTCTTAAGCATATGTAATAACGCTTGACATTCGACCACTCGATCTTGCTTCCGAAGTGACTGAAAATTTCTCAGAATCAGCTTTGGGAACGGTTCACTGAGGTGAAGGTGGTCGTGGACAATGGTAATGATGCAGCCATCTGATAGCCCTGTTTCCTCTCTTATTTTTCAACAAAAAGTTTGCCAATTGCGATTCGTCGTGTTCCAGCGGGCCTCCTTGGACGGAATTAATCTTGAACCGATTTCCCACCTTGTCAAAATTCCGCTCGCTAAAATTAGACTCGACCGTGAGAAAGGATATCTTGTGCATCGAACTACTGCAATCGATTCCATTGGCTGTACTCCTTCAGTGAATAAAAATTCACTGATGCTGCCTTGTCTGAATCATATTTCTCCTCCTTATCCTTATTTGCTTTGCAAAAGAGTTTCATAAATTTTTTGTCGAATAAACTAGGAACATGACTTTATCGATATGATGCAGGCACATATTAATAGTATAGTCACGAATTGAATAGTTCAGACGAATATAGATATGATTACAGAAATTTTTGAGACATTGATATGTAACATAACAAGCGCTGAAGTTAGCGCAACGGGGAATCTAATGAGCCATAGATGATGTTCAGTTATAGCGAAATGGGCATAAATTCGTGAGGAAGAAACAAAAGTGCAACGTATAAAGCACTCAACGTACGTTTTTTGAGAGTTCAACGCTGAAGCTCAGGTCCGATCGTTTTCACGTCATATTGCACATACTTTGCAAGCTTCCTAAATTGTACGACTTTCCGCAAATAGAAAATTTTATGAAAGTAGAAAATTTTCGCATATATTTTCCATCTTCATTACAATAAGCGTATTGTGCAGTTGCAAATACAAAAAAAAAGATTTCAGGCGGCTGCAGCGATTTCGGCCGGCAACGAGAACTTTTATATGTTTCATTTGTTTTGTACTGCACAACTCACACTCTATACTTTTGTCTATTCGTTTAGTTAGTATGTTTTTTTTGGTATTCTTTCTCGTTTAATGAAATGAAAGCATTCCACAATACGAGGCATGTGGTCATCAGCAGAAAATTTTATCACAGATGGCGCTGCAGTATTTGTGAGAGTATCTTCAACAGCCAAGGACTTCGATTCACATATAAGCAATCGGTGCGAAAGCAGTTTTCTGCTTTTCGATGGAACAAACTATGGCCGTTGTTAGATAAATAAGCAAATCATGCACATCAGGGTTTAATTTCTGTTTTAGGTTCAAGTATACGTGGAATGCTGCTTTAGGCTTTGGCATGAGCTGGCCTGGCCTACCCTGCGAGCTTCGATAATGGGAGTTAGGCACACTGCAGACAGCGGCCTTGGCTCAGTGCACCGTCCCTCTCCGTTGCTTTGGGAAGGGGAACAGACTCAACGGAAGCGCTTTCGTTAATTTAGGAAGCCCTCTATTGTCTTCAGGTCGCTCTGATAGTGCTACCTGAAATTCTCCCTCTTAGTTCCTCGGCAACATATATTATTCTTTTCTTCACAAATATCCTCAACCCATTACGTTAACACTCTGTAGTTTTCCCTCCATTCATCCGGGACTTATGTTTAATTTCAGATGCTTTCATTTCGACATTCATATATTTATAATTAATCTTCACATATTTGTAACTCTGTGGTAATGCTGTGAGTGTTGTTCGGTGGTCTTTCTGACGTGATTGCGATTCGCTGAATTCATGAACTCCTCAATACATCTTTGACAAAAAGATTTCGAAGAAGTGGAAGAAGTTGTCAGAAACGGATACGTTTAACTGGAGACAAATCCGAAATGCTACAGAAAAGAAAGAAGAAACAATGTTAGATGGGAAAGAGAGAGCTTAAACATCACCAAGTATTTCTCTGCTATTTTGCAGCGTACAGTGCTCATATTTGCAGTATTTCGACGAGTATTATCAACTATGGGGTATTTTTTAATATGGCAAAACTTCCTGGTTCGATTTATACAAACAACATTTTTATCGGTCTTTCAAGGTTGGCAAGTTTTTTTTTGGGTTGGGGGGTATTTAGAAATTGGAAAAAAATAAGCAATTAAGATGACTTCATTATGCTGAGCAAGCCATTATTGCTGCTACTACGCTTAGGTGTATAGGTTTTCTCCTTATTCTTCCTAAAGACACTTGTATTATAGCCCCGACATTCACCAGCAAAAAATTTTTATTTTTTTTTCATAGCATGAGAATAGATGAAGCTCTTGAAAGGAGAAGTTACGCCTATTCAGCTGCGAAATTTGCCATGTTGCAATTGATGTGCAGATTGATAGATTTTCCTCACTCTCGAATTTTCTTCTTGTTTATGGTGTAATCTTAAATAGATTCTTACGGGACTACATGATTTCTGATACAAAAGGGATTGAGTTGATGCGGCAAAACGATCATCTCGTCAATCATTATGAAATTATCCTTTGTTTTCAAGTGCTCTAGATGCGCTATTTTTGTAAAAATTAATCGAGTCAACGATAGCACGAGCCTCGTTATTTGAACGTTTGAAGGAGAAACATTCGCATGGGAAGAGGCCTTATTCATATTCATGTGTTTATTTCAACACGTTCAGGTGGGTGGTGAATGCTGCCGTCGGAGTTTTCGACTATAAAGTGAAGTGTTTCGGAAGAAAGGCCCTTCATGCCATTTCACTTGGCATCATTCTCATTGCAGTGATGATTGTTTTCTCACTTATTCAACTTGGTTAGACATTTAACTTATAAATTTTAAATGTTCGTTACCAATGATTTCGATTCTTCCCCGCTAAGGTAGTGAAAACTCCGTCGTTAAGATGACGGTTATAGCTTAGTGAGCATATCGTTATCACCGCCATTTCAAAATCGCTAATCATATCGCCTTTACTTGTCTCTGAATTATCTCGGATGAAGGAACTTTAAATCGCTAGGAAACCTTGATCTCCTAGTGGAGTCTAGAGTACGCTCTAGCGCTCCCTAATGACGTTAATGCCAACAGGAAAGGGGAGAGTATCCTCGAATTTAAACGGCTTCCTCGATTAAAATGATACACTTGCTTCCACTATGTAGTGCATACTGTGTAACTTCAAAAAGCTATTGTGTGACTGTTGCGAAATACCTTTAGAAGAAAGGAAAAAAAGAGTTCGGAAGGTATAAAACAAAAAGGTATAATTTGCACCTCGTATTTAATAAACCTCAAAGAGTGTTCCAATCGCCGAGGGCACGTGTCATCGCTTGCAATTGTCTGAACACAACTCTTAGATACATAGTCTGTCTTATCATTTTAATGTGTCCTCTTTTTTCAGACATTTCAGAGGAATATGCAATAATATTACGATTTTGTGTATTATTGATACCGATTATTGCCAGTAATGTGTACATTGGCAATAATGTCTCATCAAATGAACTCTTCCCAACACCGATTAGAAATGCGGCATTCGCATTTTTACAAGTTGTCAATAGGCTAGGCGTTGCAATCGCTCCACAGTTATTCATCTTGGTCAGCCATAATCTTTTTTTTGAATTTACTAATTTCCTCTTTTATTATTGCTGATTTATCAATCAACTCTCTCAAATGACCCTATATCAGAATTTAGAGCAAGTAGTGAAAAGAAGTACTTCAGTTCTGCTCTGCTATCTACAAAACCTACTGAATTTTTCCAATTTGACCTCTGAACCCTTTGCGTCCAAATCCTCTGTGCAATATTTGCCAAACATTTTGTTGATTTATTTCATTCCTCAATTTGAAAAAAAAAATCAACTCGAAATATCCTTTGAAAAATGTAAACATCAATGAAAACAATATAAAAGTGAATATTTTAGATGCTTAAAAATTATAGCGAGACGCTGCCTTCTTCCACTTAAGAGAATACCTTTTATATAGAAGAATATTTCATTACGTCGATATTTCATATGTTTCGCTCTCAGTTGTTTTTCGCGTCAATCTCGTGCAATACTCCATTGACAATTATTTCGTGCAACGTTCTTTAAATAAAATCTATCTATGTTTAATTTCATTCGAACCTTCATCGATCGAACTTTTTTGACTTTGATAAATTGACCTTTAAGAATCAGAGGTGGTGAAATGTCTATCTTTTGCGACTAACTTTTATTTTCCACTTAGAATAATTTATTCAAATTGCATGAAATCATTGGAATATCAATCCGGAAAAAACGTTCTTTTTTTCAACTGCGATAAATAAGAATAAAAAACACTAAAACTGGGGAAAAGGTAACTCATTTTTAACTTATATTTATTGAATTCAGGGCGAATATTGGACGGCGGCTCCATATGCTGCAATGTTGCTGTTGGCTGGAACAGATCTGACATTTAGCCATGTGTTCATACCCGAAACGAAAGGGCGACCGCTTAAAGATAGCATGCCATCAGTTGAGGAACGTTTCTTCTCATCAAAAGCTAAAGAAACAAATTCGAAACAGATGAAATGTTCGAATGGCGATGAGAAATATGCTATTGAGTCATGTGTGTAACATCTTTCCCATCAATAGTTTTCGATCGAAGGAGAGGGGAGTGATAGTGATGGTGCCATTGCGAAAATGATTAGATTTTTCAATGGTGAAACGTAATTGCTCTTGAAAGAAGCAAAAAAGAAACCAAAAATATTTCCTATATTTTGTCACTTCACATTTTCAAAACTTAGAAGAAATTTTAATCGAGGAACTTGGGGAGTTTTCTAGACGTCAAGAACGAAAGAGGGATTGCAGAGTGAAGATGCTCTAGGTCTAGTCCAGATATGAAGACGATAACTGTCCGCGCATCGAACACCTTCAGGTTTATTCACATCGTTCAGTATTTCACTAGTGTGTGGGCGCGACGTATTGCTTATAATACCATCCTAACAATTCCGCTTAAGATGAATTGTTGTTGTGAAGTATAGTTTGTTTAACGTACAAAAATTTCCTATGCAACAATCAGTGAAATAGTGGCTGTGTCTCAGGTACACTGTGGTGGTCGTTTGATAGCGGCCGTCATTGTGATTCGTTAGCGACCATGAAATATATGAGACGAACTATTTTCCACTCTAATCAGATGACCGCCCTACTGGTATTATGATTGGGAGGGGGTATTTACGATTACTTCTAGTTTTGTCTCATTTCTCGATTATCGGTTTATATTGATACAAATTTCCTCATATTTTGTTGTCATATTTGCAGTATTACATAGACATTATTTAATTTCTAACGTTAATGTTCATCGCTGTCTTATCGAGATAGTCGTTTGAAAAGCCACTGTGACATGTATTTTATATAAGTTGTAGTAATGGGATGCAGAAATGCTCTCAAAGCAATTTAATAAAGTGATAGTGAATTGTTTCTTATGAGGATTTATAATATAACAACTTGTAGAGCCAAATCTTATGCTGTTGAGTAAAAGCAGTGAGACGAGTGCTCAGCATTGTCGTCTCTTTTAATGAGTAAATTTGATCCGAAAAACAAGCGAAAATTGACGAATCAGACAAATAATGCTTAAGGGGATCGGGCTGATACTCAAGTTCACGAGCCTGACGTTGATTTATTCATGCCAATACAATCAAGCTTGTCGTTGAGGTCGGAATTCATATTTCAATACTGTAAACAACTACTGAGCTCGATGTTGATCTCATCCCAGGTGAATTACGCACATCATAATTCACCTGTGGTGAGATCAACATCAAGATCAGCACAAGTATGAGCAAAACAACTTGCTAATCAAAATAAGACTCACCGAGATCGCAAAACTCATCTCATCATAATAGATCACTCGTTAGCACTCATGCGCTTAATGCTGTAGGAAATCGTTGAGGTATTGTAAACATTTCAGTATTCATATTTCAGTATTGTAAACAACTATGGGGCTCGAACATATAATACACTTCAGTTAATCACAGGTTAATGCTCAATTTGTAAAGTCTTGCATAAGAACTACTTTTATTTTGTCAGTTATAATTCACACAAAAAGTTAGATTGCATGTAAGATACCAGCTTCATCAACTATACTGCAGATATGTTCCTATCATTTGCAGAAAGTTATGTCGAAGTGCCGAAAGTGATGATAGTACCATGAGGATAGGATTTGAATTTTAAAAAGCAGATGATGAATTTTTCGCAGCAATCCACCTAGCTCTCTCTTCATTGGTGGCAAATCCCGCAGAGAAGTTATAATATGCTTGAATGTTTCAATTTGAGGGGTTCGAAGGCTGATATACGTGCCAATAAGTTTATCCACTCGATTTTATGACTTGAACCTTAGTGGTTTCACTGAATTTCAAGCATCATACCGACAGAAATACACAAATGCACATGAATGCATGCGTGTATTTGAAGAGATACCCATTGTCATAAAATGCCATGCAAATGAAAGTTTCCAACAAGCAAGATTGTTATTTCCTCTTGTTTCCCCTTGTTTAATGAAAGTTTCCAACGCCATGTAAACGTTCCAGCATGAAAGTTCCCTTAATGAAACGCAGGCTGCAAAGGATACAGTTTCATCGAGGATATTATCAAAAGGTAAGGATAGATATTAACGAATTAATTTTGGTTTGCAATGTCAACACTCTTGCAAATATTAGAGTTTTTTTCAACCTTAGTCATTGAAAATGCAGGTCCTTCAATTTAAAAATACTATCTCATAGAAGTCAAGAAAAGAATCACACGAAATCACCTACAACTGGAAATGCTCGCGATAGCCTTATCAGTTGTGATAAGGCGAAATGAAGCTGTCAAAGCTCCGAGTTGACTCGAATGCACTGTAGTGATAAATGTTCCTCGTGACATCGTTGCCACAGAAATTTTAGCTGGAAAGGGTTATGAGCAGTTTCTCGAATCGAGGCTCCATCTCATCTCACTGACATCGTACTCCTAATTGCATCTCTAATAGTTGCTGATGCCTTTGTAGCTCTAATTGCTGAGACATCTGAAGTAAACTCGGCAGTTCAATTCCCCGCATCTCTTGTGAATACCATACTTCCAGTTCCACCTTTTGTTGCGCCTGGACTGTAGGTTGCTTCTAGCTGCGCTAGCACCTCCAGTTGTGTTATCTCCACCGTAGCAGCTGCCAGGACCTCCAGCTACCAGGACAAAAACACCCGTTGCTTTGTTTCTAGCTGTGTCTCAGATCGCCGTTGCTGGACTTGGAGCTTCACTTGATGCAGATCCTGTGGTTCCAGCGTAGAACAGTACCTCCAGCTACACAGGTTTTTGCATTTGGAACTATCATGGTACCTCCAGTCGTTGAAGAACCTCTGCCATCTGTCTGAAATCACGAAAATGTTTGTACTCTGGATGTCAAAACTGACACGGATATACGGTTTAGACTCATCAAATCAACCGACTTCATTGTCTGCCGAGAAATAATAAAAACAGTGCATTAATGCACTCATTTTTAAACGACTGAAAGTGCAAATTATCAACTCGTTGAGTGTTCAATAAATATGCAAATTTTTGACGACATTTTTCGAAGCATTTGTTCTATACAAGCCTTTTCGAAAATGACACAAGCGTGAAAGATGTTCCGGTGGTTTAGACTGCATTAAACATATTTGGTAACTTTGACTTCACTGTGTATACGGCAATGAGGCATAACCCATTGGTTAGATATTTACATAATTATTAAGAATATCGAATGTGCATATTTTGCTTCGCATGGCACTTTATTTGCATTCGACCGTAAGACATTGTGACTCTGCCCTATGTGCAGCATGGTCGCAGTGTTTTCTTCCTGTCAGGCTGCAGTTTAATTAATTGATTTATCGTGACGAATAAATATTGAGTTATTGTCGTTCTTGGAGAAAGATAGCTCTCTGACATCGACGTCTACTTGGTGAGTAATTTTTACTATATTGGAACTACCGAACGAGCAGATACAGACTTATGTGCAGATGATTTAGCAACAATACGCTTTATAAATGCATATAAAAGTGTAAAAATTGTTTTTTTTTTAATGACAGCTTTATACCAACCAATTTATAACAGCAAATCAATTTCGTTAATCTGCTTTCAGCTCGTTGCGAGACTCGGATTTGCTGAATTAACTTTGATGGTAGGATAAAAATGACTTGAAAAAGTGCAATATCTGAAATTTTGAAAATATTGAAATAAGTGGCACAATTCACCGAAAAGCTCACTGCATTAAAACACGATTCACCAGAAAACTTAATTGTAGTGGCTTCTCTCCGGTAGCTTTTGGTTCTTTTCCACTTAGGATTTTATCATTTTTATCAATTTATATCTAATCGATTCCACATGGTTTGGTTATTAAAGGGACCGAGAGTGGTGAACGGTAATCATTCTGCAAGGACAAAACAACATTTCCATATGAAGCCATATGAGCACCGATGTCACTCGAAGAGCTTATGTGATCACTCTGAATATTAAGTGCTTGTGGCGACTACTCGCGGTATCATTCGGATTTTAGAACGTTGATAGCAAATTTAGAATGCCTTGAGGCAAACATTATAAGTGCGAAAGGAATGCGCATGTGTATAAAGACGATTCGGTGACTAAGTCGTGCGGAAAGAAAGAGCACAAAAACGCGTCGGCCTGGTGGTTCTACAAGGGAGAAGGCGCACCTGAAAAATGGCGCCGCTCTCCTCATGAACGGGTAGCATCACTCAAAACGGAATCGTCATGAAGGAAGCTATGATGTTGACGAAAGTAAAACCCCCAGGACCCTATAAAAGGAATAGCAGTAAGCTTATATAGAGCGTCCTTCACTGCGTCACGACGGTGCAAGAAGTGTTTGCTAGCAGTGAAGCAATATCGTTGTACGAAGAGTGTTGCTTGTCTCGTGTGGAAGATTTCTTTGATTATTACCCATTTCCATATTAACGTGCTTGCTTGAAACGATATAACGCAAGAGGCCGTAGTGAGTCTACTTTCTATGTTGTAATGGTTGCTCGAACTTGAGTGATGGACTGCTCAGACTAGGTTGATTCACCAACGTTGCCCTGATCGCTGCTTTAATCCTTTAAGAGCGCGGAATTTTATAATTATTGCTGGAGACGTCGGCTCAGATTAAGTGTAGGCTTCTTGTTCAGTGCGACTTATGTCGCAGACTATCGCCATAATCCTTTGAAATGAGAAGTCTTTCGGTTGATAGAATTTGACTTGCTGTGTCGTGTAGGAACCATAAAACAGTTTGCAAGCCTAGCATTATAATACTGATCTGATATCCCATATTGTTAAAGTGTTGCTGTGTTTTGCTAATTCGTAATTCGATTACGATCGTATTGTTGGACGCACACTACGCACTACTAAAATGCAAGAGGTTTAATTACCCAAGTTTGAGATTTGGGTAAGGACGAACATTTGGGGAATCGAGACGGAAGCAGCTGTTCGAGTGAGCAGAACCGTAGAAGAAATCGTCAACTCAACGAAGTTGTGACGAAATAAGCGAACAGTCCAGTTGAGTTTTACGACCTTCAGTATATGCTGGCTACCGGGTCGGCGGCAGTCAACACAGTGATGCTGTCTTGCAACTTCAATCAAGCAACTGTTGACCATTAATTACCATGAACTATGCATGAAGTGCTAAATCAGCAATTAAAAACACTTGCCTGAAATTTGTTTAATATTTGCCTGAGGAGTTGAACTGGTTGTCCACTACTCGAATAAAGGAATTTGCTCAGAAGAGTAGTGATCAAGGATCTCCAACTTGTTTGAAAACAAAACATGCAAACCACTTTGTTCGTTAGTTAACAAACACATGAGAACACAACACCGGACACAGTTGTTTGGAACATATTGCAGTAATACTGTACAACTTTCGGATTTACATAGAAGAAAAACATGAATATACCGAACTTATGAATTTGTTTTTTTCAGACAACTGCCGGTATCGCTTCTTCTTAAACTAGTCTATAAAACTTGCCGCAATGAAATTATTTTAAGTAATGGCTGAGGAAGTGAGAGATGTGAATTCGATGGACGATATTCAAATATTGGGCTGGTATTCGGCGTATATATGTATACTTAGCGAGTTAATGTTCCTTTCACAACTTGGCAAAATTAATTACATGGTTTATGCAGGTTTATTCAATTACCGAATTATCGATATTTTCTGCCAAGAAATGAAATCGTTTCCGATACTTTTCCACTTTTTTATCTTCTTATCATAGCCAACAGTACCAGAGGAGTTTATAGGTCAATCTGAACTTATAAGCGCCTTCATCCATCGAGATATTAAAATATTCCCTGCGCATCGATACGTAACAGGACTTCTTTAGACATAATCTTTTTTTTTTGTTCAATTGAAGACTGCTATGTGAAAAGTTGCTCAGCAATCGTCAGGAGATATTGCAACCGAAGTATTCGCGTAATATGGTAACCAATGCAAGAGCTTGTGCCATGACATCTCAGCAATTACATCTGCTTCCCTCGACTTTCAAATAATAAAATTCTCGAAGGAAATATTAAAGCTTCTCTTTGACCATCAATGAATACTTCATTACTAAATGGTTGAGTAATCGCGCAGTATTATTTGTATAAAAATCCTTAACAATTGCTGTCTAATACAAAATAAACAGCCATGAAGTATCTCTTGTATAATGTATAAAAACTTCCAAATTAATAATTGCCAGAGCAGAACTCTTTAAATATGTTTTTATCCTAGGTGTTTTCTGATGGTTATTTGATAGTAACCGTCAATGAAAATTGTTTCCCATTGTTAGCGATGATGACAGTACATAGAACAAATTACAGTAATACATTCGGCCAAAATGATCGGGCTATGTGGCCTGCTGTAATTGAGAGGAGACATTTGTGGTCACTCTCACGTTAGCCTCATCACTCGGTGATCAGTGTATTATCAGTGACGAATTTGATCGTTTTTTTTTCGGCTTTATTATTTTTTTAATTCAAACGTACGGAAGTGGGAAAGTAGGTGAGGATACACAACAAGGAAAAGCAAAATGTTCGCAAAGCCAAAATCCGAATGTATAGATGCCCGGTGAGGAAGAGAAGCACTTGTGTGTTGATCGGAAATACTCAGCTGCAGTTTAAAAGCTGAAGGGATGAGTGCGTTTACGATATCGGCAAGGAACAGATCCCAAGTTCATAAGAAACGAAATCGGAATTTCTACAAAAACCTGTCTCTGATGCAGTATTTCTTGGCAAGCTGAAACTGATGCCCACAGTGACTATAAATATGGAAAATCGATGATTTCTAAAAGTGGAATACTGTAAAAGCGGGGCATAATTTCACAACAAAGAAGCGAATTGAGCTTGTGATATTCCGGTGACGCCAGGCAAAAGATCTTTAACCTAGCATTGCAATTTACCTGATATACACTTTTCAAAAAAGTTCAGGTAAAGTGTTCCTACACATTCCCTAATGATGTGATATCGAAAACCAAGTGAGGAGACGATAAAGAAGTGGAGTATTCCAAAATTGGTCGGCAAAAAGTAATTAGGGCCTGCCGACATCCTCAACACAGCAGAGGCGCAGAATATAATTTATAGATTTCGACGATTTTCAGCAACGGTGGAAGTCTGCAACCTCTAGTGTGTTCAACGTTGATCATAATACCAAGGTCGTGAATACGATCTGTACAAAAAAAAATTCATCTCGTAGTTTGAGAATTTTCAAGTCGAAGTTGAAATGAGAACCACTCGATATTTCCCATGGGAGATATTGCCATAATTTGGGCAGTTAGCGAATGCATCAGGTCCTTCTGCAAAATGTGGTCGTCGTAGACACGATCATGAAGCGGACGAAAATTTTTACTTAATCAGCAAAGAGCTTAGTACTACTATGGATACTGTCAGAAATACAAGGGACAAAAGAGGAGCCAATGCACTTCCTTGTGGCACATCACCATTGTGGAGAGTAGTAGCTATCTCCTGTTCTCATTTGAAAACTTCCTCCATATAAAAAAGCTCGGAGCCACTTTTGCAAAAGGTCAACGATATTTTTTTCAATTTCAGAAGTAGCTCTTCATGACATTAAAAGGCCTTTGCGCAATCGGAAATTAGTGGATCATTTAAATCTCCCTCTTGTGTTCAAAAATTTTAATGCTAACAACACACTTCAGTTTGCAATTCAAACTAAGGTAATTACAAATTGCAGATCAAATAACCGACCGATCGGTGCACTTTTTAGAGGATCACGTGTACATATATCCTGTAAAAAAATCCCTACATGTAAGCAATGAGAAATGAACAATGTTACAATGGATTAGCAGAGAAAAATTGTCCGCTTTTAGCAGGTAAATTACCTATTGAAAAGTGCAATCCTCCTTTAAAGGGTTTTTTATCGGAATGACGCTTATCTAATAAGTTCAACGCATCGAATTTGCGTCAAGTTTATTGACTGTTGATAAACTTCGATTTTAATTTACATTTCTGTTGCTGTTTGCTTTTCGATCTTAACTTGAATTTTATCCGTAGCTCCAAGTGCAACTCCAGCTCCAACTTCAAATATATACAAGTCGCTTCGATTGAGCGATGGCTGCTGTTGTAACATCACTGGGTCGCATTAGTGTTTATAGTAATCTTGCAAAAACCATACGATATGAATGTATTGTGGTTAACACCCCTATTCTCATATTATGCGTTTCTTATTTTAATCAAAGAATAAGACATCATTTTCAACACAGTAAAAGTTGAATGCTCCATTCATCAACTATTTCAACGATTGCGGTCATATTTCATTGTCACTGTGAGCAATGGTTAACGCATAATGAAACACATATGACAATGAATTTCTTTTAAGGAAAGAATAATTTCAAAACTTGGCGAGTGAAATATTCTTTGCGGTTATGTCATGTCAGAAAAACGTATGGAAGAGAAAAGTACAGTTTGGAGAACACGACAATTGAGGGAGATATTAAGAACGAACTAGACGCGCTCTGCGATAGAACATCAATTCCACGAGAGCAAATTTCTAGGTGAACATATACAGTAATTGCTTTCTTTGTTCCTCTTTTTTGAATTGGTTTTTCAAAACGTGGCGCGGTTGAATATCTCGTAAATAATATTTCTACGCGTACGCCAAAACTTTTCAGTGAATTCTTATAATCATATCTCCGTGCTTTTTGTAAAGTGGTGTCGCGAAAGGACGCGACAAATATATGCAAGAGAAACGGGGGTTTGCGGGGGAGAGGAGATGCTGGTCCCCGCTAGGCGCTTTACGAAAGAGACAGCTACTAAGAGACGTCGAGAGTTAAATACACTTATAAAGAATGACAACAAAGGAGGAGACATAGAATCCTCTCACAACAAAGTGGGGATTTTTGTTTCCTTTCTCACAAAATCTCCAGCGAAATCTTCTTGATCACTTCGCTGGGATTTTGTTTTGATTATTTCGCCATTTGACGCGACAGTGGTTCAGTGGTATTGGACTCTTTAGGGTATTGAAGGCTACGCGATGTTGTCCAAGGTGACAAGTTTATAGCTGCATTTGACAGAAAGTTTAATGATGGTGCCAATAGCAGGCTTGGCTCTGAAAACGAAATGGCCGCTCCAAGTATATCGTTTTTTAAGCAATTTATTCAGCAGTAATCATTTTTTCAAAACCTGTTATGCCATTTCATTTGCATTGCTTGGTATACTCAGCGTTATCACGTTTTTTTATAGGCATCCAAATGCATCAAAGCTTCCAGCACTTTAAACTTCCGTAGTGTTTAAACCACAAAATCTCTTGCTCAAATAGAGCTGTCGTCCCTCATCAATAGAGTGTAATATGTTGTGGCACAAGTTGCTATGCAAAAAGTCAACCTAAGATAACGGTCAAAAAAAGCTAGCGAAAATGTGCAGCCGAATTTTTCAAAAATTGTTACTGGCAGTTGGAAAAGTCGACAATAGCTTATTGGTAGAGCATTTGTTCGTCAAGGCAAACGTCTTTGGCTCTCCGATATCTGCGGACAATTTCCTCATCGAGAATGGAACAATGCTTACCAACCGACTTTAACCTACATTAAAAGAAATTGGCAATAAATGCAAATTTTTCATTCCAAGCGGTGACAATTGGATCTATCCAAATATCTTCTACACCAATTTCAAAATTTCTCACATATATTCTACGTGATCATTGGAATTTATTTGCACATTAAATTGCAAAAATGACCATTACGGTCCGGAATAGGAGCAAATGTGTCGATTAATGCCGTCGGTGAAGTGCTGAATAGCTGGCACAGAGTTACCAAATCGACCAATAATAATTTGTTTCAATGCCTCAGATGTTGATACCATTTGTGGGTTGTCGCCGAAATGACCGTTGATGCATGGTGATGCTAGTGTTGTGTCTAAATTGTCACGTAGGGATATTCTAATTCTGTTGTAAAATGGTTCTTAAGTGAAAAACTATGAGAAATGAAGATTGGATAGTAGAAAAGAAATATGCAAATTTACGAAAAATATATTCAAAAAATAGATCATTAAATGAAGTTTTCTTCTACATTAGTGAAATATTGCAAAGTTTATGAATAAATTCGAGTATCTGTTCTTTGCTGAAATACTTCAAAATTATCTGAGTGAAAAACACCTCTTTGGCTGGAAAAGATAACTTGAGAGAAATAGTTCATGAGGAGAGCGGTCGGATCTCGTGCCATAGAAATGCTTAAGTCGCTTATTTCAAATAACTAACCCTTTTCCCGATCAGCTGACCAAGTGAACTGCCCCATTTCGACTTTCTCTGCACATAGCACACTATTATACTTTAAATTGGTTTTTTTTTTCATTGAAGCTACCTTCTAAAGCCTTCTGAAGCAGACTAGTGTGGTGCGAGACTTAACTAACTGTTTACCTGCAGAAGGTGTAGTTGTCGTTGCTGTAGGCGTTGAATTTGAAGTTGAAGTGGAGGTTGCAGTGGTGGTGTTAGCGGTTGTCGCTTCAGGCACTGTTGTCGTGGTTGCATTAGAAGTCGTCATTGAACTAGCAGTGGTTGTACCTAGCGTTGTCGTAGTTGCATTTGCGACTGTAGTTAATGCGGTGGTATTAGAGGCTGTCGCTGGGCTGGCAGTAGTTGTGCCTAGCGTTGACGCACTTTGATTTGAAGCCGTCGTCGGAACGGCAGTGGTCATAAGCGTCGTCATAGTTGTATTTGCGGTCGCCGTTACGTTAGTAGTATTTGAGGCTGAAGTTGGACTGGGAGTAGTTGTACCTATTGTCGTCATAGTTGCATTCGATGTCATTGTTGGAGCAGCAGTGGTCGTAGGCGTTGTTGCAGTTGTATTTGCGGTCGCCGTTATGTCAGTAGTATTTGAGGCTGAAGTTGGACTGGGAGTAGTTGTACCTACTGTCGTCATAGTTGCATTCGATGTCATTGTTGGAGCAGCAGTGGTCGTAGGCGTTGTTGCAGTTGTATTTGCGGTCGTAGTTATTGTTGTAGCAGTTGTGTTTGAGGTGGTCGTAGCATCAGTAGTTGTCGCTAAGTCTGTCGTAATTACATTTGAAGTTGATGTAGTAGATTCTAAAATATTACTTGAATTGAAGCTTCTCAAAAAGTCTTGAAATGTTGTTATGCCTATGCAGCAGCATTGATAGTTTCACTAAACAGCATATGTTTGAGTTGCGAAATGTAATATGCAAATCTCTTGATCAATTTGATATAATCCATAGGAAATTTCTCAAAAATAAAAAATTTTTCACCACTGCACCTACTGACTTGTTGGAAGTTCCACTACAGAGTTAGTGTTGTTGACGTTAATTGCTTATCTCGATGTGGTGAAAGCAATAATTTTGTCAAGAGAGACTTCTTCATTGACATAGGTTCCATTATGCACACCGTCCATTTAAAAAATAGAAAATGAGGAGCACCTTGAGGGTCATAAGGGAAGTTGCACAATTGCTGCTGGCATGCACATACTTCATCTTCACCAGGCCGCGATACACAACCTTCCACCAATGGATCCCAGTTAGTAGCACAATAGGAGTGCGGATATTGGCCCCTTTCTGAAATAATGTTGCGTTGCGACGGGAGATAACGATAGAACGGAATAAATAGAAATTATATATCACAGTGTAGAAGTTAATGGGGAAAATTTTACCACACTGTACGTTGTGGAATTTATATGGAAATAACGAAAAAATCTCTGACATAGGCTACAGAAACAAGCTTGAAGTGAAAGTTTAGCATTCCATGTGGAAAGAATTCACCACAAATGTTCAAGTTGAAGAGCGGCGACACTTCATCTCTCAATTCGACAAGCCATACACTGATGTATGTAGGGCTGGGGTGGGGTGGGGGGGGGGGGGGGGGGGAGGAGGTGGGAGGGTGACATTAATTCAGCGCCACATGATAGCTACCGATTAGTGAAGAGCAACCTTCTGTGTTCAGAATTATTTCATATAATTTAAGGGAAACTGCCAACTAAGCTTAATGTTTGTTTCATTTCGAGATTTGTTGCAGCATCTATCCATTGGATTAATGCGTTAAAAATTGGAATCTTTTTCCCTCTCGTAAATGTAGGAAGCGTCGTACATATTATTGCATTTTATTTGCATTTAGCTGCACCCATTCTTGTCAATTGCCCATGCAAGCTATTATTGAGGTAAAAAAAAAGTTACTCGTAACACAGAACGAGCCGTCGCAAACATGTGCCAAATCACAGGGCACGTCTAGCATGCCAATCGTTTCTGATATATAAATATGACCGCATTCAAAGCATTCCATAGTTAGATTAGCCGGTAGTGCTGGAACAAAGACCCTGTAAAAGAATAATTGCAGAAAAATATCGCATAAAGCGGAAAATTGGAAGAAAATAAGTTCGAAAGCAATTACGACTTATTATGAGAACCAAGAAGTATCCGACGCATGAGCCCAATGAATTCATCTGATTAACCTGGAAATTGAATCTTTTGATGTTCAATAGGGCCGAAATAATTTAAATTTGTTCAAGTTAAGTTAGGGAAGGTTTTTGAGCCATATAAGAACTTTTTTTTCATTTGGGAACAAGTAAGAAATTCATATATTAAATGGCTTGTTCTAGCTAATGGATTGTCAAATGACCCTACTAGCAATATGAGTTAAGCAAATTCGGTCAAAATGTAGCCGAACGACCCATGGCAATCAGTGAGTCAAGCATTAAGTCAAGCATTACCAGAACTAAATTTTTTTTAATCTAAGAGACTTCTAGAGATATATTCAAATTTCAATGGGAGTGAACGAAGTACTGTTGGAATACGAAGTGAGGATGCGATTATGAACGGAAGCGAACGAACGTTCCGTTTGGAAGTTTCGTCTCAAGTATTGCTGCCATATGCTGCACTTTGTTGCAGAAACTATTGCTGCAAGTGCAAGTAAGATTCCCAGATGCAATATCAACGACACACAACGTCGTTGACGCAACGATCGTTTCGTTCGAGCAACCTGCCGACCATTCTCCGGAAAGTTGAGCACCTGAAGAAAGATTCGCGACTAGAATACCGTGTACTTCTAGTGACTTCTAGCTTGCTATGTATTCAGTGGGGTCATCGCTCACCTCTAGCAGCTGCATAGGGAATGCTTTCTACCTCAAACACACGCACTATGTCATTCGCCGATCACTTGCACCGTCTATAGAATGTTCAGTCCTCAAGTTCTACCACGTGTACAACGTGCACTCCTCCACATGTATCATCAGCGCATCGACGAACATTTATGTGCACCACCAGTACACTGCTGATTTAAAACCTGCATCAACAGTGCAGTGCAGACTTTCTCCCTCCTCTCCCTCTTTCCTCTCCACATATGGGTAGACACGCTTTCACAGCATCGTAATCTGCAGCACTCCATTTTTGCAAAATATGATCCTCGGTCTGAATCCCACTGCGGAATGTGCATAGCCCTCTCTTTATTCGACAACCCATATAACTTATAGCTCCAGCTGTATCACCTGCATAACAACAATCCTATTCCTATGCAGTTGTTTTCTGCAGAACAACGTGTAATAATGCACACATGCTACCTGCACAATGGACTTAATTCTGGGTGATAGCTGCTAGTAGGAAAATTAGTCTATAGCAGAACTCGATATGAGGACAGTTGAAAAAAGAAAGAGAAAATTTCGAACGAACCCCCTCCCCCACTCACTCCTTCTTGGACCTAAATTAGCGATGCGCTTTGATAGAGCAGTCGCGCAAAACAAACGATATCCAAGCTCCGCTCACTGTTTGCGATAATGTGCACTATGAGCTGCCTATTCTATTGGCGTACATTGTGCAGTCACATTGTAAAATGAGGCAGAATTCAAAGTAATTACTTACTGAAAATACAACTGTTTCCAGTGCAGATATTATCGTTAGTGCAATAGTTTCCCGATAGGGCCGATTCTCCATTGCAAACATAGCACACCGATTGGGTATAGCCACGACAAGCGAACGAAGTGATAGCAATGAGAAGAATTTTGATACTCATCCAGAAATTCTCGATATGGTGGCGTCTATATAAAATCGAAAATCAACGGCAGCTAACAACAATGGCGACGTCTCTTTCCTATTGAAACCAACGTGGTCTAGCAGCAATCGCAGTTATTAATAGCTGCCGCTGATCTCTCTGAGCTAGTAGAATCATCTCTTAGCCATTGGAGTCAGCGACAGCTCAAAACACTCTCGGAAAAATAAGGTACACCCGGTGGAGGTGCTTGCGATATGTCGCACATTCCACAATGCCTAGGTAAGAGTACCAAATGCGAGTGGTGTTCAGCCCAATATGCAGTAAATAGGTATAGGTTTCAAAAATACTTTCGAATAACAGTTGAAATTCGAGCCATCTGAATGACATAGAAGGTAACATAATTGATGGCAGACGGTATTTCTACTCTCCTGCTATCCACCTTCTCATCCTTGACAAATTGCATAACCACCATCAAAAAACTCTTTTCAAGCAGTTCACTACATTAGACTGCTAAAGTGCATAAAGCACTACAACTATAGCAGCCATTAAATAACCAACACAAGTTACCTCAATATTCTTGAAGATCGATTACAACAGATTCATTACTGAATAATTTTCTTAACTTGTTGAGATTCCTTACGACAACTGATATATAAACTAAAGTTAGAAAGTGCCAGAATATAAAATTTCCGAGGTTTCGGAGTTAGAATCTCCGTATTGCTTTTCAGCTCAGCAGCCATAAATAGCACAAGAATCGCCACAATGCATCCGGCAATAAGGACGTCATCGTCATCTGAATCAAAACAAAATCTCATGTTTACAGTGTACTTCCTATCACGCAGTTCCACCATTAGTACGGATTACCATAACCCAAAACGAAATAATAGGCAATTCGAACGATTCTTTTTATGTTGGAATGACTGCCTAAAGCGGACTTAATTGAGCATACGCTGCCATGATGAAATCCCTTTTAGTGTAGAAAACGGGATAAGTTCCAATGAGCTTGTAGGAATGTGATCTGTGTAGTTCCGCCATTTAAAGCAGACAAAGCGCACCTGCATCCAAAAACAATAATATAACATGTTTGTGTAGAAAATCGACCGCTCACGAAAAAAAAACTGCATCTAAAAATTCGTTTAGTGCTCATATTTGTCCTCAACAAAAATTCGTAAAGCAAGTTGACATCGTCTTCAAGGATTTTAAGCAAATAGTTGATAATTTCTATTGTTATTAGTATCCATCAATCCGCTCGTTTGCAAATTGAATCCACTATTCGGCCGTTCGAATTTTTCTTCATTCTTGTGCCAATCGAATTTGCAAATTTGATAAGTCTTCATCAAACGATCGTTGAATCAGCCATTCAAGTATCAAGTAAACGTTCATGTTTGATAAGTACCGACCAAAGTACAACTCGCTCAGTTGTGAGTTATTTATTTTTCATGGCTTATAATGTTACACTATATGTTCTACAAAAGTTAGCATTAGGCTGTATCCATTTTCTTCATACTGAATTATATATTGTTTCGTACCAATTATTTTGCGCTCTCCAATGTTGTAATAAGTGCTGCATTTAATATAAGAGGAGTACTATATAGAATGCGTGAGTTCAAAAAAGCCATCGCTTCTTATATGTTATTCCGATTCATTCACCATAAAACGAGCGAGAATGATCTCGATGTCATCGAATTCTCCAAGTACAAATAGTTTTATTGCGTTAATTGCTTTTGATAGTATTTAACTTTTCATTGTCACATTCTCATTGCTTGATGAATTTTTTCGCACATTTTTTTCTTAATTCAAATGAAGACTGTTATCAATCGGTGGAATATTCTCGTATCACTGGAGCAATTATTGATTATCGTTGTGACAGCTGATGACAATGTGATGCTTATCAAAGCTGTACTCAGTGCTGCACATCTTTTAGCTTTTCTTCAGCTGTTTATTACTCGCTCTCAAAATATGAAATAATCCACATTTTGCTATATGCTAAAATTGCTGCAACATTGAAATGGTCTTTTAAGAAATTTTCCTAAGCCATGTTTTATCGAAAGTAATCTAAAATATAATATACGCAGTAGAGATTCAAATATAGCTGAGATTTCCGGAAATTGAATTATTCATGTTGTACGCGTGTCCAAAATCCCTAGAAAATTAGTGAATAGTATATATGAGAGTATTAAGAAGTCAGAAGGTTAATATTTTTGTCAATATTATACGGATATCCTGAAAGATCATCGCTTATCGCCATTATCTATTTTACATATAAACTCGCTAAATCTCATACGGGATACGTTGTCATTAGAATTTGGGCGGAGAAATTCCAAAAAAATTTTCGATGTGTGCACAAAAATTACCAAAAAAGAAGTGAGTATTGAAGAAAAAAAAGAAAGAGAAAAACTGAAATGACCTGAGAAGTGGTGATAAGCAAACATTCGAAATTTGATGATGGCTCGTTAAGATTCACGCTGTTAACTTGAAACGGGCTGGAGCGAGAGAAGAGGGGAGAGGGAGAGCAAAGAAAACGAGAGGGGAGATTCAAATATGCGATGAACGATTTTGCTATAATTTATCATCCATTCTGTCATGGGTTCCGTTCTCAACTTTTTGCATAAAATTACCAAAACCTTGCTTAATATAATTATGAATGCGATATTGAGAAATTCCTCATAATTGATTTACTTCTTCTACAATCTACTTTCATTACTTTCACTCAATTTTTATCAATTTTGAACTCATTAAATTAATAATCCAAAAAATGTGTTCAATTATGATGTAATTTCTTTGGCCTACTAAATGGGATTCTCCTTTTGATATAATATATGCGGCCAATAAATGGTCATATTATCGATGTGTATTGCATTTTATTTTAAAAAATTTTTTTACTTCCTTTCTTAAAGTCAATAGGAATAGAGCAATCACTGTTATTGATAATAAAAGTTGGACCTGAATGCTAACAGTGATTCTTTTTTAAAAATTATTTGTCGTTAAAATATATAATAAAACCAATGACGGACAATATGAATTCCATTTAAATATGTAAGTTAATCTGCGTAAAAGTTCATCTCTCAGCAATTCGAGATTATAAACTATGCACAATACAATTATTTACATTTGATTCTTTGCGCATCTAAGTCGACGATCATCGAATAAAATCTTATTGATGTGGCTAAAATATAAGCAAATCTGGGTGATGAATGTGCAAATCTCTTTAACGAATATATAAATCAGGTTATCGTCGCTCCAATAGAGATGGTGATCCAAACAGATGGCTACTGAATAAGCATATAAATTACTGGCTCACGAGCAAGTGGGACGCATAACGGCCGCAGTTTTACAGTGGACAGTGAATATTTACTAGAGGGTTCATTACAGAGATGAAGCACTCAAAGGGGTTGAGAAAAAGTCGCGGCTGGAATATTCGATGTTTGCGGGAAGAAGAGAACGATGTGGCAATAATGAACGCTCTTGATCAATTGAAACTGCATTTGGAGAGTTAGTTGTTTAAATCTTTTATGCAAAGTAATCAGCTTTTCCTCGATAGAGTTATTGAAAAAAAAAGTTACAATTTCATTGAAAAAAAAAATTTACTAACAATAGAAATTTGAGACTTTACATATATTTCGCACTGAATAGATAGCGGAAATTTTTTGAAAAGTTCGTTGAATTAAGTGAAATATTCTTCACAATTAGACTTGAAAGCAAAGAGCTAAAGCTCGATTCCAATATGTAGAAGTCTAACGAAATGTTTTCTGTCTTTATTTCCCACCCACTTGTATGGAAGGAAAAAAAGCAAGAGAATGTGGTGTCAATCCTAATCGATTAATTCTCATGAAAATTCCAAAATCGCTCATAAAAGCTCTCAAGAAAGAATTATTTCCGAAGCTGTTTTCCGAATTTAAACGTATTCCAAACTGAAATAAGCTGCGCGGGACAAATTATGGATTAGGGACTTCATGATTTTCGTTACCTCCCCACTTTCTCCTTCTGCCGTAACCCGCCCTCCACCCAAAAAATCTCCTCCTTTTGTTTTCTCTCTGAGCTTGTTATCAAAAATGGAAGCAAGGGTGAATGGAAGAAAACTGAGCTGCTATTTACATTTATGTTTTCCATGCCTTTTATTGATAGGAATGCTCTATAATCAATGCAAACGTTTCTGCAGCTGTAGCGCAGAGTGAGCGCAAATTCACCGTAAATACTTGCGTGCAGATGACACATTTGTGGGTCTACGACAAACTTTCATGTCTATTAAACTTTAAACTTAAGCTTGTTCATTTCATTTCTCTTTTTGTCATTCGAAAACGACTAAGTTAAGGTGCCTTTTATTTTTATTCAATTTCATTAAGGCGTCAACGAGCTGTTTCTGCGATTTGCAATTTAGCTTATCACAAGCATAGAAATACCTTATCGGTTTATGTCTCTTACAATTTTTAGGACTCAAAAGAGTACAACAAGAATCGAATGATTTCATATTGGCGATTAGCGATGCACCATGCGGAAATTTTACACATTCCTCTAAAGGTAACAATTGTCATAACCTAATTCGATGGTCATATAACGCGATCGCATTAAATTTATCACGAGTTTCCAAATATAAAATTGCAATCAATTCTATAATCGTCTAATACAACTGAATCATTCTTAGCAGTTGTAGAATTTTTGTCGATAAGTGTACTTGGTTGATTTCTCTTTAATCATATTCTCCACCAATCAAATTAAATCGGTGCGTTATCATATCGTTCGAAATTATGAGCTAATCGATTATAACACAATAAATATCTTATAAAATAACGTTTATGTTTTAATAATTGTTTTTTAATGGCTATTTGTTTCCGGCATCGAAAATTTCTGCATTACTTTATAGCTTTTGCATCGACTCGATGGAATGAGAATGAATAATATCGATATTAATATTTCCCTTTTTTAAATTATTTCCTCTCCTTTATACGATCGAATTGACTCTTAGCGTCTGACTAGTTAAACACACGAATAAAAATTCACCTCCTCACTTGCGAAAAAAATGCACCTAAAAATCGATCAGAGCATAATCTGGTTAATCAAACCAGATTATGCTCTGATTAGTCCACATCGTAGGCCTTATCATTCCATATCAAGGTATGCAGTCCGCTTATTAGGGGAATAAAAATCAATATTGATTTCATAGACACAAACTACGTCAATCAATCTGCACCGTGCACTTTTCCATTCCATCTTGAGGTATGATTTGCTAATTGAAACTTTCGCAGGTGAACAGTCCTGTTTGTGAGATTGATAGATATTTTTGATGAGTCAACTAATCAACACCTAATTTAGCAACTTCACAATGTATGGATTATATTTTGAATTTCAGTAGAGGAACAAGAAGAACAACCACAATGCTCGAATTCGAATAGTGCAACAACAAGAATATTATTTCAAACGAAATGCATAATTTGCTTCAACGATCCGGCCATCGATCCAGTCGGCTGTCTTCAATGCAAACAATTGATTGGATGTCGTCGATGTCTCTTACAATGGCGATATTGTACCGACGCTGATAGTGTTCTTTCGTAAGTTATCCGCACATTTTAATTCACTTGAAAACTATGATAACCTTGAAAGTAAACACCTCGTTTAAAATAAAATATAGGAGAGCCTTAGTATAGGAATAGGAATTGAAATGTTGCTCACCTATGTGCTGTTGAATTTTATCTTAGCGTTCAGGTAATTAAATTTGGCCCATAAAAACGCATCCATAAGAATATCCTTGATGATTGCGGACTGCAGATTTTGCAGTGTTCTTTTTTCAGCCAAGAGAGGTAGAGGCGGAGGGGAAGAGATACATAGGGAGGTTATGAGGACTATTATGCTTTGATGGCCGCTGGAAGTTATGGGATGGATTTTCTGCTGATTTTTCCGCTATTCCTCCATCTTCCTAATTGCAAACATTAAAAATTGCATGTGTTAATCCGCTCAACTCGCCAAGAACGTTCCAATAAACTGATTTAGAAGAATGGATCCTACGGCTGACACGGCGGGCGACAACAGACGAAGGTGTCCTTTATGCCGCGCAGAATGGCCAGGTGATCCAGAGGTTGTTGATTGGAGTGACTTCGCGGTTGCTCCAGGAGCTCGAACTAGCTAAGCGAAGTCGTGCTGAGAGAGATATCAGAAATTACGCATGACAAAATGGTCGGATAATTTTTCAGTCGCGAAAAGTGACGTTAACACTCAACTGTTGAGAAAAGCTGAACTGTCGTAGCATCTGCAAGTAACTGCTGTGGAGTGATAATGGCAAAAAGGGGATTCCATTATTGAGCTTAAAAAGGTGTGAATGAATTGAAAAACCATAAATTGTCGACTATAAATCCAGAGTTTTTAAAACTTAAGAATTGCGAGGGAAGAGGAGCTTTGAAGAAGAATACAAGAGAGATGGCCATGATGTAGGTTGATAGGTAGCACGTTGCTTCACTGAAGCATTCAAGAGAGTGCTGTCTTTTGTAGTCAGCAGCGAAAATAATGAAAAGTGGGGGTATTTGCTCTACTGCTTATCCTTTCTCATTTTCCAATAAGGGAATTTCCATATTATAAATTAATTTCACTATACGTAATTATAATAACTGTTAATAATTTTTTAAAGATTAGATTGTAAGACGACTCAATATTATTTCATTAAATTAAGAAATTCATAGCAGCGTAAAATGGTGATATGATCAGATGGGTTATTATTGAAACTAATACGATAACTTTGAACAAATTTGGAGATTTTCTTCTCGCAGATATATGAAAGAGACGACTTCTATTCTGAAAAAATTTCGTTTTGCGATAATTTCCACTACAAATGATTAACAAATTTCATATTCAGGTTGCCTCTACATTTATCTAAAGGCAATATGAAAACATATATATTTACATATATATTTATATATTCTCATATTTGAATTTATACTATTGCAATCTGTTCTTATTAATTATATCCCCTATGTGCTATGATATCACTTACTCATTTTATACTTGCACTGAAAGAAAGCATCTTTTGAGTGATTTAATGTCGGATGATTGTGATGTTTTCATTGGCTTCAGCTGATAATCAGAACTCTTTTCACTAACTGTGATAGCGCATTTACCAACGATAGCCAAATAGCTTAAAGTGTGGAGTAGAAGGAAGATGGGGGGGGGGGGCTGGGGCGTGGGAGAAAGGAAAAAGTTGGGGTGTAGGGGGGGGGTGGAGTAGGAAGAGGGAGGAAAAAGGAGGGAGTGCTGGTGAAGAAGGAAGAGGTGAGGCGAAGAGGTGGAAGTAATAGTCTCGTATAGCCAGGTGTCCTCTTCCTTCTAGCTCCAGCCGAGAGAACCTTTGTGGTTCTACGTAGTAAAGTATCCTCAGGGATTCGGGAATGAATCTCTTGACGGAAGAAGTTTGAATGATTCGGTTTTTTGTGAACCGACCAGTGTAAAATGAAGATGTCATAGTTGCACAGTTTTTGGCTTCTTGAAATGCGCAAAACTCCCCCTCTGATGTGAATGGATCGAAAGTGGGAAAGAGGACATTCTATGCTGTTCACTATAGAGATCAAATTTCGTGACTTTGATTTCAGTGCTTCGCGACTTGAACCTATGGGGCAAATAGACATATTAAATAGACATACGAACAGACATGACCCCCACTTCCATCCAATAATGCTCTTTTACAGAACGAATTTGCAAGAACGCATAAAAACCTCGGGATGAACCACCTCGGGTTTTTTAACCGCAATTAGGACACAGCCACGACCTCCTGTACCGAAAATGAGATTCACATCTCAGACCACTAAAGCCGGCAACCTGAGGAACACGACCACTAATGCATCAGCCACGATCTCTTGCATCGGAAGTGAGACTCACATTGCAAGGATGGCTGTTGAAGTGCGCGAGGTGACCGGCGGACGAGTGGAGTTCGCTGGGTGCGACTACGGGATCGTACCAACGATCTAAACCATGCTTGTGAACTTGTTTGTCAAGTTATTGTGTAAGTGTGATTAACTGTTCGCCCTTATACCCGTGTCATCTCTCAGTTTACTCGACTACATCTCGACAGAGGATGTACGTCCTCAAGGAGACCATGGCGACTAGATGAGCCAAGGGCAACTGACCCCTGCACACATCCTTCAAGTTACGTTTTCAACACATGAGGAATCCAGCGTGTATAAACGGTAGCAGTAACGTCAGTCATTTACTAGCAACATCCTCCACCTCCACGCTAGTGGAACTTCGCACTTTTTTCGTTATGAAACATCAATCTCGCAGTATTGCGCATATTGAAACTAGAAGGCGAATTTGCCAAGTAGGCAAAACGGCGGGCTCAGCCGGTGATCGAAACCGGGACCTCTCGCACCCAAAGCGAGAATCATACCACTAGACCACTGAGCCACGGTATGGTCCAGCAAGGTCATCATCCTTCACATTTGTCATCCTTATGTTTTATTAATAATTGCTCTCTACTGCGATCATGAAGCCAGCAAAGGCAAATAATAAGAATGAAATGAAATACATATTCCCCATCGACACTCATTCTCACGTTCGCCACGATTAAACGATTATTTCCCCGAAAAGGAACAATTACAGACTGCAACACACTCCCATAAACGAATCGAAAGCCGTGAAATATCAATTTCCCTTCGTGGACGAATTGAGACTAGGACACGCTTCAGCTAACAAGCTCAAGCTGGAGATCGAGTCATTCGTTGAACGAGTCCTAAACCACCACCGTCGAGGTCGAGGATCATACCGGCACACCAATGAACTTGGGTACATTCGGTAACCAGCAGTGCATTTTATACAGTGCTCCAGTAAATCTTGAAGCAAAACTTGTTCAAGTTTATCTCGCCAAGCTCAACATTGAAATTCTCGAGTGCGGATTCGGATTTTTTTTCTAGTCAATTACAAACTTGAATGAAATAAAATCCTTCTTGATTACAACGTTGTACTAGTTTAACAAAAATATGTCTCTATCGAATAACTTAAACGTCTATAGGATATAATAACAGCGGTAATTCTTCATGAGTGCATCACTGGCGATTTCTAATCGCTATGATATGCTCTCGTTGTTTAACAAATATTTGCATACCAATAAATTTTCTATTTTTGCGTTATGATCATCAATAAGAATTTATGTGTTGATGTTTCAATATTTATTTGATGGAGTTATTTTATTACTTCAACATTGCACTAATATTATAATGAAGTAATTTTTTTGCGGTTTTTAATTTGTAGAGTACAATCATTGTTATCGAGTAAAATAAGTTGTTCATATTGGAATTCGATCGCCTCAGTGGTGCAATTCAACGATCTCATTTTTTCTTTTTCATTTCTTACCCAAATGATGATAATCCCATTCCTCTTTTTCTCCCTCGCGCTTCTCCCTCCCTTCCCCACTCCTCCCATTTGACATCTACAGTTCGAAAATATATTATAAACGTCGAGTTCAAATAGACGAGGGGTAAAGCTTTAACTGAATCGGGGTTCATAACTGACTCTGAGCAGATTTAAATTCTTCTTGACAGAAACCTTTGTTCATCAATGTGAACCAGAATCAGAAGAAGCCTGCAGGAACAATGAGCACATCTCAAATCAATCCTTCAAGAATGCCTCTATCTCGTGCATCAATATCCGATAACTGCACACCTCATTGATAAACATTATCTGTACCTTATGACAGTTGCGCTTTATTGCTGTGTTAATGCATCAAGATGATGAACGGGCTTTGCTCAAACTTCTTTTTCTTTTCATAGAAAAAAAGATGGAAATTTCCTTTGAGGAAATGAAAATTGTCCTCTTTTCTAACGGATTTGAAGGCAAGGATATATCGTCTTTCCTTGATTAGAAGAAGCGCTCCGTTTTAAGTAAAGCGTCTCTACCCCTCCGTTTTCAACATAAACATCGGGACCGAAACACACTACCAAAATCCATCCCACTTTCCAGAGAGGTTCTCTATACAACAATCTGTGGTACTTTAACATATCACCTGCAGTTTGAAACATTTCAGGCGGGTTCCTCCCAAGATTGGCACTCTGCCAACATTTAACTGTGATATTTGGCATAAAGTCATCTACTACTTCTTATTTGACGGTGACGTGTTGAAATCGATCATAAGGTTCCGTTCCGTCGTCGGTAAATTATTTTTGGATGATTTGGTTGAAAGTTTTTGTGGTACTCGACTTGTCGGTTAAATCTAGACCGCCCTTTGTGAGCCTATGCATAGGATGTTTAGTATATTACGGGAACACTTTGTAAACCTATTTTAAAGGTTTTGATTTTTTATACAAATTCAACTGTACTCGACGAGAAAACGCTAGGCATTATTAAAAAAAACCATCAAGGCAGTCATGGATCGTTTTGAATTTTTACCTCTCCATAAACCAGAATTAAAAAGTTGGGGAAAAAGTTCAACTTGGAATTTTCTTTTTTTTTGAGAATCGGTGATGAAATTTGATGTAAGAGGAAAAGTTGAAAGAGTTTTTGCAACATAGCAAGTTAGAATGAATATGCAACAAACGAGTCTTCAAAAATTTTCGGCGGGGAGACGTTTCGTTGAGAAGTTATAGAAGTCGATAACTTCCGCTTTTTAACTTTCAAACCTCGCAAATGATCGGTGATATGTTGACGGGTTTGATTTCTTGTTTTTATAGGTGATTTCTTGTTTTTGTTTTTATAGGTGAATAGGTTGATTTATTTGTTTTTTTTTTCAAGTTCAACTATTGCAAGGCATTTCAACATCACCATCATAGTATCATTAATGCAATATTGCGTAATATTGGCTCATGAGTTTCTTCACCGTAAATTGATAACTGTGTGTTACACTGTTGTTGCCTTCCTTGTAACTTCCGTCAAAGACGATTACTTCTTATATTTTTAAGTTTTAAATGAAGCTAGTGGAGTTAGCAAAATTCGTATCCCACATCATCTGCAAATAGAGATTCGTTTCGTGACCACCTGGAGTGTAGCTCTCACCTGTACGTTGATAAACAAGAATCTAGGTGATCGAGGCTAGCCGAACAAGTTCGTATTAATCAAATCAATATTCGTGCAGAAGTTATATTTGCATCGACAAGTTTTTAAATTCCATTTCATAGTTCCATTCCATTAACTTTTTTTTAATGCATCTCTTTGAAAGCGCAACGCGATAATATCGACCGACTGGAGATGTCCACTGTGAGAGAGTATTGTCTAGGAGAGACACGAGGAAGTGGGGAGGAATTTTTTCAACGATGAGGTGATGTGGTCACGTCAATAGATTTTTGGATCATTTACAAGTCCTTAAATCTTTATGTAGTAGTTTCCCGCAGGAAGAAATCCTACAGATTCCTTCATTTTTGGGTAAATATCGAGCAGAGTTGCATAATTTCTCGAACTTCTTACCTCTGCTATGCATTAAATTTTTGCATAATTTAATATGCACTAGGAAGGGCAGTGAGTGAAACAAACATTATCGTTGCTCATTCCTAGCGGATCGTTGCGAGTTCTCTACTTCTATTAATAGTTTAGCACTTCCTTTTTTTTCTGCTTTTCTTTTTCAATCCTCCCGTTTTTCCTTTTCTCTTTTCCGTTTTACTTCTTTTTTTACATTTCTCTTCCTAATTTCTCGTTTTTCTTTTCCTCTTTTCCGTTTTTTATTTTATTTGTGCTTAGACGTTTTTTTATATTTCTCTTTTTCTCTCTTCTTTTATCTTAAAACATCGGCCGAAATGCGCATGTACAGCTGCATTAAAACAATAAGCTATCAGAAAATAGTTTAATCCGTTTTACTTTTTTACTTCAAGTGGTTATTTTCAGAAAATAAGTAAAATTCACTAAAGTTTTCCTCATAAACTCAAAAAGAAACCTTCGGCTGCAATAAATGATTTCTCTTATATATTGCTATTGACAGTTCGACTGAGGTAGTGGTTGTTGTGCCTCGATTCATAGTTTATTTGAAACGTTTCTCTGAGACAGTTATAAGGGGATTCTTCGCTGGAAGAGTTTTGATATTCTTGAAGAAAGTCCGAACGCTTTCCGACCGACTTAAGTGTGATATGATCCATGATCTAAGAGGTGTCTAAAAGCCATCGAACATCGTCATGCTACCTGAGGAGGGGGAGGGGGAGCGACTGTAGAAACGAAAACGTGAGATGGTTAATTTTTGCAAAAGCGCTCTAGGCAATGTCAAAGTGTCGATGAATATTATATGAGTTAAAGTGATGCTCATCGATCTAGAAAGTGATGCATTTGTTTTGCATCATTTTAAGAGCTTCATTCCACGAAAGGTTTCTGGTGCTTTATTTGTAACTGCTCGGTCTGCTGGTTCACAACTTCCCGGTGTAAACCACACAAGTGGTTCTATACCTTTGTTGTTCGAGTGAACTCAACGAAAGCTGCAGGTTCTTGCCCCATTTTGTATAGGAATAAGTACTGTGGTATATAGGTAAATGCATAGTGGCATCATCTACTACGTTTCAAGCGAGTGCCACTAGTAGGCTCAGATGCCAGTGGAACGACCAGGGATAAGATGGTTGACACGGAGAATCTAAGTAATGGCTTTCAGTAAAAATAAGAAGGTGAGTTATAACTGTTTCCGTTCTTTTGAACGATCAAGTAGAAATTCCCAGCATTTAGAGGTATACTGCTTTCCTCCAGATGGCATAAGACTTAATCTTATCTGTTGAGTTGGCGTTTTGAATTTCTTAGAGGATTGTTACTTTGTTAGTTCTGCCTTGTTGGCACTCTCGGTCGTGAAATTCAGATCATCTATAAATAGCTCAGTTGCCCATAATTCGATAGCGAACTTTCTTATGGGTGGTGGAGAGTCATGGATGAAAGCGCGCGGGTAACCCCTCAGATCGCGACAGTTTCCTTGTGTGCATTATGGCGAGATACGCTCTTTGGTTACTCTTCCCCTGGATTTTTTGCCGTTGCGGTGGTATGATTCGTTGGCATTGACTTACGATGTCGCCTCTTCCTGCACTTTCTTTATGGCTGTTTCATTGTAGAATGTGGTTGGTGTAAACTTTCTTGTGCTATACTATGCACCATGACTTGATGTCATGTCAGCTCGTGCATTCTATTGCACCTATCTTCCAACTATTTGTTTGCTTCATCGTTACCCTAATTTTTAGAAGCTGCTAAGACAGAAATGGCAGAAAACGAAGCGAAAGCTCGAAAGAAGCTCGAAGAAGCCGAGAAGAAAGCGAGAGGTGGCGGCGGCTTTCTAGGAAGTCTGTTTGGTGGTAGTAAAGCCGACGAAGCAGCAGATCTCTTTGTACAGGTCGGTCTTTTTTCTCTGAATTTCTTTTGCAATTTTTGTGAGCGGAATTCGAAGTGTGTGAAAGCAGTTTTGACCAGCTCTTTTTGTGTCAATCTTTAATTTCCGGTAATTACTAAAAAAATCCTGGAAGCTTTGCACGAGCCGGGGATCGATAACCGATTGCGAGGTATGTTGCTTCTGTTGATCATCTCATCTTTGGGGAGTTAGCCGAAAATAGAAAAGTATTTGATCAGATGCTGCCTTATAGAGCTTCTCTGTCTTTAGTTGTTGTTGTTTGCTGGCGCCGTTGAGGTGGTTTATAGTGATTTTGTGATGCCATCGGATGCCGGGAAACAAAGAGGACTCGCAGATGAATGTGTGGAGGGGGAGGGAGGAGAGAGGACAGAAATAATACAAAATTTGGAGAGGTTTGCATATTCAAGTCAAACTCATACTGAAAATATGCGGGGTGGCGTTCACTAAAGCGACTGAAAATCCACTTGAATTGGAAATAAAACTTGACGAATTACGAATGTGGAAATTATTAATTTGTTTTTAGCTATGATACCGTATTCCGTCTTATATTTCGTTCACATGAAACCGAGTCAAATAGGTTGTTGGTTCCAAAATCTCCACCCTCTCCTCCTTCTCGCTTCCTCTTTGCACCCTTGCATGTGCCTATTTGCCTTTTATTTTCGGCTATCTGGCGGCATTATCGGATGTAGGAATATATGTATGTTAGTTAATATTTTAACCAACTTAATTTACCTGCGTATCGCTTCCGTTTACCTGTCTTCCGCTTTTGTAAAGTGGAGTAGAAGTTTTTCTTCAAAATATTTGAAGTTTGCTTTGTGAACGAACAGCGGATAATATTATCATAAATTTTGTTCATATCATTATTGCCCATCATAACATAACAGGAGTGCACATTTGTGTATTCGTTGAAAATGTTTGCACGAAGAAGCTGACAGGAGGCTTGGGGATTCTTCCTGATGTGCTGATATCATAAATGTCCTGACTCCAACGACCTCTGACCACCTATTAGCAACTTTTCCCCCTCCTCCCCATCCCTCCGATCCCACCGCAGCCTTCGTTCTTTGTCCCCAGCTCCTTACATTTGCGCTCTGAAGAGGTTCCATGCTGTTTAAAAGTCCTTTGGTTCAGAAAAAAGTCAATTCCTTGAATTTTCCGTTATTCGTGGAAATTGTGCAATTGCACTAAATTTTTTTTTCGAGAATTAAGCGAGTGAAGTGGACTAACGATTGCCCAACGGCATATGACATGAGTGCAGTCAGCTAAAAGATCTTTTTTTGCACATAATGGCTTCGCTATTTGCCAGTCGGTTTGCGAAATCTCTCAGTTCGTCACATTGCAACACTGTTTCATTGAAATATAGTAACTTTTTTGAGCATTTATAGGATTACTTCCATGGATATTGAGTGATGAGTAACTTTATAGGAATACAGGATGCTATTTGAGAGATAATTTTGTATTCCTCTAAGTAATTATTTGAGAATTGATTAGGGGAATTGAATGAGATGAGAGGGAGTTTAGATGGATGGCGGAAAGAATGTGAAATTTTTATGAAATTTTAAATGAAACCTCTATTTCGTTGAATTTTTTACGACGATTTGTAGTCGGTGTTAGACGGAGGAAAGGTTTCCTTGCGGTACCGCGTGACCCGCAGTAGAGGTCCGTGAGTTGTGGTGTATACTGTACATCAAAAAGATTTTAACAGGTTGATGCTGCCTCATTTTGAAATCAGCTCCTGGAAAATGGAGGGAGCTGTGAGCTTTCATTCAACGGAGGCTACATTCGACGTTATACGGTGGTTTCTAACAAGAAACCCTTCAGGAAGAAGGAGATGCGGGATCGCAGGAGTCGGGTAGTGAAATATATTGCATAGAAGGAGGATGTGGGCAGACATTCGACGATATCGAGACGTTTGAGGAGCATTATGAACTTGCACATCGGCATGAATGTGCAGTTTGTGGACTAAAGTTTGCCGATAACCATCGAATGGAAGTCCATTCAGAAGAGAAACATAGCTCGTTCTTCAAAGCTGAGCTCGAACGGAGACCTGAGGTTCCACGTTTTTGCTGCTGGGATTCAAAGTGTAATAAAGTGTTTATGAATACTTGTGAAAGGAATAAGCATTCGTTTGAAGAGCATGGAATCGAGGATGTCGAACTTAAGTTGGAGAAGAGAAAGATACCGATCAAAACAAAGGAACGCAGTTTAGATGCGGCGATGCGTGATATTGAAATATCACCGAAGGATGTGAGAAGACATACGACACCTCGTGCGATCGTCTTCGGTGACAGTCAGCAGCAAGAGCCAATGTTTGAGAATAGGCGTTTGATAAAATCACCATTTCATCAGAAACCGGCAACTGATGAGGATCAGAAGTCGACATGAATAGGACTTGAACGACGAGAGGAGGGAGAATTCTGCTGAAAGGGGGAAAAGTGTAGAGTCCATCCCCATTCCTCCCCATCACATCATTTACTGATCAGGGACCTGATGCTGCCATCTTTTTCGCCAAAGCGAAGTGAATGTTCGGTTTGGGACAATGAAACTTGCGCCATATTTTATATATTTGAACGATTGCATTGCGAGGGAATTATTTTTGCGCCTGTGCAAGAGTGAAAGCAGTGTCAGAAGAGATATTGAAATGAGAGATTTCTATTGCATCCTCTGTGCGTTTCCGTCACGTTTTGAAGTGATAGAGGGAAAGAGAACTATTGAGACAATAAAAGAGGGAGCATTTTGGCGGTAGCACAAAAAGGTGCCTTGTTATGGGAAAAACCATCTCCTCTTCTGCTACCCTCCAATCACCTACCCATGGGAAAAATGTCAGCAGTGGCACTGAGCTTTTCCTGTATCTATGATGAAGTATGTTGTGACGGTGTTGTGAGACGCAGTAAGAGGGAGGCAATGAGACGAAGGGAAAATTTCGTCCTGACAGGTTAACTTTCATTCTCCCTTTCCACCCTTCTCTCTCCTATCCCCATATAAATTTTGCTGTCGTTTATTTTTTGATTTTGATTTGCTCTCCGATGAGGCGCATAAGTCCTTTGTTTTAGTTGTATTTAAAAGTTTTGCTTTCCATATCCCGTTGTTGACTTCTTTAATGATTGTATGTTCATTATAGTCATTTGTGCTGTATGGAAATAAGTTTATTGAATGTATTGATTGCTTAAACGAGCACAGGGGAACATTTTAGAGCTGGAAGAGTTTATGAATGGATGGGGACAATCTCTTGAAGAGGGTAGGCTTCTGACATAAGGAAACCCTGGAGCCGATGCAGTTGCAAAATAATTTACGAGTTTGAATCATTTGCAGATATTGGATTGATAGAACGTCGTCCTTCACTATAAAAATCTTCAATAGAGTATTTCTTAGAGGGCACAGTGGTGTTGTATTGATGATGTATGTTTCAGCATTTTTAGGTTCAAGGAGGGATGTTTAGAGGAGAAAGAAGGGAATTTATGCCTTTCATAGGTGAAGAAGGTTTCGAAGCACTGGTTGAATGCTGCATGTTTATCCGGGTTTTTTTTTCTTGTGAACACTTATGTTGTCGAACTAAAGTATGATTGGGATACTGATTTTTTTACCTGCATCTGCTACAGAAACCAGTCAGATAGAATTATGTTTGCCGGTTATTTTTTTACCGCTTTCTCGGTTATGTAATTTCCATCGACAAAGTGCCATTTCAGACTGATATTACTTCGCTGTTGATAACATAATGAGTTGCAGTATTACCTTTGTGAAACCTGTTTCATCGAATAAAGCGCTCTTGAATCTCAGAAAGAGGCTCTTTCTCGTACATTTGAGACACTCATCTTTAGTGTTCCCTTCCCCTCCACGGCCTTCTGCCGCTGCTCTTTTCCTTTCCGTTTGCCCCTTTTTACGATGCTGAAGGCTTTTGGAGGTAATACGATATTGTCCTTCAATTGCTCGCGTTTCTATACTTATCTACTGATTATAAATGTTTGAAAAATGTTGATAATAGAATTGTGGGATTCAATAGGACTGTAAGCTTTTAACTCTAATATGAATAGTTTATCTGTCATTAAAGAATCTCTGCCATCTACGGGCCTTTATCATTTATCAGTCCTTATCATTTAACCAGCTGTCAAAGGAGCGATTTACTAGACTTTTGGTGGAGACTTTAGACGAGTTCACATAATTGGGTGATGGAGGCTTTGATATTTATAAAATTTTTAGTGCTTTCTTATAATCTTTGTTCCTGGGAGTTTTACATGGCATTGTTAAGCTTTTTGAAAATATTTCTTCTGAAGTGGTGAGAGAATTTAGGGATCTCTAATGAGGGGTTTTTAAGGTTCTGATATTTTCCCTTGCCCACCCCCACCCTCTTCTTCCTTCCCCTCGCTTCCTCCGCTGCCTTTTTGCTTAATATTAATCCCAGATACCTGTGCGAAATCGTTTTCCATTACGTAGCGTTCTAGCGATCACAGAGTGAATTGAAAGACAATATGAATTAATGCTTTGATTATATCACTTCGACGATGCGTGATTTCTTTGTGAGGCAATAAATATTATCAAATGCGATTAAATTTGCATGTAACGGACTTGCATTGACCGTTAATTACAACAGCAAAGTTAATCGGATGCCTAGGAAGCATGCGTCTAGGTTTGCGTTGATCATTGTGTATATCAATGATGTTAAAGGGATGATATGAGCAGAGGTTGGTGGTATGCGAGATGGAAGCGTCAAAGAGTGGATGGGACTGCAATGAGCCGCTGGATATAGGCATCTTCCATAACAATTTACCAACGTATTCGGCGCATCATAAATTTGTTATCTTTCGGTAAAGAATGTGATTTGAATAATTGATTTCCTGCACTGGATGGAATTCGTAATGAAATGAAATCGGAAATAAATGAATCAATAAATTTTTATCGATTGATAGTGAATTGATCGCATGTTTCACGGCAGGTAGTTTGATATTTTTCCCATTCAGTAGCGTCATTATTTGGTTGTTGATTGGATGTGATACTTATACGGGAGACAGATGTGGACATTTACATTTCCGAAGGATGCGGCAAAGTTCATTTTCTTGAAGAGATGGGAAAAATTCAATTTCTTAAAAGGTAATGGGGATTCTCGTCGGCGACGATGAGATGAATTCGTAAATTAAACGTTGCCATTATCTGTCATGGAATAGAAACTCCATTTTATTTTTTCTCTTGTTCTTTTGTGAAAATCTCATTTCGCAAACAAAGTTAGAAACACTCAAAATATTAAATTAAAAGGAAGAAATAAAGCGCATGATCACGATGATTAAAAAACGGAGTCAATTAAGCGAAAACTCAAAATTTTTCCCGAGATGGAAGTGTTTGGCGAATTAGTGAAAGCAAAGGCAGAAGACAATAAGCGCTGAGACGATATGAACGGGGAATTTATTCCACTATCTGACAACTCGGAAAAGGAAAGAATTATAGGCTGAATTCAAGGCTGAGACTAGCGGAAATACCTGTAAGCTATGAGCTTGTTTAGATTTGAATAAGTCTTGAAAATTTCATAACGTTTTTCTGAGTTTTTTTTGTACCCTCTATCTTTATTCAAAGCCTGCCATGTGGGCTTGAAGGTAATGATTCTAGAAACGTCTACAAAGTACTTTTTTTTTTCCGAAACATGCATGAGCACCCCCTCGAACTGTTTCGGGAAGGGGGAGAGTTCCACTCACAACTGTAAACTTTTATAAGTATAGGCCTGAAATAGGTAACCACAAATAGAGGCCAAATTTTCGGAGCAAGGGCAGGGGGTCTACTCATTTATGATTCATCTGTTGCTGTTGCGGAAGTGTTTTAATTGCCAAAATTTGCCTATTAATATTCTTTGATCACTCTTGATATGAAATGTGATATGCTACTTAACAATTACAGTTGATCTTAATATAAGTAAGCTTGTATTGACAGCTGACTGGCAATAAAAGCGGTATATATGACTCGATGCATAGCTTAGTCGTTGTTGTTGCAGGCGGGTAATTTGTTCAAAATTTCAAAGCTATGGAAAGAGGCTGGCGATGCATTTGTGCGCTCTGCAGAGATACATGCTGCAAGCAACGACGGTCGACATGACACCGCTTCAAATTATGCAGAGGCGGCGAATTGCTATCGCAAAGTTAATCCACAGGTATTTATCTATCTAATAGACACGAAATTTGGTTGTCGGGCTGGGTGAGGGGAATGGGCAATTGAGGAGGTGAGGGGTGCACACTTTTAAAGGTATAATTTAAGCTGGAAATTTGATTATATTTTGCATGTAAATGGTAGTAGCTGTTAGGAGAATGAAGTGTATATGCAGTGCTGGTGAAAATCGGATAATTCTTTTAAGGGGATAACAGTCTCTTATTTCACGTTCGAATTAAGTGTGCAATGAAATCGCATTTGTATTGTGTAATAGCGCTCTTCAGTTAGAGAATTTTACAATTCATGGTCCATCAACGTCGTTATGTGCACCTCCTCGATACCTCAGTTAATATCTCGTAGGAAATTCTTTTACAACTGAAAGTCATCGAAAAATGCTAACGGTTGCCATTGGCAATAAAATAGCTAGGATTTCGATGTGACAGAGGGAATGAAAGGTTTGGACACTGATGTCAATACTTAATGAGTGCTATGCATACCTTACGAGCAAAATAGTTCTGTTTTCCGAGGTGCTGAGCGCAAACATAATTAAATGAGCTACAAGATTATAGCACGAGCTACAATAGCAGATCAGAAACTTGGAGAATTTCCTCTCATGTGTAGAGTCAGATGCAGCGGTATATTTACTGCATAATTTTTTTGGCGGCAGGGGGGGGGGGGCATTTCTATCCTTTCTCATACCCTTGGTTGTGGGCTTCATTTCTTTTATTTACATTTCACATTAATTGCGAATCTGTTTATAGCTATCGCATCTCTTAGGCATTATTAAGCGGATTGCCTTTTTGAAAACCGCGGAGAATGGAAGTTAAAACCTTTTTTTTTCGGATTCTTTCAGCATCGTTTTGTTACGGCGGTACGATTTGCTTGGAAAAAATGAAGTAGGTTCTTCGTTGCGGAATTTGTTTGCAGGAAAATATGTTCAGGTTATCATTTCCCCACAGTTTTCTTCCTGCTCCCTACTTTCCACAGACTGTGGTAATTACTGTGCTGTCAAGTAGTAAATGTCTTAAGTTGATGGATTTACAGTGTATACGGACTATCATTATGGAATGCATCCTATGACGAATTGGGACAAAGGAGAAGTGATGCGCGATATATCTTTTTGATGTTTTAAGGGATTTGGGGCATTCTCCAATTCTAATCTCTGATATTTCACCCATGTTTCCCGTTTGCCTTTTACCTGTAAGTGCATAATTTGCATAGAGTGAATTTACGATGACGCACATACCACACTCGCGTTCACAAAGCGAGTCGTATCGGGTTGAGCCCAAATCCTCAACACAAAATCAACGGTTTTAAATGCCGAATTAATTTGATCATAGGTGGTTGCAACTCGATGAAAAGCCGTAATCGCGTGACTGCATTTTTGCTGGAAAACCATAACCAGCGGTCAGACCACTTACTATTTGCTGGGTAACTACATGGGCTTTTTTTACAAGCGACGTAGGGCGCATCTCGTCGTCGAGTATCTGTCAGTGTTACTATGACATTTGCGTTTCGACACCTTAGGTTAATTTAATTCACAGTTGATTTCAGATTATGTTTAGGTTTCGTTATCGATTTCAGGCAACTGAGGTTATTTCATTTTATGGTCAGTTTTAGCTTATTTGCGTTATTTCATTATGCAGTCAATTTTTTAAGCAGAAACTAGTTCTCTTATGAAAGAATTCAAATTTGTAAAACGCAATGCTTTAGCAATGTCACGGCGCGCATTTCGAAATCAAAAACACTATAGGCGGCTCTTTAGCAAAATTTTTGGTTGTTACTCTCCTGTAGTGAATTTTATTTCAGTTAGCTGTTGATTGTCTTATGAAGACGGCCGAAATCTACACCGATATGGGCCGCTTCAATATGGCAGCAAAAAATCATTGCACAATTGCTGAGCTATACGAGAATGAATGCCCCGATATGGCTCAGTGTATTGCACATTATCAGGTTACCTTTTGAATTTGTTAGATTGAGAGATGGGGGGGGGGGGGGGGAGCTAGGGCCGAGAGCATTGAAAATGCGAATTTATTGAAATATGGCATATAGTACGCGTCGCGCATGCATGCGTTTTTTTCAAACCACCTTATATCTTTTGATGATTCTTATAGAGATTGCATTGGAAAGAAAGTGAGGAGTTAGCAAGAAAAGGAGAACTTAGAAAATTACGTTTGAAAAAAATGGAAAACGGAAATGGGCAGTTGGCCAGCGGTCATATTTTTTGAGTGTAGATTTTATTCTAAAAGTAGTGAATAAATTGACGCGTTTTCTGTGTGGTTGAGATTTTATGTAAGGTTGGTCGAGAAGTGTAACTTGACTCCTATTTTTGGCTCCGGTAAATAAATTTATACTGATAGAGATCATTTATGAAAGCAGCATTGATCGTCCTGAGGGACGGGCAGAATTGTTTGTGATGCCTCTTGCTTCGATGAAATACATCTGTTCTCTTTTTTTTCCGGTTGGTTCTGTCAGCCGACATTTTTCGTTGTTCTTTTTCATGTTGGCGGTTTCAGTTAGAAGGCGCAATGCATTGCAATTTCAAAAGAAAAGCGTTCGTCGCTGAAAATATTGCGAAATAGAAGGGAAAAAAGCAGTGAAAATGTTGCAACGCCGTAATCGCTTTGAAAGGAAATCCATAGCGGCATTCTGTCTGTAAAAAAGAAGGCGCATTGCTCTAACAAATGCCGCTGCAAGGCGTAGAGTCGTTCGAGTTGCCGGAAGAATGGAGACGAATGCACATGCGTCACGTTGATTGTGCGGAAGTGAATTGCAGAATGGAAGGCACATTCGCCTTCCAAGTTTGGGAAAGAAGGCGACCCATTAGCTCGGTTGAATCGACTTTTGTTTCGTTAAGTGGAGAGGAAGTGACGTGAAGGAATTTTATTTTTATCATTTTTGAAGAGCGCACATAGGGAGAACGATGTACCACTTTCTTTGATAATACATGGGTTCTAAGAACTTCAGGACAGAAGTGCCTTTTGGTGCTTTAATTTTTTTTGGGGGGGAGGGGGAGGCTGCTTGGATGACAGTAGATTTTTTCGATTAGCTCGAATGGTGGTTCTAAAAATGGGAAAAGGTCATCTGTATAGCAAAACATAATGTTTTTGGCGAAAGTTGTGTACGATTTTTTTTTTTTTTTGAGGATATAATTGACGTTAGTCATGAGAGGAATGTGAAGTTTTGAGAAGAATGAAAGAGAGATGAAATATTCTCGGAGATGTTGGTTTATCGTCCATTTTCCGTATTTCTCGAAATGAAAATGCATGTCGATGATCCACTTGTGATTTAGAGATATTAATCGTTTCGATACGTTGTTTCGGATCAGATAAGAGAGAAAACAGTCGGGAAGGTGAAAGGGAAATGTTTTGCGCGTACCAATGAATATTCATTGGCTGCTTCCATGTGTGGGAGAGATTATACAAGACGGTTTTTTTTATCTGAAATATGGCAGCGTCGCTGTGGGAATTGAGAGCTGCGTTTGGACAGCGATTTGGAATTGGGAAGGCCACCTCAGAACTGACATATGTTGCTTATTTGGTTGTTTTTTTTTATTTCGTTGTCAAATTTTATTGATGTAAGCGAGCAAAATGGGTGATGCGCTAAGCGCAATTTGTTGCTCAGTGTAAACTCATTTTGCTCGAATCGAGCGCTTTGAGGCAAGTGCTTCGTGATTAGCTCAGTTTTGCCTATCATCGATGAGCGATTGCTAGTGCTGAGCAGAAGCTGTTATATATTAACAGATCTGTTGAATGATGCAACATCAAAGATTTATAGCTTTTGTTTTATTTACCTTTTTTTTCGTTTGTTTATTTATACTTTTGTCATAATTTCTCGACATTCATTAATATTTTCTTGTCCAGCGGCATTATAAATTTCACTAAGTAAATCTTTTATATGTTTTTGGTGTTTTTGTTTTTTAGAAGGCGGCAGATTATTATAAAGGTGAAGAGAGCAAAAGTTCTGCGACGAAGTGCCTCATCAAGGTGGCACAGGTGAGTGATGGAGAATTATTGTTTGACGTAATGATAGAAGTATACGTAGCATTTTAGTTGCGGTTATCATCAAACGGCGTTGCACTTCATACAAATGAAATAGACAGCCGGTTGGCAGACTGCTTTGATGAAAATGTGGCAATTTGATTAATTTATTTCTGCAAATTTTTCGGAGGAGATAAGCTGTCGTTCCTGTTGATATTGGTCTGATTATGCGAATAAGTAAGGTTTTTGGCCTGAATTGATGAAGTTTTAAGGGGAATGACGGTAAATGTATGTGAATTTTCCCACCGAATGTAAATGTCGTGCATTTTCTCGATGAGATTCCCTTAACTATCATTGGAATTTCCAAAGGTTTTCCGCCGTCGCAGTATGAGGATTTGATTTCGTGAGTTCCCTGCTTTGCTTAATTTCTTGCAGTAATAATTATGCGGATATTACTCGTCTTCTGTTTGAGGAACCGAATGAGTTCCTATGAAGTATTTGTGTGAATGAGTGCATGGGTGGAGTCATATTCACTAAAACTGTTGCAGTGAACGTTTACTAAGTATGTTCAATATGTTCAACAACAGGAATTGGAAGTTCTGTTCATGTGGTACTCTACTTATCGTTTATTTTTTCTTGTTGAAATCATTTAGCAGTTCCGATCCATTCTACAAATGTTTTTTTAGTACTTGGGTTAAGTTTACTGCTTTTCAAGAGGGAGAGGGTATTTGGAGGGAATCCTTTCCTATAAGGCTGTCTTTATGGAAGTATTTTTATAGTACGCGGCACAGTTGGAACAATATCGAAAGGCGATTCAAGTTTTCGAGGAGATCGCAACGTGGGAGGCAGATCATCCAACGTTGAAATATGCTGCCAAAAACCATTTTTTCCAAGCTCTTCTCTGTCATCTTTGTATTGATGTGGTAAGTTTATTCCCATAATTTGCTGTTGTTGAATCTTCGATAGAGTAAACTAGTTAGAAGCGGTGGATGAATGAGTTCGATGAATGGTATGGATTTAATCCAGCGGTGACCGTAGTTGGGAAACTGGCTTTAATTAGAGCGGAATCGGTTGCCCGATCGAATCGAGCCTCTTTCGATACCGTCTTAGCTTAATACCATTCCTCGCCTCGACCAGGACCGGTCAGGTTCTTCGATAATTTGGTACCAGGGATGAAAATTTCCATCAAGTGCGAGATATTGCTTTAAAGGGTATGTATTTTATCGTCAGTAGGTGGCGATGAATTGTAGAATATTTGATAGCTTCAATTCAAAGATTCAAACTATCCTTGAAACTGCGACAGGTAGAGGAGGTAAAACGGCTGCTGAGTAGTTGAAAAAATGGGGGAGCCTCGACGAGTTTGCAACGACCGTGGTTTTTGTTCATCCGTTTTTCGATTTCTAGGTCATCGTTCAATCGTGATTCACTATGGTTTCACTCGAAGAAAATAAATTTAATTCGGTTGATGCATTTCAGCCGGCAGTTGAACTCAATTAGTCGTTAGCGTCGCATATTTCACGTCGGTTCTATTATTTTTATATCACTATTTTGTGATATTCATACAGCTTGTGTTTATTTAAGTGCCGAACAACTTACAGTGTAAGTTTATGAGTTATGAGTAAACTCGTTTAGATTGTAGATCCCGTTAATACTGAGCCTTCTAATTTGAGTTTGAAAGGATATGAATATCGTACGTGTATTTTAATGCGCTAGTTTTAGTGGTTCTTTTATTTACATTTTCATATTAGATTAGCTATAGCGAAGAGATATTCTTTTAATGTATATGAGGATAGTCGTTATTTACAGTTGGATACGCAGCACGCGTTGAAACGATATGAGGAAATTTCACCGTCTTTCGTTGATACACGCGAATACAAGCTTATTTGGTTGGTTTTTATTTCGATTCTTTCTGAAAATTCTGTTTTTTGATGGATTTCGAAGTGGATTTTTCCAACATGCACTCGTTGTTTCTATGGATTTATCGAATTATTTGCATTTCCGTTATTTTTTCGCAACGTTGGCAGAGAACGAAAATGTTTGCGGAGATCTTTTCTGTAGCAGAATTCAATTTCGATGGGAAGTTTGGTTGGTCGCAAAGTTTCTTTGGAGGTCGCAAGCGGGTGAGTAATGGCGATGATATATTTGGCAGAAAGGTCAATATGGATTGTCATCATGCAGATAGCTTGGACTCGATCGCAGTGTCTTATCGGAAGAGGGGCGGAGGGTGGTGGGGAGGGTGTCGCAATATTATTTAAATACCAACTGGTATTGCTTGAGTCCCATTGTTCTTAGTAACGTATACCGGCTAAGAGAGCTACCTAACTAGTTTTTTTGGGTGGTTTGGGGGGGGGGGGGCATGACATAGTGGCGTACTGTTTCCATAACTGCATAATTACTCGACCAATTTGAAAACACTCTGAGTCATCGTTAGTTAGTTAAAAATATTCAATCCTTATATGTTGTTTCTCGATTTATGCATTCTCTTATCTGTGAAATGAGTGAATCATATTTTCAGTGATCTAATAGCGTGTATCGAAGAACACAATCAGGATCATTTTACGGATACGGTAAAGGCTTATGACAAAATATCTCGATTGGATTCTTGGCATACGGCACTACTGGTGAAGATCAAACGTTCATGTGGCGAAGAAGAGGATGATCTCAAGTAAACTATGGGACCGTATGGTGTTGTAACTGCTGCTTATTGTAGTATTATAGTCTTCACAGTCATTTCTTAACAAGTATAGTCTGGAAGTTTGGTAGTTGGGTGGGGGGGGGGGGTGTTCGGGTGGTACATTAATTAGAATCGCGCTATTTGTTGTGATGTAGTTTTTGATTTTATGAAGTCATTGAGATGAACTGTGTTCTGATTAAATTAGCATATATTGTCGTTCCTGTCCCATTTAGCAGCTTTCTTTCCGGTTCGTTGAGGAATTTGTTGAAATTTGTTTATGATCTCATTGCGGAGATAGTTAAATCCGTCGTTTTTTTTGATCATCCGAATAACAAATTGAAGAAGGCGAGAGGGGGGAGGAAGAGAGGATTGAATAAGATAGCATATCCCGAGGCGTTACTGATCGAAATCTGGGAGAGATGGTAAAGGAATAGGTAAGGATATAAAACATTGATTAGTATTTAAGTCTGTAGATTAGAAACATTGAGCTTATTTAGTAAAAAATAGCGCTTTGCATCGCAAATTTAATCTCATTAACGAGAAGTGCATGTTTTTGATTGATGAGGCGCTTCGGTAGTTTTGCGGTTTTTTAAGCAGAAAGGAGAGAAGGGTCACATTTCGACCCGCTTTGTGTGCTTATAGAGAATGTCGCAATTTTTAGTGAATCTTTTGCAAGATTCCTGTGGAAATTTCAAATCGAACTCTTTTTTTTGTATGAATACTTTAGCTTTCATCGATTAAGCGTTATCTTAATTTACTGACGAATAAAGATGTAATGTTTATGAATGCTGTATTATTTTTTTTTGTGGTTTATAATTTCAAACAATTTTTTGCAGTCGTTATCTTTTTTTTTCTCTCTCATGTAGTTTTGAAATATTTTTCATCCGTAATATTCCATATTATTTGCATAATTCCCAAATTAAATACTTTTTTGGTATTCGTTATTTCTTTATTGATAAATCGGAGGTGACTATGGAAAGATACGATACGGCAATCGTAGATTCACTGCAGTATTATAATATCGGATATTAGAGTTTATAAGTCGGTAGCGATTCTAGTACGTTTTCTCGCCAAGAAGATGTCAAAGTTTTGCAAGAAAAACCCGCAAACACTTCAGATATTCTCTTCGCGTTCAGACGACTAATTAAATGGAGGAGGAAATAAAGGATTATGTGGAAATTTTCAACGATCTTGCTATTGCCGTCCTATAAACGCTTATGGCAAGTGTAAATGACGTAGTACTGAAATGCAGTATTTTGTAGTTTTATTTTATTATTCACTTGCTTAAATTTTCTCTTATTTATGCATCATCATTCCCGATGCTACCGGATGTAGTCGCTTTTTACAGTAAATAAAACTTTATTGTAAGTTTATTCCATTATGATTCTTTGCCTTCTTGGCGGCTCTTCGTGATATCGTTCGATAGACACGTATGATGGTGTTCAGGTATTCGCAATCCGAGTGTCTGGATGCTGGATGAATTTGGGTGGAGGGAAAGAGGGGGGGGGGGGCGATGCTTGTTCGTTACAATGGCCTTCGTAATAATGGCTCAAACTTTTGGAAAATCCTATTCTTGCATGAATCGATCTTTTCAAATCTTTTGCACTTTCGAGATGAGGGAGATCGATTTCTGGAGGAGGAAAGTGAAATTTGAAATTCTCTGGAGTTTGTCAATGGGGGACTGGGGGACTATCGCTCTGTACGACTAAAGGGATTCTAGAAGTCGTAAACGATTGGGCCGTGTTCGGGCACAATGAAGTTTACAATAAAGAATTATTTTTATGTTTAGTTAACGTTTATGTGTCCGAGTGCTGGCTTCATTGCGTGGTGAACTAAATTTATGTTGGGTGTTATTCGGCCCCACTTGGTTAGCCGCTTAGTCAAAGAGCATTTTGTGCCTCACGATTCCAATGATGGACGGTATTTCATTTTCATGTTGGATTTTTCCATGCTTGCTGACTTTTCTGTTTATGCCAGCCGGCAGATGAAGGTTGCTCTCATCCGCTCACTTTCAATAGATTCGGCTCTTTTACTTATTTCTTACACGATTCATGCACTCACAATATCCATTCTCATCTCAACAATAATCAATTTTTTTTTTTCAATGAAAGAAGCAAACCCACTGCAAGCTAAAGGCGGCCACATTTTGATGCACATGGACTACACGAAGGGGCCGTTATCAACGCTCATAAAGTCTAGTGTGACTGGCGGCGGCGGCGTAGAGTGGACCAAGGTGGGCAGAGGACAGGAACGAATAACCGTTTGTCGATGTCGATATGCAAGGGCGCAGCGGAAGTAGAAGTAGCACCACGGCCCCCAAACATGATTAGAACCAAAGACCAAAGACATCTAGACGGCCTGAAGTCCAACTTATACAGGCCCCAGATAACGCCTAGAGCGGTACAAGAGCACAAAAGTCGATCAGTGACATTAAGTGAAGAACAATAAACGAGAATCGATTGACGAGTAAATGTGATCACTGAGTGTTAAATCACGAGATCACAAGTAAATTGGCTCATCGGTGCTGTACCCAACACAGTCGATCTAAATGTTTTGAAATGAATCTTTGAAAGATCAGTTCTACTTCCAGGATTTTCCGCTTAGAATATTAATGTGTAAGCCAACCTATCTGTATAGGCGACATTTCATGGTGACGTTGTTTTCTTGTCCTTAGTTTTTCCCGAAATCGTTTTTCTTTTCCCTATAAGATCGAGTTCTTTTGAGCGCAAAGTCTTAAATCAATTTGGCACACTCCATTTTATTCAATGGAATATGCCACACCTGTTTGAGTGGTACACCGTCAAATTTTTTTTTTATTGTGTTAAAAATTTCATTCTATATCTTTGCAGTAATCGGGATCTTTAACCATTGCATTTCGATCTACAATCTTCAACCGACTGGATTATCGCTGACTCCATTATTAGATTTTCGATAAGCTAAAATTGTTGACTTTGCGATTTTTGGCAACTTTATTGAACTTTAAATGTCGGCATTTTACAAGTAAACATTGGGGGATACTATGAAAGTCAGTCTGCAAGTACAAAGCGGATATTGTTGAAGTATAATGATTCACGTTTGCTTGTGTAGTTAATTATTTCATACTTAATTATGATTCAGAAAGCTTGATCGGGCTGACCATTCCAGTAGATTCTGAAGCTGAAATTTTTAGCGTCTTTTGATTATTTATCAATTTCTCGTTGAACGTTGGAAGTAATTGATTTTTCAAATGATTTTAAATATTCAAAAAGGCCACCTGAGCGGTATAGGCACGCGACCTCTGAAGCAGGTTTGTTTCGACGACTCGTCGACCGATCACCAATGATTATTAGTTGTGTTTAATAGAGCAGCATCATTTCAGCGTGTGATGCTCGAAGATTTATCGCAAGTGGTTGTTGTGCCTAGTCCACAAAGCACAGAAGCGGATGCTGAATGGTGGAAAGCTAAATATGCCAAGTATGCTTGAATTATATTCTCGTCTGGGAGAGATACTTTTTGCCTTATTGCAATGATAGCTTTGCATCTAGAGTAAGAGTATAACTGCAGAAAAATATTATACACGTTAGTTATTGTGCAACAATTTGGACATTTTTATCGTTGAGTTGTTGATAGGCGTGGTCGTACTTCAGAAAAATAAATCTCACATATTATAATTTCAACTCCATCCTTGATCCACTAGGCATCTATCAATGATGGGAATCGATAGCCTTTTTTTCGATTGTTTTTTTTTAATATTTGTATCCGTTTTTCCTATCAGAGTACTGGAAAGCACATTATTGGGAAGTAATTACATTCAGAGAGGAGGGGATTGAAAGTTGTGAGTTCAGTTGGCTTTTCTTCATAAGCTACTCAGTGTGCTCTAGACGTTCCCATTGCAGATTAGAAGAGCAGTTTATAATATTGAAAAGGCGTAATGAGGACCTGGAAGAACGAATGTTGAATTTGGTGGAAAAGATTGAAAGTGATAAGATTGTACTTTCCGAAGAAATCGATCATCTTTCAAGGTGATCTTCCAACTTTTTGTCTGCTTTTAAATCTTTAATTCTTTAGGCATGCAAAGTTTAAGGCGGAATTTTATTTTAGAGATATTATTTTTTATTGGAATTAAATTTTCATCGCCGACTTTATGTATATTTTCTATGGGCGTCGAATTGATGTTTACGATATATTATGATGGCGATTGGTTTATATTATGTAATTATTGCATGTTGATGGCTAATGATTTTTGGATTAGCAATAAAAAATTCGTCATTATATTACAGGATAGAGGTTTATAGTTGTGCCTGTTAATTGCGTGAGGAAAATGGTGACATATTTCCGAAGTATAATTCATAAAGGTCGGATGATAGACTCATATGCAGTGGTGATTGAATGCTTTGCGCTAAAGGATTTAAAATTCGAAGGGAAGTGGAATAAGCAGAAAAATTAGAAAGAAAGTGAAAAAGCAATAAATTTTCAGTTGCAAGTTTTATAAAGTTATCGATGTTTATTTCTAAAATAACTCATAAATAGGTAATTTATTCTATCGTTACTAATGTTTTCTCTTCTTTTCAGCCAGTTAACTGCAGCAAGCAACAAAGTTGTTAGCCTCGAACGTGAATGTGTAAGACAATTCGTAAATTTTTTGCTCTTTTTGTTAGCTCTAACATTAGTTTCGAGTCAAAAATTCCGAATCTTATTTGTCTTTAATATTTCATTATCAGAAGGGCGTTATACATTCCCAGTTGATAAATGTACTCTTCCGGGTTTGCCTTATTATTGGCGAGAGGTGGTATTATGCAATAAGTGATAATAAAGTAACTCAATTGAATATGCGTTCTAATGCAATAAATCTTGATGTTTTTAGTCTTTATACAATTACATTATATAACTCTTTAATTTATTAACATTATTTGATGATGAGGGAAAATCATTTCCCGCAGGTGAGATTCGAACCACTCTCATTGTCTTCTAATTCTGACCCAGTGAAAGGTGGCTTCATTATAAGGTGCTAACAGTTTCCTTGTTTTCCCACATCATTTACCTGTCTAGAGATCACAGATGTGGGCTTGCCACTTGACCAGTAGGCCAGTTTGATGCATTGGAACTTTTGCCGGTAAAGACAAGCAAGCAGTCTATTTCTCTTGACACCTCGAATCGGGCAACCAGGTGAGACAGGGAAAAGTGTTCTTCACCAGGAACCTCTGCAGTGGGTCTTTTAATCGCGAAGTATTTTCAGGCCCGCTACAAGAAAGATTGTGTCTTGGCGGTGCATCTCTTGCATTGTCAGCCTTCACATTATATTCAAAGTAAGAACGCGCCCGAGGGTCTTTTCAAGGAAGAGCAAAAGCCACAACAAGTTCGGTTTAATTTCATTATCGAACTGTACAAACTAATTGTAATACGAGTATAAATGATTAAAACGACAACACTGTTAGGAAAGCTTGCCATATCGGGTCCGCCTTTCGCAAGGTTTGCGGCCGAGTAAAGGGATAGTGTTATTTATTTCCACTGTTTGTATTTTTCGATATGTTCAGAGGGAGCAATTTTTTATACACTTGGTGACCTACATTTGACGGTTGCATATTACTGCTATAGTTAGATTTGATGCTAGGAGGATGCTAGTTCCCAGATAAACCCGAAAATGCAAAAAGAAGTAACCTAAGGTACACGAATGTCTGTGAGGAAATTCACCTCGCCACGAAATTCCACCTATTCTGAACGGCGATTGTCGGGTGAAGATACAACAGTAAAAGCAGAGGGACGGGATTTGAGGGGGAGGGCAAGTTAGTGTATTGATGGCACAGGTTTTAATAAGGTCGGCATACCTTCAATCAAATCATCAAGCTGCTGCAAAGTGGACGCTTTAAAGAAGGTTTAATTCAGCAATCAAGTTCGAAAATTGATGTTTTGGAGAGTCTTAGTTTAAGTCCAGAAAGTTATTTCTTGTGATATCTTCTCTACCCATTCTCTTAATCATATATTTGCAGTATTTTATGAAAAGGTTATTATGGCCCAAAATAATTTCTTTAAAGAGCGCTTCAATAGTTCGTGGAATGGCGACTTTCCACCGATGGCTGTTTATCTACCGGAAGCTGAGGAGCTCGAAGTACAACCTGAGGACCCTTCACCAATAGTGAAACCTCTCAGCTCTGGAACCGATGGGGTTAGAACTTTATAATTTCGATGCTATTGCTGAAATGAGTTTCAGCCTTAAAATGCCGAATAGTAATGTCTAAACATAGCGAATCACAGGAAAGGATGTGGCAAAGAATGGCGAGAGGGGTTGAGGAGTGAGAGTTGGTCTCACTTTCATTTGCAAAAATTTGGTACAAAAGTTTAGTGAAGTACGGCTTTAAAATGTTGAACGCACCTGTAGATCAGTTACCTCCATAGCACTTATCTGGCTAAAATTTTACCTCATTAGTCGCTTTGCAGTTGCAGCTTTTCTTATGAAATATTGCAACGACGGTTCTTAGTTTAGCACTACCGTTAAAGAGAGCGAGGTTCCGATTAGTGAACGCTTCATTTCATCGTACATTCATTTTGCGATGTTCTCTCCACCAATATTTGCTCGGCATATTTTTATATCCTTTTGAAGTTAATTTAGAATAATAAAATTTAATCTATGTGCATATGACTTTATGGATATGATATGCATTCACTGAAATGGGGTGTTTTAATTTTGAACATTGGTGGTGCTAGTTTCGATGAGTTCACTTAATGGTTTATTTTTGTGTGATTGTTTAGATAGACCTATTTAGTTAAAAAGCACTGATGTTATCGATGATATATTATAAATATAAAGCTTCAGTTACTTTGAATTAAGTTTTACAAGTACTGTGACTTTATTTCTGAGAAAATATTTGATAGATTTAGTTGGTATTTTGTAACGATCATTAGTGTCGCTTGATGTTTTTGCAGGAAATTCCAGCAGTGAAAAGTTCAGCGAGCTTCACCTCTGAATTTCTGCAAAAAATTGATGCCGACGAGAATTATTGGTATGGCAGTTGTTTATTTGTTTCCTTAACTATAATTTATGGCGGGCATTTAATTGTTTTAATAGCATGATTGTTTTTTGCTTTAAATTGAGTGGTTTTGGCTGCAAAAAAGGATGCATATTTTGATTGACATTTGCTAGGCAGATATTTACTTTATGCTGCACGTAGGCAATAACTCTCGAAATCGATACATCTGATTATATATGAGATTCAGGTTGCAAGCTTTTTGCATGGCAATAACTTCGCTTAGTCCTGATGTCTCTTTTTTTAAATTTCAAATTATACCCGTCATAATCAGACAGATTTGTTTTACGCGTCTAATATCTAAACGTTGTTCTCATTTTGGGTTTTATTTTAATGCAATGGTCGTATAAATCGATGTGATTCGAAATATAGCATAACAGAAAACGTTGGTGAGCCCTTTCTCCTTAGCGTGTAGGTTTCTTTTTTTGGCGACAATTCATCATTGGATTTCCTTCTTCAAATTTTTGGAAGTCAACAATATTTGTTTATTTATCCGTCCTCACGAACAAAATAAGAAGCTTATAACTGCTGCACTTAGAGTTGGAGTCTTAAAATAATTAGGTTTTATTAAACTTATTGAATGTTATACATTTCATGTATTTATGTAGTTAAATCGGTGAAAGGGCAACAAAAAGAAAACATTTCAGTTGTGTTGAATTGCGAAAATGTGCGAAATGCGCAGATATCATAACAGCGATGTCGCGTACGACGCAAACACCTCTACCTCAACCTCCAAGAGCAAAGATCGTCGATGAACCACCGATGATGTTCACCCTGGAGGGGCGGTCGGACGAGCAGGTTGTTTGAAGATATAACTTTGCGATTAGATTCCTTCCATATTTCATAATTTTATTGCTTTCTTGCATTTCCGTAGATATTTTAAAGTGTCACGAGGTCGTTGATTGGTAACATTCAACTGCCTTCTAAAATAACGGTCATCGAATGTTCATTCCCTCTGAAATTCCTTTTTGCGCTCACTTCGAAATATTGCAACGAAGGATGGTTTTCGAACTGCATGTCGCACCTTGCAATACCAGTGAAGTACAAACATCCTGAGTCTCCATCACTTTATTTCTCTGTATATGCTGGTTAAAAATCCGCAGCGAAGTCTGAAATCATCACTTCATATATTTTATAATAAATGCAAGACAGAACGATTTCCTTGTGTTTGGGTTAGCATCTTTTGTGTCAGTTGTTTGTACAGGCAGTCGGAGTGACTCGTATATGTTTGCGAATGCGAATTCACTTCTAAATGCTATCGTAATCTCATCACATTGAACGACAAGGCAAAAATCTGGAAATTTCAATCTTCGATAAAAAAGATTTTACCTGTATTCTTTTCTTGGATAACTGAAATCTTACCAAATCCAGTATATGGTGCTGATGAATATGCGGTTGTCACTCCGACCACTCAGTATCACTCATCCTATAGGTGAATGGTGTACCGCGCGTATTCGCGCTTTCTCTTCGCTGGCTTTATTTCGAGTTTAGCTGTGTGCAGTGGATTCGAATTTTATGATGTTGGTGTGGTTTGCTTTATCGTTGTTATGTGGGCGCAATGAAAGGAAGGTTATATCGGTGATAGTAGCATGTTAGATCAACTGTATTTCACTTATGATCAAACTGAACGCTGTTTGGGAAGAGATGGGGGGGGGGGGGGGGAGGGGAGGGGAGTGAATACTTTCACAGCTGCTTCTTTGTGAAGAAACGGCTGTACATAGTGCTGCTTCCATATTTAATACGTGAATGAGCGTTGCAGAGTCAAACGCTATAGGGGAAAAAGGCACATACAGTATTAGTGGTCAATGCCTTGCGCTTTGTTCAAATAAAACAAGGTCTCAAGTCGTTTCATAGATTGTTTGGATGTTTAGGATTCTGAATAGATTTTCAGAGATAGAAAGGTCATGGCGGAATGTCAAAAAGTTAGCATTTTGAGGGACAAATGGAGTGTTTAGTAAACATAAGAATTAGGACCATTCTCCTTGTTTCCTTGACGAAAGAAAGGTTTGGAAAAAAGTTCATCGAGACTTAAAGGATTTCATCCAAGTCGGGTCCAAGAGAAACGCGGTAGGAATGAGTCTGCTGCAACCACCTCTTCTTCTTTCTCTCTCTCCCCCCCCCCCCCCCCCCCCCCCCCTCTTTTCCCATGAAAATGCCATCAGTGATCGATGAGTTCAGACAATTGTCTTTCCAGCTTAGATTTTCGTTTTTCCACTGTGTGTTAACTGTTCATTTTATTTCGTTTTGCTTGGGTTCTTATGTGACGTTTTCATATGCAGCTTGGTGAATTTGTGCTTTAAACAGTAGCAATACTGTTGCTTCTTTTGTGATTGTTTTCCTTATTTATTGGCTCTTCTCGGTATGTTCGTTCACTGACTAAGCACCTAGAACTTTTTACAGAAGTATTCCAACAGTATATAGAGCAGTTCATTCAAGGGCGTATTGACATTTGAATCACAGAGTAAACGAGGAGATAATGCACTGAGGCGGAAGAGTGACTATTGCATCTGGTTACCCTGTAACAAGGAAAGGAACACTCCTATTATAAAACATCAGTGAGTATATAATTGAATATATAAGGGAACATAAAAGTATATAATAGTTCACATATTTCCTTGGCATTCACATCCCTGGAGATGAACAGTTAACCAGCAGATTGCGTCAGGTGGTGTGGTGCGAGGAGAGGATTTTTCATTTGGGGGGGGGGGGGGTGTCCAGTGAGGGGATTGTTTGTTGGAATGGAAATCGTGATGAAAAAGTCAAGGGAAAAAATTGGGTGAACTGCGCGACAGGGAATGATTTGACGAAGCGGAGGACCTGGCAAAAAGGTCGGGGGAGGAAAATATTGGAAGGAACTCCCTGACGGATATCCCATTGAGGGGCAGTTTGTTTTATAGAACACCTCGGTATCAACCTTTAATACTACTGTAACAGAGCAGTATCCCCAGTATTGCTGTCAGTACTGGTAGTCTTGGTTATTATCAACGGTGCCAGTGCTACTAATAATGGGAGCGTTCTTGTCTGCAGTCGTACTATGCCAAAGGGGCACAATCCCTCTAATAAGAAACTACTATTGAAAAAATGGCACTATTAACCGCATCAGTAGCGTCATCGCCAATGGCAGTGAAGGTATGGCAACCAACACACCGAATTCTAATTTCCATATTATCTATTCCGTGCCACTAGTAAGGTCCTAGGAGTGGTACTAAGGTTCTCGTTTCGTTCGGGATCTGAGGCCACAAGGAAATAAACTGTAGAGTTCAGAAATTTTTTGACATCTCCGTACTTGGCTAATATATGAAATTACTATATTTGTTCAATAATTTAATTCATATGACATATCCAGAAAAGTTCAAAGATCACATTTATATTTCGCAAAAATCGGATGAGAAGTTCGGGGCGAAGTAAGTTTGTAAAATGAATGAATGATGAGGTGGATATTCTACGGTTTTATAGAAATTTGTAAAAAGCAAAGATGAATTATCGCAAAACTGATTGGAGATACAACTTCAAACATTGGAGAGATAAAGTTTCGATGAAATTTCTGATGGCTTTAAATGAAATTTAATGAATCCCGGAGACCGATGCATTGAAGTCGAGATTAATTAAGCGATGATTCAAGCTGGAGGATGGTATAATATCAGTAGCAGGCGCTAAAATCGATCTAGGAGTAGTCCCGTCATGTATTCACAGCAAAGGCCGTGGATGATCTCGTAAGGAGCTACGGAATAAGGAGAACGAATGTTTCCCTGACCTCAACAACGCGGAGAAAGGAGGAGACGAAACAATGTCCGCGGTTAACTAGAGTCGTCAGGTGATCGCCCAAATGAAACCATCAGAATACAAAATTGTGAGGCGTCTGGGACGCAGAATCAATGCGATCCTCTGAAGAGACCAATGCCGCGTACAGTTTTGGCAGAATCTTTTGCTTCTGTGTGGAAATATTTTACCCGACAGTTCACTTCTAAATGCCCCAACTAGATTTTATGCAAACTATGTGGAATTAGATAATAGAAATACAAAGCATTCGCTCGATCTCAAGAACGGTGCCCTCTTACTTCGACTCCCAAATCTGCTTCGCTCCACTTACACAGTTGTTCGATTTTTTATACATAAGTGGCATGGGGATGCGGACAATTGAAAAGTACGAATACATAAACGATTTATGAGTCACTTCGATCAAGCCGAGAATGATCACAATAACTGGCCAATGCAAATTTAAATTTCATTTGGCAGTGGCAATCTATGCGAAACGCCTCCGTCCAATATCCTTGAAAGGTTAGGTGCGTGAAATCAACGCTTCTTTTTGCACGTCCTTTATAATTAATACTTAAATTTTCCTCTATCCATTAAGACCGCTGAAAATCCTTATTTCTCCCTCAAATAAAGCGTAGCTAATCATAAAAACGGATACAAAATAAGATCCTGACACAAATTGAAATATTCCTAAGGAATAGAATAGCCAGAGTTTACCATTCTCCGCATTTTGAAGCGGTAGGTGCAAACTGTATTGCTACGTTCGAATAGGTAGTGAACCGACTATCGCTCTTGTATTTCCATCCCTCTCTATTCTTCACCAAGCATTTTTTTTTTGCAAATTCGGTTTTGCTGAAAAGTTTTTATATCATGTTCAATCTGCATTATTTCTCTTCCCATATTTATTCATGAAGAGTACGTTTGGAATGAATAAATCACATATATTCCGCCCAATGCATATATTTCTAGTACTCATGCACAAAACTTTGCATGAAACTCGCCTTACGCCAATAAATGCTTTTTTTTCTCTTCTTCTCTCTTCCTCGCTCTCCCTCTAAACATATGAGCAAAGAATTAACGGATTGTCTTCTTGAGTACAGAACTAAAAGAAAACAAGACAGCATATGAAATCCAAGGGAATTAAGTTCCAACGCAATATCGAAACTTTTCAATTCCTTTCTTCCATAATAACGAAGTAATATGCTTATTCGGTCAATAATAATGCAAAAATGAAGGAAGGGGTGGAGTTGGAAGGGAGAGGGAAAGCATGAGGGATCACAAATAATGCAGTCAGGTTTTTGAAGCGAGAGGTTCACTGATCTCACATGAATCGTGAATGATAAAGAGAATGAGGAATACTTGCAAGAACGCTAAAAATCATGAGAGACAAAGAGAATCAGCAATGAATAATAATTCACACAGTTTTTATGAAAGAGGAGATTTTAGAGTTATTAAGCGAAAAACAACACATAACATACAAATAAAATTCACCGCCGCTATTCACCTACCTGTCGGGCGCTTTCATCTCTTAAATCATGAGTATAAAACAAGAATTTGCAATTTTATTTCCGAATCCTGAGAATATTATACTCTACAACAGAATATAATTTCCTTTGCTTTAATCAAAAACCTACATGAACCAGACTTTTCTTGCTGCTCACAGACTCGACACTTCACTCAGCGCAGGCCTATATCCGTCCTAAGTCGAACGATGCTGTCTTTGCGTGCATCTTGAAGGCAAAGGCCATCAGTTTTAACCACTGCATAAATGCGTAAAGGATATATATAAGGTATATATATATATTACATGCATATGCATCACGTTATCAGTCGTCCAAGAAGTTAAGCTCGTTAACAGGATCCGTCTCCCTATCGATACGTTCCCTTTTACGCGCATTTGATTCCTCATCCGAATCACTGCGTGAACCGTCCCGTTTATTCCTCTTCTTCGTTATAACACGTCGTTCTGGTGGCTTCAGTAGAGCTTCTCTGCCCTTCTGACAGAATGCCAAAAGCTGATCGCGTCGATCACGAAATCGGCGAATATAGAAATCACGTAAATCCGTCAGCCGCGAAATTTTCGCCAGTTGTAGTGTTTGCATCATCGGTGACTGAAAATACCCTTCAAAACTTAAAAGTAACTGTGACATTTTTAATGAGTGAGATTAGAACTTAGTACTTCTAATCGACTACAGTTCAATGACACGTGCCAGAATCGGCTAAAAACAACGGAATGACTTTCAATTTCGACGTTTTTTTAGGAGAAGTGAATTTAGCAATTCGATCATCTTTGTGGATGACTGGGATAGCAAAAGACAAAGCACATACCGTGAACGCTGTTTCCCTTCCTTCGAAACGTCGGACGTTTGACACTTTGCAATGGCACCATAGCTCACGAAGTTTAGATGCTGTTATTCGAGCTAACAGATTTACACATCGCGAATCAGTCTCTGAAAATAAACGACTCCTTCCCTGCCGCTAAATTCATCGCCTTCTAACATAAATATTGTGCGAGAAAAGATTCTTATTCGACGAAAGGTTAACACTGTACGTAAAAGACGTCGGAAATAGAGATTTCCCGAAGGTACGAAATGAAGAAAGTGCTTCTGATGACGTGATTATCTAGGACGAGGTTTCAGGTCTATTCAATCACCCACTAAAAATCAGGGTGCCTACATGTTATCGACCTGAATCTATTGGCGTCTGCGGTTTCAGAAAAATCTGCCTAATCAGCTTCTTTTGCTTTATAAAAATTACCCCATATAAATTATACAACTAAAGTTCACCAACAATAGAAACAGAATTTAAAAAAAAAGCAACAAGATATGCAAAAATACAAAAATGAATGAAAAAATCGGCACATAAAGTGTTCTAATAAGAACAGATACCAATAAATCCCACATGCCCACAAAGAAGTTCGACCGCTCGTCGCAATAACATCGCGACCGTTTCTTCGGAAAGCTGCTCAGTGCCATCCAACCTAGAACGATGAACGAGAAGTTAGCGATATTATTCTCGTTACTGTTAATTCTATTCAGCATATGCATCTTCATTTGCAAATGCGCTACACTTATCAATTTCATTTAAGAACATCCAAAAATACAATATGCATATATGCGAGTGAAGAAACTCTTCGATGAAATGAACAAACTAAAGTAACTCAAGTAAAATAAAAGTATAATAGTTTTCTATTTGCCAAATATGTATCAGACAGTAAAGGAACGTGGACAAGGGTCGTGTTATCTATGAAGACGAAATTTAGCAATGATTTCCTTCAAATAAAATGGCATTTTGAGAGATCGATGAGTCCATGAGAAAATACTCCTTTAGATGCAATTTCTAAGCAACTGAATGCACAATAAATAAGCGATATAGATGACGCGTCAATTTATTACGTTATGCTATCAGAGAACTCGATCGGTAATTAACAAAACACATTGTCTTTCTTCAAGTCTCAGTGGACTTCTTTTAGCTATGAATCTTTTATGAAAGATTATTTAAAAGAACAGAAGTAACAATTGGTTGAGTAGAGCTGGTCGTGAGGTGGCACATTCAGGAATAGGTCCTATCCTAGCAGCGGTCATACCCGGCTCCGACAACATCCGACGATATCGTAAAAGTGCTAATGTATGTACGACAATCGGATCATATTCAACGCTGTAAAAAAAATTTCATTCAGCACTATCATTAAAATTTCGAAGAGACACTAGTTTAGTTCTATCCTCGTTAAATAAATTGGAAGCCGTGACTTCTGCAAGCGTGACTCCTTCCCTTTTCGAAGCTAATATTTCAATTTTCAAGCGGAGAATACGTGCAAATTTTAAATATTATGAATTTATTTATACGAAAGTAAAACATTTAAATTGAAAAGATACTGTCACATCTTTGAAAATAACGGAATGATGGTTAACGCTTATAAAGTGGCTCCTTTGAGAGAAAAAAAGAGTGGGGACAACACGATGGCATCTTTTCATCTACAATTAACTTTCAAAAACGACCGCCGATCGATGGAATTTTTTGAGTGCACCTCGACATATTCGTGCATTCTCTTCCCTCCACTCTATTTACCAATATGAAATTCCCATCTCATCTGATGCAACCCTCACGCCGTTAAATTACTTCAGCAATCATAACTGCGAACGCGCTTCATTAAAAGAGAAAACCATTCGTAATACGCATTACCTACAAGAAATTAGTTCACATCAACTAATATTTAATGACCAAAGAAAAGTCTGTCTGCAGGCGTGGATGAACCCATAACCTCTCGCTTTCCGGGCAAGTGCATTATCATTAAGCTACCACTGCGAATTAGTTCATTTTGAAACAATTTGAGGAAAAACTTCTGGCATAATACACATCGCCTATTAGAAAGAAGTACGCTTGTCAAAGAAAACTACATAAAAATTCACTGCGATGCAATAAACTGACAAACGAATATGAGGCGTTCATAAAAGGTATGCACGTAGGTGTGTCTACTTCAACGTTAATACCATATACTTACCTCCCCTTTACTTGCCCCATATTCGATGAAGCTCGATGCACTCACTTTCTTCCAGCATCTACCCTTCAGAACTTAATCAATTTTTACACTTTGGAAGGCAAACTTAATCAACCATCATTTCAACTTCAGCAATGAGTTAAGCAGAACACCATTTTCAAAACAACTGCTTAAAGATGGAATAAACTAACGTCATAATTTTGGGCTCAGGTGCTGGTGGTAATATAGCTGCCATCTCATCACTTCTATGCAGAACGAACTCTTCTGAAAAAAAAAAATAGCGCCTTGAGAATGGCTTTTCCAAATTAGTAGACATAACGAAGAAACAACATAAAATTCCACTAGAATAATGGAAAAATGATGCCCAACCATTGTTCTTCTCGTAAGCAACTTATTGAGACGATGCTTCTAGTGAGCTGAAGTTGTTTATATCTCAGCAAAATTTCATATTTCCCTATATCATTGAGGAAAAAATTGATGAAAAAAAAAAACGACTGAAATATAACAACACTATCGCATAGTAAAAGAAACCCTTTATTCGTTCATTTGAACTTGGAAGAAAAACTGCATAATTTTGTGAAGCTTCAGAAGTGCGCATTTCGAATAATGCCACAGATTTTAAAATTTTCAGTAGCCTGCTTTTCTAAATGCACTAAAATAACAACAAGAGATCAATCATCTTCTATCGATTTAACAACAAAATTAGTCGAGTATAACTCCATATATTTTAGAAAAGTTACTACAACTTTGAATCAGAAACCGAACACCGCTTCTCCACAATTCCCTCAGTGGAGTCTTTTTTCGTTTATTTGAACTTGACGCGTTGAACTAACAAGTTCCCTCGGGAGGCATGAACAGATTTCACAAGAAGCATCATAGGGCAATGGCTATCACAATGGTCACAGCCAAAACGGAGAAAGAACAGAAGATCTGGAGGGTGAGGCGGAATTCCTGCCTGGGAAGCTGTGAAGACTAGTGCGGGAGAATCTTTGCATCCGAAAGTCAGTCACACAACTGCATCCGGGAGATTTACAGTTATCACAAGAACCAATCGGATAAACATTTGCAATATGATGCAATCGGCATCGATTTATATGCATGTACGATAGGTGTGCATGATGCGCAATTATACCTGTCGATAATGTCAACTGTGCTCTAATTCCCCCTTCTTGTCAGAGCAGAATGAGTGATAACAAACATTTCCCTTCCTAAATCCGACTGCGTTATAACACAGAGTTTGGCTAACATTGCAACCCTTTACGAAACAAGAGGACTTACGTTGTGATGAGGGAAGAGGTGGTCGGACCCTGTCGCGTGGTAGCTCCGATTCCTCACCGAAATATTTTGAAGTCACTGGTGTTCCAGTGGAAGTCTCCTCCTTCGCCGACGTGCCACCTCCTGCGTCTTGTGTACGTCGCCTTCTTGGCGAACGTTTCGATGACGACTTTTGCGATACCATTTCTTGAAAAGAACTTAGAAATTTCCAAAATATAATATTTGTTCATTGTACTGCATTTCTTTCATAGGTCAATTCAATAACAGGATTAGCAGAAAGGAGAAGGGTAAGAAGTTCCTCAACCTTCCTGGATATGCGTGAAGGGATGCTTTTTGAAAAAAAAAAGAAAGCAGAGATGCCAGCACCTGAGAAAATTAGCGAATGAAGTGACCGGAAAGCAACGAAACACAAGCGAATACGCATAAAAGAAATCATCGAAGATATCAGCTAAATGCTGCTGTTATAATCTCAGTGGTCCAAATTCATAAAGTGCGCCTACGTTGCAGTGCCTTGAAGATTTCATAGCAAAAATTTTTTTAATCGAAAGGCGCAAAATCACCGGAAGATGTCAAACAAATCGCGATCGGTAGGTGCCCTTTTTTGCCTGCCGTAATGCTAATAGCGCATTGAATTCAACTACAAGATCTAAGGCGAGCCACGGTGGACATTACATTATTTCGCATCCATCATTATACTGTTTCATTCACGTAAGTGTGATGTCACTGCGCGGCATGTGAAGCGCAAGAAAATATCGTGGTCCGCCGAAAATGAGCGCTGCCTTGCGTTCAAGAAGCTGGAACGGCGATCTGCGGATGTCAGAAGACCAGGTCGATGGATGTTCACATGCCTAGTTATTCCGTCGAGAGATGCGTTGAGTAACTCCACACCGCATCAACTTCGTTTGGGCGACCAAACAATACAGCACCTGCAGCATTTGATCTGTCAACGCAGTCATTCACGAAGAATTCCGTGCGTTAAAATCAAAAAGTGTATGCTTTAACTGGCTCTCTGTATCATTAGAATTGTTCCGCACAACAGGATGGATCGAACATCACACCGTAAATGAACGTTAGAAACCGTGGACAACCCGCGACCAGGACGACCGTCATGCCCTTGCATGATTACATCGAGTTGTCGTGTTCGTTCAGTTTTGAAAACGCACTGTATGAGCACTGCGCAGTTGTTTCCATGCTGTCTTTGTCTTTATCTCAGGGCTCTCAGATACCTCAATCGTCGCAGCCGGCTCTGCGAGCTGCTCGTTGAGTACGTCGGACGACAATAGCTCGCAATCTTGTTCCTCCAGCTCCGATATCGTACCCAGAAAAGCCGACGATGACGCCACGATCGCGCACCTAAGCAGTCACTGATATCAACAAATGGTAGTTGATATAGAGACAGAGTCGTCATCACTTACAGATTTAAACACATACTGTAAATATTTCGCGCAATGTGATTATAACGGTACAGTTCCGTTAGGCAATACAGTATTCACAGCGAAGTACTTACTGCGATCCCATTGCGAATAACACCCCACCCGTGAGAACATGCCCCCCTTGGTCCATAACTTTCACTACTGAAGTGGGCAAACTGAGACGATCCCTGCAATCGACAAACGACCATGCCCGAACGCTTGAAGCGAAACAAACCCCAAGCAACGGGACGAAAACAACGACAACAGAAATCGCTTAGCACTATAGTTTTGATGTTCCACCATCGTTCGCTGCGTCATGTGCAGTAAAAAACGGGCTGTTAAATTGCCAGTTTTTTGCTTTTCTCCATTGGGTGTTGGTTATGTAAATGAACCGATACATTTTCCTGCCGCCTTCCCCTTCCATAAGAAGCACGGTCCCTCAGTACGGGTATATCAAAGCCACTCGAACCTCCCATCCTCGACCATTGCTTCCCCCTTAACGCGACCGTCCTCTCATCTTCGTTATGGACAAGCAAATCGCGCAATTTTTGCGTTCATACACCTTACACAGCAACCTTAAGTCATACGAACGAAGCATAAATGGATGCCAAATATTGCAGGGCTTCACCACCACACAGTCTTAAACGTTCGTTCATTATTTGATTAAACCGTTTACTTATCTCTTAGAAAGAATTGAAGCGCCTATCGTGAAGGATGATCAGCTTCAAACTCATAACTTTCAGTTACATACAGTCACCCTTCTTTGCCGCACTTTATACTTCCTCTGCATAACTTGTCTGGAAGATGTGTAGATCATCGGTAGTCCACTCTGTGATCGCCGACCTTGGGGACCGCGAAAGCCTCGGGGACAGGACTTTCGGAGCCTCGAACTCTATCCCACGGCCCCAACTATCCTTTGTAAATTCGGGGCACCCGTTCTCCTCAAGGAGTCCCTGGAGTTCGACGGAGGCCCAATCCAGGTTGCAGCAGCCGGTTCTCCAAAGCACTCGAGCTCCATATCAGGTTAATTTCACCAGAATGCAGCCGATGGTGGGGTTCTCCGATTTCCCTCAACCACATTCCAGCACCGATCGTACATGTATACGACGACAGCTCTACTTCCTTTCCAATGAAGCGTATTTCGAACGTAGCTTAGTCCAACACTGTAGTAGAGAGTAAGGACAGCGCCGACCGAAAAAGTCCCGTCGCACGTTAGTTACGAACACCTAGTGTGGCTCAATCCACAGCGCTCAATGATATAACATCGTTCTTATCTCCTAGCTCCGCAGATACCTTAATCGTCAACAGTATTTCTTGCCTTGTTTACTGTTTTGAATAGTGGCTGTAATATCGCTTTTGAACTCTTCAAGTGCAGTCTCATGTGAAGAAAACTGCTTCAATGTTTCAGCTGACAACTGCTTACATGGCTGAAATAACCACTTACAATTCGAGACATACACTCTTTACAGGTTATATGGTTCGCTGAGATCGCATCCAAAAATATCAGAATTGTACCCATCCTTCGGTATCGATCGATAATACATCGATCGGAATGGCTTTTATTTAAAAAATGTGATATCCATTGAACCCTATTGACTTGCTGAGTCAACCAATGTAAGCGCGAACAATGCTCTGTACTTGCACAACGGACCAAACAATAGTTCTATGACAAGTCCATGTAAAATATTTAATGCCACATCATTCAACTGATAGCAAATAAAAATCGCAACCTGCACAAAAAAGAATAGATACCTGGGAAATAGACATTCCCCGTAAATTTGCTAGCACTCAGCTGGCTTCCTGTTGGACTGAGCTACCGAAACGGTACAATCGAGGCTTGGTAAGTTCATTAAACAAGACAATAATGCAACATGGCCATTCTTCGCGATGGTGTCCCCTCAGTTTGTGAATAAAGAAATCAGGCTTAACGCACGACGTTTCGAAGCACACTTCGATGGAGATTTTTTTAAGGAACGGTGATCCAAATATGAAAAAATGAGTAGGAAGAGTTTCTGAAGGTGGACCTGGTACTGCAGAATAAGAGCTCTTCAGAACGACATGTTATCACTGTTATTGAAGGGCAACGAAACACTAACAGTGCGGCAGTCTAGGATATCAGTACCAGTATACCAAGTTAATGGCATCAATACTACAGTTTCATAATAAAGCTCAGAAAAAAAAAACCTTTCAAGAACTAAACAGTGGAAAAAAGCCACCCCCAAATGACACTTTTCTGCTGGGATACACCATGTGAACCTTTCTTCACGCTAATGATACTCGTCCACCGTTCACAACTGTAAAAGGCAATGCATCTCAAAAAAAAAAAGACGCAACAATCTTTAATCCCTTCCAACTGCTAAACACTCTTTCAAGTTCCGCAAAAACTCCCTCCCCACTGTAAAAAAAATGACACGAAGCAACTGAATGAGTGAATGAGGCATACAATTCAACAGAATTCTCCTGCTGTCACAAATAATGACAAGCAATACCTAACAAGCCGACTGAACGAGTTTGTTAGAGACCGCCTACAGGCTCAATCCCCCTTTATCCATTTCACATTCCTTTCCAATTATTTAGGTGAAGAGATCCTCTACACAAATACTGCGCGAAGCTTAACTGGAAAATTTTTAAAACAAATTAAAAAAAGTTTTTTTGAGACTCCCCAAAAAAGTCGTCGAAAAAAGAAAGATGAAACTACAACATTTTAGTAATACAATTAAAAGAAATCCATAACAGCAAGGCAAAGATTGATCTTCTTGACGAGGTAGGGACGGCGCCACTAACATAAAGGAATTCCGCTCCCAAATAAACCTGAGGCTTCATCAGTCAGTATTCTCTCAACAACCAAAAAAAAGCACTCTACCCTGTGATAGCAAAGACTGTCCTTTACACTTCGGTATAATTCTGAAAAGGATTCAACGCCACAGTGAACGATATTCATCCACTTAAATAAGCTGATATTCACAATAATACAATCAATACAATGACTCGACAAAGACAAAAAAATTGATCGCAAAATCCAAAACATATATATTAAACAGCACTACATACCATAAAAATATGAACTGTCCCTTCTCGTATACTCCCCTTCTTCCCCTCAGAGAACTCCACAATATCACACTTGTGCGTAATTTGGTTTAACGGAGCAATCAAAAAACGGATCAAACTTTTAGCGCTGGAAGTCGACATTTCGAGCAAAATTATCATAGTTGAAAACTTAGGAAACAAGCTGAGATCGTCACTCAAATGATGTCATCTTGGAAGAGGTCCGTAAGAGATTCACCCTGATTCAGGTTGAATATGTAGTCGCGTTCTGATGGTGGTGGACTCAACCTCCGCAGAACTTCCTGTACCTCTGAAAATAAAAAATCGAAACCAATATCGCCAGAAACTTGCAAATATTTTATCAAATAACAAAACTCTCATTGAACTCGTATCAAATCTTCATCATTTCGACTCAACAACTTCGATAAGAACATAAAATCTTACAGCTGCTGATTCATAAAATCCCAGATAACTTTCACTGCATACTCGTGTATACGAATCACTCACCCGTCACATCTGACCAGCATTCTCCTGATCCGTTGTTCGCCTAACTGTCAGGCCAAATGATAATCATTGTGCTCACTGACGAACAGCATGGTGCTACTTAGTTTCCTTATAATATAATGACCAATAATGATCAAACTTCTGATAATGACCAACCCCTGCTACGCCCTGTGGAAAGTGCAATTCTTTAAACATTAAACATTAAACAGCAGTGAAGAATCTCAACTGCGCAATTCCAGTCTCTAAAGTAGAGTCGCCGTATTGGATGAGTTGCGATGTTCTCTTATTAAATCTTGCTTCAACTCCCTCTCCCTAAAATTAATTTCGACACGTTAAACTATGACCCCTCAAAATTTCAGTCAAAGTAATCAGAGGACACCTACGATCTATTGAATTCCACTGAAATTAAGTTGAACAAATAAAAAACGAAGCTATCTCCTGCTAGCGAGAATTCAAGGACTGGCCAGTGGTCGGATGAAAAACACGCTGTCAGGTATGCTTAGCTGAGAAGGTAACAGTGTATGCTTCACTCACAATCAATTTTACTTCTTCAGACAACTATCACAGAAGTTCATGTAACGTCCTTTGCACGCTTTTCGACAGACGTTCAACAGCGCTGTAATTCTCGATGAAAGGATCATATTGGGGGAGTTGGGTAGAGGGGAAGGAAGAGAGAAGACCACTACAGTATCAGCGACCCCCTCTAGAAAAAACACGCCTCAGGCATACCTTGACTGAAGGTGAGACTCTTCTGCGAACTGTTAAATGTCTGTTGCTCAAGGACCAGTCGGCTATCACCTTCTGGAAATTTTTTTAATGCGCTCGGTGGCAAAACTTTCGCAGGCCAAAAAAATAAAGTACTGACAGCTCACACTGGTTTACATCATAAAGAAATATGATGGGAAATGGCTACACCAAGCACCAAAGAAAATCACGCCGTAAATATGGCTATTTACAGAAGTGCAAGAAGGAAGATACGTGAAAACCATGGAATACTTTGAAATGCAGTGCAACTATGCAACAATAATTTCTGAAATATTATACAGGCAAAGATCTGTTTGTCTATTAACAGATACCCAATGGGCAAAAATGGCATCCCTTAATCTTACTGGCGTTTTATTCGAAGCACTCCTCAGCGCTCTTCCGCGGATTAAAAAAATCGGAAATCACGACTTAAGTCACTCGGTATTATACCATGCTTCCATCTTTGAACTTGGCACAACCAACCGTCACTTAATCAGAAATGTGGGTTGAACGCGATTAAGCCGGAAATAAAAGCGGCTTACGTGATGGGAAACGTGGTAATAATACATTCGGATCGTTAACTTCTTCCTCAGGCCGTCTTTTCTTTATTATTCCCTCGTCATCTTCATCTTCGAGTATTTGCCCTGGCTCGTCACCAACTGTCCCATACGCACTCCTTTGAAACGGCTACAAGAATTTATGAGAAAGCTACAAGAATTCAGAACTAATACGCTACTTTCTCAAGTTTTTATTCAACTAAGGGTGATATGTGGGTGCTGAGGCATGAAAAATGAAACGAATCGTTTTTCATACGTAAAAACGTCAGAGACAATTAAAGGAAAGGCCTATACAAAAAACCATCACTTCGTAATCCACAGCTTAGAAAGCAAGTATGAGCCTAAAAAAGCATCGAATTTTCCACCTAGCGATGAATACTTCAATTTGTGCACAGATAACAACTCATAATTCTCAAACTTTCATAAAACCATACGTCGTTCTTAAAATATTGTCATCGGAAATTTCTTCTCTTCTCTCATCATTTCTTTCTAACTTGAAGTTCGAAAACTTTTATACCATTATGAGTAGCATCAAAGAGGAACAAATAACTTTACCTGGAATCTGCTTGTAATATGACTGTATTGCGAGCGAAGTTTTTCGTCTTTATTCGCAAGGACAACTGTTGCTGGTCCACATGGACTCCTCAGATGCATCTGATATCGCAAATCCATATCGCGCAACTGAAATTCCTCTTTAAAAGGCTTCTAATTCTTTATCCATACAATACAATATTTAGAAAAAAACACAAATTGTTGTGTTATAAGCAGCATCAATCACGCTCTATCATCTATCAACACCACTCCTATCATATCACTTGAAAATTTTTGAAAACTTAATCGCAATTGTTGTGGCAAAATCGCAAAAACTTAGCTGCATACATTTGTATGATTCGCGAGATGAGTTTCCAGAGAAATGTTGTATCGCTAATTACTTCTCCGAAAGAAAAATTTGTTCAGGCCTCATTTTGGCCCCAGGTTACCCAAGCAACTGCTCTTCACTCTGCTGAACTAAGTCCTATCGCAACTTCAACGCAGATCGTTTCTGCAAATCGTTCAGCGCGCTGTTTCTAATAGGACACAAAATAAATTTAAGAGACCTTCTTTTGATACTTATGTCATCAATACTTAACTATTCCGTGCTTGGGTTCTAGCTACTTCACATAACTCACTGCCCTCTCCACGACTCACACCTTTCATCTCTCTACTGCTTTTTAGTTGAGTACATTTCTAGGTAAATATGCGCTCTATTTGCGCTTGCGGATTCCTTGCCAGAGGCCAATTCAGGCCACTGAGAAAAGCTGCTGATCTCGTAGTTAAATTTACTTCAACAGCAGCAGCAGCAGCAAAAAAAAAAAAAAAAAAAAAAAAACTCCAAAGAGTCAATGCGATTGCAGAAAACTTGATAAAGAAATGAATAACCTTTGCAGAATGCTTCACCTCTACGCACGTTCCTGGTGGAGCTTGTATTACGAGAATTGTACTCTCCGGAAATACTTCCATTAGATCATCCTGCGTTGAATAGGCCAACTTCTGATTGAGATGATATTCGCTCACATTCCTGATGCTCTTTAATAAAACAATTTCACTAAATTAAATTATTGTTCATCTCATAATAACCATTGTTTCTTCGCATTTAATAAAAATTTAGTACCAATTTACTGAATTTTGTTACATCTTATTTATGCCATCTCTATGACTGACACTTATTCAGAACGTCGTCTGTATTTGACGAAGTTATCTAGTAACCTCGTCGTAGTTTCTTTCCTCTTTTACAAGTTCCACTTGAAATTTTATTTCGATACGAGATCCATTTACAAGAAAAGAAACCCAAACCGTGTTGCACTATTAGTGATAAAAATAAGGGCGAATTGGGCGACTAATATAATCAATAGCAGCCAGTAAAATTTTGTTTTCGTTTGCTTTTACTGCACTGAAAAGAAATAAAAAATTAAAACATCATAAAAGCTATTATATACCTGCCTCAACCACTTAAGGTGAGTATCTAAAAGACGCTCTTCCCTTTCTTGCTCGGTTAGTTCCAATTTCAGTTTGAAGAGACGTTCTTCTTCTTCAGGTTTAAGCTCCTTTACTCCAGGCTTACGTAATTCGCCTCCCCTGTAAGTTCTGTTCCATTATCCACGACTAATTTCTTATAAAGGTTTATATTTCTCTTACCTACTATATTTTTAAAAAATTGGACGAGTAAATAGAAGTAAAAGATTGAAAGAATTCCACCCACCTTGACGAAATGATGCCACAATTAATTTCAAGTTATAACTGGTCAAAGAAACGAAAAATGAAGTATTGAAGTTCGACTTCTTACACTGTCAACAAACACTAAAAAATCGAAACAATCCTTACATTTACGGAACAATACTACGACAACCGGAAATGGCACTTACAGAATACGACAAAAAAAGAACTCACTTCCACTGAATAATATTTTTCGATTTCTTCTCAATCAATCCAACACCTTCGAGTACATTTGTTATATCGTAGATGCGTCTCTTTTGCCTCACATTTAAGTCTTCTGCAGCCTATAAAAAAATCAAACAAATAATAATTTTATGCCAATAAAACGCAGATGGATGGGAAACTAACAATTCCCCGCAAATCAACCCGCGCAATATAACACCAATGCAACTAAAAGACTCGTGTAATAAATATTCATTATATGCATCCATGTAAGAAATCTGTGAAAAAGTTAACACATAGTGTTAGGAAGAAATTGAACTCAATCCTCACTATATATACACATGTATATATATAAGTTCCATATACATACATGTATATATGTATGTATAGTGAACTTATAAATGTATATATATAGTGTATATACATGTACTCACTATATATATATATATATATATATATATATATATATATATATATATATATATATATATATATATATGTAATAAAAAGCAGACTTGTGACCCAGGAACTCAGAGTCATCATGGTTTGCGTTGTATAGTTTGCGTATATATATATATATATATATATATATATATATATATATATATATATATATATATATATATATATATACTGTTTGAAGATGCAAACAAGTTATCAATTGAAACAACGCAGCCAATTTGGATAGAAGGAATAAATGAATGAAAGCGGAGCCGGTTGAATTTCCCAAAACAGCGTATTAAGTTCGAGCTAGCTTACAGTCACCTTTCAAAGGCCTATCGGCTACTATATAACGAAGTTACACTAATTTAATTCTTCTTGCTAAGTAGTGATGCGAAGATTACAGCCGCAGCATATGAGTTGAAGTTTAGATAACGGACGCTACGGTGCTGATGAGATTTCCGACTTGCCCCAGCTGTCTTCTCATTGCTAGTATGAACTGCAGTTTCGCCAAATACGACTAAGTACGGCCGAAAACATGCCGCTGATCGCCACTAAGGGAAGCCTCATACCTCAAAAAAAAAAAAAAAAAACGCTAAACGTGTCCAGCTGCTGCGTTTCCCTTTCCTCTCCTCCTCTCCCCCCCCCCCCCTCCCTCTCCAGCATGCGACAGAAAGTAGTGAGCAAACTGTTATGCAAGTTGAATGTTTCAAAGACTAATAATAAAAAAGCTTTTATAAAAGAAGGGAGCCCTGCTTAACGGTCTTGGTTCTTTTAGCATCACAAATCATAATGCTCCTAATCCCTTCATCTAACGTAGGTTCTTGCTTTCTGAGTATTTCTTCCTAAACACCGACTACCGATGCGACTTTGAAGTTGTTTATGTGATGACCAAAACAGTTAGTTCACAGAAGAGCATAAGGACGGTAGTGCTTGATCTCACAACTAGCCGTCACTCTCTCGCTTCAAACTATTGTGCACCTGCACGCTTCAACGGAATAATTTATGGTGAGGCTAATCCAGTGACTTCAATATCACTCGAATAGGATGAAAAGCAACAAGTCAGCGGTTCTTACGAATTATCGATACTGCATGTCTGTAGCTATATATTTTGCGGAATATTTCCGTGTGTTATGAAATGTAGTTATATTCACTAAAATATTACGAAACATATAAGAGTAACGTTGAATGCGGTAGATGGCAGCTTCTCCACACAAATTTCAGCGTGTTGTGATCTGTGGAGATTGTGAATTTTTGCTCAGCAAGGAGAAGTAAAGCTCTATTAAGTTTTTTCCGGAGAGGAAACCAACCGTGTTTAGATCAACGATACCACTTCGTGCTGTTTGCAGTAATCGAAGAAACCTCTGTGTTAACAGGCCAAGCGATTTTTCGGCACGCGAACCGATCATCGGTCTTGAGTCATCATCGCCGATTTCTTCCTCCTCCTCATCGATTTCATCCCCCACACCGAAACTTCTCATTTCATTATCGTCCTCTTCTAGGAGTATTTCGTCCATCATATGATTTTGACCATTCGCCGAATCGTTTCGAGTAACCATTTCATGAGTCCTTAATCAAAAGAGTCAGGGAAATAGCAAGCTTATGACATACTATCTTTTTACAATATGGTTTATATTCGCAATTCAGAAAAGCACTCATCTTCTACGAATTGGTGACTTCCGTTGCTTTTCACAGGATAAACGGCCACCCTGTAGACGTAGTCACTAGAAAACAGCAAAGTGCAACCATTAAATCGTGCATGGTTTGAATTTCCAGAGTTAGGATGTGGAATTACGATATAAACCTAGCGAGATCTGCATCATTACTGCTACGAGCGACAAGTGAAGTGTGCTTGAAAGTTGTTTAAATGACTGTCAACATATATAAAGGAAGAGTCTAACAGAAGCGCAATTGGAAGTACACCGCTGCCCTCTCCAGTAAATTGCACTTTTTCCCTTTTTTTGGTGTTTTAGACCATATTTGTGGCTTTCTAGCATGACCCGTTGCTTACTCAATCATATTCAATCATTAATAATTGGCTACTTTTTTTCCCTTCTACATCTTATGCACTTTGAATTGGCGTCTGTTATGAGGTGGTTATAAGATAAAGCATTGTAGGATTTTATAGATGTATTTGGATGTCCAATCGTCGAGATGAAAATGAAAGTTTTTAATTGAAAGCAATGCTATTTTCAACATATCTCTAGACAAAAGCACTCCATGATGGAGTTTGGTGGTGGTGTTAATAGTTGATTTCACCTGGACGATAGGTTCACCTCAGATATTCTAGAAACACTTATGCTAATGACAGCAACAAAACTTTGTATCTACCCTCCCACTTCAACTCATTATATAAAGGTGTGTATCTACTATGAACGTTGAACAATCATAATATATCACAGTTACAACAGAACAGGACGGCTGCACATGTTTGTGGAGTGAAATGGTAGAAATACCGGAACTTGGGAGCAAACAATGCTTCCCTCACCTCCAAAACTCAGGTCACGTTTCTCGTGCTTTCAGTTAATCGCAGTAAATCAGTCGATGAAGTAACTGACATCGGTCTCTTGGAGAATCGAGTTCGTCATATAGCTAGGTGCAGAATCCACCAATCCACAATGTATAAACGACACTCACAATTCCCAACGATGGCACTTGAAGTTCCCGACCTCATGACCTCACCTATCAACGAGAAGAGAGAATCCAAAGAGAACGAACCTTAGCCGCACATCGAAATTCGCGTTGCCGCCAAAGAATTCACATAAATAATTGCGGGAAGAAAAGTTCAAATTTTCAACTTTCCGCCGTACGCGACGCAAGACGTTCGCAACGATGAGATTCGAATTTGCTATAAGCATTCGTTGTCCCGCAACGAATGAAAGCAGTCTTTTTTCAAAATGTTACGCTTTAACAGCTCTTTTGTGATATTGTAGATCCGTTGAATGAACAAAATGTGGGATGTGTGCAAAGAAGGTGACGTGATTTCCGGTACGGTAAGAATTTCCCAACTGGTTCAGCGTTGTTTGAATGGAGTTGGTTAAATTTGCATTCGGTTCAGGTCGTAACCGCGAATGCGATCGGATCCCGATCTAAATGGTCATCGTGAGGAGATGGGCTGAACCTGGTCCAGATCGGCAAAAAGCAGCTGCCTAACCGTCACTTAGTTTAACTTATATCTGAGTGCACATGAGTTTAATTTGGTCCCAGTTTAGGGGTTACGACCATTGGAAGATTTAAACTAAGCCCCTTCAAATATGTGCCCTATCACAAGATTACCTTCTCCATGACGAAGCGCATTGCACTCTACAAAGCTTCGTTTAGTTAAGTTCCCACAAAAAGCTCCTATCCCACAACGACAAGAAATATTTAGTTGAACTGGAGCTTTGAGCTTCTCATCCATCATTCGGGATTCCGGCTTCTCACCTGACAGGGGCATTCGAATCCAATGAAGTTACCAGGAAGAAGAGTGTTTCTTGTACTACAACCACATCCTTGTATCCCTTCATGCTTCGCGTTCTGTTGATCGTGAAGGACAATGTTTGCGTGCCGAAATCGTTAGGTTTCAGAGATAATTTGACACCTATAATTTATAGCATGTGTCATTGATACCAGACAACATATCTGAAGATATTTATAATATATAAATTGAAATAGTTTTTAAAACTAGAGATACAATGGAAATTTTTTGTATTTTAGTAATACATCGATGAAAATATTTTCAGCAAAAATTCTTTACGAACAAACTTGGAAGTAAAGATGATCTCATATGAAAATTCTAGATTTGTTTAAGTGCTAAGGAAATCACTTAAGTTGATATATGAATAATGGGACATCACAATGTATCATTGACGGATCTCTATGTAAATAGGTGAAGGTCAATGACTGTGAAATTAATGAGATAAATCGTCAAAATACTACGATGCACTAGCAATTATGCAAGTAAATACGCATAGTACAGCGGCAAGATATTCACTTCAGCTCGAATTATATATTTTTCATAATCATGGACGACACCTGTTGTTATTGATCTACTTTGATCGCTATTTTACTGTCATTTCATTAGTACCGTTACGCTCCTTCCAAAACTATTACTCCATTTACAGCTTCCGGAAAGAGAAACGATACATCTCTTGAGGGAACGGTATACGGCGCTGAGCAGCCTCGATCCGGCTGTTCACCTTTTTTAATTCCTCCACCTGTCTATCGTAGGCGATTTCTATCTGCACGATGAAATTAGCCAGGAGGTGTGCATTGTCCCCAATCGGCTTACCTGTAAAATATATGTTCGGCGAAATGACTTTGACGCTGAAATGATAAGAACATGAGAAATCAGTTTCAAGCCGATGTTTAAACTCAACTAAACATATAATATGATTTAAAAACTTTTATTTTATTGTGCTGATTCGAGGTTTAAAAAAAACATAAAATTCATTATTATGCTGAAATATACTCAATTTGCTCCAAATTGATACTCAAAGATTTCACTAAAATTGTAGTGCGAACAGTGCTTTGCATATTTACTTCAAGAAATGAATATTTTTCGAGGTGAAATTTTTCAATTGTTCAAAAAATATCTAAATGCTTACCGTCATAGTAGATCAATGTATGAGGAGTATCACAGAAAGTATTTCGATGGAATTAAATGAAAAGTTTGAAATAAATTATTTGTTGAAGAGAATAAATCTTTAAAAAAAAATAAGTGTATTTATAATGGTAATAAATGGAAAAATCATTTTAAGGAAATAGAGAAATTTACACAAAATTTGTGTAAAATATTAAAGTTGACTCGAAAATGAAGAGAAGCTAAATGAGGGAAATAGAGGAAGCTGGTCGGCTCATCTCGAAAATGACGATTAAATTAACGCTGTTTTAGATTCGTGCTCTATCATCGCGGTATCACAAAAGTTTCTATTAGTTGCTACCAAAATGTCATTAAAGCTTGTGTCGAAGAACCGCAAAGGACAGAGCAACGGTCATCGAAATCTGTCTTCAATTCAAGAGGGGTTTATCAATGGTAAACGATGTGCATAAGGAAGAATTATGTATTGTTGCAGGATAACTGGATAAAATTACAAAGCGATTCAATATGATATGCCATTAATTGAATAATGACTGAATTAACTGCGAAGGATTACTCCTAACTCTTATTTCAGCGAGCAAACAACGAATTTTTTGAGTCCAATCTGATTTAAAAAATGGAACCTATACCTGATAGGGCCTAAGAATCAGGGGATTTATCTATTTATTTATTTATTCATTCGTTTATTTATTCATTTATCTATTTATCTATTCAACGTCTCATGTAGGCAGTAATATTAATAATTTATGTGAGAAGCATGAAGTGCTTACAGGTGAGCAACCAACCTAAATGGAAGGAAAGTGTAAACGCACAAGCAGTGGCTAGCGTACAAATTGCACGAAGATTCAAAACCTATATATATATATATATATATATATATATATATATATATATATATATATATATATATATATATATATATATATATATATATATATATATATATATATATATATATATATATATATATATATATATATATATATATATATATATATATATATATATATATATATATATATATATATATATATATATATATATGAATAACTACAAATATCTAAGATAAAAGTTGCTTACTTATTACTCGAATTAGTTAGTTAGTAAAGCAACTGTGGTAACAAGTAATCATGGTAGTATAGGTTGTCCCATGGACGATTTCTGTCTTATTTTACGTTATCAACCAAATTTTTAGATTTAGTAGATAACAGAGAGCTTAATTTGCATATCACAATTCAGATTGGTCTGCGAGATGCCAAGTAAGGTTTTTCAAAATGTTTTTGGTGGATATTTCAAGTACCCATGGCTCTGCCATATATCGTTTTGAACACAACCCCTATGGCAAATCTTTTTCTCCCTCTTTGTGTCTCTTTCTCTCTCCCTCCGTTTTTCTCATGGTCCTTTCTTCCTCACCTTCTGTCATTTTTCTTTCTCTCCCTTCTTTTGTCTTGATGTTCAATTTTAGATTCGAAGACGTTCCGAATGGTCGGATTGTTTGTAGCGAGGCATTCGTTAACCCATATTCATGTTGCTTGTCGCTCATTATTGACGGGTCGATAAATGTGCAAATAATTAGAATTTTGCATTTGTCGAATACGTTCTCCTAAATGTCACTTTCACTTTCATTGTTATTGAATTGTTGGACGCATTTGTTAATTATCTTATGAGAACGTTGAATGTAATACATAAATGTAGAAAATTTTGTGCAACCGATTCAGATATATCGCTATTTTATTTTCCGAGAAGATTATGTTGAAATACTCATTAATGAGGTTGTATGTGTTTTTGGTGTTTCATTGAGTTGAATGCAACGCTAATTGCATTCAGCTAAGGTCATCTCTTCACTAATTACACCTTTTCTTTCCAAATTCAACGTTTCATTCAATCCAACCTATATACTTCATTGTTGCTGCTTATATTGATGGTATATAGTAGCTTCATCGTTACTGCTATATACATATACACGTTGAAGCACATCAAAGATTACATAGCCTTTACCTCGAGTGGTTAAGTTTCAGAGTTCACAAAGAGCTCTGAGAAAATGAGTGCTAAAGCAGCTCAAATCCTTATGTAATAAGGTTTCCAGAAAAAAAAAAAAGAAAACGCGAAAAATGAGAAGACGAATCGTCATTTTCGCAAATAGTCAATAGGGGAAAAAAACTTCAACAAACAAAGAACACATAGGCTTTCAAGTAATCTCATAAATTTGACCAAAATTTTCGTTTTTTTTAAAGGTTTATGAGATCAAAGAAGTCATATTTTATAATGTATATGTTCTGTTATATCAAAATCTGCAAATTAAGACTGAAAAACACTTCGAGAAAATTAATGAATATGTTGATGGCGAGTATATGGAATAATTTTACTCAGCTTTCATTGCATTCTTTGAGATATTATTTTTCTCTCATTCATTTCGTATCTTCCAATTGAATTTAGATGGAATGAAGTTATCGCTTTCTTACGATTTAATACATCTTTGAGAACTTGACTTGCAAAAATACATGGTGACGTTTATAGGTACATAGCTATTTGCTTGTATGTGCGTGTCAATACATCAGTCATTCGGATTATTGTCTACTTTCTTCCATTCATACGTAAAAAGGTCATCGATATGATGTCAAATCTGTACCATCACTACATAAGATATTTGTCTGCAGCTATGTATTCAAATAACGAACCAATAAAAAATGGAATTAATTTAGGAAAAAAAAGCTACAAACATTTAAATGTGGATAAAATTTTGAGGTTTTTTACGCCGATCGTTTCTTTACTATACATAAATATTTATATATTTTTTAAATTTGTATGGAGGTTGAATAATGTGAAGGTAAATTCCGTGTACAAAATATGACTCTCTTGGAAGATTTGCATAGGTGGTGAGATCTACTAGAATATTAAAAAAGTACTTCAGATGTCTTACTGCATGTTCATATTTCATGGTAGTGGTTTGTTTGCTAAGCAAATCGTTAAAGCAAATATTGTTCCATCAACTTGCTATGTTTTCCCACTCATTAATATACTTCAATGTTGTTTTTACCTCTCGGAAATATCCATATGAATTGTTGAAGTTGATAGCGAAATAATGAAAGGCGTTCAAAGATCATTCGAGTTCAAAGATCAACTCTGACAGATTTCCGCTATAATAATTCACTAAAACTAAACATTTTTTTTTTCACAAGCCGAGTTTGCACTTTCTGTTTGAATTAAATCCAACAAAATAGTTTACTGAAGAAAATTTCTAGGCCTTTTATTTCTAGGCCATTCTAGTTAATTTAACGTGCGCTATTATTGAATTTTCTTTTTTAGAATCGTATTTCTAGGCCATTAAAATTCTACGCTTTATTCAAATTAGAATAATAGACTATTTGAAAAATGGCCAAGTTAATATTGTTGATGACAATGGCCAAAAGAAATAGCAGGCGTAAAGCGGAAGATGACAATTTTTGGCTGCATAATGAGATATCATCGCCTGCTCTATCTGTCCTAAAACAATACATGCGATGAAATGAGTAAAGAATAGAAGAAAAACTGCATATGAAAATGATTGCATTGAATTAAATATTGAAATGAAAGAGATGAAGCATTCAATGTACATTGCAAACCGCTATTAAAAAGTGTTTTATTTTCATTAAGCATCAATGATGAGCATTCGCAGAATATTGCTGCCACTCTACTTTTTCCTGAAATAAACTCTAAAATATTTCGATAAAGATTTAAGGCATTAATACTAGTTGATTGTCTGGTAAAGAAGGTTTTTTTTTAAAAAGTGTGAGAACATCACTTTCAATATACTCAATTTGTGTTTAAATAGCTTTCAATAGTGGGTATAAATTTTGTTTTTTGCATTTGTATTCGAATGAATCAAATGCAAAAGAGTGCAGATCTTTGTTCCTATAGTAAATCTATTCAACTCTTTAGAGGTTTCTTTTTGCAAATTTTTGCTAAATCCATTCGACTTTTTTTTTCAGCAATTTTTGTGATATAACGATTACAATTAACACAAGCCGTATTCTCGGTTGAGATAACACAAACCTATGCTATAGTTTTGATAAGAAATTCAATATTTCATGACGAAAACATTCGAATATCAAATTAATAGCATTCCTCTCTTTTCTAGTTATGTGAAGGCAGTGAAAATTGCAAGAGAGCTCTAACTCAGTGTCACTTTCTAATTGATAGTGTGGATAACTTCAATGAAAAGGCTTGTTTTGAAAAAAAAATCAAAATTCGAGAAAAAAGACAAATGTTAAAATTTTTTTACTATTTAGAAAAGAGTAAACCAGTGAATTACTTATGATAGTCGAAGGTTGAATTTTTCGATATCTACAACTGTGTCACAATCATTTACCAATTATTTTGTATCGTTCATCTATAGAACACTTAAAAATGCACAAATTTATACGCTCTAGAAGATTTTTCATACGCCAAGAGAGAAAATGAAAAGAAAGGGTCGAAATCATTTATGTGCGAATAGAATGAGAGATAATCCTTCGAGGAAATCTTTTCGAATACCTTCAAGAAGGATAGAGACTTTCGAGTGCGAAAAAATGATATGCATCGTCAATCAAGAAAGGCATAGCAGCGTTCGCCATTTTCAAGAAATGTGCTATGCTCGTTCGCACTTTCCTGCCCTCTTATATTCAAGAAAAGTCCTCCTGTGTGATGTTTTCGAGCATACTTACTAAGATAGCGTCATATAACGAACTATATACTCTACTAATAGGTAATATTTGCTATTGTTAAGCTAGCTTATTTCTAAGAATTCGCTTTTTTTAGACGTTAGACCAAATAGACTTTCGCTATTTTATTCAAAACGTTTCAGATTCTAGATAAGTTGAAACTTTTAAGATACTAATTTTTAGTTCAAGGATTTTAGTCTCAGAAATACCTACTACTGGTATTGAGGGGCTAGAAAGGCAGCTAATAGATCATGCTGAAATTAGGTGTCTCAGAAAGTATCGAAGCCTTTCACCTGTCCTGGAACGACATGAATAAGAGAATGATCACGATAGCTTTAAGAGCTTCTGATGAACGAGAAAATGCTTAACTGGTTTCCGTTGATGTCTCTTGATTCGATGAGGCCTAACCACCATGATGAAAACATTCGCTTATCTCAATGCTCATAGAGATATCATTAGGATTAGAGATCAGTAAATGTTTGAAGAAAATTACTTCAACTCTTGCTTTTGTTTATCAAACAAATACAACTACAATTAGAAGCGTATTATTTCAAGTATTAATGAACGTATTATTTAGTGCCAATTTTAATCTTTGCTCCTTGAAATCAGCTCGGTAATGATGTCACTGATAAGTTGATTAAAAAACTCCCTATTCTGTTATGTTTAACAAAGGAAATGCATTTTTTTTTCATCACTAAATTGAAGCCATTTATGAAGTTATCAAATGAAGTTGAAATTTTCCTAAGTAGTAAAATGGCTTGAAGATTATTTAAGAGACAAACCGAAACTAATTGAAGTCCATCAGTGATGGTCGTGCTGTGTATAAATATATTCAAATTTATCGCATTAAGATGCTAAATAAAACAAAGCGCATATTTTCAACTATAATATATCGATCGCTACATCATGTTCGATGATCTTTTATTGCACCTTTAGAACACTATAAGCTATAGCTATATTAGCATCTGTTTTTTGTGAATGGCGTTTTGTAAAATGAAATTGGAACAAAGTTAGAAGAGATGTTGTTGCCTCGATAGGACGAGATGGAAATGACCATTATGTTCGACCCTAATTAAAAGTTTCACCGCTTCATTGCAAACGACACTTTCTTAAGCTCCTTATGTTATACAAATGATGATAAAGCCGGTTGTACAATAATTCGACTTGAATCAGCCCATTGAGGCGTTCATCCTATTGTTGATGATTGTTTAGGATGTATCACTCAGTTTCGGCTGATTATTAATGTTGTAAGATGCGAACCAATTAGTGGTGTTCTTTGCGAATTGGAAGCTGCAGCCAATGTATTCTTTACTTTATTTTCACTTATTTAAACGAATAACGCAAAAATATTATTAAACAATCGGTTTGGTAAATGTTCTTAATGGAGCGTTTTCATAGTTATGCTACTGGGATAATCCGATTAGAGAGGCACCGACTGAAGCAGAAGGTTTAACGCAAAATAACGCCTGAGGCCAAAAAATTTGCCATGTCGCTATCTCATCCTCAATTATGCATATCTATGTTTATCCTTTGAAATTATGTAAATCCTTTATGCAAACATGCTGTTAGGTGGAATGTTGAATTCGTATTGCAGTGTTCAATGCTGAATATATCCGAGTGCTTTCTACTATATATACTACATAGCAAATAAAGTAGAATACATCATAGCTCAGACTACACCTGACATCACCATCAGCTATTGTGCGTTTTTCGCAGAAAGAGCGTTTTTATCGAAGGATTCATTCTACCTGTCCCAAAAAGAAAGCTCCATTGGTTTATAACTTTGTTTGTTTGTGAGAAGACTTTCGAGTGTATATTAATTTGTTTCTTATTTATTTCTTCATCGTGGCGCTAAAAAATTGTTCTTCAATTTTCAAAAAGAAACAAATATATAACATCGTACTGAAATTCATTCGAACGCAACAACTGATGCTTCTTATGCAGTTTTAGCGTTGCTGAAAATCACTGCTAACATAGTTACGATTACGATTTCAACGCGTACTTATGTGTTAACCCATCATTTTATATATATATATATATATATATATATATATATATATATATATATATATATATATATATATATATATATATATATATATATATATATATATATATATATATATATATATATATATATATATATATATATATATATATATATATATATATATATATATATATATATATATATATATATATATATATATATATATATATATATATATATATATATATATATATATATATAAATATCATCAACCTACATGACTTATGTGAATATTTTTGGAAATATTTGAAATACTTGGAATCGTCAGAAGGCCCTATTTACTTCATGAAGAGTATGGAAGTATATTAATGTGAAAACGTCAAATTTTGCGCTTTCAGAAAAACGCATAAAAAATTCAGTTCAAATCTATGCACAATGGAAAACAGTAATTTATGAAGTCGTGCGGTTTCCATTTCGAGTAAGTGAACAGTTGTCGATAATAAATAAAAAACTATTGTTTCATTATCGTTTTCTTTTCTTATCTCATTCTCTTCTCAACGAGCAATTGCAAGCTATAAAGACAGCGAATCTTTTTTTCCAAATGAGGGCCACTTCCTTAATCGTTAATGGCTTACCCATTGAACGCATCAAAGGGCATTGCATTTTACCACCGAATTCTTCAACTCTAAAAGAATTAAAAGTTTTTTTTTGGAGCAAAAAATAACAATTTACTTAAAATACGTAATAAAAAATTTTCCCCCTTTAATTCTGTTGTTTTCTTATTATCTTTTTGAACTTTTTCGTAATTTAGTGAAAATAAAAAGTTTTCATCATTTATCGATTTCTTCTGAAGAACTTTCTCTTTATTCTAGAATTTTCTCATATTCTTCAATTATTTGATGTGCTTGAACAATGATGTCTAGATCGTTTCGAAGTTGCCTCGTTGAGAAAAAATATTTCTAATGAGAGTATCAATTCCTAATCACCTCTTCTTATAGACGACAATTTCAAGCACTACTCCCTAGTAACGGTCCTTGACGGCTTTGTTTTACTTATGTAAGATCAATGTTCAACTGCCCCACTATTCATTTCGTCGATGCGGGGTGAGCACGTAACAGGTCCAGTAAGAGGAGTGGCCTACAAGTGATAGCATAAGGCGAAGAAGGGGATAGTAGACGATTGAGGAAAAGAGAGCAATGACCGCATCTCCTAAAATCATCTCTCAGGTTTTCCTGAAATTTCCTCTTGTTTTATGAATTTTAAAATTCTAAATGATACATGTGTTAAAAGTGTTTTTTTTTTCTTATCATCACGTATTCAATTGCTCACCCTAAAACGCATTCGATATAAATAATTCCCGTTTCATTAATTAATTCTACATGCTCAATATATTTTACAATTTAGCCTAATATTCCTCAAATATCATTCACACCTAATAAAAAATGATTTTTCATAGGGACATCTGTTTGATAGGACGATAGATTGCTTTCATAGCTCTATGCTTTTGTAGATAACATCGATTTATTTTAAATAACGATTATTTTTATATCAGTTTTTTTTTTCATTTCTTAATTTTTTTTTCGTCTTCACTCATGTTTTTTTATTATTTTCTCTTAGTTTCATTAATAATTTATCAACATATATTATCATCATTAACTATTCATGCGCTTTCGCAAGTTCACAACTCCTAAGCGCAATATGGCATTGTCGCATTTTTGCACACGCCTATGGTCTGGTCATTTTGCTCCTGCGGTTATTTATTTCAACCGTGAATTGATTGAGTTCAAAATTATTCGGTAGACATCAACTGTGACATATGATGATCCTTCAGCATCAAATTTTCGCTTTACCTTTTAGATTCTAAGCTTGCTGTAGATATTTGAAAGTGTGGAAAATTTTCGATGCATTTTCTAACCGGTTGATTTGCACTTAACACTATTCGGATCATCAAACAAATGCGAAAGCGTACCGCCTCCGCTTGCACGATATACACTCTCGCTTTACGCTCAAAGATTACTTAGGTGCATATACTACCTAGAGCTAATGAGTATGCTAAGTAAATACTTTATCGATGCAATTGGTTCGTGTAAAATATGAATCCGACTGACGTGAAATATATGCAAATTTTTTCAACTACAAATATCTAGAATTGCATTTGATGGATAAAGATGACATATGGTAGAATGGAATCACTCCATCGTGTTCGTTATAGCAACCACAATTTTGCGAATGTAAACTCAATGATTCTCCAGTTGAAACTAATGGCAGACAAATGCATACAGACATGTGTATAGAGCTATAATAGGTAGATTTTACAAGAACGCCTTAGAAGATTGGTTGTTCTAATGCTTGCAAGAGTGATCCGATCGCTCTTAAAATATGAGCGCATTATTCCCGCTAATGAGATTTTGGAAACTTCTGAAACTAGTAGATGAAATGATTGGACTGTAAATCATTTCATCAATTGGAAGCTAAGCATTCGGATTAAAAAAAAGCTGCATACAATAGCAGCGGAATTGCAAAAAACGCTCTTAGTGCCAACTCCTAAACGATATTTCCTTTGCTCGTTCTAAGATGCTCATAATAATTTCGCAAGATATTTCGCTTTGACGTCTAGTTGCTCTAACGCTTACGATAAAAACAAACTTATCCCAGGTGAATATATCACTAATTGATCAAATGGATCGCCTTGAAGTATTTTTAACCAAGAGGAAAAAGCATTAAGAGACAAATAATGATTCCTCATTTTTTTAGTTCCAAATGTCGTTCAATTGTGACTTATTCAAATTATATCAGAACTTAATTAAAGGAAATAATAACTCATCATTGAAACCTAAACAAAATTCGATTCGATTCTATTCTGTTTTGATTTATTCAAGGATTCATGCAAATAAAATGTACTTTTCGACTATGTTTTGCGTCGGATAGAGTAATTTTTAGGAAACGAGAAGCACTTTTTTCGGACGATCGCTTAAATGAGCGAACATCAACTCTTCGATCTCGTTAATTTAGCCCATGGAATGCCATTCTCCCGAATGGGTCTTATCGTGATTTATTCATTGCAATTCTTCAAGCATCTCCGTTTAGCGACCCAATCAACAGCCCGAATTAAATTTGATTCCTATATTGGGCTCGACGCAAGCGGAGGCGGAACCGCAATCAAGGCGACATTTGACCACACTCCAGAATTAAAAGAATATGTGAAAGTTTTTTTTCATATGGGCGGCCAACGAGCTCGAATGTTTGAATTACCCTCAAGTATTCCTCCGTTCTTCGTTTCGGTCCTTATGTTTCTCCGTTTGGTTGAAACAACCCCGCTCGTATTGCCTGCCATCTAAACTAGACACTGTTCTTAGTCAATTAGCTGCTCAATGAGTGAGTGATAAAACATTTTAAATAACCGTTTCGAAAGCAATTATGAGTGAAGGGATATAGCTTGGCAGTATATATATATATATATATATATATATATATATATATATATATATATATATATATATATATATATATATATATAATATATATATATATATATATATATATATATATATATATATATATATATATATATATATATATATATATATATATATATATATATATATATATATATATGAAATTATGAAATATTTGCAATGCTTTTCGTGCGATTGGGATCCCTGGGGGAGCAACATGAGACATAAGAGCCCCGGAGTTAATAAAATCGCGCAAACGGCTGAAGATAAGGATAGTGTTTCCGACTCGAGATCCCCGAATTCCTCAAACAACCACATTCACAGAAAAGGTAAGGATCGAGTGATTCGAGAACTCGAAGAAGCGATAATGAATTCTTGCGGCATTATAATTTCAAGTTATTTCTCTAAATCTTCTGTGCTTCTCGCACAGCATGATGCTCATTGTATGAATCTATGCGTGAATTTATCCATGATTGATAAGAAAATAAATTTTATCATCAACAGACCTTCAGGCGCCGAGATGTTACTGCTTAGTGAGACAGGTAGTTTCTTGACAGCTGTCTTGCATTTCCGAATATCTCAATTTTTCTTCACTTTCTCGCTTTTTATTCGCATGCAATCAGATCTAGGATAATTATGTTTTCAAGCACGAGTATTGATATTTAGTCGGTGAGATTTTATGAGAGTTGTTGACAGCCGTGCAGGCCTCTAAAACATCCGAATTCATATAAAGAGAGAGAGAAATAGCGAGTGGGCTAGGACAGGAGAGAGGACATGGAGGAAGAAAAGGTGGAGAGAGGGAGTGAAGCAGGAAAGGTAGAAGAGAACATAGGAGAGTGGGAGAGAGGATGAATAGAGAAGAAGACGATGGAGAGAATGAATCAGAAAGCATACGTGTGAAAGATCGAATCAACTCGTTCATACTGACCTCACAATTTATTAATGTGAATTGATGTTTTTCAGCATTCCACTAGTCGCATTACAATCCTCGTGAGTGACATTTGAGGAATTGATGCCTTTCTTTCTTCAAATTTTTGAAAGCATTCATGAACTGAAGAGAGGAAGTAAAGAAAACCGAACTTTCGCTGTGGTATATCGATGCTACGATCGATGATTCTGTATTTAATGACTATGGCGTTCAAGATTGATTCAGAAAGGTTCTATCCACGAAATGCGCTCTTCAAAATGTATTCATCTGATACAACTCTCAGTAGTACGTGCTTCATTTCGAGTCTAGGCTTTTATTTACTTTAAGCTATTGAAACCAGCTAAATCAACTAGACAGTTTTCATCGATTTCAGTACAATATTCGATACATTTGTTTTCTCGGAAATCACTTCGAAGAGATTCAAATATTCGAAGAATTAGTTTTTGATCTTCGCATAAAGCAACGATTTGGATTGATTTCATTTTGCGGGACGCCTTGAAAACTATTCCTTATTGATACAATTGATTTATTAGTTTAAAAGATGCTATGAAAATGAAACAGGATGAAATGTCTCCGTTGGTAGCGCAATGCAAGGTTCAGTTTAGTGTTGTCGGAAATCACCGTATTCGACCTTTGTGAGTTATCGCGCCGAGTTGCTCACGCTGAGGCGTTTGCTACACGATTACATAGTTTATTATCAGTTTCATGATGCGATTCAGAAAACGCTAGATTTTGCGTAACATGAGAGAAATTTGCCATAGTTCCTCTTCTTCGGAAAGCCTATTTTAACAAACCTATGCCGAACTTAGTGTTTCGGAGCACATTCCCGTTTTTCAGTGGTCTGATTATTGCCAAGAGAGAGGGAAAGGGAATGCAGTGATGGGGAGTTTGGACAGTCATGCACGAGCATAACTTTCCAGGCCCCTCATAACTGTCTGGATATACTCGAAAATGCCAAGGAAAAATTTGGTGCGCCAAATTGCCACCCGGAATTTGTTTACATTATTAGTGTTTTATTCGATGCAGCTTAAGCCATCTGAACATGCATCGATCGCATCGTTGCCAAGTTCATTTCAGTCTGTTGACTTCCGACAGGAATGACCACCATCTCAGCATTTGATAAGATCAACGGTCCAGTAATGACATTGCCTTCATCTCTAGGATATCATAGTGAATAAAAGTTGGGTTTACGGCTAAAGTTTGGAGACCAAGCGGCAGCTACCTCGAAGGAAAGGCTTAAGAAATCTCGGAAATCTGAGAGGAGGACTCAAGATCACTAAATAAGCATATTTGTCGTATTTTTTCGATGGCAACGCAATTGCGCATAGAGAATTAGACTCATGATTGGGGTGGTATAAATGCAATAGAGAGTGCAAAATAGGACCACTTTAAAGGGGAATGAGAATAAAACTTAAATTAGACATATTTCATAATTGCTAACAGGAGAAACCCGTAATTAATGAATTGCGAAAAAAAAACCCCGGAAATGTGGATTGCATCATTTGTCAGTATGTTTATATATCTCAAAATTTTTATTAATCTCATCGCAATAATTTTTGCTATCATCTTTTATAGAACAAAAGAGTGCATTGCATCTCATAAATTAATCCTCTAACAAATATATTCATCGTCGCATAAAGAATACCGTTTTTATTAGAGTCAATAAATGTATGTCGCGTGCCCATTAAAAAGGGATATGAGCGATTGCTTTATTGTCCTTTAATATATACAGTTTTTTTTCGTTTCTTTTGAAAATCCTTTTTTTTGAAAGTCGTTCACTCGAAATGAATATCTTTCAAGCTTTACTAATCGCTTTCAAAAAATACAATCGACCGAATCTTTCCATGCATGACGCTGTTTAAAGTCGTTACATATGGAAGCATTCCAGCGAGCCTTAAGAAGCCTTCAGAAACCGTTGAGCAGAATTTGTACAGTTAACGAATTTTTTTGATGTTTTTTTTTAAATTAGAAGAGCAATGTTTTCTCTGAGAGATCATAAATCATTGATTTTTATTTCATGTTCTTCAAAGAGATCTTTTATAAAGTTATTTTTTTTAAAGACTAATCAATGTGAGCGTACTTTTCTGCTAATTCAAATAGCTCGTTGATTCACTGAAGATTCATACTAATTGATGATCGCGATATAATAGGTAACTTACTCATTCTTATCCTTTAAATAACGAAAAATATTTCTTTTCATAATTTTCGTGAACACTTTTACTTGTTGCGTATGGTCAGTGATCCGATGAGCGAGAAATACGTTCTATTTAATGAGATTGTTCTTTTTATCTAATCTAGCAACGAATGTTTCCAATGTGTTTCATCAACGTATAGTGTTGTAATTGCTCTAAGAAAGGATAATTTTACATATATAGTTGAGGTGTTTGGTGCAGCGTTCACTTTACTGCCTTGCTCATTTACATAGGTCTTTCGTGATATATCTTTGTTTCATGTTATTAGTACTTATATATATATATATATATATATATATATATATATATATATATATATATATATATATATATATATATATATATATATATATATATATATATATATTTGGATTGGATTATATTTTAACTTCCACTTTAAATAGGAATGTATTTCTACAAATTTGGTTGACTTCAATATGTCAAGGTGATGGGTCAAGCAGAATCGGCCAGCTGTCCAGCGGAACTGAACCTAAGCGCGCGAACGTCAAGGAAATCGATTCGCGTGAGTGGATCTCCGTCGGAGCCCGTAAAAAGCGAAGAATTACTAACGGCCCATCAACGAAGCTTACTGCAGAAGTCTTGGAGGAAATCGCAAAAAACTGGACTCGAAAATATTGGTTCGTTTTACGAATAAAATTAAGGCAATGTGGGCTAGTGAAGATGGGGGGGGGGGGGTGGGGGAGGGGCGAAGGGGGGAGAGGATGGATTGGCGGCCTTATTCCTTTGAGCTTGGATGAGCGAAATGCAGGTTCTTTTTTTTCAAGCCAGTGACATTGTGAGAGTATCAATACGTTTATCATCCACGACAACATATCATTTTCCCATTCAAAGGGCAAAAGAAGACTTATTTAGCTGTAACAATGAACGATATCATCCTCTTCGATTAAAATATTTCTCAAGCGACCGCAATAGGGCGTAGTGTTAATTCTGAAAAAGGGGGGCATGCTGGTGTCAGTTTCATAATAGATATTAAATATTATTTGATGTATTTCATATATTTAGATATAAGTCATATATTTTTCATATAATGTAAAAGTTCTATTTATTACAAAGGAAATTCCATTTAAAAAATTGAATTTTCTTTATAAAGTGCCAAAGATTTCAATCCTAGAATTTATTCGATGTTAGAGATTTCAATTAGCACTTCTTTGTGAAATTCGTGGATAGTGTTGAATAGTTGCAATTAAGTAGGAAATGACTGCATTTCAACTACCTTGTCCAAATATAGTTCTACGATCTAGCATACCAGAGGCTCGATCTCGCGCCCTCATAGACACAACTGAAATTTATTTTATGTCGGTTCGGCCATGAGATTGGACCCTGAACTTTACAAATTTCCGCTTTCGACATACGATCGAGTAGTTGTTGCTATGCCCTCTGCACGCCGAAAAATGTCCCCAATTCTTTGCACGTTAAGGGACACTTCCGGTCACAACAAGCACAAAAGAATTCAAATTCAATTTGCAACAAACGAATATTCATTACGGTTAAAAATTCTCGAAAGGCAAAGAAATGTTCAATGAAGGGAAAAGTTTTTTTTTTAATTCCAACAATTTGGAACTGAAGAAAATAAACTACTGAAAGTAGAAGAGAGTGAAAAGAATTCAGCCAGCGATATTGTATGTTGGCATCGTTAACACACTTCAAACGGATTAATTTCGAATCTGAGAATTTCGGCATTTTCATCTCATCTGATTTCACCGCAGTCGGCATTAGATTCTCTGGCATATACGAAATTGAGAGTATCGATTAAATTCAACGTGTCATAAAGTATTTTACGATTTAATGAATTATATATGTACTTTATTACATTTAATTATATTTTCTGACGCTAATGCGCCATTCAGTAACGTTATTTCTCATGTTTCTTAGAGCGGTTCATTTGTCTACATTGATAGAAACTTTTTGTTCTGTTTCTTTCTTCTATTAATTTTCAATCGATCAAAACGGTGAGGTATACCTCGTCTATATTCTCTACTTTCTTATACTGATGAATGATAAATGAAAAATGATAGTTATTTTTGAAATATTTTTCTATGTTGTTATTCATTAAAATCTTTTTAGGCGCTCATGTTTTCTTAAAAATCTATCGCCGTGAACCATCAGTGGGATTACTTTTTCGAGTACACAATGTGCCTCATGAAGAACTCAAATATAACAAAAAGTTTCAGGTGTATTTTACTTGTATTTTATTTATTTTTAGTCACTAAAAATTGTGCACATTTATGCAAAGTAAATTTTATCACGATCATATGAGTAATTGTTAGTTGGCGTAGTTTTTTTCTTTCATATAACTCCAGTAAACGTACTTATGTGGAAGTAAGTTTTTCATACGTTTTTAAAAATTTTCTTCATGCAAACATGACGACATTGCGCGTCTGCATGTCTGTGCCTGTAGGCGTGTCTGTCTGTATGTCTGCGTGTTTGTCTGTCCGTCTGTCTGTCTGTTTCTTTTCTGCCCATTCGATTCAATCCGTGAAACACTGAAAATGTACCTACGAAATTACTTATTAGGATGGACCCCATTGGATGACCTCAAAAGTATAATTCATTCTAATTCTTCATTATTGACAAAAGTGAAATATTTCGGTGTGGAAAAATTTGATGGCGCTTCGCCTTTCACTTTTCACTGATCGATTTTTCACTTTGTTTCGATCTGCCGTAAACTTATAAAAGAGTTACTCAGATGAGGTGAATGAAGAAAAGCGCTTGTCATGGGAACTCCTTCACCTGAAACTCTCAAAATCTAAATTTTTATATAATGTATCATTTCTATCAAAGTTGCTGTCTAAATTCGATTGCTTAGTTGTGCAATCTTTGCATTAAAAATCTCGCACTTCACCCATAGTGGAAATGATTTAGCTAATTTTATTATGATGCCAAGGTTACGTGATTAGCAACCGTTAATTTTGAGCATTATATGGAATTAATGTAGAAGTTAATTATCGTCAAACTTCGTGATATCTGATATTTTCTCCATAGCTCTTTTATTTAAATTCAGTTTAGGCAGTCCGTTTCTCTTAGACGATACCCCTTCCTCCTCGCTCCCACTTAGATGTCTGGTGATATACCCTATCTCTCTTCATCTTTCTTTGTATGCTCTTTTTTAGAGTCATGCAATGACGTTCATTCGCTCAATTGATTTTATACTCAAAAATTTGAATCAATTCGATATTGTGGCTAATTTTTGTCGACAACTTGGCAGGCGGCATGTGAAGTACATAAGTCGTGGTTTCCGACCAGAATATTGGGATATATTTGCAGAAGCGTTGACTGAATGCGCTATCGATTGGGAAGGTGAGAGCATTTGATTTTTAAAAGAAAGCGGAAAGAGGTAGATATTGTTTTAGTTCTAAGAATATTACTTGGAGGTTAAATTATTGAAAGCGGATGTAATTTATTTTCCACTTGTGATCGTCGAAAATACAGCAAGTCACCAATAGAATCCATACTTTCTTCCATTCCGATCTTTTTTGGAAATCCATGGAAGATTTGAACGAAGATTGGAACCTTTTAGTGTGAATGCGCCCAAATTTTGATTAAGTACCTCTCAATAGCAAAATTAATGCTCATTCCAAAGCTTTTTATAGCAGTGATTAGACTGAGGTAGAATGTTTACGTGATATAATAAATAAGTCCATGACCAATTGGCGATCAAGAGAGGAGTAGTGTTAAATTCGGTTGTGATGATATAGTAAGCATGCAGCAAAGATGCAGTATATAGATAATGTACCTTTCATAAAAATCGCAATCACAGTTGCAAAACATACTGATGTCTGATTGAAAAAGTTTCTCATACCTGTGCAATACCTGCAATAGCGATGCTGTATTACGTCGGTTCATGCATCATTCAAATCGATCGATTGTTTCACTATTTGCGCATCATTTTTTCTAAGCGAACATAAGTAAACATATTGAGAAGGAACGCTGGGTTATCATTCCTATAGGTAGAGGGCTTCTAAAAAGTATAAATTGTGCAGATTAAACATCTCAGAGGTGCTGCTAAGAAGTGTGTTCTTACAATGAGCTCCGCAAAACAACTAATCTTGAACTGATAGAAAACAAGGCGTCCGCATTTTTATTAATTCAAGCATGCCGACAAACCAACAGACACTCGCAGACATATGTAAGCTCAGACATTGTGTTGCTACAGCAAGCTTGCAAAAATAAATTTCAAAAAAATGTTGAGTAGAAATAAAGATGTGATACATTCAAGCGAGGTGTTAGAGAGTTGTTTTTTGAGTTTTTTCTTTACAACATAACATACTAATGATTGCTCTAAGAAACTAGCAAGTAAAAAATTTGCATATATGTAAAGAAATGAGCCTATTCTCTATTTGTAATAAATAGTTTGATCGATTGTTGCATAAATCGTTAAAAATGGCAGTTCAAATGCCTGGAAGAGATGAGTGGTGAAGTAATAACAACAGAACTAAGTCTACACAAAATACACTAATAGTAAGCATTAAAAAATATGTTGTTTGTTGAAAATTTTAGAAAATAAACCAAATACAATAAAAAATAAGCGAAAAACATAGAAAATTCATGAAAGCAATTCAGAAAATAAGATGAGACTAAAACAATTCTATGAAATGATTTCTAAATGCACAAGCTATATGTAAATTTATTTTTTTAGGTGGCCTTCGATGTCGAGAAGCTTTAAACGGCTGGCGCACTTTGGTTAGCTTTATTATTGAGCAGATGAGAGCCGGTTTTCGAGAAGCGAAACGTGAGCAACAAGACCGTCGTGCGATGCAACATAACGCGATCGTTACCTCTGAGCCGACGTTAGCATATACGGGTTCTATCACTTCGATTCCTTCAATACATACGGAAGAATTTCGGGATAAAAAAGAGTCTAAACTTGCATATCGAATGCGAAAGATATCACCATCGTATAGCAGCACTCTGCTGCCATTAAGAGATTCAACCCCTCATAGTTGTTCTACATTTGGAAGGCAGACAATTGAACGTGAAGCTTTCTCTGAAGGGGCTAATTCTACAGGCGAGGATTGTTTCATTTAGCTTCGTTTTGCGCTAGAAAATCCGTTGCCTTTATTTTATGCTATAGAATGTGATTTGCTATTGTTGTTGATATATATATATATATATATATATGTATATATATATATATATATATATATATATATATATATATATATATATATATATATATATATATATATATATATATATATATATATATATATATATATATATATATATATATATATATATATATATATATATATATATATATATATATATATATATATATATATATATATATATATATAATTTGCTTGTGCCCGTCAAAATAGTGATATGCGGTTGAAGTCGACCCCTCACCTCCCCTCTCCAACTATTCCCATCGCCTTTCTCAACCTAACTCCGAGTGTTCTAATATCAAATGAACACTATTTTTTCGCTAAGCAGAATTGTCTCCACCATTATCTAATTGTTCGAGCAAGTAGCTCTTACTCTCTCTTCTCTCCCCTTCATCTTCCTGTTTTTTCTATGTATTTTGATTCTACTAAAAGAAATAAATCCCTCCTAATGTGGATCGCGAATTTCATAGGTAATTTTTGCACACATGGTTGGAAATAAAGGAAAATCGAATGAGAATTTCCAATACCGCCGTTGTTTAAAATGATTATTGCTTAAGAAATTTTTGTTTTGAGCGATTCTGTTGATTGGAAGACATAATATTTATTTCCGTGTAATTTTTATCATGAATATGAATATGACGATCTCATTTTATATCTGTATAGAAATATCTCTATGCTCGTTTTGTTTATTTTATTATTCAAGCAAGTTGAGATTCTTGGATAATGTTGCTTTGAAATGTTGTGTAGTTTTTTTTCTCATTTAAACGCTATAAATTTTAATCATCTCGATTAAAACATTTCTAGAGATGCCTAGAAATTTCCCCGAATAACTAAACGTCGATTGATACATTCGAAACTAATTTGCATAGAAATCTGCTGGCAGTACATATGCTATAAATTTTGCACATAATCGTAGTGCAGTAAACCATCGAGAATGCAGATGGAATATTGAAAAAATTATATTCAAATGTTGTAAGAGTGAACATAGATCGAAGAATTAAAAAAAAAGATGTGTTTTTGTTGAAGATAAAAAAAGGGGGAATAAAAGTTGATATTTTATTATTTTTCGAGTATGACGAATTCTATGAAAGGCGACGATACGATGTCGTAAAATTCAAAGATTCTAAAGAGAACTTAGTAAGCATCGGCGGCCCAACTCAACGAGACAATAGAGAAATGTCGAGCATCATCTCAACAGCCTTAATTGGAACACGAATTCATATGATCTGTTTGCAGTCGAAAGTCATAGAAAATGTGATGACCAAATTTCTAAAAGTTTGATTTACTCATATCTACTTTATATAGCGTTACTTTCATATGTTTTTAATAGGAATATGAAGATCTCTTTCATCTACTGTGTGCTTTTTCTTTTCAATGATAGATCTTGCCAAAACTACACACCGCAACTACCACAATACCATCTCTTGCTATGGTGATGTTGTTCTGTGTAATTTCACCAATGATGTGATCAGAATATGCAACAATTATGCAAATTTCTTAAGCCACCTGTGAGATGGTGCTCGAGATAACAATATTCCTGTTAGGTTCATTTGAGGGAACCGGTTGGTTTCGGTAGATGCGGTTTGGTGAAAAATCACATTGCGACGTGATAAAGTAGATTCGAGAAAATGCATTCGGCGCAGGTAAATCTCCTTAAAGTTTACTTTCAGATATTTACGACAATTTAATACCTATTTAAAGCCGTCATAGGGGCATTTGAAAAGACATAATCAAATATTCTTAGGGACAGGTAATATGCATATGTACGTTGATGTTCGATCATGTGTACATGCCAAATATCACGTACACAAAACGGATCTTCAGGACTCAAGCTATGAACATCTAGACAGACGTTTGGAATCGACATCAATTAGCAGCGGAGGTAATTTACATACAGAATAAGTAAATCTAGCCAAACTTTGAAAAAAGGTCGTTTGCATAACAAGGAATAATTCCAGCACAGTGTTCATGCAATGTTTTGATGACTGATGAATATAGCAAAGGCATGTCTTATCTTATATAATTGCAATAAGCGCATATACTTTGCTCCCTTGGGTTTACTTTTGTTTTACTTTACCTTTGCTTAGTTTAAGTTTGTAATAATTTGTAATAGTAACAGGTTACCTCTGCCTTCGTAATAGTCTGAAAGTAAATTAATTTTGCCTCAGAAAGGCGTTACTATTGACAGTTTCGAACATAAACGGCGTCTCTAATGTTCGAGATTTCAAAATATAATGAAGAACTTTACGCCAAGAGATTTACCTTCAATAACTTTCTAGCATTGAACTGATAAAGATAACCGATGTTATCAAATAATATTTCCTGACGAAGCACATCGTCTAATAAACATTGAACATAATCTTTATAGGCTTCTCATCAACGCCGTAGAACACGTAAAGAACGTATATTACGTTTTGCGGCGCGTCGAAATACGTGTGTTTTTCTCGCGTTGATAGGTTTATTTATATCATGCATTCTATTGGCTGCTTCTCTTCTAGTTTTCTTCGGATTCATTCGACCTGCAAAGGTTTTTTTCTCATAAAACCGCAATTTTTTTTTCCGGAAATCATCGATAAATATTCATTCAATCGTTATAGAATCGAAAAATTATGAGGAACTTTTCGTTTCAATATTCTCTAGGCAAGAACGCCGGCGCTAAACATTTTTGTAATCCGCATTATGATCGTGAATTTTTTGCATCTTTATTGATGAAAAAATTATTTTTCTAGTGTGAAAAAGTGGCGAATTTTTATGTTAGCGATAAATACATCGATTTACTCTTTGCAAGATTATTGTTTAAAATAATAAATCGCGTGTTCTTAGTTCAACTAAATGAAGTAACGATATTCTTTTTATTTAAAAATTATTTGAAAACTATCATGCTATAAAGTTTTGAAAAATATTTTATTCTCAAAGTAAAATCTTAAATGTATAATTGCAAAAAACTTCGGAAATTTGAAAAAAAGCCTAAAATTAAAAAAAATTTTCTCAGTAATCAATGTAATTCATCGTAGACAATAAGAATGAGCAAATTGCTCTTATGAGACGAAGCAATAAATTAAATTTGAACTTCTCTTTACTTAACAAAGTGAATTTTATAGCATAGAGTCATTCTCTTCTTCGGATATAACTGATAATAATTTCATATAGTGGAAAAAATCCACTGATTGTTTGCATTTACCACAACGAACGCCACATGCGCTCACGAAAATAAGAAACAACAATCGCTCGTATATGAGTAGGAAATAACGCCATAACATTTTGGCAAATATCTGTTGATATTTGTTAGCTAAGCCTTTGAAAAAAGAATTTACGAGTGCAAATTGAAATAATATTTTAACGATCAACTAATATATGCAAGAAAAATGTAAATAATTTGTATGTCGATGAAAATTATGGCCAATCAATGTACAAAATGAATGAAGGAGTTATACAATTAGTTGGAAGTTGTTTAGGAGAAAAAGGAACGAATATTTTAGGAGAGACTGAAAGCAGCGCTTAGTCAAGAGGCGCTCTTCAATTCATACATTGGTACTCCAGTATTTCCAGGATGTAGGTATAAAGATGTCACGTATTCAACGGTTGGTTTTCTCTGAAATAAATAAAATCAGCTTGCCACATTAAAACTCGGTTAGATCATATAAATTCTCAATTAAATTCAGCGTGAACGGCATTAATGCTGATACGAGCCTCGCTAGCGGAAATCATAGTTAACTAGCGCAAAAAAAACTTGCCTGCAACGTTCCGGGCAGCCAACATAATATCTGTTCACTGATGCGACCAGCACTTCCGCATATGCTACTCGACAATACCAAAGCGTTAACCATGAAGGAAAATTTGTGCTATAAAGTTTCCAAAAAAAAAAAAGAATTGAGAACAGTACGGCAAGAAGATTCATTGCGCATCAGGAGACCTACCTTAGATATCTGTAGACAAATCTGAAGCCTAGATAGAAGCTTTCCACAAAACGTATCAATACTGCTACATTTGTTAAAACTGAAAGCGCAAATGGCAGAAATGAAACGACCGAAAACTTCGAACTTATTAAACGGCTGGCAATATATCAACCGGCGCTTTTATCATGAAATCGATAAATATTCGTTTCCATGTGACAGCCGGCATTGAGGAGACAAATTTTTTACCGCTTAGAAATTTCCAAGTCTTCTAAAAATTCATCACATCGAATCATCTCTTCGTTTAGTTTAAAAATTAAACCAAGCGTCACGTCATCACTTTTGTATAATTACAAGAGAAAAAATTAGCTAAAATAGTGTTTATCAGATAAGTGACTTTTATCACACAGCAGAAATCTATTTCCAGGGAAAATATGATTGAAACATAAGAAAAACATATAATGCTAGAAGATGAAATGATTTCACTTATCTTTTACAATAAATTACAATATTAAAAGTTGAATAGTATAAAATATAAAATAAAATACTATATTGTTGAGTTATAAAAGCTACAAAATAGAATAACGCAGTGTTTCAATATGAGAAAATTTAGAATCAATTTGTAATTTTAATTATGTTAGTTGAAAGTCAAAAAATTTTCAAGGAACTTTGTTCACATTGTCATCCATCAGCATATGTGATACGTAAATGGGAAGTAGAAGATGAAAATTTGGTACTTGGTGGACAATGTTGGAATAAATTCGAAACGGTTGGTGTTTTAATTCTAATGGAAGAGGTATAGAAAATAGATAGAAGAATTGATCGCCTGGAAACTGAACATATTGGAGCATAGAAAAATTCAACGCTATCTTGAGATTCTTTTTTTACTGAAGTTGGCATTTCAATGAAATATTTTGTGAAGATGTTTCAAAAGAAAAAAAAACGCAATGTTAATGTTGATGAGAACCGTCTGAAATTTGTCCCACATAAATGGCATAACTGAGAATTTTGCCGCGGGTTTCAGGTTGCAATTATCTGTTTTCCGCTTTATGGTATCTTTTACGTTTTACTGCTACTTGATCGCATCTATCATCAGTGATATGACGTAATAGAGTTGTAGAACTTCCTACATGAATCGTAAGCAGATGTGTTCGTTTGATAAGGCATTAAACCAAGGGTTTGATCCTACCTCAGTCCAAAGTGGTTTGCATACAGTTAGAAGCGAATATTAAGTAAGCATAACAAACCAATTCTATCTTATTTATTGCTCGTTAAACAACCTACTATAGTGCAAAAAAGCGTTGTTATAACACATTTCTTTTCAAAAGTTACCTCGTTCTTTGATAAATTTGTTAGCACTTGGCAACGATAAATATGAGGTGATTCACCAGAACCGAGATTGCCATCGAATGGCAATTAGTATTACATTATCAGTCAGCGGTGAAATTGTTGCAAACAAAAATAGTTAGAAGCACTGACATTCAAACTGACAACATTCATTGTTCGGTGTCCACCATCTGAATTGGAATAGCTGACATGGATTTTATAGATCGGACAATTTACTTCTATTGGTTACAACGGAAATTTTTGTAAAGTTTGCTTAATTTCTTTAGCGTGACAAATTGAAATATTGTGGACGAAAAATAAAATTTCCACTTAAATCCGACGAAAGTTTCATTGACCTCTTAGCAATAAATTTTATATATACCGCAAATTCACATCTGTTCATTTTGAGTATTTTATTCAAAATTTAAGCCAACACAATCATCGAAAAATCACCTTCATTTATAAGAGATAAACGACTCAAAAACCAAAGTTTAAGATGAATTGTTCCGATGAGCATATGAGTTGTGCAGAAATTGAATATGGCGAAGTAAAGCAATGCGCTGGCTTTGGAGGAGTTGGAATGGGAAATCTCTCGATTACTCGCGCAAACGTAATGGTAACTTCTTCCTTGACTTTTGCCGGCTTTTTAAGCTTTTTTCTTTTGTATAGCTTTTCTAGATTGTAATTTTATCTTTTTCTAATGATTTTTAGGTTCTATTTCTTTATTCAATTTTTTATTCCAGCTAAAGTTTTTATAAGAACGAAATATTAAGCCCGTTAAATATCAATGAGTAATTTTTGCTGGAAATCGATAAAGCAAAAACGAACTCGCCCTATAATATAGATGCCATCGTGAGTATTTCGCTTTGCATAGTCGATTTTTCTTTACTTATTTGTACAATTATTCGACGTAACATACTCGTGGCACGTTCTACTTTAATGAGTCACACAACACACAATAGGGTTCATTGAGTTTTAACTCGCTTACGTTGGATGCAATCCTCTTATGATTGCATACAAAAAGATTTATCCACATTAAATTCTTCGAACACAGAAATGAACACAATGGGAAGAAGTGATTTATAAAGACTGATATAAATTTGTAATCGTATCTAAATTGGAGAACGTTAAGCGCTAGTCATTTCTGAGGGTCGAAGATGTTTTTCTGTGAAATTTCGCATCGAACACGATTAAATTACGGTCGACTTCTACAAAATTCCAAAAAAATAATGAAGCAAAAATAGGCAATTATGCCAATTTTTGCTTAAAATCCTCATGAAATATAACGTCAACCATAAATCCACATAAAATTTGGGATTTATAACACTATCCAACGAATAACAAATGTTCTCCCACTCCCTCCTCCTTCCTCCCCATATCATCACCCCATCCTTCCTAAATCACGTGCGTTTGTCGATTATATGTTAAATCGACGCCTATCTTACCTCATATTGGCGTTAAACGTGCAGATGCAAAAGAAAGAGAATCGAAATGAGAACACTCAAGTAGTCAAACTGCACCAATATTTCCACTAGATAATAGACAACCATCAAATTTGAGTGGCGGTTTGTGGGGAAACATTTATAAATCAATTGAATATATGCGATTCGATTAGTATTGCTACAGGTACCGCTTGTTGATTTGAGCGAAAGAAGAGGCCAAATACTTCACGTTAAAGAAATTTTTGCCGTTTGTCCAACATGTCATATCTATTCGCGTTCATATAAGTAAGTCTCGAAATCTTTACCGTTTATAAAAGTAAAAATTGAAATATTTCGTCACATTTCAAGACAACAGTTCATAACGTTCGATGGATTTCAATTCCATTCGAACAAACACTTTCAGATGGATTTCAATAATTTCGTCATAAATTTTTAAAATTGACGGCAATATTACCGTCAAACAAAACATTCGATACAACCTGTGATTCTTTTGTAAATTACTATTGATTTTCTTTTTGTAAATTAAACTTTTTGATTCATCATTACTTGAGTTCAATGCAAATCGCGGGAAATGTTGATATTTTCAACGAGTTTTTGACGGATAAATTGCTTGTAGAAAATTCTGATTGTATTCTGCAGGCTAAATGCGGGAGAAAAATGTCGCAAACGAGTCCTCACAGTGAATAACGGCTGGCCGGAAACATTTGAGCTTTGCGATGGCAGCGCTGAAATAGATGAAGATGCATGTGAAACGTACTCATAAATTCGAATACCATCCTTCGCGTCATTCACGCTTTGCTTAGCAATAAAATTTTTTATTTGTAATATGAGGTATACGATACGACATAACGACACATGACTCGTGGATGGAAACGGTATCGGTGCGGTAGACGGCATTCACCATTCGCCATGCCTTTGGCCTTTGCAATTCGGTTCACTGCACGAATTGATAGCATCGGAGAATGAGCGCAAGCTTGGCTGTGTTAAGAGTGAAGTGTTCAGTGTATGTGAGTATACATCTCCAGCCACTGGCGGATACAGTTGTATTCAATTCGTCTCCATCGCAAATGCGACGACGGAAAATACCGCTTTGAACAACCGCAGTCTTGGCGTCAGGACTCCTGAGATGTTCTGCCGCAGGAGTACACCATCCTGTCGCAGTATCTGCTTTGTTATTATCCTGCTCACTATCATTCCATTACTGGATTATTATGGTAGACGGAAAAAAAAAAGAAACGATGCCGACTTACGGGAACGAACCGAGGTGCACATTTTTAGACAGCAAGGATGAGAAGAACTGAAAAGGAAGACTATAAACACTCCTTTTCTTTCTCGAAAAGGAGCCTACAAGTTCCAGAATTCCCAGGGTATGAAAAGATAGAAGAGGATTATAGAAATTAAATGGGAAATCAGAGGGATCAACCCCATCCCCCCCCCCCAAAACATGCCACTTCCTGAATAAATCAGCTACCAATTTTACGAGTTTGCAGAATGATTCCACGACACCTATTCTTATTCGTAACGAGTGAACTACTATGATCAAATGAGTTCTTGTGATCTCGGTGATCCTGATGACTTTCATTTTGTGCAACAAGTTGTTTCGCTAACAATTGTGTTGATTTCTCCCCACGTGGACTATGATTTGCCTTAGGGGCCGTAGCCGACGACATAAACAGGCCGTGGTCTTGCTTGCTAAACAGTGAGTGCTTTCTTATCGTCTCATAGTTGTTGTTGCTGGTAATAAACGAAGTCGTTGCTTCGGTGAGGTTCTCCAGACACCACAGCGATCGCGTTTACCATTCGGTTTCGGTGAATCAACCAAAGCTCGAATTTCCCTCCACTGAACGTACTGATGCGCGTAGTTCTCAAGTCTAAATGTGTATTTATGCGGCTCTCGTTGGTGCAAACGGTTTGAGCTCAGGTATATTCTGTCCCACCATACCACACAGCTGGCATTCGCATCTTGAGTAGTACAGCGTAAATAAGCGAATTAAGTCGTTTGCGGGCTTATGGACAGCGAAATGTAACAACAGAAGCGACACAAACACACAATCAACATATTTATTGATGAGGCAGCGAATCCATCTAATTAGCACCTCAAGATGTTCAGGAGACAAGAGCAACCAACATGCTCCGGGGCCAAATCGTAAGTTTTGCGAAGCTGGAAAATGCCCACGAAGTTTTCAAGGATTGCCAAGCCTTATTGAAGACAAGGCAGAGAGCCGAATGCACTTTACAAAAAGCGAGAAAACCACCGAACACACGAAGAACCTTATACGCCTTATGGACGGCATAAACATCAAAACATCGAGACCCTGCTACCTGCATGAATAAAAATAATAGTACAGAGGTCGCGCTAAGTGGAATCCTAGAACTTCAAGACCAATTCATAACCATTACCTCGAACGAAATGAATTCGAACAAGTCTTATACCAAATCGGATGAAAAAACGAAGCAATCTGCAAGCGTTCCCAACCTGAGCAATCTGCTCATTAAAGCAAAGAACAACACCATAGTAATTGACTGACTATTCATTTAAAAAACTCCCAATCATTCACAAAGCGGGTGAATGCAAATATTACTATGCGCTCTTTCTAGCAATTTGTTAACGTCGCATATAAGTCGGCGAGTGAATAATAAGTGAAAATATGACTTCAAGATTAGTGTTTATCCGTACTCTCAGATGCATATGAAAGGCAAACGAATCACTTTTTAGCCACTTAATTTGCACCCTGATAAACTCTCACCCAAATGCTCATCATTTCAACAGTTTGTCAGCCCTCCCTTCCCCTTCAAATTATGTTAAGAGCCGTTCACAGTTAAGTTCATCATTTTCTAAAGCATTATGAAAACTAATATCACATTGGTATACACTAGCGAATTGCTCGTAAAGTGGTCGTATTGCCTCGTTTACAGTGACGTTCCTTTGCATTTCCTTCGACAGTGAAGTCACCTCTTTTCCGATCAAGCCGCATGGCACTATCTACAAAGGACGAATTCGATTAACTATTCGAAAATTAATGACTGCATATAACTATGTGCGAACGTAAACTCAAGCTCAGGTCCAATATTGTACTAATTGAGCTGACAGACATCCACCCCCCCCCCCCCTCCCCTCTCCTCATCAATCCAATAGAAGTTGGCTTCCCAACAACAACAGCTAAAGGCATAATTACTCATCGACGACTTCTTCAAAAAATCACTGCAATCGTAGGATGGAAAATAAAGAACTCATGAGGGCTTCTAAGCTAGCCGTTCAAAAAGTTGAATGCTACTTCGCTAATTGGTACGCGGCTCTTCAGAATTTACCTGACCACATTTACGTAAATGCTTATGTAAGATCAAATAAATATTAACCTAAGGCACCTCATCTAAAATAATTTTATCTGTGAGCTACTTTTCCGCTTACCTCCATACTGTTATGACATTCGATTTGTCGAATCACTCTTTACTGCTCAGCTGGTCGAATTTAAATACTTAAAAGACATGTAACAGTCATCAACACAATCGCTAGGTCATCGAACTAGTTTGATCATATTTTGCTATCAATCGCGCGACCACCCACCTAGAAATCCAACATTTCAGACGGATTCTAGCTAGTATTTATGCCAAAGAAGGCGTGAACCAAAACACAGAATTTCGCTAATAACTGAGAAAACAAAAACTCGCCCTCATTACTCTTCTAGCATAGCGATCAATCAACCTCTGAAAACCCTCGTCTATATTCAGTCAAATAAAATCAAATTAAATCTAAGGGGATGTGATTGAGATATCACTCAACAAAGCACAACACTATTCACATATACGATATAAACCTTGTTTTTGCAAAGTCATCAGGTAAGAAACAATTATAGAAAAGCTAATTTCGAAATTCTTAAATTCTTTAAAATCTCATAAAAAGACACACAAATATTATATCATCACACTTCAACCGTTATCAATTCAATAATATCGTTGCATTAAAAAAATAAAGATGAACAACTGTACACATTACAACACAAATTTTCCAAGAAGTATTGAGACCTGTTCAAACCAGCTCAAATCGGTATTGCAATTTAACGCAAGACCATGACTTGTTATTCCTCGTCGTACATTAATTCCTATCGCTGCGATTTTCCTTGTTCCATTACCAAGCCATACTCCTTAATATGCAAATGTAATTGATAAGAAATATTCATGAAAATCCTACGACAAGACCAACTTATGTACAGCTCACACTTGAATGGCAACCACTGTTTGATGACAAATGGGCTCATCAGAGAGCCTTGTCAGACAGTTATATGCAAAACAGAACTAATCGGACTTAAGAAATAAAAAGCAAAGAGTGAAAACATCCGCAATAAGTGTCGATTAGAGCATCCATCTGGAGAGTATAAATTCATCACTCCAATAAGGGGAACAAGCTTTCACCCTTCAACAAACAATGGTCTCATAAGATAAATTTGTTAATAGAATAAAAGAAACGATTAATTTATAATAAACAGTAAAAAGTAATAATTAAGGTAATGCAAGAAAAGGAAACTATAGAGATCAGGCAAAAGAGTTGAGAAGCACTTGAAAGAAAGACCACTTCTGAATTACAATGCTGCAAAATGGACATCATCTGCTAACAGATACAACCAACAAATATCAACTTTGCCAATAACCTCGCGTTCACTGTCTTATACCATTCTGTTTAATTCGTTACGTATAAAGCAATCACACTGACAATATAATGAAGCATCACTTCTTTCTTTCTCCCCTCCCCCCTCCCAATATCGCCGTCCGGTAACGCAAAACTCGGCGAGATATCATTAACCTATACCGGTGGAGATGCACCTTCCATATGAATGGTTTAAACAGTACAACTGAACGCTTCTACACGGTTCGATGATAAGACGTGGGAGGTACTCCACCAATAACTAAATTATAGGACGTATAGTAACCTGTGTCTGGAGAGCGGTGAGCACCGCTGACCCCAAGCAAATCCACTGTCCGAATTATTGCTTCTTCGACGAGATGTACAAATCGTCTCACGCCCACCCGTGCTGTTTTTTCGTCTTTTGCATGCACTGACAACGATGATAAGTCGATAATGGGATAAGCAACCAACTGGCCAGGACCATGAAATGTTATGAGTCCGCCGCGATCGGTCCTAGAAAATATCTTTTAGATCCGTTAGGATCATTGATTGAAAACATGCGCATGGATTGAAAATTTATGTTTCAGCAGAAAAAGGACCAACAAGATCCAATTCGCTATGACCCGATAGGACAACCAACCTAACCTGCATATGTTTGGTTATGAGTTTAAAAACATAGAACAAAAGCTTTGAGAACAGAAGAAAGAAACAGAAAACACGAGAAAAAAATCAACGCAAAAAGATCAGAGAACTCCTACAGAAAAAAAAGAAATTAATTGTACACCGTTCACCCCTTAGTCTCAGCCAATTTGGGGACGGAAGCAAATCAGGCACAAATTCCAAGAATTTCTGGAGAAAAGATACGATCAGAAGATCAGTGAGTACTAGTGAGAAATGCACGTTCTATGAATTTCATTGAAAAACACTGAAAAGTGAGTAGCTTGCGATCTTTTTTTGTTCAACCAGATTAAAGACTTATTTTCTGGCTACTCAGATTTGACTATTTGTTCTAAGCAATCTTGTTGTTCGAAGTTCAACTTCCATACTTGGGAAGTGAATATAACAGCATAGCGAGTGAGCCGCAAATCGTGGGTGAAAAAAAAAGACCCGAAACTATCTGAAAATTGAAGAACGATAACAGATGTACCCATACTTGACTCAGATTCAAAGCTTCCCTCATATTTTCTACCGACGACACAAAATGGATGCTCCACTTTATTCCTTCATTTTTCTTTGATATATGTCACAAATCAATACATCACAAAACACACGAATTTTCAGCTTATAGCATCGGAAAACTTACCTGTAAAAATCAGCTCCAAGGGCTTTCAACCGTCTCTCTTCATCTTCAGAGTAAACATGACTCCTCAAACCGACTGTATAAACTGGAGTATGCTCCAAAAGAAGCAAAAAATTCCTGCAACGAATCTAAAAATTTCGAAGAGAAAATATATTCACATTAAACAAAGAAAACTCACTAAGATAGAGCTCAATCTTTTTAAACCTCAAGTTTCTAAGAGCGGAAATTCTTCAATCTCAAAAATACGCTTATTCATTACGAATATAGACATTGGAATTTATGCAAACAGAAATAACGCGACATTAAATCAAGAAAAATCTGAAGACAAAAATAAATCGAACAAGTGTCATTTTTGAACTAAATTTCCATAAGAAATTTGAATTTGACGGTTGCTTGCATCGATTGCTATCGAGGGAATTCATGCAAACTTACTTACTCGAATTCACGAATTCACTTTGTTGAAAATACAGAGAGCCATTAGAAAAAATCATTTTTCCTTTCAGTTCTTATGATTTGGCAATGATCGATTCCATCTATTATTCAATCATAATGCACAGAGCCATAGATGGACAACGATCGGTGCGGAATTGGTATTGGATTATAACTGCTAAAGCCCTCACTCCAATATTGGAGCATAAAACAATGTTCACTCATTAGCTATGCAAATTTATGCATACAATAGCAAATAAAAAAAAGTAAACACTAAATGAACAGAATGAATCAGCAAAAAAAATGAATGGAAAACAACCAAAACTAAGCTGACTTCCCTCTGAATATTTACTAACTGAGCTCTTCATTCACCAATTCTTTGCAATATTCAAATTTAAACCTTCGAAAAAAAAACAAACAGAAAATAGATCAAATAAAGAAACGAACTTTACAGGACACTCGGTCTTTGCCTCCTTGGCTTGTACTAATTTGTCGACGAATTTACGTTGCAACTTGAGAGCATCCCCGTAGCTTAAGCGTCCCAACCATATCGCTTCAATCGATGCACGTAATGAACATCGCGTTAAACGCATCCTCGTTCGTCAGCTCTTTGCTATCAGAGAAGAGGAAATGAAACAACTGTTATGCATAGAGTGCAAGAGTCAACTAGGCAGACAATAAATACAACAGGAATAATGAACGAAAGTTACCAACTACGCAGTACTTAAAACAGAGATGAACAGCAAATGCTGATTGGAGAGACAACAACTATGACAGAACGAGCGAAAAATATCGGAGAAAAGTTCAATCAAACAGTTGCGAAAAATGTTTTGAAAAAAAATTACCGAAAAAAAGCACTGACTGTTTCTGATAGTAGGTGGATTTAACAACTAAACAGATGAAAAAATAAAACTACCAAACAAGTTGCAAAATATACAAATGATTATAAAATAGGATTATTTCCTTCTCGGTCGTGGTGCGGATAGTGCGTACAAGCGATCCTCGCGTGTCCTGTAAAGGTTACTCTATAAGTGTTTATATATATATATATATATATATATATATATATATATATATATATATATATATATATATATATATATATCATGGCGAACAAACTTCCCACTTATCTATCTTCATACGTTTACAGCTTCTTGGCTAAACTAGTCAGCTAGGGAGCGATGTGCAGAGGGAAGGATGCTGAAACTGGAGAGATGGGAGTTGGAATGGCCGAGAGTGATCTTTACCGCCGCTATAAATGTCTTACGGTTAACATGCCTGAAGACTAAAAACCGGAAACGAGCAGCCGTTAAATGTTGAGTCGTCGAATTAACCCTGAAAATGTTGATCAAGCAAAGCAATCCAATACACCTAATTCAATACAAACGCACAACGTTTCTCCGCCGAGCTCGTCTCCTAAAAGCTAATTTTATTTCGGAGATTTCCACACTTCAAATGTCCTTCAAGTCGACTTCACTTCCACACTCGCTGAATTGCCGTTAAGGTTGTCGAAATAATGTAAGGATACGGGATCACTCGGTTCTCCCTTACTACAAGCACTATATTAATACAGCTGTGTGCCCAACTTGAAAGAAGTTCCTCATTTTTGGGTACAAATTTTTGAACACTATTGTTTTTATTAATTCTTTTATGCAAAACGAATGCTTGAATAATATTGATTATCGGAAACAGTGACGTCAAGCTAAAAAGTTATCATGCCAAAGGCACACCTATAAGGCTAACCGGTTGCCAAATAGACCAAATGATCAACAATCAAAATACTTTTGAAATATGCGGAAGAGATAGGGAAGCATACAGAATACCATTCTTCTTATATGAGAAACGTGTCGGTTTATGATACCCAGAGTGAAAGCAGGTAATGAGGATGCTTCGAGGAGCCTTGAGCGCAGTAAATTCATTTAAAAAACTTCAGGCTTTTATGCTCAAACGGACAGCTTGACACTGGAAGTCCTGAAGACGCCAGGCTTCTAGGCTGGTATGACTTCGCCTTTGCCTTTGGAGGGTCCTGAAGCTTACAGTAACCAGACACTCGATGGACGGCAGGTTTTGACGAATTCATTACTGATCTCGATGAACCCGCGGCTCAAGGTCTTCGAGTTCCAGAGGTTTGGACGCCTTCATCCTCTTATGTCATCACTCCTGACATCGAGGTAACACAGAAGCAACATTGGCAAGTGGAAATAATGCTTCATATCCCTACCCATTTGCAAACCTCAGGAGCCCTCAGTGAAGGAACTTAAAACAAAGATGGCTCACTGAGAGGTACACTAAAAACGATTTTCGTAGTTTTTGAAAGAAAAGTCAACCTGGTGTACCACTCGTTCTTGGACGTATAGAAGATCTCCTTGAGCTCGCAACTGGCTGGACCTCTCCTTAAACGATTCCGCTCACTTTCTAGAACAACGTCGTCTTTCAGCACCGATGAAACCTGAACTCGATCGCAAATTAACATGAACATGCAATTCAATGTAGATGGGTATATTAACCATAGCATTTGCCCAATGGCATTTTTAGTGAAAAAACAAAAAGTTTAACGTGGCATTTTTTGATTCGGCAAATTTAAAAAACTGCACAGGCGCACGGATAAACAAACACAAAGATGTTATTTACATGACGCCACCATACTATGCTTTTGATGAAAATTAACGAAAACAATATAAACACAAAAGGAACAAATGCGATACAAATTGGAATAATACCATCTCTTAAGAATTTAGTCACTTTATCAAGAAATTACATGAATTTTCCTCAATGAAATCCTACCTTCACGAACTATTTGTGATGAGAATTTCACTGTGTTTGAAAAATCCGGAGACTTTCTTTTTTTTGAGAAAAACGTGAAGCCCTGTGATTTCGAACTGTGCCATTAATTCATTTCTGGCAGAAAGACTTGTTAATGCCTCAATATTTCAGTGAAATTTTTTTGAATGAGAAAAAATAAACGCAAACTCTTTCCTCTCTCGTTTAAACGTTGCCTTAATGAGAAAGACGAAGCAAACGGGTTGATAGAATAGGGGCGAGGTAACACCCAGAATCCGTATCTCAAGTCAACGGTGGGCGAAATTTGATGTGTAAATTTGCACCCGAATTCAAAAATAAGATAACAGTCATCTACATATATGATCAGGGAGTTGCCGTCTTTTACCTAAACAACTGAAAAAAACATCAAGGCTATTTTTTATTTTTAACCTCTCTCTGTATTCCTCATTGCCCCTTCCTCCTCCCTTCTCATTAAAATTCACCTGCCCAAACAAATAACGAATCCTAGCAGTTTGTATAAAAGTAAAACTGAAAAACATTTAGGAGCAAAAATGTGATCACCTTTGTTGTGCTTTCTTTCTTTAATTGTTGAAGATCGATTGGTTTTGTGTGTTCGTATGGAAACGGTTCTTCAGGATGCCAACAAGCAATAGCACCGTTCTTACATACAACGATATGCGGTTTGCTGAAAGCAAAACGGTGGTGAACTTGGTTTATACTGTTAAAATAATATCGAAATAAAACATTTCCACATCACACTAATTTCATCTAGTGCATTCAGACAGTCAGGCGTGCGGAACTGCATATATATATATATATATATATATATATATATATATATATATATATATATATATATATATATATATATATATATATATATATATATATATATATATATTGACAATCAGCAGCAGAAAAATACGTATGCAATGCACTCACGGAAACACTGCAACGAAGCAATCCGGGAAGGGATAGAAAGTGACATTAAGAAAACAAAGGAAAGGCACTTACGTTAGATCGATATCTTCTTCAACTGCGATCGCATCCGTCTCTACGGAAGACCTACCTGCCGACCGCAAAAAACGACGACGGCATAAAACTGAGTTCGGACGAATTAGGCGACGAAACATATGGATGATAAGCCTCAGCTATGGCTTCCTTTCATTGAAAGTCACAAAATACCCTCGACCAAACGTTCCTTGAAAAAACAATAATTAGCCATGAAATTGTAAATGTTCATGATATACACGACGTGTGAAAACTACGGGGATGTTGGAAGTGGTGTGAAGGGGTCTATGTGCTCGGATGCGGAAGGGGCACATTGGAAGCAGACCTCTCATGCTTGCATTACATCAGATGACATGCGGCAACGCCTCGACTTCCCTCTCCTCTTCGAGGGCAGAAATATGAACATCTCATTCAAACGCTCCAAGACGTGTGACTGGCAGCCGCTGCATTAAGAAGACTTAGTGTAGAGCAGAGCGTAGGAGCTGATAACCGTCTATCGATGCCAATATGCAAGAGCAAAAGCGAGACAGAAGGAGCAGCCTACGGGCAAGCACCATCGCCCCAAAACACAAGCAGAACCAAACACATCCAAACGAGCCGAAGCCCAGCTTATACACGCCCCAAATATCACATGAGGCCGCACAAGAGCACATATGTCGATCAATGACATTATATGAAGGACGATAAACGAAAATCGACTGTACGAGTAAATGTGATCACTGCAGGGTTAGATCACGCGTAGATATGTTGGATTGCCCCTTCGGTGTCGTATCCAGCAATGATAAAATAAATCGAGATAATAAATCGAAATAAATCGAGACAATGATAAGGTATCACGTATACTTCAAATTGACAAAATGATTTGCGTTCGTCCGTAGCTTGCTTCCATCTTTTCCCTTCCCATATATCACCTACAAACATACCACCATATCACAGGCTCATTTGATAACTCCGCAAACTGGCTTGATAGAATCATCGCCACTATTTACCGGATATCACAAAGAAACGTTTAATGTGTGCAGATGCATCTGGCTGTTGATAGAAAACGTTTCGTTGTCATTTATTAATTCGGATATGAAACTCGATAAGGTCAAGCTAGGGACCTTCTAGAAGAGTACAGAATTACATAACATATTTAGAGATTTATGAATTTGTAAGCGCTAATAGTAGAGTGGACTCATCGAAGCAAAAATATTTCGAAAGTTGCATTTCAAATACAAAGCAATAATCCCACAACAAGCACCTTTCGTTGTGGTGGTATAATGGTACCGGTCTCTCCCCATCCCTCTCGAATGCCTGCTGTTGTTACTAACTATACCCATACCACTATGTGGTTTGAGCACTTACTGCGGAAATACTAACAGATTATCACCACTGCGGAAAATGGTTTTTTGGAAGCAGAAAGGGGGACTTGGTCTGATTCGGCTTTTTTGCACGGGTAATTTCTTTATATTTATTTAAAAGCGAAAGCAGTTCATCCTCAAGAGCCGCTAGAGCAGTTTATTTTTATCTTTCCCTCAAAGGCCATTTTCCATTTTCACTGCATATTGCTGTCAAGCGTTGCCCAATTCTTGTCTCTCTGTCTTCTTCTCTAAGACCCTTGCACGATTTCAACGAAACTTGTAGCTTTGATATCTCGACCAACTCTAGAAACGGGTTCCAGATACTACCAACTCTTTTCTTCTCTATCTCATTGTTTTCTGATTCGTCTGGCGTTCGAAAGTTCAAATGTCAACGATGGAAGTTTTTCGAGTATATATATTTTTCATAAGTTAGTTTGGATGTCGCATTGAGAGGTTTTTGATGGATTCTACCTGCACGGAGTCGATTCTGGAGCCGTTGATTCTATCGGCATCATTGCGAGATGGTAATAGGATATTGTTGATGCCTCATTTGGGAACTGTTCATTGCATATGCAATCTTATTTGTTCCACAAAATGGCATTTTGCAATTTCAAGTTGACCTTCGAAAGTACAATTAACTTTGCTAGCTGCATCACCTCTGAAAGAAATAACTGAAAATTATAGTGTATATTTTGTTCCCGTTTGCTGAGCGGAATTTGTCATTGCAAGGAAACAAACATAAGCGCTCTTATTGTTCCCTCTATGGCGCTTTTGAAACTTTTGCTTTCCATGTAAACATATATTTGTATGTCACTTTTTTCGATAGTATCAACTCGCAAACCGCTAAAGCAACAGTTGTAGCATTGAATTCATGTAATGAACATCGCAATATGACATTCGGCACTATATTTCAGTTTGATCTGTCAACTTTCAAAGCATTTATAGACATTTAAAGGTGGAAAATTTACAGCCCCAGAAAAGACAATTTTTGCCCTTCTTCTAGAAAACGTTGTCAGTCAACTCATTCCACCTCCAATTCCACTGTTCATCCGTCAATATGAAGATCAGTTATCAAGTCATCACTCATGTGAAGAAATTGTAAGACCGATCGATGCGTTTCTATCACTGTAAGCAACATTTTAGAGCTTGTATTCAGGGTTGTTCACTTCATTTCAGAATATATTGAAGCAGTATCTTAATAAAAGTTTTTATAATTATTGTGCCTTCCCTCATCGAATTACGTTATAAATGAGTGGAATAAGTTTTTATTGCTTTGAACGGCACACTTAGGAGATATTTCTTTTGAGAACTTTGTAAATTATACTTCATAGTGTGATTAGATTGTAAAATTATTGCATTTGATATTTTTGCAATCGGAAATATTTATTAAAAATTTATTATGGTTATTTGTTGTGTTATTTATATTTTCGAAAGTAATTTTGTGATTCGGAGATGCGCGTTCAACTTTTTGTAAAAATTATTTATACATTTACAGTTTATCGCTCATTGGCAACAAACGTGATTTTATTCGCATGCGAATTTTGCAAAACTCGCAACTGTCTAATTTCACATCTCTAGCTCTCTATCATATTTTGGCAAATATAAAATTTAGGAATTAAATCACATCGAAAAATATTAACATCGATTTTTGCTATGTTTGTATATAAATTTCATCACTGCAACATTACCAACGACTTGGCTATAGAATTTCTCGTCAACGAAATAAACGGGAAATGCTTTCGTCAAGTTGTTACTGTGTAAGATTCATTTGCAATTTGCATATATAGTTCATTTTTTGCAATAACAGTTAGTTCCCCTATGAGGCTTGCATTAGCGTCTTTCTGAGGTGTCACTTTTATAAAAAAGTTTCCACGCGAATAGAAAGAAGAAAAAATTTTCAATAATTCCAGTAAAATAGTTTAACTATTCTTATTGCAATTTTTTTGCAATTTCATAAAAAATTTCAACGTGGAATTAATGTTGTTGCTGTCCGTTACTTGAAATATTATTGCATATTCTCCCCACCTCTAAATAACACAAAAAGAACCTATGCCTGTGTGCAAAAAATATAGTATTTGAAAGAAATTATTGCCATTGAATCTAGGGGAGATATTAACAACGATAATCAAGCAAAGAAACATCAAGTGGAATCGATACAACACAAAACTGATACAACACAAAGCCCACCGTTAATGAAACCTGAAAATGCCCCCCCCCCCCCCCAACTTCCGCTTTTCAAGATCTTATTAATGATAGCTAGAAGAAGCTATAACAATATCGGAATTTTCCTGATACTCGAGCAGTTTTGTTGACGGCAATCTTTTTTTGTTGATATTAAAAGCAATCATTGTGGATTATTTTTAATGGGTATAGTGCTCGTCTCTTCTGTTGAACGTTCATATGATTTATATATGCCAAAATTTGCATATACACTAATAATTTATAGCGAAATTCATAAACCGGCTAGTGTATCAATGGTACTTCCAGTTCTTTTCACTATCCATACATTTTCTTATGAGGTCTTTAATTTAGAAGTAATACATAGTCATCACATGTATTGCTCCATCCTCGCCCACATCCTTTGTCGTCTTTTATCGGGAAAGATGAAGCACGGATTTGCTATTGTTTATGAGTCTTATGCAATCATAAAGCTTAAGATTGCTTGCGACTTCTTTATTTTTATAGTTTTGACCAATATTTTCAATAATAATTTTGCGACGTTATTGTAATATTTTGCATTTTCACAGGTTTTTTTTTTTTTTTAAAGTACAAGCACAATATATTTTATTCAGTCAACGAATGCGTCATAAGTTAATAAAAATGAAAATCACAGTTTACTTTTAAAGAGCACATAATGAGTGTATTGATGTGTTTTTTTGTGGAGTGAGATAGTTCCGTCTTTTCAAATTGCTCGGATTTTTAAGCAAAGAAATTTTCTCGAAACGGCAATGAAAATGGATGCGATACTATCCAATAGATCGGCAATAAAATATTGCAAATATTTCTGGCCACAAATGTGTTCTGATACTTTTAGTTCGCAAACTATTTATAAAACTTTCATGAGTCGGTGTTAAATGTATACAACAAATACTATAACCGGAAGTTCGCCTCGGGAAATGAATGAGAACTCAAACAATTTGATCTTGAGGATATAGTGTTATATAGAAAAAAATAATCGTTTTCCTTTAAAATGTGCTTAAAAAGACTCAATTAAATAAGACTACCGCTGATCAAAAAGTTTTCCAGGTGTGAGAGCTACAATTATGTTAGCCTACGAACAAAGAATTCCCTCATTTTGCTGTCCTTTGACTATTCTCTACCGTATCAAATAATGCTGCTTGAGTTCTTCAACGTTTTTTTTTTCTGAATACAATTCATGGCAAGCACTTCGAATTCAAGTCTTCTGGTATTGTGTCTTCAGATTCGAAAAATTGCTTGATCACATTTTCTACTACTGCTTCGCACCCCCCCCCCCCCCTCCCTTCCTATCTCTCTCAAATCATATCCCTTCCATCCTCAATAAGTAAATCTTAAGAGTAGATCTTCTCCATTTACAGTAGTAAGAATCAGCAAATTCATCTGCAAAAGCAAACTAGTATTGCATATGAAGCATGGAAAAACAACTTATAACAAATGATTCAACAATATATAGCGCTGCTTGGGGAACTAACGATTGCGCGATGTTAATGTGCATTTACGCTCGTATGTAAAAGTATTTCGAAATGCTTTCGTTTGGAATGCTATGAGGGTGAGGTGCTTCAAACATAATAATGGGTTTCATCATAGTGGTGTCGAATGCTTCAATTTCACAAGTAAACGCTTCATAATTTTTTGCTCGCAATTAACTCAAAAAAAAAAAAAAACTAAGATTGGACGCTTCAATTCTGGAGAAATCTCTGGGAAAAATTAATAATTTCTCGAAAGATTTTTCAGTGATAATATAATGATTTCAAAAGCATCTCAAATGTTTGCATCAACTTCAATTGAGCAACCTGAAATTGCCACATAACAGAATGGTACTAAACTGAAATACATACATAAAACAATGATAAAGCAAGCATTAAGCACCGAAATTAAAATACGAAAACAAATAAGGCAAAATAGCTGAGTAAATTATTCACATACAACTATGAGTTTAGAACATTTTTATCATTTATAAAAACATAATTATAATCATATATTGCAGAGAATTTTTAGTGTGGTTTTCACTCGAATGATAACCACCGCCTATGATAACAACTAAACGAGACAAATGCTTAATAAGGAGAAGGTCCCGAGTTCTGTTCCGTATATGGACATTCGTTTTGTCGGTTAAAAAAAAACGATGTGTTTCATTTTGTTAAACTTTAGACTTTTAGACATTTTAACGAATAATAATTGCTGTTGTAAAAGGTCGAAAAACATTTCAACTTCTTCAAATTTCCTTCAGCATAAAGGGAAAAAATGGACTTTAGCTCATGAAATTCGGTGCAATCAACGCATAACGCTTTATATTTACGTTAATTCAATATGTTCTCATATCGGATTCAATATCACCGCAAATTCATTTCTGTCGACTAGAATTTCAGACTGAAGCTGTTAATAACAAATTCATATATAAATTAACCAAAAATAATTGTGGTTAAACTCTTATGGTGCATCAGCAATATTACCATGAATACATCCTTCTTCTTAATTGTAATTAATATCAGTAAGATTGACTCCTCAAATAAAAAAGAAAGAACGAAAATATTTCTAAACATCCGTTGTTCTTGATTGTCGTAACGGTGATGGTGTATAAGGTGGTGGCCTTGCTCCTAATGCAATCGACTGTGTTAATACCGCAGAAGATGGCGCGCTGAAATGCACAAAACGACGAGATTTATCCGAATTTTCAGAGCTCTGTAATTAAGAAATCAGCTTTAAAGACAGCGATGTCACAAGAGTTGGCACGATGCGCGCTTTTACACTTTGCTCAACTAACCAACCGCTCCTGTAAGTTACAAACAAAAAAACAAGATATGCATTATATAATGCTTTTGTGCTCAAACGAATTCGATTGCTCGCACATATTTTCGACGAAGGGTTCGTTTTCTTTGTAGCCGTAAAACGATAAATGAGTCAGCAAAAAATTGATTGAAAAGTTTTAAAGCATTTCAAAACGTTTGTAACTTTTTTTGAACTTGAAATGAACTATGACATGGAATGTTACGCTATGGTGTACTATATACTGATATGGAATCTTAGGTGCAGCTGCAGTGTACAGCTAGATCGACAAGCATGAATACTCACAGACACTGCGTCAGACACAGACACCAAATATGTGCAAATGCTACCAGGAACACACAAACACGCGCAGGCATTTCATCACTGCGAATAGTCGTTGCAAAAGCAAATTGTCCGATACTCATTAGAAATACTCCTTTGTCCGATGCTCATTTAAGAAAATTCATTAAGCGTTCATTTAGAAATACTTTGCGATAACTTAGAGAGTGTTTATTGTTATTGCAATGATTGTATCATTTAACTGGTTGAAGAATTTAATTTATAGATTCTCGAACGTTTTAATTTTTTTTTTGATTAATGATTTGTTAAGTTATAGCTTATTAATAGGATGACTTCAGGCACGTGCATCCATGCGGCCAGTTTCAAAATGGCGGAAGACAGGTCACATAATTTGGTCATTTTTTAGGGACCGCCGAGTGGGGAGAGGGGTAGGGGAGGGGACGGGGTTTTACCCTAAAATCTTCCTAAAACAATATTAGTAATACCGGCTTATTTTCAGGAAGAAGGAGTTTTATTGGCAGGGGCAAAACTCCAAGCGGGATAGTTCCAAATTCCGAGAACATCAGTAGTACGTGTCCCCTGACTCTGTCTATTAAATAATGTAATAAATTGATGATTACCAGTGAAGTGCATCATAATAGGCTGGTGGTGGCCTGAAAGTGGGATCGATCGCATCGATACTCCATACAGGTAATGGATCCTGCCTGTTGACCGGTCGCGTTGCATTACGATGTGTCCGTCTCGGTGACGATGAAGAAGCTCGTACAGCACTCGCTCGTATATGAGAAAGCAGAAGAAGAGAGAGTCCAATTGCGAGCATTGCAATTCCAAAACTTAGGAAGATCCAGTCACGAACCTTCGACTAAAAATCAAAATAATGAACATTTATATAAATGGGCAATTATAGCGTCTGTCTGTTTGTCGGTCTGCCTATACGGAAAGTGGCAATTCACAATTGAAATGCAATGTGCGTTCCAAGGTTGATGGTTTCGGGGACGAAATTCATATCGGATTCATCAGCTTTTTTGATAAAAAAAAGGAATACAAATTACCTATCAAGTGGGGTCATACTGTTGGCGTGACGAAAACTAAAATATCAATTTATGACTAAAATATTTCGGTCTAAATATTTTTCGTGAATTCTGATCTTGTAAACATTTATCAATTTGCTATGAATTCTGCACTGCTTAAATACGATTGAATTACTCACTTTTATTATTATAAATCCTTGTAAACTTCTATGCATTAAGAATTTTACTTCATAGCTGCAGTACGATGTGGTAGTGAGGTTGTCCCTTTGGTGGAAATCTTCAATGAGAATGAAATATTTGTAATCGAAGCCTCGCTCTACCAAGCAAGGTAATGGCGAAACTTGCGAATTACGACAACTGGGCAAAATTCAATAGAAATGTGATGTAAAATCAGTATAAGATCCAAAATCTTTTTCATTTTTCAACGGCTCGCTTCGAATCTCTATTCGTATTTCGTCGATTTGAAACCAACAAAGCCTTGCAAGTTTTCAGCCAAGGAAGTAGATGCAGCTTTTCTAACTATAAGGCACGAAATAGAATACAAGTTCTATGCAGTTGACTATGAGGAAGACAACTGGGGCGAACTTCACTGTTTTCGGGTTACCAGACTAAGGTAAGGAAACAGGTGTAGCACCTTTCGTACACCACAATATATTACAAAGCTGGTTTAAAAAAGAAGGACGCGGGGGTATCGTTTAAAAGAGTGGCGAAATTATGCCAGTTTTTATATATTGGCGAAATTATGCCAATTTACGCACTATGTGAGTGAGTCGATCGCTTGGCGTTTGTGCGTAACTCCTCTTTTCTCCCCCCTTCCTTCGTTCACTTCCTTGTCTAGCTCCACCACACCCTAAATTGTCTATTGTATCGGTCACCTCCGCGCGGTTTTCTACTTCCAAATCACACTTCTTATCAGTTTTTTTTTTCCACAGCGATAGTCATTATCATTGCAGTTCTTTATTTTAAAAAGAACAGCACGGTTAAATTTGATGGCGTGATTCCGATTAAAAAATTGCGCTGATAATAATTACAACGTGTTGCCACTTCAAAGTTGCATTGATAATTTCATAGCGTTACTGCGCGTTAGACAAATGTCTGCAAAGAGAAGCAATTTGATTGAGTGATAAGTGATAAAGGAGATTGACAAAGAGATTCCTCGTCTATCATCCGTATCATGATTTCTTCTCAATAGTGATAGGAGAATATTGTTATGTGGACGAAATCCGAATGCGCAACGATGCATATATAAGCTGCTTCAATTGTGATGTTTTAAAATTTTATGTCGTTATAGGGGAAACCACACAAAGTATTTGTTGGGAAAGCAAATTTCATTATATGATGCAATAGCAGTCACGAACAAGAGGAACGGTTATTGCATGAGCGGAAAAGTAGCTGTGTAAATTGAATGGAAGATTAGTGAAGTTATTTGAATAAAGTTATGGAAAGTGTAGTTGAAGGATAAAGGAAAATAAAAAGAAGATGAGGAATGAGGGGATAGAGGAGGAAGAACGGAGGAGTTAAGATAGACGTGATATATGAGTTTATTTGAGAAACCTAAATGCGCTTCAACCGTTCCATCTCTTTTATGAATAGAGGGTTTCAGGTCTTAGATTCATGTTGCTTCCAGTGCGCCTCTCTTAGTTTCATTATTGACATTCGACGCTTGGCATGTTCAGTGAATAAGGCGCGGATCTATGCGAGTTATCGAACCCATTGAAATATGAAGCTATTAACCGGTAGGTTTTATTTTTCGTTGTAACTTGTGAAACCGGCCGGTCGGATGAGCGGACTGGAAAAGCGCATATTGTGCCAGCTTCTCAGGCATGCTTCTCCTCTATTTAGTAATTTTTTCGTTATTTCTGAATGTTTTAGTGAACGATCGAGTGTAGAGGTGGAATGCAAATGCGTATATTGCTTTTGCCTTCCTCGCACTCACTACAAAAATAAAAGGCAACAGTTGAACTTACTGCTTCTGAACGACTGATCACACCGATAAGACCGACAATAAAGAAAACGAGACCAATAAAACTACTCGCAGCTGAGCATAACGCTAACCTGAAAGTGAAATATTTTCGTTGCTTTTCAAATCCTACTTGTTGTGGAACTAAAAAGCACCAAATTTTGAGGATTCCGGATTTCAAATTCAGGAATTGCCTTAACTTTAGTGTTTGCATTTAAGCTGTAGTGATAGCGATCTCTAATAAATGATTTGTCGCATCATAATAATAAAATCTTCTTTTATTGAATACAAAATAGAATTAAGCGATGCTCAAATAGATTGAATGACTGTAAAATGACCAGTGATTATTCGGTAGATCTGAAAGCTCTCGTGGTCGCCTAATTAAAAGACCTTCTGCCATTAATTGAGAATTGCTATTTCAGATATGCGAAATATTACAGCTCCATATCCGAATTGATGATAGTGTAATGAAAACCGTTATCAGTGCTACTTTTATTTCCTCTTCTACTATCAATATTAAATTCATTCTCATCAAATATGGTAATCGTCTTCGCTTCAATTTATATGTCTTAGGAAGAGGTTCATAAAAGCGTTGTACACCTGTAGATTCTTTCTCGACATCTTCACTGGCATAATCCCTCATAATCTTGTGTGGAAGTTACTTTCAATTTCTGGTAGAAAAGAAGAAGGAAATGGCAAATGGGAAGGGAAAGAGAGCCGAGAGGATGCAAGGGGAGAGGGAAAGGAGAGGATGGGAGGGGAAGGGAGCCTTGCCATTGCTCAGATAATAGGTTTAAGATCGAAAGTTTCTGTTGGCGACGACTGATCAGAATTATGAGTGCAGAGCAAAGTTCAGCGACCAAATCAGTGGTTATGCCAATAAAAAGTTGCAGTAATATATGGCATGATAAATGATCTAATATCACAATTTTTTAATCACTTAGACATTTCCCGTCATGCTGAAGTGAATATACTTGTATACTAGAGTGGTAATGCTTTTTGGCTAAACACAACTAATGACTGTACTTTACTATTAATGCATGCCTATACTATACTAGTAACTCCATTGTGTTAGTAATACCAGTAACACATAATGCGTTACACTAGCAGTGCTATAGAGAAGCAAGAATTTTCCATGAATTTATTATGCAATAATAATTCATGGGAACTGAATTTTTCTTTAGATGGTATGACTTTAACGTGTGCTATTTGTAAAAGTTCGTTTTTTTTGGGTTTTTTAAACGACGAGCAACTTTGGAGTCAGACTTCTCTCGAAATTACTCGATCTTTGAATGAGGGAATATGAGAGACTCGAAGGGATGTTAGTCGCTCATTTTGCAAAAATTTCTTCCACCAAATTTCGCGTTTAACTATTCAGAAAAATTCAAAAAGTTTCATGGATGATAACGATGGCAATTACCTTCTTACTGCTTAATAAGACATTTTGCTTAGAGATATAAATACCGTTATTATGTCAACTTTAAAGAGTAGAACGATGCATTGAATTTATTATTTTTTCTCTTGATATGAAAGTTCAAAGATTTCAAAAAACGGTTACTTCACTAGGAGAACAAATTGTTTTTAAAAGTTATTGAAAGTATAATACGACCGGTGATTATAGGGAGTGTAATCAATTCAAGTAATACAAAGATGAAGTAGAAATACAATAAGATAAGTAGATGGAGATAAGTAATAATTCAGTCACAATTCTACTGCTTAGAGACATTTTGAAGTTTCTAGCAATATATCTCGAAGATCTTACCTTTGTGTACGATATGACTTTCCCATGCTAATATATCCTTGGTGAATGGCATGTGAATTATTTGACAGCTGAGTATATTTCGTCTTTTTTTACGATTTGATTGCACTTTCGTTTTTCACTTTTGTTTGAAGAGGCGAATCTCACTGATATGATAACGAATTTTTTATCTTTCCGATCACATCAGCTACACTAAACGACAAACATTGTCGCTTTAGGAAACCACTGACTGATGTTGTATGAATACCACAACATTGCTAATGAGCGACACTTGATGCCATATTTGACGTGGTTCTTCAACTAATGGCTATATGTGTTCTCGAGGATGGGCTAGTTTTCATACAGACATACAAATACAGACAACAGGTATATAGACACAAAATACACATAAAAACAAGCATGTTTATACACAAGCACACATCCATGGATACAGAGCACGGATAAGTTATGGGCAACCGAGTGCTAAGCAAAGAGTAATATGTGAATAAGTGTGACTTTAAAAATTGCTCGATCTGGTGGGAAATGTCAGTGATGAAAATCGTAATTCTCAGAGAAAAGATGTGGGGAATTTCTCGTCCATTTCCGATAAAATTGCAGGAGAAAAACTAATAAGAGGCCGACAATAGTGGATAGTGCGATATTTAATAATGAGTGGAGCAGCTTGAAAAACTATTTTTATATGCCTTTAATTGTTTCCCATTAGTGCAAAAACGAGAGATGAATTATAAATTAAGGTTATATATTATTGGATTTAATATGTGTTAATGAACAGATAATGCAGACAGCAAATCAAAACAAATAACGCATCATTTCTGATGATATTAAAGGCGAATTAAGCATGCTACTGCCACTTTATGTAGAATATAATAAAAACAAGCAAAAAATGCATGAATCTTCTAGCAAAATTATGTCAGATAGGCATTTCTTGACCTCTGAAGGAAGCTTTGAAATCAGGTTGGCGGATTTAGCACCAAATGAGACACTTGTGCGGAACGTTTCATTGTATCTAACTCGAGCTAAAGAACCTGCAAGATCTCGATTCATGTCCTCAGGTATCAACTGCGCTATTGCATGATATCATCATGATACATATTTGAAAGATTTAAGAAATGATTTGTATTTTATTTACTATAAGTGACGCGAAATATATCAAATTTCTTTCTTTTTAAAAACACTCTAGTATTTGAAAAATTTTTAATGTTATGAGAAAATAGTTTGGACTGTTTTGAGTCTATCGACCTCCCCCCCCCCCCCCCCCCCTTGTCCCGTAAGGAGGAGTTCAAACGTAAGTACTTTCTACTAATTGCACACCAATGAGAGCCACTTTTCGCAGCACTACAAGTGAAGTATATTGTTGAATATCGTAGTGCGACCATAATATCTCTAAAAATACATCATTAAACTTTTCTGCACTAATAAACATCGTTTACTATTCTATTTAATTACGATTAGAGGAAATAACTACTCGGCAGTTAAGTTATAGTAATTTATTCAAAAGTAATAACCTGATATGTTGAAAGGTAACTTGTGTTAGGGAGAATATTTGAAAGTAATGAATAGTATTAATAAGGTCGTTGATCAACTAACAACTCACAACAAAGAAATTCGTGGTCATAAAACCAGCTGATCGCTGTCGGCAGTGATAAGGTACTGAACTCTTGTTTATGGCATGTTTGCAAAAATTAAATAAGAGACAATGAAATGACGTTCATTCTAGGTGTAGCTTGACGTTTCCAAAGCTTTATTTAATCATCAGACCGATTTAGTGCAGTCTGTCATATGCACTAATGTGAGTGTCGTCCAACAAAACCGACAACTTATGTCTGCGGCAATGTCTATCATCGAGGATATTTTCTTTTGGCTTACATCAAATCTACACTTCAAATATATAGTTATAGAAAAACATCTACTCAAATGCCTTCTGAGTACTTTGAGCGATATTGACTGCAAAAAGAATTGGCAAAAAATAGCTAATATTCGAATAATGCAGTTTTATGCTTCGGTCACGAAAGGTTACGATGAAATTAAATATAAGAGTTTAAGATATGTTATATCATGATCCTAGAAAGTATCAGAATTAATCAGTCAACTTTTTTTTGCTTACCAAGGTTTCAATGCTGCCTAACCACGAATGAGAGGTGTGAAATGACGATGGCAAGTTATTCCATTATATTTTTGCACATTTCCGAGCATTTCAGGTGGCGAAAGCTTTATCTAGGCAGGCGACGGAGGAAAGGGAAAGGATGGGGTGGAGGAGAAGATTACACACCTATTAGGGGCAACCCTATAAAGCAATGCCGATGCTTAAAGCGCTTCTCTCTCACAAACTTCCACGTATATTTTATCGTTGATTTTTATATACTAAAAAAAATATTGTAATAGCACAAATTATTTAAATTAATCATTGCAATGCTCTTGCGAAATCCTAATAACTTTTAACAAGTCTTGTAAACTTGTGCACTGTATTGCAAAATGCTTTCCCGCATGAGTTGCATGGTTTTATTTGCAATGAAAGCATCTCGAAGAGGACGTCTTATGTAAATAAACACAAACGACGAATACCATCATACGCTCTAATGGTTTGCAATCATTGAATAAACAGTAACATGACTCATATTCTAAATGATATCCGAGAAAATGACTTGCAAACGTTGCATAATTAGAGAAAATAGCCTGAAAACTTTGCATGATTTAAAAAAATTTCGCTTGCAAACTTTGCGTAATTAAGAAAGGAAATGATGTGAAAATTTTGCGAAATTAAGAAAATGAACGACGAAATTTGCAACAGTGGAATATATGCAAATGAAATGAAATTAGCGTAAACTATTAGGATTATAGGAATTTGCATAAAAGAGCGGTAATAAAAATGGAGCGAGTATGAATAAATAAATGCATAGCACTTTAAGCACCGCCCTATATTAGCAGTTATTATTACCTGTCAATATCTTTAATGCTACCCTCGTTATGACTGCCTTGAATGTAGTGACGGTTATCATAATTATATCTAGGGCGATGAATTTTACATGGGAGACTTTTCTTTCTCATCGAATGATTATAAACATTGTTAGATAGCGATATACTGAAATCAATTATAGCCTGGCTCAAATTGAAATAATCACAAGCGTTTGATGATGACGAATAAAAATGTTGTCTACGAACAGGACGAACAAATAAATGCATAAATAAATAAATCCCCTACCACTCGTCCACTTGGACAAAGATTTTACTGAGTCCCCTCGTTTATCTGGCAAGTCCCCTACCACTCATCCACTTTGGTCCACACTTGTGGACAAAGATTTCATTGAGAACAGATGTTTATAAATATTACTGCGTTACTTCTAAATATAATTGCTATAAATTTATATATTTCAAGTTTCTAATGAATCAGCACTAGTCAGAAATCAAAAGTTACCATGGTCAAGTCTAGTATCGGAAATCAACGTTAGCGAGCAATCATTGACAGCGTTCAAAAGCGAAATTATAATAAAATAGCGTTGACCAAATAGTTAATATCTACGATTAATGCATTTAATATAAAATCAAGTCATTCATATGTGTTCAACTCAACCTCGAATCAATTTCGATCTATGTCGATAAAAAATAATCAAATCATCTTGTAGAATTTTTTGTATCTATCTAGATAGGAAAAACTTAACACTTCTAATGATGCCATTCACGTTAGGAAGAACCCTTGTGCAATAATTAATAATATGTACGCAATAAATAAATAAATAATTAAATAAATAAATAAATAAATAAATAAATAAATAAATAAATAAATAAATAAATAAATAAAATAAATAAATAAATAAATAAATAAATAAATAAATAAATAATATATGTACTTAACAACATGTTACGCAGAATAATAAGAACCTTCTGAAAGTATGGGCGATATCAGCAATTAAAGGAACACATACGGTTCAAATTTTCAGTTGTGAGAGCGTCAATGCGATATTGCAGAAGTTCGATTTTTTTAAAGAAAATTTGATGCCAAATAAATAAAACAGATTTGAAGATGGGACGTTTAGAATATTGTATAATTCGAGAGGAAAGATTTTACGATAGATATCTTGCAAATACTTTTTGCAAATATAATTGCTAAAAATTTTTAAAAATATACTTTTTTTATTTTTCAAGGAGTTTTTTTTTCGGAACATCACAGGAAGTATTTTAATTCCGGCTCCAGGATCGAATTGAAACCGTGTCGAGAGGAGTGAATGCAGTCGACAAACAAACACATTAGAGAAATGTCCCCAGAGCGATCGGCCAGTTAACTATGCAGTAAAAAATGAAGACGTAAAAAGCACTTGTATTATGAAAACCTTAAATATATTACCATTTGCCAGTACACAGAAGGTTAGATAGGATTACTTTTGGTTGGTGAGTTGGCCTGGCTAGCCTGAAAAAGCTTAGAAAGGAGATTCTTTTATCCATATGCACCTTACGAAGTGTTTTTAACGAAACATTTCAGGAAAAACATATCTACAATAATAGCCTTGGAGAACGACTCACAATGGCCATGAAGGCGGTATACGCGGAAGAAGCGCGCTCTGATAGAGCGAAGAATCTTCATGACGTGGTGCCATATAGTGCTCGTGGTTAATGAACCGCGAAACTAGAAACCAATTACTTAGTGGTGCAATTGTTGATCAGTAAAATCAATCGAATATGTAGATATGCAGTAAGAGTAGAGTAATGACCATGCTCGTATAAATTTCTATCGATATTATTGCATTGTCGGATTATATTTACCGATCTGAAAGAACACAAAGTGCAGTGTATTAAATTAATCTTTAGAATATGGTACGTTCAACGCTGGAATATGATGGAAGGAAGTATCGTTGATTGTGTGATAAATGCTTAGTTACACAGATTAATGTTAAGTGTTTTACCCAGTCCCTCCTCTCCCCTACCTCCTTCCTTCTCCCTTATTGCCATATCCACGAATATGCATATCTGTTCTCAACAGCGCAAACAATACAGATCCATACAATACTAATTTATTACTCGATCGTGTGCTCACCTTTGTGGCGATAATTCCTCAAAGAATATATATATATATATATATATATATATATATATATATATATATATATATATATATATATATATATATATATATATATATATATATATATATATATATATATATATATATATATATATATATATATATATATATATATATATATATATATATATAAAGAAAATGTCCACCTATTTGATGAACAATTTAAAAAACGAACGGCAAACATAGAAACAAATCCACACAAAAGGAGTAAAAGCATTTATAATATAATAGCAACGGACGTTAAAAAATTAAAAACAACATGAAAAATATAACAAAGATTGGACGAATACGACAATTTAACAGAGATTTCACAATGAACATAAAAAGCAACGAAGAAATAGAATATTCATGGAAAAGAAATTGAATCAAAATTTCTCTTCGTAAAATATTTTCAATATGTGGATAAATGAAATCGTTCTATGAAATATCGACACTACACGAAACTAAAAGCAGGAAAACGCATCAACTTTCATTTAATGTTGAATGAAACAAACATATAAATTTCTCATAGAAACGATTGCAATAAGTTCTAGGATCTTTGTGCATTAAGAACGAAATATGCTTATGCAAGAAAATAAGCAATACAAAGAATATAAATAGCCGATGTATCATCTTATCTTTTCTGGCATTCTCTCCAACAAAAAAGTGACTACAATTTCCTTATTTCGAGTTGAGAATCATTTTGGTCCACACTTTGAAAACGATAAAATATTTTGCGTGTCTTTGAGAATATTGTATGGATTTCTTAACGCTGAGTGGAAGAGCCCATATCTCGATGTTTTATTTTTTTCCCACATCTCGAAAAAGATGAGAGCGATTTTATTTGGAAGAGCTTTTTATTTAATTGTTCATCTATTTCCTCCATCACTGAGACTGGGGGTCTATTGTGATGGTCTTCTATTCAAGGAAATACGGTGAGCGGTCATTTGCCTAACTATTCTTGATAAAGGTGCAGTAATTTGTGAAAAAAAAAACCTGAACCTAATTCAAAAAGAGCGATGTGCTTCGTTCACATAAAGGTGAGCCTCTCAACGCAATAGTCACGATAAAAATATTCCAACGTTATAATTTTATAGCCGAACTGCGTTGAGTTGGATTTGCTGAAAGATTTCGATAATAAATTTGTCAGGATCAGCAAAAAATGATAGGCAAATGGGTGAACAGCTCTTCGATTAAAGTTTCATAAAATATGCAAATTTATTGGCTGAACGGACGATTAAGTAAGCGATCACTAGATGAAACCTTATTACATATGCAAATTTATGTGGTCGAATAGTTAACAACAATCCGGCCGGTTGAATGCCTTTCAGTAAGCTGTATGTAGGTACGCCGGCAAATGTTACGGCAGTTTGGGCATTGAGCGATTTTTATGCACAGTTAGGAATGTTTTTTGTAAGTGCTACAGCAGAAAGTCGTATTCTTCAGGTATTATCCAAGTAAATGCAAAAAAAAAAAAAAATTCTAGGGTATAAAACATTCTGATCTTCAGGTATTATCCAAAAAGGTTTAAAACATGCTGATTTGCCTCAGTACAACTTTCGTTCGATGTTACCGAGTGATAAGATCATGAGATCATGATCAAACTACATCACATAATGGACATAACGACATACACTGAACTTTAGAATCAAAAATGTTGAAGTCAAGCAAAGTATAACTGCCAAGTTTATTAATGCTGATCAACAAAAAAAAAATATTTGTTGCTATTTATTAAATAATCGCAACAATTACTTTAATTTATTGCTGCCTTTATATTCGTGAAATTCATATTTCGTCTTCAGATATTCACCTTGATTATCAGAATGTTTTACCAACGCCAACTTCATGAAAGTATAGCTCGATGGTTAAAACGTTTGGTTTACATTCATCAAATTCTAGGTTCAACTTCTCCCTCAATTTCTGTCTTATACCAACATTTATTAGGGTTTATATTTCCATTCATGCATGTCCGTTGTTGTGACATACTTCGTTTCCACACTCGCTACTGCATAAAGACTTCAACTATCCGACCTTTCGACAAATTGAGTCTCCAATTTCCTAAGACTCATTTTGAAGCTAAGACCCTTATATATGTTTTACCTGCGCAGAAATGAAAATTAAAACTTAAGCTCTGGCTTAAATTCAAGACAACTAAAATTTGGAGAGATGCATAAACAACCGATGGAGTTGGCACGATATGCAGTTTTGCATTCCGCCGATAAGGCCCACCGGTTTCATAAATTATCTGTGAGAAGTTTTTAAGAAGAGTACAGTTATGCACTCATGTCATAGCTGATCCAATCGTCAGCACAAACCGCACAATCTCATATAGAAATTCGTTCTTTTTGACGTTCAGTCAGTGGAAAATGCCCCCCCCCCCCCCCTTCCCTTCGTCTGCAAAGAAATTTCGGCGTCTTGACTGCCGTTAACTTCGTCTGAAGATGGTAGATGAAGTTGGAAGGTACTATATGTCTAAAATCGGGAGCTGTGGTATCGATTATACCTATCGAATTTTATCGTCGCAATTTGTGATCGTCGCAATTGAAACCTTTTGATAAACGGAAAATGTCCGCATGCCGGAAACTGCTCCCCGCGCTAACAAAAAAAAAACTTTGAATAAAAGACCTATCACAAAATCTCAATTGAAAATGCCCCTGAATATAGTAGTAGCTTTCTACCAACACAAAAGAAACGTTATAAATCACTGGGCATTTTATTTGACGTTGAACGGTATACGTTGGCCGAATAGAATTGATATACCAAAAGAAAATTATTATGTATAATAAAGTTCTTGGATATATTTTGCATTTAAATGAAGCATTCATGGATGTCCGATTCGTTCTGTTCAAAAAGACTAGCGTGATGATCGTTGAAACGACATGGATCACACAAATATACACATATCGGTGTGTGAAAGGTCGCTCCTACCTGATCGAAGACGCAATCGGTCCAGCACGCAGTCGGTAACTCTCTCACTTTTTACGCAAGGCGTGCTGCCCGCTGCTGTGAAGTTGTGTAACCGTTATTTATGCATTACCTTTATTTGGAAATTTACAAGAATTGCGTACTATTTCTGATTACGTTACTCGATCTGTATTATTCTCAAAAAATTCGCCCACAGCAGTATTCTATTGATAATTTTGATAATTTTGTGCCTTGTTTAAAATACCGTAGAACATCGAATAGTATCTCAGAGTAATAACCATCACCCAATTTTAGTCACGAAAGGGAATGCTGGGAGGGGGGGGGGGGGGGGGGGAGAGAGAGAGAGGTTGAGAAGGTCACTGAAACATTCAAGTTGTTTTACATCTGCCGTTTAAGGTTTAGAAAACATCCGTAGCAAGTTACTTTCGATTTGAAAACTTTTCCATTCAAGCAGAATCAACTCGAACTGACTACATACTTAAAGAACCACCCATAGAAATGAAAAAAATTATTGTAAACGAAGAAAATAGTGTGAAAGTATCCTTAACTATTTACCATTTGTAGCGCCATTTTTTTTTTCAACCATACATAACCATACATATATACGAAAAAGATATAAAGGTATCAATAAGAACTCGAGATGTAAAAAGAACTTCTTACATAATGAGACATTTTGAGAATGTGCTATAAAATATACACAAGCAATACGGAAACAATCACTGAAGATCGATGTGCTGAATTTTGGTGGGCTGAGTAAACATATCGGAAAAAACCTCTCCACGACAGACAAGCATTTCTCATGCATCATAAACGATTGTGAAAGAAATATTTGACGCTAAAGAGAGGAAATATTCCGAATTTTAGCCTTTTACTTCCATTTAATGCTTGTTTCGATGATTTTTTTTTTTGTTGCTGCATTTTTTTGAAAATTTCCACTGAAATTTTTTAAATTGGGTGCAAAATCAGAAGAATGAAGGATAATTATAATTAGTAATTATATGAAGTATGAATTTCATATGAAATCAGAAGAATGAAGTACAATGAGGGGTAATAATTAGTACATAATTAGTATTTGGCTAGATACAATAAACTTCCGGCTTGTTTGCAGGCATCGAAAAAACACTGCCTTTGATCGATGTCAATTAATCTCCTCCGTCCTCCCCCCCCCCCCCCCCCCCCCCCTTCAAAAAAAAGGGTGAAAATTTATCGATAATTGGAGCTTCCGATAAACTTGCAGAAAAAAACCACGTGATTTATATAAAACTGAAACAAACAAATGTCACTTTGCATTCTATTCACTCTCCACGACAACCCCACCCCAGCCCCCACTCTCTTTCCCTTCCCTTCCCGCCCACACGATATGCGCTCACAAACAAGCATATGTACACAGAAAGACTGCAAAAATCAAGCTGAGCTAACGTTGACAGCAAACGCTGTACGGACGAAAGGAAGACATAAGAGAGGAGATATGACGCTTTCTATATGCTTATCACACAGCACTATTGATTAGGTAGCGATAGAGGCATAAACCATTAGCCACATGCAAACAAAACCTATATGATATGAACTCCGCAGTACATGAAAACTTCAACATCAATTAATACTTGCAGCATTTATTGAAACTGATTTTACTAATAGCAGTGATAAGAGTAACTAAAACGCTGAGAGAATGGCGAGCAATTGAAAATAGCCCGCAACAACGTTCCTATAAGCCACGAATCCTAGCCGATTGAATGGAATGAATAGCGTTGTGAACCGATATGTTAGTTTCGATGATAAATCAAAGATTATAGACACAATAAAATTCACTCGACAACTTATTAAAACAGTAATGAAAAAATGGAAATTAAAAAATACATCTTTATAATTTGTGCTCTTGGCTAGCAGTCTATCGATTTTTTTTATTAGTGATTGTCCTTATATATTTAATGAGTAAAATTCAGGTCACAATTTCGCGAAAAAAAAAGTTCAATTCAATCATTTCAGAATTTTCAACGCTGAAAAAAAAAACTAAAATTTTTCCATTTTTCAAAAATCGCGTCGGCTGCTCATCGTTCATATATCTCAATATTTCCATCCATTTCTGAGATGTCTATTATCTAAAAAATAAAATGTTTGAACAGTAAATGAATATATAACGTATAAACTGAAAAAAAAAGAAACTGATAATAGGAAAAAGTAGGAAAAACACAAAAAAAAGTAAATTTATAGACGCATTAAACATATAAATTCTTTTCATTTAGTAGAACAATAAACGATTTATATGAATGTTATTGCAAATGTATGGGAGAAATTCAACTATCTGATGCGATAAAATCGTTGAAAATATGTGAAATGATAAGAATGTCTAAGAGAGCGATATGTTAGAAAATGGAACGAAACTTTCCAATAAAACAATGTTAGGGTGAATGCGATGCGATGTCTTTGTTAAGCAATATATTTTATCATATCATTCAAATGTGCGTTATCACCATATGAAAACAAAATCATTTGGAAGGCAAACATATATTGCATCGCCCCTCCTTTCTTTTCTGAGTGTTTTAAAAATTCCTTTTGGAAATTTCACTCCTTGGGAATAATTTAATATTGCTAAAGAAAACGATATGCTAATCACTTATAGTGATGCAATCTCATTGCTGACGCTTTCGAGGAGAAATTTTCTTGCGAAAAATGGGAATTTTTTTCCACTCATAACGATGATTTTAGATTGAATTGCTTTGCAAATGATATAACTTTTTTTTTCACCTTAATATGCAAATACAATCCATGAAGATTTCAGAATTTAAAAGAAAGACGAAACTTCACATATTATCGAAATTGATAAATTTCTCTATAATGTGAATATTAATGCCTTCGCAGACATTCGGATGATTATAAGCTATAAAACAGCAAATTTATTAGATTAGTGGAGAAGAAGTTGAAATTTGCAACAATATTCCTCATATACGATGTAGTCAGCAGGAATTATTTCAGCGTTATCGAATTTATTTCAAGAAATAATGAGCAAATGACATAACTCTTACCTCAAACATTACAAAGTTTTATCGTCAAAATTAGTAAGAAAATTCTCATATTCAATAGAGATATTCAAACATCTAACATATGCTAATTTATACCTCTAAACAGTACAAGTAATAAATGGGATTGATTTGTTGATTAAATTAATGCCGGTATAGCATAGTAATCCAGCATTAATTTTAGTAAATAAACGTTTAAAAAGCTCAATATTAAATGATAAACCCATCAGGTAAGTAAGCAGTAAAAACTAGGCAAATTATAGAACAAAAGAGAAAGTCCGCTCTTCGAGACGTTTAATATAAGGATATCGTAAATAAGAAAATTTTATGCTCTCAGATTACTGGAATTTTGACTAACATCAACAATAATTGGACAAATGAATCAACTACTTTGTAGATAGCAGTAGCACAACTAGCCGAACGAAAGCATCATATCAGCGAGCCTCTTTTACGTTGCCATCGAATGGGCATTGACCAGTGTGTGCAACACACACACATACACACACACACACACACACACACACACACACACACACACACATACACAAACACAGATATTGTTTAAAGATGCTCGGCACGTAGCAATATGATTCACACGCTCTATGGTGCTTCTTCGTTAAACATTTTACTATGCTCTTGAGCAGATTTCATTGGTTTTGTTTGGGGATTATTTTGACGCGTGCGTACCTGAGAAGCTCACTTGACCGATGTGGTGCTCCTCAACGACAGATCGGGGCATCTATGCTAGGTAAATGTGCACTAGTATAGCAACACTTCGTGATTAAAAATTTTATTTTCACACCGCTTGACATGAATAAATATCGACGTAATATATAAGTAAATCACACGATTCGTTCTAAAGAATAAATGTAAGATAATACTGCGCCCGTAATTTCTAATCCGCAAGGAAAGAGAAAGGTGGTAGGTTTATCCTTGTCTGCCGATAAAGTTCATTAGTCATGAAACGTTGCACGATATAGCTGGAGTGTGGTGTTTTTTTTTTTAAACTTTGCAGAAATTTTGCAACAAAACTGCAATTGTTGAAGTTATATAAGCTGAAATTTTGCAATTACCTCAGTCATTTTTGTTAATTCTGAGTTATTAGTAAGAGGTTTTTATGACTCCTAGGGAAATTACTTGTTTAAAGATTCTTTCATCTTACTAGATAATACCTGAAAATAAGTGTTTTAAGAAAACATTTGCGAAAATTTTTGGGCATTAATCATCCATACCCAATATTTAACTCACAATTTTTATTAAAAAAGGTTTTTTTTTTCGAAGGAAAAATTATGAGTTATCATACCAATCAACCATATCAATTTTTATTAAACTCATAAAATTTTTATTAATAAGGAAACGATGCCGCATATTTTGTGGTTGGATAATAATCAAAAATATCTTAAATTATAGCAGCAATTATGACTAATTATTTACTGAGTAATTATATATCAATAAAATATTAAGATCTCATAAAATAATTACAGCGATAATCACATAAATGGCCTGTGAAGACAGGGCCACAACGCCCACGCTTCAAATGCGAATTACCAGCAAGCTTCATAGATGAAAAAACATCGCCAAGAACCTATCGAGATTTGTTACTCATCATTGAGATGGCAATTTTGGCCTCTTTTTTTTGATGTTTTAAAATCTTTTAGGACCCCGCCGGCTGGATTTTTTTCTTCTCAGTCCATAGATTTTTCTCTTTAAAAATTCAATATTATCGCTCCTTCACCTCTCCTCTTCCTTCACTCAAACACTTTCCTCCTGTAGCAAAAAATTTCCATCTAAACGCACTTGTAATAGTTATTCAGTGGTAGCTAATTCAGAGCTAACAAGCAAGTCTCGCGCTGAAAATTCGGCCACGGTATTGGCTGAGTCGGAATTGATTATTGGCCAGTGGCCAAGCTTTTAAGGCTTTACGTTGAAACAGCTGTGCATGTCAATTTCGCACGCTTATCGCGACATCATGCTCGTTGTGAAAAGCTGTTAAAGGTGTCGCTCATCGTTCGGGTGCGTCTCAGCTGCCCCATTCTATCATAAACAAATATTTTTTAAAGCTTTTTGTAAACTTGTGTTTAAAAATTATATTATGGCGGATCATGTATGCATACATGTATATCATCTGACCGTTTGGGACACTATCAGCTTGAAAATCACTTATGCTCATAGTTGCAGAATTTGGTGGGTGTGACCTATAGTGTGGTTCTGTCCCGCTTTATCTGTTTCCCTTATCCTAATGTTCTCTCCCTCTTCTCCTGTTCTCCTTGCTAAATCAGCTTCCAAGTCGGTGGAACATGATCTATCAAATTCGTTGACGATTATAGACACTTAAAGGTGCGTCGTTAAAAATTTTCTTCGAGAAAACATTTTATGGTTGATCTATTTCACAGAGCATATGTGAAAGCGAACGTTTGATAAAACATTTGCACGAGCGAGCGATCAGCTGAGCTAAATTATGCGTACATTACTGCATATTTATGCGGTAATTGGTAGTGTTCATCATTTCGTGCAGCCGTTTGTCCGTTTATTATTACTAAATAAGCATGCAACTTGTACGATTGTTTTTAATTGTCTCAGCAATCAATTCTGCATATTTGTTAGAGAATGAGAATATCCATTTGAAATTTAAATCATAAATTTGAAATAAAATTTATTGGAATGTTTATCCGAATGATTGATTCATTTAAAATATCAATGCGTTATTTGTATGTTCCGCTTCATTTTCTAATAGAAAACTTGGCAAACTCTACTTGTTCTCATACTTTATACTATTAAAAAAAGCGCATATGGTACCAGTAATCTTTCACTTATCGTTATCTTTACTTCATTTCGGCAAATAATTCATGCATTTTTTAAAAAAAATGCAATTTTTCGTTCATTAATGTCTTTTTTTTGCCTAAAATTCAACCAATTCTTTAAGCATCGTTCTTTCAGTGATTAATGAAATTAGCCAAGCAATACACTTTCGAAGTTGAAAAACGAATAATCGACATTTCATTGATTCTAGAAGAAACTGAAAGGAAAATCCACCAACTTATGCTGATCCCATTGGAGAACAACGAGTTCAGAATACATTTCTTATCACACTAATCAACAATTCGTTTCAAAGGCAGCTTACTGATAAGAGATTGGCTTTAATTATCAGATAATTCACTGCAAACAAGCACTATTAAATTATCAAATTTCAAGGTATGTTATCACATCATTCAGCTTTTAATCTGCTATCGAGTTGTTTCAATTCACACATTATTGTTGTTTTTAGATAGTCAATGTTTATTCACTTGGATTATACCGTTGTGAACGTATCGCATTTACTTCCTATTCATGCTTAAATACTTCTTCTGCATTTTCTCACTTTGAGACGTTGAAATAAATAAAGAGATAAGCAAACAATTTAAGAAATAAGTAAATAAATAAATAATATACAAATAAATAAGGTGCATGTTCTTTTCACAACAGCAAAAACAACGACTAGTAAATGAATAAATAAATTGAAATGTCGTCTTTGTTGAACGTTCCTTTGCTTATCTTTTCTAATGTCATAGTGTTCATTGTATTCATTCGTATGTTGCACGATGGTTGAGGTAGAGGTCAGCCGTGTTGGTATCTTTTTGCTACCGCGAGGACTGTTTGACATTTTGGGGCTGACCACCTCCCTTCCCTCCTTCCCTTTCTTTCTTTCATTTTCTCTCCCTCAACACCTTAAATCTACGACAGAGATTTTTCAAGGGTTGTCGACGCCTGCGCGTGGCACCATTGCTTCGAAATTTAAAAGAAAAACTTCGAAAATTAATTGCGATCTGCAGTTCAACTGTTATAATATATGCGTATTTTCCACTTCTCCAAACCAAGAGCACTTGATTCAAGCCTTAAATTTTTACATGAAAATATGCATTTTATTATGGTGAGAGAGATTTCAAATAAAGACATTGAGAGAGAATTCTGATCATTTTAACAAAACAAAAGGATTTCAAAGGAAAGGATAACAAAAAAACTGCTCTAGAATATTTTAAAATTCATTTTTTTCATTAAAGAATTCATTCTTTTTTTTTTCGTTGATTACGAAACGAAGAATTATTGCTGAATGAGATTTTTGAAGATTTCATCCGTAATGCACAGTGTAAGGCTCGATTACTCGCGAGTGTAAACGAAACAACTGCTACACCCATTAAGTGCCAGCTTGGATGCGTCCCATTGTGGATTCGCTTTATTGCTATACGACCGATCGCTTATTTTTGTTCGTCGTTTCGATTTCAATTCATTTAGTAAATTTAAAATTTACTCAAAAATAATTGCTTAAAATTAGTGTTAATGAATTTAAATTTATTTCTTACTGCAATAATCGAAATAACTAAAGAGGGATAATTTTCACCACATAAATTGCTAAATAATTAGCTGAATCTTATTTGAAATATAGTAAAGTAATATATTGTACTATAATTTTGTGATTTTCGATGCAATATTTTTGAGGCTAAACATGATCATCTCAACTTCTCATTGCAAAGGTCATTTTAGTAACGACGGTTTTGCGATTCAAAGTTTAATCCGTAAATTGGACCAGATAAGTTGTTTTGTTGAAAGTTTATAAGTATCGTTACTGATTATATTTCATTATTTTTTAACATGAAACTAGATAGCATAATTCGATGAGCAATGGAAATTCTTATTATAATATTTGTTGCAGTATATTGATAGTTTTTAGTTGTAATTTTTCGATCCTTTAAGCATTATTTACAATCTTATTAGTTCATTCAAATGCAGCAAGCTTGATTACATGTTTCGAATTTGATTAAATCAAATTTCATTTTAGAAATATTTGTTGCCTTGATTTATGGGGTGCAGCAAACTAGAAATTTATGCGTTACTTTTATTATTTCATTCCATCGTTATTTTGAATAAAGTTATTTATATATATTTGCATCTCTCTATTAATTCAATTACTTCACGAATAATTATTACATTTAACATTCCATCGCATAAAGAAAAATATTCTCATCTGCCAACAATTTGCTCAGAAAATTTTTCATTTTTTTATGCTGTTATCTTTTATGTCTTTTGATTTCTTTCAGTTCACTTTCCTTAAAGTAAATTTGAATTGAATGATCTCAAAGCGCTTTGAATATTATCCACCGTTCGACATTTCTTCAAATAGTGGGAATTTTTTGAAATTTTCTCCGAATAATAGCAAATTTTACAATAGGTTTTAATTATCTTTCTCATCGTTTATGCAATTTTCGAGAATTTTCTGTTTGTGATTGCAATCGAATTTTGCGTGAACACTCGTTGTTTCTGATTCTAGTATTAATCAAATATCGCCCTTAGGTATAATTTTGTTCCATATTTCTTTCCTTATTGTATAGTATTAAAAGAGTAACTAATTCTTTGTTATTTTTTGTTTTTTATTTCATATCAACGCAAATATTCATTTTACTCTCGTTATTTTATTTCATTTTTTCCTTTTTATCCTTTTATAAGTTGAGTAAATTTATCCAATCTCATTTGGTTCGTTTTTCTTTATTTCATTTACTTCCACTAGCGATTTCGTTTTTACAGCAAAGGTTATCCAAAAAATTTATAAACGTTGTTCTATACAAAGTGGAAAAGCACTTTAATCTTCTTATATCATCAATTTAGTGATTTTCTACTTCCATTTTCTTCATAGATATTTGCAATGTTTTTACAAGAATTCTAGTGTTTGCATTGCTATTCTTCAATTCCGCAGCTTTTTTTTGGATTTGCGTTTCGGCTTTTTGAAAAACGTCTTCCGTTGCATCACAATGGCACTTTTGAATTGCAATAACTGCAATTTATCACTGCTGAGCAATTGCATATTGGATGCAAAGGAAATTTAAAAAAGTGTGAACGATGAAGAGAATATTCGTTCATAAATAACTATAAAAACTCACAGGTGTTTTTGACGAAAGGAGACTCTCATCTAAGCATATCCCCTTTTGTGGATATGTCAGATGTTGAGGAAAAGGCCAATACGCTCGAACAATCGTCATCTAATTCAACAAATATTCCTAGCGAGGATGAAGAACAAGATGATCAGCTTCTTGCCGAGTCGGTTGATCAGCATTCCGCGATCGATGAAAGACGATCCCCGATGAACGCTCGATTGACATCTCAACGACCTCAACTCTACTCTGAAAATAAGTAATGCATCCAATTTTCAGTTTTTGGTGAGCATTATTCCATTAAGGACTTTGCAGCACTGGGCGATTAGAATATCAAGAAAAGAAATGAACATGCCTATTTATCACATCAGAGTGTTTACCTCATTTGGTGTCATCAGTGACCTCAAGTTCGAGTTTTGAAGTGTTCATTAGTGCATCTTTTCTCAACTCTTATTTCTGAACTAGAAGGGAAATGGAACCATTGAGGGAAGCAGTTTCTTAATTATATCTCCATTTATATCAGCACGCTTGTCGCCTTTTATATTCGTAAAATTTCCTCATATATTTTTATGCGTTTTCACAGCTGAAAAGCGTTTTTCAAAATTGCGTTATGAAGTGTATTATGACAATATCTTGTCTATGCGATTGCATCTTAACGAGTATATCTTTTTTCTTTTCTGCTCGGTTTTTATCGATAAATTTTTTTTTTCTGTTCGCTTCTTATCGAAATATCTACTTCTTGTGTTCGGTTTTTTTCAAGTGAAACGAACAATTGGAACTCCTTTCAAATTTGATGAGTTTAACTTAATCGTGTGGTTATATTTATACACATCACCTTCAAATTGATCCACCAATCTTGAGCTGACTTATATCGACATTCTATCACGATAAGTGCTCTTTCTTGCATAAGGAAGAGGTTGGAGGGAATTATTTCCTCAGCGGGAAAATTTAGAACTGCGAGGAGAAAGTTGCTGGGAAAAGTGAGGTCGAAAAACTTAATAAACCACTGAAAAAATTCTGAGAATATCTACTTATTCTCCTTTGTCAGCCTAATTTTCGCTTTGACTATGAATGCTGCATTTGTCATTGAGGTCAAAGATTGTGCACAGATCAATAGCAAATAACTACAGCTGTGGTGCAGTTGGTGCGCAGAAGCAACGTACGAATCATCTAACGGTCGAATGCCTAGTTTCGGTGCGAGCTCACGTTTTGACTTGGGATGATGCACTCGGAGGGTGGCTTCCGGTTGATGACGGTGCCTTATGTGGAGTTTCGTTGTTACAACAGGTATCATGCTCATTGTATCTTCTCATGACCATCTTTGCCTTCCTAGTGCGTCGATGGTCACATGGAGGAGTCGATGCAAATACCGTCATCGTAAGAGAGAGGAGAGTGCCACTTGTCCCCCTTCAAGTCATGAACCATTTTCTGCGAACTAGCGCATCATTTAATTAATTTTTTAAAATTCGGATGTGTTGTAGAACGATGAAGGAATCTCATAACTGGCGGAGTTGTATATGAATACGCTCGATACAAATTTTGTTTTCTTTGTAGGTATCCGTTTTTTTGTACTTTCTTCTAATATCACTTCTTCTATATATATAGATGAAAGGCGAATGCAAAAAACATTATTGCAATTGCCATGAATAAGTTGTTTTGAAGGTCACATGTCAGCAATCGTTATCCGCGTCGGCTGTGCAACCAGCAAAACGAAGCTCATGGAGCGGAGTACTATCACAAGTGAGTGCCATCATATTCGGGAACTTGATGTGAGCAATGGGAAACCCTGAAATCGGGAGCTAAGGAGCGGGGCGAACCCTATAAGTGTCATTGCCACATGTTGTTGCTTTGGGGAGGCGTTTCATGAAGAACGATTGCTCAGTGCGGTACATCTCTGCATATAGTAACAATGAGAATTGGCAAGCAGAATTGCGGTTGTTTATGTTAGCTCTTTTTTGTTCCATAGTCAGCCATGTAAGGCAACAAAATAATGGCTGAGCGTCGTAATCAGGCTTCTTTCTTTACTTCAACTCTTCGGCTTTATTGTAGTCGAAAAGCACTGCATATTATTGTAACGGAATTTTTTCGAACTGGCAAAGAATAAGCATCAGATCTGAATTCATTAATTACTACAAAACTTGAGTATGCTTTAAGTATAAATTTTCAAAACCTTTTGCTTAAACTGACTGATTAGAAAAATTCTGATTTTCCGATGAACCAATATCTGCTCAAAGATAAAAAGCGTAAAATTTACACTTATTATGGAAATTTTCGAGAACCAGTTTAAATTATAAAAACTTGGCCAATATTATCAACTGCAAGTTTGTAAACTACTTTTGTGCGTATGAAATCCAATAATAAAAGATGCAATAGGCTTGCTAAAAATTGATGAATGACCGAGGTTGCTCGTTCAAGAGGGATAATTTTTGGTTATGAAGGTGGGTACCTGTTCATTGGCTGTGATTAAGTCTTGTTTAGGAATTGCCACTTCTCATGGTCTCGAGCATAGTGATGAACCTGGTAAGAAGCAGGCTATTTGTAGACAGCACTCACATCATGCTTGCATATTTTATGATGACAAAAGCAAAAAATTTTTAATTGTTTAAGTCTTCGGAAATCGATTCAGATTACTAAGAATTGAGCAACGTTTGCCGAATTTATGAGGTTTATGAGATGCGTCATTAAAATTAATAAATTTGCAACGTCGATCGAGGTTCTAAAGCTGAATTTCTGAGCTTTATATTCGTGGGATTGCTACTAACAATAAAAAACGATTTCATTTGCATATCGGGAGTTTATCCACGAATTTTGAACGCTCTGATCAAGTCATGCTCTTTAAGCGTTGATTTGTTTTTGAAACGTTGTTATCCTCCTTTTCAATCATTGCAATTGAATCTCTGAAGCGCACTTTACATTTAAACATGAGGTTAGTGAAATCGAGCAATTTTTGGCTAAATAAATCGCCTTTTCTTCACAACGACCTATTCTACGTCGTAGTGACCAGCTGTTCGCGTTTGCTATTACGAATGAAGTCCCTAACCATGTGGCCATTTCGATAAATTGCTTTTAGAATACACTGGCAACGCCAAGCACTCGTATGGCTCCGCAATGGGAATACCACATACAGGGAAAACGAATATCCGATCAAACGGTTAGGTGGCCATCAGTTTCAGCTTCGATTTTGCAGCAGTAAAATGTCCCTTACCTCTTATCATATATGATAAGATTTTGCGTTCTCTGAAAGTCAAGAATTAATGAAATTTGACGATCTCAAAGTATAAATATTTCAACACAAGAAAATATGGAAAAATCAAGGCAGAGTTTTGCCGTATTCATTGATGAAATTAAGAGTGAGGCAATGATTTAATTATCAATTGCAATGCAGGTAAATTCTTTTCTTATGTAGAATGCGCTATGCTTGTATATTTCGGAGTTCATACAATTTTAGACGCCTAGGATGTGCTTCGTTGAATTGAATAAGTTATAACTTCATATATCGGTGATTCCACTGGAAACTTTCTTTTATTCGTCTCCTTATTTTTTCTTAAGCTGTTATTTTGAATCAATATAAGAAAATTCTCAATAATATGCTTTAAAAGATTACTTCATCGCATCGTTATTAGTTCCTGTCGGAATATTGACAATCCTTTAATCCGATGACATAAATTCATAAGCGTCCAATTCAGAAGTTCTAGCAGAATGCTTCTGAAATCATTCCCACTTTGTTATCCATTTAAATGCTTCCGTATACTTCTATAAGGAACTGTTTTCTATTAAGGTGTTATTTAACTGTACATTGATGCCACACGTAACGTATCGAAATGCGATGCCAACATTTCACCATTGGCGAATAAAAGAACAACGATTTGGTCTTTCGTTTGGATCGGCATTCGATGCGTCGAAATTTTACAATCGTCTTCAAAAGGCACTCGATCATCTCTGCCGCCAAAGTAAATCCGGTAAGCATTCACAGAGATTGATCTCGCAAAAAAATAATATGCAGAGCATAGAGTCTTCATATCTACGTTGCCTATTTTCAAGCCAAAGTTGCTATTTGATAAAAGTGTAATCTTTGATATGTTAGATTTCTCCATATGTTCATTGTGAGATAGAATTCTTGTTCGTTGTTCTTTGATAACGAGCTGCTTTCTTCCACTGTATGCTTTTATTCGCACCAGCTATTCAACACATCTGGAGATAGGAAGGCACAACAGCTTTTGGTATAAGATGCATCGGAGGATCTTAATAGCCAAACATACGTCAAACTCATTCAATCGGTTTTTCAGCATCGAGTATTTCCGTTGATGAGATTGCACTGAATATAGAGCTTTAAGCAGCTGTAACTGCTCAATTAAAACAAAAGATGCTTATTGCATCGTCCTGAACCACATTATACTATAATAGCATGTTATTTCATCAATATTTCCGCATTGAATGCATTTCTGCACGTTTATCCGCAATATATTTATAGAAATTGATAACGGGATAGTGCACATTTCACATCAATGTTTAGAAGCTATACGAGCGATTGAATGGTGTTCAGCATTCAGCATAGATGGAAATTTTCTTCAGCACTTCTTGTTTTATTTACCCATTTGGAAGTCGTTTTACTAAGGAGAGCGGTACTGATAAAAACCTTCAATTAATAAAACTTCGAATAAAATAAATAAAAGTTCAAGTCCGAATTTCATTGCCTATATTTTTTAGCATCTATTTATTAAGCTCAATGTTAAGTGAATGCTGAAATGAGTGCATTCCAGTCATTTATGCAAAAAAAAAAAAAACGTTGCGTAAAAGTTCACATTGATCGTTTGCATTTTTTTTCGTAGATAAACTGACGTCGACAGCTGCACATGCGTGAGATAGAGTGAGCAATATATCAAACCTTCGAAATATCGTATTATGTGTAAGTCCGATTCGCGTAAATTCTCAGATTGATCTGATCGGCTACTTCCTTTAGCAGATGTTTCTCATAAACACACTTTCCACAAAGTATATTAGTGCTGAACACATTAGAGAAATCATATTCAGCAATATGGATGCATTAGCCATTCGGCTATGGAAATCATTGCAGTGAAATGCATTTAGATTGTGATAAATTTTGATCATTTCCATTTTCAATTCATCTATGATTTAAATAGCGATTTGGAAATTGTGCAACTACTTTAAGTGTAGTTGTTTGATTTGCCTATACAATATGCCCAAACCTATCATCTTTTTACTTTTATGCAGAACGTTTGTGTGACTGCTTTTGGTTGGTTTTTATTTTATTCCCAAATTTTATGATTTTTCCATCCCGAAATCATTCATTTTATGAAGAATATGTTACTCTTACTTGTCCAGGTTTTTTTTCTCATACTCTATCTTTCTGCTTCCTTTGCAATCTTCCCTCGCCACTTCGTTCTTTACACTTCCAGGTGAAACCGCATGATTCCGAACATAATTGGGACAGGCAAATGTTTGAATTTCTTACTTCCGGGTAGCAACAGCTGTATGACCGTTTTTACAATTTATTCTACCGATTTCTGCCTTCAGCAACTGTCATACTGCTTTAAAAAACTCTGTTTGAAGAATGCTCGCTTTATAATGTAGACCATCTTTTAGGTATCCTCTTTCCTTGCCCCAAGAAAATTGTCCAAATCAGGACCTCTGGAATATCCCACTGGAGAAAATAAGTTCTTAAATATTTTAATTGCTAATCTATGTTATATAGCATACTCGAATATACATTTTGTACTAACAGAATGCGCAAATGGTTGTGTTCCTAAAGTTCTTGCTTTCCATTTTCGATGTTATTGACTGATATTTATAAGCTCCGGGCGCTTTATTACTCGACCTCAGTGCACTCCAACGTACATTTTTCCATTTCATAACTGAAATACAATTGAAATATAACACAGAGATTCTTTAAAGAACTTCTTAAAGGATTACCACATATGTCGAATGATTACCAGCAGATCGCAGACACATATGGTGCGCAGATTCATCTCTTAACGATGTGAAGTGAGTATAGAGGTGCTTGGTGGGATAAGTCGGTCTTAATGGTATTGTTGATTTATGTGAGAGATGGAAGTGCGAAATGCTTTCAATTCGTAAAGGTTTTTATTCTTAAGCGATTATTGGAGCTGATAAACTCTTTGAAAATTTTCACTCATCTCCCTCTATATAATCTCCATCTAAGGGCATTTTAATTTCCATCCATATCTTTCTTCTTATACCTGTCCAGTACTTTTATCCTCATTGTTGACAGTCATCAGAAAATAGCAAATTAGTCTATTATTCTAAATATGAATATTACAATGTTTATTACATATATATATCGACCTGCATCGTTTCCATCGTTTTGCTTGTAGGTTTGTTTAGAAGAAAAATGCCTCACAATTTGATAGCATATTGCCATATTCAATCAATATTCTTCATATTTTATTATAACCGAATAAATAAAATAACAATTGATTATCACTCACCACATGGAAGAGAGCTAGAGTCGCATAAATGTTGTGCAGACCAGAATGGAATATTGTTCCAAACGTATAGCTTTCGATGAATATTTTATTAGAACTTTTTCGACGAGTACTGGATAATATTGGAAAACAGGATCATTTCATCTATCATTTCTGTCGAATCTCTCTTCGTAATGCTGTTCCTCCGATCTTTCGAATCCATTTCCCATTATTCCGCTCCAAGTTATGCCGCAAGCAATCGTTGACTAAACATTTTCATCATTGGGCTCGTCCACCGAGTTTTTGGTTGTTAGCGTGCACACTTCGTATCCAGAATCATTCAGGTGATGGTCCTTGGAGAGCACCTGTCTTCATGCCCTATTCATTCACATTTGCGATAATAGAGCACCTGACCACGTCGGAAAATTTCTTACGGCGTCGAATCTCTTCGAAGACTCTATGATCGCTAAGTAATATGTTACACATCCTGTATTCCTTTGCCATTTTCGTCATGGCCAGTTTTTCTCCATCTGTTTCTGTTGTCAACCAATATCCCACTGCTTGATATAGGTAAAATTGTGGAATGGAATAACTTGGCTTTTTTTCACCTCCAGTTTGTCCTGTAGTTCCTGCAGTTCTAGCGCGCCGTGGGCGAAGACAACCCTGTTGTCTGCAAAAAAAGATATGCAAATTGCTCACCTTTTATATAGATTCCTCCTCTCCAGTCGGGATTGTTAGGAAGGCGCCTCAGGATTATTGCGAAAAGCTTCGTTGAGACGGTGTCCATTTAGTGTATTCCTTTGGGAATATCGATATTGCACGCGTCGTTACGAAATGACAGTTGGTGTTGAACTCTTGTGGCAGATCAGCATATTCTGGGTTCATCCCGGATCTGTTTAGTGAGCTCAATACCGCATCTATCCCTATCGAATCAAATCCGTCCTTATAATCGACAAATGCAACATAGAAAGGTATTTGTAACTTCTTTCATTTTTCTACCAGTTGTCGAACTATGCATATTTGATCGATCGTTGAATACTTTTTACGGGAAGTTCTATGCGATCTGCTTATGAACATATCCCGTTCTATCCGGAGGCAATTCAGAACTATTCGCATCGACGTCTTATAAATCTGAGGTAGCAGGCTGAGGTAGTTTCTGAGGTTTTCATAATCACCTTTCTAGATTAGCACTATCGATTTTGACACCTTCCGTGCAATAGTTTCTTTTATTCTTGTAGTATCTGCTAAAAGCAGATGTCAATGTTTCGAAAAGCTTTGTTTGCCTGGCTCTTAAATGCTCTGAGCGGGGGTCGTCATTTTTTGAGCACTTGCCAACTTTAATTGTTTAACTACTAATTGTGCTTCATCTCACATGATTTCTGGTACGGGTTCTCCCTCGTCTTTGGAACGAGATCTCGTAACGGCAGTTTTCAAAGAGTATATTTTTCTGTGAAATCTTCCAAACCTTTCAATTATGCGTGTACGGTCCATTCTACTGACGTCTATGTCGTCTTTAAGTGTCATGGGTAAACACTGTCTCAGAATGACGCCTCCTTCCGCCCGCTTTATGCTTGCATTTTTTGGCGTCTCCTCCCTAAGCTTCGTTTGCCTGTAGCTTTCTTAATCCTCTTTTTTTAATCCTGATATTTCTGTACAGTGCTGTATACTAACCACTATCAACCCAATCTTCCGCTTTCATACTCGCCCTTCTTGCTATCACTCATATTTTTTTCAAACTTAACTCACAAAAGATTCGTTGGCGCCGCAGCTACGCTGCAGAGTTTCATAGTTTTTCTCTCCACTTCCCCTCCATCCCCTCCACCTCCTACCCCTGCCCGAATTCGTCATACTCTTTATCAACATCTTCCGGCAGGTTCATACGAAGTTCAGTTATGTGTCTGGGAGGTTTGCGTCGAGAGCATGGCGGAAGAGGGTTTACAGCGATTTCACAATTCGACTTTCCTTCTTGATATTAGATCGAATCATTGAGTATAGAAACCTATGGTCTAAACCTGACACTGTTATATTCTCACCTGTAACTGAGACGTTCGTAAATATTCTTGTCACATCGGTCAAATTCGATATGGTTAGGCCTCTTCCATCTAGACTTCTCACGTTCACTGTTGCTTCGGGTCTTTCTAGCATAGCGTGTTCATGAAGCTTTGGCGTTGTTGGACTGCCAACTGAGCAGTGCTTATAGTCATTGTTTTCTTGATTCTATGCCAAATCGATCAACAAAGCTTTCGTTATGCTCTAGAACTGAGCTAGTTATTACACTTAAGTTCTCTTGAACTATGGTGTAGGCCTTAGATGTTGCGATTTTTTTCGGCTTATTGTGGGTACATACGGGTTTTTAGCGGTCGTTGCTTGTGCAGTTTCAGTTCTAAGATAGCTGGTCGTGGCAAGAGTGTTTTGTATTTCTTTACAAGCGATATGATTCATGCTTTCACAATGAATTCGATGCCTCTTGTCCTTGTTTTGTTGTCTAGAGCGTTTCCCAGCAGTACCTCTTCACCGTTATTCTGCATCACCAAAACTTCCTTCATCGGCCTCGTTCCACGAATTCCAGCAACGTCAACCTTGATCTTCGATCTTCTTCAGCTGCTAAAGACAGTCCACTAGAGCATCTGTTGATAATATTCTTGCGTGATGAGTTGCAATTGCTATGCTAAGAAATCCGTGGTGACACTGTCATTTCTTCCTTACATCGTGTTATGGGTTTGTCAACGAGGATCGAGGCATCTTTCCACATCCATTCTTGGAAGTTTAAGAGCAACAATAGAGGATAAATTAAAACAACTCGACTGCAATTGAAAAGATGAAGGAGAGGGAGAAAAAAGAGAAACACATTCCACGCTTGTAGGTCCCGGAACTGGAAACTCCCCAGTGATATGAACCGCTTTTGTTTCTTTTTGCAAAACTCGTTGAAACGTTTGATTTCCTCTTTCGTGCTATTTTATCATTTGATAAGGACGTGTTATCAAGGACTTCCTTTTGGTCGGGAGGCTATTTTTAATGCGATGACAAATGTATTGAATTAGGCAATCTTTCAAATAGTCGAGAAAGCGTTTAGCATGCGCCACTAATCTTCAACCTTTACATTTCACAGTTGGCAATGAATAGTGTTAGATGTGCAACGCTGTAACTCTCAAATGGCAGCATTGTGCACTCAGAGCGTTATAGGACGTCTTTTTTTTCTCTAAAAAGCACAACCTGCGCTTTTTAAGCGGTCAAATTCTTTTCAATGTTTTAATGTAATATCACTGACTTGAAATCGTTCATTAAAATCCCACCATCTGGTGAGAGTTGATTCGCTTACATTCTTTATCGTTCCTTATCAGCTGTATAGTTCGGGTTTGGAAGCGGCTCATTTACTTTCCATGACTTTTTTTAGTGAAGTTTTGAAATTCTCAATTTCTTATAATACGAAAAAACTAGAGAGACGTTAAAAAATTTTCTTCGCCATATATCGGTCGGTTTGTATCGTTATGTACTTAAAAGTATCTCTTATTATTTCTCATAGAGCATTATCTAAGCTTATTATACATTTCTCGTATATTTATTCACTCGATTTTAGTAATATTATGCAGTTCTTAATGACGTCATTGATATTTACAAAGAAAGTGACAAGTTATTTCATTCAGTAAGAGAAAGCTCGAATTCCACTAAATCCTTCAGAAGGGACGCGTAAATTGTGTGTAGTGATTCCCAATGATTTGAACATTAGCTCTCATGCAATTCTCAATAAAATTTTTCATTTTGTCGTTCAACATTGCCGACATTAACTGAAATTTCTTAAATAGTAGACTCGGTTTTTTTATTTCTCTTATAAAGGCTTTGAAAGAGGCGAGCGGTAAGGAAGGAGAAATTGGAGAATGAGATGTCGTTAAAGGAAGTACTGGTTTTTTGAATTTTGCCTACGATGACATAGTTTTCAGTGATTTTCAGCTCCACTTTCATAAGTTACTTTTCGAGAAGTTAATTTTAATTAGGTTAAGCCTCAAAGAGAGATTTTCTGAAACTCTTACTGTTCTATTTTTCCTTACTTTCTACTTTTTTCTATCTTTTCTATTTAAACTTCTATTATTTAGGTTCGGGCGAATCGAATATAGACGCATCAGAAGAGCTCGAAGACGACGTCTTTGCTGTATGCTCATTTATTTCTAAGCGTTTTAATGAACCCACCAGCACCAAAAATGTGTTTAAACCGTTTCCAGAAATGCTTTTCAAAAAGCTCTTTCTTAGTTCATTTAGCCCTCTATTTGTATCTTTTCATTTACACTATTGATGTATGCCCTATTTCCATCATTCTCTATAAATGCAATTTTATTTAATAACAACGCAATAATTTAACGGTTAAGGATTTACTATTTATAAATTAAAAAAATATTGTAACTTATCGATAAATATTTTTAAATTTCGGTTAATTAACAAAGTGTTCAGTTCTTATTTGTTACAATGAAACAAAACTGTAATGGATACATTTTCTTCTTTTAGAATCGATTCGCTTATTATGTTTAAATTCTGATCTATAAGATTTTTTCTCTTTTTATGAAATAGATTCTATAATCGGAATTATTGTTATTTGGCTTATATGAGAATGAAGAACGATTAAACTCTTTTAAGCCGACATGCCTTATCAGATGCGAATTACTATAGAAAAAAATGATAAATATTTTCGGTTTTTTTTCAATTTTTTCATCCTTTTTCTCTCATGCAGTGGTTGATTTTCCCTCCTCTCTCCCTTTCTTCCCTTCCCTCTCGCTTCCTATCTTTAATTTTTCAAAGTAATTGACGGTGGAACCGCTAACGATATAAAACTGAGAGAATTCCAGTTTTAATTTCTTTGCAAAGGCGTATGAATGATTGCTTCATTCTCAAGGAATTTTTATTGATTGAATAGGTTGATTTATTGAGTATTATTAGCGCAAAAGTTCTATAATAAAGTGAGTGTGAAATTGAGCAATCGTCGGTAACGACGTAATAAGTTTGCATCTTTGCATTTTTCTCTTATCTAACATTCCATCGATAGATCAATCACAGCCGTTATGAGAGTGTTTATTTTAGCCGACCGAATTGCCAGATTCATTCAGTTCATCGTCAACTACGAGGCCCACTTCGTTTAATAATATGACTGCCGACACTCAACCAATCGGTGAACGAAAAGTAAGTTTCCGTTGAAATTTGATATTTAAACACATCATTCATGTATTTGTAAACACGAGTGAAAGTATATTAGAGAAGCTGGCACTATTTATACTTTTGCATTTTCGTTTTTGCAGACCACAAAGGTGCATTAATTACCAAAAAGAAAGTGAATAAAATATACGCAATATTCACAGACCAAAGAAACTTCGCGTTTTAATTCATACGATTCCATTTGATAGGTCTTTCATAAAAGATGTTTTTTTTTCGTGAGTCCGACACATCGAAATCGTATGCAAATTTTCGAGATCCTCTAAGAATTGACATTTTTTTTTCTGAGTAGGTGAATCTTGCCGATTATTTAAGGACTGTTTTGTGATATTCGTTGTACTTACTAAATTATAAATTGCATCGCTCTATCGCTAATGGTTTTCGAGTTCAAAAGTATCGGCCATCTACACTAGGCATAAAATTGCAATAATACGCTTTGCAAATGCAACTTTGCAAAAATATATAATAACCTTTTTTTATAAAGACATCAAAAGCAAAGATATTTCATTCGTTTTGAATTTAGTATTTTTTCTTTCTCCTACAAAATATTTCATATTTGTTTTTCTAACTTTCAGTTTGCTCTAAATATGAATTTCTCAAATATATCTAAGAAGTTTATCATACAAAATATACTAGATCCCTGTTGCAGCCATTGGAGTTATTCGGCATTTTCATGAACTTTTCCCGAAATTGCACACTAAACTTTCAGTTCGAATATCTTTCAGATTAAAGGTGAACATCAATCGCAATCAGTGCCACCAATTTCGTTGCAATATCCGATCCCGGTTATACGCACCACTATGAGTTCCTCACCGGTTGGAAGAAAGGAATCGGTAGGCTCTAATTATAATTATAAGAAGAAAAAATTAATGGGAAGATTCATGATCACAAAATATAGCGATGCAATGATTGACTGAGTTGTGGTTCCTACTCATTTTTAGATCAGAAATCAAAACTTCTACATATTCGTTTTTATTCAAATATCGACATCAAAACGCTTTAAATAGTCATTTTGTAGATAATTAAGTAATGGGTTAGATATATCATTGGGTTTTTTCATTTTCTTTTCCTGCCGGTGGAATTGCTATTGGGCAAGATTTTTCATCCGGGAATCTTCAGTGTAGCGGTTACATCGATCGACTATTCATTCTGCTATTAAAATTTAAACACTTTGCATAAAGTTCACCTGAAATTATAGAAATAACGTAATCGATCGTTTGAGGTATTTGTTCCGCTAAATTCGATATGCATTACCGTTTAGCATTGCTATTTTTTCGTATTCAGGAGCAGGTGAATTCTCAATTCTGCCTCAGCACTGTTCCAAATGACGTTGTATCGTGCAGTAAATCGTGATAGATGAGTTCGTTTGTTTCTAGCCGGAATTAAATTTTTCGAAACATACATCTGTAAAATGCGAATTTATAATCCTTCATCTTTAGGGAGGATCCCAAATAATCTCAAGAATAATCCTTCAGTCCATAAATTAAAGACGTTATAGCTTAGTGTTCATCCTTTGCTTTCGCGGATTTTTTTTGGCTACTGCGCAGATGACCGGTTAGGCGGATTTCAACTCAATATGCGGGTGAATTCATAAGGGATTTCGTGAATCGTCATACACAGATGTGCAACAACAGTTGCTAATATAATGGTTAAGTCATCCAGAAATTTGAAATTCCATTTAGGCTACATTTGATGATTGTCCACCGATGGATCCGGAGACTGCTCGTCCATGTATCGCATATTCGCTACCGACCACTACGAATGCCGTATTCTATGTGAACATCGGTCCATCAGGTCAACCGATAGACTCCGAAAGAGCGTCTGAAGGGTAACGTATTTCCTATTGCCTGTTCGCTTTTTGCTGCCTCATCTTATTACGTTGGTTATTGTTTCAAAATGAACGCATACATAAATTTTTCGTACACTAAAATTCGATGACATAACTGGACTTATGCGGCAAATTTCGCAACATAACTCTACTAGAAAACTACTCCCAGCAAATGGTTTTAAGGGGCTTGAACGTACGATCGAAAATAGATAAATTGGCAACAAGTAAAAAAATATTCCCTCATAACTTTCTAAATTAAAAACTGAGGCTATGAAGTTATGTCTCCAATTATAGTGATATCTCAAGTTTGAATAATTAAAACCGAAGTATTCGGTAAAAATCTCGAAAAACTAGCATATCATTTCAATCTTGCATTCAAAGCTGTAATACCCTATCGTGCGTTCTTTGTTGAAATCGAAACATAAGTCGGCGTGTATTCGTTCCCATTAACTAAAAGTGAAGAAGAAACAACACCAAGCAAAGGAATTGAATTTAGTCCCATGAAAGCTTTCGTCGTGCAAGCACTTAAAAAGAAAAGACCCACCGGCAAACTCGTTCAAAATTCTATTATGCTGGTCGATATCTAAATGTGTGGAAACGAATAGGACATGGAGACAGTTCCAATTTTTCTAATGCTTAGAGGGATCATACATATAATCAGCATAGTTGATTTCATTGATTTATAGCGATAAGATATACATATTTTGCTGGTTTACTTCAATGGAGATAAAAATGCCAAAAATTTTTCAATTACCATCAGCAAATGTTTCAATATGAGAAACAGAAGTCATATTGAAGTAATCACAAAATCGAGATCATCCTGAAGCATTGGTTTGGCTTGCAGCATTCTGAGCGTTATTCTTTTTTTCCTGCAAATGCCTATTCATATGAAAGTGTTTCTGTCTCCAGAAGTGTCGTTGTTTCACTATTTGCAACAGTGTTGACTAGAAATTCAGGAATGAGACACGTCAATCAACGCCACAAAAAAACGAAGAAGATAGAGGTGAAGAGGATGATCTCTTAATTACGGATGATGCTATCTCTATACCAACAACTCTGCATCAATCGTTTGCAGTATCCTTATCGTCGAGTTCAAAAACCGACAAAACGGAGAGTAAGGTGAGAAATAAATTCTTTTTTTTAGCTGACAGATAGAGATGACAACTGTCAAACCGTCAAACAAATGAAAGCCTTCAAACAAATGTTTTTTACAGATTCATAATAAATCACCTATTGCAGCAGAGTGTCTTGACCGAGTAGGTTTGACAAAAACCGTTCGTTTCGCACATACTATAGGTGTATGAAACAAATAGTAATCAACGATGTTTACAGTAATTTACGACGTTTACAGTAATTAACGATGTTTACAGGCTTCGGATCGGCATTCTATGTCAAGACTCCGTAGTAAATCACGCTCTGAAATCTCCTCATTAGGTTATCGGGTGCCACTGATGCACGAAAAAATGCGTTCAGCGTCGAATCCATGCACCGACTTTTTCTATGCAAAAAGTCGTTATCCGCTATTCGAACGATACGTTTCAAGTGAGTTTTATTTTCATTACGATGACTCTATTTCAATATTTCACTGTGAACATTTCACTAATATTAGTGAACAGAAATTTTGCAAATTGATATTCTATCGAGAAGTTGACTTTTGGGCTATAGTATACCGTTTATAAAACATTATGAAGTATACCTTGACTTATGAGCTCTACTGCATCGTCCAGAAAACCTCATATATTCGAGTAGAGTACGTTTCCAAGTCGGAATTGTGAGGAAACTCTTCTCCGGTGACGCTATTTTGCAGCAGGGTATAGTGTAGTTCAATTTTGCAAGAGTTTTACTATCACATAATCAACCTCTTGTAATAACTGTTGTTGGAAGTTAACAGCGACAAACGTGTTGCAGGTCCACTCGCGGTCGATGGGGCCAGATCTTTCATTGAGGCTCATGCGTCACTCTACAAAAATCGAGAGCATATCCTTTTGCCAAAAAAGAAGGAACCTTCATCGGAGATGATTAGACGTGAATGCTGCTTCTATTGTCGCAATTGGTACAATGTTCGAGATAATCCAAGAGGAGCTTGCAAGTAGGATTGATTTACTTTACTATTTACAATCGTTTCACCTACTCGGAGTATTTTTTGGACGGCTAGATGACGATGAGAGGGATGGATGGGAAAAGGGAGTTAGGGGTTTGGTTTATTTTATGTTAGAGCCCACTATCCTTTAGAAGGTCTATTCTTTCGTTCGACTAACAACCTCATATTCAAAAATCAGGAGCGTAGAAAATGTGTGTTTGGTTTAGTTGCTACGGTTCGCATTCATCTTTCCGTTGAAATAGGTCGGAGATTAATTGCTATATCAGACTATTCGTGAGCAGTAGTGAATATTCGTCTCAATACTTGGTCTTTGCTTAGTAATGATGATTTCTACGTTGTTTTATTCCTTTTTTTTTTAAAGTTTTGCTCTTAGTTTTTTAGTTTCTCTATTCTTCAATATTGAAAATAGCCTGATAGCACAAGCGCAAAAAAAAACTCAGCGCTCAAAAAGAATGATAACAAAGAAAACTATTAAATCGCGCCAGGTGAATATAGCAGAAATCGTTTGTACAAAACTTAAGAGATTTGATTTCAGAGAAGCACCAGATCCGTTGGAAATTGCAATTCGTCGTTTAACGTGCTATTCGGTAGCACAAGGTGTCGTATATCATTGTTGCCGAGAGGACGATGAAATGCCTGCAAATATTGGACGCTATGGGCAAGGATATGTAAGCTAATATTGAATCGTCTGAATGAAGAAAAATTTTAGTGTTATGTTAGGACCTCATTCAAGAGAATATGGTTAATTTTTGAAAAATGCATGACTATGTTGGTTAAAAAAGTATGCTAATTAAAATATTTTTGAGAGATATATTTTGTTGGAAAATATTTGTATTTGAATTGGAAAATTCATGAAAAAAATGCAATCATATTAGGTTAGAATTATCCTCATTATGAGTATATAGGGAACTTGAAAGTGGTTGCTAGGGTGGAGCGATCGTAACATTGTTCGAATATAAATTGAAATCCTTGCGTTATTTGTGTTAAAATTCTCGTATTGAGAATCAACAGTTTTATAGTGTATTGTCCGCCGATTCAACTTTAACGCTATAGTGCAAATGCTTTTCTGAAGGTGATTTAAAGCGTTGATCAAAGATTGTTCATACTAGGAACGGTCGATCGAACCTGGTATCAATTCCAAGGGTGAGGGGTCTAGATTAAACCATCGCCAAAATTTGACAGCTTTTTGTATCAGAGCTCAACAAACGCTGGGCGTAACGAGGTGGTATGTTATCCGTAATCGTTTTTTGGTATGTGCTATGTAGGGTATGGCAGCTGTCAGTTTGATGACAATCAAAGCCAGATCCACAGCTTTTTGTGACATGAGCATTCAATCGGTGCTAATAATGCTATCCATAAAAAAATGCAAAACAAAACACTAAAATGAATATCAATAGTACCATCACAAAAGCATTAACCTATCGGTGCTTGATATTGATTAAAAGATTATCGATCAATAAAGTAGTTTTATTTCAGAATGTGTGTTCATGTGGCCCACCGAATATATCTAAAGCGAAACGAATGAAACGATGGCTTCTTTTAGCACTTATCTCTATATTGGTTCCGTGTCTTTGTTGCTACTTGCCAGCTCATTGCATTTATGAGTTTTGTTGCAAGGGTCGACGAGGAAGGCATAAGCCTTGCACGAATCTTCAGGAAACCGATCAACTGCTGCGACGTCGCACTAGTCGACGAATGTCTAGACTTTCTTTCTAAATCGAATTTTTAATCAATCGATACTCTTATGATCATAATCTCATCAATCGATAAATCGCTTGTGATCATATTTGATATTTTATATGTCATTAAAATCGTCAACTTATGGAACTTTAATAAGCATATTGCTTTAATTAAAGAGTCCCATCAAAAGTAGACAGCTGAATCACCTCAAACGTCAGTTGTTTAGATGTGAATTTTATAGAGAACTTTTTTGCATTTTGACAAGTTCATAATATTTATTAGGTGCAAAAAAGTGTTACTATACATGTGCTTTAGGACGGATTCCAGGATAACGTTGTTACTCGCAGGATTTTATTTACGCTAACATATTGCGGAGGCTTCCTGATATCTAATGGAATCATAGAGAAGATCGCAAAAGAAATATTTAGCAGCTTCTATTGAATTTTATGAAATTTCAACGTTAAATATACGACCGTCAAAGAATAGAGGAACACCTTCGTGAGAACAACAATTCGGCGCAGTTATTTTGTTTACTCTTGCAGAGTTTCTGTCTATTCTGTGGATTTTCGATTGATATAATCAAATATCTCGTCTTTTTCTTGCACTTCATATCATAGAGCAGTTACATACTTCGGTTTACAGTTTTTCATTTTTCGATTGTTTTCAAGGGGCGTGATCCTATAGAACCGAAACAAATCGTCAAGATAAGTAAGAAGTAAATAAGTAATTCATGCTTCTCATTGATTACTAGCAAGTGATTGCAGTATTGGTCTTATTTTTGACGAGGTAACGATTCTTTATTACTATAATGACAACTTCTCTCTTCTAACATTTCTTATGGTTCAGTTGGATCGATCCTCTTAAACGGTGTTATCTTTATTTATACGTTGAGTACTAATCACAGTTGGTTTCAAATAGTAATTTAAATCCAAAAAATTTAAGGTGTTCGTTCTAAGGATGCAGTTGTGCATTTATTCCATAATTCATAGAGGAATGGATCTACTCCTATGATGATCCTCTTCTATACTTTCATATTCTATGGCTGAATGTGCTCCTCTTTCCTCTATTAAACATATCATACAAAGATGCGTCATTAAGTAATATTGTATAGCTCATTGAGTTGCTTTAAATTGTGTCTTTATATGTTCAATTGTATTTGTCTTCATTTTCCGAACAGGAAATCAATTGCATTCATTGTTTTAGTGGATAAAATAAAGGTTTTAATTAAGATGAATGCATTAAATCTCAATTAACTTGCAACGTGAATTTATTGTTTACCGTATCGATTAAATACTGCTGAAAAAGTTTTTTTTTAAATTTTGTTAAACCTAACAAAACGTTGTGTTGTTGAGATGACTGAACAACGATAGCAACTGATGTTTAAATAAGTAGGTATTCTCGATGGTTTCTCATGATAAATTGGCAACATCTTATTACTCTTTCTTTCATATCACCATTGCTTATCATCAAGAAGTGCTATTTATCTCATCAGTTTTCCATTTTATCACTATTGGACGTCATTCTTTGTTTCATATCGAATTTCAGTCGTTTTTTTAAATCAAAATAAATGTGTAAAAACTATTTACTATCAACACTTTACTGTCTTTCATGGAAAGACAACTCATCAATTTTGAGGAGGTCAAAAAAGAGTAAATGCATCATAACTGCAATATCAGTTTGCAATAGAGCGAATGATTATAAATTTATCATACAAAGTTATAACGCATTATCATATCTTAAACTAACAATAATAGATGGCAGGTCCATAGCGCCAATCACCTACACATTTAGAGACCTTTGCAGTTCCATCAACATTACAGCTAAAAGCCATCAAATGCATCTAGAAATTAAATCAACACGTAGAATGTCACAGTCAAAAAGAGAACTCTAAGACAATAAAAGAGGCATCAAATGGCTCTCGATCAAGATGTTAACTCCTCGAGAGTGATGAGGAGGAGATCTGTCGTAGCGAAGGCAGAACACACAAACTTAGAAGAAAGCAGCCATACTTGGCCATACTCAGTAAAGCTTGACTTCATTCGTTCAAAAAAGTTATCGCTGTTCATCACTATATACCTACGCGATTTTCCACTATTCGAACGAAAGCCGTTGGGAAGGGTTTACAATTCTTCATATATAATTATTGCATTAGCTGGTAATACCTTTAAAGCTTTCAGTCAACGAGCTATTGTGTGACGAATTTCTATTGCCAATTTTTTTCTTTTTCTCTTTCTCTCTCCCTCTCTCACTCACTTCCAATCTTCTCAAATTTTCTCTGAATATTGATCGTATATCCTGAACGAGCCCAGCTTAATGTAACACATGCTATTTTATCCCATGATTTCCGATCCTTTTCTGTTTGAAATACGCTTGCTTTGCCACTTTACACGTTTGTCTGAGCTTATTGAGGAGCATTGTATATAAACTTCATTCGTATCGATCTATTCCGCTTGTGGGCGTCTGAATCGATGCTTGTAATGGCAATGTTGAATCAGCGAAACGCCATCACGATCGTCTACTGTAGCATGCGAATTTATTAGATTGTATCAAAACTTCATTATTACCTTATAAAGGTGTAACTATCGTTAAAAGTGCCGATCGTATCACCAAGAAAAAATTTTAAACGAAAATTCTTAGTAAATTAATTGATCGAATACCTGTCAACATAATACAGCATTTTTCATAAACTTTACGATTAGCAGTGCATTTATGATGGAAAAATTCAAAACCGAGGCAATCGGTCATACAGTGCTGGGCAAGTGCCAAACCGTTTAGCCTTGAACACAACACGGTTCAGAAACTTTGCCCATCAGCGTACGACTCGCTATGGACGATGGGTGACATGAATGCATTTATAAAAGAGACGAACGAAATGAAATATCAAATTTATGGTGAGGGCAGCTTCCAGATATCGAGTAAGCAACAATAAGTGACCATATAAATTCACAATTTGTCATAGATATTCCCCCAAAGGCTCATAGAACATTTGGTTGTACCACCCTCCGAACCGAGGGTTTTGGAAGGGGGAGAGAAAGATTCTACCATAAAGTTGCAGGTTTCATATCCAACTATCATAGGAACAAGCAGAGGATACCTCTATATTTAAGGAAGAAAAAAAAATCAATGTTCTTGACGTTGATTGAAGTCTCGTTTATCTACTATCACATCGTCTCATCTACGCTGCGACGTTTCGTTTCTCATGTTTCTTTTCATATGCGTGTTCATATTGAAATCACAAGAGTGCCGTTAACCTAAATCGTCATATATATATATATATATATATATATATATATATATATATATATATATATATATATATATATATATATATATATATATATATATATATATATATATATATATATATATATATATATATATATATATATATATATATATATATATATATATATATATATATATATATATATATATATATATATATATATATATATATATATATATATATATATATATATATATATATATATATATATATATATATATATATATATATATATATATATATATATATATATATATATATATATATATATATATATATATATATATATATATATACATATATATATATATATATATATATATATATATATATATATATATATATATATATATATGTATATATATATATATATATATATATATATATATATATATATATATATATATATATATATATATATATATATATATATATATATATATATACATATGTATATATATATACATATATATATACATATATATATATATATATATATATATATATATATATATATATATATATATATATATATATATATATATATATATATATATATATATATATATATATATATATATATATATATATATATATATATATATATATATATATATATATATATATATATATATATATATATATATATATATATATATATATATATATATAAACTGCAGCAACGAGCCTATATATCGAAATAAGCTTATGAAAAAAATTTAAAAATGTGTGCAAACAGAAAAAAAGAATTTGGAATAGAAAATTAGTGGTAACTGATCTAAGAAAGGGGTGACGTCGTAAAAAGAACGGTGTTCACACAGAATAAAATAATTAAGAAGTAGGACGCTGACACATTTAGTACTTACGTAAGAACTTATTCGCATGATTTTAGAGTTGCTGTCCACGAAGGAATCGCTGAGTGAAGGAAATTTCGGTACCTTCTGCAACTTCCGCTCACCCCGCTCAGAAAAGTAACGAAGGAAATGCTGGTAAATGCCTTCGACTATAGGAAGAGGAAGTACCCTATCTGGCTGAATATAATTCCAATCTTCAATCAGTGCTTCCAGCTCTTGCTGAATAGGTGTGTGATGGAGAACACCAAAAAATAGAAGTTTCCTTCGCTGTGGATAGATGCCATCTTATTACTAGAGGCGCTTTTCTCTCTGCAACTGCTATCGCGGAAAGGACTTTCAGCGGAGATCAGCTTAAAATGTCATGATCTCGAAAAATGACACAACAACATCGTTAGTTTACTCGATGCTTTACTAAGCATATCAGTATTAATGGATCGCCTACGTAAAAAAAGAAATAAAATCATATAGTATAAATGTGAGAAAAGTAAGCTCTCTTTTTTTTCTTGAATGGGAGGAACTTACGAAATATCGGCTTCATTTTCCAGAACATAAAAGAAACTGAAATCTATAGCTTTAATTCCAACCTATGCGTAATGATGTTCCAATACTGTAGCGATCTTCTCAAGATGTTTGCGCAATAGCGACTAAGAATTTCGTTGGTAACATTGCTCAGCCATGTATCTAAGCAACGATGTGGAAGCAATAACACTGTAATTTCCTGCTTACGAATGCGCATTTCTAATGAATTACTGTAGCTATTCCAATTTATTTTCAATTTTATCATATTATTATTGAAATAAAATTACAAAAGCATGTAGCGCCACATATGTTGTATATTAAGAATTTCTAACGTTTTATTAAAATGTAAGGCATCGGCTAATTTTCCTTCTGACAACAAGCAATTCATCCAAACCCACTTTTTCAGTCATCGCGATATGAAAATCCCACTTGCAGTACTTGAAGGTACAATTATGAATACACCGTGTATCGATAAGAGGCCTGAGATTATGAATCTCACAAGATTTCAAGAACGGCTTTATTGATATATGAGATTCGTTGAACAAGGAAGGAGATTTTATAGTTTCAGTAGATGAATACATAGAGGAATTCACAGAGCATTGAACACGTGATTTTTTAACGACTAATGAGCGAGGAGTATTTCATGAGAACGGGGAGATGATATTTTCTCCCTACTTTAAAAAGGGGTGGATGGTTTATAAGGAGTTGTAGAGAGAGGGGATGGGAAGTCGGGAGATTGCAATGCTTCGAGATAATCGCACAATAAAAACGACTAAACCATTTAAGGGTACAAACAAGCTAATGTTGAAATGCTGTAATATATCAAATATATCTACGCTTACCTTACAACGATCTTACAGCAAACATGGAAAACATAACGACGTTGATGATATAAAGTGTAATATCGTCGTAAGCATCGCTTGTAATCATTTAATAACAAGGAAATATTCATAAAACAGAGTGCTAGAGAAAGAGTAAAAAGCGACGGTGAACGAGAAAGAAATAGAGCGGCTAGTGAAAAATTATCAATGATTTAAATCAATGTGATTATATCATGAAATTTTGCAACAAAACATTACTATTATTTTATAACAATGAGTAATTTTTTAGTAGTAATGAAGTAGTTTTATAGTAGCAGTGATGTTTGATTGCAAAATAAGTAGATATCTCTTTGCACAACACTCCCGGGAAGATCATACATAGTATTGAGGTAGAAGCCTATAGATGAAACTATGCACGTCATAGGCTATAAACATCAGAGATAGAATGGAAACTCCATTGTGCCTTTCACCATAGAACTTAAACTTTTATTATGGCTAGTTATAAGTTGAAGAGGAAATAAGATAAAGGCTGGATTTCGGTTTGGACTATTCTAGCAGCTTTTCTGGGAAACAGCTAAAGAATCTTTTTCGAAGCAAGGAATTTTTGCAGTTAGTGTCATTTGCGTTGAAATTATTGACAAAGAAGGCGGACGATTCTACATATATTTTCATCGATAGCTGTTACGTAATCACCTCAAAAACAACAACTGTATATGTAATACGAGGAGTAATTCATAGAGGTAATATACATACATAAGACGCTTAATGTGTAGGAGAGCATTACGGTTGCTGGGCAAAAACGTTTTCGGTCGATGCTAGACGAGACGCCGCCGTGTGAAGAAGCATTAAATTCCCTTTTCAAATCTGCTGCACGCCATCACATATGACACACATGCACACACATACACACATACACACATACGCCCTCTTGCAACGATGCTAACATTCATACTAGACCACTGTACAGACTGAGAATCGTTATCACATACATGTGACTTCCTCAGAACTTCAAATAAAGCTCCTCATCGATCGCGATCGGTCCCGGTCATTCCTTCAGAGCTGCAGTCATTCAGTCTCGCGACTCGCTTCCAGGTTTCTAGGGTATCTTGCGCGAGTGATCTATATTTTGCTGTACAACGTTAATGTCGCTAGAATCGTATTTGTGAAGACAGTTACAGTGATGAGTCAATTCAATGAGCCAATGTTCTCATACTAATAATAATGACTGTACTTTCAAACCCTAAAGTGTAGCACATCTCATATATCTAACTGAGCAGAAACCGAAACGAGAATTTCAGACTCAGGATTAGTCATCATCATTTGCGCTTAACGTTGCCAAATTTTTATGGAGCTCGTCTAACGTGCATATGATCTCCATCACAATTAGGTACTAGAAATGAACACCGTGATGCCCTATAGAAAAGCAATTGCATTTGCTATACGAATGCAATACTTTGAAGTAATTCAAGTTCTAGTTTACAGGTTGCGAAAACTTTTTTATAAAATGAAATACATAAGTGAGTGCAGAGGTTTAAAATCCCTTAAATCTTAAGATGGACTCTAAAATAAGGAAGCGATATTTTTTGTCGCCTCTATCGATTTTCGCTTCAATTTATCAAAACATTTGACGTATTTATCGAGTTTTCTAAATGGAATAATAGCTTATTATCGGTTAACTGAAATCAACTATAAATTCTTGACCTTGATAGGATTTATTATGCACAGTGACAAATTTTAATGGGAGGAGAAGAGGTGGAGCAAAGGGATCACGAGAGAAACATGAGGCATATTAACGAAGCAGCTGATAATGTGAACATTCGTTTCCACTTAGCTCTCACAGGCAGTTTTTCTTTCTCTTTGCTAATAATGCGACAATTTTTTTAAGCTCATTAAATAGTAAAATATGAGCAGTGAAAATCAGAGGTATTTCTGTTGGAGAAAAATCACTAAATAATATCAATGGTTTAAGGTGAAAATTTTTCATATATAAACGTGGGTATACTTTTGCGATATAAATGCACGATTTTAATCTCCAGTGCAATTCTTCATTCGAAAAAAAAAATTAACTCCAGTTGTTAATAAAGAATTAGCATTTACTCATTGAGTATGATAATTGACACTCAACAGATAGCAGCAGATAGCAACAGACCATATTTCACAATAAAGGGTCAGTGGCGTTCTGTTTTTTTTTTTTTTTTTAAACCTCGCGAGGATAGCCTATGAATTTGTATGAATAGATCTATGCAAAGTTCACAGAGGCTTATACAAATGTGATGACGTCATATTTCGCATTTTTATTCGCTCTGCAAATTTGTAAATACTGCATATATATATATATATATATATATATATATATATATATATATATATATATATATATATATATATATATATATATATATATATATATATGTACTTGTTCGGTTGTTCCAATTTGTAAGGTATAAAAACTGAAATCACGTCATTTGACTGCTACAGCATGCATCATAGAATCACATCTTGAGCCGATCCAGGAGTTGTTTCATCAACTTTAAAGAGTTACATTCATCCAAAGAAACTTGTAAACTTGTATGTTTAGAGGGCATTTTATATAGCTTTCCTTGCTAGCGAAATAAATGTTTCATAGAGAATTCGCGTGAGGCGGTAGCGTTTATTTAGCTATCAACATTATTATCGTCCACATTTTTGTCATTTATTCGAAAGCTGCTGAAGCGCATTGCGTCCTCTCTCTTCTGGTCCGCTTTTCCATTTGTTTCAGGATTTCTCGACTAATATAATCCAGGAAAATATCTTCCTTCCTCTCTATTTAAATGGATTTTTTTCTCGAAGTCTTTAGAGAGACTTTTATCTAAATGATCTTATATTGAAGACGGCCTCCAGTAGAAGGAGAAACAAAATGTATACAAATTGGTTCACAGCAGACGCCTATTATCAGCAAACAGAGAAAATGCCAGCAATTACTACATATTGTCATTTTTCATATACTTTCATCAATACTTCATTCCACCATATTCAGAAATAGTCTAGTCAGGAGGAAAAATCTCCCACTAAATAGTACTATTTACACTTTTCTCGTTCAAAAAATTTTTTGTTCAGCAAATTCGGATGGAATTCATATGGTTACTACTTTCGAGTCTTCCGTCGATTCGAATTCTTTTCTAATTTTTAAATTCGAAAAAGGGAGGAGGGGGAAGGAAAAGAGACGACAGGGGCACCTAAGCTCATTCAATATATCAAGGGAATATGTTCAGTTGGAGTAAAAGTTACTTATACAGCGCTTTCATCATGCGCGTTATTTCTTACACTTTTTGATATTTTATCGTTATTGCTATTATCGCTCGAAAGAGGAAGCACCTTGTTGTTCAGTGTTTTTTTCTTCTCTTCATCACGCTTCGTGAGGTAAGCATAAGGCAGAGATGAACTTCTCGTTGCTACATCCGCTCTTGCAGATATCAGCTCCTCATCCAATTCTTCTACGTCTTCGAGGTGATGAGACTTAACTAACGATTGCGAACGATTCGGCGATGAGATAGAAAGTGTTTCGTTTGGTATACGCGGTCTTCCACCTAGAATTCGGTACTTTAACTGTCATTTAGTGGCGTTTTTTTGCATTGAAATAACTGAATGATCGTACAATTTAGTGAAAATATTTTTCCTCATGTTATTTGTAGTTTTTTCCTGGGGCACTTTCCCTGCGATCTATGGAAAACGCCACCCACCTCGAACTCCCGCATCACTGGGTATTCAATCACACCCAATTTCAAAATCCTTTCCACGTGGATCCAGAAAATCCACGTAGGACAATTAGGGCGCTGTGCAGCGGTCAGGTGCTATGCGGCCGCGATCTATATACCTATTTATGCGCTCACCTACAATTTTATCGCCCATATCATTTCTATTCCAATCCTGAAATACTCGCATTTGCGTACGTTCATTCCAACTTGCTGCTTTTTTTGCACTATTTTGAGAGGTAGATGGTGGCACTGTTTATTATAGAGCGTCAAATTCATAGGTCTTGCAGAACTCATCTATGGATTTTTATTCGATCCCTGAACAATGTCCCTGGATTTAATGCATTCCCTTCGCTTCATCTTCTTGCCTATATGAAAGTTGGTGGGTGCTATACTTAATGGGTGCTTATTTGTTGTTTAAAATGTAGTCAGTTTCTTAATCATTACCAGAAATTTCACGATTTCCGAGGTGGATTAGTGGACTCGACGGTTTCCAACTATAAAAACAAAAAATTTCTGGCATAAAAAGCAGAAATCGCAAGTAAAAATCAGAGAAAGAATGAAAAAAAACGTAAAATTTTCTATCCATACAAATTGTACTTTAAATTGTTTTCCACACATTTCGCCGAGAAGTGATCGCCGGAAGATTAACCGAAAGTCTACCTCATGCTTATGTTTGATTCTGGTATCTTCTGAGATTATTGCATTTTTTAGAGCATATTTGCAGTTTCTTCAATTCCAAACTGCAGCAGTTAACATTGAAAACCCCTGAGGTCATGCTTGCGCTAAACGTAGTATAAGAGATTCATTCAAAAAGCCTTCTACCGAATAAATGCCCAATATGACTTATTTATCTATTTGCTTACTAGAACACTAGAGTCTAATTTACATCCTTGCAATTATATCCGGATGTGATAGTATTGCTGGTAGACTTAGATGGTTGGCACTTTTTCTAAACATCACGTCTAGTCAGTTGAGTTATATTCAACCAGCAGGTGGCATAAGCAAAACAACCACCGACGCTGAATGGCACATAGAGATATTCGACAGAAAGGTTCATTGAGTGCAAAGTGAACGCCATGACTCAACGAAAACCGTAATTCCATTGCTACATAAGATTTAAACGCAATGAATATTGCGGCTGCCCTAAGCGCAATACTTTAGACAAGTGATACTGCGTTCTATTGTTTTCCGACTTGAAACATAATTCCTACATACAAACTCAAGATCTAGCTATGGGAAATCTATCTGAGCTTTTTTTGCTATTATTTGCTATTATTACCATTGAAAATCTGCTTTTTTATGGGAAATCTGCTACTACTGCCATTGAAAAAAAAGTTTTTTTGGTCGTGACATCATTTTGCTGTATTAAAAAATAAGTAGACAATAGATCAATTGCGATCAGGAATAAGGTAGAGGCTGACGAACTGTTCGAAATCCTAAGCAGCATGATAGATAGCTCTCATCTCACATAGGTGGGTACTGATGTCCAATTTCAACTTTCAATCTCGCAATAATCAAGGAGCTTTTAAAAGACATTAGCATAGAAATTCAATGAAGCAGATAACCTCACTAACTCATTATTCATGGGATCCGTTACGCATCAACGTAATAAAACAACAAATTCTTATGAGTATACTGAAAATGGTTGTTTATATCTCAACTCGGAATTATATAAGAATATCCACAGATGAAGCTATGCAAGTGATTAAATCCAGTGCCCGTGGCGACAATTTTGGCCGTCAAAAATATGTTTGCTCATTCTTAGCGCTCCGTCCATAACCGATGTCTTTTCCTACAGAGTTCAGAAGAAACTTTCAAAACACAGCTTAGACACCAGTTGGTTCCAATTCCACCTCGCTCTCTCATTCTCTCCTTCTCCTCCCGTACCCTTGTCAACTTTCGGAAAATATTAGCATCATCAATGTTATACGACAACCTCTGCGGTAGACTGAACTGCAATATTTGGGTGTCTGGTGAAGGCGAATGTAGACTTAAAGGCTTAGTCCCCAGATGTTACCGCTTAACATCTAAGAACTGCTCGAAGTTTACTACTGGGAGAAAGAGTTGGCCTTTCAAACTACACTATTAACGACGCCTTGGGGAAACGCGACAAAGCGCGGTCAGAGCAACTCCTTATGGTTTTCATACAGAGTAGAAGCGTGACCGAAGTGCAGCTAATGTTGAAGCTGGGAAGCGGATGATGATGGGAAGCCCTGCTGAGGCACATAGTCGAGAAAGCATATCTCGTCTAAAAATTATCGCCGTCGATGAACATTAAAACCGGAATAATAGAGACTATGTTGTAGTAATTCTTCATCTAGTATCATATAATTAAATTCTCGGACTATATTTCATTACCCTTTTGAATTGGTACCATCACATTTAATTTCTCTCCTTTCCTTCAATATTTTTTCGAATTCATATATTAAAGGAATTCAAATATTTTCACATAAACTTTCTGTTGTTCCGGAATGTGAGGATTATGGGTCCCATAATAGCCAATTTTCAGGAGATCAGCATGCCTCTAGATAGCGCTGATCATGTATGAAGCGCAGCACCTGCTTATGGGGAACTGCAACAGCAGCAAGCGTTGAAATGCGCACCGGTAAAGAGATAGGTGAGGACATGCGTACGTTACCAGTGTGTGACTAGTATGGATTATTGTTAGCAACAAAAATTAGATTCGTCCACGTTCACGTTTACATTGCACATGCAGTAAATCCACAACTTGCAATCGCCGCATGGCCGACAGCGATAGATTTGACGGCTGGTTCAGCAGTTAACCTCATTCAACCATATTCTGTTTGCGCTGTTGTCACGACCACCTTTTCCTTTCCTATGCATCCTTTCATCTTTTCCCGTTTCCAGCCCTATTTCTCTTCTTGTTAAATCCTCCACCAGATCCCTCTTATCCTATCTTGTAATTTCTTCATCGTAAGGCATCTTCCTTGTAGCTTCACCACCTATTCGCTGATAATACGGTTTTAATGCGCGATCGCATCTGTATTATGTGTTGCCCATCAACTTCCGGTCTACAAAAAAATAGAAAATAAACAATGAACATGCATACTGCATTGCTAATATAAATTTCATAAAGCAGAAGAATTCAGCTAACCACGTGGCATGGAGCTATTCTATATATATTTATGACCAAAATTGCTAAGCGGAGATCCATAGGATAATTGGAGACTGCGCTTACATGGTTGCAATTTCTCCCTTGTTCGCGTTTCGTGACCATTATCCAACTCAGCAAGGTCGTCTACGCTCAAATTGTTCACAGGTTGACGACTCGAGAACACGCTCTGCCTAGTGTTCGTTGACGTCAATCTGCAAAATTGCTTTTTGCTCTGACCACATCGTACATTCTTTCTTTCTTTGTCTAGTTTGGAATGCCTTAACTTTTTTGGCCCCTCACAACTTCACTTGTTTGTTCGAAACTCTGGATTAGGATTACAATAGAGAGGGGCGGAGGGAAGGCAATGAATGTATACCACAGTGGCATTATTGAGAAGTCTAATAGGACTACGAAATATAACTTTACTAAAATAGATTGGGCAGTTCCTGCCATCCTGTTTCCTTCCTTCACGATCTCCTCGGGAAAATACAGAGGATGGGGAGCATGAGAAACAACTTTTGAAAACAGTAGGCCAAGTGGAGCAAGGTGGCGGACGCCATGTGTCTTGGCACACCTAAGATGGAAAAAATGGAAAATTCTCGCCACTTCTCCATCTTCTGTTTATGCAGAAGTCTTTAAGGGCCATTTTTTGGGCACTAAGATCGCTCAGTTGCACAGTTATAACTTGCAATAATCATACATTTGAACGAAATCTCTTACGTAGACCCTAATTTATAAGAGTAAATTCTATCCAAATCAGAGTAGCAGCAAATGCGAACTTCTTTCTTTGCAGACCTTTCAACAATACTGTGTGTTACCGTATCGATTCTTAGGTCCATTACGAATTTGAATGGATCTCATTAAAAGAGAACACTCTTCTTGAATTTTGCCACTCGTCGGAGATTCAATTAGTGCATAAATACGTGAGAAATTTATTTTTCGAGATGCAAAAACCAAAGCAAAATTTATTTTCCTGGAAACTCCCCTCAAGTCTATTTTTAAAACGTTTCTGTGGATAATAATGGAATGAAATCAATTCCAGACAATAGAGTGAATTGAACGTCCGCATCCTTTTATGTGCAAATTTATATGAAGTAAGAACTGAAGAAATAGAGTAATGTATTTCGTTTTATGATGAAAAAATGAATAGAAAATAAACAAACGAATTTGATTCGCCGCCTATCGAACCTCGCAACGACAAGAGACCAGAAACAATTGAGCTGCGGCGAGGAATTGATGGTGGCAATGGCATCATTTTTATCTCATGCTCGCTTTCTGGTAACCTGAAATTTTTGCCTGCATTTTATTGTCAGTCAATTGAACTTTCGAGCTCTCAAGTTAGTGATGAATAGTACCGTGCGAAACATGAGGGAATTATAGGCTCCCAAAATATTTTTAAATCAGCGAAAATGATGAAACAGCGGAGAGTGGTACTCTCGAGATTATACGGCATCAATTTTTTTTTTGGCTTCGCACTGTGAGGTGAACGCTTTTGTGAGTAGCGTGAACATATGTGAGATTCGCTGATATTCTTATGCAATTTTCTGAATCGTTTGCGGTGATTCCGACAACAGCTCCGTACGATTTTCCGACGATTCAAAACATCATCTCTAGCGAAGCAGTACATCAAATATCATAAACTGTTGTCACCTCAGAAATGAGAGGAAATAAAAGAATGTGTAAAAGCGAGGGAGAATAGGTGAACTTACACGACATGTGCTATAGATCCGGTGATCCCACTCATCCTTCGCTCCGCATGTGCCGCTTCCGTTGAATATAATGGTTTAATAGGATGTTTCCAGAAAGCATCCTTGAGTATTTCAGGAGTCCTGTTATATCCCTCGTCCACCACGGTTAGACCAATCTAAAACAATCAGAAATTAGACATTTCTTTACATTCAGAAACAATCATGAACTTTTTCATCTGTTAGGTAGTTTCTTTTATTCGGCGTGCAAGGTTTGAGTAAAGCCGTTGCTTACAGTTAGTTGAAAGATAATCTACCTAGTGATTCAAAGATCTTCGGTAAATGTTCGCAAGTTAACGGTACTTTAACAATCAAAACTTGACTCCAGGTTCTCAAGTCAAAACTTATTCTGCGTACTATGTATGGCGTCTTATTTTGTTGTGCTCTAATCGGGCAACTAAAATGCATCATTTAATCAGACAAACTAAGACGGTCATAGATTGATTGGCTGAATTTTGAAATCACCGTAAGATTCTTGTCGAGAAGGAAATTGCATTCGAAATCATCGTCGTCTTCGCCGAAAGGGTTAAGGATCACTTCGGCTACCTTCAGCCATCCCATATAAAATATGAATTGAAGAGTCGACATTATTGGGAATATCATGTCGAACTGAAAAAGAAATTTCAGAGAAAAAAAAGCGAAACTCGGATTGCTCAATTAACAACATATTTTATCAACGATTTCTGCTCTACGTGCAATTATGTGTGTATATGTGCGTGCGCATGTGTATAAGCGCGCTTTCGTGTGCATCCGCATCAGTCTGTGGTTGCGCTTGTGTCTATGCGTGCATCTATGTGTCTGCGTGCGCGCTTGTGCATGAGAGTTCACCTGTGGCTGAGGCTATGATGGTGTTATATGTGTCTATATGCGCGGTCATATGAGCTCCTTTATGTGTTTGGGTTTGTGTTTGTGATGGTTTGTGTGCTTGTATATGTTTGTGCGCGCTTGTGTTTATTTGTATGTCCGTGCATAGGGTACGTGCGTGCGCGTCTCTGCAGGCGCGAGAGTGTGCGTGCGACTGCGTATATGTCTGCTCGCGCCCGTCCTGCGCATGTGTGCATGTGCGTATGCGTAGGTGTGCGTCTGCGTGCGCTGTATGCGTTCAGCGCGGATGCCTGTGCTCGTACACATATGTCTATGTGCATGCAGCCGCAAGTTGCCTTTGTGTGTGTGCATGCTGTGAGTGTTTGTGCATTAACTGGTCATTGCGTTGTGCCTGTGCCCATACATATACAAGTTGGGCTTGTGTAGTTGTGTAGTTGTGTTTGTGCGCGGATATGCTTCGCGACGGTGCATGCGCATGCGTCTGATCCCATACATCTGTCTATGTGCATGTATGTGCGTCCATTTTGCATGTTTTCTAGCGCCACAGTTGCTTGCATCATGCGACAATAGGAGTCATTATCGTAACTGGCTTAGGATATGAAGAAAAAAAAAGATGAATCAGTAAGGAAATAAAGTAAATCACATTCAACCTCTTTCGTGAGCTCTAAATACAAACATATTTATGTTCTCAAATAAATATTATTGACTTGGTTCTAAATGAAGAAAACTGAGGAATTGATCACTAAAATCTGTTGGAAATTTCCACCCTTGTTCATTTTTGGTTGTCGTTAAGGAAGCGATATCTTAGGCGCTATATTCCTGAGTATAAAAAAGAATAAATGCTAGTGGTACTCGTGACTTATTTGGTGCCTCATCGGAGAGTATATGTTGACGTGAGATAACACAAATGAGAAAATAAACGTGAACAGTGAGAACAATTAATTGTGGATATGCGATTGGTAGCGGAACCCAATCGTAATTACAAAGAATAGCCATACTGGTTCGAAATTGTTTGATTTCCTGAAAATGAAAGTTTTATTATCCACTGAACGGAAATGTTTTACAATCCGCAACACCATTTTGAAGAATGCAGCTTTATTACTTGGTACTGCATGAAAGTGAACATTTGAAGGGAAATTTTAAGGGATTTTTATTTCTGCGGGTTGAATTGCTTGGAGCGAGAGGCCGAAGAGTGAATCCGATGATACATGCCAGTTGAAACGTTCAGCTGCACTCAGTGTTCGCACCATCGAAGGAAATGAACGATTTTATTGGGATTGGGGAGGGAGAAGAGGAGTAGGATATGGATTGACAAAAAGGATTTCCCCGAAATGTTCCCTGAAAATCAATTCTACTCGAAAAACACGCCCCTTTCTAGAACATTTCTCTCTATCTCAACTAATAATAGCCTGTTTGATTATAACACCGATTAATGGCGACTATAATCTCAACAACTAATGGCTCCACTTAACAGCAACGATCATGACATAGTAATGAAAATTTTTATGCAAGTTTCTCTTCTCTATTGATGTTGTGCTATGAGTCTGAGTCAGTGAAAATCGCATCTGCCCTCATTCCCTAGTGTATATTTTTTATTCACCATCTAATCATCATTTACATACGGTCTTTCTTTGCTTCAAGTTCCCCATCAACTTAGAGCATTTTACATGCGATTTTAACTATATAATATCGAATTTTCTGAAATAAGTAGTTTTTCTGAACCTAAAAAATGAACATTACAGGTGTGGTATAAAAGGAATCGCTTCAGTGAATCTAAACTGCGCATCAGATTTGGCGACTAATATACCTTCAGTAGTGTATATTGTGGTTCTTGATCGTTCACGAAAATCACCTCATTCTCCTTAAGACCGTTCGTTGTATCATCATCATCAATGCAGCACAAAGCTGTTTTTTTTTTAGTAATTATGATCCAAGAAAACAGCAATAAAAATTTTCTTCTTACTTCGCTGACTTTCTCTAGCAACCAATCGCTCGCAATCGTTTGTTTTTGACGAGCTTCTTGACATAGAGCAAGAGCCCATTGAAATGGTAACCAATATTTCGCATATCGATATTGGATCTTTTCATATTTTTCCCTTTCATGTTCCATCATAAAGCCTATAAAGGATAATATATTGAGTTTGGATTTGAGATAGAAAAGAAATTTCGAAAGTTTAGAATTATTTCGAGAAAAGTGATATTGTGCGGAAGAAAGAGTTAACTTTTAGTTAATTTGGCAAGCGTTTAATCGATCAAAACTGAGCACTTTCATTGTATTTACGAAAAGCTGTTAAAAAATTCACTCGAAATTTGGAAAATTTTTGTTAACATGGTTAATAAAAGGGTGAAATGAACTTGCATAAATCAGATACAATCTGTGAGTGGAATTTCCTCCTTCCCTTTTTTAATTACAGCCCTAGTTCCGATTATACATTCCTCGACCTCTCATTTGATTATAGCAATGAATGATGAATGGAGTAGGTTGGAATCGGAGGATAAAACCTTTGATGATACGAAGTAATTGTGTTCCTTTCACATAGTTGTAGAAGCTTTGCTGCGTTAAACCAGTGAAAACTACACATTATTTTGAGGCCTTTTCGATAACATAAAGAGCAATGATTTATGGTAAAATAGAAATTTTCCCAACACTGTTCCCCTCTCCTTCCTCCTCCCCCCTACCCCGCTCCACCTTAAACTCGTATCGTCCCCTGAACTTCATTCGTGGAAGATGCTTCTAAACAATGATGTTCAAAACGACATTATTTTGTAAAGTTTAGAAGTATTGCTGAAAGTTGATTTAAAGCGACTAATTTATTGTAATGGTCGTTCAATGCAAACTTTAGTTAAGCACCAGGAGCATATAGTAGCCAGCATTTAGGTGAGACCCAGTAATCGAATGACATGGCATTACCTGCAGCAACAATAGCGTCGAGGTTGGGGAATCGACGACGCACTCGCATGCTAATATCTCTAAAAACGAGTGCCTGTGACAGCACACAATACCGCACTATACTTCTTCGCATTTCGCGAGTCTCCTCATCTGAACCACGTACATATGCGGCAACCATTAGTGCGATACTGCAAATTCGGGAGTGAATACATGCATGAGCTTCGACTCTCGTAAAGAAAATATGATAATGCATCAACTTATTATTTTTTATTTATTTGTTGCTCTCCGTTAACCTCCTCCATCTTCCCCAGCTGTCACTTATCCTAGCGATTTTCGGATTCGTCGCAAAGGTGTACTATGACATCCGATGTACATAAAAATTTGTTCACCATTTCCAATCATATATTTATCTTAACAAACTTAAAAGCAACTGTTTACAATACCAAAACATATCTCTTATTTTTATGAAGCGCGGCTCCTTAAACTCTTTTCTACTCCAAATCCGGCATATCTACTATTAATATTCATTGCGTATCATGACAGCTTATGCTAATTTGTCCGCTGAACTCTCCATTCTTCTTTTTTAAGACATCCTTCATCCTGTTTTGGCTAGTTTTTCAATATTGCATTTCGTCGCTGAACAGCTTGACCTTGATTAATCAACCGTCTTCCCCTCGTAACATATGCCCTATTAACTTTCCTTTCTCATACTGCTCCTTCAAATGCTTTCCGTAATTCTTGCAGAGCTGTACTGCTGATGAATACAGTTGTTGATTCGTCCTGCTGTCTTCCTGTCCATATGGAAGATTTATCCTGTGCATTTTTCTTCCAGTTGCGTTAAGATTCTCAGTTTCTCATGCCATTAGGCTCTCAGGTAAGGCTGCCTTCATTCCACGAGAGGCAACGGAAGACACGTAAGCTCTCATATGCACATTCAGTGACGTATGGATACCGTAAAACTTAGCATTGCTGATAAAGTGCCCTAATGTAGACTAAAATCTGGCAAATTTCTGTTGAAGTAATTTTCGTTTCTAGATAGCAGAACAGATTGACATAATCAAGTGCCTCGTCGGAAGTTGCGATCGGAAACTTTGATGTCCTATCGAGTTGCATGATTGGCATTTTCCTTTTGACGGCTTTAGGAACCGGACTATAGTTCCAACCACAATTCACCACTACATCCACACTTTTATAGATTTTGTTACGGTGGCAAATAATGTAATACATCATCTATAGCGTCGAGAGCAGTTCGTTTCCGGCCAGCGAAACAGAATGCAATAATGGACTTTAAATATTAAAATATCAAACCGCGTATCACGTCACGCCGTCACGAGGAATGGCTCAATGACCAGAATCAGGGGCGAGCGCGATAAAGCAAATCAAAATTCCAGGCAATTATTCCTCGAATAAAACGCCAATTAAAATACTGCCAACACCATACACACCTTGAAAATATTACGAAATTATTACAGCAAAAGGTAAAGGAACATACTTATCGATATATCCGATATTGTCGAAGAATCGATTCCAACGACGTAAAACTGATAATACGAAAAATCCAAGCAAAAAATCGAGTGGAATATAGTCGAGTTTTCCATCAATGAAATATACCAACTGCTCAAAAATTCTGAAAGAATTTTGATGAATTCTTTGGAAGAGATATAATTTCGCTTAGTGCTAATGATAATGGCCGACATAAAAACATTTTATTTTATTATCAGTTATGAGCTTTTCACGTGGAATTAAACGTCTATAATCCGTTAACTGCAAAAAGCGCTTCGATTCGTTGAAATGAGAGAATGAAAGAGAAATTGCGAAAAAAATTCTTTAGTGAAGCAAATTTTTCAACATCGGAGATTTGTAATACTTGTAAGAGTTTTTTGTAGTTGTTGCTAGTGGTGAAAGAACTGTTAATGGTTGTATTTTTGCTTGGAGGCAATTCAGAATTACCCGAAACCAACAGTACATCACTTTCAGACTGTTCAGTTTTCGTGCCAAAAGTAAAGACGCATTACTCCTGAGTGAAGGGAGGGTTGGGGGGAGGGAAGGGAAGGAGAGGGGACGGGAGAGAGATATCAATCCATGCGGGTTTAGAAAGCAATGATGTGGTTGCATAGAAAGGTCCACTATCATTCATTTCATCTATCGATTTAATTGCGAAACTCGTTAATAAACCGATCAACATAGCTAGAGACTACAGTCAAAAATCGAATATTTAAAATATTTTGAATGAAGTTTTATAAAAATTAAAGAAATACCTTTTCTGCGATTTGGTAAGCCCAAATCGATACACTATAGATACGAGGAAATAAAGTGTTAACCAAATGGCCAATTCAAATAGAACAGATTTCCAAACGCTGCCTCTCCAACGAAATAAAAGCTTGAAGAGTGTCCATGGTCGTGATGTCGACACATCCAGATTGTATTTGACAGTCATACTAGAAAAAGAAAATCATTTTACCTGGATGAAAGCAAACCTTAAATGCAAAACAAAAAATTAGTCATATTTTCTTCATTGAAGACGATAGAAATATTCATCACTTTCACTTGAAAAATTTTAAGTTTCTATGGATTTTTTTCTTGGCCGTCTTGTCCCTTAATTTATGGAAGTTCTGTCGTACAACTAGCTTTTTAGGTTTGTTAATACATCTACCGACTTCCTCTAAAGCTTCTTTCCCTCGCTGAACCAATATGTTTAAAAAACGAGTCCCATGAATTTTCATCTTCTTTCTGTCATCGGCAGGTTATATCAAGCCAACGATTACAAATTTTAAAACCAATGAGAAAAACGTGCCAGCCGGCTGGCAAAATACATATTTTGCAGTCCGGCTGATTGGACCAATCATTTTCACCACTAGTCAGCTGTTCACAAGATGATAGTTCATAGGTGGAAGACGATGCAACTTGATTTCTAAAGGAAAACACCAGTCATTCAAAAAGGTCATCCTTATAGCTGCGAATAGGAATATACGGAAAGAAAGAAATGGATAACAGACCCGCGCCCGCGACGCTCGGATGGACAGAATACGAAGAAGTGGACAACGGATTGCGCCTTCGGCGCTCGGAAGCACAGAACATGAACAAATGGATAACAGACTCGCGCCTTCGGCGCTCGGAAAGGCCAAGGTAACAGACGCTCGGATGGACAGAATACGAAGAAGTGGACAATGGACTCGCGCCTTCGGCGCTCGGAAGGACAAAAGACGAAGAAATGGACAACGGAGTATACTAGTGAACTCAATAATATTGTACACGCATACAGTAATGCTTCGAGATTTTTCTGGTAGAAACGATAGACGTCTATTTGTAATGGCCGATATGGTTCTTAAAACGAGAAGAACTTCTCTTACCTGGACACGATTTTTTTCTCACTGAACAATCAAAAAGTTATTAATAAGTAAACGTTATTCCGTCAAGTTCCCATTCAAACATATAAAAGTTCAAAATATTATTAAATGCACGTAAAATATCTAATCGCACATTGAGAAAATTATCCTGAAGCAGATATTACGACAGCCGACTGGAACAAAGAATAAAACAAACGGATGGAAGCATCGACAAAGATTTTGACTATTTATCATACATTCGATAGTGACGTGATGAACATTGTTATGTAGTGGTCGCAAAAGTACAATGTGGTGACGTTCGTAACATCGCTATCTGGGAGCTGAATCATGTATGTAATCCAACAATATTACAGCGCTAGAAAAGATTATACTCCACTGTGGTTTCTCTTCACAAATTCTTTGTCACTTTTTTCCTGACGAACATTTTTCTATGGAGAAAACCATCGTTTATCTGGTCGTAGCAGTCCACTCTTTGAAAAAAAAAAATTGTTGCTCTTTCTGTTTCTCTGCCGTGCTCACTGTTTGAATAAAGAAGCATTTTGAATATAGGTTGTCCGATGTATCTGAATTATTTTGTTTCAGAAGTATTCAATATATACCTATCTATTGCTCGTTCGATTCAAAATAAATTTCTTTTATACTATGATAATGATCAACAAAACCCACTAAAGAATAATGATAGAAATGCGTTTAAAAAAAGAGGTTTACAGTTGTAATGTATTCGCCTATTTCATATTGAACAACTAGAGACATAGAAATACGTTACAGCTCTGGATACCTCTGAGAGTTAGCCCTAGTGATGAAGACACATTGATCGTTCTTTCAAAACACCGGTTTATCAATACCTGACACTGGTAGTCATTTCCACCTGCCTGAGTGCGAACTATTCCTATATAATTCTGCTTTATTGTTACTCGTAAAGTTTATTAAGCATGCTGAACTTTTGAGTTTTCCCTTTTTACGATAATTTCATTTCCTTCTTTTATATGTTGTTACAAAAAAAAATTTAAATTACACTATCTTCATCATTTCTGTCTGTGTCTGTGCGCTTGTATGTGCGTATTTGTATGTTCGATAGTTCAGCAAGTCGTGAATCACATTACATGGCTAAGAAATTTAGTGGATATGATCCACGTTACTCAGTGATCACTCCGAACTAATTTTCATCGCCACATAATTGTACTGCAAAATTTTCAGTTAAATTTTAACTTATAGCCAATCGACTACAGCATAAGAAAAAATTTTTAATAGAGCTCAGAAATAGATTTGCAATTGCAATTATAGGTTGACGTTGAAAAACGCAATACTACTTTTTTTTTCACTGCTTTTTGATATTGCATATCCAGCTGATATACTAAAATGATATACAAAATTATGATTCGTATCGGTGTTCTCATTTCGTGAAAATTATAGCGCAACGATTAAAAATTATATCTACGTTAACAAAACAAAATGTTTGAAATCTCGATCTCGTATGTCCGAAAATTTTCTTCGAAACTTCCTCTAGATATAAGTAAGGAAATACTATCGTGCTTGTTTGAACACAAAAAGGGAACTTCCTCCAGTGTTATTTTTCCTGCAGTGTTTGCATTCAAAGGATACATTTAACGGCAATAGTGCAACGGCATCACCACACACACCGTCACACTAGTTACAAAACGAGCATAACAAAGTTCAAATCGGCTACAAAAAAGTATGAAACATATATCACTGTGAAAGTGCTGTATACTTTTACAGTCTGTCTATTTGTTTCGTCTCTCAATGAACAGAAAAATAGTATAAAATCAAGGATATTTCCGCCTCATACAGCGTGCTAGAATTGCGCATCGCACTGTAAGATAAGGATATCAATATTAATTTAATTGATGCAAAAATGACCGGAGGTTTCGTGAGGGAATAGAATGTTAATATCTAAAAATCGTATTAAGCATTGATCGTTTTAAAAATTGCAAAAATGCAATTAGATACAGATAAATTTTTAATATGGGTGCTACGTTTGCTTAAATAGAAGCCCAAGATTACATTTTTGTGATGACCAAATGAAGCTATTTTTTGGTTACAGTTTTGTTTACATTGTTCGACAGAGGAAAGCTTATATTTTTCATCCCTTTTTTTCTTTCATTTCACTTCCAAGTGAAATGGGTTTCTAAGCACGATTTGAATGCATTACAGGTTATTTAACAAGAAGTAACTGCAAGCGTTCTCAACGCATTTTAATGAATACTTTCAAAATGTTGAGAGGTGGAATACTACTCTTACGCCTCTTCGGCGAAGGGCTTTTATTTCAGAATAACATTCAGTGAGAGGCTCAAACAACTACGACAATTACTCGCATTCACATTGCTGTTTTTTTGCCTGCTCATAATAAAGTTTTATATAAATACGTGAGCATTTCATAGCAAAATTTCATTTAAACGGGAATGTACGTGCAACACACGTTTACGAAATAGGCCCGTAGTATATTTTGTAAGCATACGTGATAGGAATACATATGTGTGAAATAAAAAGAGAAAATACGTGAAACACGCACGTGTGAAATCGGAATCTATGCAACACATCCAAGAAACACCTATGAAAATATGCATACGTTAAACATAGGTATTATGCGAATAATTCCACAAAATGGAATAAAATATAAATATAAAGTGCATACTATGATGGATTTCTCGTCACGTCAGGTAAATATTTCCAGGTGCGTTGTGTAAATATTTCTATGTTTTTCTTAGTTTCAAATTTCCTACGGCTTCCTCTTTGTTAACGTAACTTATATCTTTCTACTGTACTCAAATAAACATTAGCTATTAGAGAATTATTTAAAGCGTATTTCGTTGATTGTCACTTAAGAATTGGAACGCTATGATTGTTTTCGATATAATCTACTTTAACGTTCAATTTAAACCTATCATTGAAAGAGACAATGCATACAAAACGCTTTTATAAACAATGCAAAATTGCAAAATTTTTTTTTCAGTGCATAAATTAATGAATTCGATGACTTAATGCAATTGTATAAACGTAAAAACCTTTTTTAAAGAAATAATTCTTTCGTATAAATTAAATGTTTGATACAATATAAAAACTATTATAGAAACATAAAAATACAATATGGCTAAAGCATTTAAAATACATAAGCATATCAACGTATAACGATCTAATAAATCGCCAAATAAATAACGATTATTACCGCTGAGCCATCAAAAATTTCTGACGCTCACGCATCTACAAAATGGTCAGCGATTGCCGTAATTATAGCCAAAATGCGCAAAGGGCATTAGTGACCTGTACAAGTGCACAAAAAATTTATATATTAGCCAAGCGGATTGGCATGATATGCGTTTTCCATTTGTACAAAAATGCTCGAAAACATTGTGATTCATTCATTCATCCGCGAGAATGTATGATCTGGTAAATCATTACGGATATTTGAAGATTCAAATTTATGCCACTATCAATTCTTCAAAATTAGCACTGATTGATAGATAAACAAGAAAATCGGTCTTTGAGATTCCCGTAAAATGGACATCATATACACTAAAACCTCCTTATTGATTTTGCTATTTGCAATTTGCAATTTGCAACTTTTGGATGGAGAGATACGTTACAGATAGATATCTATGAGATAGCAAACATCGCACATCTAATGTTTGCATGACTTTTAAATATGCAAAAAGTGCATGACAAGGAGAAAATGCGAAAATTTGCATAAATTATTCAACGGTATCAATCGGAGTTTTCAGTTTTTTCTTTCATATTCTTTGCTTATGAGATAAAATATTTCCTTCCTATTAAAATATTTTTTTCCTGTAAAGCTGAAAGAGGAGATATTGAACGTGTATGTGTTCGAATATGTTCGAATATGTGCTTGAATAATATTGAACTTAATAATCGCAATTCAAAATCAGCGGAACTGAATTTTGAAATTGCTGCTAAAATGTTCTATATACTGCAGAAATTAGTATCTAATGAAATGAGCATTGCCTTCTTGATGCACTTTTATCGTCTATCTTGAGAAGATTCCTCAACATTGAGTGGTTTAGACGATATATTAGTGGTTTTTGAAGTATTATCAACTTGGGCGTTCTGCTTTGGATCCACACTATTTAGTATTGTCATAACGCTTGGCTTTGCGTGATCTTCTTGCTTCACCATAGTATTGCTCCTTGATGCACTCTCTTCGCATTCCTCTGCAACATCTTCGAGTCTGCGCGATCTGATATTTGGTGATAGGTTTACCGTACCATGAGATTCACGTGCATGAAATTCATGCGGCTTGGAAACGAGAATGTTGGCTCTTTCGTCGGCGCTGCAGATTCGTCTAAAATTTGACGTTATGAAAGACCGCCGCACAATGAGTAACGGATGATCACTTTAATAGAAACCATTCCCTTCAATACTCTTCCTTCCTCTCGAAGATGGAATATTCCAAATACGGTTCCTTTGCCGTTGTACAGTACTTCAAAGCAATAAAGACACTGTTCTAGGGCGAGAACGTTAGCTGAAATATATCGCTTGCTATTGAGCAATTTCGCCGACACGATAAGCATAGCCTTTCCGTGTGCCATTGAATTCTAGTTCCTCCTACAAGTTCCCAGCTTGTCAGAGAGGAGTCCTAAATCCTACGGGGAGCGAAAACTGAACCTGATGAAGGGTTGGTTGCCTGTATCAGTAGAATAGAATAGAACTCTTAGGGTGAAATGAACTTATGAATAATTTGTGCGAATAAGCGACCCCAAGGAAAGCGTGTAGTTGAAGGAAATATTGAACGTAAAGATGGGTTAGTGAGCTCCTTTCTTCAAATGGTGAATGCATTTGAGTGGAGTAATGTCGCACTGGTATGGACTTAACTTGTGCACCTACATCACATATTAATGCGAATGCAAATGCATTCCTTACTTATGCGCTAGTCATCACTGCCGGGTTACGTGTCACATACTGAAGAAATATTTCGCATTATAACGCCAGACATCAAAGAAATTCTCGAGACTATATTAGCAGAAAATGAAGGAAATATTTAACGAAACAGCAATATCAAGTGGGTTATGTAGGCTCAGCGCAAACTTCGAGGTAGCAATGCGAATCATTATCAAAAAAAAGCAAATCGAACCTCCAATAATGACACCCAGATTGGTGTAAGCGCTTGCTTCGTTTGCGATAGCTTCCAGTGCACTTGTCAAACTGCTTCTACGATAATTTGGGTGACTTGTTGTCCGACCAAGAGTACGCAAATTTATATCATTTTGTGGTTTAACGCCTTCTTCGCTATCATCCGATGACAATGATGTAACAAAATGGACTTGACTATAACTCAATGACCTGAAATTAGTAGACGATTTTGAAATTTTTGCTAATGACCTAGAACCAATATCGCTTATTTTTCTATGTTTTTCATTGCTATCAATCAAAAAATTATTTCATGAGTAGCTAAGAAAAATATCGGCATAAAGAAAATTGTCTCTTATGACCTCTATTGCTTGCCGAGAATGTAAAACGATCCCCCAATATTTCTATCGTCAGTCAATCAAACAACTTGAAATGCTATCTTTTTTACAGCTTCTCAATTCTTTCCCTACAAATACAAAAATTTATCGATTGATAGCAGCATTAGTCTAAAATTTCGATGTTATTTTAAATGGCCATTTTTTTCAATAGTTTTATTCAGTCCGAATAAATAGAGAGAAAATTTTCATGACTTTCTTCTTGCTAATAGAATTATTTCACCTATGCAAAAATCACTCATTTAATAGGTACAACTATTTCCATATTACTCATACAATATGTCAATGAAGTAATGTTACCTCGTAGACTTCTGTATAAGTAGAGAATGGAAAGGAAATTTTGGCTGCTTGCTTCTCATTTATCAGACAAAAAGTGGAAAGGAGAAAAAATAAACCTAGGAAACTGATGTTTGATGCTTTTAAGCACGTTCGATCCAAAGTGACCATCAGCTCTGAAAACTTTGAGAATATGAGCATCATATAACTTATAGGCACTAATATTGTTAGGTATTTTTCACGGGCTAAAACTGTTTTCATATAATAATCCAATGACGATGATCGCAGCATCGTTTCGAACAACAAATTCATTAAACTAAAACTAAACTGATCGATTAAAAGCATCCTTTATTCACCTAATAAAACGACACATCATTGCAGCTCAAAATGATGCCCACATAGGCATGAAATTTGATGATACAGTTCTAAGGAAGCGATACAGGAAGGATACCATATTGCCGAAATCCGAGACACAAATATTATATAAATAATATTTTTATTTCTAGCTTACCCGGCGGCGGTCTTCGAACCGAATCGCTTTTGAAATGAGCGACGAAAGAGTCCAAACGGATGTGATGCATGATTGAGTTCGGTATCATGTGGTAATGGCAGCATTTTGATTTCGCGGTTATTCTCAGCGATTCTGAATTGTTTTCAAGGAATCACTTCTCAAAATTTTCCAATTATGAAGTAATTTTTAGCAATATTGATGCTGTTAAAATGATCATTGTTGCTCTTCAATATTTATGGCCGCACAAATGGCCACAAATACACATCTTTATGACCAGCTTCGGTATTATCTTATAGAAATACGACATCACATGGCCAGAGCGAAAATTTGCGTGAATTTCTCATGGAGACAGCAAATTTGTAAAGTGCACATATGGTTCATAACAGATGAAATATGCGCGTAAAATTCATCTGAGTTATAATTTTGAATCAAAAATTTATGCCAATAAAATTCCTTCAATGTTTTTTGTTACAGCATTCTTTAAAATCGTTCTTCCCACCACCTAAAAAACTGCTTTTAACCCTGTTGATAAGGGAGATTACTGGATAATATAATTTCGAAATTGATATAGAAAAGAATATGATGAATTACCTCAAAAATCTTAATGAAATACTCGTAATGAATAAATTAAAACAAGAAGAGAAATTTGAATGAGAATCAGTTTATGATAATAACTTTTGAAGAACGAAGCATCGAACGATTTGCATTTCTTCAGTTTTATTTTTAGACATTTCTAAGACAATATCCACTGTGCCTAGTCGAAGAACCACTATAATAAGCTAGTAAGGGAAAAAGCCTAACTAGTTCAATGTTTTCTCACCAATATTTCGATTTTCAAAATATCAGAATTTTTGTTAGGTTTATTTATTCGAAAGACAAACTTGACATTTGCAGTTGAGCCCGTAATGCCACACATCGGTTGCTCATCATGCGCGGATTCAAGAGTATACAATGGTTCAATCTTGTCGTTCCAGAAAATATCTTTTTTCAGTGCTGGTGTCTCACCATAACCTTCGTCAACTACAGTGAGACCGATCTGAAATGAACAGTTTTCACAGGATATGAAAAAATTCTATACTTAAGACAAAGAAGAAAAATAGAAGTGATAAGCGGCAATTCGAGGGAGAATAGTTTCCTCCGTGGTGCCATAGAAAAATGCCTTCCTTAATTTTATGTATTATCAAAATTTCAGTGGTTATTCAGTCATTAGATAAGTATGAGTGACTGGCAGTTAAGCACAATAGATAATGGCAAGGGACCAGTTAAGCACTATATATATATATATATATATATATATATATATATATATATATATATATATATATATATATATATATATATATATATATATATATATATATATATATATATATATATATATATATATATATATATATATATATATATATATATATATATATATATATATATGTATATATTTATATATATTTGTTAATGATTGGATACTTTCCATCATAGTGAAAACGAAAGCGAACCGTGAGATTTTTGTCGAGCAAGAAATTACATTCGAAATCATCGTCATCCTCACCAAAAGGATTCAACATCGCTTCTGCAACTTTCAGCCAGCCCATGTAGAATATGAACTGCAGTACGGTCATTAATGGAAAGAAGATATCCAGCTGAAAATCACTATTTGCTAAGACTGCGTAAACACCCTCTCACAGCAGTGATAGAGCAGATATATGATCAAACTATAATATAGAAACTGTGGTCATTTCTTACGGTCAGGATATTTGATACCACAACGGCATCAGGTAAGGGATAGGTGAGAAAACACCTTCCAATCAACAATTCCACTACATTAAAGAAAAAGTATTTGAAAAGTCGAGCCATACCCACAGAAATGCACACAACGAACTTATGAAAGAAGGACGCAACACAACAGAAAATAGGATAGCCACTCATCGAAATTGCCACTTTTCATCACCCCTCATGCTCTGATTTTCCATTCCAATTTTCGACGTCCCACTTCCGTGCGTAAAAACTTTTTCCAGCTTATGCAGAAAGTTGCTTCTTCTACTCAAAGGATGATGTTTTTGCCAGAAAATAACTTCTGTTCACTTAGTACGTCATGAAATTTGCCTAAATACCTACGCGTGACTTATTCGCAGCGTCGTCACTAATAATGAACTGTCGAGAGAGAACACATATTAGAAAATAGGTGTGCACCGCCAGTACAATCAGTTGTGGATACATTATGGGCAGTGGTACCCAGTCAAAATTGCAAAGAATAGCCATATTCGTACGGAACAGCTTGATCTCCTGCAAAATTCAACCATCATCGAATTCGTTAATTTCGTAGAAGACAGATTTGTTGACTGGAAGTTTTTTAAAGCAATTCTTGAATTCGATGTACCCTTTCATTTACTTCATTAAAAGCACTAGTACTATTCGAATTCCGTCATAATCTAGTGATTCGAAATAACAGATTGATCTAGTTGGTGAGAGCAGTCTGCAAAATTCGCGAAGCAAACCGCCTGCACTGCTCTATTCCTATCTATCATCCTTAACTTGGCTTTGGCCAAGCTCTGCATAAATCTGTAGCTTTAAATTGCCGGCATCGTTTGATCGCCTTATTATCACATACTGAGTCACAAATTTGCAAAAACACCTAAAAATGAAGGTATATCTGAGGCAATATCGCTATATTTTACTTCCTTTCAGCAGTTTTTTTTTCCGCAAAAATTCCGTTGTGTTAGCGTCGCCCTTACGTATATCTGTATGTCTGCCAGTAGTCTCAACAAAAAAGCATCTGAAGTTACAGCTTAAAAAAAAACTTGCAGCTCGATATTACAAACGCTAAATTACATAGTTACAAATTTCTCAACATTTTACATTGCAAAATGCATCTTTCTATCGGTTTTTTTATTATATGGACTGCACTGTTATATAGATTTGTCGCTTATCGCTATTCCATTTCTATATAGCAAACAATCTTCTAGCAACTACCTATTTTCTAGTAGCTATCTCTTTTCATTTTTCTCATCTTACTTTCACCAATTTCTTTAAAAAAAAGACCTCTGATATGAAAGTAGTAATATTGTGTAAGTCATTCAAGAAGCAATTGACGATGTCTTTAAAAGGTGAACTGTTCAACGATTCGAGATTTTACTATACACAGTCAACATTATTAAGTGCAAGAACGCAAGAACGCTAAAGCATTTATTTCGGCTATTAAGGCGAAACAAAAATAGAGGAAAAGTTTGCAAAGTGATATGGGGACTATGCACGGGTATAATTTTCATTGAGCATTTTTTTCGGGATGGGGAGATGGGGACAAAAATGGGATCGATATGGGGATAGAAATTCTTTTTTCTTCAAACTAACTAGAAGAGATCAATCAACAACTTTTTGAAAATAATGCTTAATTCAGTTTTTTTTGCGCTCATCGACTACCTTAGGGGATTTTTCTAATTAAAAAAAGATTTGAAAAGATTTCTATAAGATATTCATATTTATTCATTACGCTATTGACTTTACTCTACTTTACTTTAGTTATTAACATAGTTAAGAAATTACTGAAAGAAAAAGTTGGAAACTTGCAAGCAAAAAGCAATGGCGAACAGAAAACATAATTTCGAGACCGGATATTCTTGATGATAAAATTGAATAATCAAGAGGACTGTTTCCTGAATCCTTCATTATTATCTATCGCTTAACTTTAGCTTCTTTTCAGAGTGAGTGCAACTTCTCGGAGAGCAAATATCAAAGAGCCATCATTATTCCTTAACATTATCTCGAAACTAAACTCGATGAGTCGACTCTTGCAAACTGTGAATCATCATGAGTGCTGAGTCAATAATACGAACTCTTGATTCATTGATCACTCTGATTTGCTTTACACCTTTCACTGAATATACGCAACAATGAATGTGTGATTCTACAACAATAGCTGTAGTACAATGCTGCTCAGAATGTTTGTTTTCATAGAAGTTTCAAGAGAATTGCAAATTTCGCGAAAACACTGAAGCACTGAATGAAACACTACTTCCCAATGGTGTGTTCTCTGGCATAACATGCGCACATATTAGAAAACATTCAATAAAAGCGCTTCTGGCTGTAGAAAATCATCAAAAGTAGCGTTCTTTGCTATACACGCCTATACACATTTGGATACCCTTCGATGAACGCTCTTAATCATGTAAACTTATCGCAACTTTCACTCATAGCAGCTTTTCAAAACTGAGTAATAACCTTTCGAAACATTTTTGCAGCTCAAATCAACGAATTGATTCGTGCGCAATGTAAATCACCATGAGCGTTGAATGCACTCAACAATATGAACTTGTCATTCGTGTGTCTTGTGTGAATTTGGTGCGTTAACGAAAATGCTTTAAATGACCGAGAAAACTATGAGGAAAATCCTAATTATTAGCTGCTTTTGAAGCATCAACCAATTTTTAAGCATATTAGTTCATAAATTAATTTGTTCTTTAAATTGGAACAAATATCATATAACTTATCGATTAAAAAAATCTAATAACTACCTAAAATTTATTTAAAAATGGCTTACTTCGCCAACTTTTTGCAAAAGAATATCGCTAGCAATTTTTTGTTGATTTCGCGCTTCTTGACAAATCGCTAATGCCCACTGGAATGGCATCCAATATTTGGCATATCTATATTGGATCTCGTCATATTTTTCCTTCTCATGTTGCATCATGAAACCTGAAAATTAACAAAATTTTAAGTGGAAATCCGCGTTGGCGAAATCCTAAAATCGATGGAATGTAAAAATCTTGAGAGCATAAAAAGTGTAAATGGTATAAAAAGACTGCTATGCAGAGATTAAATTAAAAGCAACATAAAGCACAAAAGGATGAAGAAGTGAAAGTCATCTCCTTCACCGTCATCAAAGTTATAAAACCAATCAAAAATAAGCTTTTCTATAATATTGTGAACGTGGAAATTTTTTTCAATTCGATTTTCTGAAATACTCGAAACGAAATGATTTTCGCCCATAATCTCTGCTTTTGAAAAATTTTCCTTGAAATTTTGACGTCTTTTTATTATCATAATCAGAATTTGTTTATTGCTCAGATTTTTAGTTTAATCTGTCTGCGAGCGGAAATCTTTACCATTACTATTATATAATTTAGTAAGGATAAAAAAGTACAAGTTGAATATGAGTTTGGCTTGAAATCAGTGAAGAATGGTATCACACAAAATTCTGTAAACTGGCAACAATGTCTCTAAATTGACGCTGATTTTCATGCAATGCTCTTCGTTTCTTGAGAACTACAAATCTGATCGGAAGAGACAAAAAATTATCCGATATGATCAAAAACATTTACAGCTAAACGAAACATTCTCCTATGTCGTCGTGTTTTTTCTTAAAGATGAAAATGTCTCTAAAGTTTTCTACGCTTCTTGTGGATTTATTGACGATCATTAACTTGAAATAGTCCAAAAGTTGCGTGTTGAGAGTTTTGGACGAATATTTTGCTTTCACTAAAAAGTAATGGATCTTTGATGCATAAAAAAGTCCAATACGCAGTTCGTCTTATAAAGAAAGAGTATAGTATAGTCGCTGGGAGCAATATCATATCAAAATGAATGCATCAAAGTCATTATGGCTAACTGCTTTAACGATTCTAAGTGCGTTGTTATGTGTTAAATTTGCAGATATGCTATGCACAACATACAAATATGCTATCATAACATAATTGAATGTCAGAATTAACGCTCTCTAGAAGAAGAAAATTAGATGCAAAATAAAAGGGTAGAAACCAAAAAGAAACCGGCTGCAACAAGAGTGTCCATTGTTGGAAATCGTTTTCTGACACGCATGCTAATATCTCTAAACACAAGTGCTTGAGAGAGAACGCAATATCTGACAATATTCCTTCGTTGCATTCGTGTTTTCTCGTCTGTACCACGTACGTATGCAGCAACCATCAATGCAATACTAAAGTAATCAAAATGAAGAGCCATGTTTTCATCAGATATATCTATCGATATATTATTTAATCTCTTACACAGATTAAAGGAATCTAATATGATAATAAATATCGGAGATTGTAAACAAAGCATCGGAAAAAGATGCATTATTCGCTCCGCATATATTTGGAAAGTTAAGAGGTTCTCGAATGTGCGACTTTGACGAGCCTATGTTGCAACATCTAAGATGACCTAAGACCGCAATTGATGACAATGTGCTCTGTTATTTATGAGTCGGTCAAAGAAAAGTTGACGAATTCTTAGAAAATATGCAGAAGTGAAAAATTGCAAACTAAAGAATGGAGAATTTATAGCGTGAAACAGAGAGGAAACCAAAGAGCAGCAGAGAAATTCAGCGTTTAAACTCACCTGAATCGTCGATGACGATTTGTAATATAGTCAAATGAACAGCTATAGGGGAGAAAAAATTATGATCCATAACAGTGAGCTATTTTCTATACTATCGAACTTCGAGAAGATAAACTGTGCAGCTTCTCGCATCTGTTGTTAACAACTCTATGCTCTTCATTGTCTACTAAACGGGCTCCGGATATGTCGGCAGACCGGTCTGGCATTCTTTGTTGAACACTATTCCACTTTGTATTTTTAGCGAGTCTGTAACGAGTTCAAGTGTAGCTGTTGTTGTTGTTGTCCTATCATTAAGTCTTCCGATATAGTCATCTGCATTGGAATGTCAAAATATTCTAATCCTGATCTGCGAATATTACTGATGGTGCAATTTAAACAATTACCCCGACTCAGCAATCAATGGTTGAGGTGGAAGCGGAGGTTTGCTCTTAAGCCGTCGATTCAAAGTTTGAGCGATGAAGAACAAACTGATAAGACTACTATGGGAAACGAATCAATGAGTCGCGTGACGTGCTAGGCCAGTTTGCCCGAATTTATCAAATCGGGATGCTTTACTCGTTAGGACTCGAATTCAAACATATTACTGAAGGCTTTTGCAGAGTCAGTTCAAAGTGACCGCATAAATGGCTGAGTACAAACTACGTCATTCAGCTATAACAATGAGGAGAGCAACTCATTACAATGAGGAGTTCCAAAGACATATAACTCTTGGCTGTAGACATTTCCGGAATCAGTTTATCCTTTCAACACTCTTTCAACACTCATTATACGTCCTTTAAGGTTTCAACGATTTTCATGTAGATTAATGTTGAAAGTACATTCTTTTTGCTTAGTGCTATAAAATTTTAACGCTTAGGCGTGTTGTATTGTGTTAAATTTTATTTCTGTCATAACGAACGGCGCTAATCTATTCCACGATTTGCAGTACATTGTGCTTTATTTGTCACATTTCTTGCGGATTGCAGTTGATTGTTGAATGACTCATGATTCAAAAACGCTTCTTCCTCTTTCTCGCTATAAAGATACTAGCATATCATAGTAACAGTAATGGCAATCATAGTAATCACAACGGTGATAATAATAGTACCAGAAATAGTCATGATAGCAATAGTAATGACAACACTGACGATAATTAGTGATAATAATAATAATAAAAATAAATAATAATAATAATAATAATAATAATAATAATAATAATAATAATAATAATAATAATAATAATAATAATAATAATAATAATAATAATAATAATAATAATAATAATAATAATAATAATAATAATAATAATAATAATAATAATAATAATAATATAATAATAATAATAATAATAATAATAAATATATGATTTGCCAGAGGTTTATGCTTACAAATATGTACAATTTATACGTTAGTGAAACGTGTAATACATGTATCTAGGCATTTTACCTATCGTTCTGAATATTGGGGGAGGAGGGAGGGAGACGGTGGGCAGAAGTAACCGTCAGCACGGATCGAAGAGTAATAAAATTCAGGAGAAAGATTGAGGATGAAGAAAATTGCATTTCACATTATTCTACAAAAACAGCTGTATAGGAAGGATAGTTTGATTTCTTTTTGATGGTCGCTTTCCTTTTGAGAATTTAATGCTGGGAATGCCAAGTGCAACACATGTCAGAAGGATCTGATAGTACTACAGTTGAAATAAGTCCAGGTTATGCATTCGGTGTTCAAAGATCGCTCAATATCTTCACATGAATAGACTTATATTCTAAACCGTAGCTAACATGAAAGTAGGCCAGCTAATCCGTGTCTTCTCAACGCCACAAAAGCTCCTTTAATTGGCTTTTTAACGATTCGAAAAATATGCATATCGCCGAATAGCATTATTACAAACAGCAAATGTTTAAAAAAGAGACAGTATTAAATTGAACATTGAGATTAAAAAGATGAATTGCTTTTTTCTTTGCGAATTAGCGAAATATAACTTACTTATCTATGTATCCAATATTATTGAAGAAGTTGACCCACCGATTCAATACGGATGTCACAAAGAAACCGAGCATGAAATTTAACGGAATATAATCCAATTTATCATCACAATAATGAACGAATTGCTCAAACGATCTGAAAATTGAATACATTTGGCAGTGCTGAATTCTCGTAAATATGTCATTCTTGTATATGAATGGAACTGTATAGAATGTGCCACCCATGGGGTTTTTCAATATCACTCCTTTTGTTCGCGATTTTTGGCAAGCTTCAACTGCGCACATCAGCTTCATTCACGATTACAGAATTTCGTGCCTCTCCTGATAGATAGTTTGCACTCACTTTTTGCAAAACGTGGCAACAAATTGATAAGATCTAATGGCAGCTGAGCCAACTTATAGGCTTGATTAAAATATTTTATCAGTGATAGCGACTAGCGGTAAAAACAAAGTCTGTGTGACTGATTCATTTGAGCTCACTTTCGATCTGCATTCACGCCAACACACAGTTTTAAATGAGCCCTCTGATGCAGTTATCATCAATGATTAGGTGCAATTCATTTAACCTGCGAACGGCAACGCTGATTGCGAATAATCACGGAGCCAATAAACTAAATAAAAAAGGAGAGCATGTTTCCCGATTCACTCAGCGGCAAGGATAACGGGTTGGATATCACTTACTAAAATACCTCGTAATCCACCCATTTTCGTGTAAGTCTATTATTTTCTTGCAAAATAAGCTTCAGGTTACAAGGGTCTTTAAACAAGCTTAATAATCAGATAGGTTGCTGCTGTAAATTGGATATGTTGAGGTTGCGCTTTTAACACTAAGAGCAACAAACGTACCTGGTTTGCTCTGGTGTGAGTGCTAATCGATAGGCGATCGTAATGATCAAAAAAAGAAAAAGCCAAATTGTGAGCTCAAACAATACTGATTTCCAGATACTACCTCGCCAACGCAACAGCAATTTAAATAGGGTCCACGGGCGAGATGTCGATACATCCAGGTTGTACTTCACAGTCATTCTACAACATCAGAATGCTGTACAACTGATATCGTCAAGTTGATGCTCTCGTCTTAGAAAAACGAAACAAAACCAACTGGTGTTCTCTAAACCAGGACCAGCACTACCGCTTTAATTTCTATGCCTTAAGCGAATCAATTGACAAGTGCAGTCGACATATAGGGTCCACAGTTACACCGATAGTGCGGTGTAATGCTGCATCGAAGCCTGAAGCAATGTTGATGGATGAAATTAGAATTTCTCACGAACCGTATTTTTACAAGTTGCCAAATAAGTCAACAAAGCATTCGAATAGAAACCTCCTACGAAACTGCAGATAGTCTAGAATAAATCGGAAAAGATAATACAAACTATCAAAAATTATATCGTACCTTCTTTCGGAACATTTTGTTGCTATAAGTAACAACTCAATGAATGATTAGCGATTAGAATTTGATTAGCTACGAGAAGCGTTATGGAATATTAGTGACGGAAATTATGAACGATCCACAACATCAGTATAGATGGATTATCAATCAACGTGATATATGAAAAATGCAGTAATGTAGCTTTAAAAAATGTTCACTGATTTAGTGAACTATTTTATTTTTCATCATAACTGGAAGAATGAGACACATAAGGACTGATTGTCAAGTAAACGGTCAACTTGGTCGTAGTTTTATTAACCGTAGGTGTTGTTTTGCGGGTACAGTGAGTGAGTAACGATTGAATCGATGAATACAGTTGTAGTAATAATGTTAATCCGATCGACGATACAAGTAAAAATAACTACGATGGCTGGTAGCTAATTTCGCATGAAAATAACTGATCAGTGGACTCACACACATATGTAGATCATTTCATCTCATCAGAGAAGGACAAATGCATTAAAAACGAAAAAGAGATGATTTTTTGAGGGTGCCGAAGGGGATCGCTAACATAGAATGTGTTTAAGAAAGGGACTAATTTTCCAATTCTAGAGAGAGCATATTTAATAAGAATTTCAAAAAGAATCTTAAAAGAGGTCTCATTATTAGAGTAACAGTAAGGGTGTTGCACAAACTCCCATCTCGAGATGACAATGAGGAGGCAAAGGGCAATGCATTGAGGGAGTAATTCTATTTTCTAAGGTACTACAATATATAAACGAAACACGTGGCGTTAGCAAAACATGTACTGGATCGGATAGGTACTGAAGGAATGATTTGATGCTCGATTCAACTAAGCATAAGGGCCAAAAGTACACGCATTGAAATGAATCAAGATCGATAGTGATACAATGCAAATATCTTGCGTATACTTTAGAGATGGTTTTCAACATCCGTGCATTAGAAGCAAACATCAATAGCAAATTCATCAAATACACAAATAGACGTCAATTCAATCATATTTGCTGTTCATAAGAATGTTACCACATTATTCCGCAATATACCATTTGCAATCGTAAATGTTCTTTTTCGTGGAAAAACCTCGATGATTTTTGAACGATTGGAATTTCGATGAATAAACCCCTCAAAAAAGCAGCTGGAATGATAAATGATAAAGTTCAACAAAAATAAGATATAGAGAGGGACAGAGTTACACAAATGAAAACGAGTACCAATCGTCTAGTTTCATTAGCATAAGCTGTATCAAAAATCAAAGCGAAAAGCTCATCAAAAAAAAAAAAAAAAAACTATTTTCTTGCCGTTATTTTCAAAGAAATACAAAGAAGCTATAGAATTTTTCATTAAACTCGATTTTCCTTAAAATGTAAATAATATTCGCTGTGTTGAGTGTTGAGAATTTTCAAAAGTGGTCGTTTATGAGCATTATCTGTATCAATATCATATAAATTCCTTTTGCCATTACTTTTTTTTTAAACGAGAGATATAATTGCATTAGTATTGAACTAATAATCAATAGAAATTATCATAAAAGATTAAAAAAAGCTTAATAGAATATTCATAAAAGAAACATAAAATACCAGAGAAGACTCATTTATTACTGAATACTGCATAATCAAATAGTAGTTGTTATATATGACAATGGATCAATATCGCATAAATAGGTATTTATAAAGTGTTGCATAATTTTCACATTTGTGAGTAATCACAAAGCGTTTACATAGAGAAGAAAATGTTTAGAATTGATTTAAAAAAAAAGTCTAATATTCATAATTATGAAATTAGAAAGCCGAACGTAATAACGATAAGCATATGAATGCAAATCGGCGATTTTCGTCGGGAAATTATTTTGCTCGAACAATCAAAACTTAAATCACTTCATAGAAATTAGCTTCTCGAAACGATTTTGAAACTTTCGCTCTTATCTGTTCTCTGCTCTGACACTTAAACGTTTTTTTCACTATGGAAGTTAAAAACGGCTAGCAGGAAAAAAATTAAAGTACAACTTCCGTAGGCAATGTAGATGTTGATATTTCAGCTTTATGATTTGCCTTAATTTTTCGTTCAAAAAAAACCTATTGAACCATTTCAAACGAAAATATTCCACGAAGAAAACGAAAGGAGGAAGAGAGGCAAAAACTGGTGTTTGAAGTGAAAAAGTCGAGAAAGAAGAAGACCTATCGATGCATTATATTTCTATGCCATCAAAACTCTAAGGAACGCTATTGACAAAACATCATTAACGATATATTTTTCATTCAATTAGGTGGAATAAGTTCAAATGCGCTGCGTAAAAATCATTTAAGAGTTATTGCTATTTTCCGATTTAATTGGAGTACATAAACTTGGTGCATTGCTATGTTTTGAAACAGTCACTATATTATATAGGAACAATTTAAAAGCATTTTATGACTCTTTTTTCGTGTCGCATTATGTCTAATTATTAAAGCAAAAACTTGAGAGAGATACCGATTTTTTTTTCTGGAATTCGGTAATCCGACAAAATAGCCGACAGGAGATGAAAACAGAGAGAGGAAGTGGTATAAAGGGCGAAGATGAGCGAACATGGATATCATCAGACTGAGCAACTTCAAGGATGAGTAAAATTTATAAATCAACATTTAATTGATGTAAACAAAAACATTGACTAATATTCTCTTTAATAAAGTTGTGCATAAGGATCAAAAGAGAGAAAAATGGAGAGGATCAATGTCGCTTAGCGACAGTCGCGACTAAATCTGCATAAGCTGCGCGTACGTTTGAAATGATATCGGCAATAATTGCAAACAGAGAGACTGTGATAACGACGAATGGAATATTGATGAGTTATTTCGATGCATTCATATGTATTCACATCGTAAATAATCCACTCAATTTAACATAAACATAAGGGAGAGGTGAGCATAGAAGATAACCGTACACGTGCGGGATGCCCGAGTTCATGAACACTTTTACCTGAAATGCTATATAGAAAGGTAGAGAAAAGATGTAAGGTGCGAAAAACAATTTATATGTAGTGTGCTTCTGCATATGGAAATATTCCATTGTTATTTCATGTGCATGTGGAATCTACTACGAAGTACGAAGTTCATGGCATGAAATCATATAAGAAATACATGGGAAATAAGGCAAAGCATTCCGCATACTCGAACCAATAGCGAATCCGACTCTCAATATTGGTGCTTTGATTTGTGGAGTTAAAAATAAATGAGGCATGCAAAAGAATTTAAATGCATGGAGGTATTCAGGTATCACCGATCGGACCAAATTAACCCCAATCGAGAACGAATGGCAATTATTATATCTCGATATTGGCAAAGCAGAGGAACAACTACTGCAGACATCAAACTACTGCTGTTTAATTGTTGAATAAGGCGAACTGGAACAAAGTGAGTTATCAAGAAAGGTCGGACTTAGTGCTTTAATATATTTCTAACTTCATCCAACGAATTAAAAATTTATAAAACCATAAAAGAGTTTGAATAAAGAATATATTGCGACGGTCACCTCATGAGTCGTTTTTAAGGCAAAGCATGTGAAAGTAGGTATCACATCTTCAGGATTTGCACGTTACCATGTGTGCATGGTGAATCTGAAGTCGCCATGACCAGAAACAGTGTTCACAGAAATGCAGAAGAATGCGAACAAAATTTTCCACGATATCCGGGAAAAACATATGTCAGAGCAAAAGGATAGCAATCATTTACACAAATAACAAAGAGGTCATCCGTAACTTCTAAGGTTCATTCAGCTTAAACAAAGAGATTGATAACAAATGTCAAGAAAGAGATTATCACATTCACCGCCAGAATGGGGACAACTTAAACGCAGAGTGAGGACACCTTCAATATTATAAGCAGAAGGAAATTTCGTATAATTCAGCTTGAACGTAAATCCATGTGATGACACCAGGAAGGATTATCGCGTAGCGCTAGTCTCAGAGTACTTCAGGTTCATAAGCGACAAGATGTGCATTTCGAAGCTGAGTAGAGAGACTCCAAAGGTGAACTAATGGAAAACGTATGCGAGAAAAGAGGAGCGTTTTCCTTCTCAAGGTAGACTTGAACGTGGTTGCTTACATCAGAGATGCAGAAAAACTTTGAATGAATAATTTGTACGCCGCAGCAGGATTGAAGCGATGCATTAATCGTCGACTTCTGCAACAATGTCAAGTTCGATATAATGGGCAAAATGGTCAGGAAAGGGGAGGGAAATAAACAAATAAGGAGAGGAAAAGTGATACAGCAAAAACGAAAGTTGTCTTCTTATAATGGATAAGTACAACTGCATTAAAAACATTGACATCTAACCTATTTCAAAAGTGGAGAGTAACCATCTCCCAATAGAAGCACTTTCGCCCAGTGGCCATAAGGACAGTAATTTCAACAAGGTATAAAAAGAAAACTGCCTGTATGACACTACTGTAAGATAGTAAATATCGTGTACCTCGAATTGAATCTCCGAGGTTAAAAATCCTGCAAGATTTTCAGGAGGAGAGGGTACATTGACGAAGAGCTATTCTATCGCCAAAAGTTTGGCAACGTGAAACAACTGAAAACAGAACAAATTAATCGCTTGTATGATGGGGAGAGGTGGAAGGTGGCATTGGGAGGTGAGACGATTTTGCATCGAGTCGAGGATTATTCCTTCTCTCAGAAATACGGAGCAGGCATTCATTCAACACGGAGTGTTAAGTGAAAGGCGGCGAGAGCATCTCGAAGATATGTTACGGCAATCCTGAACTGAAGTTGGTGTGCACCGAAACACAGTTTAAAAAGTGCTGTGATTTGAAAACAAAATTCGTCTAATTAATTCCCATAACTATTTAAATTACGTTTCAAACATCCGATGCTTGTCTTCCGAGCAAGTGCTTAACTATTTTCCTGGCTATCCGCCAACTTTTAACAATCAGGTTAAATTGTAATTCTTATTACACCTGTGTGCTTTTACCACACATAGAAGCACGTACAACGGTCTAAATTTTCCTGCGTTTTCCTTATGTGTATAACCCTATTCAACCTGTTGAACAATGCTCACTGAAGAAATGCATCAACGATTGGTTTTTTTTGTGGGCAACTGATGGTTGCCTCGTTCCTCAGCAATCATTAAATTTTCAACTTCACCTCTCGTCGGCTATTTTGTCATGAACGATGCGCTGCACCAAGTTTTCAATGTTTTTTTGTCTTCTTTCTTCAATTTTAGTCTCCAATTTTCAGGGGCAGAAAAGAAGGAAAGGTTATATAGATGAATTGATGGAATTCAGCCTCAGAATTATAAGGCATTTTCGAAGAATTAATGGGTGCATTTTAGTTGAAAATTCGTCACGATTATCTCGTTAGCGCAAATAATCCCTCCATGTTTTTTACCACCGGAGTTGTCAGCTTTTTGCTAGTGAAGATTTCATTGCCTTTTTACGCCTTAAGAGCTCTCAAAATGCGAATTTTTTTACTCTTATAAATATGAGAGATTGATTATATAAAAGATGAAATTGTTCGCTTGTTATTCTATGCCTCTAATTGAATCAATAAAGCAAAGAGTCATTTCAGTGTTTTTTTTTTTTGCTAATTGTTCAATGCTGTATACCGATAAACGTCTTTATACTGGTCACTTAGTAGGCATAAATCATTTATCAATTACGTGGTATATAACAATTGCATCATTTTTAATTATTTAATATTTTATGCTAACCTCAATGTAAGGTTTATATAAGTTGCATCAACTTTAATACACGTTGTATGCAAATTAATTTCAAAAAATTTAGCGATGAAAAGTACGAATTTATAGGGACAATCAAAGTGAAATATGCAAGCTATATGAGATTGTATGCACTCACCTGTAGAAAGTGCAATTTTATTTATTATTATGAACGATGCACAAGCATAGAGCGATTTATCTGCGACTTTTTTTTTGAATTGTATTTAACTATTGAGAAAGTGTGGAATAACGAAATTGGGTATAAGGAAAAAGAATGCGAACATAAACGCGCAGCAAGTGCTGATGAGAAGAGGATGAGATAAAACGATAATATATATGAAATGCATTCTCTCTCCTCCTTCTTGACTCTCCTTCCGGCCCCTCCAAACGATCTGCTTTGCACTATTTTATTTTATTTACCATTTTTTTCGATGCATTCGTTCATTTTTCGAACTTTTTTTTGCTGAATTTCTCCTTTCAATTCGGCTTTGTTAAAGAATGGGCCAACGTTAGGAATTGAAAGTTACCAAATTGCGAAGGCGTCCTTAGCTATAAAGACGTTATAGTGCGTCTAATATGTGCAAAAATTTTCATTATGATTCAGCATTTGAAGCGTCAGTTCTCGCATAAAGCATCGTTGCCGACGCATAATGAAATGATGCCTCGACTTCTGGTTGCTATATGGTATATTTGTTATTCGAGTTTTGCACAGATAATCTCATCGTTGAATTTATCAATTGAGAGCTTTTTCGAAAGATTTTCATTAGCAAAAATTTGCATCAATTTTGCTCGCTAAAAAATTTCTTAAACTAATATTTGGGAGCATATATTTTGCCAAATTTCTAAATCATTAATTTTTTCTGCTCATATCTTTTACCTTAATTTTCGGTGCTCTTTCATAACTTCCAAATCTTGCAATCTTCATCATTGCATCTCAGATATTATTTATTTTCTCCACCATTTACCTCGTCCTCCCCTCAACCTCTTTCCTCCTTCTCCCACTATTCATCCGTTGCACTTTCGAATATGCCGTTCCACCATAACCTACGTCACCTGGTGAAAAAGGGCATATCTGATCCCAGCAGAAGAATGCCTAACAAATTGTGACGACAATTAATAATATTCGTGTGAAAAAGATAGGCACTAGAAAAATTGAACAGAAATGAACCAAATGCCGACTGTTAGCCTCAATTCAGTTTTTTTTTTTCATTTCCATCTCGCGGGCGCATTTGCGGCAATAACCGCGTATATTTGCTAACGGTTTCTTCAATTTTTAGCAATATTTTTTGAGTCAAATGCGATAATTTTAAAACATCAATGCGCACATTTAGCTAAATTCATTAATTTAATTTAAGCAATTTTTTACCTTTTCTCATCGATTCCATTCACCTTCACCACAACAGCACTTTTTCATGTCTTAATTTTACTTAATAAGAAAAAATATTGAACTTTCATGTAAGTCGTAAAATCTGCAAATAATTCTTGACTGATCGCTTTATGTCACCGTTTGTTTGAATGATCTTTTTCAACGATAGCGATACTGCTCCGTACTTCTTGAAAATTTCTATCGCCGACATAATCATCTAGATTTAAGACATTTGCGCCAAATTTGTATGCATCGGCCATAAAACTTTCGTTCTAAGCTATTCCTTCGTATTGTTGATTCATTTGAGTGTCGGCTGGTTTTTCGGCAACGATAAAATTCTGAACAAGATTAAATGTTTTATATGGTTTAATTTTCGTAAACTCCGTTCTTCTTAGGCATTTAAGAGAGTCCTCTTTTTGCATTTTCTTTTATTACGCATTTCTTCTCGTTGTTGACATATTTGGCCATTTTTGGCTCTAGCTTAATTCTTTTTGATTTCAAGTATAGGTTTGTTTCCGCAATTTCAGATATATTTTCTCCTAAATTCGGCAATATATTTTTAAAGCATCGTTGAAAAAAAAAATGCATGCATTATATGTGTTTTTGTGATAAAAGGGAAATGGCTACCTCTTTCAAAATTTTCGCATTTCTATGCAAAATTCTACACATTGTTAAACTTATGAACTCTCACAATTATTGTTGTATACAAAATAAGCAACAAATCAAATAAATTTCGAAGAGATTTTTTTGAAAATATTCCGATTAAAAAAAAAAAAAACGTTATTCTCAGCTGATTTCAGTGAAGTGCTATACAATGGCTTCATCGAAACTCGAAATCGGCATTTCGAGTTTTCAACTTTAAATGCTATTACATCTGTAGAACAAATAACCTCATCGAGAAATTATTTTCAACACGTTTGTATCCTCAAAATTGATGAGTAATTCATTGTTGCAAATCCTAGATTTTTCAAAACTCTGGAATTTTCACCTAATTTTCACTAATTTTTTGGATCGTAGTAACAAAAAAAACCTTTCAACTGCATGGATAAACGCGTCTATTGCAAGTGGATAGTTTCTTTTCACCGAAAATATTCTTTTATTTAGAAGTATTTCATATTCATTCAAAATCCACTCCACGCTCAAGCCCCATTTGCATGTATCAGTGGGATCATGTTTATGAGCATTGCCTTCGTATTTTGTGCAAATATTCAAGGTTGTTTACACCCATTCTGTCCTCTTTTGCCGTAATTTTCACCATTGCATCTCAACATATGCTGCCGTTATCTTTCGCTCAATCAATGCGTCCATTGAGCTATCCCATCAGTTCTCACTACTATACTAATTCCTCTAATAACCTGGATCGAAGATGAGGGTAGGAGGCGTGATGGAGCAAAAGACGGTAGAGGAGAATAAGAGGGGAGCAAGAGTACATTATGTTTTATAAAGCTGGCCAACGTTTATTGCATTTCATTAATTAGCCTGAAAGGTGAATAAATTATATATAATTACTTGAAAATTTATCTATGAGCCTATATTTAAATATCGATTTTGAAATGGCTTCTTCTTAGTAGTTTTCAACGTTGGTTTTGTTTAATTTTCGAGCTGTGTCATTTATTTTTGAGTTGAAATTTTTGAAAGTTGTCGAAATATTTCTGAATTTATCAATTTTCAAAGAGCAATTATAATCTCAGTTGAATTGATAAATTTTGAAATATTCTCTCAAGCACCTCATCATTCGTGTTTATCATTTATGTTATTGTTTTCTGGAATCCTATTCTGTTTACGTCAATATTCGTCGATTGAGTGAATTCTATTTCTTTAGTTGATGATTCTTATTCTGTTTCTCTCGAAATCCATCGCATTTATGATCATTTCATATGGAAATTTAGATTGTTAAGTATAATGCAAAAAGCGCTTTCCATATGTGTCACAGTTTTATTGGCTTCTTAACGACACTTCAGAATTATAAGCTCCGTATGGATCTAACGATGCTTAAAGGCTTTTCGATAAAACTAATGATCGATCGTAAATGATAAAATGAATCGATAATGTGTAACGATATATATAAACTTAACAAGTTAACAGAGGAAAAGAGCTCATTTATAGTGCGTCCTTCAGTGGAATTTTTTTTCTCTGGTCTATTTCCAATGAGAAATTTTCATTAAATATTCTTTAAATGTTTTTGACACACTAAGATAAATGAATTTTTGCGTCTGAAAAGAAATTTTGCATTGTTTAGTTCATAAAAGAAGTTAAGTAATAAAGCTGTCTGAACTAATGAATTCAAAGCAAGTGAGAAAATCCGTATGAAAACGCTAAGCTCCAATTCTTTTGCTATCATCAAATGCATAAAATTACACCTCCTTATAATTGACCGTCGCCTCTTCTCATTCCCCCTCCTTACCTCTCCCTCCCCTTTTTAATCCTCCTTATCTTCCCCTCCCCCTCCGAACAACATGTGCATTAGAGAACTTTTTCCATGATATAGATATCATTTCATGCATATCTTATTCTTTTAAATATTGACGAAATATTGCGTATGGATGTTTTGGATCATTCGCATGAGAATAGAAGTAAAATTTTGGATCAACCAAAACGGCAGTCTTCGGGTGTTTCTGCTGTTCTTTCTAAATTGTTCAAAATGGTGTGAGCTAATCGAGAATCAAGGCACCTTTACATTCGGCTTAAATAAGGAATTGTTTTCGAAAAATTTTGGAGAGTGACGCTCGCAGTTTGCCAAGATGATTTCATCAATGAGCAACAAACAGGTTTTTTTTAGGGAAGAAGGGGGTTCTATGTACCTCGAAGTAAAGCTCACATCGTGGCCGTGCGTACTGTTTATATGTGCGAAGTGATTGCATACAACATTGCGTTATCGCATTCGTTTTGTTGTTATATTCCCACCTTCTTACTCGTCTTCACTAGGATTGATATAAATGTTTTCTTATTTCGCTAAAATTTTGTCGTAGCTTTATGAAATTGAAGTTTTTTTTTGAAGAAAGAATTGAAGAAACCTGCATGATAAAAATAAAAAAGTGCTACTTATTTTAAATTTATTTCGAAGTTTTCGATACTTCGATCCTCCATAAAAATAGTAAATTCTCAAATCTTTACTTTCATACGACATCTTTAATGTTTCATCCGACAATTTTCCTACTAACTGTGGTAAACAAAAAAACTCATACTGCATGGAAAAGATCATTAATGTCATTCCACTGAACTATTTCATGTTTTTTTTTCTGTCCTATATCAGTATTTGGTACCAATTTTCCACTGAATACATCTCTTAGGATGTAGTATCGCCTTCATTCAAATTTCGATTTTTCATTTGATGCCCCACTCTCTCCCCCCCCCCCCCTTTTACTATTTTCTCATCACAGGCTCATATTTACAAGGTGATTTTAACTCAATGCAACTATTCCTCAATAAACGATCCACAACGATGCTTTTTCAGTGCAAAATCCGTCAAATTCTTCATTCTGCTGTCCTTTGTGTAATTTGTGCAATTTTCTTTGCTTATCCAGATGAGTTATTAATGTACAGCATTGATAAAACACAAAAAAGGTTGACTACTTCCTCTATGGTTTATTGAGAGGCATAAAATCTTATAGGAACTTAGCGTATTTGTCGGTAATGTTGATTTCAGTGGTGTACCAATTGTGGTAGCTCAGTTACTGTTTGAATAGCTCAACAGTATTTACTTAGTGGGTGATTTTCTATGGTGTGTCTGTGTGCGTATGTGTTCTTCGAGCCAAACGACGTACCTCTTCGTGAATGACAGTTTCATTTAACGCGTTTCAAACTAATGAATATCATGTAAAACTTTACAAATATGCAAATATGGAAATCCTTAATTTGTTGACTTCAACTTCTCTAAAGGTACTTTATTATATATTAAGATGTGACGATACGTCGAGTTCACTGATAAATTTGATTTATTATCTCTTTCATATCGACGATTTTTATAGTTGCCATTTCCGATTTTTTTAAAATTCTATCAGGACTTATTCCAACTTCCCTATTTATTCCAACCCAAAATTATTTTCATCGATCACAGTCTTTTTTCTCAACTCATATTCTTGCATATGGATATTTTAATTCCATTTTTTAAAAAATGGATCTATAACATTTAAATTGAGTGTAATTCTTCAATGCACTCTAGTTTACTCATATATTATCTAGGAGTAATTTGCATATAACATTGCTAACAAATTGATAATAAATCGATAATATTCAGTATTTTTTACTTTAGTTGATCAGAACTTTTCTTCTGATATCATGCTGATTTTAATCTTTATATCTTTTGAAAATAAACTTCATTCTGTATTCTCTATGAGTTGCTGATATGCTTTCTCTTTCTTCCTTTTTTCTCTCCTTTCCTGTCTCTTTTTCTCTTTTCCTTCCTCTCATTCTGTCTGTTTCTGTCTCTTTCTCCCTCTTTCTCTCTTCTTTTCCATTTTTCCTCATTACTTTAGTTTCTTTCCTTTCGTTTTTCATACGATCTACCACAAAATCAAGCAGCATCACTAAGATCAGAGCTTGCAGAAAACTATGAAATTTATTGACACTTCAGAGTTGATCAATCTTTCACATTCCACTAGAACAGCTGAAATTTTAAAAATCAACAATCCTCGTCGTTATCTGCTTACGGATGCTCATCTCGGGAAGGATCGTTTTCCATGTTCTCACCTGCATCGTCATCCCGAAGTATACTTGAATTCCTCAAAAAACTTAATGCACCATATCGGAAAACATAGTTTGTTACTATATGAGGTAGTAGTGCATTTGTTGCTATGTATTATGGGCAGTGCTGAACAAGACTGAACGGATGAGGGGAGAGAGGGAGAATTCTTCTGCTTTCTTCCATGATATTGTAACTTTATTGATATTGATCGGAAAAACAAGTTTTATCAATCCGAATGAATTTTCTGTAAATTTTCTGTAATTATAAGTTCGTTAACTCACCATCGAGTTGTCTTCCAACTATAAAAAAGCGATTCTTAATTAAATTAACCTTCTATTTAGTTGATAGGTAAGCGAGATTTAGCCTCTAAAACAAACGAAGAGAAGCATATACTGCAGAAGATTACTGCAAAGATTTAAAAGCGTTACTGCAGAAGATCCGCTAGAAAAAGATTAACCCAGGTATATAAACTGGTAAATTTACATGCGCTAGTGAAGTCGTTTAATTGTGAAGCCTCTCGATTTCTTTGATAACTTCTTCATTGATTAAGCTCACCTTGATATTTCTTCAATTCGCTCTATTTAGCGAATAAAAAAGGATTTGCGCCATGCACAATCGATTTATAGGGAATATTTATAACGCTGAGCTAGTTTCGATAAACATCATATAAAGCCATTGGCATCGATATGCTAAAAGAAATGGCGCGATATGCGCTTTTTCAGTCGAAACATTCAACCAATCGGTTAAATAAATCACCGAGAAATAATGAAATATGCGGAACGATCCATTATTATTTTGTCTAACATACCACTGTTACATTTTATATATTTGAATGTTTAGATGTTTTGGAAGTTGATGGGTCACCATAATGAAAAGCGATAAAGGAGGTCAACTCACATTCTTCTCTAAACCCACGAAAACTAGCAATTGAAGCTACCGTGACTCCCAAGTTGAGCTCATCAAACAGACATAGACAGGTGAACAGATAGACATATGCACATACAAACTCACCGGCATAACGTTGTTATAGTAAACATCATAATTTGCAAGGAATGCTAAAAAGAGAAGATAATTGTGAAGTGTAATGTCGCTCATGAATATTAAAATAAACTCAGCATAGGCATATTTACTATAATGGAGTGAGCAAACAATCGGCGAAACGGGCAACAATGACCTGTTTTGGATCACCATATGGATGTATCGGCACTTATCGCTTATATCCCTGCTGTCGATATTTCATCTTTTCGCCGAAACGAGTTAAAAGCTTCCTAGCTGATTTCAACTGCGATAGTTTACACGTGGATCAGTTTTACATTTCATATGCTTCTTTCCAGGAAAAATGCGAATTTTTCTTGCATAAAGCTTCATAATCGTCCGAGAACTCAATCCCATCTTGAAAGCCCATTTTAATCCCGCTCTTTTATTTCAATTAATTAATTCCAGTCTTCTAAAAAGTCCTGGCTATTGGGACCATGAAATTGTTCTAATCAATGATATCATCGATTTGATTCTGCGGTCATATGATTTTATTCCATCGTGTAAAATATAACGCATTTCGAATCCCACCTCAAAAACATTTCGTTATTCGTCGCCGTTAATATTACTCTCTATTAATGTGAGAAACTTATATTATTGTAATGTAGTAATATAATACTATTAATGGCAAAAGGCTTTCGACATTTTTCACTTGCTGCTCCAAAGAGCAATTTGGGGAGGGGGGGGGGGGTAGGGGCAGGGGGAATAGGAGTTTCTACCAAGTGCAAGGGCGATCTTATTCACTTTATGATTTTTTGCTGTCGGCAACAACGTACGTTAAACTTTATAGACGACAGCATTAAGCATTTTTTTTTGGATTTTTTATGGTTTTAAATGTTTTTCGATGTAATCACGTTGTGTTCGTCTCGACTGTATTGTTATATTCACAATTAACATCAGTGGCAATGAAAATCTTCAAGTGAAGTTGCATACTTATCTACAGAATCGAATCGAATGAAATCGAAATTCGAATTTATTGCTCTGGAATAATTTTCCTCTATTTTACACGCGTTTATTGAGTTTAAAATAGAAATCCACCACGTCATCGAGATATAATTTTGCTCATCTTTGATACAATATTAGCTTTTGTTGTTCGTAGAATAAGACGTATAGTTTATTCTGAACGGTCGAATATTGTTTTCTCTTATCGTGTAATTCGAGATTATTATTATTATTATTAGTGAGTAAATTGTAAGTTTGCAACTAATAGAGCGTCACAAGAACATGACATGCTTTGAGATGGCGACCAGGAAAAAGAGGAAAGGTCAGCAAAGTTTAAGAAGCAAATCAGGTGCTCGACGATTCGATTCGTTGGAGCTCTTAGGCAATTCATGATCATGCGTTTAAATCGTGAACATAGAAAAACATTTCGATTGTTGTTTCGCGTGATGTAGGATTCACTTCCAGAATTCTAGCCAACTCAATATCGCATAGACAAAGAAAAAAAATTCGCTCCTAGCCTATGAATAGATTTTGAAGTCCTTCGAATAGATTTCTTTGTCGTTTTTAGCTGTATGTTTTCTATCCTTCATTTTCTTTAAAATACTTGTATGCAATTCCCCGCCACACCTTGTTTATTTATCGTTTTTCGACGCTTATATTACACCGAAATGTATTACTTTTATCTCCTATCAAGTCTCGTCACATGTCTCATCCCTCATTCATCAAATAACTACGACTGCCCAGTTACTTGTGTTCTCGTTTATTCCTATTACTAGCTGACTCCTGGCCTCATAATAGGTGCTGACTTAGCAGATGAACGTGATTGAATAACAAATGTTTGATATTTCTTTCTGAAATCTTTTCTCAGTGTTTTTTTTCGCCGATGTTTTTCGATTCAAGTGATAATAAAGCTGAGCCATAAGGAATTAGGAAATGCGTGTCAAGATACCACAACATCAGCATCATTTTGCTTACCTTCCCTTTTACGGTTTATTGATGCCACTTTCTTGTTTGACTTGTTGCGAGTACATTCTCTACGCCACTTCCAGAATACATTCGTTTCGATTAGTTTCGTTGAATTTTCAGCAACGATGTCTTTATTAGGTCAAATGAAGCAAGGTTTCGCTAAAGCATTGCAAATCGCATCGGACAATGCGTTATACAACGAATTACCCGAATGTTCAGTGCTATCCACAGTTGACAAATTGTCTATTAAAGCTGCAAATCAAATTGCCCTGTAAGTATTTTTGTTCTGTTCTTATATTATAGTACGATGATGGCCGATGCCAAGCATAACGTGCGTGCTTTTACTATGCGATGCTCACTGTCCCCTGCCATGTTACTTAGCTAATGACGCCTTACACACGAGCGATTGATTACCAAAACAATGCTTTATTGGAGGTTTGAAACGTTGAGTCCGTTCACAGGTATATATTGAATTCTGTCTTGAATTGAGCTATAATATGTTCATATAAACTTTATTTTGGAACACAGTGCGTTACGACGAGCAGAACTCTACAAATGAAATGATAAAACAACTTTTGAATAAACCTGGATGGACGGCTAACTGAAAAAGGTGGAGCACAGGACAGGAAGTGCCTGATATTGAATGAACTGGCGTAACAGTATCAACTAACGGTTTATTTCAAGGATCTGTCTGCCTGTGTTGTCAATGAAAATAAAAGCAGTAGGCTGGACAGGCTAGTTTCAATACTGAAAAGAGTGATAGGCCGATGTAGATGTGTGGCAATATTTTAGAATAGTTCCATAATGAATGAGATCTCTGCTTCTCCAGCTTTTTTATATCGTATTTGTACGCCTTTTATTGGCACTAACTGCATACAATATTGTCCCATATAAATTATTCATCTTTAATTCAACGTCTCGTAGATGTTTAGAACCGATCATTTAAAATCGGCATATTTTACTAAAAGAAAGAAGTTTGTGATTTACAAAAAAAGATGTGATGTGATGTATATCATCTTCGCAATGGCTTATTCAGACCATCCATCTTTTTCTTTTACGACCGACTGGCCGATTCTTTGGCGAATAATGAGCGATCGGTTCGATCGATTAAATTCTTCCGGATGTCTGCTCCAGATTTTCGCTTTAGCTGGGTTCAACGTAACTAGTTGTGATTTCTGAAGAGCCACTGGAAATAGTACTCGAGCTGCTGATAAGCTTTTGCTACGTTCGGGTAAATAGGATGCGGAAGAGGAAGATATAAGTCTAATAACCGCTACTCAAGTTGCATCAAGTCAGAGAATAATAGCCGCGCCGAAATTCTACTCATTCCCCTTCATAGCTGTCTCTAAGCTTTTGCCGTAAACCTATTGATTAACCACCTGAAGAATTAACTAAAGCAAAAATTAGCCAGATGAAATTTAAACGGTCGTTTCTAGACTATCACAGAAGCAGATTTAACTTATTGCTCGTCGTTTTATCAGTTCAACCCGTATGCCCCAAAAAGTTTCAAATTGTAATTGCAATTGAATGCTCTTTCAATATTTCATATTTATTATGGAATGGCTATCTCCTGAGGGCTTAAACACTGCGATTTGATTAGCTCTTTGGCCGGAAATTTCCTACCTAATTGCAATTGCAGACAGAATGCAATGGATAAATATTTTCGATCCACCGATGTTCATTTCACTATCAAGTTTCTCATTAGAAACGAGAAAGCCCATAAGAGCATGCTGATGACCGCTGACCTTATATCAGGTGGGTACTGTCGAATCGTTAAATTTGATGCCATCTTACTAAAGGAAGCCTCATCGTTATTAAGTGAATCACTACAAGGATTTTGGTAATATAACTTTGGGGAGGTTTCACTTGAAGTCGTGAGGTATTTACACTAATTCAGTAAGGGAGATTTTAGCCGTCAGTACAATAGTCTTCACCATGAATGTGAGCTATAATTTCAGCTGGCTATAATTTGAGTTATTATACCGTTTTTACGGTATGTTTATAGTTTAAAGAATAACTCAGTTGTATTTAAGTCATCTATATTTTTAATCACAATGTCTATTTTCCAATTTTAATCACCGTATTTTGTAACTTTGGAGTCTATTTTGTCATAGGATCGTCCAAAATACCAGTACCCTTCAGCACTAAACTTCCTTTCAAAGCTTTAAATCTCATAGCACTTATTTACTTCAAGACTTTTAATTAAATCTTACTTTAATTTAATTAAGTTTTCTATTTAGGGAGAGGTTTTGTTGTGAGGAATTCGGGTGGCGGACATATAATGGATGTGAAACTACCAAATAAGGTCGGAGATGCGCTTGGCAAGATCGTCCATCCGTCGCAAGCCACATTGTTTAAGGTTGAAAGGCTTATAAGTTCTGATGCTTTGAAGCTTTATGAAGTGAAAACGTTCGTTTTGTTCGCTCCTATGATAGAAATGTCTTTTACGATTATCGGCCATCGAGGGAGATTGCAATCGTTTTCCTTGGTAGCTGCAATATAGGATATAGCAAATTATTAAACAAATGCTCTCTTTCGAATAGGAGAAGACGAGAAGTATGTATCCTATTTTTTATCAGAGGGAACTTTTTAAATGGTCGAATGTATCATAGGCAACGGATAGTACAGTTGTCAAAATTTTGCTCGAAGATTTTCAAAAATTTGCTTCCTTCTGCAAGTGACAAGATATGAATCTGCATTCCTCAGAAATCATGTCATTTTCTGCTTCACCTTGCGTTTCTTTAATGCACCTATATGCGTAAAAGCGTGAAGGCCGGATCTTCGAGTAGGAGAGAAAGAGATAGCAAGGAGATGGAACTGAGTATCTCCTTTCTTCATTAAGGCAATATTATATGCTAAAAGAAGTCGACATTTAGGTGGTGATGGCCAATCGAACGGTGAATGGCAGCAATTATCACATCTATAAAACGGGCATCGAACAACCGCTCATATTGATTGAAAAGGTTTATTACTGCAAATATCTGAATTACTAAAGATCCCATTTCACTGAATTAGCCAAGCACTGTGTGTAAGATTTATTTAGAAAAATTTTTAGTTTTTTTTTGGCTTTTTTATTCAAATTGGATGACATCACTTTATAGGATGGATGACATCACTTTATAGGGCATTTGACACATTTGGAGAATGTACTCAAACAGATAGCACTAGTAATAGAGTCAGTCTTATTAAATGGTGACTAAAAAATTTGTGCAATGCATTGTGGTCGCCTAATCCTTCAAGTTCGTGATCGAGATGGAGTGAACCGCACATGTGTTGTTGATCATATCCGTTCGCATCGTACACCTCTTGTTTGGCCATTCCTTGTTTCAGAACACTGTATTGTCCTTTAGCACACAGCTGCTGTATTGTCTCTTACCCGATACCCGATATATACACAACAAGTGGCAGTTACCATTTATTGTAGTGCCAGTATAGTGCACATTCACACAAATATCCTCCACTATTTTTTGCCACTGTCATTTTCCATGAAAGTTGGAAAGTGTCATGCTCATGCGTTTCTTTCCTGTTATCTTTGCTTAGTGGAGAAATGAAGAAGAAGGAACGGAATGGTAGCATGTTCTACTGTGTGCAAAGTTCACTGTCAATGCAATTATATGCTCCATCCTGTTTTGCCGTCCCAATTCTCTTACGGTCTGGTAGAGTGTAGATGAGAGTGTCATAATAGAGTACTTTCCTCTCAGAAGCAATCTGTGAGAGCGATCATAAATGTGCTGTCTTTGCAGGTGTACCTCTCGTTATACCCGCTTGCAAAGATGGTTGGTCTATTGGATTGCGAATGTGTTTATTGGTTTAGAAAACCAGATCGAACTATTCTTGGATATATTAGGCCGAAATTGGTGCTCAGCGGTAGGACTGTAGTTATCAAGTTCACGTATGTTCTTTATCTTTTACTGACTCCAATTTCCAACTTTGTTTAAACAATCGATTCACCCATTATTGCTAATTTACCTTGTAGTATAATTTGAGTGAAGTTTTTTAGACGTTAGAAATTCTAAATAAAGTGGAGGGAAGGGTATTATTACAGGTATAGGTATGATACATATATGTTGGAAGTGCCCATACTTGAGGGCATGTTACATGGATTAAGAGAAATCATCTTTTTTTGCTTTTATGAATGAATTCTACGTGACGTTAATCCTATATAATGATACCATATTAGGTTCATTTACGTTATTATCTTGTTTCAAATATATTCTTCAATAATTTTTTCATCAATTTTCATCACAAATATACCCTTTTTGGTGTTGAAAACACGCCTTAAAAAATTAGATAAATATTAGCACTCAGCATATTAATCCAAGTGGTGTAGAACTAAAACGTTCGTTCACACTTGATATTTTCATCATCTGGGCATTCGAAAGACTTAAACAGGTATTGCTTCTTCAATTTCAAACCATTGCATTGCTTAGATAATCATGACCAGAATCTTATCTGTCAGATCTATCAGAAGACCTACGCCTCAGGTCATGAGCACAGCTTCACTAAACGCTGGGATTATTGTAACAAATTTGTGCTATTGTAATACATTTCTGTACTATGGCATTTGGTGGAGAACTAATGACACAGCTGTTGTTATCAAAATATCGTTTAATCGACTGACTTGTAAAGCACAATGAAGACATCTCTTGACAAGTTTACTTATTACGAAAGTTGAAGTTAGTTAGTCAATAGTTTTCAGTGCAACCCAAACGGATGCACAATTGAGAGCTGCAATGTTGGGTGCCACACTATTAATTATTCTTCACGAGGTCTATCCAGAAATCAAACGCATGCTCGAAGCGAGTATTGAAGAAGCGAAACTCTCACCTATATAGAATTCCACAATTTAATAGTTGATCGACTAATCGCATTTTCATAATGTCGCAAATACGCAGGCAATGTCATCAGTGATGTTGTTTGCCTATGGTGATATTACCGTTGATGTTGTTTACTTGTGGTAATATTACCAGTAATGTTGTTTGCTTGCGGTATTGTTTGCGTTAGTCGTTTTAAACATCCATAAGCGAATATTACGGAAATCCTGATGGAGGCCTTAGCTGTGTTTTTAAAAAAAGTTTACATGATGCACCACTCGATATACTCCATATTTATTTTGAGGTTTCGTAAGGATTTAGTCAAAGGTGTTGAAGAAGAGTTGCTGAGTTAACCTGTTTTCATGCTTACTTATTGAGCTTTTCAACTAGCAATGTGAAGTATGCTACAGAAAGATGAAACACGCAGGAATCATATGCAGTAAGAAAGATGTCACGTTATATTGATAACGATTATTGATAACGACATAGACAAGGAAGTAACAAAAAAACGCATCCTTGGCTCTGGCAGTATTGCCGCGTTGCAAAGTCCTGAATACCGTGTGAAATTTTTCATCGTTCTTTGCACTGCTTCTCCCTCAAAAGAGTTCTTCAAGCTTGAGGAAATTGCAGGACTTCTTCATCCTCTAGAATTTGTTCCTTTCTGCATCGTTTATTGCCGATCCTTTGTGCGTGAATATTATTGTTTCATTGAAAGTGCTCTTTTGTGTTTTGTGATATATATGTATATATTTTACATCTTTTTGTATATTGTTTTTTTTAGCTTTTGGGATATCTTTCATCCAAATAATATGTAAATTATCTCTTCACATGATTAATATTAAAGAAATTTTTCATCGCTTTATATTTGCAAAACAAGCCAATGATTTTCCTCAATCGTCGTCATTTTTAAGTAGCGAACTGTATCACTTTGTAGAATTTCATTTTTATTTAATTTTATTTGAACGTTGCAAAGTGGAAAAACATATAAAAGAAGTGCAAACATGAACAATAAGAAGAAGCAAAACATTCACAAATCTCCAATGTGAGCAAATTGAAATTCACCATGTAAGAGTAGCAGTAATTTGTACGTCGAAACTACTTATCCACAGTTTAAAACCATAAGGAGTGGATGCATTAACGATATCGGCGGGATGCACATTCCAAACACTCGTGTACTACGAAACTCGAAACAGCGCAAAACATTATTTGTACTGCAACACGTTTTGCTAATTTGGAACTGATGCGCAAATCGACAAGGAAGAGGGGCAAACTGAAGCATTTCCGACAGCGTGATGTCGGAAAAGCCGAACGCGATTTCGTGACAAAAAATAAATCGAACTTGAGCTCGCGATGTTCTAACGTTTCTAGTTAAGGATTTTAATCTGGTGATGTAATTCACCTTGGATGGGTCAAAATAGGCTTCGCGAAAAGCAATATGGGTGAAATGTTTGTGGGCATTCTTGAAAAATCTCATATCCGAAACCATATATGGAAAACATTTAGCAGTACAGTGCTCGAAAATAGGTCGGCAGCAAGCGATGAAGGCAATTCAGTAGTAGTCGAACCCTTTGTGCTGCAAAGCACCGAGAGTACAGTTTGCAATTTTTGACGACTTTTCGTTCCGGCAAAAGCGGAGTGCTACAACCATCAATGAAATTCAGCCTCGATTATAATCCCAAAATCACGAACACCGTCTACAGCAGAAAGAACTCGCTTCAAATCTTGAGGAAACGACATGACGCTTTTTTGAGAAATATTTTCTTCCCATAATTTCGAGCATTTGGCGAGTCTATCAAGGTGTCTCTGTGGAATGTGGAAGGATCTTAGGCAGGATCATTAAATGATTGGTAAATTTGAGGTCATAGCAAAGAAAATGGTACTACTCTGTTTGCTACCAGCAATATCGCTCATTTATACAAGTGACAAAACAAGAGCCAAGGCACTTCCCTGTGGCACATCACTAGGGATCGGTTGTGGAGACGAATCGCTATCTCCAATTCTTACTTGAAAACTTCGCCCATATAAAGATGCATGGAGCTACTTTTGCAAAGAAGAACGACATTTTTTTCCAATTTCAGGAGCAGTTTTTTATGATATAGCAAATAAAAGGCCTTTGCTTAGTCAATATGTACAATTTCGGTCTGAAGTCATACTCAACGAAACAGGAAATCGTAGATGAACGCGAATTGGGATAGCGGGTGGTTCCCCAACAAAGGTAAGGCGAAAGCGCATTTCCAAGAAGAGCGGAGGTATGAACAGGATATGGAATATAGAAAAATTATACTAAGCAACCACGAGGTTGCTTCTGCGGTGCCTTCTAGGAACGATTAGGGGATACCATCTGGTGCGGGAGAGAGTTTATTGCTGAGCTTATGAATAGCTTGAAGGTCTGAGCCAGCGCTAATATCAACGAAACCCAAATGCTTGTTGCGACGTATATGGAGGTTGGCAACACATTATTGTCTTCCAGAAAAACACTTGGGAATTAGTTAGCGGGCATTTTATATTTTATTTTCGTGGGCAAGTTCGCATGCATATAGGCCGGCTTTCAGTAAGCTTGGAGTCATCACGGTCATTTTTTAGGGCGCGTGCGGTATACTGCATCTTCAGCTTATTGCTGAACTATCTGTAAAACTCTTTAGCTTTGCTTTTCTGTCTTATATCAAAAGTCTAGCCAATCAGCAAGTTATGCGCAGATTCGATAGTGCCCAGAATATCAACAAAACACCGTTAGGCTACCTGACTTTTGGCGGTCAGGCTAGACGAATTATTTTTGCCGCCAAACGTTGAAGGTATGATGGAAGTCGTATAGTCTGGGTGGTCTTTTTCTGTGGTACGTAAACCTCGAAAGTAATATGCGCAAAATGCAAAAACTAGCTAAACATTTCGCCAAACCCGTATGAATTATCGGGACTGTGTTAGGCCAGCATAACGTTAGTCATCCCCAAGTTACACCTTGCAACATTTTTTTCATTCACTCGTTCATATAGGTTCCATAAAAGTTTCAATTTCGTTAAGAACTTCACCATAACGAAAACGTTGCGAACAAAGGATAGATGGAATAAAGTACAAATTTTAACTCAAACAATCACTAAATTTCGCTTCCATCTGCATTCCGTTTATTTCTTATGAATATAGAAACGTTTGAATAAGCAGAATTTTGAATAAAAGAGAATTTTTCGCACAAATACCATTCAAATTTCGATAGCTGCTATTTTTCGTCCATCGAATTTGAATTTCCTTAAGTAAATATTAAACGACGGTAACGGATAAAGAAAGCATATGTTCACGCTAACAGTTAATCTTTCATACCTTGTCATGCTGTATTGTTAATAGTAAGCCAGTAATGAGATTAACTAATTTACTCGGTACTCCCTATTCACTGAAAGCAAGTTTTACTCAAGAAATCGGAGGAAAAAATCCTGGATTCCAATGGATTTATATTTCCGAATCAAACATCACCTCACCGCATTCCTTTTTGCAAGCTATCTATTAGCCCTAGAAATTGAACGCATAAGATTGCACGTATCATTCCAGTTTGTTCGTTCGTCAGCTGTTTAGTGCTGCAATTTCGGCGTGTTTCCGAAACGATTCGTTGCTCACTTTTCGTTACCTTTGATGACTGTTGCTCTGTATTTCTTGGCTGTCGAAACTGTCATGTTTCCTTGAATAAGTTTTTCAAAACATTTTTAAAATATAACTTCAAGTAGGGAACAGTCAGCTAAAAGCTTCAACTTAAAGTATACAATATTTTAATGGCGTACAATAATTAAACAACAGCGAATTCTTGAGTTTCTCTTTTTTTTAGTCGAGGCCGATGCGGCAACATCTTTTAATAGAGGCCGACACATTTACGGCAACAAGGAGGTGTTTGCACAAGAAGTGGTAATGAATAAGGGGGGAGGGGAAGGGAGGCTTTTATTGTGAGCGGGAAGAATTGATTCCTAATTTTATTCGATTGCTATCGTCATAATCACTTTAGCAGTGCTCGTTTATCCTCACAATTTACAACAGGTATATTGGAGGTGCTAATTCCAACTTGTAGGTTATTGACAGTGACTGCAACAAATGAACGCAATACAAGAAAAGATTATTTCCTTTAGAGCGAATTTTTAAAATCGGCTAAGATTGATCTGGCTTAAACGGCTTAAACTTACAAGTCATTTGCAGCTGTGGAAACGGTGTAAATATTTTTTTATATACATATAATAAAATTCCCACCCGTTAAAAGACTTAAATATTCGTTTTTTACGATATTGCAAATTTTCTAAAGCGATTTTATTCGTTAATTTTGCAGTATTATTCACGTGGAGGGCATTTGTTTTTAGTCGCTTTACTAATCAACAACAACTGCTCCACATATATCAAATCATCTTCGAGAAGGGATTGTGCTGCGGAAATTCGCATCGGTGAACGGTGCTCTTCACCAATGACTCTCTTCAGTGTATTTTCGATAATATTTTATTGTGCAGTGATTATTTTATTACCGAAAAGTGTCTCTAATTGTGAGAACGGTATTTGTATCGATTCGGAACGAGAAGCAATGAACCCGAAACGAGAAATTTCACTTCTACGTAGTGCTGGGAATTTATTATGGCGAGCAAAACGTAACGATATGTCATGGCGTTCGGGCGCCGACTCGAATAAAGGATTAGTGGAGAATTTACAACGTTAGTACTTCAAATTCGAATTTTTTTTTTAGTTGAAAAGACTTTTTGAATTCAGTCATATTCATTGCATTCATATAGTGGACAAGAAAAAAGAATTCAAGTGGATTTGGACGATATGTTAGTGGCGACTTTTTAAAATTCACTGCAATAAATTCATTCAGTCTGAAATAGTGAAGTCCGATCGGTTGAATAAAACACTTCACACTGCTCTTCCCCTCCCCTTTCCCCACTCCCCGTTTCTTCCCCATCCTCTTCCCTTCCCAGAGACCAGACGCAACAGAGTATAAACGTTTAATCGAGACTGCGTAGTATTCAATGCTAACGGAGTCCGTGTATCCTTTGCCGGTAGATTCGACGGACCGGTCGGATTTGACATATTTCAAACTGACTGAGTTTACTGCAATGACTACTGATTTTTATTTCGATTTCATTGTCGAATATAGAGGGACAGAAGGGCAGAACATCAATGTGGGGCTCCCTATACAGTATCACAATTGCAAAAGGTCAGGGAAGTTGGACGTCCCGATTTTCTCGATCTCTGTTAAGCACCACCTCATGGCAACTTCCCGTCACTGCATCTCATATAGCAAATCACCGTCTATTTTTATTACCATATCTCTTCAATGTCGTTTTTGCAGGAAACCAACTTTTTGCTGACCAACGAGTGAAGGACGCTATGCTGAGTGTTGATCGTGGTGACTTTGCACCAAGCACCCCTTATGGAGATCACCCAGTATCGATTGGTTATTCAGCCACTATTAGCGCACCTCATATGGTAACTTGTTGTTTTTCCTTCCCTCTTTATTTTGCTTTTTTAAGCTAATTTGTTTATTTCTCTGGACAACTTATTGACGACAACAAGAGAGGGTTGGGCGACCGTAGTTGAGGTGTATTTGAGTGACGACCTGAGAATAGGCCACATTAGGCCTATGCTTTCATGAGATTAGCGAAAACATGAGTGCTGTTGAGGTAATTGGGACGAAAGTTAGAACTTTTGCTCCAGTCGCGCTTACAGGGCTAGGAAAACTAAGCTGTGCTCGGGTACACAAACTCATTCTGGTGGTGCCCGAGAAGACTTCACTTTGATCTCATCCTTTCGTGCGTATCGGTCCGGAGCGAGGGTGCAGGAGGGGGAGGATTTACTCACATCTAGAGAAGACTTCCACGGATCAAAATCTGCAGAAGGGGCATGTCCTTCTTCAGTACGTCGATTCCGAACTATAATGTGTTGTAATGCGTAATTCTTAGCCATTGTTTTGGTTAAATTTCTACTTCAGCGTAACAGAACTTTTTGATATTGTTGGGTACAAACCTTTTAAATCTCACGTTTGCACGGTGTTAGCTCGCAGGGTTTGTGATTCGTCCAAAAATGTTGTACTGGTATCCCCATCACTTCTGAGGTTTATTCAGCTGGATCGTTTAGAGGGGACAACGTTCGAATCATTCTTCTTTACCTCACATTAACTTCAATTCCTCTTTCACCAGATGATTTAAAAGTTCAATTATATCTTTATGAAAAGCTTGAACTCTCTAGCGACCGCAGCTCGAAGTTAATCAAATCAAGATGGAATGTTTTGAACGTTTCGGAGCGTTCAGATTGGTCATTGGTCAAACTGGTCATTATCTCGTCATATTTCAGCGTTTCAAAAAAAGAGCATTCAAACGATTCGACCGTCCATTCAAGATCCAGAAAATTTCTTTTGGAGTATTTTTGTAGCCCAGCTGAGGAGTGTGGGACATCTTGACGATGGGTTCTTGGAAATTTTTTTCAAAATTCATTCTATCTTTTATGCAAATGACACAAATTGGTTGTCACTTTTTATTCATCGTTTTACCCATTATTTTTGTGATTTTTATTCGCAGCATGCCACTGCACTCGAATTGCTCAAAGACCATCTTAAAGAGGGCGATAAAGCGTTGGACGTTGGCTCCGGATCAGGATATTTGACTGCTTGTATGGCGATCATGGTAGGTAAATTTGGTTGCAATTGTTTTGCCGACGTTTCTGTTTTGAGGTGATAGAATTTTGAGATCATGTTGTGTCACTATGACAATTTTTTGAGTTCCACATCAGAATGCTGTCATTTTGCAAGCACTGTGATTTGTGCAAGAGCTGTTTAAATAGGCTTTTCAAAAATGCCCCTTCAACAGGCTAATATTATGTAAACAATTTAAATAACACGTGAAGCGGATGAAATGCTGCACTGCAACAGGTTTTTTGCTGCTGCGAGTAACTGTAATTACTTTATGCGCCTTGGTACGAAACTGTTTCCGATTTCCGTAATTACTGGTGCTTAATGGAAGGTGAAGACAGCGAGGGGTGGCGATCATTTAACGCTGCAGCCTTTCGGAGCCTCAAAAGGGATTAGAAGCCTCTTCTTCAGCCAGATCCGTTCTCCGCTGTTTTTTTTTTCATTATCTTTAAATATCACAACGCTTTTTAAATTTTACAACTTTCGTTGTGGGGAGATGGGGGATGTAGTGTCATAAAGAACGTGTTATTCATAAAGAACTATAGCATTTGTTCCTTATATCCTCGAGATATCGATGTACAAATGCGATATGGAACCTCAAGCTGTTTCCAGGTTGGAAAAAGTGGCAAAGTGATTGGAATAGAGCATATTTCGGAGCTGGTCAATGATTCAATTGCAAATGTCGAGAAGCATCATGCGGATCTGATTTCGAGTGGCAGAATCCTTTTCGTCGAAGGAGATGGTCGCAAAGGATATGCTTCAGAGGCACCTTATAAGGCTATCCATGTTGGTGCTGCTGCACCTAAAATCCCTCCAGCGGTACGAATCTTTTTACTCAAGCTTTTCATTAGTTTACTTCACCCTTACTTACTTCACTTTTTTCTTACAAGTAGTTTGGCGGTGTTCGATGGTGCAAGAATTGTGCTATTATTTATCTTCAAATAGGCAAGAGGTGTTTCCTTCCTCATTGAAGTAACGGTTTACACAAGACTGGCAAATTAGAGTAAGGGGTTTTCTCATTTGAAGGATTGATTTGAGAGTGGGAGAGACAGGAGCGAGGGGAAGGTTGGGAGAAGAGTTGACTGGCAGCCATCTCAACTTCCTAGGCTGTTTCATTATAGGTAATTTCACAACACTGATTTGTTTGCATTATTGACTCATTGTTGTTCCCTCAGCACTAGCAAAATATGGGCTACAACGAGCTTACAAAAGTCCTAAAGCCTTCCTCAGAAATTGATTTGCTTGTCTTCGGAGTAGCTAACCGACTAATGAATGCGCATGATAAAACAGATTAAGTAACATTTGTTGTCCTTGAAAGCCTTTTTGTTGAAATTTTTTGCATGAAAGTTATGGAGTTGAAATTCAGAACTTTTGAGATTTCTTCCTTGTAGTTTCATCTTAATTATCCAACATGCGCTCCTTACCTATACTATCTCCAATTGACATCCTTCCGTTCTGCCACAATTTTTTGCAATCCACGGATTTCACTTTTCCATGCTTTGCGCTTATAGTGATAAACGCTTTTTACGGTATGACACATTTATGGATCGATTGCCGGAATGTGGCAATGCATCGATTCGGCAAGTTTTTGCTAGAGTAATCGAAATCATCACTTGCCACACACCAAGGATGCATCCATAAAAGTTTGCTCGGTTCGGATTCTCGTTGCATTTATCAAATATATTTATTTCTAATATTCAGCTTATCGAGCAATTGGCTCCTGGTGGACGAATGTTGATTCCGGTTGGTGAGGCGAACGGTCATCAGCGTTTCATGCAAGTGGACAAACTAGACGATGGTGAAGTGAAATCGAGGGATCTTATGGGAGTTATATATGTACCTCTCACCGATCGAGATCGTCAAGTGGGCGATGATTGAAGTAAATCGTTCAAATTTTCTCATTTATTTACTTTGTTAGCGGGTCAATACTCAGTGTATCGCCATATAATAAGGGATGTTGTTCCACTGTATATACTGTGCATTAATTTTTGTCTTTGTCAAATATCTATTTATTTGTACATTATTAAACTAAACGTCCATATTTGTGCGTTTTTTTTTTTGCATTAATAAACTTTTATATGCTTATATTGCATTTTATGTGTGCAGTTGACGATTTTTATCTTATCTTCACTGCTGTTAATTTCGCGTAATTTGATTACATATATAAGGATGTTGTTTTAGAAGCGAAAGAGTGAGAGCTAATTAAGTAACTGTTATTTTTCTGCCCGACACATATGCAAATTTCTGCAGGGCGTCGTTTATTTGTGTTGGTTGAGACACCATATTTATAAAGCGAGGGCATTACGTTTTGCAAGTTGTTGGTTGTATATTACACTTGTGAGAAAGAAAGGGAAGGGTAAGACAAAAAGGGGTGCTAAAATGGTGATTTTTTTAACGCTTAGGGAGGAGATATGAGTAGGGGTGGTCTATGAAGTAAGACAATTGCGATTAAGCCAAGCATTCATGAATCGCAACTAAGACCAAACCAACAGGAGCTTATTCAAGGTGGAAAGTACTCATGACGCTGATATAAGCGTAAGGGATTTCACCTGCAAGCGTTAATGCTGCAGCTGTTATTGTGAATTCACCAACAATGAGAGCTGACACCCCTACCGGTTCGAATAAAAACCAACAATTGTTAATAAATGCCATCTACTCCCATATGCGATAATGAAATCCATGCGCTATGCTCAGTGGTTTTATCATCTAATCTTATCAATAAGCAGGATGGTATAGCGGCCGAAAGCCGGTCTGTTCTGCCATACTTTTGCAATTCCATGCTTCCCTATAAAGGATCATAGGTGCGTTCTGCTTCCACCCGCATGCATGTATCATAATAGGTGACAACCGGATGCAGCATTAAATAAACTATCCTTGAAAATGGCCAAATGAAATTCACCAGGAAAAAACGATCATTTAATTGCTGTTGCAAACATTTGCATAATGAAGCACAAAAATAAACAACAAAGTATTTACTAACGCATATAAGATAACAAGCTGATAAGTTTGTCTCAAAGTTCTCGTCGGTTGTAGTTAGAGCTCTTGTTTGACACTCTCTGGTGGATCATCGGGCTTTATTAGTTTGGTGAGGATGATTTCGAAGTGAAGATAAGCGTTCGGTGGTATTGATGGTGGACGTCCTTTTTCACCATAGGCTAAATGTATGTATAAATGACATTTACACTGTTTATCGCCAAAACGGTTCATCATTGCAAATTTGCAATACAGGAAGCAATACAAAGTATTTTTAGAGTGCGTCATAGTATTACTTTGTTTAGAAGTTGCGCCGCTGAAATCCGTCATGCTACAGCCGGTTTTTTAAAGTGCTTTCTGAAACTAATGGTTACAACAGTGGTTTCTGAGTAAATTCTCGTAATTTTGTTACGTCTAGCAAAGAACAGATCGCTGCAGAAGCATAACAACGTGGACAAAAATGTTGCGCGGTGAGTACAAGCATTGTTCGCTTGCGAGATTTGAACCTGCGATTTATCGCCCTCCGCGTAGACGCTTTACTAACTGAATTATTACTGAAGCTTTCGCTCCCGAGCATTTGTTGCTTAAGTTACATCGAGTGGATTGTCCACACAAATGGATGCCTAACGGCAACAGCCATGATGGACGATGCCTAACGGCAACAATCAAATAACAGAAAATATGGAAACAAACGGCAATTATTTGCATAAATGTTTTCCACCTTTCTGGGTTAACCTATTTCGTGAAAACTCTATCGAACGCATGTTTTCTTCCATCTAAAAGGTAACGTCCTTACTATTGCTTTGGCACTGTCATACTTTTTCATATTTTATAATTTTTGCCACATCTGCAGCGCCATAATTACTTTGTTGTGGTACCTACATAAAGTCGGATTATTAATTAAAAATCAAGAAGAATCAAAATGAGAAAAAAATATATCAAAATTAAAGAGAAAAAATTTCAAAAATTACTAACAAAAGAATTACCAAGATCAGGTGGTATTACAACTTTTCGTCGTTCTCCTTCACACATTCCTATCATTGCTTGATCCATGCCACGAATCACCTTTAAACATTTTCGATGAAAACGCTATTTCATTGAGATATAAACAAGAAGAAGAGGAAACGATTAGCTTATATGTCATAAGCTATTATCTTATAGCAGCATATCAGCTAATCTTATCGGTTATCAAGCAATAGCTTCTGACATATAAGCTAATCGGGGCATTCGAAGAGTTTTCTTCATCAGTTTCAAGCTAAATGTTTTCCTGCCAAAACAGTTAAGCGAATGAAGCAAACTACTAAGATAAAGAGAATCCTTCTAACGAAATAAAAATACGTTTTTATGAGTCGATTAACCATTCTGCACGTCAAACATTCTAATAAACTCAATTGCATCCTAATACGGATTAATTATTCATCTTTCTATAAACCAATGCAAAAACGCTGAACAAACGCTCATTGCGAAGGATTTCGAAAAGCTTCTCTTTGTGAATTATTGCAAAGATGCTTAGAAAGTTGCAATTTTGTGCAATTTTTTGCACTTTGCAATTTACAATTTGCAATTTTCTTAAAGCGAATTTTAAACTCAATACATAGCAATCATTTTTTAAAATAAGTTAATATATTTGAAAAGATAACGGATCTTTCTATCTGAAGAGAGCGGATCTTTTCTTGTCGATTATTTTTGATTCTCTAATTGCCATAATGAAACTCATTTAATTCGCAAACCTGTCCTGAAGCGAGTTTAAAGACGAATGGCTGTTCACGTTGTTCACTCGAATCGATAAATGTACCATCTTGTAAGTGAACTTTATATTCTTGATGAATCGTATCGCCAGGCTCAGCTTTTCGGCATTTATCATCGTCGATTTTATGCGTCACCTTCAAATTATCTCAGTGATGGTCATTTCAACTTGAAATTTGCTAAGGCAATAATTATGAAATTACTACACTCTTCTAATGGTCATTTCCTATGGGTCGTTGAAGAAGAAATCTCAATAAGAAGCGGTCAGGAATTCGGCAAAAAATCAAAAAACATATTTAATGTTTTTGCTAACAATATTTAAACAACTTAAGTTCTTGTCCACTTCATGAATGCAGAAAGAATTGGCCGCTCTTTGAAGTCATATCATCAAAAAATTTGGACTCTGGTTTGGCAAGAAAAGCAGAATAAATAGAGATATTTGTGCAAATTTATCATTGCAGCGATTCATACTACCTTTTCTTTACTTTTTGAGATTCTGATAGCTGTTAGGCACTATCTTTCCTGCGAAATTGCCCACTGCATTTTTCCAACAGTAGACATTTTTCCAACTTTATTTTCGGCCAAAGCGAATAAAAAAGAAACCGGAGGTGCTATTTATAGATGAGAAACGATTAACCTCAATTAAAAGACCGTTGTCCTCGAGCCATTTGTCGCCTGGAACTGGTCTGAAGATACTAACTAATTCAACGAAATAGTAGAGTGTAGTACCCGGTTTGATTCCGTCATCTTCTCGGCCCTCTTCATCGAATGCCGCTTCCGGTGGAATTACTAATCGACGCTGCTCACCAACACACATATCTCTCATTGCTGAATCCATTCCACGTATCACTTGACCTGCTCCTAATACAAATTTAAACCTGCAATTCCTTTACTTCGATAACAATTTCTGACGTAACAAAGCGTTTTCACTAGTGAAGCATTGCAAAGATATTCAAAAAGTTGCAATTTTTTGCAATTGCAATTTTCTCAGAGCAAATTCTCGATTCGATTTGCGACTAGCGTATTTCTCTTAGCACACTTTTTTTTTTGCTAGTTGCAACAACTGATTAGCTGTCTCGAATATCTAAACAAGCATAACACTTAAAGAAACTCAATACCAGCTGATAATACTTCTAATTCTAGAGAGTTGCATAAAGAGGATCCTCTCCTTTTTGGCCGATTTTCTTATTTTCTATTTATAGAAGCTGATAAGCATTTAACAAATTTCATTCGCACTCTATCATCAATAACAATAGCTATATGAATAGTTCTCTAGAAAAAATTGAAAATTTTCTTACTGCAACTGGCATGATATATTTAACATTATGTATTCAAACAAAGATTTCCAATGAAAACCTTTGCTTAATTTCTTCGTTTCATCTTTGCTCTTCACCTCTGCAAAAATTCGCCCCTATGAACTGAGGATAGAAGCAATACGCTTAATAAATGTGAGATGGTGCGCACTGTGAAGGGGGAAGCAAAAATGACAAACGAATGCAACAACTGATCGATAATGTGTTACTCCTATAGAGGCTTGGTTGCAGCACCAATTAGGTCGTTTAAGAAGTCGGCCTGGTAGCTTTCGTACTAATGGATTAGGGTGTTTGAGAATATTAACGATGAAAAACTGCTCGATAATAGTAGGTGTGTGTGGGAGGTGTGGAGGGGATGGGCGAGGAATAGGGAAGATGACGAGCGGGGCGATGGAAGTGGAGCGTTAGGCAATGGCAGTTCATAACTTTTGTACCAATTTGCCCAGGAAATGTCTACTAGCGTTCATCTCACTCTAGTGGCAAATTGAGATCTCAGCAAGCCAAAGCATGAAGCAATGGTTCAGCTCATTTTCCAAGCAGTCGTTTTAACGAATACTCTTATACTTTAATTTCCAGGTTCTATTCTCTCTGAGAGCACGTTTCACCTTTCCTATCTTATACGTCCCTTCCCCCACCTCCACCTACCCCCCTTTTCAGTACCGATGAGTTGAGTAAAGCGCAAGGTCTTTAAATCGAATTGAATACACAATTCGCTTATTCCACTAGGTCATTCATTTTGCGTCGCATTTCTATGGTATATTATGTGTGCTTCAAATGTAGCACTTTTGCATTACAAATGCAAATTTTATATGATGTAAAATTTGATGTTGACTTCTCTTTTGCAATTCACCTTATATGTTTATTGATGTTTTCAGAAGTTCCTTTTAATGTTTTATATTTATTATACTATTCTTCTCATAAAGAAATTATAAATTAGGAATTGTTAACTGATAAAATATTTTATTGCTTATTAATACCGCAAAGGTAACGAAAAAGCAGTAAACATGCAAAGTAAAACGAACGGTGTTCCACCGAAATTCGAGCCAACAAGTCGACCGTTCTTATCGGTAAGCTTGAACCATTGTTCTAACACATCGCCTGGTTCACTCCGTATTGTACACCTTTTATCTGAATGCACAATAAGATAGATGACGGGAAACGTATAGTGCACTGCTAATTGAACAGTCTGTTCCCGGATTCGAACTCGATATTACTCTACACCGTTCCACCTCCTAAGCGACTAAGCCACTGCGTATGCATGCGCTGTCATCCCTCGTTGCCTACTTTCGAGCATCAATCGTATTATTTACGAAACTATAGATTAGTGTGAGAAAGCGCAAAATGTGCCTAACATCTTCTTCAATAATCATTAGGAAATGTTCCTTAAAAAATTGCAGCATTTTCGCTAAAATTGCAACTATAACAGCTCAAAAATACTTATTAATCTATACGCTTACAAGTTCTAATTTCTTTTTTTTTCGAAATTGATTAGAAATTTCTTAGTAAATATTTTGCATTTTAAAATCGATTGCAATCAAGTTACGCTTATGAAAAAAATACTAATTGTTCTATATATGAGTTCTTTTTAGTAAATTTATACGAATATTATTTGATATATTTGTCGAAAATCGTCAACTCTTCTTAGATCATCGACACAACGATCTTCAATGTTCTTTTTTCTCTTTTTCTTTTCATAGAAATAAAAGATAAGATAAATACCGTTTAGTTGTCCAAATATCAATTTCGCCAGGTTGATGTTCTTAAAGAGAAATAAACCTGAGAAATTTAATGAATATATCGCTCAGCGATTTTATCTCATTATCAATGAAATATAGTATTTCATTAAAACTGACAATTATCATTTTCCTTGTCAAATAGAAGTTCTGAGAAAAAATATGATATTATAAATTTATGGTCTTAGTAAAACTGAACGTGATTGCTTTATTTTCTCGAAACTCACCAGGTATTTTGCGTATAATTTCCACCTCAACACCATTTTCGTCGATCCATGAGCGAGTATCATCAACGCTTATTATCACTTCAAATGATGCAAAAAATAATAATATGAGCAACATCCTCTTGGTGAAATCACCTGAAGATATTTCCCATCGATGAAAAAAGCCGACGAGAACTTTTCAGGTGATGTTACACAAGAACGAACGAATGAGTGGAAAAACTGGTATGGCATGCGTATTGATGAATTCCTTAGATTGCGATATATACTTGCATGATACGAATGAAATGTAATTATGCTTAATTATTTCCATAATTCCTTAGTGCAAAAGTACGTGCGGCCCTAGGAGATAGGAAACCAGCTTGATTCCTCCGCAAATTTGCACATTTGACCGCCTCGACGAAAAATTGGCCCAATTAATCAACAGGCGGTACTGCGCCGAACGCTTAAATGCATTCAACAGCATGGAATTTTTCACTGGAAGATGAATACATTTTTTCTTGACGTCAAACTGGTCACTTGCGGTCACTGTGGTCAGTTTTTAAGTTAGAATTGTTATTTTTGTGCACTGAAAGTTAATGATGCGTTTGGTAGCATGCGATAAATCCGTATACGATGTTAAAGTTATGCAATAAAGCGAGAAGATAAAATTGTGGGGCTGTTTAGCTTCACGATAGCAACGACAATGTTGTGAGCCATCCAAGTGGCCTATTATTTCGACAGGTGTTCAACTGCCAGCCCACAGGTAATTAATAATGACAAATGAAAATTCCACTCCACTTCCGCACACTTTAACCAATTCTTGACATTCGTGCCATGTTTTTATTGGAATGACGGAACCCTGACGCTCACTGCTGCCTCGAAAGTTGACGAAACGAGCTGAACCCTCAAAATGCCCATCTTATATGCTCACAGTGATCACGTTTATTCATATGTAAAGCTTTTCTGATGCACAAATTGAGAATAGACAGATCCATGTATATAAATTCTCAATTATCGATGGCATAATGTTCGTAATTTGGCAAATTGCGAAAAATATTTAAATCTACTTGCATGAAATAGAAACAATTATCACTAAAAAACAACCGAACAGCGAGCGCAATTTAATATTGAAGTCGACGACTGAAATAAGTGATGAGCATGAAATGAGATCATTCTTGAGGAATTCATATCGATTGATTGAAAGTAGATCTTGATGAGTGAAATGGTGCGTAGAAGAGAGAGGAAGACTGAAAGTTTTCGAGAGAAACGACGATACGAAAGGTGAGGCGGCACTTTGCGCATCCACCCTTCTCAGAGCGTTCGTTACGGCCAATGTGAAATATTTTCATCGTCGCAAAAACTCTTCAACGCACAACAGTAATGTCTCTTTGTGCAACATACATACAACGATCAACTCTACTACTAGAAATTTGGTGAATTTTTAAGTAATTGGGAACGAAGAAATTAGAGTCCGGTATTCCTTCTTCCAATTTTTTTAGTAGAAGCGAAAAATCAGCATCAAGAAATTACTTCTATTAGTAGTTAAAAACAGTTGTATTGACCGATTTAAAATGTTTTATGTGAAGATTGAAGATTGCTTCGAGATAACGTTAAAATATTTCTCGATTATTTCAGTATTTCGATTAGCGACTTTGTTCTTAGTGTTTATTTTTGTAATTCTCTTCAAAACAACGTCGTTGCCATCGAAAACTTTCAAATTCTCCGATAATTTCAACGTTCTGAGATTTTTTCTCGACAAAATAGGTACACGAAGTTATTTTCAGCAATAAGAATACAGTCATAAATTAACAAAAACTATCAATAGATGCGGAATTATGCACAACCTTAAATTCGATTTCATATCGTCTGATGTCTTCTACGATGTCGGCAACTATATGTCAATGGATTTTATAAATCTGGTCAGTCTCAATGAAGTCGATTACTTCCAGCATTACTGACAACTTTAAGAAACTGCGAATACAAAGTGATGTTGTTGCAACGCAGGCATATTTGTCTGTGTGTCTGTCCGCGCAGTTACAATTCGGCAATCGCACAGAATAAAGTGGCAAAATTTGATGGATACGTCGCACACCGCGCGTTGTTTCTTATACTTCTTTCACCTCCGTCGATCAATTTCAAAAGGAAATATATAGAACTAAAGATGCTAAAAAAATTTGCGTGAATTTGGTACCGATCAAATCTCAGAAAGAAAGAATCGAAGCTTTATACAAATCATTGAATTATCAAAATGTTATGGCATTATCCGATATACTATTTTATTAGTTCATCACTTAAGAAATTGGATGGTCGGACAAGTGAGTGAAAAGGAAATACGCATATCTTGTAAACTCAATAAAGCATTTATTTACCAGCTATTTTATATTACTTTTGAGCTATTATAATGAAATAAAAGTTAAATTTCTTCGATACAAATGTTGAAGACGGTTATTGATAAAAGCTTTGATATAAGAAAGAAATAATCGCAGCAATGATATAACGGTCATGTTTGAAGAAAACAGGAATAGAATATGAGAAATAACCAATATAAGCAAAAGAGAACAGCAACCCACATTTATATTCCATGGCCTTTTTGAAGTTGGCTCTTTTTAATGACTTTTTTGAATAAGCATAGGCTTATATGAAGTCTTACGTCATGGAAAGATCAATTTTTTCCATCAGCTAGATCACCTGTATAGAGATGATACAGGTGATACAAAATTATACAGGTAATATACTTTTTTGAGTTAATGATTCCTAAACGCCTCTCTCGAAATGAGAAGAAAAAAAAATTCGTGCTTATCGATGGCATATGCAAATATTTGCCAATATCACGCCGTAAGTACGAGAATCCAACATTTCATGCCGATACATCAGGATCACTTATTTCATCGTCACCTTCTTGACTGAATTCTGAGCTGCTAGTAGCCGATGCTTGTGTTGACGAAAGAGGCTCTAGTCTCTGCAATAAAAATATATAATATTTCATTCGAAACTCTGAAAGAATTTTTTTTAACTTAAGCAGGTGTGAGGAGATGGGTTTCCAAAAGGTATGAGGAGATAGGTTTCCACCTTATAGATTATCGCTTCGTTATTTTCTATTTCGATGCTAACTAGATGACCATTATTCGAAGTGAAAGAGGATGAAAGCATTGCTATTTCATACAACAAATCGGAGCTTTATTCTCAAATCCACCTAATTAATACCTCAACGTTGTATCTGGTGAATGTATCGTCGAGTTTCGAAAGTATAGGAGACACGACAAGATAAAAGCATTTTTCAGAAACACCGGACGTCGGTAGTGCAAGCAATACAAGAAAAAGCATCTACAAAAAAAACAATCTTTTACTTCAAGCATAAATACACTAATTTACATTTGAATAAATAACGCGACTAATTTACATATTAAAAAATCCTAAGGGAAGTGATTTGTAGGTATAAAATCATTAAAAACTTTTCTGGAATTGAGAATTTTCAATAATTTACATATCGCGTACTGTTTTAGTGATGCTATTATAATCAATCAGCCTTCCACCCATCTATGAAATTTTCCGTTCCAAAACTTTGCATTCTTATTATCTTCATAATCGCTTAGGAATTCCCCTTGATTTTTTCCTCTATCAAAATAGATTAGAAATCTTACATGCTTCGCTTTGCTGAGGCGACCTGAAGGGTAGCACAATCAACCTATGATGTAAGGAATAGTTTTTTCCAACAATTTAGCTGGTAGATTTTTCACTGCATTCTCAGTTTATTGCAATCCAAAGAACCGAATGGGAGAATATTGCTAACACCGATGCCGCACATGGTGTCCCACAAAATGAAATAAAAATAAGTAGAATGGTCTACAATATACATATATGAAACATACACGAAGTGTTAATTGGCAATAAATAAATCATTCGGTTTGCATTAGATATCGAGTTAAGGATTTATAAAGTGTTTGCTATTTATTGGGATCATAAGGTATATTTGGCTGTGAAGAAGGCTTTAGGTAACTGCCAGAGACCAGAAGCTAGCGTAAGTATCAAATGAGCCTAGTTATGCAGTAATAAAAGGTGCTAGATAGTGCCACAAATTGTCAGAGACGAAAAGCTACCGTTATTGTTGGCTCTGAGCCTAGCTTTGCAGGGACTGAAATGTGCCAAAAGCTGCCAAATTAATGCAACGAATTGAAAGCTTTAAGTGGTTATGATTATACTTTACTAAATTTCAGCTTTTGCTAAAATCAAAACCCATAAATCTCCAAGAGTAATATAAAACACTCCCACAAACTATGAGAATGCTGCCTGATTAAGCTTTTATTAAGGTTTCTATGCTATCGTATATTGACTGCGAGTGTAAACATATTGTATCTTTGCCCGCAATTGCTTTCCCACTCAACTTCATTATGAGTTCTTCATTTTGATTCGTCTCTCATTTAATCTTTTATGACGCTATAGTTCATCTGTTTTCCCACTGCATTCATCCATTCTTCATCGCTCACTGACCGATAACTTCTGAACTTTTTGAGTGATTTCGGCCCAATTTAAGCCAGCGCAATCACTCAGCACCTCTTCTTTCCTCCCTCCACGGGGATGGGTGCGAACTAATGTTCTTGCACACTTGTCCATTATTCACCAATCCAAATAACCTCATGTTCCAAAACCTTGAATCCCATTTCTTAAACACTTTTTTGAACAAGTTTCACCACTGACTTCATCACCGCAATAGTGCTCAATGAAACATCGATAATCAGTTGGCTTTTACTTCCTCAAATACTCCAATATATATGGAATGCATTATCATAAATGATATATCTGCAGTAATATTTGCTAACAAACAACTTCGTCTCGAATATTAAACACGACTATTGAAATATAATAAAAATTAAGGATTAAAAGAATTAAATGATATTATCGGTATTGTTCAATGAGATAATGCGATTTAAAAATGAGGTGTTTTGAATTTATTTTTTAAAGAAATGGGACCTTTAGGAGATAAAATGGCGGAAAGTTAGCGGTCAACCAGCCAGAATAATAATCCTGAAGTGTGAAAAAAGCAAAAACTGTCCAATAAGTGAGCCAATGTTCTCGTTCACCGGGAACACCAGGTCGGCGCTTCTTGCCCAAAGCCTTAAAACATCGACGTTAGAGGTGGAGTTGCTCGCTCGCTATATGAAGCTGGTATCACATATGACACTTTAGTAGAAGTCGAACATTAGGTAATGATGGCTCAGATATGATTCGACCTCTCCCTCCCCCCTCCCCCCTCGGGGACAGTTTCTCATATTCACAGTCGATTGCAGCATCGTTCATCATTGTCACACGCACACACATCACAAGTACCTTATTTAACTATATATAACATAGCCACACATTCAGCCACGATTACGCCCTCCGTCTTATAGAATTTCAATCAAAGAACGCCTTTTAAAGCACCGCCTTGAGCGCATGATCGAAGAGGAAACTTTTTTTTTCAGATCAGTCTCACCCCCCTCTCACCTCTTCTTGAACGAGTAAATGATGTGCCGAAAATGTAACTTTCTCGTCTAAAACGTTGACTTATAGAAGCCGCAAATGAGTAAAATGACATACAGAAAAAATTAACTTAACATTTGTGAGTGATAGTGAATTCAAACACAAAAAATCTCTATACTAATAGGTTTATAATATTCAAATTTTACGCTTCCAAATTTCTTAGGTATAAATTTGGAAGGAAACAAAATTTTACTGAGTACAATTACTCTCATATATTTTTATTTTATAAAGTGAAAGAAAAAAAAACTTTAAAGAAGAATAATTTAAAACGAACTTTCGTTGTCGCATAAGCTGGATAAAAATAGCTAACAAGTGAGCAAATAAATGGATCAAAATTTTGAAGAATTATTAAAGCGATCATCGAAAATATTACACTGTAAAAAATCTGAAATAGTAATATTTTCTTATTGATATTAAAGAATCAACGTTTGTGAAAGTATTTTATTTACATTTATCTGTTATGAGAAACTATCGAATGAAACACCAGGATAATTCATCACGATGAAAGATGAGAAAGGAGAGCGGCTGCCTCAAGAACGAGTTATTATTTCTGATTAATATTTGATGTTATGCTATAGAATAACGCGGCTATATGATAACATACCATGGCAATGCAATACAACATAACTGCCGTAGAGAAGAGCTTATCGAAGAAAATGTGGTGCAACTATGAAGACGCCTTTCATATGATCCTTTTTCATGCGCCATACAATGGCGCAAGTGTCACGTCACGAGAGAAATTTATTGAAAGAGAAAGGCATAAAAATATCTGTTATTAGAAGTCTTTGAAGTTTTTAGCGAGGTTGTTCGAGAGCAATTTTTCTATAACAAAAGCTTTGTTCGGTGCTATACCTTTATACAGATTGCATTGCAATTCTGAGGAAAGATTACCACATACAGTAACTTTGAAGTTGCCTATGATTGTACAGCTACAATATCGAGTTCGAAAAATGTTAGAAAATGCAAATAAGCGAGTAATTCAAAAATAAATAATAAATAATAAATGACTAAATAATAATTATTACAATCGATAAGTCGACCACATGGGATCGATAATGTCTATTAATAATAATTCAAGGTTTACCTGTTCTCTTCTAATATAGCATTTCACCTGTATCCAAGTGAAAGCAGTGTCGATCCATTTCCATTTCGGATGATATAGAGCCTCCATGAAATAAGGATGCCATTCTTTAAATGGATCGAGGATTTCGGCCATTTCAGTTTCAGATATGAATGATTTTGGTTCGGCCAGATCCGGCGAAATCGCTGCCAGATCTGGATCGTCCGGATGCTTGCTTGACATTTTGCTTTCTAAAATTAGGCAATTCTAATCATATTGCGGCTGCGGGACAGCTGGCTTGTAGCGAGTTTCAACCAAGGATGAGATGGGAATAGGGAAGAAACAGCAAAGGGAATGAATCGTAAGGCTGATGGCATTCGCTCTCCGGAAATGCTTCATTTCTTTCCTCAACCTAATAGATCAATTAAATTGGCTAGCTGTCTTAAAATCCAACAGTTTTCTTCCCATTAGCAAGGTTATTAAAGAAGTCAGAATAGTGGCGCAAATGTCCAACGAATTGCCTTAGCAGTTCGCTTATACTGCTAGACGCTTTCGTCTCAAACCTTTCATAACAGTGTAACGTAAAACAAAGCGAATTCCATATAGGATTTCGGTCGGCTAGCGCTTTCTGACATTGAAGACTTGATCAAGGAAAAAGGCATCAGATGTTTTAAATAGAAACATTTAATTACGGCTAAGATAGTTAGAGTTTTTTTCAATTCAAAAAATTATCACTTTTTCTCAGAATTTATCGCTTTAAAAACCTCCGACCAGAACCTCTCACAACTTTTTATGCAGTTTAGGGAGAGGGGGAGAGGGGAGGGTGAACAACCACAGCAATACCGCTAAACAGAACACAGAAATAAACAGCCACTTTAGACGATAGAAGTAAGCGAAAATGATCTTGCGAACCTCTTGCGATCTCATTAATTCTTTCTTAAATTTAATTTATTTCACAAATATGCAAATTTTTAAATTATTCTCATTTGTAATGGAATATATTTCTGCTTAATACGCTAAAATATGCATATTTTGAAAGTTTTATTTGCATTTCTTCTCCATTGCAATACGAATGTTTTCAAATGAACGCTTACACAGTGCAAGTATATGCAAAAAAAGAAAAAAACTTGCCTATGTATACTTAGATATATGTACAAATATCAGTTACACTAAATTATTGATGTTCGCTCTGTCGGCATTTAATAGCGAGCATACAGATTCGATCCGCAATCAGTCAATTACACTTCGAATAAAAAGAATTACCGAATTCTCTTTGATTCTAGTTATTCATCAAAATAACCTTGATTATAATCACTTTATGAATGCAGTTCATTTGCACCTCCTATGCGCTCCTCAGGAGTGTTTGCCAAGGTGAGCAACAGCGATGTTGTGCGTGTGTCTGTATGTATATGCTTTAGGTATTCGGTGAATTCAAGTCCCGAGCCAATTATAATAAAGTGAGATTAATGGATTTTGGCAGGTATTATTTTTGTCTAACACTTGAATTTTTTCCGGTTTGATGTGCTTTTTCCGAGCAAAATTACGCGAGGTTAAAAGCGATATGAAATTTGTCTATGCAGTTTTTGCTGGGCAAAGGGTTAATTGCAGAAGAGAACCCAATACTGATCATTGCTTCTGTAAACAAATAGAGAAGAGCGCCACAAGAACTGGCAGGATACGTTCCACCTTCAGCCGGAGATCTAGCCTGAGCGTTTAGCGCATTTAACGCCACGTACCTTCATGAGATACGACACATTCGCATTTTAGTCAGCTCTCATAAATCACCCACAAAACACAGCTTTCTCTGTGATTCCATCCAGGATGAATGTATACAACAATTTCAGCATATAGCTTCTTCCTTCAAAGGTAATGGATTAGCGCAGGATGTGATAGATGAGATCATTCGTCATACCATATACTCATAAAACATCCTAACTCCGGCTTAATTGAGTCTACAATCGAACATACCACGTCGACACGCATATGCATACGTATACACACATGACGTCATACACAAGCACATACCACCTCATCATAAGATGCCTTTGTGAAATGAATTTATAAAACTATTTGAAAATATTTCAACCTAGTCGTATCATCGCTTTTTCTTGCTTCCTTTTATCCGCTTTTTTTTTAAAGTTTAGTTTTGACTGAGAAAAAACTTGAACCTGTATAATGAACTATTGAGTAAGTGTGGTCGATCTGCTAATATTTCGTGAATGATCTAAAATCAAGAGGATACTTGCAAAGTTACTTTTGCAATTTCAATTCGACGACTCATTAATGTGTTGATCTGTGACCCGCCAGTGATCTATTCAATGAGCTATTGATGTAGTGAGCCAAATATTATTTATGCACTACAAATGATTTGCATCCGATGAGATGACGGTTCGGCCGATTTATTTGGATTGTTACGGTGAATAAAGTGGAAATAACTTGTCTTTTCTATGCTGAAGACGATAACGTTTCCTCTCTGAATTCATTGTTTGCTTTGCACAATAAGAATTGTCATCTTTCATTTCATGTGTATACAAATAGTTGTGACAACAGAAACTCAATGCAACAATTTGCGCCTTCTTCGCAAATTTCCATCCAGATAATTTTCAAGTTTCCCAGAGAAATTTGCATACTTTCCTGAATTTGCAAATTTTTTTCAAAAATTCTTGCAAATTTTCCATAAAATTCCTCTGCGAGAATTTGACAGCTGAAATCAATTTTTCAAAACTTTTCTTCATATTGTTTTCGTTTCTTTATTATTTAAAATAAATTTAATATTGAATTAAATTGCTAAACTATGCTTAAGGTTTATCATGAGAACTGCTGAAAACTAAATATAACGCGTCCTTAGTCGCTTTTTTTTGTTGCACGAATGAGCCATTAAAGTTGTCGTTTGCTATCACATCGATTCCACGTGTTTGCGTTATGCTTTCGTTCATCCCCCTTTGATCACAACAGCTTTCGTCACCATCGAGAGCCCTTTTTTCACTCTTCTGCTTTCTGCATTGCATTCTCGCTTTCGCTTCTCGCTTCTTGCCTCAAATCATGAGAATACTTGAAGATCAGCTAGATTAGTGTAAAGTTATTAATTTTGAAATCTCAACACTTTTCATTCAAACCCTATTGTTCATTGATTATGGCGCCGATATTCTTGCAGATTGCGGTATACACTGAATGGATAGAACTTTAAAACTCAAAATTACACTAAAAACGGGTGAGGACTTGTAAGAGAAAACAAATGGGCAATAACGGCTATTTCAACTTACTGAGTAACTGGGAAGTCAATAAATTCAAAACATGTGCGTGCAATTCCAAAAATTTTGAAGAGATTAAATAAAATTTTTTGAACAGATAATTTTAGCAATTTAAGAATTTCATTATTTTCTTTCGACATTTTCACGCTAATTTTCTTGGTGCTATATATATATATATATATATATATATATATATATATATATATATATATATATATATATATATATATATATATATATATATATATATATATATATATATATATATATATATATATATATATATATATATATATATATATATATATATATATATATATATATATATATATATATATATATATATATATATATATATATATATATATATATATATATATAAAATGACGTGCATTAATTTTAAATACAAAACTGTTTAGACTGACCGTTGTTAGTGGCGCATTTCGACAGGATTCGTAGTAATGTTGCAGTATGATTCATTCCTCAAATAAAAGCGTATTAACGTTCGGCACGAATATATGCGCGACATTCGGCAGTGATAGAGCGACCCTCTGAAATTTGCGATGAACTGCAAATGAGTATTTTGATTGTAAATTGCAAAATTTGCATCTAACTGTCACAATCAATTTGGATATGTTGACATGAGGACATATCTCCGTGAAGTGAGTGTTCGTTGTCAGACAGTTGGTCCTACACTCTCCGACATAAAGCCAACCTTACATTGGCAATCCCTTCATCATCTCGAGTAGACGTGGGAGGATCACTTATAAATTTGCAATCTTCAGCAATTCAGACGCTGTCCAACTATGCAAGAGATTGGAAACGCGCACATTTCTTCAATTAAATAAAAGCTTCAAGTTATCGGTAAGGGCGGTTCTTCTTTGCATCCAAATTAAATGAATTGTAAATTTCCACAAGAACAATGGATCGTAAAAATTCCCGAAGAAAAAGTGGGAGATGATATGCAAATTTAATCGAGGATTCAGATAATATTTGTCACACAGAGTATATATCGACTACAACTTTATGTCTTTCAGTGCGTGAGTTCGATGTTGTCGTGGATTTGGGGTGTATTCCAAGCAGCCGTTTGCTCGATTGTTGAACTCTCTCCAATAGCAATTTTTGCCGGTCGATCGTTCAGTCAACGCTGCAATGAATCCTCGTTGATACGTATGCATCCAATGAATCCTTCAAATGCTGGACCCAACATAGCCTTTCATCGATAGGGTTCTGTTCTCAATTATTAACGTCGATTCCCGCATAGATCGGTTATTGAATTTTGATATTTTTTTAAATGTGCTCCATGAAGAAACTCCAATAGTGAATACTCCCTGGAGTGGCCTATCGATAATGGGCAAATATTTGAAATAGAGTATGAATTTCCATACAAGAATGGAAATCGGAAATAAAAATTCTAGTCACCGGTAGCATATGTCTGTTAGTTTGAGCCCTTTCAACAGTACTTTCGCTTATACTGATCGGCGTTATCATTACTATTACTCTTAACTCGTACTTTTCCCAGTTAAAATAATATGAAGCAATAATACGACACAGTAACACTAATAGTAACTAAAAATTAGCAGTGTTTTTACAGTAGTATAATAACACCGATACAGTATAGTAACATAGTAATATTTTGCAACCTCAGTGATTTAGTATAGTAAAATGCTACAACACGGTAGCATAAATTACGATATTTCGTCCTTCCCTTCTTTTGAATTATAAATCACTCAAGTGAACTCGTTTGCAACAAGAATGAGATGAAATCAACGAAACGCTGGCATGACCTTTGGTTTTCCGAGATTGTTTACTGTATGCAAAAGAGAAGGTCAGGGTTAAAGACTTTGATAAGGCCGTTTATATCCACCGAGGGAAGAGATTTCTTTCGTTGATAGTAACGAGCAATCTCAATTATGAGTGATAGCATCAATCGGCGATATCGATAAAAATGCCTATAAAAAGAGAGCGGATAAATAATTTGTGCAGTCTTCAGTATGGCTTTCATATCCTCATTACTGATATTTCTATTCTGTAAGTGTTCAATTATTATTAAATAGCATTATTATATGCGAAAATTGTTTTTAAAAAATTCTTTCACTAAGAATTTCATAATGAAATAAATTTCATTAATTTCATAATTTCTGCAATAATAGGTTGTTTTTAAAAAATTGTGGTACTTTTTGAAGTTATCAGTAGTTTTAAAAATTAAAATTTCCGCTCTTTCCTGCTCATTCTTTAATAGAGATCAGCGAAAGATAATATGAACTAACAAAGTAATCGAAGCTGAAGCAGAATCTTAACTATATTTGCCATATTCATATGTTTAGCTATCAACTAAGCGAACGACCAAATGATGCAAGCATCACATAGTTTATTAGCATATAAAATAGATCAGTGAAATTTATAAATAAGTTTCAATTTCAATTCATCCTCATCGATTGGACTTTACAAAATATCTCACTTATAAATGTCGGCAAGACAGTCTTTGAAAGTTTTTGAAATGGAACAAACTTACTTCCGGTTATATTACACCTAACTACTTCTTCCAAAAAATTGCTGATTTCTAAACTGTTTTATTTGAAACATTCCATTCGAAAATAGTTATGAACTGTCCACCTTCAGATGTGACGAAAAAAATAAACGCGTCATTCGACTGTCCGCCACAGCAAAGATTTGGTATGGGACCGCCGTCGAGTTGTGCACCACCTTCCGATCCGAACAATTTGCCACCATCCGAACTTGAAACTTGGTTTACCAAAGACGTGTTCGAGGTTAACGAAATAACGAATTGTGCATGCACCGGTTTTGTGCAAATAATATGATTTAAACTTACCCTTACATTCGATCATCACTGAAAATAAAGCATTCATGAATCCGGTCGGTCGTTCCTGAAAGAAACTGCAAAATGTGTGCGTTATTGCAACCGTTTCTATTGCATTTGAAGATGGCGAAAGTGTCACATGGAACTTTAATAAACGGACGTGTCACACCGTTTCTTACAGCAATTCAAAATTTGCTTAGCCAGATAGGCACGAATAACTTATGTGGAAAGTAGAATATGCTTCAATAATCATTTCAATTCTCATTTAGAGAAGCACAAAGGGAAATTCTCGTCACCTCCTTTTCTCTCAACCGAGAACGAGCTTTCCAACCTAGAAGGCGCAAAATGAACATCGGGAAGGAGAGAAATTTTGCAGGGGGAAGATAAATAAAAAAATTATAAGGTAAAATTCTAAAATTATTTCGATCATTAAAAATCTCGAAGTTTGTGGATAATAAATATGCATGCATGGAACCATATTTATGAAAGAATTGAAGCGAATAAATTTTTATTTCTTTCAGGATCTTTTCCCATATGCAAATATTGGTTGGGGTCCAAACAAGTGCTGGCCATATTCTATGAAGCATTCGTCATTGCGGCACGTTATTTCCCAGGATTTGGCACCTCATCACCGAATACTGTGTATACGAAGGAGCAGAATACGCGACGTGATTTAGCGGCCTTCTTCGCACAAGCACTTCAGGAAACCGGAGCTAATGATGCATCGCTCTACGGGTGCATTACAAACGTCTTTAAGGAATCCAACTGCTTAAAATTTTTGCTTTTCAAATTTGAACGGCTCTTTCAAAATTGCAATTTTCAATGGTTCCACGGACTCCACAATTTCCACTGAAGACCACAATGAAGGAATGCTTTGCACCGACATCCTCGGAAGAGAAAATTCCTCAGAAATGTATCGCGAAATGAAAGATTTGCATTCAGAGGGAAAATAAAGCGGAAAGCAAAAGAATGTTATTCTCTCTCTATGGAACCACCTCCAGTACTCGGTTCGCCAATGTTTTCTTCCTCCCCCACCCCCCTCCCCCTCCCCCCTCCCCCATCGCCAATCTGTGATCAATTTAAAATTAGATGAATTCTTCACGATTTACACGAGGCTCCATTTGATTTGAAACAACAGACTGTTCTTGCTTCATGTTGACGATTTCGCAGTATCAATTGCAAATGGCGGTATTTTCATGAATTTGATTCATAATAGTACAATTTAAGATCAGAAAAGTAACGACGCCGCCATCAGAGTAGCACTATAACATAAATCGATTCTATCCGAAGTCGAAAAAATAATGCAAAATATTTTTTCATGGAATTATTCGAGGAAAAGGTGGAAATTAAAATCCGAGAGAATACAATTTTTACCAAAATCGGCGAGAAAAATCCCGGATGGAAAATCATCTTCCTTTTAAATAGTCATTATTTTGGCTATTCCCATTCGTGAAATTTCGATTCGATTCTTCAGCATTTTTCAATGAAAAACATTTGCAATTTGAAAGTAGCGAAAAACGTTAACGATTTTTTTTTCGTTGCAGAGGTGGCAGAACTGTTCAAGAAGCAAACGACTGTTACTATAGGGGTGGATTCTATAATTGGTTTGAAGGTGGTCCAGTTTCAAGTTTCCTCAACCCAAACTCTCCTGGCTATCAACCAAACGATGGAAAGGAGTGTAATGTGGCCGGAATGTAAGTTATTCTAATTTTGTCGAATATATTCAAATAAGCGCATATTTGCTCTAGAATATGAGGAAAGTATATTAACAAATATATGCAAAAAAGTTCGGTATCGAAGAAAATATTTTGGAGGATCATTTCATAAAATATTTTTACAACCGAAATGTTTTTTATTTTATTAAAGAAACTTTTATGTAACAGTTGCCTGTACTGTAGTATGAAAGATATTGGTGAAACTATGAAAGCGATGCGCCTTTGAATGTGAAGAAAAACAAGAAAGATTAATGCCATGGCCTATGAAAGATTTATTTTTTGACACAAAGCTTCCGGCAGATTGCGAAGAAGCCTAGAAGTGAAGCGTGACCTTCATATGTCTTATCTATGGTATGGTTACAGCATCTCTAACTATGATAGTTACCTGCAGCTTAATGAAGGTGGATTGTTTATGCGTCTACTTGGTGTTAACCATTGTATCGTTAAAAATATCTCGAAATAGTTTGCGAATATTGCAGGAATGTAAACAATAAGCACCAAATAAACAAATAAATAAATGCTCTTCTCAACCAACTATGTAATTTGCAATAATTCACTCAAAATATGTTCCACTCATATTTCGACAGCCTAAATTTTCTACTCTGGAAGGGGTGCTGAATGTTATCTAAGCGGTTAGGTTGTAATATGGAAGCATGGATCGGATCATTAATGACAGCCATCTCTCCTCACTCGGAACGTCCACTATCGGCGAACTCAACACTGAAACAGCGTACACAGGCATAAACTGATGATTTCTGAAGATATTATGACGCGATTACAGCAATGATATCATGCACAAGGTAAAACCTGTATAACTTGACGGCTAGGAAAAGGCTCACTGCTGTGAGCATGGACATAAGTTAGTCGATCGACTAATTAGAAAAGTGAATATGGGGCAACAATCGGCTCTTACTGGATGACTCGCATCACCTGAAAATTGAAAAGTGATGCGATAACACCAATAAACAGGTGACTGATCGCTTCTCGAAAGATAAATCGCCTAAGTGTAAGCCGATTTGCACTAAGTTACCATCAGTTATTTTTCCTTGTCATCGAACTATCACTGATTCCCTATGTTAACAGTTTTATCAATTTTTAAACCTTACCTTCGCACTTTCAGATATTGTTCATCATCTCCAGAGATCAGCTACTGGTATCCATGCAAAGGTAGTACTAAGCCAATTAATGGCTATTATACTGGTTGCTATTTTGGTAGAGGAGCACTTCAGGTTTGTCACGTGGAACACCTCTTAAATCATATCATAGTATTATTTCGACGGCCCTTTGTGAGCGTGGTTTATTATGCGATCCACTGAATCACTTGAGGAGAGAAAGAAGGAGATAACGAAAGAAAGAAGTACACAAATACGCAGAGCTAGAAACACGCATACATACGCGTAAATATATATAGATACACTCGTGCACATGCAAATGCACACATCTGTGCAAAGAAACAAACAAACACATAAATAAACACAAGCACAATATATATATATATATATATATATATATATATATATATATATATATATATATATATATATATATATATATATATATATATATATATATATATATATATATATATATATATATATATATATATATATATATATATATATGACACGTACTATAGGATGGCTTCTTATATGAACTTTCAAGTCCATTTATTAACTACGCAAACAGTTGGAGATGTTGAACCTCGCAAAATGTGCATGCACTTTGTAAGTAGATAGGTTGTGTTTCACACCGCTCGGATAGCTGAACTAGTGAGGAAGTGTGCGAGACACTTTGAGAGGATATGGGTTTCTAAATGACTTTCTCCCTCTCCCCCTGCACCCTCCTCCTCACCCAATCCAAAGAAGAAGCTTGCAAAATGACCTCTCTATATTTTGGCTGGTTCTATCGTTTGCAAAAATCTTTCGCAAATTTTTTTTGCAATTAGATTGGTACAGAATGAAAAACCGGCCACCGGCCACTGTAAAGTCCATCTGAATATTATCCACCTTGGAATGCCTATAACCCCGTTAGATATTGACGGATCAACAAGAAATTCGGTATAGATGGTCATCGGCGACATCAAATCAAATCTTACAGCTCCCTTCAAATTTGATAGTTCAACATGCAAGAAAGTATACGGACGCATTCGTGCTTCTCAATTGTTTCTTAGTTGAAGCTACGAAACAGACAAACAGACAGGCAGACATGTGGACGTGCATTGTGGCATACACACGGTGCTGACATAAAATGTTATGCAAATTCAAGTCTGGTGATAATGTAAAAATAAGTCATTTATAATATGAAAATAATATTCCATTTGTGTGACCATTTACTGCCAACTTTTGGAAATACTTCATGCCGATGTGTAGAATTTAAAAAAGTCATTTATTGTGGTATCTCTTTCGGCACTCTTATTCACTTGCTGGATCTAAATCTGTTAGAGATGACGAATCCTTTCGATATTTGCATATTGTCGTTAGAAAATTGTTGAAATAGAACCGCTTCACTAATGATTTAAAAAATTGCAGTGTAAATGCCAAACAAAATAAACGATTGATCGAAGGATGCATATTGATAAATATAAATGTTAGTTCATTCTTCGTTTACTTTGCAGATTTCATACAACTACAATTACGGTCAATTTCAAAATTGGTTACACAGTAGAGGTATCAATGTCAATCTTCTAGCGGAACCTAATTTAGTTTTAACGAAAATGGATCCCCCAATTGCGGTGCTTGCTTCATTATGGTTCTATATGACTCCACAACCACCAAAACCAGCTATGCACGATATTATAATCGGTGAGTCAGATATCAGTTGAATTTACGCTTTGCGTTAATACAAAATAAAAAGAAGCCTAATTATGTGCAATCAACGTTTTATGTATGCATCGGTCAAATCAAAAACGTATCTCCGACTGGCACCTGTGACCAATCAGACTGGTTCAAGCACTCCGCTTTTAATCAATCATTTCTGATCCTAGATCAACCAAACGGTAAATCCTACAAATGGAACTTTTCGCTATCCATCCTTTGCTGGGTGGATTAACTGGAATAAATTGGACAAGCTGGATATGAATCAGCCGAAATGTTTACAAGATGGAATTTTGCAGGTCTTCCATCCGTCGGTGCATGCAGCCGAGATGAATTTGATCAAGATGTTCGCCATTATGTGATAATCTGAGTGCACCTTAGAAGCATTCTATTACCACAAAGCTACACAACTTGCACCAAATTCTTTCTCGCCTTTTACTTCTTACTCTTGAACATGACTCACTAGTAACTAACACTGGACACTTACTCTACCCAAAAATGCTATATTTAAAACAATATGATGAATATGCAGAAATACGCTTGAAATTAGTCATCAAAAACGTGATTCTGCAGGGTTGTGGAATCCTGGACCAGTGAACAAGGCGGCCGGTTATACGGGACCGATCTTTGGACCAACAAGTCTGATCATCAACAACGAATGTGGTGGAGAAGATGCCAGTAACCCAGGTGGACCAGGAGAGAGTCGTCGAATCAAAGCGTTTAAATGGTTTTGTAACTATTTCGGAGTCCCCTATGGAGAACAGCGATTACTTTCATGCAAAGGTGATTGCTGCAACGCATTATTCACATCTCATACTGTAGTGATCGGGATCATGTGCAAGTGTTAAGCATAGTGACAACGCTGACAGTATAAGTTGGTGGGATTTAAGTTCAGCTTTCGCTAAACGAGCACCTTTTGAGGAGCAATTTGCTTGATAGAAGTGAATAAATTTAATAAATTTAACCTTCACGGTGATTTGAATAATGGAAATTAATGCCGAAGTTTGCTAGCAATAGTGCGGTCATAGTCCAGCTCCAAAAGTGGATGAAAATGAAACGTTGCTGCGTGAGTCGCAAATTTTTTAAATCCGCTCAACTTTTCCCCCTATCGGATTTTCGAGGCAAAATTTTCTAGCTTTAGTTCGTGCACAACGTGATTACTCTAAACTAGAAACTCACCCGCTGAAGCGATCTAGCAGGAAATACGTTGCTCATAGAAGGTAAACGAACTCAATATAAACGTGAATGTATGAGAGATGAAATAAACTTTATGAGTAGAAATAAGAAAAATATGCAGCACTCTAATCGAATTCAGATATGCCGCAAAAGTTTGATATGATGCGCTATAATCTCAGTTACCAACCGGATTGGTCATCGACATGGAAATCGGAGCCGTGCCAATGTGCTCCAGCGACATACGCAGGTCTGTTGAATTCGCTTTAGGGCAGCACTCACTCGAAATGACTTTTGAATAAAAGCTGAAATGATAACTCTGCACAGAAAGTATTTCATAAAAAATATGAAATGACGTCAAAAATGTATAAGAAACAAATTATTTATTTATGCACGAACATAAGTAAATTTTTCTTGTGAGAAGGCAATAAAACGATCAAGTTCTTTGATGGGTTTTCAGTGCTACAATCAATCGAGTTTATATGAGCCATCGACTGTGTCGATAGTAATTCATTTCGTATCAGAGAGACGAATAACTAGAACAGCGGTAATCAGGAAGAACCATTAAAACATTAACAGCTCTCCGTAGTGAAAGTTACCTCGATTTTTATCCCTTTCCTCCAAATTTGCATTTGCATAACGCATTAAGGTATCACGTGTTCTGCTTTATTAATTTATTTGTTCCTATTTGTTTATGCATACATACATACAATCATATATACAACGTGAATTTCTTACACATGTACAAATATTCCACATATAAATTGGTAAATTATATACTCTAATCTATTCGTGATACAAATAAAGAGGTAATATTCATAGATAAATAAATATTCGGTGCACTATATATATATATATATATATATATATATATATATATATATATATATATATATATATATATATATATATATATATATATATATATATATATATATATATATATATATATATATATATATATATATATATATATATATATATGAAAATTTTTCAAACGGCTTAAAAACTTCAGGTATCGTACCGTACTTCGATCCAGATTATTATCCAGAAGAATTCGTTGCGTTGAATGAAGAGAATCGTAAACGTTGTGTGATTAGCGTCTATGAGAATCCAAGTATGTACGGTATGGTTCCCGCGTTAAATCCATGTCTTGAATACGACACGATGGAGGGAAGTGGTACCAACTAAAGCGATTCAGCACTACTGTTGTATTGACACATGATTTCCATTTTAAATGATTGTCAGCTTCTAAATGCACTTACAGATTTAACAGCTGTAAAACTCACATATATGAGTACGAGCTCGAACTCGGATGTTTTAATTTGTGTTTCGCTGCTCGTATTCTTCACCTGTCATTTCCACTTTGTAACTCAAATTACCTCAATTCCATGGACCAATCAATAATTCTGCATGGACTGATAAGTTTCGATTAGCATGATTCGCCGTGTTGTTTGAATGCTGAATTATATAACTAACCACCGGAAATGGTAAACGTTGTTTTTTTAAAGTCTGTGCTCACTTATATATGTTTAGTTATTAATAATGCTTTGAGTAAAATCTTTGCAACTTTGTTAGGAAGAACAAGTAACTAATATTTCGGGAATTTACTAAATAATTAGCCAATTTATCGCATCGTTTCCTGAGATTATAACCATTGCCGTTCTCTTTGATGGAAATGAGACTCTAATTCAGCCTGAGAATGATCAGACGATCCGAACAAATCGATTTGGTTCAGCTCATTAAGAATCACTAATTTCGCATTATTGTTATCACTTTTAACCGATTTTGCATTAACAGAAGCACTTGGCTAATTAAAATAATTGATCCGTTCTAATAGCTTAATGCAAAGTATTGGAATACTATTCAATACTTATATAAAATTGCATGTTGAAATATTATTTACTATTTCTATAAAATCGAAACAATGAAATATCAATGCAATTACAATTATATGAAATTGAATAAGTTATGGTACTTTATTCTACATTGAATGTTAATTTTCCGGCTATCTCTATGTATAAGCGCCAATTTTCTTTGTTTTCCAATCCGGAATTCTCCTCATCCTGTTTTTTTCACCCTTTTTGTTTAGTGTTCGATGCTTCAAGTTCAATTTTTACATCCATTCCTTTATTTGTGCTATAAAAATTTCAATCAGTTGTTTATCGCTTTGTTCCAATATGCTTAAATTGACATGTGCGCTGAGCAATTTGAGAGCATCGCCTAAACCAATGGGGAAACACGCTAACGGAATTGGCGCAATTTGTGTTTTTTAGGCTGAACTTGGAACTTGGAGCACTCATGAGGTGCTAAGAAATAATTAAATGTGCGTAGAAATGCATCATTACTTGCAATAATCCGACAAATCTTTCAAAAAAAATCGTTCTATGCGCATTGCAAAGTTGCTTTTCAAAAGCATATTATGCCAACGTCGCATCTGCATATATCTGTTTGTTCGGTGGTTTTAGCTCGAGAACCTTTGAGGTTACAACTACAAAAAGTAGTGTCTATGATGTGTACGATGGTATTACCTCTCATATCCAAATTTCACGCGGATTTCCCGCCCTGGGAGGAATTTATACGCACTTCAAGGTGACAAAGATATGCGTCATTTTCCACTGATCGCGTGTTCGTTTTATCCGAGTCGAATACAAAAGACGAATGTTTTGCAGAAGATCGGCTTGTCGATAATTTATGAAAGTGGTTGGCCACTTGAGCAAAACGCAAAAAGCGCATATCGCGCCAGCTCCTTTAACAAGATCGGCTCAAAATGAAAATCCGCTCGTCTATACACCTTTACGTGCCTATAAATCTTTCGGTCTTTCTTTCTATATAAGCATTTTGCAAAACAGTGCCGCTTGTGTGAACATATGTATTTGCAAGCACCCAATTTTCGTCGCATCAGAGCAAATAGGTGGAGCAAGAGAAACCGGATTCAGCTCAAGAAGTTAGGTTGCCTGAAGAAGCGAAGAGGGTATAGCGTACAACGCCTCTTACTTCAATCACAGGAAGTTGCAGTTCTTCATTAACCATGAAATCATCTCACAGTCACGTGTGACGTTTCGACGATATTTTTCGTACGTCATCACTTGAATGGCTTTAACAATTTCTTCCACCTCTGAATTAGAAGACCCCGATCGGGATATGATGCCGAGTCTCGCGTCCCTCCCTCTTCCCCCCCCCCCCCCTTCCACGTCCCAATGACATGTCTCAGCTTGCATACCACCCCACTCTCCAATGTCGTCAAGCAATAACCAAGCAATCCCAACGGATTCCATTTCATTGATGAATGAACCTAACTGTTTCCCCTTTCCGTCCCATCAATGTTTGATAGCAGGAATAACTCTATTTTGTAGGCTCGTTTTTAATCAATGTTGTGTCTGCTGTTTAATAAGCCCTTTCCAAGTCATGTTCTTTCAGCTGGTCACGTTTTAATTGTAAAGTATGAGGTCACTCTACCATTTTCTCCTAAGAATGTCTCGTTTCTATTTTTTATTCACCTTCCCTCATTCTTCTCTTTTCCTAAACGTGTATTTAAATTAGACTATCTTTACCGCAGCTAAAAAGATCAGACTCTTTGTCTAAAATCCATGAAAAGCCAAGAATCACTAATACTTCCTTCATAGCGTAAACAATGCATCAACAAGAAGAAACATTTTCATTACTCAACCGCCGCGTATATCAATAAATAATTTGATAATGTATAAGGAAAGATAGAGAATACTATACAAGAAGTCGTTCGAAATCGACGCATTATTCATACAACGGTTCACGTTTCTGAGATCGGAGACAAGGACTGACAATATATTTATCTTCGAAGATGAGTCGAGCACAAACATGACATCCACAGAAAAACATAGCAACGGGGATGTATGATTGATGGCGACTAAAACCACGTTGAATAAACAACAACATGGTGTACAATGTCGCTACTTGCCTGAAGAATGTCGCAGCATCTTAGTGCAAAGTTATGCTTCAGCAAATACGCTGCAAAAATCATACGCCCGCTTAATAAACGTCTAGAACTTTTGCACATCAAGTGGAATGGTTGAGGTCGAGTGCGAACAAGATTGGAGGAGACAGGACAAGATGGTGGATCGGAGGAGGACAGGAAAGACGGTGGGGATGGGATGAGAGGGGGGACGGTGGAACTAGAGAGATCCCTAAGGGTCAAAGCAATTACTATGCAAACACCAACAAAACAGGTGGTCTTAGGTATTCATGTGGTAGCTATCTAATGTAGATCATGAATGAAAACATTAGCAGAAACACTTCACTCATGATCTATTCTAATTCTCTTGTAAATTCTGTCAATGCTTCCAATCCCCCCCCCTCCTCAAAAAAAAAGAAAAAAAATCAAAATTCACTCGTAAATTAGATAGAAAATCTTTTCAAATTGTGCATCCCCCCACCATATAAAAATTCATAAGCCATAATAAACCATAGAAAATGCATATCGCATCCACAGTACAATCAAGTGATCGACGACCTTTCAGATAAAACATTGCCAATACTCGAAATTGAACACTTCAAAGAAATCGAAACCAAAAGAACAACTATTTGTATTTTGTACATTGATCGCATAAGTCAATTTTACATACAACGTATATGTACTTGACTTATGGTCATCTATCTACGACAATATTAGAAAAGAAATACAAAAAGAGCGATAAACTCTGCGAGAAAACGGTCATATAGAATATCGTTTCGAACTTTGCGCCACACGTAAACTATAAGGCAATCTCGGGACAAAAAAATTCTCGAGCTTGAGAAAATGACATTTTTCTTTTATCGGCATGATGGCATCACTCATCTCTCAATTGCAATCTTCATTTCCTTTCAATGCTGAGTATAATCCTCCCACCTCCTCCATACTCAACAATAGCCACAACACCTCAAATTAATGATCTCAGAGCTCCATGTTCTTAATGAACGTTAGTAGTCGTATCATGATAATGCCCCAATATTTATTTCGAGGATAAATCCTTCAATGGGATATCACCAACATGTATGGAGATACATGGCGCGAGCACTAAGGCGATTCAATGGTGACTAACGAATGCAACATGACCGAAAATAAATTCGTGGATGATAATTGCGGACAGAGATGCGGATATAGAAAGCACCGGTGTTCCGATACACAAACAGACAACAAACGTAAGCTGCTGCTTGCGTCTGAAACGACAACTGCACGATGAAACGTCGATTATTTTGAGCTGAACATAACCCAAGACCTCTTAGCGGTACAATCAATTCACCACCATTCCATTCTCCATTCCCCCCCCCCCTCTCCCCCAGCTCCCCAAATCTTCACAGCTTTGTTATGACCAATATATTACCTAACTCCCCCCACCCCTCCACTCGTCAACCTCAGAATATATCACCAGAAATCTTCAATTCAGACTCCATTAATCTAGAAGTCATCACTATCCAATGAACACTTTATAAATTTACAAACGCAAGACGGCTTTTCTCGGAGCAAAATCGAGAATTAAAACAAATAAAAATAATTAAATATATCAATGAGAAAGCGTGAGCATATACCTCAATATGTATATCAGAGCAAATCCACGCAACTATATACATTCATAAAATTGCGCATACAAATGAAAGAAAAATGGAGAAGCTCATTTCAAGAAAGAAACCATAGAATATGTGCTAAGCAAAGAGTAAAACCGATGCCATCTTCTTATACGAACGGCAGCAACAAGCGAAAGAGAACAGAGAGATATCAAATAACAAGTACATTTACAGTACGAGAGGATGGTGTACCCGTATTTGGGTAAGGCTCATTCAGTACAAATAGTCGTCGTGAGACAGAAATTTTTAGACATTCAGGAAAGAGACAAACAGTTCGGTGATTTATTCGATGGAGAAATGGGGAGAGAGGGGGAACGGCGAGGGGGAGGGGGAAGAATATCGACGGAAAAAACAATGGAGAGCAAAATATATTACGTTAAGCAAACCAACAACCATTGCTACTGCTAGAGAGATTACTACGATGAAAGTCGGCCGCAATAACTCACCTACGTGTGAAAATTGTCTCTATATGTGCTCAAATGATAACTCCGTTGATAATCAAAGATAAATATATCCCGTAGATAAGGCAGAATAAGCATGAATATCAGTCAAAGTTGTAACTCAATAAATTAATAATTTATAGAAATTAATTCATTATTTAGTAAACTTAATTTCTGCGAAACTTCGGGCACTTCTTTGCGAAAGGCATGCACCGTCGAATTTTAAGTGACAGTGAAAACTCGATGGCAACTAAAATAGGTTTCAAAGTTACGATACTGTCATATTGCTAGTAATCTTTGTTTAAATTAGACCAGCACCACTTAGAATGTGTTAGATATCATAAAACCCCTTCCCCCGATTATGACACCCACTTTGTATATGCAAAAAAGAAGGATAAACTGTACATTCGAAAAAATTATTTACAAAACAATTTACAACACATCTCGCGATTCATTCAAGAAAGCTTAATCTCTTTAATTCATCTCGCATAAATGTCCACATAATGAAGTACGCACACCTTTCCACAAAAGGAAATCAAATTCTTTAATTTCTTCCACTCTAATATATACATCCGCTATCATCTTCGTTAAGCCACCTCGAAGAATATCCATACAACTACTATCTAATTAAAGAAAAAACAATAACGGAAGACCCATTTCAAAAGCAAACAGCAAAATATTTACAATCAATAGACAATGATAATTACACAGCGAAAAGCGGTAACGATGGCTCAAAAGAAACGAGACGTGCCATCCACCTCACAAATGTACAAATACAAGTTGCTAGCTTCCCATAGCAGCTATTATGAGACTTTTATGATTTCATAAGCATGAAAACAAATCCGGCCTCCCCCTCCTCCCTTAATCGACCAAATTCAAACCGTTTCGTCTCAGCGTTTTTTCGCGCTTAAGCAGCACTTCTAAGTATCATCGCAAAGAGTCGTTTCAACATGGTCTCCTCCTCTCCCACCGATTTGCTGCCTCCTTTCGAGTGAATCGTTTTCACATCTGCACCGTTCAACCGTTTCTCACATGACTGCGTATTGTTATCGCCGAGTGGCAATGGCGAATAGAATGAGACAACACGATGCACAGGCGGTGAAGAAGGCGCAACACGACGGCGTCTATCTTTCGGATCAAAGTACGTAAACACCAGATATCTAAAACATGAACCTCCAAATGCGTTTCATCCTTCAATTTCACAATCGCCTTGTAACAAAGAAAAAATTGCAAATATTTCGCTAATTAAAAAGCTACTGCGTTACATCCAAACGATTGCTAACACCAATACTACAACCGCCTCAAATGTCATAGCCCATTTCAGTCGTATCCAATTTTAAACCGATATACGATAAAAGTGAGAGATGATTCCAGTGCACCACAGTTGTTGCAGTTTCCTTGAAGATCGGGTTCAAGAAGCATTGCTGTCCCCCCCCCCTTTTTCTCCAAAAAATTCATGAAAACAGAAACGTCCATTATCAAAAGAATGGCCAGATGACTAGACAAGAAGTAGGTCACCAGGGATAAAATGCTTTAAGTATTTTTAGACTGCCACCTTTTTAACACAGTCAAGTTGCAAGCATGCAACGGCGGACTGATATTTAGCCTAATCCGTAACCGGACCCATGCACAAACCATCAGTCCTAGGTTCGACCCTTCACTGTCTCATAAGGGGTTTTTTTCATCAGCATAAGTTTCCACAAAGCAAGATGGAAGCACTGGGATGTTATACAAAAAATAGTTCGGTTAAACGAAAATGACTATGTACTCCAGAAAAAAACTGCCGAGAAAGTCCCATTTCCTTACACCGAAAAGAAAGAGAAAAAGGATCAAACTGACCCATCCTCGTATTTGTATTTGATGCGTACGTCAGATCTGCGATGAACGAACATCAACTGCTTTGCGTTCAACATCGAGCTATTCTCTTCCATATCTTTGCGCACCTCAAATTTATAGCATCATATCAATAACACTCATTATAAGCGTTCGGCATTATTCAGCCTATTTCTTGCATATTTTATCACATCTCAGGTAACATCAAATGGCAAGCTTGTGAAAGTATATTTCAATGATAGGCGCGATTCCCTAGAAACCATCATTTTTGTTCATCCGAATTTGTCTAAGTCTAAAATGATAGAGAACCAACTCCATCGATGAGTAAATGGTCGAGTCGAGTTTTAGGATTATTGAATTAACATTTCCCCCAAAAAGACCGCCTTATCTAATAAAATAATAATAGAAATGCACTACTACTTCAACGGAACATAAGGTTACAGAGACCTGGACATTGAAAAATAAAAACTGTCCCATATAGACAAAAAATCAGTCACATCTTCCTGAAAGCAATCTGTCCTCTAAACCCTCTCTTTGCTTTCTTCGTGTCCTGGTGAATTATCCGAATGAAGCAAAATATGAGTCAAGCATATCTTGCAACACAAGCAAACAAACCTCGTTATTATTGTTTGCATCGCCGAAGCACATAGCCGCACGAACGAAGTCCGATGGACGAACACTTAGAGCGTCGACCAAAATCGATTGGAACGGAATCACTTCACGATGATTTTGCCATTTCTAAAATATATCACTCTATTTCAGCTCCATTCAAGTAAAATCAAATCCAAACGAAATCTTTTTGGATAATAAAGAGAAATCCACTTTTTTCCAAAGTGAATCGTGTAGCATTCTATGAGACTACAGCAAAATAAGCAAAAACTTATTGCAGTTTTATGCATGCATACGCTTCGCTATAGGCTATCGTCATCGTGTTATACTCTAAAGATCTATAATTGATACCAAACATCTTATAAACGTCACTGTACTACGTATCTTTTATTATTTCGTGGAAGAATCCCCGCAAAACAAGAAAAAAAAATTGCAAAGTGCGACCTCAGCTGTTCTCTGAGCTTGACAGCTAAATAAATCCGCAAGCATGCAAATCTCTGCAACTCATGTATGCATCTATCGATAACATATTTTTGGAACGGCGAAAAAAAAAGCGTTTTAAAGAGCGAGAATCGCGATCAACAGTGTAAATTGTGCAAACGACACAAAAAAAAAGAACTTACACGCTAGAGGCGTGGCCCGTTAAGGCGACTTTTGTAAACGCGCAAGGTAAATTATCAAATAAACCACCAATGAGTATTTAAAAAAAATCAGCCCCACCTTGATGAAACTGCACATCGCATGTGCGTTAATGTGCGTCTTGCCCGAAAATCGAATGCGAAATCTGCGTCTCTCGGAACGATTCACATCCAGAAATGCATCCAGAATACCTTCATTAGCAATAACGCACGCCTTCTGTTGCTGAAATACATCACATTTAATTATATACGAAATATCGATCAAAAATATTCCACATACGACCGGAAATGAAATAGAAATCATTCTTTCCATATTACTTCTTTCTATAGCAAAACTTTCAAATTCAAACGAACTGTAGTAAAACCAGACTCCATAATTACAGCAATTAAAATCCAAATTTGTTCACCATATCACGTCTGAAACACTGAAGTAAGAAAAGATAAGGGACAACAACGCAGTTGTTAATTCGCTCATGGTCGAATATCTGAGATATACTTCAGAAGTTTTATGCAAACCTAGCTCTAGGCTAAGCAAAGTAAAGACGAATCTGTTAATGTAAGTGAAGTTGGATCGCCTCTTTCGCACGATGCACTAAATTCTGAAGGGCTAACCAACACTGCAAAAAGCCTAGCTCCTCCTCGGTTGACCTTAAAGTAAAGTTGGAGATAGTTGCAACCCTCTGAAAGCATCTCTACTTCTTCTCCCCTTGCTCACCCTTCCTGCTCAGCCATGTGAAAACATAAGGTCGCATCTTAATGCATAAAATAATACGTTCGCTAGAAAAATAAATGAAGAATTTTGCTGCAGGAAGTAGCTCGCACAATACGCACTTTTGAAATTCTCCCCAAATCGGCAAACAGTTCCATAAACTGCCAACAAATAACAAAATATGTGATATAACGCACTGAGATATTTTAACGCCTCCAACCGCTCGAATAAATCAACCAGAAAACGATGCTTTTTTAGAATTAAGTCGATACATAAAGCAATATATACAAATTCAAGACACCTAGAAATCTTCTCACCTCATTTCGCAGCCCATCAATACTTCTACCCAACTGCATCACTAACTGGCTCTCACAGCCAACGAGGAACGATCTGAAGAAACTCACCGGCTGAATAATGGTCAATTCATCGATGCCCTCTACATTAAGCACTCGGTGCAATTCAATTTCTTGATCGCCTTGAATGCAATCCAATGTGAGTTTACGCAGATTTGGTAGCCTGAAACAATTAGAAGACAGCTTAAACAATCACTCCTACTTGCTCAGCTTACCGCGTTCAGCATTCCTCATCATTACCAATCAAACAACTGTTACAGTTAAATCGATGAAGTTTTGCTAAGCTTACTATAACCGGTATTGATGAAATCGCATACCTGATGAATGTCACTACTGGTCGATGAATACCCAAAAATGGCTCGCAACATAAACCTCTAATAAAGGTTTAAAAAATGGGATAAATTAGTGTAGAGAGTGCAAAATAACTTCACCCCAAAAATAAATTGCTATTCCAACTTGAGCCATCCAAAGGACATAAATGCAATTCCTCAACCATACTCATTATTTCTTCTCATAAACATGACATTTAACCAAAACAATAGCTGAATCACTGACTGTTTAAGAAACCAGAATAGAAGCAATGTTGGTCTCTTCTGGTAGAACGAGTGGTCGTTGAACACAACATGCAATGGCTGCACATTGCGTAACTGTGCTGCCAATCTCTCGAAACGCCCTGCTGATAATTCGGTCAACTCCATACGCATCTCCTGCAAGCGATTCCATTTATTTCGGCAAATAAACTTACATATCAAACTCTAATAAATAAGACGCTACATCGTTTTCTTAATTTTATTTTTTTAATAGCTTTTTTATCGATAATTTAATATCGGCCTCTTATTAGCAACTTGAAATATTAAACGACGGCATAATAAAAGAGCCTCATTTTCCGTCACTAAGACAAATCTCTGACTTCCCTCTGTAAAATTGTAAAATATAGAAATCATGCTAACAAACAAGGCAAAACGCTCAACAACGACAATCGCCTTAAATGCACCACAAAATTGATGGAGGAAATAACCTTGCAAACTTCCTTTAATAAAAAGCACATTCGATCTAAGAGTAATTCCTTCAGTTTTAATTTATGGTTCTCTGTTCACTCGCTCTTTATACAGATATCATCACAAACAGAAAAACTCGGCCACCCAAAGTGATCTACGAATAATCACAACACAAAAAAATTCAATCACGGAAAAATATATAAGAAATGAAAAAAATTGCCAAAAAAAACCTCAGTAAGCTCGACAGGTCCACAAATTGACTCGGTGCTGGCCTGCTGGCTGGATGGCAGCAGATTGTAGGGCACAACACCCGGAATACTCAACGAACCCGACGAACCGCCGCTGCGATGACTGTGTGGCGAGTGGCCCATTTGACGCGACGGTGTCGTCTGCGCTGTCGGCGTTGTAGCCTGAAATCAACTCAGCTCCATCACTCACAATCAGTACACGACAAGCATTCGCTTTAGTCAATGCCATTATAGAGACGGTAAACCTATTTCTCCTTTCCTATGTTCCCCTCCCCCTTCCTCCCTGGCTTTATGCAAAAACGAAACAACTACCCTCTTTCAAAGTTCGTATAATAGGTCGGCAGTTTAGGTGGATCAACAATCCAATCTTAATTTATATGTATAATAGATGTATGTACATTAATAAGCAAAGCTGACATCCTCTGACTGCCCTCGGTAAAGAAATCTATAACTTCCTGCAAAACATTCATCACCATAATGTTACAAAAAACCTTTGTTTCAAGAAAGGCTATAAACGACTTAAATCAACGACAAACTAAAGAAAAACACCTGATTCAACAAAAAAAAGTGGTTGTTGATAAGAATAACCAATAATTTCTGCACATCTCTTAAAAAATTACAAAATGGTCGAAAAACAAAAAAAAGGATAATAAGAAAAAATCCTCATTGTAGCACAGAAAAAAGTTTGAATAAATTAAGCAAATCTAACCGCATATGATCCACTTTTATTCGGTCCTCCCGAACTTCCGTTGGAGCTGATATTTGGTAAATATAATGGCGAATCACCGAAAGCCGACTGATCACGTTCGAGAAATGAGCCAAAATTTTGCAACCAAACCTGAAATCTAATCCATAAAAGAAATTCTACACAGCCGACCCAAAATGTCACATCCATGGGAATAGTATGGGTGGAGTGCTAAAGGGCAACCCCACTCTAGCTAAAATTATCCAACAATCCCAGTCCAACTGTTCATCAAATAACCGCGAAATGAAACATAAGACGTCATACAAACTCGATCAACCAAAGACATTACAAAATATGATCGCAACGTTATCAATATCGGAATTTACGTGATAAGTGTGTAACAAACACTATCGAAACAACGGAGCTAAAAAACGAGAGCAAAGATGATTAACCGAAATTCTTGTGGCATTTTCCAGGTGTAAACTCGATAACTGTGGCTTTCTAATGTAGCACAATAGATGGTGTTCCACAAAAATTCATCCCACATCAACCGTATCACATGAATTAATTACTGCTTTGCTTCTCAAACAATCTATTCCCCCCCCCTCCCCCTCCAAAAAACTAAACTGTAACGTAGAAGTTTCTCTCAAATTTCTGTCAAAAGTGAATCGAAAATGAATGCAGAGGAATTCGAACTTCTCACACAAAAAGAAAATGAATCTTTGAAGAGAGAGAGGCATATTGCATTCGGATGTGTGCATCTGTGGATGGCACGAGTTGTTATTTTGGCTTGTGTATTCTTATTTGCAGAAATGTTTTTTCGCTGTAACGCGCATTGCTTGAGTATAGGTCGAAATGGTGCCTAGTGTGCCATTTCCTCCTCACAACGGCCATCCAAACGGGAAATCTCGTTGATCATTTCGGCGCTGTGTACGTGTGCTGTTTAACTTTTTATGTGTTACGTTGATAAGTTGACTGTCGTCTTGAATCACCACACACACATACACATACACGCTCATCTAACGATAAAGCAAAGTGTCGCACAACACTCCTCGATCATGCTAGCTAGTAAATCTGTGCTCCTGCAGCACCCATAGGTTTATTTTTCATTAACTAACCAAGCCCCTTTCAATGGTCGTCTAGCCGTTCCCTCATTCCCTCTTTCTCAGCTAACCATTCTCGCTTCTACCGGCACAGATCTCGTGATCTTTTTATGATGATAACCTCTTTAATCACCTACTATTCTCATAATCTTTCTCGTTTCAATCATCTGAAATTTTGCTTCCAACAAATTAATGCTTCATCTTTAACTCTTATATATGCTCACTACTTTTTCTACCATACCGCCACTAGAACCATTCTATCCGTCGCGTTCACTTCACTACTCTGCCTAGGCGACAGCTGGCAATGAGTTGTTGCCAGCTGGGGTGATTTATGCTCGAGAGACGTGTTGTCGGAAAGAAGTTCGAGTTGGCACATGCGCAAGTCAACTCGGCTGTCACATGCTATTGCAAAAAAAAAAACATAGTGCACGCTGCCGAGCAATTTCATGCTTGGCACGAATTTGTGGCTTTACGCACGTCTCTCTCCTCTTTCTTTTTTCTTTCCCTCCCTCTCTCCCTCTTAATGAACGAATAATGGGTCAATGAGATCAAGAAATAAATTTCTGGAGGGTTACAATGCGATATATACCATCCGAACATATCGTTTATGACCCGGATGAAATTTTCTAGAAAGTATTCCTTATTATGAGAAAATTGACTCTACAGGACGAAAAAAAAAAACAGAAGCAATCATCACTAAAAATGCCACTTAAGTTGGCACTAACGTTTGGTTGGTATGTTTTTATTTAATTCAACAAGTCAATTTCTTCTATGACCCTCCCTCTTCTTCGAGATCCTTCCAACAGTCCATATTCCTATCAAGATACAAACTGCCAAATATCTTTTGGCAGGATAACCAATACTAAACATTCATTTGGAAAATGAAGAACGAGTTGATTCTACCACCATCTCCGAGGATCGATCGCACATTCTCATCTCCCCCTATATCAACTAGACGATCTACTGCCTAAACGCATTACATATTTCCGAGACAGTGATCTATAGTCACAAGCGATGAGGAGTAAAACAAAGGCAAAAATATTAGAAACATTCCAATGCCTCTAACAATTAACTGCACAATTTTTTTGACAAAAGAAAATCAGCAGAGAAGCTCATCACTTATTTCCTTCTATATGGCCCATCACCCAAAAACAATATAAGCAACCGCTGTTCGAAAAGGACAATAATTTCATATTTTAAAAAAGAGGGTATAGCTGAAGTTGAACCCATATTATCGCCTTCTCCATCCTAATGCTACGATTACCCCCATCACCCTAACGCCCCTCCCTCTCTCCTCCATCCTAAGCTTCTCATAACGCTCAAACTAATCAGCGATCCCTTGCAGCCATAATTTTAGCATTCAAGTGAGGAACCGCTGTTATTATAACTAAATCATCATGAACAGTTCTCAAATTTTGGTATCCTCCAACGAAAGAATCCATCAGAATCACAATCTGAAAGCAATATGAGCAATAAGAATCGTCGGAAAGCGAATATGAAAACGAAAATCGATTCTATGGATCAAGCGGCCCCATATTTGGCACTTTTAACGTTTTTCGCTCATGCATTAAACTCCGACGAATTCGTTTACTTCAATCCCCATCGAGCACTGTTGCGCTCAGACGCGTCAATTTCCGCTTGAATGCGTCAAGATTTCTACTGCAGACCTCGTTCCCAACCTCATCCAATAAAACGGAGAACACAATCAACCGAGACCACCAACATCCCTCATTCCCTTCCGATTCATCTCTATTTATGAAAACAACATAAGCACTAGAAGAAACCTCAACGATGTCGAAATTACGTGACCATTCACTCAGATCGAATCTGTAGGCCCAATTCGAAAGCGCCGTGTGCGCATAACGATCCTCGTAGAATGTCGACTTCCGAGTTGATATCAAATCATGAACCGATGATGAGCATGATGGAAGACATGCAAATTTCTCCAATATTGCACTGTAATTCAATAACAATTAAACAATAAGAGTAGAGTTACAACAACATAAGCAATAATACTAGGCATATTTGGCCTTTTATTCAATAACACAATACTAAGTCGCTTCTGCTTTGCAAATCTGATGATGCATCGCATCGTTGAAAATATTATAGTGTAACAGAACCGTCTGCACCACCGCCTTACCTACATCGTCCTGCAACACTTTTCGCATTTCTTAAATAACCTCATACTAGACTGCTGCATTTTTCAACAATAACTGCAAAATAACGATACTGCAATGCAACTATATACGTTGACTGCAACGTTCCTGGGCTGCGGATTGCAATGGACAGGCCGAAATAGACGCCTACGATCGACCCGATTTAACCGCCTAGGTGCATTATTGAAAAATGCATGCAAAAGGAAATAACTTACCGCCTGCGGTCACAAATGAACAACCTTGCATGGCCATCACCAACGACTGCAACTCGACTATCCTCATCCATCTCGTCGATTGCCGTTCGCCAACGACGGCACACTGCACGAGCACGATAACATGAGACTGGATGGCATCTTAAATGCACGACCACTAAACTTGCCTGTAGCTAATGTAGCCTCACAAAAAAATTAAAGACAATAAGCGATAAGAAACAAAATTCACCCCATACCCACTCAACAAGTTCGAAGATCTCAAGTAAACTTTTGCGACGCATGTCTAGCTGGCATAACTTCGTGATCTAGAGGAACTGGAAAGAATCGAGATGGCAGATAAGACTTAGGGATAGCGGAGGAGGATGAGTACTGGGGATGGGGAATGGAAAGATAGGGAGAGATAGACCGTAGGTGGAAACTAAGTCTTTCAGAATATGGCAAACCGAATGAAATAACTGACAACTACAACTAAATTCTCACATTCCATGCAATTAATCACCCCAACCAAGGCACACTACTGTACAAGATTAGAAGGATATGGTCATAAAGTCCGCATCAACAAGTAGATAAACAACAGGTATATTACCTCTGGAAGATCATAAGGAGTATTTCCGCCGGCAGATCGTTGATGCTCATTTTACGATCGGTTTTCTTCAAAGAAGGCGTCATCCTCATTGCTTACATTCGTACTGAATGCAATACTTGCCAGTGGATTAACGCAATAATATGCGTGAGAGAAAAAGTCGAATAACGCTGAAAAAAAGAGAGACGATTATGACAGAAAAAAGAAAGAGTGAAGTACGTGCGTTCTCTTTTCTAGACGATATTGATTGAGTGTTACCCATTCATTCTCCATAAACGAAACAAACATTTTACGATACGAAAAACGAAATGAAAAAAACGTTTTTTGAGAGATTGAAGGATGACAGGTAGTAGAAGCAGAGTAAGGTGATGTATGGGGTCGATGTGGGGTTGGTGGGGGAGGGGGGGGGGGGGGGGGGAGGGAGGAATTCAACTTCAGCTATGAATCTTAACGGCTATAACTTAATGGAACGTCAGTATAGTTCGCCGTCAGACGTTACGTAAGGAAAACGTTCGGCAATGATCGCATTTTTGATGAAAAAATCAAAAGGTGGATTTACAAGTGAAAAGCTGTAAATAGCCACAGCAGTGTTGTACGTGGAAGATTGCATACACCACATAAAACAAATGAATAAACAACGTCGTGCACGAGAAATTCACGTGCTTCAATAGCTTAAAGAACGAATAAACAATAGAAGATATTTTAGCGTTATCCAGTAACGAGCGGGTGTCCCATTCAAGCACCGTGGGAACGTGATCCGCGTTCCTATTCACACAGCGAACCCTTCACAGTACACTCACGTTATTTAGTATCAAAGGTTCAGTGAAAGCTCGCAGTCGAACATCAACCATCATCGTTATCACCTTCGCTCATCAACAATACCTTCTGAGCTTCGTGCTCAAGGAATTCTTCCTGTGAACAGGAAGAATCCTTATCAAATAAACGTATTTATAAGATATGGCAGTATCTATTAGTTAAAAAAGTTGCGAGAAAATATTTCATCACCTCATTTTTATTTCAAAAAAATTCCGTCAGCTCTCAATAATAGTAGCGATATAAATATAAAATTATGTTTAGTTATCTTCACGCAACGAATATTCCTCACTAAAACATCAAAAATCAGCCACCACCATCACCGACAACCTCATTTGAATTTACCCATGGAACATGCGAGAACGCTGATTCAAGTAGAGCAGAAAAATTTTGCTTGCCCGTGGAAAGCTGAACGTTTGATGCTGTACTCTTGATGTCACAAAAACATCAAATTTGCCGCGCAATATTCAATCGCATTTAACGATTCGGTAGGAGAATGACTCTTTTCCTCAACAGCTTCACATCAGCAACTCTCATGCAACCCCCAACCCACAGCAGATTACAGTGATAAGGCATAAAATTGATTGAGAACAAAACGAGAATATTACAGAAATGCAAATCAGCTCGCCAAAACGGTCATTTCAAATATAAAAGTGACAAGTGCTCAATAAAGGAACCCCTCTCTTCCCGTTGGAGCAGTTCCAATCAACGGATGAAAGGACATAAAATCAATTTACAAACATTATAGATGTGATGTGAGAGCAGATCGAAGGAGATGTGCTGAAATCCGAGAAAAAAAAATCAAAAATTAGTTCAATGATACTGAAAGCTTCGAATATTTTCTTTCTTCGATACCGGCTCAAATTACAACTGAAAGGTTTTTAAAATGCTACTACGTCAATTCATTTCAACGTGATCGAAGGTAACGACAAATAAAGATCGAAGCCAAATAGAACATTAAAGAAATAATAGATAATATTCAAATTTTTCATACGATTGGAGTAAGTATTCAAATTCGACTGTTTCAAAATTTCTGCTGCAAAATGTCTCAACATTATCGATTAACGCACAACATAATTTAGCACCAAAAGTTGACGGATTACAGCGGTGAATATCTCATTTCCCGACATTAACGACTAATTCATCAATAAAAATTTCGGCATCACAGAAAATAGAGATCACCAAAAACAATTCTCGTGAAGAAAATGAAATTGTTTTCATCAACAGCAAAATTTAATCGCGCTGATGAGCTATTTCATAGATTCATTTAAAAGCAATTTCCTCTCTTTAAAAAAAAAAAATCAAAAACAGCTCCTCTCAAGATCTGAACCATCACTCATTTCTTCCGTTGTTTTTCATCCCACCGACATTACTAAACAATAGGAAACAAGATCGCCATAGGCAAACATACGCAATTAATATACAAATATCTTAGACTATTCTTCTTAATAACAATTTTTAATCCATAACCAATTTCTTTAAAAATAAGATCTAATTTTTTAAAACTAACCTCAGACCATAACCAATAGGAAACAACAATAATCTCTTTTTCTTCGAAGTAATAAAAGTCTTGCATTCTCTCATAAAGAAAAAGAAAACCCGAAGAAAACCTTACATGAGAATTGAGAAATCGGAGCACAATATCGACCCACAACTGAATATATTCAATAAATCGGTTTACCTAACGAAAATTCGTTTAAAAAAAGGAATAAAAGCAATTTTTTTTTTCTTTTAACCACCATTAAATTAATCTTTCCGCTATTATAATAAAGGTGAAAGTAAACGCCTTAATATAACGGAAGGAGCAAAAACAGTAAGATAAATCAGTGCCGAGCGATGAAAAAAATGGTATCACACCGATGCAATCACTGAAAAAGGCAAAGAATGCGGACCCTCTTGGCGCACTACGAGCGCACCACTCAGACAGGCAGTCACGCAATCAGATCGGTGTCCGTCCTTATGAGCAACAAACTAGAATCCGTTCTCGTCCTCTTTTGCACTCCTAGAACACATTGTCACAGTCCATTTCTAAACAAACAACTCAACCACCGTACTTTCAACCGACCACACCCCAAGTGATCAGCAGATATACTAGAGAATAGTGAGTTACAATGACTTCATCCGGCCAGGTGAAAACAGGAAGGATTCGTAGAGATCGAGATAGAGCGAATTGAGAATGGAAGACAGGGACATGGAATGAATATACAGCAGACATGTGCTTTCACAAGTGCTCTGCTAGGGATCAGTGATCAAACTGTCTCTTCCAAGAATGAAGTCTTCAGTGCATTCTGGTCACCGACAACACAAATCAAACGAAAGTTTGACATCATTGACCCATTCCCCAACGATTCCCTCTCATAGAATCAGTTCTTCAACCAATTCTATTCGCAGAAGTACCAATCCCTTCCCCCTCTCCCCTTGTCCATAATTTTATTCAACCAATCTAAGAAAGGAGCCTTACATAAAACGATAATCGACTGAAAAGAATATTAGCAATCACGACGCCGAATGCGGAATTATGAGGGTAAATTCTCACATCATTTCAATAACACAAACTGCATCTTTCCATACTCGTAGGCTTCGAACAAATCATTCACTAATACAAATAAACAAAAAAATTGGTGCATTTCGTGCATATTATTATTACTACATCCGATACCGATTTACATCACTGATCTTTGATCCCTGCTTTACAATATTCTAAGCCACATGCGATTGCAACTTTATAGCGATCGAATGACGTCATCAATCTCAAACAATTTAAATGATATACTTCTAACCTTGTAGAAACGAACTCCCTGCAACTAAAATAGATGTGAAGAAAAGTATTTCAAAAACTGAATATTTTTCATTATTCATTTCCTCTTCATGGAACATTTTATGCGAAATTCGCAAGACTGAAACAATTATGTAATTCCTTTGTTCCGACCTTTCCTTGAATCTTCCACCATCTCCATCCCTCGTTCTGTCTCAATTTATTTTTTACTATACAACCATGTCACCAAATCTGGAAGGTATACCACACCAAACTTCGGGTCACCAAATCCTTCTTCCCATCAATAATTTCACCTTCGAAAGGTTTGCTCTCAGAGATACCACAGCACTCTCAAGTCTCGTCAGGAAGGAAATCACGCGCCAAGAAATCCTCCTTGTTGAAATTAAAGCGCACATCACGGATCACAGTCAACATTGGGACAACGAAAGAAGTACGTAAAATGAGATGCTAGATGCATTAGACGGACGGCTTGTGATTACACAACACATTCGATACTCAACTCAGGCCAGACAATTTCCCCAGCATTGCAGACGCATACGTCAGGTATACATATCAAACGTTACCTGAGATAGCTAGCACAGGATAATATGAAATATCAACATTCAATTTACGAATCACGCTGAAATCTGCAGCTCGACAGATTTCAAACGACATCGGGCAGATGGGATGCGGGAACAGACGGACATGAAGTTCGTGAACCATCCTCCCTCCTCTGGTACCCGAATCATCTTCTAATTCAATGTTATAAGAGAAAAGTCTGTAAACGACTGTAATGTCAGGCGCGGCCACCAATAACTCACTGCCACATGCCAGACAATTCCTCAGTTCTTAATAAACATCTTCACGAAAAACACTTGCGACGACGGAAGCAATCAAACAAGAATAGCTGCTTCCTTCTAGTTCGTGACTATGAAACACTGCAGCAAGCCGCACACTGCGCAATTTACGCCCATCTCCGCCCCTTCCCCTCATTCCCACCAACAGGAAGAGAAAAAGGTGCTGTGGGGGAGATGGGGGGGGGGGGGGGGAGGGGGGAGGTAATCGAACTTTTATAAGCTTTAAGCTTTTCAAATATAAACCAGCACTCCTATCCTTCCTCCTCCTCCCCCCCCCCCCCCCCCACCCACACCATCATGAAATGTGATAAGTACTTCAAATCTGAGCAGTGAAATGCGGACTCACTCATATCCCTCAAAAGATGAATATAAACATAAAGCACACATGGATATAATCAAGCAAGACGGCGCAAAATGAGAGCTCCTCGTTCAAAATGCATTCGGTGCGCACTTTCAACCGAACAGAAAACTATCGAGAGAGAGGGAGAGAGGTGCGGAGAAAAGAGTGTAAAAGCGAAAAAGCAGTAGCACCGCCCCGTCAAGTCGGCTGGCTACTGCCTAAGTGCTCGCTCCACCCCACTATTCCAGACAGATGTGCCAGTCATTATTTACACACGCCTCTCACAGTTTCGCGGCGTTCGTGTGCACTCAAAATAAGCTGCTAATTTATGATGTGTTCAGATACCTCACATAAGCCTTAAATTGGCACATCAATTGACTCACAGCATATTCCATCATCAACGACAACAACTAAACGGAGAGTTGCAGCGAAAATGAAAGTATCCGAGACGGAGGTGGACAAGACGAGTAAATGGAAGTGCATCACAAGTGCGCAATCTATAAACGCCAAGTGAACAATTAAACAACATTCTATGGGTTCAGACATGAAAAGAAATTCGGTAAAACTTGTTAGGCGAGCAGCACTACAAAAGTGAACCAACGCGAACTTACCTTTTAGAGACACACCTCCTTCCCTCCCACCTCGTATTTGTCCCTCTCCCTCTCATCCTCCCCCCCCCCCCCCTCTTATTCTCCCTCTCCCCAACAACCAAAATGGATGTAAATAATGGAAAACTCATCACCAGAACAAGAGTTAGATTAGTGCATATTTAGATCACTTTAGATTACAATTACCGAATTAGACTATACATAAATCGACTACATATAAAGATGGGTCCCTTCGGCTGTGCTCCCTCTCCACTGCAATCTTCCCAACCCTCCTCCCACCTCTCTCTCCCACATAAAACAGAGATGCAGGTTTTATTTGGGATGGAATATTTCAAAGCGGCTTAAAATGAGTTTTCTTGCCTATGATATAGTTTCGACTTCAAAATGCAACCCATGCAATCGAGAAATAATACTTCAAAACGCAATAATTTACATGCAGTCGAGAAGTAAAATATATGATTTTATTCGCATCCACTTATGAGCTGCAAACAACGTCACGCTATCTAGGTTTTGAATAATTTCGAATTGCCTTCTAATAAACGTTTGCACTACAATATATCTATCCTCCAATAAATACGGAAAATTTAGGCATGAGATGTAAGGTCGTAACAAATGCCGGAAACGAACATATCAGCAAAACCATTTCACTTTATTGTAAACGTCCTCTCTCTCTATCCTATAATACCTCTCTTCCTATTTTTTTTCTCTCTTCGTTGTCAACGATATGCCTTTTCTCGACGAATGCGATAACATTCAACGGTCAATAAATACGATTAATGAGGACAAATTCCAAAAACGCAACAACACGCATAACACGAATTCCTTTCTATCTTTTCCCTATAATGTCTATATGAACGCTCTGCTTCTCTAATATTCGAAGCAAAATAAATACGCGCTGACAGACGATGGTCGATCTATGATAGGTAAAGATAAACGATTGAGCGGTTTATGTTCGATGAGATAGCAATATGAGTGGTGATATTCAAGACAAGAAAATCACTCAGGCTGACCGATATGCGTCAATGACCGACCGGTAAAAATAATAATGGTGTGCAAAAATTTGAGACACACTTACTTCCAGTGCAACCGTCACCTCACAATGGTGCAACTATAAATCAACGTACGTTGAAAAACGGCCAAACATGTGCGCTCACTATTTACGGTAATGCACTCTGCACGCTTCGACTATATATCAAATACACCCCATACAAGCGAATTCATAGGTACTACCATTCCAATTACCTCAGTATCTTCCTGCTTTTAGATTTAATGTCTTCATCAGATAATATTCGACTCAAATTACTTTTACTAATAGAGATTAAAAATTAGCAACACTTTACTACTAGAAAGCGACAAAATTTTAACCAAACTTTTCGCGAACACATGTCTAGTCGAATGGCTTTCTTAGGAAAAAAAAGGGCTAGTAACATGCCCAATGATTCCTTCAACCCTCCTCCTATCTCCCACAAGCACATTCCCAATAAAATCATGAATGTCTCTAAACCTAAATTAGCCTACTAACTCAGAACAGAATTTTGAATAAGAGAGAATGAAAAACGACTTTTAAAAAAAATAACTAGCCAGAAGATGACGAGCAAGCAATAACGTAGAAACAGTGAACAAACGGGTGCAATTGACGGATGTCACATTCAAAGAGATAAAAGCAGCGTGTGCTCACCTGAAAGCACCGAAACGAAATACGACGAATATCACAAGAAACCCAAATATAGACGCGATCGGATAATATAGACGCAATACGATATGAAACACTTCCGCAAATATAACTATGCTCGAATTACGACGAGAAACGTTTCGGTGAATAGACAGCTGAGATGATGGAAATACTGTGGCTTTATTAACTGATGTACGATAGAACAATCACCCTGGACGGTATAATCGTCGACGTTTTTAGGGAGTGTTCAGTTTCTATGGCTGAAGTGTACTAAATTCGTTTTATATAATAGTGAAGGAATTGAAGGCGTTTTGGATGAATACGCAGCAATACAGGGCACCTGCAAGCAGAAAAGAAGGGAAATCAGAAAGCGACGTGGGAGAAGAGAAACGTTGAGAAAGGTGGCGAAGGAAATGCGGAAGGTTGAGAAGGGTGATGTGGAAACGAAGGGAATTCGATGAGTTGGTGGGGAAGCTAACGGAATTTAGAAGGATCGCGGAGGAGGAACGGATTTGCAACGTTGGCGAAGGAAGGAAAAACGATTTAAAAGATGACAGTATGCAATAATATAAGAAAATGCAATATTCGTTTGATAAAAATTGTTCTCCATCCGTATCGCTTCCTAGTTAAATGTCGCAAATGCACGTTTCATTGTTGACCAACTGGGCACCTTGAAGTGTGTATCTGTTTGTGGAGTGCTGATAATAGCTTTCAGTGACAATAATTCAAAGTGATGACAATCTTCGTTGATTTATACGTCGATAATCTGCAAGGCTGCCCACATTCAAGACGAACCTCCCACACGTTCTTCAACATCCATCGCGACGACACCCGTTGAGATTTGTACAATTCCTCTTCCACATCGATAATTGGTGTGACTTTCCACTGCGCCATCGAGTAAATTCCTTCATTTTTATAAGCGTAAGTATGAATATAGAAAAAAAGTCGATGGAAGCCAAACATTCAATGATTCAGGTCCTCTCGTTGAGTGCACCAAATTCGAATTTAGAGGACGAATAAAAACATCCGACGAATTGTTCGCTTCAAAAATCGAATAAACGAAAATTGGCCACTCCCTTCCCTTTCTTCACTTCTTGTAGCAAACATTGCCTGCAGCAATACATAACATGACAGAGGAAAAAATAAGTTGCAAGACAGGAAAATTTCAGGACGAGATGAACCGGTGGCTGATAAATGTTGTGCAAGGTGGAAGATTTTAGCACAAGACGGATCTCTAGAACGCCGTTATTGCAAAAGTGGTGGAGGTGAGGGTACGCAAGGAGAGGGGAAGGGGAAGGAGTGGGGAAGTGATGAAAGGATCCCATAACTTCCGTTACGCGCAAAACATACAACCTTTCGCAGCCTAACACAATAAAGCAAAAAGAAGTAAAATGCGCTCCCCAACGCGATCCGCACTAAAAGTGGTCGAAAAGCTTCCAGAACGGTGGCCACTGATAACATAAACTCACGTCAACGTGAATTAAAAAACGCATACTTCAGCAGATAAAAATATAATAATGGTCAATGTACAAAGTGAAAGAGGTGAAAAACTTTATAACTAAAGAGAAAGCAAATCAACTAGTGGCGCAAAGAACAAACAACGGCTCGGACAGGTGACAGCTGAAAGCTGAGTCACTCTCCTCTATGGTTGACTTTCTGGTCCTCTCATCTCCCCTCTTCCCCCTCTCCCCCATCGCGCGTCCTTATTTGGCATAGAGCACCGAAAAAGAGCAAAGCAGGAGCTCTATGACAGAATTCAAGAGAAACTTCGAGAACTAAGACAAAATCCTTGCAGGAGATTTCAAAAACTACTGGAATTTAAATTTTATACAGTATTCTCACAGGAGAGGCTGACAGGAGTGCGATTCGATGTCACATATGTTTCTATCTTCGGTGCCTAATCAGCGGTAACAGAATCTTCAAAAAAAAGAAAATTGTTCGAACACTTCCGCACTTTTTACGAGTGTGATTCGTTCGTGCAAGAAAAATTAAGAGCTTCTTACAGCTCGCAACCTGAAATTATCCCTTCCGGGAACTTGGTATTCCGAATTCTCGGGCGTACTGACTGCATTAGGAAGCACTGAAGGGAATGAAAGGAGGGAGGGTATGCAAGCTTGAAGTTTTTTCGGACATCTCCAGTTCCACGAGCTTGAAAGACAAATATTACTGCCTATTCTATCTGTCCCCTTCAGTTATAAGCGCTCCATTCGGGTCCGAGGATCCGGTCTATTTAGGGGTTCTTGAACATCGCGAACTCACTGATTTCCTACATGAAAATTTCGGCTTCAGGTTATCGAGTTCGAGAACTCAGAATCCAGTCCTGCCTGCATCGAAAATCTCAATATATAACGTCAACAGCACCAACGAGTTAAGCGATACGCGTTGAGCACTGCTGCTGATAGCTCATTCACAATAAAAGAGCTAAGATCCAGACGATAAAGAACCAAGATCCAGATCCGGACGGAATGAGATTTGCTAAGGACGGCTATCAACTACGACAAGTTGAGAGAGTGAACAGAAAGATGAGAATGCAATCTGCTGAGATAAAAAAACAACAAAAGTAAAATAAAGATATCACAGATCCACTTCCTATCACCCCCCCCCCCCACCCCCTCTGACCTAGAAAATTGTTAGGTTCCACTTGCATATCAATGAAGTTGAATGTATTACCACAATTATAAAATGGCACCATCAATAAAACAAAACCAGATTTGTGCTCGCTTCATTATCGTCATACACGTTCTCTTCATGTAGAACTCAAATCACAAAAAAAAGATAGTACGTAGGTGAATGTGATTGAATCGGCTGCTCACACGAGTAAACATTCAATTATTTCATGCTATAAGCCTCCACTTATATGACACAAAGAACTCTCTTCCGATGCAATGGAATAAAACCAAGAAATTTTTTAACGTCCAGTTTTAATGGTCGGCGAGGTGAAATTAATATTGATGTAAAATGCATAAGTGTGGGCAAATAATGCGCTTTTCACTCGAATTTTGCAAAAAAAAAGCACAAGGAATTTGAAAAGTGTGTGTGTTGATTTGCAATGCTTTGCAAAAATGAAGTTGCAATGAAAGACTGAAAGACTAGATGAAGAGAGAGACAGAGAGACAAAAACAGAGAGAGAAGCAAAGAGAAAATGGGCGCATGAATGTAATAAATCGAGTCATTCCGCCTACGTGCCAAACGTGTGCCTGTTGCAACTCACAAATGTTGCTTATCCTAGTAAAAATATAGAGCTGTTGCACTTTCAACATTTCCCGCAACGAATAGACACTTGAAGTATTCGTTTCTTTTACGAACAAAGATAAAAATGGCGCGAGAATATTCGTAGAAAGATGAGAAAATTTATTTGGGAGGTTGGTAAATTTGTGACGTAAATTCTCTCAAGTGGGAAAAAGTATTCAAAACTGCAGATTTTTTCCAATTCAGATTCGATAAAGTACTTCGAATAGAAATAGAATTACTCTCACCAAACAATGTATAATCATCGTTTGTCAATAATAAAACACTTATTATAATATAATAATAACGCTAATAGTAACAACATGACAGTAATAATAATAGTGATAATAACAATAACAGTAGCAGTGATAAAAGTAATACTTGCAGACCAGTCGGCTATAGACCAAGGGGGACGCTATGTCCTACAAGGTACGTCAAAGAAGGTCAAGAGCACACAGGCAGATCAGGCAACTACTCAACATCCGCCGTGAGGCTAACCTGAGGCAAAATCGCGAGGTTATGAAAGCGGTTGAAGTGTTCACACATTCACTGCAGCTTCTAGACCGGTCTTAAGGCCGAGTGGGCCTAAGGGTGGCCGTTGGAGTGTGGGAGGTGATCGGCGGCACCGTCGGGTTCGGCTGCGCGGTTGTATCGGCGATTCAAGCTATCCTAGCGTCCCTTCCTGTTTCTCACTATACTGTATAAGTGCGTTAGACTCTTCATCCCCTATGCCTGCGTTGTGTTGCAATTTAATCGAGCGCATCTCGACAGAGGACGCAGATCCCGAGGGGACCTGGTCGACTAGATGAGCCAACGAGAGCTGGCCCTTAAATAGTAACAGCAACAATAACGACAAAAACCACAATTATACAGTGACGTTAGTAAAAAAGGTAACAATACAAAAAACTACTCCAATAAATAAAATCCATCGAGGAATATAGCGAAATCAAAAAAAAAACGAAATGATTGCATTGAACTTTTGCAATAGAAAATTTAGCAACGAATAAATCTCTGAGCAAATCGAATTCCGTTGATTTCATTTCTTTCATATAAAACTGAAAATGAACCCGATCGAACATGAAAAATTTCAAGGCGGAAAGAACGAATCATTTATTGATTCGTTTGGCGATGACGTCGATCGACTTATTGCGATATAATTTATGACGATGACGAATGCAATTCTTAGGTTTTATTTCACTAAAAACTTATACATGAAAAGTGATGAAAAATTCGAATTAAACTCATTGAAAAAAAGATTTTAAAAGAAGAGAAATGTATTCAACGAAATTGCATTACAATCGTCATAATCATATTTATCTTCAATGATGACAATAAAAATAAATGTTATCATCAATCGCAATTAGTAATTTAGTATGACATTAAGGAGTATTAACTGCATTGTTAGTGATAAAATAAATAAAGTAAATATATTCCAATTAATGCTTTTTTCTTTGTGAAATATTATGATTTAATGATAAGAGAGATAATCATAACGAAGAGGCTCGTAAGGAGTCGAATTCCATACAACCATTTTAATTGACGTTCGTATATCAACGATTGTTGAGCTTTTTGCGCGAACAGCCTAATAATTACTTCAATCCATTACTTTAAACACCTCATTTATCAGAAGCAATATAATGATACAACAGTAAGAATTTTTCTACCTATAGCCACCTTCTCCCACCTCTTTATTATACCTTTATACCTGCAGAGGTCACTTTGACAGTTTATCCATCTAAATCGCAGAAATAAAGCGAATCCAACCTTGTAGAGAGTATTTGTTGATAGCCTTTGTGCTGCCGAAATCATCACCACACCACCACGAACGATTTTTGTGAACGTTGTTGTTGAAAACGCATTTCCATTGGCAAATGTATTAATACAAAAAAGTCAATGGTTGTTTGATAGCATCTCCACCTAATCAACTCATATATATTTCCGACAAAAAAAAAACTTGCAAAAATTTGAAACTCGAAAGGAATTCAAATGGTAAATTATTCGACGCTACATCATCGACGGCTGGTACCACCATCACATAACACTAGGTACAACCCGGAAAAGGAAGGCGCTTATTTTCAGGTATTCGTAAAGGATCAAGCCATTTCAAGTTCAAATTGATGAAGTACAACGTGAAGTTTTAAACAAAGCAAAGCAGAGGAAATGCTCAGAAAATAGGCTAGTTGTGAGCAAGAGAATTGCATTGAATGCACGCACGTTGTGTCTGGCGCGAGACCAAGCGTTATATGCCTAGACGGGACGAGACGCATTACGTGCTTAATTAGATTGTCGCCGATGGGGCCATTCGTTATTCGTTGTGTCCGCCTGCATTCAGCTTCTTCGCCAATTCCAATAGGAAATGTTCTCTTACAATTGGCTTTTCATGTTTCTCTACAAATATGCTCTTTCAACTATCTCAAATTTCCTATATACTATACAAAACCATTTGAGTTTTTTTTTTTTGCAAAGTACTTACTTATCTATCATATAATTTCGACTTGGATCTCCTCGAATCTCAATTCTATTAACGGCTTCTTTTCTTCCAAATTAAATATTTTCGCGTATAAATTATTCTCATTGATTTTCAAATAATTCAAGAATGAAATCAACGATATTCTTCATACATTTGAAACGTTTATACTTCATAATCAATTATACTATTCTACAATGCTTCATCATTCATCGAAATCAAAACGAATGCTAAATTTTAGACGTATAAAAGCCATTAGCGCATTTCATTCAACTAGCTTATTTGCTATGAATATTTGTATCAATAATCAAATATATGATAAGCACAATAATGCATAATTCTTAGAAATTTCGTAACTAGTAATAAAATAATATTACCTCGAAAATCATTAAATCAAAAAGTATTTATAATTTGATACATCTGATAGAAAACTGAGGCATAGAGCATATACGGTTAATAGATTTAACACATATAATGAGTTATAGGTAACACATATATAAATTAAATCAAAAGACATGGGTAAATGGGTGGGACAATGGGTAAAACAAGAACACATAAGTCAGATATAGCGTATAATAAAATATTTTAAGCAATAGTGAGTTATAAATGCAATGATTTGATTATTGCTTCCAGCATACACAGTTTCATTTAATCTCTACTGATCGACAGCTGTGCTTTTTATCGGAATGTTGAAAGAATTTCCCTGTTGATTACCTCTTTGCAATATCATTGCAATGCTTGCAAAACAATAGAGTAATGATTGCAATGTTTGTGGAACAAATGGGACTTTTCTTCAAAATATTGTAAATACCTAAGCATTAAAGCTAGACGAAGCATTCGAGATATTCAAGAGTGCACGTAACTTATTTTTCTTTAAACAACAAACCGATTTATTGATGAATTCACCTTCAGCCTCTGAAAGATGAATTACCTGCAAACCCATCGGCGAATTTGTTAACGTTCGATGAGGCCGACCCTTTCAGAACTCAATCACCAATCAACCACATTGCTATCTCTCTGCAATTTCCTCCTCAACAATGCAATTGAATCGTCAAATTTTGAAGCTGTATAATTAACCTTTACACCTTAGCTGCTCATTTATGAGCTAGTACTAGAAAAATTCCAAAACGAGTATGACAATCTGGGTGAGAATATCATAGAAAAACTAACAAAACAAAACCATCGAATTAAACGCGTATAATAATCGCAATATTACATCAATATTCCTTGCTACCTTTAATAACTGATACACGACTCGTGGAATCTTTCGTTATGAAGTTCTAGTAAACACCGGAAAGGTAGAGTGGGAAAATTTTCTTGCAAAGGCTAAACGATCATTGGCTATAATAAAGGGCACATTAATTTTGCATCCGTTTTCCTCGTATTTTTCTGATCATTTCTATTCTTACTTATCCCGCTAAATGATGTCTAAAATTCCTCCAGAATTGCGAACGTTTTCTTCGATCGAATCGCTGCTCTCTCGCTCTCTCAAGGAATCACTTTTACGACTTCCATTTATGCGAGAATATGCTAGCTATTTTTGTGAAGCTTGCACAAGACAGAGATTTTATCCAATCAAAACGGGTGCATCGCATCTAAATCTCATAAAAATACAGCCCTCTTCAAATAAATATACATCTCCGTTTCTCATTGTTGCTTTTCCCTGCACTTTTTACTTCACCAAAAAAATGCAGAGCAAAAATTTTTATCAATTTATTACTAAAATGCCTTTAATTGCCTAGAGAAGAACTTGCTCTTCAACTTAAGAACTTCATGTCGTCATGTCACGGCAATTCTTAAATCTTATGCAAACGTTTCGCCTCTGCCAATTATGGAAAATGCAACCCACCCGAGTGGAATATTTCGTAGATAAAATGCCCGGGGTTATATTTGAAGCAATCTGCTATATCAACCTTGTAAACTCAAACAGCACACGCATGAGTTGTGCTCTAAATTTCCGCAAGAGGCGCTTCGAAAATGAAATTTCATCGGATTTGGATATTAATGTGGTAGAATTATCCCGCTGATATTTTCGCTAACCAAACTGGCATAAGCTGCTTTCGAAAATTACCATTCTCATTGGTTTATACCGATATACAATACGGTAACCAACATGTTCGTTCAAATTTGGATAGTTGCCAACACAATGCTAGCATTATAAGAATAAACGCTCCCAATTCATTCATTTTTATTAGCGTCTAATATTGGCATTCATCCAGAAGCTGCAAGAAAACATTTCAAGTTTTGGGCGAAAACGATGCTTATTGTAATGGGAGCCATCAGAAAACCGAAGAAAAAAAATCCATTTTCATCGCTTTCCGGGTTGGTATTTCTGGACTTTGGTTTACGAAAATGTGGCAATAGAGATTTATAAACTGTTGAGGGTGAGAAGAGATAAAAAGTGCATCCATAAAAAAGCACTGAGAAAATGCACTTTAAGACGAATCAACAAATTTGAAAATTTCAACTCCTCAATGCTAAAAAATTCTCTCCGATTCTCGCGTAAATTTCCCTTCAAAAAAATCGCTAAAAACAAATGGAGGAAATATTTCGGAAAATTTATTCAACGATTCCTATAAAATTTGCATAATTCATTATTTTCAAGTTTTTTTTAAAGTTCTAAACAAGTTTCTTTTTTTTAAATGAAAGCTTAAAGTTCGTCCGCACTATATAAGCTTGTAGCAATTTCACGATGAAAAAATAATGCTAAACGATGAACCGACACGAAATGTCTGTTGGTAGAGATGTGTGGTCCAATGGGTGTGTCCCTCAATAGCTTTCGCTTCGAAAGAATTTACGTATCACCGATAGGCAAAAAAAAAACTAAATTAAATAAAAAATAAAGAACATAACCGACTTAGTGCTCAAAAATGTAGAAAGGAAAAGAATATAAGTTAAATGTTGAAGCAAGGAATTCATTAGCTATAGAGGAAGAAAGCTCCTAAATGACTCAAGAAGACTTGAGGTCGAGAACTATGTGAGCAGACTGCAAATCCAGCAAAGGAGATGAGAATCGTGGATTTTAATGGGAAACTGATGCCGTTTCGCATCACACGCACAACGCTAAGCGCACTTCGCATACATTGATATAATCGGTTGTTTTCCGCATATGCGAATGCAAATGAACACAATATCAGCAATAATAGATAATCCCTGCATTGTGTCGCCTCATCAAAGCACACCTACTAAACTACGTACCCGATCATGTACAGAACATCATCCTTGACGATCGTTCTTGCCTGATCCCTTCTCTTCTTCATCTCTGCTGCATGCCTCCCCCCCCCCCCCCTGGCTCCAGCTGCCTCAACCCTACTCGCAGGTAAGTTCGAATGCATCGACGAAGATATCAGGACATAGTTCATAAACACTCATGAAGCCTCAAGCCGGTAGCCGGACCAGTTAAGCAGACTTTCAGTTAACGCTTCGAATGAAACAATCAAACAAATTAACAAATAAACGAATAATAACTATCATTAGACACTCCCCAGTTATTGACCGCAAACCATCCCAGTCAATTTCAGGAATCCGAACGTCCTAGTATTCAACGCACCTAGAAATGTGCAAGAGAAAGAAAAAAGTCGGACAAATTTTTGAATGCAATATTTCCCAGAGGAGACATCGCTCTGAGAACACATCTCCTTGCTCTCTCTCTTCGAATGTTATGTCATCATTCCAGACATTAGAACGTCTCTATAATGTGTTTTTACGGTCACAAAAAAACCACACATGAGACCATATGGACTGGGTGGAAAGACCATAAGAGCAGCAATATGCAAATGCAACGCAATAAATGCACATCGACGGGAATATATTGAAAAATGTGTGTGGGGCAGACATAGGACATAGACGCGCACAACCACAATGCATGCGAGCGTCATCACAAAATGCTCATTTCGATGAGGTTGCCAATCACAAAAAAGTGCCAGCCACAAAAAAGCGCCATGCTGACGTCAACATACGTCATTCAACTACGCATTAGATGCGGTCTGAAACATTGAGCAACGAAACGAGACCCTTTTCTCTTGATGATAAGATAAGAGCTATAGTACCTATCCTAACAACTATTATAAGACTTTTTAAACCATACTTAACAATTGACTCCAACTTTCCAATGAAATACCTTTCAACAATGACGATATATATATATATATATATATATATATATATATATATATATATATATATATATATATATATATATATATATATATATATATATATATATATATATATATATATATATATATATATATATAATGCGCGTGATTGATTTTGAGACAAGAGCATGTGAAAGGCACGCGGTGTCCCACGAACAGAACACAGACAACCCAATTACATAAACAGCAACGCTATACGAACAGGTGCTCACATCCGTATTGCCAGCCGCTCGTAGTATATGCACCAGTACTGTCTAGCGATCGCTTTACCTTAACCATGTAATCATTACGTCTATGGGATTTCAAGAGAGTTAAATGCTGTGCGGACTAATTTGGGGTGAAGAACGTTTCGTATTGCAATGTTCGATGAAACAGTCGAAGAGCAATGAACGAATCACGACATCCACTCTTTCACAAGACACACACACACTCAATGCAAAAACCCTCTCAAGCTGCAATAAAGAATCAGCACCGTTCATTCAATATGTTGACTAAAAAAATGCATCTTTTATTCTCGTGCCACCCGACTGGCGACTGTGTAAACAAATGCAAACAAACTTTCTTTGTAGACAACAATTTGATGAAGTTGGATACATTTTTTTCGCTTCATAAAAAAATCTAATATAAAATTAGGGAAAATATGCCGCGTAGGTAGTTCACATATCGTACTGGAGATAAAAACACCCGGGGTTTTTATTGAACTTCTCATAATGTAAACTACCATATTTCAATAATGTTCTCCGGAATACTTTAGTTGCCAAGTTTTGAAGAAAAGTTCTTCAACGTAAACCATCATCACGGATATTAAATTAATCAACACAATATAAAAATGCCTAATTTAGTCAACCGTTTGTCACTAATTCAAAGGAAAAGAAGCAATAGGGAACTGAGCAAGCAGACAAACGTTAACGAAATTTTTCGAGACGAAGTTGCGAAATGAATAATTCCAGAAAAGAGCACAGGTATAAAAACAGTGAAGAATAGCAAAAGTGACTAATTTTTCAAGAAAGATTGCAATAATTTTTAAAAAAGTTACAACATTAATGCTCGAAAAATTAGACAATTCAATGACGTCATATGACGACATCAGCTTGTCGAAACTCTTTCGACGCAATTACAACGTTCATTTGAGCAACACTCGCCGAAATTCATACACAACGCCTACGTAAGTCCACAAGCATCGTCATCTCAATAGAGCAAAACCTCTTTCCAATACAGACAATATTACGGCTGAATGATCAACCAACATTACCATCCACAGCATAGCGGAAATCACTTGAGAAGAATGCACTGACTAAATAAAGCTAAAGGACACCTTCGATGTGAATAAATCAACCTTCATAACAATGACGTATGCTGACGTCATCAATTCATAGAAAGTAACTAGGTAAGTACTGTATGATGTAATGAGTACAACCCTCTTAAAATGTTTGCATAATTCTCGTCAAAAACATAGAACTTATTCAAAAAGAGTATTCATCAAATAAAACCCGCAATATTATTCATTGCATACTTTGAAATCGATCAAAGAACGACAATCTTATCCATAGGAGGGCATGTGTCACTACAAACCATGCAGTCGTATCGATGAGATATCTATCATACGCATCAAACATCAACAATAAACATTGCCTATATGTAACAAAAGGTCTTTGCATCAGATTCAACGAAACTTGATGACAAAATAAGAAACATATGTTAATTAGGCAAATGGCATTAAGGTAAGAATTTCCAAGCGGATGAATTAATTAATGAAGCGATGAATTAGCATATTTGATGATGTGAAAAGTGCTCGTAAATTTACATAATGCAGATACGTGTTTCTAAACAATTTATCTCCACTCGCACTACCACACAAACCAAATCGGCGATTTTGATCAACCTTAGTGTTCAACTGGAAAAATGCACTCCATTCGGCTGTTCTTCGATGTGTAAATAATGTGCAAAAAAGCGTTGCGCAAATGCATTTCTCCCCTATAAACTGAGGCTGTCTAAAAGGAGATGGAGGAATGGGCGAATAAACTGGGGAGGGGAGAGCGGTGGAGGAGGGAGCAATCTACCGGTACTCGATCAATTGAGAGAACGATTTCCGAACAAAGCTTCTTTCTCTTTTCTAGCGCTATATTTTATCGGCGAATACTTAACGTTTTAATCCAGTGCATGATAGAAATATTTTACATTCAAAGAACTCAACTCGAACATCTCGAATTTATCGCCCTCGGAATCAGATCGGCCAACACGTCTACCTCAAAAGCAAGCTGAAGCAAAAGGTGCTCACTCGATGTAATAATGCAGTCATTTTCGTAATGTCCTTCCCTATCAATTCCCATTCCCTCTACCCTCCATTAAATTTAAATTTCTAAACAAAACTCCAGGTCGTTGAGCACCCCTATCCCTATCCATACCGCTGATTGAAGCTCGCCTCCAGCAAAAACATTTCCTGAAGGATTGCGGGAATTTCGAAATTCCCGACTTCTGGGAATTTTCGGAGTCCGTGATGGCGGATGACAACCTCGTTGCTCATCTTCTAAAGCGAATTGTACTAAGGTGCAAAACTATCCACAATGTCGACTACAAAAGCTTTCTCGAGTGCACTGTGGGAAGCTCTAAAAAATCTTCGTAGAACAGGTCCAGTGAAGCGAAAAAGCGACGACTCTAATACTGAAAGCATTCGCCCTCTTCAAACGACCTGTCCTTAAAGACCAACACTAATTACTACGGTACACCTATGACCTGAGTTGGCATTTGTCCAGCGCCGCAAATAAATACAAACAAATCGAGTTGGCGACTAGCTAAGAGCCAATTGATTCACGCGTCCAGACTAGGCGCGTAAGTGGGTGTAAAATGCTCGCTGGCATGTGGCCAATCAATCACAAGACTACGCAATACATCCCCTCTCCTCTTGTGTTTGCACTCTCCCTCAGTCCAACGTATTTTCTGAGACGCTGCCGCCGTCGCCGACGCCTGTCCCGATCGACGAGGACGCCCTTTTGGTGGCAACGTCATCGTCAGCTTACGCTCACACACAACTACGATGAACTTCTCACATTTTTATCATTGCAGCACATAAGCTCTAACCATTCTTTCATTTAACCACGTGGACAGAGGTTCCACTCACACGAATTTTAGGAGCAGAGAAATGGGTAGAGGGAGCAAGATACTAGGGTAGCTTGTTTTTTTAACCCAAATTATGACAGGCAAGGTTAAGCCCAGCTTTTGGACTATAGCTAGCTCCATTACAGTGCTTCCTTATTGCTTGAAGTTGGCGCCTCGCCAAATAATCTTCAAAATATGGCACGTTGCCATCAGATTAAATATTGTTGCGCTAAAATTCCGCTAAACTATGCGGACATGCAATAAATCAGAGTTGCATCGCGGTATGCATCGATGACTGAGTAGTTTGTGGAATCGTCGACAATAATAGATGTTGGCATTAAGAAAGTGTGCACAATCCATGAAATTCGCAAATATGCAAATTAGTGACCAATATGCCTGGTCAAAACTTTACCTGACCAATAGGACATCTCATAACTAAATTCTTATTGATATACATTGACGACGAGTTTGTCCATTATGGCCAAAAATTTGTTTGTCCATTTTCCGCAAGAATGAACAAAATAGTTCAATACAATTCACTCATTTTCTAAAAGATATTAACTTCTCTTTTGTTCAATCTGTCCTTGAGACACTACAGTCGAGCAGAGATGTCGAGAGGTGTAAGGCAAACAGTCGGCCATCACAATAACAGCTATCCAGCATGTGTCACGAGCCTAGCTTGAGGCAGAATTGGGGGTTTAAGGGGTTGAAGTGCCCACGTATTCACTCCAGCTTCTAGGCTGGTCCTAACGCCGGATGGGTCTATGGATGGCCACTGGAGCGCGCGAGCTCATTGGTGGCAGCGTGGAGCGCGACTGTGGGATCATGCCGACGATTAAAACCATTCTTGTGAACTAGTAAAGAAGGGTCTGCTTCGCTGTCTTCAACTAAACCCGACTACTCACCTACAATTGATGTGCGCCGCTCGAAATTTGAACATTCGAGAATCGGAAATCTGAGCAAACAACCTCAATTACAAGGGAGCCAGCTAGAAGCTTCTCTCATGTCTTCCATCCTCCCTGGTGACCATTTAAAGATTCAGGCACTCTCGCACCGAACCATCTGCCTTCGTTAAATATATGCGCAATCGTTACATGAACCAATGAGACTCAAAAAAGCACCACTCGCATTATTGTTCAAGAATCATCTAAACGGACTCAACCTTCGTATCCCCCTCAGCTCCCCCTTCCTACTCTGTCCTTAAAACAAATATCAAAGCATACTCGAATCTTTATAATACTGGAGTTCGGGGATGCCGTTGAGAGTAGACAGCGAGTAGTGTGTTTACAGTCGGAAAGCAATAAATCACCAGGTGGAGCAGACATCACGAACACAGCGAAAGACATTCCACACGGGCATCAACACCTAATAAAACGAGCGATTGATAAGATGTATTCGACGAAACGCGACTGTACAATGAGACACCGACAACATCATCAACACGCATTGGCAACGATATGAGGTCAACTTGTGACATTATAAAATTTCAGCATATTTCAAGAATATCAGTTATATTATATTCAAGAATAAGAACGAAATAAAACGGTCAGTTCAAATCCAATTCCTTGAAGGCTGCGGGGGGGGGGGGGGGGGGGACTTAACCATTCGTTCAAGCACACTCACGAGTTTAATCACTGCGCAAACCTTAAGGTAACGGATGAATGATCGTTGGATATCTGCATATTCATGAAAACCAATTCACGGCAGAGTAAATAATAAAACGGACCCGAAAATGTATCCTCATACCTCAACGTATGTAATATGATTATAAGGGTTAAATCGTGTACGTTCAGTACAAAACAGACAATAGGCAAGTAGTGTGGAGTGGATTTGAATAAAGTTATTATGACCACTGGCCATGTGGAATGACGATTGACCAACTGCAAAAAAAGCGTCATATAAAACGCAGGATACGAAATGCTATCGAAGAACGACCATATGCATTGAAATGGAAATATCTTTTCGAGGAATCCGTCGATTTTGATCAGTTTTGATATGCTAAACTATGTCAAACTGTTCGAAATCATGAGTATGAATAATATAGAGTAATGAACTATTCAAACCTGTAATTCTATATGTTTTTTTAAAATATTTGTAAATTGATAAATTCAAAACCTATAGCGCATAGAACAAATAGACTGCAATATTCTCTCATATACAGATAAATTGAATTATTGTATATAGCTAAATTAAGGAAAGTGTGCCAAAAAATGATAATGCAACAGAATTACACAAAAAAGAACGCATGAAACAGTTGTCATCAATATTTACAGTATATGTGCACTTAACAATAGTGCTAAGTATTTATGAAGTAATATTACAAGCAGCTCTTCGATGCTTATTCATTGAAGTTGTCGGTGACCATAATAAAAGTCCTTTTCAAATATATGCTCGTTCAGCTGTCACCTTTCGTGCTCAACTATTTGGGGTGTGCCAACAATTCTTTAGCAAAAGAACGAATACAAATGTAAACATTAAGTCAACGTTTGCTGACTCAGCCTCACCTCCTACGCATTCCATCTGTATCTCTCTACCTCTTTTATCCACCTTTACAAAGCTTACTTCACCAATAAACCTTCAGTAGACCATGATTATTAGTGGATATGATTTCGCCTCTTATGAATTATCGGTGTACTCGCAGGAAATTTTCGAAGCCAAAAAACTCTTCATACCGATATTGGTTGAATGCATGGTGCAAATTTGCACCAGAATAAATCTTCAAAAATACTTCATAAGGGAAGAAAACTTTAATCACTTTACTACTTGAATACTCATTAACAAACAAAACAATCGACGAAGTTTATCATATATAAACCGAGTTGAATTTTCTCTATCTCGTTTTAATTTTGCAAGAAAAGGATGACAGGTTAGTCCAATATTTTATGCACCCCCCTCCCGCATTCAAGAAGTTGGAGTACATCTTTCTTAACCAGTCCTCCCTTTTTATTCGTTTCAGGCAACATCATTCAGTAAAAAGTCATTCACCTTCCTTTGTTGAATTCTTCTAGAATGATGATGCTGGACATTATAATAGATAAGTAAATAAATAAATAACAGTATGAATAGAACTTAGTATAGTTTACGTGCGCATTATAGCAATTCACTGTATATATGAGAGAGCTACTTGATGTAAATCATAATGAAAGAATGTGGCGAAAAGCAAAAATCATCGGCAAATCTCGATCCAATCTGAGCAATGCATCAACAATATCCATTCATGTTCCGCTCTCTGCTTATGTGTCAATTACAGGAAAATATTTGTCTAGCTTAGTATTTTTTTCAAATAAAAAGCAGAGTTCATAAATAAATAAATAAAAACATGGAACTGGAAATGAAAAGAGCGATTTCAGATTCTTGCCTGTGAGAAGAACTTGTACACGTGAAACAGGTAGATGGATGCTGTGAATAGACATCGTTAGCACCGATAAGAGTACACGCCAAGAGATCGACAATACGATAGAGTTTGTCAATCTGCTTTGGACGACCTTTATATGTTCATTCCTTTAATGCTATTCGAATGTTCTATGATATCCCCTCGAGGTATTTTCTTAGCAATGCACATCTTATTTCAAGTTTATGTGCTTATTTTCATATTCTACATTCGCATTTATATGTCAAAAGATTGTGCTGATGCCACGTTTCTCTATAATAAGATCACCGTATTACAACTAAGTATTTAAATAATTGAATAAATAAAATTAACCCGAAAAAAATTACATGCAATCAATGAAAATCTTTTGTAAGCTTTTTTTTCAGCCTTGATGAATTAATCCATAGCTTTTGGCATTTTTCCAACAGAACAATTTTTGCAAAAATTTACATAATTGAAAATACGCCAATATAAGCACTCAATGGTGTAAGCATCACTTCTGCAACCAACGAACACTTCCAACACTCCAAATAAAGACAACCAAAAAATGCAAATTTCAATATTCTTTCAGCAATAATAATGACAATAAAGCTTACTTTTTCTAAATCACGTCGCTTAAACAATTTTTCTTTTCTCAAAAACGAGGATAAAAAACTTCGCTCTATACGAAATATGCAATATACAAAGAGCATATGATTTGAGAGGATTTAAGAATTGATCGTCAGCAAAGATTTTCACAGAATTGTTTGCATCAATTTTCTCATTAAAAGTATCACGCAATAATTCCGCGTCAAACAATTGCGAGTCAAATCAGCCTTTAAAAAAAACATAAAACCTCATAGCGGATCTAGTTTGTTGAATCATCGAAAATATTTACATCATCGACCGCAATATTTGATGACGAAACTTTCAGTACCGAAGAAAAACTTTGTAAACTGAAATTTAAATTACAACCTAAAATAAATTAATTAATTAAATATTTTTTAATTAAATAAAATTACAAATTTTCTCTCTCGACTATCTTTTTTTTTGGTAGAAAATTATCATCAATTGAATGAATTTTGAATTTTTCTCGAAGCCATAGTTCTCTATAAGCAAAAATTATATAGCACTTTATTGCTTTTCACTAAGAGAAAATGATGTTCAATGTTCACAACAAATGCAATAGAGAAAGAAGCAAACAAAATGCGGATAAGCAACTATTAAATGAACACCCGAGTTGATTAGAAAGAAGAAAAAAAAGATCGGCTGTCAGCTGATTTCAAAGCGTAAAAACATTTGAACATCACCACTAGCGAGATATTGCACAATACAATCGCCTTACTGACAGCTATTCTCGAACCATCGGCGTTTTATGTGCTCTTAAAATGTGTGCACGATTCATTCGCTCGCAGACTACAATCAGTAATGCAATCACATGCATAATTTGTTTCAGACAACAAAGAGATTGCTTTGAAAGGTGAATAAACTTATTATTATTATTATTATTATTTATTTATTATTATTATTATTATTATTATTATTATTATTATTATTATTATTATTACTATTATTACTGTTATTATTATTGCTATTACTACTGTTATCGCTGTTATTTTACTTTTATTTACCTTTACTATCATTGTTGCTATTATTTTTACTATTATTGTTACAAGCAGACATTTAATATCAAAAGCAAATCAAGACGGCATAGCTGTTTAGGCGGAAGTATTTTTTAAAATCAACTCAAGAAGTAAACAACGAGATCATTAGAAAACCTAATTGAATGACGGCCTTAGAAATAGGACTTCAGAAAAGCGATGAATTACTAAATATTCAAAAAGCCTCCACTCTCATCAGCAATTAGGAAAACGCAGCAGTCTGGGTGCCCAGAATGTGCAGTTTTTAAGAACGAAGTGCACTGAAGAACATTTAAACAACAAACGTATGCATTTTAGTGTCAAGCACGTGGAATCAATATTTAGTGATAGAATTTCACTTCTACTGTGCTGTGATTATTTGCAATTTCTAATCCTTATTGCCTCCGAAATCAGATAGGCTAAAGACAAAACCATTGGACAAACACGAAACGATACGGCATATAAAATAAATGAATATAAAAATGAGACTTTTTTCGGCAGAGGGATGAAAAATTTGAATCATTAGAGCAGAGAAATTATTCTACGAGAAAACATTCATAAAAGTATTTGAAATCAAATAGAATATATAGGAATTAAATGCATTACTCGAAGAATATGAATAACGAGGTAAGTAGGAGATCTCTGAACTCTCCCTCTCTCTCTTTCTCTCTCTATACACGAATATGAGTAATAATACCTCTGAAATGTTCAGCAAAGATCACCCCTCCCCCTCCCTCATTACTGCACGAAAATAAACCGAATGACAATGAAATATGTGAGACGTCAACAAACAGGAAAACCAAATCAACGTAACGATTCAATCCGATCTTCGAACACGATTGCCTTCATTCGACGGTGATACGACAACGATCACTCTCACAAATAGAACGCTTAAATCGCATTCGTTTCGAGAATCATCTCATTTAAGCAATAATTATTCATATATTTTTGAAGAACGGGAAAAAAACGTTGGAAAATTGTTTTGCGAAGAAACTTTCATAATAATATTATTTGTCATTATGCCAAAAAACTTTTAAATTTTCAGAGAGACTTTCTCATATAACAATTCATAAACCTTTGAGGATGAGTAACTACTGAGAGTCACTCTTGGTAAATTTTGCTTTTTTTCCCACAAAGTTAGGACTATCACAAGTGACATGGGAAACATTTCATTCGATACTCCATTCGTAATTGGCACAACGCCAAGCAGTATTTTATAAACAATATCCACCAATTTCCGTTGGCTATAATGGCAGATTTACATTGATTGATTTATCTACAATTACATCGCAAAAGTCGCTTTTCTACAAAAATTCGAAGAAATTCTGCAAATAAAAATTGCATAGTTAAGAATTTTCGGCAGTTATTTTCAACTCTTTCAAAAATTCGAAGAATATCTTTGTATTCGAGTGACCTATCTCCCCGTAGATGAACCATCACAGCCTTTAGATATCCATCGATTTCACAGTAATATATCTTTCAATAAAAACACCTAATGAACGTGCATGACTGCTGAATAAATAATGATCGACCATCCACGTGAAGGAAAACAAAGATTTTTGAGACGCTTTCAATCATTATTATGACGTCATTTGAAATGGATTCAACAATATTATACTACCATACTAGAAAATCATTAAATATTAGTAGTACTATAATGAAATAGAAATACTTGATAATTTTATAGAAATTAAATCAAAACTAGACAAGAGCACCTATTGTTCCCAGTAAAAAAGTATCTATTGAAGCTTAGCAATAACATGCAGTAATAAATATAATATGCAGTAATAAATAAAGTTATAGAGACATCGACTGGACAATTGCTACGAATCATCACTCATCGTTACGCATTCTTTATATAAGCGTGACGATTGCACAACGCATGTGAGCAATTACGAAACTATGCATCGAAAGCCAACACCTCACAGGTGAGTCACTCACCTCATTGGAACAACATACGACGTGAAACCTTTCGCGTGCAGATTATTGCCTTTTGTACTTTATCAGCCAATAACACATTTACCACTTAGAAGAAATGAGGATACCCGTCAAGTATTTCCACATGAAAATTTATGAAAATTCTTTAATCTCTTTATTTTCCTTTTTCTTCGGAAATTTTCCTTATTCGAGTGATTTTATGAATTACAGGTCACAATTAAACATTCTGGAAAAGAACTGGGAATGAAATGAGAGCATTTATTCGAGTTCGGATGTGAGGGAAGGTGGAAATGAGGTGGCGACGTGGAGGGAGGGGGGTGAGGAGGGAGGAAGGGGGTGATTTGAGGGAAACAACCTGTTAAAGCTCAACCAGGCGCTAAGCAAACCAGGCATACGTTTAACACGGAAAACACGAGCGACACATAAAACCTCATTATTGCGCACTCGAGAACCCAACAGCAAGCTCGCCCATTGTACGCATTGGCACGCGTTCAAAACAGTCCAAAGTGGCCCGAAGAGACGGATCGCCCACACGATGAATAATCCCCATACGAATCGGTTGCAATGCGATTTGGCGATGAGCCAATGCGCAAACCACGAGGTCACTCCCACCTGTCTACGGCGATACCGTATCTTCATTTTGCATATTACCATAAACATATCAAAATCAACCCACACTATTTATAAACACAAAAATCAACCTATACCACACACCGAAATCAGTCTGCTATATCAACACACAGAACGCCGGTCTGAATTGCTAGCATGATGAGATCAGCCGAGTATTTATTGGTCGGCTCATCGCAGTTTGTACTGTAGTCATATGAGTAGTCCAAGCTGGTCGGATCGTGGGATAGCAGCCCTCTATGAGGTCAGGGTGAAGAACGTACTTTCATCCGACTCTTAAATTCATTAAGTCCTATGGATATACTCTCCTATAAATCCCTCTCCTCACACTCAGTTGTGAATCAGTGAATCAGCCACTTCAACCTCAACCAGAGTAGTATTTAGATGAGAAATGCAAAAGAACTGGCAGCGTCCTCCTATAATCCTATATGCGCAGCCGAAAAGTTTGCAGCCGTCATTAGCATACGAAGGACGAAAGTTCAATTTCGATCTTTAGGGACGAAATTTTTTGAAAATTAAAAATGGATGAAAGGTACAGTGATGTGATGGTGAAATAAACCATTCCAAGGGAAATTTCCGCACACTTATTGCATGAACTAGGAACGGAAAAAGCGTCCCCCCTCATCCGTAGTCCCTCCATTCACCGATCTGATCCTCAAAGATGTTTAGGCGGCTGGATGAGAAGGCCGATCGCGTTGCGATGCTTTCCCGCCCTGATGGCCGTTCCAACGATCGTTCCCACCACCATCAGACGTCCGCGGCCGACCGAATAATATGAGCAATTGCTCACCAGCAGTGAAAGAATGGCGCCAAACGAGCGGCGTCGTTGTCCTTTCTAATCCATTACAAAGCAATCCACTCTCGCATCGTCAAATCCCTTCTCCACTCCCTACTCTGTACTTTCCTCTTCCCCTCTCTGTCCCTCACTCCGTTTTATCCGATCTGACTTTCATCCACACATCACATCGAATCTCCTCTCTTTCCTTTTTCTCTCTTTTCATGAGTTACAAAGCAATACCTGCTTATGACGTTCATCCCTGTTTGTCTCTCACCACAAGTGTCTCGTTAAATCAAGCCTCGTCCAAGCTGTGTCCTCAGGCATATCGCAAACACATTCCGACAATGCAAAACAAAAAAAATCAAGTGAAGGGAATGACCCCATCCGCATACGCACAATTCATCGCTCAATACTTGACCTTTCCCGTGGGGACGCACCTTACCATCCAAACAAATACCACAGCTGTTTTTCGAAGTTTCAAACATATTTACTCGCTACCTTCTAAGCATTCTCCAATCACAAATCTGCGTCAAAAAAGAAAACAATTTGTATTTCATATTGAAAATCGTTGCTTAACAAAAATGGTGATACAACGCTATAATGTAATAAATATAAAATACTTTTTATTTGCAAAGAAATAGTGGAAAACATTCCACTAATGGCCGAACAAATTAGTGAAGGGCACAAATGTTATTACATTGGTTTTTGACTACTTTGTTTTGCTATTAGTATGGTTTGAGCGAATCGCATCAACTGCAAAATGAATGCCGCTTGTATTATACGAAAATTGCAAGTTGTGCATTCTTGTCTTAAATATGTTCTCTGAACATACAGTTTGAAAATATTTGATGAACAATAAAAATCTCTTAAAAGTGCCAACATTTCATCCAAATTTCTGGTTTTTTTTTTTTTTTTGCCTGAAGGTTCAAATCTCGTTTCAATGACATGAATATAAATGAGGACATAGACAAATCAAATTTCCACAAATGGACAAATGAAAAATGTCGCTGGTCGAAAATCAACACTCTATATGTTTACTAAAATATTTTAATTTCGGTTTTAGTCTTAATTTAAATTGAAAATATTCAAATATAGCAAACGTTACATATAAATGAACGCAAGCTCAATTGCTATATAAATATTGATAAATCTTAATAATCGGATATCGTCTCCTATCCCTATTCAACAATAACTCCATCAGAGTACAAAAAATGGTCACATATGATGCAAAGAAGAACGATGGGAGAAAGATATCAGATCGTTTTAGCATAGAATTCAATTCATTGGTCACTAAGGGGGCACTATGACATGTGCACTATCAGTAAGGGACTACTGACTTGATGCTCAACCTTGGCTTCTTGATTGGTTATACTTTTATACTTTTTTTAAAATTATATACTTTTAAATAACGCTCAATTTTTTAGACATATGAGAAAAAATATTCCTCCAAACGTCTCTATTATTTTCACAAGAAAATTAAATAACCTCTTTTTTGATAAGAAAAAATTATTTTTTTTAATAATTCTTAACGCAGGAAAAAATTTGGAAAAGAGGACAAAAATTAAATAATAGAAAAAATGAGCGATCTTATTTTCTAAACAGCTGAAAAGAATAAAGGAAAAAAAAAAGCTCATAAGTGAATTATTTCATTACAATTCGATTTAATGATTAGAAGAACTCAAAATGAAAAAGTTTTAACGAGAAATTTCTCAAAAAATTTGAAGAGAAAAACGGATGAAAAGAATAGCAATTGAAATATATCGAAATATTGTGAAAATCGAATCGGAATGTTTTTAACAACGAACTTATAGAGAAATTTTTTTTTAAACCGAAGGTAACACTGGCAATCGCTAATATTCCTTTTTTTTTTTTTGAAATGCACAATCAGACGGCGCCAAATGATTCTTCAAAAATGTACGTCGATGTTATCTATTATATTATCAGTCGTTGATAACACTGTTGCTTTAATAGTTTTTTCTCGATTTTCTTACATGCTGCATTCATGTAGATAGGAAATGCTATACACTTATCATCTCTTCATATAAACGTTCATCACATTCGATGTTTCAAAACGTCATACGTATTTCAAGGGACGAAAAAGAGGGAAGAAGAAAGAGAAGGAGACGGGTGTGGGGTGGAATTGATATACAGAAATTCAGAAAAGAGAACAAACGAAAATCTTTATTCACAGTGAGTCATGTATGGGCATAGTCGCCTTTTAAGTCCACAATTGCTTCCGGCGACAATTCCAGTTCGAAACACGAAAAATATATGAATGCGTCAGATAATACAAAAAAGATCCTCACTGTGATCAAATCCAATTTCAAGTATGGATGCGTTTTCCACAATGCCCATATATTTTTAGCAATCATTGGTAAGTCTCACCTCCCGAACACTCAGTTCTGCTCTGAGAAAATTTAAAATCCTCACAAGTTCATTCTCTTCGGAAATGCTCAAGTAGGCGCACATTTGAGAGTTTACATGGTAGTCGACAGAAAACGGCAAAGATGGCTTGGATAGGAAGCAAATGAAAATGCGAGAAAATGAATGAGAGAAATAAAACGTTGGCCCAAGACAGTGAAGCATTAATGCAAAAAGCGCAACATCCGTGCAAAAATTAGAAAGCAATGCGTTTCATTCGGCAAAGATTACACGTTCTCGCGTTTGTTGTTTTACGCCCACTGAATCATAACTGCTTCACATTCGAACTTAACTATGAACGTAAGTAATCCCATTGCATTCGTTTCATATATGTGGCATATCATAGGGAGTGATGTGTGGCACATTCCGTTGTGTACATCAAACATTTTCTAATAATAGTGATTCCCTTATCATGAAAGCATCAATGAGCAGTAATAAACACAACGAACTGAGTATATGCTCAAAAATCACTCAACCGATAGAACGCCAATCAAATATGAGACGTCGAGAAGAACAATTAGCAAAATCATTTGAAAGATTTTTTTCCACAATTCTGATCACGTTCACTCTTCAACAAGTCAACATTGATCCCCTTTTCACGTATTCAATCATGCTAAATTGCTCTTCGTGTTCACCTCCCCGACCTTCATAGATTGAACTTAACGTATTGATGAATCGGTCGGAATCACCTGATCACGTGGCTTTTCTCCCAATATTAGCCGATAAAAATTTGCTCCTATCTTTCAACTGCTTCACGATCGAGATCGCAGATGAATGGTATTGTTTGATCAGCGATCATGTGAAGTGTTTTTATTTACTAGACGACAACGATCGGTGAATTAAATAACACTGAATGTACTTTTAATAATTCTTCAAGCATTGGTGATCGAAGGAATTGCCAACTCTGTTTGAAGAAGAGATTTCTACTTTATGAATTTAAGTGAAAAAATTTTGAAAACAAATAGGAAATTATGACGGCAATTGAAAAATATTTCAAATCAATCTTCTTCAATTATGCAAAATAAAATCTCCACTTTCATTCTTTCTGTACTTGTCAAGTCAATTCACAATTTTCTAAGGTCTATAAACTAGACAGCAATGGGAATCTATTTACTTACCACCTTAAAGAAATTAAAACCATACAATGCTCAAAATCTGCGTTGATTCCTTAAATATATATTGAATTCTGAACAGAGTTTTCTACTACAGGCGATATAAATTATATTCTTTAATTGTCTCTTACAAGCAATCATGAAGCAAATGCGCAACTAACCAGGGAAATCGCGACTGTTTTTGTGCCAATACTCAGCAATTGATGAATGAGAATTTCGAGTTATATTTCGTAGTTTCGATCTTTTCCAATTGATTCAAGTCTGTCGTTGATCAAATAAAATCGCTGTCCGAACGATTCTAAAATAAAAAAACTATCAGAATTTAAGTCATGAAATACAATCAAAACGACCTCGCCATATGGAAATCACAAAGAATTTGCCGAATCCACTCCACAAAAGTCCGTTCGTGTGTACATAAACAGTCAATCACAGCTGCACAAATGCAATGGCCATATTGTCTTTGATATTTAATAACAGCCATAATCCAGAGTATTGTTACTATCGAATATTGCACATATTACACAACTACGAACGCGAGACATCATAAACCATTCATAGAACTCAAACGATCGCACCCATTCGGTAGAATCGTTTTTGAACATCAGCGATTGGCTACTGACCCATCGACGACCAACGACTGGTCGTCGATTGGTGGAACAGTTCGCCATTGGCCATCTAATTCCATTTGGTAGAGAAAAATCAACAAGCCGAAGCGACTCCACTGATTCAATTGTATATGATGCTAAATGCTAATCAGCTGCATCATGGAATCTTTTAACATTGAAAGCGGAAACATTTTGGGAAATGGCGCAAATGTCTCATTTTATGAAAGAAAACAAAAAATTTTCATTGATAAATCACTGATCACTTAATAACTCAACGCGCGCTTCACTGATCAGTTGCATGAAATATGCAAATTATCAGAAATAAAGCATCAATAAATTATCTGAAAATTGCTGAGTTGAATGAAAAAGGACAATATGCCAGCACGACAGCTTAAATGGTAGGAGAAAAATTTGCATATGACAAATAACAGATCTGCACCAGAACTCGAAAAGCAATGCCTATGCACCTAGGTCGATAAGGATCCAACGATTTGGAAACACGACAACGAACTAACAGCGCAGCAACGTCGAATGCACCGAATAAGAAGAGTGTCTACATTTAAAATACGAGCGCTTACAATGTAACGTAAACGCAAAACTAAAGAGTATCCATAAATTTGAAAATAGTTGCCAAAATGAAAGATATATGTAAATTTGTTCAAATGAATTTCATTACCATAAGTTTTGAATGTTATATGCGATAGCCGATACTGTCGGCTTTTTTTTTTTGCGAGAAAAAATTTGCATAATCACATTCAAGGAATTGCGTTTTTGCATAAAGTCTTTAAAAAAAAAGAAAAAATTTGCAACAACTCTGTAGAAAATAAAATTAGACAATTGGCTATTGCATAATTATTGCAAACGACCGATGCGCTAAAACGAACAAAGGTGAGCATGCTTGCTCCATAATAAGCATAGAGATCCCCGCATAACAATAAAAGGAGCCGCAAAGAGCACTGACAAAAGCATCGACTCGCACTTTAGCCATTCTTTATGCAGCACAGTGCTACATGGCTCTTATAGTCTTTGAAGCATTTCTGATGTAAATAATTATCAAGGATGGTACCGATACGATGATAGTATCATTCACAAAACTGGAAATGCCATCAATAAAGGCACACAAATGTACTGTTGAATATCGGCGCTTTTGTCCAGTGCTGCTATCACAATGGCTTCGAGCCAAAAAGGGTTCTAACGTAGCCAATATTTGTTTCAACGTCACACTGAAGTAACAATCTGGGAAATATACGTGCTAATTTATTATTTATTCAATCTCTACCAGTCCTAACTTCCTTGATGTTTATGTCTAAGATAATCAAAACTTAAGCAACACTAAGCGCACTTTATTTCCTCATCAAAGATAACGCCCACATCGAAAAACTCGAAAAAATCAGAGACCTCCGAATTTCTTTCTAATTTGATAAAAAATGCTGAAATTAGAAATTTTTCAACTGGCAACGAGGTATCTCTTAAACAAGACGAGTGTCTTCTCTTCATTAGATCCGCTATTTAATCGACGGCAATGACTTCTGAAATATTTGCCTCTGAAATATTAAACAATTTTTGATATCTTTTCGAGTATTTCATTAGAAGCAAATCTACTGTGTTAATACGTCTGCATAGAAAAACAATATGGAAAGAAGGAAAATAATAGGCACCAAAAGAGAGATAACTAGTCAAAGAAACAGTGAAGAAAAGGAGTAAAGAATGTAGAGGAATTAGCAAAGGCCAGAGTAGCTGCACTAGATCACCGCAGTCATTGGTTAAATTACTTTTGTCGTATAATCAGACACAGCATCGGCTAAATTGCCTTACCCCTATAATTAGACGGCGCATTGGTTAAATAGTCACGTAAATAATACATAAAACGGTTGTTATGAGGAAAATACAATGAAATGGATGAAGCGATAGTTTTATACCGAAGGCTATCAAAAATCAAATACAAGCATGCAGCGATATAAATGTGGGAGTGACATGCGTTGGTGTGGAACATCAACCGAACCATCAAACAAGCAAACACGCAGCTGTGTAAATCGTTTCTATGAGCTCGCATATCGCGCTCAAACACAACAAACTTTAACGATAAAAATGTTTGGTAAAAAGATTGCAAGGGGAAACTATTTATTGAAAATATGGAAAACAGTAAATCTGCGTCTGGAATATTCCTCATATCAGTTGAACTAAATCATCTTAACTGCAATATTTGAGCTAAAATAGACATATATGGTGAACTAGATCACATTATTCATAATTTCTGAGCTAAATAGACCACAGTAATTGAAATGATTCGCCTTAACTGCAATATATGAGCTGAATAGAGTACTCTGAATCAAATTACTTTAGTTATAATATTTAAATCATTAATTACCATCATTTTATTAAATCTCCAACAAGCACAAGCTAACTTCACGAGTAATGCTTCTTTGATCATCATATACAAGTAACTATAACCTTCATTATTAATTGAAGCAATGTGATGCACTCTACATCCCTACTAGAGAGCAATAAGTGCCATAGTACTACATCTGGACATCTATCATCTGCTCATAGACTATTGTTCGATAGCAGGGCTTATTTTTATGCGCCAAACTTGAATTTACCAAAAAAATGCAAATTTATGAGAGAAAGGATCATAGCCGAATATATAATGTGCTAAAATCGGAATTTTCCATGGTAGATATTTGCGATATTTGTTCGTGAAAGTACATTCGGCAATTCGCACGAATAATGTGCCGCAATAATAAACAATAAATTCTCTTCTTCAAGTAGAAAACGAATTCATTCTAAACGATTATTTTAAGTGAATAGTCCGCACAAATTAAGTTATATATTGTATATACTATTTATAACACAAAATCACTTATAACATGTAAGTACTAGTTTTCGCATACAATTTACTTCTTTTAACACAAACACCTATGTGGATGCATATATTGTCATTCATGCAGATTTGTGTGATGTTGTTTTTATGCTTTCGACGACTCCGTTCGATGCTACTCATAAAATTAGTTATATGCTGTTGTATGCAGACTTATAACTTACATTACTGCTTATAATCCCTCATGATGCGTTTATCAACGGTTCGTAAGAACCAATTAAAGAGCGAAAAAAGTTTTCATATGAGAAAATTGTATATGCCGTGATATTTGAACTGTTGCATTTTTGTTGTTCACATATATACGTTTGGTTGAGTCTAAATCGTGGTTGCGATTGGAATGGTAGAAAGCTTGAACGCTTCCTAAGAAAGAGAAATATGAACATGCCACCCTCATGTTCGCGATTCGAACCTCTCTGACGTAAACTATTATATTACCAGCCGTTTTGAATACATGCACTAATACAATCGGATCAGTTCCAGTAGTACCGATGATACAGCCATACGTCAAAGACCTGTTCGCATTTACTTTCGAGATAATTACTAACAATAGTTGTAGTCGATTTTTCCAATTATTCTTTAATTTCAATTTCTTGGTCGGCTTCAACAGTTTTTCGTCCCAATTAGCGCTCTCAAAAGCAGTAACTCCCTACAACGACTAAAACTTTTTGCCGAAGAATAACCTTTCCGTTATTTGACCTATTCACTTCTAAAACGCAATTGATTAACAATTATTCACTCAAATGAATAGAAAATTATTGGTTGTAATCTCGATGTACATATTTATGGTTGAATAAGGACAAATAAGCAATAGAAAACCCAGCTATGAGCTTTCAACAACATCAGATAGAAATATAAGAAAGCAGATTCCGAGGAAAAATGATATCCAGTGAAGCAGGAATCCCATGGTTAACGCACTGAAATTATGTGTTGAAATTATAGCACAGCATAACGGGAACGGATTTCTTGCTCACTATTTACGAAGAGGTTATTTGTATTATCTCATTTAAAGCACTCCCGCCTCTCTAGAACTCTTCATCTGGGTCGTATTTCCTGAAAATCATGAAAAGTTGCAAACCGTTTGACAATTATGAACGAAAAAATAGGACATATGTTTCGGATATGTTGTTTAAATAATGCGGATTTTTGAAACCATATAGTGCCACGTTTGTAAAGTTCAACCACGAAATGTGAGTTGTAATTCAAATCAACATGGGCATTTCGTGTATCGTTCATGGATTATATTGCCACATCAATGTGCCATAATCATTAATGCTCTCCTGCTATCTCATCACATATGCAAATCACCGACGAAATGTCCATCTCATTTGATGACGTTATGCTCATGAAAATGAAGAAACAACTAGAGAAGCTGGGTATCATACCGACCTCTTGCATAATTTACACGATGATCAGCCGGTTGCATAAATTAGCAAATAGATAATGAATATGCGAAATAACCACTTCATATTTTCTACAAAATCTTCAACAGAAGATTGCCTCACTCGTGCTTGAATAGCCTAAAATGCTTGTAAATATTCATTCATCCTTACGTGTTCATATCGCTTTCGAAGATGATCGATCAGCGTAAATCGTGATACTTAAGGTTAGCCGAAGCTTCCGGAACACAAATAACTTTAACATATGGCCAAAGAGGACTCTCTGTTCATCGTTTGGCTGCATTATGCGCATCAAATTTACTTATTTTACTTCCGACGACTGTCGAGTTGAAAATATCGTATAGACGAAAAACACACACAGACGCACATACATGCGATCACGCAGACGGATATTTGCCATAAAGCGCATGTTACTACAAAGCATATACATTTGACAATGGACAAAAAGCATGTGCTCGAAAATTTACGAGAAAATAACAACTGTAGCAGTTACGGACGAAATAGGTATGTGGCCATATACGGACAGAATATGGCCAAAGGGGACTCTCTGTTTGAGAAGAAATGAAATAATTTTCGTCGTGTGCCAAGAGAATTGCCTAAACAAGAGGATCATCTTTAATCAGACAAATGCGTCAGAGTAGCTTTAACAATTAATTTCCCTATAAACTAACCATTCGTCTAGCTAAGCAAGAAACAATTTTCTATGTGGTGTTCCAATTCAATAAACGTTGAATATTAATTTATTCTGTGAAATATAGCTTAATGGAAAGATTTCCAGGAAAAGCCGAAGCTTTCGGAACCCAAATAACCTTTTTTAACAACCCGGAAATTGCACTTGAAGTGAAAAATAAATTCGTTATGTCCGGCTTGACGAATGGAATGGAAGAGCTGAGAGGTCCTTCCAACAATTTGCCACCGAAATCGAAATGAAAACTTTGGCAACGACGGAATGACTTGTTTCCATGTCAAAGGCGGATAGGCAATGAAGCTAGAATAGAGAGGAAAGATACGTACTCTACATAGAACTGTCAAATTATAAACACAAGGATGGATAATTAATTGTGCAATTGGATTTGCATTTGCATTGCATTTGCACCTCTGTAAGCTCATTTACATTTTCAATAAGGATAAAGCATACCGGAAATTGATTCGTTTTGTGTAAGCGGAAATATTGTCAACGTTGCGGCTTTATAACGTTGCATAATAAGGAATTCACTATTCTCTACGTGTTGGCAAATAATGAACTTGGTGGACAATCTCTGCCAACGTCGAAAGCGCTCACTGCGCGATATTCTGATTTAAAAAAAAAAATTCCTCCTCATTGTCGCTATTCAAGCGATTTTATTAATTGTGAGAAATTTGGCACACTATATTTTTGAAAAAATTACAACGGTAATTATGTTCCACGTTGTCTTTTGCAGCGCGCATTAAACTCTTTCCATATCACTCCAGTTGTTGGATTTTCATTCGCTGGCCAAGTTTGCAAGATCAAACAATCCAATCGGTGCAATTCTCTGCCATCTTTCAACTATCCATCGATGGAATTGTTGTTATTGGTCTTTTAAGCATTCATCGGTTCAAGACATAGACTGTTTGAATCAATCGAATTTTATAGAATTATCTCATCGCTGAACGCTGACGTGATCATCTCATAGCAATTTATTACTATGATCTGCACATGACATGCGATGATTTATTAACTCGCATGACCTCATATCACCTGTCACATTAGCTTTTTTGCATCGTCAGAGATGAAGTTGATGTGAGGAACAGCTGCTCCTGGGTGCAACATTTCGCATTTTACAGAGCTATTTTAAAGAGGCAGAAAATCTCAGTGCAATTTTTGTTCACTATAAATGGAAAAATAGATGAGAAGTTGATAAATCGAGTAAAGATATCTTCCACGTATACCTCAGGACCGGAAGTTATGTGTACTCAATTTCGACATTGTGCCTTTTTTGGAACAGACAAACAGACAAACATAAACAGATTTACAAACATACAAGAGGATACCAAAATGCGCTTCAGAAAAAAGAGAGTGTGGAAATTGAAAGTGATAAGAACTGTAGGACTAGGAAAATATTATTTCAAGCTTAGAACAAAGAAGTTTAATCAAAAAAAAAAATTTGAAGACTTAACAAATTGATGGTTTTATATGTTCGACGAAATACAATGAATATAAATGTAGCTCAATCTCTGACGTGTTCCATTTAAATATCAACAAAGATCGCAACATTATCATTCTATATAGTACAATGGAAAATGATAGATGGCAAAAGTGTGAAATTGTTCATGCAAATCTCTTATATACATCTCTTATGCAAATTATGCACTCAATAAAATCGAATCGGCTAAACGAACAATGGGAATCTGTTGAAAGAAGAAGGCATTCGATCATTTTGAATTACGGACCCGACTGTAAAATTCCCTGATTGGTGTTTATTTCAACAGAAATAGAAATTCCAGAAAACAGTAAATTTCTCTATAATATTTAGTATTTTTTATCAGAGGGTTATGCGGAATGTGAGCATCAAGAAGGTGATACACCTTCAGTTGATGCTTTGATATGTGCGTTAGTTATAGAATTGTAGTTTTCGTCTCGCTTTTTTTCACTCATGGAAACAGTGGGCGAGTCTATTGCTGGTTTTTATTGGCACAACCAGCTACCGTTACTTTAGCTTCAACATTACCAAAACCATAACATTTTATTAGCAGAAACCACCGCAAAGCAAATGATAGAACTCTGTGGTTTAAAAAAAAATCATTAAGCTTCTGTCGATAAATGGGATCAGTTCCTTGAAAAATTTCAGTTGCTTTCAATTGATTCAAAAAAAAGTGTCAACGAGGCAAATAATCTGGTCATATGCAACGGATACGATTCCTCGTTATATATTTCAAAAATGAGCAAAGGTTTATTATGATTGCGAAAAAAAAATTAAAATTGAAAAGAAATATAGTATTTGCAAGATCTCTTTTTTTTTGAAGCGAAATCTTTACAACAAGCAGAAACCTTTTTCTCTTTAAAAAAGCTTTTCACTTGAATTATTATATTAATTCAACAGCGCAAAAAACGTGAGAAAATATAAACTTCAAAAAAAAAATTGAACGTTTATCTTTCAAATGGAATTTAGAAAATCATCGCATAACAATGATCGATATTGTTGAAAATCTTTCAAATTTCCCTTCGATGTATATATGCTTTTATTTAATTCTATAGACACTAAAAATATGCTTAAAGATCTTCGCAACGAATAAGATTATAGTATTTTCGAGAAGTAATCTTTACAAGTGAATAAAAGTTATTACCAAAGATTCTGAAAAATACAGGTCGAGAGGGGGGTGGCGAGAGAGGAGATCATACGAGCGTTTTAATTGAGTAAATTTTTTCGAATTACCTTCAAATTGCTTCAAATATCTTCAATAACAATAAGAAATTCTTTCATAAATTGAAAAATGCTTTCTGTTGAGAAAAATACACCAATTTCAAAACGACATTTGATTTATTTAGCTATCACATAAATTGCATTAAAAAATTTTTACTCATCAATTAAGCGAATAATATTTTTAATTCAATCATCGATCGATCATTTTTAATTAGTTGCCTAGTTAGTCATGTTGAATTTCGCCATTCCGCATTTTATAATCATTAAAAAGATACAATTGAAAAAGTTTATATGTGTCAACATTGCGCTCATATGATATGAACTATGATCGAATAACCATTGTGGAAGAATGCAATAGAAATTGGCTGTGTAAAATTTCGTCGAAACAAAAATGCAAAAAAAACAGTAAAATGCTATAATCGAACGGAAACGAAAGAATGATAGTGCGCAAAATTCAGCAAAAAAAAAAGAACTCATGACGATCATTTATGAAGGAAAATGCGACAATGGTCGTTGGCCAATCCGTTAGTTCGCCTCTAATCAGTTCACTCCAACTGCACTCACGTGCCCACAGGTATACGTTGCAAAACAATTGTATGACTAGATATAAAATAAGTTGGAAGGTTTCTTTTAAGTTTTCTAAGGTTTAGCCATTTTTCCAGTAGGGCGGTGGATGGGAAAGGTTCATCCAAATTGGGCATTTCGAACAATTCTGCTTCTTTTGGGCAATAATGACGGCATTGCAAAGAGTTTACTACTTTCTTCAAATACTTTTTAAAATGTTGAATTGTGCAAAAATCAACGTTATAATTTTCGAAATACTCAATCTTTAGGGATGACATTTTCATCCTTCGAGTAAAATTCCAATGCGCAACTTTCGTAACTGCTGGTTTTTAAACGATTTTTTTTTGAACGACCGGACAATTGTCTGCTGATTTTTGAACGATTTGATGACTATCTTCATAGCAATAAACTTTGTTTTAACCTACAATACTTATTTGTGATCCAACTAACGTGCTTACCAATTTCATTATTTTTGCATCCGGTCGGGCAAGAGAAAGTTTACGAAAGCACAAGTTTACACACGTAGTAGGTTTAAAAAAAAAGAACTCGGTCGAAAAAAATTCTCGTGGAAGTTATTGTCAGTGGAAGCATTTTCCATAATTAAGCAACTAAAGAAGCTCCGTTTTAGGTAAATAAGATATGAGGAACGAAAATACAATAAAATCTATTACTTTTTAATGAGAACTTTACTATTTACGCACTCAATACTCTATAATATTCCTTTTTAATATTGTTCTCAATTGCCTATAATCTTAGGAGCTTTTTAATAGCTGTGCTTTTGTTCACTCTCTTAACGCCTTAATTGCTTTCATTCATTATCAACAATAGGTATATTCCTCTAAATACCGAGTCCTTTCATACCATCACTCGTAGGTGGACGGTCCATTGCGCGTGGCTCACCGATCGCTTCCATAAACAAACGTCAACAATTAGAGCGGAAGTACTTTTCAAAATATACTTTCTATTACTTTCATTTCGAGTACTCTTTATTTTCTATACCACTTTCTTTAAGCATCATTCAGTACGTTTTAGCGCACAGATTATATTTATGCGAATGGAATTGACATTGCACGCCAATTCACTACATTAAAAGCTATATATTTTTATATTCTTTGTTGGGGTTTGCAACCAAAAATAATGATCAAAGTGGTAAGTAAACAAAAATCAGAAAGCAGATGAAGGCGAGTTCGATTTCTGATTGCGCGCTAAAAAAAACTTCTTTCATGAGTGAACGTCGATTAGCTCGTTGCTCGAAAGTTTAGTGATAAAGCGACTCCACAACTCTTAATTAAATATTCAAGAAATATTATATAAATCATGTTTAATGGTCGCTCTCGAAGAGCAATTAAAAAATGTTCTTGCTTGCTAGCATCTAAGTATCGCAAACTTATAGTAGAATCAAGTCTTATAAAAAACCAATGAAAGGGAATATTACTATTACTATTAATAACACTAATATCAATATTAAAACTAGTCTATAACCAATATAAAAATATACTGAGATTAAAACCAATAATATCAAAAATTCGATGAAAATCTCAATCTTATTCCAACTTTAAAATGTGGGAGATAAGTTTCATTTGGAATATGGCTACTGTTCAATGGAAACTTTACAAGTAACGACAACTGAATATATGACGTAAATTGTTAATCCAGAAAAAAAAAATGGAGAAGATGAGGGAACATAAGAAATGCTAATAGTGTATATTACAAATGCCTCATTTCGTAAATATTTTTTAAGTGGAAGCAAAAAAAAAAAATTGATTTCTATTAGATGCAGTTCAATTTGCTAAAATTTGCTAAAATAATATTCATATTTTCAGCTGATTAGTTATTCGATTATTTTCTTTTGATTCAAATTGTTTTCTTCTCGGAAATTTACAATCGCATTATTTCCTTAATTTTGAAGAAAAAAAAAACACTCGTAAATGTTTCGTATTATTGACGAATGAAATTTTCTAAAGAACTCGTTTTTTAGTCGTTATGAGAAAAAAGTTCTGTGAAGTTTTTCAATTTATGTGAATAACTTGTAGCCGTATAAAATATTGAAACGTTCACATCATTGCAATATATCTTCTCATGACCTAACTTTGCAGAAAAAAAAACAAAATTAAATTAGAATTACATAAAATTTCTTCTAACTCAAAAATTTTTCGCATAAAAACGCATTTTGTCGATGAATGTTTATGTACTAGGTATACCTAGTAGGAGAGAAAAATGAATATTTGAAAGTAATAATAGAAAACAAAAAATTTGGTTAAGTGCCATCTTCGATGAGCGTCACCGACGTGCCCCCCTTATGCAATATCATGTGAAGCGCTAATTTCTTAGTGATTCTCGCAATATGATTATTACTTGCTCGCATATGCTACGAAAATCATTCCATGTCCCCTATGCAATAGATTGTTAAAGGGGAGTGAAAGACAGAGGGGGTTTGTTGAGAGTTTGGGCGTGAAAGAGATCGAGAGCATTTCAAGAATCTCTCTCCGAGGCAGAAACGTAAACCTGCTTTGAAGTGAATGCTAAAATCATACAAAAAAGCTGATATAATATCCTTTTTCGGCGCTCCTCTCACCTCATCAGTCAGCTCTACAAATTATCAGCCAAAAATGCGGTAATCAGAGTAAAGCGTTAATGCACCCGATCACCTCAACGCTCCTCTGCGATCCTATTAGGGCAAAATGAAAATCCAACTGAGCTAAAGTGAAAGGAAATCGGTTGAAAAAAACGCCTTCGATATAAAAATTGCAATACACTTGCAATCTTTTCTTCGCTGTTGCTGTTGACAGATCAACGTGACATGCGGTATAGGTCACCGATATGCACTACACCCATCAATTTCGCAACTAGATCTTCATGTATCTCTCGAGTTGAAAATATGGAACAAACAGATAAACCTAGATATGGAACACACAGACAGACAAATACATGCATGCATACATACACACAGACAAGACATTGCAATAATTCGCTCCTGTGAAGCAAATTTGCGAAAATGCGCTACTCTAGGTTGGAGACTTCTTTAGAGAACGATTTTTTTCGCACCATTTGTTTATAAGAGAGGTGAGCGATGACGTTTGCTTTCATCATCTATGAAAATGCACCTCACAGCTAGTGCATTAATTGAATATGCAAAACAGCCTCCATGATACTCTGATCCCCGAATTGTCCACCATTCCCATCGTTTAAATACCTTTTGAATTAAGCCGTCACAAAAACTCTTGTAATGAAGTGGCAAATCGACGCAACTTTGTTCGAGAGACGCTATTGTTTGCTAATCAATATCAAACTAATATATATTAAAAAAAGAAAGAAAAAACTAAACAGCATCTATCTCGGCAATGCAACACCCTTTACTTGATTAGAGGACAAATGTAAAATGCCTTTTGAAAATTTCCACAATTTATTTTCAACTGTTTAGAATCGTATCGATAGCTTAACTATTTTTAGAGTATTCATGAAGAAAAATAAAGTGTAATTTATAGGTTGAGTTTCGATTCGCTGAGAAAAATTTCCAATCATTGATTAAGTAGTTTTTTTTTTAAACACTCTTGATTATACTATAGAATAGACTTGGAAAAATGCATTTCGATATAATTAAATGCACTTTTTTTTAAAAAATTTTTCGGAGATGATAGATATACTGAGAAAAAAAAATTCACTTCACAATTGCAAATGCAATCAAACATTCGCACAACGCAAAAAATATGTCGAATTTTTATGTGGTCCATTTGATGATAAAAGATTTCTCAGCAAACATTCCTACATGAGAGTAACAAATTTTAAAAAAAATTCAACTTCCAAAAAAATTTTTTTTCATTCACGAAAAAAATTGGAAAACTCGTCAAATTTTTTTTTCCCACTCTATTGTTTTGTGATAAATAAAAGTTGAAGTTGAGAAATTCACTATATTTGTTGACAAATGAGAAATACAAAGATAATGGGGAAAACTCTATTAACTGAATAGTGCAAGATATATTCTATTTTTATATTTCAATTTGCGCATATCGAACAAAAAACGAATAACTTGATATTTGATTATTTTTCAACTCAACCTAGAAAAAATTTGTTAATTTAATGTTATTGTTAATTGAATCTTGAATTATGTGGTAAGAACGAAAAGAAATGATACATTCAGACGATTTTTCAGCGTGCATACTTCAAATGAGGAGACCGATCCAGCTAAAAATTGATGAGATAAGCGAAGTATCTTTGGGAAGCTATCTAGACGATGAAGTTGCGGCGTTTGTAAAAGTTATGCCCTCAGACACGTCAAGTGGACTATTTTCATGGATCGTTAGCTATACGGCAAGCTATATAAACCCGAAGAAACTGGTCTAATCAAAATCCGATAAACATGGATATGATGTCGCTTAAATTTCTAGAGTGCTTATTCGCATATGAAAATTGCTCAATGAAAATATCTATGACGTCATATCCCATCATTTTTCCAGCGGTCAAACCAGTAGATAATGCCCCTCCCCATAAAGAAAAGCCGGCTCTTAGCATCACTATAAGTGATCTGTATGTCCTTCACGAGTTGCTGAGCGATATTATACAAAGCGCTGGCGTACTTCTGATTTCCAATCTAGAGGAGTTGTAAGTATAAACCTTATTAAATATAGGTACTCGATTAGGTACCAACCTAATCAAAGATCTACGACCGATGAAATCTCAAAACTCACTCCACTATATTAATTTTAAAGTTCGTTCTATATATATTCTAAATTGGTACAATTTATGACGGCAACAGGATATCTAAATCTTCGAAACGTAACGTCATCGCACAAGAGGAACTACCTTCCAATGTTCACCACCTCATATAAAACAATTGACGAATTTATCTAGATATCCGCTTAGAAATATATATATGAATGATATCGACTTTTTTTGATTTTTTGATTTCATAGACAACTAGAAGAAAAGATAGTTTTGAAAAATCGATAAAAAAGAAATACAATATGATTTTTAAAACCTTTTGAAGTTGGATTCGTCCTGTTTCATGTGACTATCCTTATGCTCTTAAGCGGGAATTATATGTTTAACAATAATTTTGATGAGGAGAGGCTGAAAAAAAAAACGATTAATTGCTCATAAACGATCTGATCTCAAATAAATTTCCACCTTCATCTCATCTCACCCTTCCCCAGCTTTCCATTCCCACCTACGGACCCCAATCACCTTTACCCTTCCCCACCCTTTCCTCAATTAGAGCATCTGCTGCTTCACACTCATCGCAAAACAGAATAAAAGTTGAAAGCGTTAGCAACGAATCACTCAGTATGCTCGGACTTAACAATCGAACACATTAGAAAACAAATGCTCACATTAACATATCAAAGTATTACTGTCTTGAGACAAATAAACGAAACAGTTTCTGCACTCATTGAGACGATTTCATGTTGCACTCAGTAACTCAAATGAATAGCACGCTCTTTTAGCTTGCAGACAGTCGGCTGCCTAGACGCTGGAATTGTTTGCCTTTAAAAAAAAGCACAAATTTCCGGTCTTCTTTTTCTACTGTGATGTGCAAACTGAACAGCATTCCAACTAGTAGACAAATTCCACTCGAGACACATTCAAAAGTTTTATACAGCAGAATAGTTTTGCTGATGAATTTGCAGGAAAACTCGACGTACACAATGAAAATGGAAAAAAAAGCCGTGCCAAATCTAATAGGCAAATAAAATAACGTTGCAGTATAACCACATGAAAAGATATTTACATACGAATAACGTAGCGAAGTTTAAAAAAATTTCTTTCTTCAAGAGAATTCAATAAATTTCAAAAATTTGTGAAAAAACGTAATGAAATTATTTTATTTGGAATTTACCAATGCAGTAAATATTTTTTATTGCAAAATTTACCAATATTTATCTCTGTAAATTGATAGCAAAATTTACTGTCAATCGAAGTAAAAAAGGACTTGCTTATATGTCCTGTTCTTGCTGCTCAAATTCGAAACGGAAACCGAACTGAGGGGTAGTGGAAGGGAGGGAGGAGGGGGAGGGAAAGGCAAAGACAGATGAAGGATTTCAGAGCAAGCAAAAACTTGTAAAGCAAATTACCTTCACATGACACATTTATTCGTTGCTTTTACTTTCTCCACTGAAACATAACGCTTCATTTAGCATTTATTCGGTAATGTTGAGTAGGCCGGCTTTGCCTAACGCTAGTACATTAATGCTGCGAAAGTTCTTTGGTAGAAAAGCTGACCGCAGTCACAACTCAGAAGTAAATCTACGGGATGACAACTCACAAGTTGCACAAGCTGATTTGCATATCGAAACAAAAATATGCAGACGATATCACTGCATATTTTGGGTTCAACGAATTCTAAAAGGGTTTATGTTTCATTTCAGTGGATCCTGAAATGTTGTGCGGAGATTAGCCCTCTGCCGCCTTGCATTGACATCTCTCTCCGAGGTTTTTTCAAGTTTCTCATCCCTCTCTCAATCCAAGATTCGCTCTGCACTTCTCTGTCGCCTTATGGCCTTCGGGTATATATGCTGAAATATTATTGTAAGCTTGCGAGCTTTTCCAATACTGCTTTCTTCCAGTCATGAAAAAAAAACAACGAAAACAAGTGGACTTTTTGGAGTAGCTGGCATAGTAAGCGTTCTAATCAGACAGTCTTCAAGGCAATCAACAAAGAGCAAAATATGCAAAACAATTGCGTCATATTTTAATTCACCTAGCCGCTCATAAAAATCCTTCACAAGACATTCGTCGTTCCGTAATTTCGTTGCATTGAAACAAAAACATAACCAATCTAACATAGCTAAATTTATTTCTATTTTTTAATGTCTATTATTTGTTTCGAAGTCAATAAAACAATGCAAAAATTCGGTGTCGCAAATTATCCCATGCTGTAGATTATATCCGCTTAATTTATAACTAGTTTCAGTGTTTTCTGAGGTGAAATTATCAAACGAACAGACACGTACAGACATTTAGACAGACATGCACACATACGCAGACAGATATGTATACAAACACGATGACAAAATAATCCTCTGCTCTTTTAAAAGAGAAATTTGCACAAGCACACAAAAACACGATGAAGCATTTGCATCGCACCACTCGAAGGATGCAGACGACGAAGAATGCAACGAATGACTTTGGCGCGCAAATTCACTCATACAGCTGCGGTGTCCTTCTCCTCTCTTTGCTTCTCTCGCTTCCTTTACTCTATACGTCTCGTTCTCTTAATTATTGTATATTCTAATATCTAAGGAATTCGAGTTTTTCAATGTTCTCCTCTCACTTTTCTATGCTCTCCAGCGCATGTATTTTTTTGTCAACCAATTCATCCATGTCTCTAAAGAGCACCTCACGAATATATTTATGCTCTTTGTAATGTTTTCGATGCAAAGTCATAGAAAGATACCCTGATTCATTTGTGAGATGTGCGGTTAGAGAAACAAGAAAATAAATTTTTCAAACGTATTGAAATTTTGCAATGAAAACCGGAAGTTCTGGAAACAGCCGGAAGCAGCGGTGGGTTCGAAGTTTGCATGAATCAACAAATTCGACGCTGAGACTTATATCAGATCACTTATTAATGTAGAATGGGAAAGATGCACGCCATCTATTAAATCTCTCGTTACCTTGAGTCGTTTCGCATTATAGCACTCTCAGGTAATCGTTAATTTATGTGATTGATGTGCACACATCTGATATCATGGATCTAAGTGTTGTTTCACTCGTTCTCTAATCTCAGGTATTTCTTACCCGAGATCTCGGGAAAACAACCGGAAATTGATTTTTCTGACAGCTGGGCGCCCTTCTAAACAATCTTATTCGGGCAACATCATAAAGAAATGTACCCGAAAGTTCACTCCATTGGATTGGTACTATATTTACAAATAAATAAATATCGCATTCACAACCGAAATAAAGAAGAAAAAAAGTTTTCAAATAAAAGTATTTTTGATTATTTCCAGCAGTAAAAATTCCATCTTCAAATAAGAATGACTTCAGAACTGTTCAACAAATAAAAGAGATCTGTTCTATATCTGATTTAATTAACAAAGGAAATGGCTGAAACAGCTGTGTAATATTAAAGTTCGAGTAATGACTCTTTGAAATGTTTGATGGAGAAAGCAATTACGCTTATTTGATAGCTCTTAATTGATAGATTATTTTCATGAATAAATCTGCTTACTCGATGCTTGTTTCGCATCGAAGAACCTTTAAATGAATAATAATTACTTGTGTTCAATTGTACATAATCAAGTTAAGATATTGATTCGAGCAGATATTCAAATCTCGATAAATGCAAAAAAAAGGATCCAATTGGTACCTTCATTTTCTCGAGATATTTACTTCCTGGAGGTGTTTCTTAAGGGGAGTGACAATTTATTCACCAATCCAGCTAGTCTAGTGACGTTCACTCATCGCTTCTATTTTACTTGCGTGACTTCATCAGGCCGTCTCATACTTTGGCTTATATGATTCGACGGTAATCAATATCAGTCGTTCTACTGGGAAAGCATATCTATTTTGATAGATGCATAGATACATCTTGTGATATTAGTATCTTACACAACACAATCCATTATACAAAGGTCATTATTCTTCGATTTACTTATTACTTCTATCACTATTTTTAGTTGATTACTTTACTTTTCTATCATTACATTATACTTTTATATATATATATATATATATATATATATATATATATATATATATATATATATATATATATATATATATATATATATAATATATATATATATATATATATATATATATTATATATATATATATATATATATATATATATATATATATATATATATATATATATATATATATATATATATATATATATATATATATATATATATATATATATATATTATATTATATATAAATATTATATATATATTATAATATATATAGTAAGGCAGAGGGCTCTACACCTCTGTCTCCTTCTGTCGTCTTCTAGACCATTCCTCTGTCCCCATTTTAGCTGCTGTCTTTATCAGTTCCCCTCCCTCTTTCATTTCCCCTCACCAATGAACATGCGCCAAATGCAATGTCGTTTAAATGACTGGTTTCATTGTCATCGCAACATTGATAATTCGTTTAAAAATGCTCCAGAATACATAAATTGCTAAATAGGTGTTCTAAGAAGTGCCTTACTTCTCATAGGCATACTATCATTTAGCTAAGGCAACTCTCTCATTAATTGCCATTTAAAAATTATCATTTCCATATGTCAAAGCCTTTTCTATTTCTATTTTTAAAAGCCCCTAAATGTGTCGAAATAGTGGAAAACTATAAAGGAGACAAAAGCCTAGATGATATAAATGTTACTAAATACTGAAAGATATCATTACCTATATCAATGTTGTCTAAAAATATTGAATACCGAATTTTGAGTAATAATTAATTAAACAACTATTAATCATTTGTTTGTTTGAATTCCGACTGAATGCTTTAGCGGGCAAACAATGGTGATCGGAAGGAAAAAATCTGAAGTAAAGAGCGATCGATGAGTTCAATCACCGATCACATGACATTGTGCATACTGCCAGAATTTGTTCTCTTCGCAAAGAATATCAAAATGCACAATGTAACACATTATCTATCATTAAATTTTCCTTGTTGAAGGAATCAAAAGCAGAGTCATCAGAAGACGAGACTGATATGAAAACGAAATGCGCATATTAAATTGATAAGGAGGAAGAGGGAGAAGAAAGGGTTTTAAGGAAGAGGAAAACGTGCAAAACGAAGGGATTTTTGTTCGCTCATAAAGTCAATGGTAGACTCGTTTAGCTGTTTACACTCATTGATTCGCATCATTCTTGTTTAGTGATGCTTATCAATTTTACTAACTTCTATACCATTTCTTGGCCGGCCCATACCCTACACAACTTCGTACTCTATACTATGCCACCTATATCAAAACAGGTAAATGGTAAAATAAGAATAAAATCCTACTGAGTTAATGTCTTTAATTGACAGAAGATGATTGTTTTTAGAAATTGTATCCGTTCAAATAAGCGACTCCCTCTTTATTAGATCGATCATCGTTGAGCATCACAAAAAAGAAGAACCGAAACCTAAATGCTTCGAGTGAAATAAGAAAGATATTTATTTTTGCCAGTTTAATGATGTATTTACCTACATAAATATTCCAGGCATAAAGAATAACTGAGGTAAATCGATCGTGCAAATGATATGCAAAGAAAAAAATACAAATATCCATTGCTTAAGTGGATTATTTTCAATAGAATCTCAACGAATACGAGAGGTAAAGACGACATTCGTTTTGTGTGCATTCATCGAGACGTATAAAAAAGAGTGTTTGCAAAATGCGCAAAAAAAAGTTGAAGTTCATCGTGCAATAAAACCTCTCGTGCTATATTGGACGACGCACAATGCTTTTCATTTGATGAATTGATTTTAATAAAAGGCTGAAAGTGGGGGAAGGAGGGAGAAAGGAGATTGTGGAAATTCTCGACGGAGCCCTACATTTTTGGAAAGGAGCTTATGAAGATGTGGGAGAGGGGTGGGAGAGATTGAGAGATCTGCAACTCTCTTTTCAAGCATTAATCTAAACAATAGCAATAATTTTTTCCAATCGTAGTTTTCCCGATAGATTCTCCTATAGTTTTTATTTTCTCGTTTAATTGAGTGTTACGATGTTCGGTTGTCTATTGCCTTTAGCAAAATTTCAACGAAGAATTTAATATTCATTTGCACGATCACTTTTGATAATTAAATATTCATTTTTTGATAATTTTCAAATCTTATCGACGATTTATTCAAATTTGAAGAAAAAAAGAAAGTAGCACTAAGTTAAAATATTCGAACAATGTGTAAAGATTTAAAAAAGAAGAACATTTATTGCGTTTTAATTCAATAAGGTACCGGATTTAAGAACGAAGGCGAAATTTAATCCGATATCCAATCTATGTAATATTCTTTTAAAGAATCCCCAACTTATGGCATTTTTTGCCGCTCATGAAACGAAAACACTCAATAAATAGATCAGTAAAAGCAGACGCACACAGACAAGCAAACAAACATAAATACCAGCTAATCGCTCTTGCAAATGGCATAGATGAGTTCGGGAAAAGGCAAAATGAAGGTGAAAGAGGACATGAACTAAGAGTTGCTTGAATGAGTGAAAGCTTCTAACTTGAACTAATCCTTTTTATGCTATAAGTTTTTATATATATTTATCAAATATTTATGAATCATCCTATATTATACTCGTTGAATCACTTTTCTGTAAAAAGTAATGCTCTGTGGATAACACTATTGACAAGTAGTATTATAGATAAATAATAAAAATTGCGTTTGCAACATATTTATTGGTTTTATTAGTGTCAGTTCCATTCACGATATAAACGTATTGCGAATTGAATCATCGCAGTGTCACAATGTAAACTGATTACCTGTGAGTGTAAGAGGAATCTATGTTTGATGAATGAGTGGCTACGATTAATATCGTTATTTACTATGGAACAATTGAAGCTGCTAAACAACTTTAGCATCGAATTTAAAAAATGGAATCAAAGTATTTGAAGATAGCTGGCATTTGCGCAGATTGTTGATGGATCGCATGTGCACGGACTGCTCGCAGTTTGCACTTGCACAGAATGCTATATGAACTGGAGGAGAGCAGCGGGGGAACGGGATTTTACTGGCAGAGTCGAGCGAGAGGATATAGAATACATATTTTGTGTGAATCAAACGCGCTAAAATAAAAACTTAATGCCATTTTGGTTACATATGACTACTTCTAGTCCTGCCGGATCGGTACCGGATCGGTCCCCCGTTTGTCATATGGCCATCGAAAACGTCATGCTTGCGCTTGGTTCTTTTTTCTCTCAAATTCTTTCTTCCTGCATAAATTATGACGTCGATTGCAAGACATTTTTCATCTATTTACCAGAGCCCTATCCATAAAATGATGTCATTTAAAGTGAAATGAAGTGACGTTATCCGATGCAATCCTCTCTTCATCTTAAATAATTGCACCACTCGGAAAGCAAACAGAAATGTCGCAACAATCGCTTTTTACTCACGTTTGGAGATGTACATTTGCAAAATGCACTATACAGCATCCATATGTACACATGCATATCTGTGTCTGTCTCTCTGTCTGAATGTCAATTAGTTTATACTCGGAAACTATTAGATTTCGAGGTGTAAAATTTGGTGATCCTAACATACACCACGAGATGAGTACCTTTAGCACTGACTGCGTTTATCCATCAATTTCGATAGCAGTCACAAACATTTACAAATACCAAAAAATTTCAGTGCATTTTCTACCGATTGAAATATTCATTCCACATTGATAGGATATTGCAAAAGTGTAAGTCTCTTAGACTTATATGAGGCAGTGGTCGGCTGCAAATGCTGCGTATTTCATCTCCACTGGCAACCTAGGAACGTTATCGCTCGAGTGGATGAAGTGTAAATGCGCATATCGTGCCAGCTTCTCTAACACATTTCTTGATTTATTTTTGGAGAATTTAAACTAAGAGATGTCGATAAGTTCCACAAGAATGAATAAAGTGATACCGTCGGTTTGTATGCTTTCGTAGGATCAGTTTTGCAATGGATGATACATTACCGTAAGATGAGAGTAAATCAAGAAATATACCATTTGCAATCAGCTTCAATTTAATGCCGTATTCAAGCAAATATAAGGGCAATTACAAGAAGCATATTTAGCTATAGGGTATTGTTGACTTGTGCACATCTCACTATACGCTGCAATATGTTGAGTAAATTGGATCACTCCTTATAAAAGCGTGAAAATTCAAATTGGCAGAGAAGGTACGTCATTCTCCCATCGATCATAAACTTGGAATGCACAAACCTTCCACTCCTTTGTCGGGAATTCAAATATAATATTAGTTCCGATTATTAAATGTAGAATTGTCTTCGTTAGCCACACAACCATTTCTAAATACATACGGGCGTATTCAAACACATTCATAACAAAGACACACACTTGCTGTAAATTTGTGGACGGAACAGGACAGATGATGAAGGGGAAAGTGCAGGGGCGGGGGATGGGAGCGGATGAACGTAGCCCTTGATCCCTGTAGTTACACTTCTCAGTCAACATCGGAGGTAAAGAGTTAGAATGACCATACAAATAGGCGGAATTCAAAATCTTTTTAACTGTTAACCTCATGTCAAGGAAGTTTTTTAAGCGGATCAGAAGAGAAGGCCACTGGATTCGAAATAACTGCAAATAGAAAAATTTAATGAGAGGTCGGGAAAGTGAGACAGCTTACGCGTCACCTCTTTCTGCTCCCCTCCTCCTGGCCAAGCAGTAGGTACCTAGATGAGGTGTTCTAAAGCCGATCGTAAAATGATTGAAGCAGTGTTGTAAATCATCAAATCGCACGTGGTGTTTTCAAAGGCACATTCTCACAATCGCTCGTCGTGGCACCACATCACCATCAATGAGCTCTGAGTAGAAAAACGGCATCACCCACGTCCAACAGATTCTGCTTAATAGGCTTCCATTAAAGACACCCCGACGAATCGCCACCACAATGCGACCTCTTTTTAAAATCTCAAATAACCTCACATTAGAGCGTTACGGCTCATAGAAATTCCCGCACAAAATCGCTCAACTCTCGCCAATCCAGGCAAAACTGAAAACGAATCGGCGAACTCGCGTCAGCACAATTGCATCTAATTACTAGAATTTTAAACGCTGACTAATAATATAACTGCTATACGACGACTGAGGAAGCATCAAAAACGATTGCAGTTAGCAATAGCTGCTGTCATGAATGCGTATTGATGATAAACTGCCAGCAACGTACGTTTCAAATGGACAAGCAAGTGAACTTGCATAGGTCTTGGTGCTCGTGGCTCTCCAGCAAGAACGAAAACACACCACAGTACTTATATAGCTCCAGCACTGCAGCAAAATTGATTCTATGCTATGAGAACTACCGCCAAAATTTCAGGAGTAATTCGATTCTCGTTTATAAAGTAATACAAGCATCAACGCAGTATTTATGATCGAATTAAACGAAAAATCGGAGAATATTGCAAAAATTGTAATAAAATATAAAACGTTGGATTACACGCAACAAATTACCACTTTAGAAATACGAAACGAGCGCCAAAACGACGAACACAAGTGCAATCGGTTGTTGATGGCGCTTTAGAGTTGTGTATAGGTCACCAGTAGCGTTACACGTTGGATATTCAAGATAATACGTTTGAAAATGCACCAACTGTATGAGGATATCGTTTCACATTGAGCTATAAATGTAGATGCTGTATTTATAAATTGGACACAATGAGGCTACAAACTTTGTCTAATTTCAATAGATAAGTTTTATTTAAAAATTATTAAAAACTCACCCAATAATATTTGAATTATTTTGCTTTATTTTTGTAAGATTGCTTGAAAATTCTATAGAGTAATAATTTTAAATATTATAACTTTTAAATAGCATTGCTATATATGTTCGCCTATTCTTGTTAGTAAAGCTCCAATTGATCTTGCCAATAAATTGTAATTTATATTTTTACAGTATAAATTATAAAGCACTCTTTTAAAATCACAATCTAGTTGATTTTCAGTGGTTAGCCAGCGAAATTTTTATCATTAATGCCAACTTTGCAGCATTGAAAGCATTCCGCCATATTTTAGTAACGAAATCATTTATTTTGCAGCTTTTATTGTAAACGTTGGAATAGAAAATTTATATATATTATTTTCTTTTTCCACCAAATGTCGTCGAGATTTTGAAGCAATCAATAATCCTCGCTTGTTGCGTAACAAACGATGAGGGGGATAGGGAGGAGGGAGTAGGCGATGCATATTGTACTAAATATGGAGCAATCACAAATGTAAGGGGATGATTACTCACAGCTTTCGCTATAGATGGGCGGTATCTTCTTTTTATTTACTTTTCTATTAGCATAACAAATTTCAATATTTTTATTGGTCCGTATATCATAAGATACGAGAGGGCGTTCAACGTACCACCGCAGATAAGGAAGAGCAGAGCGGTTGCCCGAAAGCGAGCTGTTATGTTTACCGCCGTCGAACTGAGGTCATACACTTAAAACGCAACACCTGTTCGGTTTCGTGTACGAAAGACCATACTAAAAAACACTAATATCTTTGAATACTATTGTTTAGGGCACCGAAGAACATTTGTACTGTACCACTGAAGTGGTCAATTCTTTCAATAAATGACTAATTTTATATTTCAAACTGAAGTATCCGTTGTCCTATATCGTGCATGAAGGAAGTTAGCACTGATGTGTCCAACAACATTTAAGCGACAAATTATACGACAGGCTGTCATAAGTATAAGGTCGAATTGTCCTAAGTATAACGTCAAATATGACGGTACTATGACTGACTTCGCTATGATGGAGAGAGGAGGGGGAGGATGAAGAGGTCAAAGTAATTGCGAGAAATCTACTTGAGAGATGGGTGACACTGCATGTTTGCTAGCGAGGTGTTTTCCAGGGCTTTATGGCCGCCTTGTACATCAAACTGAAGGCGATATATTTTTCGCCCTTTTTACATGCGCCATACTCGTGTGACAACCCGTCTCATAATTTTGGATTGTTCCACTCTCACCTATTCGAATAATTTGTAGCGCAAATGCGTTAATATGATGGCTTTTCCGACATATTATATGTTTGAAACGACAACAAACCGAAACAATTTGAAAAAGACGGTTGCTAGGCTTGATACAAAATCCCATGAGTCAAAAGAGTTGAGTTCTGAGTGCATTTTGTAGCAATTTCCTCTTTGCGTGGGCCGATTTGTAAGGAATAATTGTCGCCTTTTTAATTGGAAGTGATGCGTGACAGTTTATGCATATGAGGAAAAATCATGCACGGGTACTTGCAAGAGACCGACCTCATTAGAGTACGTCAGGCATACGGAAAGACTTGATGCATCGTTGAAATGGAATATAAAAAATAATATTCCACAAAGATGAGTGAGAGTTGGGTGTAGCGAACGGTTCGAACATCAGTTTACACTACTGATGATTATTAAAGCTGAGTGCTGCTGATAACCAACTCATCAAAAGCATCGGTTGGACGCCTCGGACCTACAACTTAATCTTGCCCTTGGAAATCAGATATAAGGACCGCTCCGAAGCCTCTTATTTGGAACAACACTCAGGCGAGGAATCGAGGCAAAATCTCATCGGAGAAAAAGCAGAAGAGGAGAATGAGCAAAGCAAAACGAATTCGCCTAACTCAGCAGGTGGAAACAAAGAAGCTGGAAATTGCGCGAACCTGCCAGAAGCCATATCAAGGACAGATCAAAACACGACGCAAACTCCACACAAAGTCGAGTTGAGTCATTCCGATCATTGCAAATTGACAATGCACCAATAATGTCACTCGTTTTTTCACTCGCCGTTCGAAGGAACGAGATCTTTCATTGATTAGTGATATTTGCTTGAACGACTATTGTGAAGCATAATGACACTCTTCCTTTCCTCCAACACTTTAATTTAATAGCTCATGCAAAAATACTTAGGAATATTTCCTTATTTGTTCTCTAAATTCATAGAATTTCCTTTTTGTGCCCTTATTGAAATTCGAAGAAATTTTAAATTTACGGAGTCATTACGCAACTAAATTAATATACCGATGAAGCGCAACCAAAAAATCTTCCAAGTAAGTCTCCGATATGGAATCATATCCAGGGTCGGAAAAATTTTAACTCTATCCACTAAATGAAAAATTGTGACTCTTCTCGGGAAAAAAAGCATCAAAGAAAATTGGAAAGGGAATAAATGTGCTTATGACATCAGACAGACGTTAGAATATGGTGCCTTTTTTGTGATCCCATTGGATGGCCAATTTATGAGATGTGTGCATGTGTTTCGCTAAGATGCTTTCTTTGTGCCATTAAAAAAAACTTGTCTAATCTCAATTTCCAGTTGGACTTTCGCAAAAGCTTTGTGGAATGATTAACATCGAATAAATCTGAAATCGAAAATTTAAACGTATATAATTGATGACTTGTTAGATATTTGAAAGGACAAAGCAGCTAATATCTATATATTTACTTGCAAAATATATTTTTTGCAAATAACGTATTGCAAAATATTGCAAATAATATATTTTGCAAAAATATTGCAAAATGTAACTAATAACCTAATAACTATATATTTTTATATCCAAAGTTCCTTCGCTTTAATTTTACTAATCTCATTTGTCAGAGTAACCCATATCGTGAATTATTAAAAATAACAAAAAAAGCGCAATTATGTTATTCATATTTCAACCAAATCGAGCGCCTAACCAATCATTTACGACATATTCGTTTTTCCGAACGAAACTTAATTGCCGTTTGTCCCCCAGAGACTTCAAGAAACAATCAAAAAAGCACTTTCAATAATATTCTGATGACATATCTTGATCGCCTGCAAACGTTTTCGAATATGCGTTAGTTTGATGACGGAACGTTTAAGGGATGATACGTGAGTGTTTCGGAAATGAAGCAGGTAATGAATGGTCTGATCCTAGGATGAAGAAGAAAATCCGTCCGATCAATGACTGTACATGCTTTGACTGGTCCACCCAACCGGAATTTCTTCTGACTATTCATTAAAGGTTCTTTGACGCAAAGGTGCTTTGATGTAGCTGTTAAAATAGCATTTCGTCTAATCACCTCATGGATCACGCCAGTGTCTCTGAACTTGACCGGAAATTAATGCTCAGGTTCAGGTAAAACGTCAAACTTGCTTGCCAGAGCAACATTAACAAATACTCGAGGACGGGAAGAGTCAAATTGCCATCGACGTCCTAGTCGCATTGAATTTGTGAGTGCGATAGTGCGATATCAAATATTTAAAAATTCCTCCTCCCCTCTCTCTACCCTTTCAAATGGCCACTCCTTTTATATGTGAGCTTTGTGTATTGCTCATACTACTTCTAAACTAATCGGTATGTGAGGCGGTCTGTGCGATTAATGGAGATGACATTTTGCAATGGGAGGCATTTAGTGAAATAAGGGGCAATTTGTCTGTGTGCGTGTGGCGAGACATGAGATGGCAAAGTGCATGTGTGCTGTTCTTATCGCATCATTAGGGATCGATTTCCGACGGAAAATGTCGTCTCAATGCATTAGCAATGGTTTTTTTTTTCATTTACATATATACACGCGCGCACAGACGCTTTTACGTGTTAGCCAAAAACTAGAAACACGGCAAGACATCTTTTATTTAGTCTCCTCTATTCCACTCTATTCCATTCTGTTCCGTTTTGCAGCAACAATTCTTTCGTGGAAGATTTATTTGAGCGCTCGGGTTAAGTAAGCATAAATGCAACATTCTGCGATGTTTGTTATATGCTAGTAACTGTGGAGTTTAATTAGTGAAGTGAGTGGAACATAAAAACACACATTTTTCGGTGCCGTGCTTTCCTATTTGTTTTTTTTATGTTGGAACTTCTTGTTTCTGAAGATTTCATGAGACTTTTAAACGCTAAAATTTCTAAGAATGAATGATAAATAGCGGCTTGAGGCTTTCCGGAAGGCTTGAGGATGCCAGGGATTGATTTGGTGGATTTTAGTTTAAAATCCTGTAAGATATCGTTTGAAGTGAACCGATATCTCCGATTAAAATCCACAAATAAACTCGCATAAATCTGTCAAATTTTATGAATGCAGGACGGCCATATTTTTTTTTCTTTATTCACTCTTGCAAAACGCACTTTGCCGTATTATTTCTCTCCGCATAATTCTGTGTCTGTCCATTTGCCTGTCTGTTGAATATTTTCCACTCTCGAACGGCAACCAAATTTGGCGTTTATCATGGACTTCCGATAAACCCATCGTCACCACTCCAGTGTAATTATTTATTATTTTTGCGATTTACGTGAACGACGAATTAATAACTGAAATTTTGCATAGGTAATTAATCGTGTAGACATGAGGCAAGAATGCCTTATTTCTGACTGTCGAACATCGATGCAAGCGACTGGTTTATTTGCTAGGTGAGCTAGTGAAAAAACATATGCTGTGCCAACATGTGTGACAAGTGTTGCCACTTAGTCGAAACGAACAAACAACAACGCGTTACGTTAACAGCCGTTTTAATGTGATATCTCCGTTGATTTGTGTTTAAAACGCTCCGATTAATCAACGTAATAAGCTGCTGTGATAAATCTGTTAGATACACAATACCTGAAATGATAAGTTATAATTTAATGCTCGCTACGCTCTGAAGGTGAAATCTATTACAATCAGTTAATTTTTGAAAATCGTAATTTAATGTATTAATTTCCAACATTAATAATCATCGGCATTAATTTTGGATACTTTTTCAGCAATAATTTTCAAATTCCAGTATATCTGAATTGGATTTGGCAGGTTTCGAAAAGACTTTAAGCCTAAGGCTTTAGGTATTTTATCTTTATTAGGTTCTAGGTTTTGAATTGATGAATAGATTTGGAAAGAAAATTGCACTAAATTCGCTATATGAGCATCATCATTGGCGTAAATTACGTCGACAGTACTCATATATCATTTCAAATGATAAATCTAAACCACAAATAAATAAATAGGTGACACTATGCAAATAAATAAAGAAGTACTTGGGTTATTGCTATTGCTGTCATTATTTTAAGAAATGCGGCCAGATGCAACGTTTTATTTTGAAGGAAATTTGATCACTAAACTCTAAGTATAATTAGTGCAATAGATCTGTTAAAGCTATAAGATAAAATAAAATAATTAGTGCAACAGATCTGTTAAACGCTCTTATACCACACGCCTTCCACTTATACAACACGCCTACCACTAGATCTGTTAAACGCTACTCATATAACACGCCTTCCACTGAACATTAACGACTCTCGTATAGATAAGGAAAGGGAAGCTGGAAAGAGAAATTGGAATCACGTCAACCCCTACATTTCTTAATTGTTGATCAAACCCCACCCCTTCAAGGTTCCGAATAAATTTATAAATTTATATTTAATACTTTCAAAATGAGTGAAGTGAAATTCAAAAAAACCTGGAAAAGAAATGAATGAGCAAAAAGAAGTGAGGATTCTAAGGTGGCACTCAATGACTCATTCTGAAACGAAAAAAGAAAAGAACATTGTGCCAAATCTGATGCGTTAATAAAAAGCAAAGTACTCGTACATGCAATGCGATGCGGAAATAGTTGGTGATTCATATTTTGGCTTCGTTATCGAAGATGACACCGGTTACTTCATCTCCCAACATAATGACCTTGATGTAGAGCCATTAAACAACAAACTTTGTCATAACGAATTAAATATGTAATCGCTTATCCATTCAAACCCAGCTCGAATTTATGTTCCATAGCAAATATGTTCCCCATTGGTACTCCGATATCTGCTGATGTGTCGTAGAACGTCCTTGACGTTCGTAGTCGGGTCCTATTGTCTCTTATGTTCCCATAGTGTGGGATTTGTCACATGATCACTGCGGGTGGCGATGCCCCTCAAGCGGACCCCCTTCAACTGTCGCTGTTCATTCCACTCATCGACAATAATCTACATAGGTACAGTTCTCGCGCATCTCAGCGGTCAAAGACTGCGGTCTACCTGGCACGACCACCCACTACGCCCGATTGCATAGACACACCTCTGTCACAAGCACTTTTACGGCATTGTCCCTGTTGCAAACTATACACAAATAAAAACGCGTCTGCTGGCATGATGCCAATGCGCCAAGTTTTCCCTCTTTGCCGCCAGCCGTTTCCGATCGAACACACAACGAACAGATGGTTGGCGCAAGAATCGCATATAGAGATGCACACAAAACAGAAGGAACACACAGCGAGCGGAAGTGCGTGAGGGAGAGAGAAGAAGAGAGCAGTTGTAGGAATGCGATAAAAGGAGAGGTTGCAGGAACGATAGCAAGAGATAGCTTATTGGAATGAGAGGAAGCAAGGAATCTATGTGAAAAACACAAGACGAGAACATACATACACTTAGAAATGTATATTTCACTGAAAGGACGAATTGTTGAATGCGCGGGAATGAGCCATAAGCTAGCGATCATTTTGAGGGATGCGCATCATTGCCATATTTGCACTGTGCAAATGTGCAGCATTTTGGCTCGTATCCAAAAGACCGGAAACAACGCAAAAAAATGCAGAAACGATGTGGTTTCTAAGCAGCGGCTAGAGCACCTGGCCAGTTTCATCGACCGATTGGAATAGGCTTGTTTTTTTTGTGTGTGTGGGTTGCAGACGAACGCCTCACAGCTGCACTTATATACGCATCCGATGTGGCGCTCAATTTTTAAAGCTCGTTTCTATGTTTCGAGGGACCAACCATTCCCTTTCAACGACATAAAATACGCCTCTAGTAGTTGTTATATCAAAACTATGGATCGTTATTAAATCATTCAAACGTTATCAAATCAGCGAAATGTCTCTTGGAAGGAATGTTCGAAAAATTCCAAAACGATAATTTCATCTCAAACGTACCTTTGCTAGTAAGAATTTTAGCCGTTTATCCTCCTCTGTACTTTATGATTGATATTTCATGGAAATATTTTCTTTATGCAGCACATTAAAAACTGAGACGACGGATGGGGAAAGAGAATAAAGAAGGAAGAAAGTATGAGCAATGGCGGGGATGATTATATCTGAAGATGACCTCAGTGTCGTAACATCAAGCTTGAGCAACAATAAAGTCCATGTAAAAGAATAACGATTAAGAACAAAGAACAAAGTATAGGATTCTCATCAGAATAGATACGATTTAAACTGTAACAAAATGCGCATTCTAGGGTGAGATGAAATATTCGATAAATTTCCGCCCAAAATTTCCACGTAGATGATCAATCCACGTAAAAGTTTACCTTCACCTAAAAATTTACATTTAATTTCATCGCCAGTATGATTCTGCAATGATTGCCGTTATCGAAACATATACATTTTAAAAAATGTTTATTATTATGATGGATAAATGCTTATATTTGCAGGAAAATATGAATAACACATGAGCATTTATCAGTTCTAAGGCAGTCTTTGCAGATACAAAGCTATTTAACCGTACAGGAGTGATTCCAATGTTTAACTTCAGTGAGGTACCACTCTTTTTTTCTAAGAATTTGGGAGGGGTGTAAGGAGTGACTAGTAAATTGTAGTCAATTGCTTTCGGTCAGAGCAGAAAAGCGATGACCATCTGCAAAGGAAACCATCTACAAATGCTCTGTGGCAAGAGCCAGTACGTATACAAGGAGAGCGTATTTTGTTACAGGGTTCAGTGCGATTCTTGCTGCCTACCTCAGGCGTCGTATTAATGAGGATGGGATCGAACCGGAAAGTAGTTCGGACGTGAGGGTGCCTGGTGCTGGTTGTTGCGGAGGTGGCACTATTCGTGCCAAGGCTACGTTGCAGAGACAACTTCCCCCCCCCCCCTCCCCGCCGTTATTATTGTTGATTTGTTAAGGCCTGCCAAAATTTAACCTCTTATCTTGTTGCTAGGTTATACATATCTGATCGAGGCTCCGAAAGAAAAGGGATTTGCGGATCTTTCAGCGGCAAGTTAAGGGCAGAGGGCGAGGAAAACGAGGCCCGAAATCCTTATAGAGAGGGGCGGGGAGGGAGGGGGGCGAAGTAACTTTAGTATGCTATCTTATATTCATCTTATTTAGAAGAATTGATGGATCCAAAGAAGGCGACGAAATGCGAGCTAAAATATGGTCCATTGGCTTCGGCTAGGAGTCACAGTTTTATATTTGGTAAATTTTTGCTAGCACTCTCTTTTTTCCAGTCAAAAAGTACCAGAAATAGTTTTATCCAAACCCATCTTTGAGACCATCAGGTTCAATATCTCCTTCTTATTTAATTAATCCGAGAGCCCTGAACAGGCTGGCTGCAAATGCAGTAATAGTCATCTTACCTCCCACTTCGTTCCGCATCCTACCTTATTTCCTCTGGAACAAAATTCCAAACATTCAGACTTGCAAGTATATAAACATCGTTTTAAATTCTGCAAAATGTTAAGCTGTCTATGGATCTGAGATCGTGCAGAAGTGAAGCATGAATAATGAATGAGATGTAGACTGGCTAAAAGATATGACGCGTGTTGGAGCAGATTCCATGTGAATGTGACTAAATGACATCATAAAATGAATTAGCAAACGGAAACAAGATAGATGTGATTCATTCTAAGACTATCTGCAATATTTTTTTTGAAACTTCCAAAAATAGAGAAACTGCTTAGGGGTGGCGTGTTTATTATGTACTAATTTCATATTCATAGGACAAGTAGAACCTTGTGCCACAACCTCGTCGCATTTATATTTGATTTAAATCGAAAGAAATTGTGTTTACGCATGAAACAAATTGAATAAGGTCTCAAGGGAGGGCCTTCTATGTAGATAGGCACGATATGCGCTTTTCGTGATACAGATCTTCGGCTTCAACCGATTGCAGAGATGTCCAGAAATAAATACAGCAGTATGTCAGAGGAGCTGGAAGATCATAAGCCTTAGTTTACGCTTATGTGACCAGAGAGTCCCGTAAGTTCCTAATGAATAATAAAACATGCGGAACACTGTTTTCGTCTCTTAGCTAACGCGAGCATTCACACAAATCAACAAAACGTTTGAATCCATTGATTATCCTTCTTTGATTGCACTGATACAAAGTGGAAGTTCTACTAGCTTAAAATATACGAGAAATTTTTTAATGCCCTCGATTTCTTGCGACTTTTTTTAAATTCGACAAATCGACATAATAGATGATATTAGATATTCTATGGTGTACATTACACCAACATAATTTTCAAGAGATTGGCTGCAATCGTTGTGGAGGTGGAATTACCGGATGGACAGACAGACACACGGGTGCACATACCACAGACGTTTCGTTATAGTACAGACTGCAAAGGAAGTTTGTAAAAGCAATAATAATGAAATAAAGCAATAAAAGCAATAAACAATAAAGAAATAACTTCCAATAAATCGTTTTCCTTTACCATAGAAGGAACGCTCAAGTCAGGTTCGAAAATTTATTTTTTGCCCGCATTAAGATGACTGTGGCATAAAATCCTGCAAAATTTCCCGTTTCCACTAATATTATGACAATAAATGAAAAAATCTATCAGAGGGGACATTATTCTATTCGATTCTGAAATTTCATTTAATAAACAAAATAAACAACAAATAAATTTCATTGCCAATAAACAACAAATAAATCTCATGAATGGCCAATAAATAATTAAGGATATGCAATAATGCATTGATATTCTAATTAAGCCTGTCGTTCTTTGAAATATTCTAGAAAATCTTCTCCTTTATGATATAAATGGTATGAAGTGCAGGCGCACTTGTTGAAAAATAGATATAATCCTTAGCACCTTTAAACGATTCCAACATATTTCGAATTCAGTCGATTAAATGGATGTTTTTACGTTAGGGCATACACTATGTTCACTTGTAGGCCCAACCTCAGCGCTTCTCTAGCTGAAATTATTAGGCACGCAAATAGAAAGCATATAGCGGCCGTATTGCATAAGAAAAGGTCATTTCGAGACAGACTGACTGACTGACTGACTGATGAACAGAAACATATTAGCGTAATGATATAATACGCAGATGCAAATTTGTAAATGCAAGTAAAATCGAAGTTTTTAATTTGCATACGCATTTCACCTTCTCTTCCTTTGTGCATAAATTTGTTTGCTCTGTATATTAGACGCTTTCTTGCTGAGATTAGCATTGCAGTAGGCAAAACGATCCAGGCGTAATACCTATTTATCAGGTGTTCGATAGATACAGCAGGTAACAATGCAAATATTGGAATAATAGGTCTATTTTTAGGGCTTTTAGAGCTTAACACTTTTTAGGCGAATAGGTGTGTAGCAATGTTCTATGCAAAATGGCAGTCATGACTGATGAGGATTTGTGATGAGGGATTGTACAAAAGAGAATTGATGGGGGATTAAATGCGCCATGAAGACAACCATTTTATGCAAATATCTTAAAAGCTACCTGACGGAATAAATTCTTTCACTAAGCAAACCTTTAGCATTTAACTAACTAGTAATCTGTGATTGTCAAATGGCCGATTGCATTTTTGCAGTTGGCTGTTGTAACGTACAATGCTCTTTTCTATTTTTCCTTATTTTATTACCAAAGGAATTTCTACTTTCACTATTTAAAGAGGAGTTAGCCATAAATTTTGAGACAATCGAAGATTGAGTTGCAATTTGCATTTGAACAAATATCGCATAGAATAGCAAGTTCAGAAATTTTAAATAGTAATTACTTTAACGTGCGAAATTTCCGGCAGCTTTTCCGGTCAAAACATTGAAATGGCAACATTATAACAAATATCAACTTTACTATGTAGAAAAATGAACCTTAATGATTTGCTGATTAGTCAACAAATGCAAACATTTAAAATGATGAGAAGCAAAACTTTCAAAAATTAGAGATGAAGAGGTGAAGAAGGGGCGGCATGAGAAAGAAGTATTCTCATCTATAATTTCGTCTTTTGGAGACCGGTGATTGTTTAATAAGTTACTCTCGAGTCGAAGACGAATCGAATTAGCACAGTAAACCACTATAGAGAATATTGGCAGACTTTTTTTGCTAGATCTCTTCCAGTAAGCATTAAAATCGGAAATGATTTGCCAGAGATGAAAGGAAAGTTTAAAGGAGGGGACACGAATCATAATAATATAAGTGAAGGAGAAAACCGTTAAGTTTCCGTATTGTATTGCTAGAGAAAAGCACTCAAGATGAAAGATGCAACAACAAACTGAGCAATGGAAGTCAGGTGATAAATAAACTCATGTTATTGTTGCTTAATGTTCCCGTGCAAGAACGGTCGATTATTTATAGGGGTGATCCAAACGGTTGGTCCCAATTGAAGACAGCTGCCACATCAAAAAATATTTACCCGATCAAGAGTTGTTCTTCATCGTTCATTCTCCTTTGCTAAACATTACATAGAGATACCTCTAGCTAAACAAGAGTTGTCCATAGACACATTACTATGACCAAAAATATCTCTAAAAAATAATTCCGCTAATTATTCATTTTTAAATAAAATATAACAGGCTTACAAGTTAGTCACTCGATAAAATAACATCACTCGGATAAATGAATCGTATATAAATCATACGATATGCTTTGTTTTGCGAACTGTGCTCACGATGGATCAGCACACTAAGCATGCATGTCTTGGAAAAATTCCCGTCAATTCGTAATCATACTATGTTGGATTAATTTGTTTGATGACTCTATGAATGAAATCAACACATTCGAGCAATTCATTTTTCACAAAACGACCGAATATTTTCTAATTTTTGAAACGCAATAAGAGATTTAGGAGGGTTAATTGCAAAACACTTGGAGGCCATGGGGCGGGTTAGGGTTCAATACGGACCGTCAAGCAGCGAATCGTATAGACCCTTCGCATTTCATCGTTGATCACTCTTGATTCGATCACAGTTGCCGTGATTTATAGATAAATATCAGCGGGTTCAATTGCGCCAATTAAAATTTTCAAAGCTTAACAGTTCCGTAAGCAATTCATTAGAGGAAGAAAAATAAAGAATGCAGGCTAATTCAGAAATGCGGCACAATCTCATCGAATAAAACTGAAACATTTCAGAGACCTGCCTAAAAGTACATACAAGTATATATATATATATATATATATATATATATATATATATATATATATATATATATATATATATATATATATATATATATATATATATATATATATATATATATATATATATATATATATATATATATATATATATATATATATATATATAACCCACAAGCTAAATTTTGTGCAAATTCAATACTGAGTTAGTTTATGTTCCGAAATTTGTCAGAAGCCGAGAGCGCCAAATTTTAACGGTTGTGAACTAGTATAACATTTATTCGTGGCAGACTGACGAACAGTGAAACCCTTTCCCTTCCCCGCTTCTTATATTTATTCTTCTGTGTTCATATCTGACGATCTTTTAGCATCACATATTTTAGTACATTTGTATTCATTTTAAACAAGCAAAATATGAGAGGCAGAGATCTGAAAATAGATCGTAACTGATAGATCGTAACTGATATCGGAAGTGCTAAAGAAGGTGTAGACGAACCTCACCTGCCTTATTTTTCTCACCATTTTTTGCGCCATACACCATACGAGCTTCAGTGAGACGATTAATATTGAGGAAACCTTGCATCCACCCCTTACGGTGGGAGCAGGTGAGACACTTTTGAACATGTAACTATCGAGCCGTAAATCGGATGCCTTTTATGAAATCAATTTGCTGACATACGAGCGTTAATTTTTTTTGGTCTGAAAAGGATACAAACAGAAATTTGCGTATAATTTATATGCAGATATGACGAATATATAAGTATAGCAATTTTGGCATAAATAGCGGCACTTTTAAGTCCGATCGTGGAAAAAATCTTCACTTTGAACTTTTTCGGTTATTAATTGTCTCAACACCCTTATAATCGTGTCGATGTGGTGCAAGTTCCTATAAACTTGGCTGCTGAAGCGGCCTATGACGTCACTGAAAAAGCAATCACCGTATTCCGATATTTTTAAATCAGATCATTCCACTGCCAAAAAACGAAAAAAGGCAGTGGAAAAATTGGAGACATCTTTGACTGTACGTTATCCCAGTAATTTGCTTACACATAGCCTAATGTACAGTCATGCTATAGAAAGTTGCGATTTCTATAGTTTGCGTCCCTCTGAACATTCACTTATCTAAAGATTGATGCTAAAGATTTTGCGGGGGTGGGGGGGCACAAACGATGAGATACGGTAATTGCCAGCATTCAGAGGTGATTACTAGGCCAATTGACAACTGTAGTTATCCTCACGATGCTTGACATATTCAGCCATAATGATAACGATGCTTGATGGATGAACTCATTGCTTACTTAAATATTAATTTTCTCAGCATTAAAAATAAAAACGATGAGTTCGGCGTATTGAAGTTATCAGATTTTGTGTCTTATCCCATATTTCGCTCTATCGTTTAATCGTTTTCGCCGTGGAATCGCTTCATAGATATTAGGTGACCTTTTTTTTGATAACATTGCCGTTCTCTGAAATATTGCTACATCAACTATTCATATCCTCTAATATATTCCAATATCCTTGTACATATTGCAAGTAAATTCGTCATTAGTCAAATTGTGACCATATTTAAAACCAAAATAAAAAAAAACATCTAATCAAAATTTTATTTGAAACGATATCAATTAAAGCATGAAACATTACAATGATAATAAATAAGAAATTTGGCATTCGTCCAATATTTGAAGAGCAATTGTCCTTGTTGTTTTTGATTTTCAATTCTCGTCGAAAACGTTATCGCTCCCACGCTTTATGTCGAAAAAGTTATACCGATCTCTTATTACTAAGCTTAGCAAAAGTTCCTATCGTTGAGTTGACTCATTTCTCCCTCCCCCTTTCACCTCCCACCCACCTCACTTCATAATCCTTCGTTTTGTACTATATACTATATTGTACTATATACTATATATCATCCAGATATTGAAAATAATAAAATGTTAAATAACAGATATAGAAACAGGTGAACAATTTTAATCAGCGAACTGAAATAAACATAATGAAATAAACATAAACCAACGAAAACAGTTTTATGCCCCTTTGCAAGTTGCTTTGCACAAATATATTATGGCGACATTCTGTACGTGCTTTGCACACATACAGGTGTCTGTTTGCCTCTCTTTCTGTCAGAGAGTTCTAATTCAGTAACCACTGAAGGTAAAGTTATGAAATGTGATGGGTATATTGCCCGCCACAAAATAATGACCTATCTCATACATCAATTTCGAAAAATTTTTGGCACTTTTAAATGCGCTTAAAAATTCGTTAAAAAAATCTATGCTGATCGAATTCTCATTTTATAGCAGCTAGATTAGAAAGACGATTCTTTTGAAGATTTATATGGACCATCATATCAGCTAAAACTCAAAGCCATTATTTCGCCTATTTCATTTCGATATACAGTAATTTGTGAAACCGGTTGTTCGAATGATCAAGATATATCAAAAAAGCGCTTATTGCATAAACTCCTCTGGTAAACCTCCTTAGTTTTTTACTCAATAACAGAAATAATTAGTGGCATATTCATTTCCTGCAAAGTCTTTGATAATCCCTTATGACATCACTGCAGAGAGAAATCGATTCATTTTCGATTATGAAAAAGCATATAACGTACAGAAATAAATCGTGCAGAAAATGGCGAATTTATATATACTGATGTGAGAGCGCAATTTGAATGGGCCATACTGCAAAGTGTTTAAAGAGAAATTCAACTGCCCCCATAATGTAGTTTAATCGGCGAATCGAACTGTTACTAATTACAAAGAGCATTTGCTGACCGCCTGTTTCCAGCAGATATTAAAGATTAATGATTGCAATAAATACAACAAGAGTCATAACAGTAACAAAAAAGACGATAGTTAAACATGGAGATTCCATTTCCTAATCTTTTGGACGTTCTTGAATGCATCAACCAACTCATTCTTGCTTATTTAGACGTCCCGCTTGCTCCTCTTAGCCGAATTAAATTCATCGATATGGGGATAATAAAAATGATTTGAGTAGCAAATAGACAAGGTTTAACGAATGTGAGATTCGGAAACCCTCATGCTGTATACAATATGACTTATGGAGAAGACTTTTGAAGCAACCCTGACTAGAAAAAAAACCACAAATCTTTTATATTGTATGCTATGGCAAGAGCTCATATCCCCAATCCTGAAAAAAAAGTTAGAAATATTTTAATGTTGGAAGAAAATGTTTGCACGCATTTCCACCAATCGGAATGGAGCATGAACGTTTTTTTTAGCAGAAGGTTTGCGCGGGTGGTTAGATTATTAAATATATTAAGGCACTAGCAATTCTAATATTTGTTTCTAACTTGCTAACTTGGCAAATTGGTTGGTTTGGTGATCGGGAAGTGACAAGCGAATATTTGACACGCTTTTCGACTTGTTTTGCAGCACGAGTATTGTAAACGCAAATGGTGTTTTTTGCCAACTTTAATGCTTTTTAACTTCTTTAAACTTTGGTGGATCAACGAAGAATATAGGATAGGATGGTGGGATTATACCTACAAAGTTTCATAAGTTTAGCTTTAGTGGTTTCTAAGTTGAAACCGTCGAAATGACTGATAGACGGACACTCCTGCAAATCGTTTTTTCATTGGACAAAAAACTTTCAATTTACTGTAAGACGGTGTTCGCGCAACCCAAATTTACATGAAGTTAAATTTTTACGAGTCTTTCGTTGTTTTGGCTTCTGCCCTCTTTGTGCCTTTCATATGTCTTGAAGCGTCTATACAACTAAAAAACCTATTATAACACAAGACTGCATTAAAAGAAAAATACCTCTCATCCATCTTCACATCAAATTACAAAAAGTGAGAGAGAAGAGGCACATCAGATTATATATACATTTAAAATGCAAAATCAAATAAGCGTTACATCACTATCGGATTAATGCACACGAACTTAACTAACAGTGAAAGAATACGTTTCTATGTTTGAAACTTCAATAAACAATTCAATTCAAATCACAGCAAGTGAGTGAAGAGAATTGAATACAAGATTTAAGAGTTTGAAGAAATGGATCATGATGGAAAAGGGAACAAGAAATAAATTAAAATTCTGTTAGAAGGCATCAGGAAGTGCTGGAAATTACATTGACTTAAAAAAAATCTGAGTAACTTTGGAAAAAATCAATGAAAAATCAACAAAATTTCCGCCAAAAATAAATACCGAGAAATTCTTCAAAGAATCGATTGGAGGCGTCCGTATTTGAAGAGGATATCAATGATCAACTAGGAAAAGCTTTTCAAGTTTTTCGCTAATGAGAAATCTGTAGGCCAAAATGCAGAAAGGACGATGGAGGGAATAACATCAATTTTTTTAAACATTTTACTTAACTTAAATAACCGATTGTAGAAAAATTAACGGAAGTTTTCAACACAATCTCTCCTCCAAAAACAAAAATAATACTTCACTATTATAACATTCACATATTTTCTTGCAAGAAAAATAAAGACCTTGCAAATCCCTTTATGCGTATATATTCGAAAAAACTCAAAGCTAAAATTTCTCTATGATTTTCTTCTAGAAGATCATTTTATGGAGGCAATATGAACGAAACGATTCATCCATAAAATAGTTACACTATCCAAGACAGCCCTAAAATATTCAAGCAAATTTATGCTCTCCCTGTAAAACAGGTAACAACGTTTCGTCCGTTGTTTTTTTTTTCGTTCCGTACAAAAAATTCGGTAATCCATAATGCGATCGGCATATGAGAATAACGATGAGATTTCGATCATTGCCAATGACGTCATCGTCAATAAATCGTTTTTAATTGCTCATTAATCGCTCAATCGTCAGTTCCATTCCAGTCTATATAAATATCTGAAATATTTTACAATTTATACAAATAATTTACTTAATCCGTTTCATATGTGACACTTATCCTTCAAAGCTAATGAAATATTTCCGACGGGAATGAACGACAAAAAACTGAAGGATACCGATTTTGTGAACGATACACAAATGATGATAATTCAAAGAGATGAACCTCTGAGTACTGAGAGATAAAGCATTTAATTATAGCGAAAGATATAAAATCATGAAGCATAGTGATCCATGTAAGAGCCGAAAATTTTGTTGAATTTCACTGACCGAATTTACTGATCGAAGTTTTTGAAAATGGGTTAGTTGCAGTCGAATTTTGATTATTCTGAATGATTAATGAGCGGAAGAAATTTTGATCAATTGCCATAATTGGTGTAGCACCCATCTATTTGCTCCTCAGTCGCTTAAGCTCCTTTCAGCTCTTATTACTTCTTCGTACACTTTATCATTGTTGTTTAGCATCTGCTTATCAATATTCTTCAATGGCTAATGGGGAGAGAAGGAAATTTTCGCGAAGCTGGCAAGCTGTCAGAGTGGATCGTCGCAAGATAGACATCAGTTGAAGAAATTGAAATAATAACTCAAAGAATAATCCAAATGCCGTCAAACGATAGGAATTGTGGCTAATATGGCAATGAATTTCCTTTCCGTATATTTTTTATTACGTAACCTTATTCAAGGACGCATAAATGTCAAGCTATAATAAATCACAATTTGCCTTACAAAGTGCAGGTGAAGAAATCAAAATAAACGATAGTGGCGTTAGCGAAAACAGTCAAACGAAAGCAACTTTAAATGTATTCAGAGGATGCATGGCTGAATGGCTAAATCAATTAAGCTGGTGCATATAGAGCTGAAGCTCGAAGCAGCTTACGGATCCACACTTCAAGAAGCGAGATGGATAAGATGACTGGTGGGATCCGATCTGTGAAACGACACCTCAGATCTCATGAACGAACGAAGGAGACATCTCAGCCAATAAGCCACACTCCCCCTGTGTTTTGTTTATTTCACCTATTACGTACAACTCTAAGTTAGTTTATGAAAGCGCATTATGGCATGCAGTATCCTGTCTACGCGAATCTGTCTGTTCAAGAGCCTCTCCTCTAGTTTCGACTCAGAAACTGCTGAAGGAGGAAATACGAAGTTTGGTGGGCTCAGTGTGTATGGCAAAATATCCTACACCATTTGCAAAGGAAACCTAAAATGGTGGTGAACAAACAAAGTTGATTCAGTCGATATCTCACTGAATGCAACGGCTTGCAAGCGGAAATGGGTTGAAACCGAACGCATTCCAAAAATGTCAGCTGGTTACAAAATGAAGATGAAAAGCAAAACTGCCTACCAAAACCAAACATCCTGAAGACGGTGCTGAGAACGAGGATCAAGTGGAATATCGATAGCGTAAAGCAAAACACTTGATAGCCACTACAAGTTGGTATTGATACGATAACCATATCAATGAAGATGGCGAGTATCGGTTGAAGTGCCTGATAGGCAAGGATCGAACACAGCCATGACGCACTGTTTGGAAACGAAAGTAAGAACAGCGCAAATAACATTGCCTGAAAATAAACCGACCGCATTTAATAAGTTGCCCGAAAATAAACCGACCGCATCAATTATGTACAATGAGTCAGCAAGTAGAAAACTTGGATGGGTCAATCTCCAATGAAATCTTAATACGAAAATTCATTTGATTGCATTCCTCGAGATTTATAATTATGGTAACCACAGAATCACATCACATCACGTCGAATAATTCAATGGCCACAATGTACAGCCGGCGCTTGTCACAAATTTAGCTGATCCATTGCATCCCCACAAATCCTATAAGGGTACTCTCCACGACCTCTGCTGGGAGATGGCGACAATCTCTGCAGGGCATTTGTTCAACGATCGGAAAACATTAGCAAATATATTATAGGTAGCATAAAACACACTGCATGGAAATTAGGAGTGCAAAAATGAAGGATAAAAGTGAGCGATTGCTTTAACAACACTTAAAATATTACGGCGGCCGCGCTAGTCGGCGATTCTTTTTTAATCAACAGCCAAAACTCTCGCAAAATTTTCGCAGTTTTTGAAATTTCATTGAAAATTCGAAACGGATTGCAGTTACATGTCTCGAATTCAAACCCAACTTGTTCGAGCCAATCAGATTTTAAGGCATATATTAGAGAGGCAAAGTAAAGAAATCAAATTTGCGTATATACGAATGACAACACTCATCACTTTGTGAAATGCTATACACACATTTAAAAGTTGACAGTCAAAGTGCTGCATATCGGACACAGAATGGGTAAAGAACAATAAAAAACAATTTAAACGAAGAACGAAAACCACAGACGAATTGAAGAGGAAAACTTGACAATGCTCGCATTGTTGGCGAATTTCTTTGCAAAGGATTTCAACGAATCCGACCAGTAGATGGTGTAGCTTAAAAAGGTTCTTGGCAGCAATCTTCCCTTAACCTGGATGCCATCTGGTGGGCACAAGAGCGGAAATTTGATTTACGAACGTCAACCATCGTCACAGAATTGCTCTCATATCGATAAACAAACATGTGGAATAAGCGTACAATAGAAGATACTTGTGCACTATTCATAGCCGCTCAAACATTAATAATCTGTAGTCGAAACGATGCAATGCAATTAATAAAAAAGTAAAAATCGCGTCGGCACATCTCCACATTTTACAGAACAATATTGATGTTTTCTTGCGTCATTTCAAAACTCTCGTTCATACCTCAAAGCAGAGATGCGGCTAGACAATTCTATTGATGGAGGTGAAGATTTGTTAAGGATGAAACCTCATATTACTTGTTGCACGTTGTTTTCCTTTTCGTTACCAATATGCACCTTCTCTCAAAAAATAATTGAAATTTTTTGATGGACAAGACCCTGTCTTTCCCTCTTCTCCTTCCTCCTTCCTCCTTGCTAAGCTTTTCTCGGTATTAATGTGAGCAAGTTTGTCGAATTACTTGTAACTACAAAGAAAAAAAGCAATTTTTTCTAACTAGAAACAGTTTTGGAAATATCGCTTCCGGCAGATTCAAAACGGAACACAAATCACAGACCTTACCGCCTAGTTCCATATGACAAGCGACACAAATAAGAACGATCTGTTGACAGTTCCATCACAAACGATTTATTCAAATTTAGCAGCCAATTTGTTTCACCGATGAAATATGATCGATATTAGCATTTGAATTTGTCGCTCTGACTAAATTCTTTCAAAATTTTACTTCTTATTTGATTCTATACATTTGTATTTGTAAAAGGCATTATTGCGAGATTGTTCCTCCATAACTATGCCTAAATATTTACCTTTCTATCCCATAGTTTTAACTGGCGAACCGCTGAAATTACAGCTATGAAATTTAGCACGTATAACATACAATGTATGTGGAAGCCCCACTATGGCGGACCTCATGACTCCTGGTTGCTAATATGGTTCCATCTGTGGGCAAAAGAAAAATTTGCGCATTGCCTCGTCTCATCTCCCTTAAGCGCAATTCAGCCTCAGCTGGCATTGAAAAAACCGACTAAACAGTCAGTCGGTTGATAGAGCATGTAGGAAGGATCATCTCGTAAAGTATTTGACCTCACAATCCCTCTCCCCTTTCAAACATATATATATATATATATATATATATATATATATATATATATATATATATATATATATATATATATATATATATATATATATATATATATATATATATATATATATATATATATATATGTCGAAACAAGTAATTGTATTCATTTACGTGTTTTGTGATACGTTTGGTAAGAGCCACGCTTAAAGATCTTTGTAGCATTAAGATTTAAAGACCATCGTCCTTCTACGAAGGCTATTAAAGGAAAGAGTTTGGGAAATCAATTCGCGCCTAGAGCGAGGTAAAAAAAAAAAAAAAAAAACAGAGGATGCAGTCAAGTGATAAGAAGGGATTAAATGACTGATTAGCCAACAGCCATAAATTTAGTTGGCTGTTCGTTACTAAAGAAATACTTGAGCGCAAGAAATGAATTATACAATATCTTCTGAATTATGTTTAGGCGTTCCTTTAAATATTCCTAATTGGAACCGAGAGGGATGAAGGAAACGTTTTGATGCAAATTTTGGGAATCTTCGAGAAACGGCAAGCAATCAGAAGATAAATGAGAATGCAGATTGCAAATTTCATAGCACGGTAAGTAAAAAAAAAAAAGAAAAACAGTAACCAAAGTGGAAAGCAATAAAGAGAAAAAATAGATCGATTTTATAAAAGAATGAAAAAAATCGCAGATTTTGAGAAGAAAAAATTATGTCGAAGTAAGACATGGACTTTGATAAAAGATCGTTCGAAGATAGGAAATTTTTCGTATCGTTTTTCCACTTAGATTGATGGATCAACAAAACCCGTAACATTTGACGTGCAGGAAGCGTGAAATAATAAAATAATGAGTCGTATGGTTATGAGTGAGTGGTTCTCGAACGTTCCGCCAAAAATTTATTGTTGGACAGCATCCGACACGTTATGCAACAAATAGATATGCAAATTTTATGGCTTCATCATGTGCAATGAATAATAGAACGTGACTGCTAGAAATGCATGAAGTTGTGCTTGATTTATACAAGAGTTTGAATTGTGCCATTGCATCCTTTGATATCATGATTCGTGAACTAAAATCATCACGCAGACCAGCAGACACAACATATATACGCATAGACAACGCTGCCGACAGATGCACACATACATACGCAGCAGCATAAAGCACAACATCATGAGAACAGCTGCAAGAATTTGCAATAAGAGTATGAAACGATAGCTAATGAATACGCCCATCAAATGTGTAACATTGCCATCGAAACCGTTAATTAGCGATTCTCTCATTCGTAGCTTGGTTGGGAAAATTGTTTTAATGCCTACACTTCAGAAAAAAAAAAGAATCTCCTCAATCGAAAAGATGCAAGGAATTTATTTTTATCGGAGCACTCGCTTCAATAATTTTTGAAAATTTCAGTACACTACGTCATATACGTTTAATAAATATTTTACAACTATGTTGAAGTTGATTTACTTTTCATGGAAGTGATATGCAAAACTGTGAAAAAGATTTTTTTTCAATATGCAAAATTTAATCAAGTTGTTAGATCTAATCAAATTCGATATTGATTCTAATTTCAAAACAGTCATGGCGATCGTCGAAATAGAAAGAGGACCTCAGCTAGTAACCAAGCAGAAAAAAATCCTATGCAATTCCGAAAGACCATCACGAGGGTGAAAGAGAGAGAAATCAAAAGCGACGGGAAGAAATAAAACCTCGTCTCGGCGTTCGTTTAATGGTCGTGCACCACTGACAAAGAGCTCTTCAATGAACGACATTTTGCTTAACGCACTTTCAATAAAGCTTCACAACGTTACGACGAACACTTTTTATTGCTATAGTTTGATAGAAGGGAAATATTTCAGAAATGCGCTCACTCAGTAAGTTTTTTACAACGAAAAATCCTTTCTCGAAGTTATTTTATGGGATATTGTGTTCCTCCCTTCACTGTCGTCCTTTCCTTCCCTCTCCTCCTAGTTCCTTCTTACTTCGTTATACTATTGCTAAGGACCTCCCGAAAACATAAACCAATATACAACTGCTTTCAAAGAATTATTGCAACAATTGCTATACAACTGCAAAGATTTATCTCACATTCAATAACTCCACGATATATATTCGCTTTTGATCGTTGTGAAGGGTTTCAAGCACTCAAATATGATGAAACATAGGGAAATTAATGGAACAAAAGAAGATGAAAACAAAATGGCGTTGCACTGAAAACCTTAGAACGTAATGATTAGTTAGATAACCGATTCAATCGATCGATAAAGGATGATCACAGCTGCTGATCATCGCTCTTATCACTGCCCTTTAGGAGAAAGAACAAGTCTTTTTTTGCCGTTATTAAAGAAACATATTATGCGACAACTAACAATGCTTTACTCAACGGCATATGCAGATAATTATTAACCAATGATTTTCAATGGAAGTAATATTTTGTGTAAATTTGCAGCGTGGAGCTTCGCAGAGTCAAAGATAGTCTTGGAGCTGAGTGTTTTGGTAATGAAGTGGACGACGAGTCCAAACTGGACCCGAACAACTGTTCGACTGAAACCGGAATTGAAACCGGAATCCTCCTGAGTTCTTGCGCAATTCGGAGCTCGCTTATCACAAACCATGGAATAATCACTTTATTCTCATTCGTTCCACCCGAAAAAAAAACGAAACAAATTAATCATTGCTGTTTTCGAAGTACACAGGGAAAAGTGTTGGGGCTAAGGGGGTGGACGAAAGGGGATCACGGGCATGAGGGATGTGACCGTCGTCTAGAACTTTTGGACACGCATTCGAGCGAAAAGAACGTGGATGGTCGAAGGATGAAAAAGAGATATATAAGGGTTGGTGTCAACAGACCATACATCGCTTGCTCTCCGGCAAAGCCCAAAAGTAATGACTATAAAACAGAGCAAACTCCCTTGTGGCAAGGGTTGGTGCATATAAAAGCAGAGCGTATTTGCTTACAGGAATTAGCATGCTTTTAGCTGCCTGCGTGGGGTACCATCTTAGCAAGGGTGAGTTCGCGCTAATAGCAGTTCGCAGTCGAAGCGCGATGTGGCTTGGGTGTGAGGAGTGCCTCGTGCTAGTTGGGGCGGAGATGGCACCATTTGTGCCAAGGTTTCGCCGTGGGTGACGTCCTCTTTCCGTCATGTTATCCGATCCGTCTTATTATTGTCGATTTTATTGAGGCTTAATAAAAACGTAACCTCCCTTCTTGCTGCATTTGGTCGAGCCTCGAAAAAGAAGGAATTGCTGGTCCTTCGGGCACAAACTGAAGGTGGAGGGTCAAAACAGGGATCCTACAATCTTACGGGTCAGTGGAAACAATATGGGTTCAATCCTTCTCCTCACACTACTGTCCCTCATTCCTTAAAAAATGTTGACTAGACTCTCATTGCACTCGACTCAAAACTCCGATTAATTCACTTTTAATAATGAAGGAGAGGAATTTCAGGAATTTCAACAACACCAGCTTCGGTCTATACGAGCAATATATGGATGTTTTACCATAATTCGGTGTAATGAAGTGCTGGATGGTGGAATCTTTCGTTACTTTTTGGAAGTAGAACTTCCTCTTGGACTAGCAATGTCAAGGGTCGGCGAACGAGCACCTCAAACGCGATGACCCTTCTGTTTAGCAGATTTGGCGTTTTTGACGACTTCTCCCTCCCCTCTCCCCCCTTCCACCACATTCTTTCCGTTTTCTGTCGACTGTTGCAGAAAAATCCCCTAATTGCAATATTATGCGGAAAGAAGAAGACCACTTAAAGATGGGCATCGCTTCTAGCAACAATGGACGTTGAAAATAAAAATGATGACATTTTGCAGCTTTATCGTCTACACTCCTCGAGTTGATGTCTTTAAAGCTCTATATAAAAGAAAGCGCTGCAGTGGAAATGCAAATTTCTAAGCACTTCCTCGCGATCATAACAGTTTGCTTGCAATACGCGAAACAGATATTTTAGAATGTAATATAAAATTATTTATAGGATTTTTAAAAGTTCGAGTAATTGTACTCTGTAAATTTTTCCACTGAAGAGTAATTTTAAGTAAATTTCTTGAAGTCTCCAAAATTTGAAAGTTCTTTTGAGTACAAACAACTAAGGTAAGGTTTTTCGAAGTTTGACTTAATTGCAGTACTTCGAGTCCGGATGACCAAGTCGGAGTTCTAAAATTTCAAGCAACGAAGTTAAGAGTTATTTAACGCTCGAGTAGGTAGGTGAAAATTCTTTGGCGTTCAAGGGACTAAATTTACAGTTTTTTTCAATGCCGGACGGTTGGATCGTAAATAAGTGTTTTTCTTTGTTCTTCCGATATTCATTATTTTCGCACCTGGTATTAAACTTTGAAACACTTGTAATTTCACTTGAAGCGATATCATTTTTGAAGTGATATTGAAGCCGACAATAGCCAGAGCAAACAAGAAAACAGAATATTTTCTGCACTTCGATGAAAACTTTATCGAGTTTTAAAGCGGTGGATTTCTTCGTAAATCGCGCGTTTAAACAGCGGAACAGACAAATATATGTATCTGCATTTGCAAAAGATAGAAGAATATATAGGTATCTGCTTTTGCCGTAAATCACCCCTGAAAAACTGAGAAAATCTACAAAAAAATCAATATAAGAAAGGAAAAGAAAGATATGAAACGTATGTTAGAGGTCAGCGCATAGCAATCCGTGCGAAAGCTGGTCGGTAGAAGTCGTCGTCACAATTTGCGAATATAGGTTTTGGACGATTGACTCCTTCAAGAAATAAATGCTCTCAGCGATTATCATTACGGCTCCATTATAACTCCATCATAAACTCCGTTGATCGAACAACATAAGACAAATAAAGCGATCAACACCTATTCTAAAATAAAATCAACCCGTAGCCCGCAGTGCAGTCGCCAATACACAGCGGTCGCGCTCATAAACCGCGTTTTGCAGTGATCGCGTGCCATTCACCTGTCCCACGTCACTGTTGTGCGCGCAAAGCGCACGCTTCACATCTATGTAGGCTTCTTGTATCTGTTGCACACACACTTGTGCATCGCAGCTGCAGCTTTTTTTGAAGCTGAGGTGGAGATAACAGATCTGAATTTGAGGCAGAGACAACAGCTCTGAAAGTGAAGTAGAGAGACAGATCCGAAATCGAGGTGGAGACAGCAGACCTGAAACTGAGGTAAAGGTAACATCTGATGATCATATGCATGAGTGACAGCCAAATGCTTACTAATGTGCATGTGCAAAGATGCATTGCAAAAGCATATAAAGTGCATTACACGGATGTCGCATCTATGCGTATATATGTGTTTATCAGCCCGTCTACTTGGCAAATCCAATTCGGCTGCCGTAAAATCGAAGGCACTGAAAACTTTGTAAATACGAGATCACTTCCTGCACCTATACTGAAACTGATTTATTAATTCCAGGTGGGAAAAATTAATTCCAGGCAGGTACTTGGGCCGAGCTGAGATTTGCATACAGTTTGCAAGCAGCGAAATTGCCATTTACATTGACCGGACTACAAAAAGAATTTTTGATGATTTGTATGTGCGTGGTGGGGTTCGTAAAAATATAAATGCACCGTTGTGCATATTTAAGTACTTGTTGCAAATTGATGAGAAGTGTTCGTCGGGTAAACGGACTTGCAATAACGTGTTTCGCATGGGTGGCGTGTTTTCCTAGTTGTTCCCTAACACGCATATCAAGGCAATGAAATCCACGTACTGATATATGTATACTGAAAAACAAAATTAAGATGAGACTCAAAAACACAAAAACAATTTTTATTTTTTTTTAGAATATGAGAAATTAATGTGCCAAGAAATAAACGAAATCGGTAAATGAATGACGTATTCACATAAGTAATGACGAATAAATGGCTATTGCAACATAAAAGATAACATGAAAATTAAAAATAACAGAAATATTTCGATTAAAGCGGCAATGATTCATCGAGATTCCACAATAAAACGCCAAAGTTTGACGAAAAACGAGTAAAAGCAATTATTCCTCCACTTTCCTCTAATATTAATCAAAAATTTTCATTCAATCAATCGTTCCAGATCGCATAGATTGCAGAACTTTATCGAACAACAATAAAAGAACAACGAAGAAGGAAGATTAAAAGTCAACTTATGGAAGACCATTTTCTGAAGTGAAACAACAGAAAGAGGGAGCAAATAGAACGAAAGCCACAAAAAGTACGTGAGGTACAGTATAAGTTACTGAGGCAATAAAAGAACAACATTTCAATTTTGGAACTTTGGAACTGAATTCCAGAATTTGAGGAAAAATATATGTACAAGCTTAATGAACTCGGGGAACTTAAAAATGACAATTTTTGAGCACTTTACACGACAGAAAAATTCTGGAATAACGCATGGAAAACGATAAATCATATATGATCTGAGCGATAACTTCCACTTAAATGACGAATCGTTTTGCAGTTCCAGAGGAGGAGAAACAGCTCACAGTGATATAAGAAACGCACCATTCACTTATAGTGCTGTGCTTTTTATCGCTCCGCCATATGATCGTCTCTCTCAGCTCGTCTTCGTTTCAGTAGCTCGATGAAACGTTCCGATGAAGTGTCCTCAAAATTTCGTCTCCATTCGTTTACTTACTTCCACTCTTAACGTGGTTAAAAAAGCACCTTAGCATTAAGAAGGCCAATTTTAGTAAATGTCTTAACGCAACTATATATATATATATATATATATATATATATATATATATATATATATATATATATATATATATATATATATATATATATATATATATATATCACTGCTTTAACAATGTTTTTAGAGATATTCAAAAACATTTAACTTTCAAAACGTATTTCTTACTTATTAGCAAAAATTTCTATAAAGTTCCGTACAATGCAAATGAAAAGTAAAGATAAAATACCACGAGAGCTTCACAGCTACAGCTCGAACGCCCTGCGCTGCGCAAGCAATTTTTCCTGCTCAATGAGGATGGAAAAAAACAAAAAATGATTTTAACGATACTGTTTCAATACTGTTAACTTACCCACTCTGAGATATTACCAACAACAGTGAGAAATGAATATTCAGACTGCTCAATAAGTTTCATTCTGAGACGAGGAACAGCCGAAATTTTATATGATTATCCTTTGCGCAGAAGATCTAATAAGAGTCTCACCTCATCACCACTTACGTTAATGAGATGCAACGCGTCATCGGCTCCGTACTGAAGACCGCGCAGTAGCTTTGGCGTCAGGCTACAACAAATAATACTCATAACAAGCATAATGCAAGCAACGTATCACTTTTTGAACATTTCTAGCAGTATGTTAGTTAACCGTAAATGCAGAGTGCAGTGTCGCCTGTATTCTGATATCAACTGTTTAACTTGGAAGAAAGGGCGGGGAGAGAAAAAGAAGAGCAAATGGCAAATGAGAACTGAGGGTTGAATTACTCGACCTTTTGCTTACAGTGTGGAGACATTAAACTAATGTGCTACTGTCTCAAGTTCGAGCTTTTTTCTTTAAGGCTTTTAAAGTGAATGGCACCTGAGACCGTCTGAGTGGCTAGCATACAAAACTCGAATTTTCTTTCAATTATGGTGAACAGCAGTGCGTCATTAATTTGCAATTGGAGGAGGCAAACAGCGCAACATCGGCCTTAAGTTTATTCTTTAAGTGATCTGTTGCGAGTCTCTGCTGCAAAGGATACCCCTCCTTACCTCTTTACTTTCCCAACAATTCCATCCTAACCCCTATAAACTACATCAATCGGTAGTATTAAGACAATTCGGGTGATTTGCAAACGTTGGCTAATGATAAAAATGCTCTGCATATGCACGCAGAACAACAGCTTTTTTGTAGAGTGAGTAACTGATTTCGTTAAACTTTAAATGCGAATAAAATTACATGAAATACTGTGTCCTGGAGAAACTGCTCGATCCCGAAAGCAGGTCTACAAGGGTTCTGAAAAGACGACGCTCGTTGTGTGGATCCATCCCTGCAAGCACTTTTGCAATATTGGACACCGCTTGGCAATACATCACTACAGTGAAATTTCAGCAACAGTGACACAACGTTTCTCAAACTGCACTATAAATGCTCGACACCGGCGCGATGTGGTCAGAACCTTCGATGGGGAAAGCGAAGAAACGGTTCGATGAGGTGACGCGACGATCCTATCTCGCAATTCGAATCATTCGAACCACCTTACAATTATCGCCGCCTTCAGCACAACGACTGTTTGCATTTGATGCCATGCAACCTCCACGAAAGAGTACAATACCCAACACCTGTGTAATTACGGAACGGCATTCAAAGCCTGAGGTCAAACTCCTCGCAATCCCGACAAGAGGTAAGGTGAGACTGCGAAATAAACTAGAACAATGGAAACTAACCTTGATTAATTTCATCAACACATCTGAACGGTACAATGCTCAGGTCTTGCAATGCCATCAAATAGATCATCGTTGCAACGCTTCGTTCACCTCCAGATTGACTCTTAAAATTATTTAATCAACATAAGGCTACTCGATGCAATATTGCTGACTATGCACAAAGCTCGAGCTCAACCAGAAAACGAAAAGTTCGAGGAGCTCGACCTGCTTTTCTTAACTACTTCGAAACTTCATCAGAATCCAAACACCACTGTTACGAAATTAAATGCATTCAGAATACTTTCCATTATTTTTTTTCAGGAAGACATACACAAATCATGGCCAAAAGTTATTTCACGAACGCCTCAGTTTAACAGTGTAACTCGCAAACAAATTAAACAATTACTCCAAGTTACTTTAAATAAATATCTCGCAATTAACCGATAATACCTACTCGATGCGATAGTTGTCTCAGTGATTCACCTGCATTGAATTTCACCATAATCGTTATACCGTAACGATCAATGTCGAACTGCAATATGGATTTAAAACTTCCAAAAAGATATCGAATTCCTAAATAAAAAATTGTCAACGATGGCCGAATAAAACATTTCGGAGAGCGTATCGAGGACGTTGCAACATATATTTTTTCCGTGCTTGAGCACATTCGAACCAAGTGATTGCAGAAATATATCCACCCCTCCCGAAACAAAAGTGAAAAACATCCAGCATTGAGTTCGCTTTTTGAGCAAGAACGCTTGTAATAGAACCTGCAAGAATTTTTCTCTCTTAATATCCACAAAGCGCCTTCATAGATCCTGGAAATAAAAACTCAGTCATTTCTCAGACACCTACAACTCGCTGCTGACAGACGGCTCTGCTCTAACTTACTTCATTAACATGTGTTTCTGCAAAAAATAACAGAAGTAAAAGAAAAAAAAACATAAAACCTTGTCTTCCGGCTTATATAGATGCACTTCACCGGCACAATTCATTCGATGAAAGAAAAGCACATAGCGCTCGTTGAGTTTGGTGACCAATTCCGTTAACGGATTCAACCATTGCTCAAGGAGTTCATTCATCTTTTCACGCCAATTATCCACCTGATTTGATTAACGAAAAATGTAATCAAATGACCTAAAGAATGCTTGCAATCAACGCGAATCTCACTTCAAAATGACTGAAGTCACTCAACTCCAATCATTAACTACCTCCCAACTATTGCCCAAAGCAACATAATGGATTCGAAATTATTCGCTAAAAAAACTTCCTGATACGCCTCACCAAAAACGAAGCATTCTATGAATTTCCCACCGCCTCTGATTATCAATCATATTTTGGCACTTTATGAACTTTTCTTCACATATTTATTAGTTTAACGGCCAGCAGGCTAATAAAGAACCCCACTTTATATGCAATCCACATTCATATCGATGGATATCTACTTCACTCGACTCTCATTATAATATTTTCTGATGCAACACGATATCGATGAATAGAAGTCACCTTGCCCAATTACAAAATAATCTATCAAATATTCCCACTTGAATTAGAACGAAAAGTTTTAAAATGGAAACTCCCAAAAAATAAAAACAAAATTCCACAAATTTGAGCGACACACTTCTCTATTCGCCGATTGGATTTTCTCGTCGAGATTCTCTTGCTCCGCTTTCAATGCATTCTGCCGATCTAAATCCTGAAATTTTTCAATCATATATAAAACATCATTTAAACTTTCATAATGTAACATAATCTCAGGGCACTTAATCAACCAAACTGGAGGCGCTTCTTATCCGATTGAAGATTGGCCAAATGACGGAGAATGAATTCATTTGGTTAAAAAAAACGAAGTGCTGAAGGCAACGAACGAATTTCGAACAAAAATGCAACGCTTATTGTTATAAAATACCAGATATGCAGAGTCATAATCGACATCCCAGTCCCCCTCTCTCCCCTCCTCTGCGTCGGGAAGCCCTTACAGATAAAAGTGGAAAGCAGCAAATCTATTATGAGACATTCGCAAATATGAGCCTAATACTGACTGTAAAAAACACCGAAAACACCGGAAATTGCAGGGATTTTCCTTCAAAACTTCCAAATTCCCCCGCCCGTCCAATCCCCACCCACACCCATAAAAACTCGAAATTTGTATCTATCTTCCCCTTCACCAATTACATAAGGTTGATGGAAGGGATATGCTGACAATGTGTGACTGCAACACTCATTGCAGTAATTAACAGAATGCAGGAATAAACCTCGTCAAATAATGACAACTTGCGCGCTCAGCACCGATTTAAAAAAAGCCTCATATCTATTACCTGCACATTTCCATAAATTGATGCCTCCTCGCGAGAAATTTGATTGGGAGTTAAAGTTAGGAGATCACATCGAAAACTATACGATTATTCCATCCGGGATAAAGGCATTAAATTACCTCGATTCGTCAATGAAGTCCGCTATTTAGACATATATCAATACCAATCAAAGAAAGATTCTAAGCTAGTGAGTAAAATAATCCCCTTTACCTCTTTTGATCCATCGGCGGGCGCAACATCGATTTTAGCCTCCTCGTCCACTATCTCTTCCCTTACTCTTTCAATGTCATCCGGAATAGAGTTCAGTTCCCATTCCTGCAACATGCCCAACATTTTGATAGCACCAAGTCATTCTTAGCATTGGTAAAAAAAAGCGCTTAAAAAAATGAACAAACGTCCACGGAAACTGTTCGAGTTGCTGAATGAAAACTTTATCGCAGAATCACTCCGCCTCACGTGTACGAGCTTGCCGTCTATACCCTCCATGAACTTCAACTAATCTGCTCTCGAAGAGTTGATAAATAGTGCATTCGTCCTAGAGAAGTAATTCCAAGTTATTTCAATGTTTATTTGCTGTCCAACAAAAATTTCTGGGTGCGATATTTAAACAACTTTTTCTATTTTTTTGGGGGTTTCTGAAGCCCTAAGAAAAAGTCTCATAAGCTAAAATATTTCAGCATGAAAATTCCTTTCTGAATATTAATATCTCCTTTTAGCTTCCTTTTATAACATCACTTTCCTCGATCTTTTTAGTATCTACTTATTGTTATGATGTTAATATCCCTATTACTATACTTCTTTCGCTTCCTTCTCCTTGCAAAATGATCGATGTATAAATCAAATAAGAAAACTATACTATAATAATGTGAATAGAACCTGAAATCAGTAAACAGCAACCAACGAATCGGTCGTTATTCGTTGTGACAGCAAAGTTTACACTCTACTGTTACATTTTTATATGGGAAATAATAACAAAAGTATTACTTTATAAGAACGCATCCAACAATGACCAACTATTGCATGATTTCGCATAATAAAACATAAATATAAAAACAAACCCTTTTGAGTTCATTAAGGCCCATCTTCTGCTCGTTGTTCAATTCCTCTTCAGAAATTGCATTCAGCTCGGTCAGCATTCTCCACTTTCTCACAGTTTCCATCACGCTTTGTGATGCTTGGTCGATTTCACTCTGACGCTCTTCTATTTCTTTCTGCACACGACAAAAAATACATCAAAACATTATCGACACGAAACATATGAATTGTGGAGAAGCGGAGAAGCGTTGAAAATGGTCACAGGTATTTTTCGACCATAAGAGACCAACCGCTAAATTATGCATTATCATAATGCATGTTCGACCGAAAATCTAAAAAGTGAAGCTAACAAGAATTTTTGGTCTTCTAAACACACCAAAAATAGTAAGAAATGTGCAAAAAAGGATCTTGCAGCACAGACTGTATCGAGTGTGAAATGAATCGCTAAAGCAAATCTTTAGATGCATTCAGGCTTAATTACTAACAGTGAGATAACCTTTCCTCTTGAAAACTTACGTTAAGAGCATCGTTCCTGTGCAGTTTATCCTTTTACGTTAGGATGTAGACAAAAAACAAGAGCTCCAGGCGTTGAAGTGCTATGCATGGGTTTGTTCGAAATAAGAAACGGGTGATTCCATATCCTGGAACCTGATCATTGGGAAGCACAGCAGGATTCAGTGCTTGCCTAAAAGCCGAAATCAGGCGATGCAAAGGAATAACCGAAATCCATGCGAAATCTGAGAGGAGAAAGGAGCGGAAAGCGGTTTTATACTCATTCGAAATCCAAAGTCAGAAAGGTGAATAACGCAGGTTATTAAATGGTTGCCTCAAACCTAGCGCAAGAACGAGATGGATCTCAATCCCACACTTGGCCGAAATTTAACAAAGGACAGAGCAAATGAGCTGCTTCAACTCGGAAAAAAGTGCCTACATCGGTTCCTGTGCAATGCAGTGAAATGACCAAAACAAACCTCCTTCGTACTGAGTTCTTCTTGCAATTGCGAGATACGATCACTTAGCGCTGAAGAAGCGAGCTTCGTCTTATTGTAGAACAGTTCAATGCACTGTTGCTCCGGTTGGAGATCAATAAATCGATCCTAAAAGAAACCTCTGCAATAGCCTAGGAAAAAACATGTATAATAATTCAATATTGGAGTGTTTTTCGCCTTATCTGCCCCCATGTGTTCAAAAATTTATCCCGTAACACAGACTTGCAAGCAACAAGATTCGCAATGAATAGACGGTAAGGGTGGGGAGTATCGACAATAGAGAGGGCACATATGGCGAGGTGTAAGCCCTGCAGATGATATTGGCGGATCGCAGTGCATTGACAATCTTTGCATGCTTAAAGCGCAAGAAATGGACAATCCAAAATTGTAGGCATATCGATGAAACAAACGATTCTCCATTCAGCAAACATAGCTAACCCGCAAAAACAGGTGGAAACCACAATTACATGCAACCTCCAGCTCACAAATTTCAACAGGGCAATCGCTGCCACTAATCACTCAGGTAAATCTTGTGCCTTTGTGAGATTATGATGAATAAAGTACAAGAAACCTCAGTAATAAAATTAAAACGCTACTAAAAATGCAACGCTCTATTGCAACGATTTTTCTCTATTTTCGCAATAAAAATTAAAAAAAGACTTTCTCGGAAGACCCATTGACACCTTGCAAATTTCCTTCGCAGACAAACTCCAACGATAACGCGACAACATTGGAACGATTTTTCAAATCCAATCAGCATTACTGATAATCTTACTAAGCAAGGAATAAAGAGACTCACTCCTCACGAGCTTAATGCAGAAAATAAGCGCATTCACGCCACTTCGTCTCCCCCTTCCCCTCTTACCAATTTTGATTGCAATAAAATGAAACTGGGCAGTGCTGCCAATATAACTGCATCACAATGATTCGGTCACAAAGTGCCATTACTGCACTCGAATTGCTTTCTGATTCCCGCAAATATATTCAACGATATATGATTCAAAATGGCATTAATTTTACTCCGACTCTAGCTGAGGTTACCTTTCAGCAAGCTAAATATCTGCAGTTCTCCTTCTTAAACTTCGAAAATTTAGGCTTCCTGAAATTCGCACAGGCAACGCATATAATGCTCTTACAATTGAGTCAATCATGACAGTCGTTTCAGCGTTAATACCACAAATATAACATAAAACCTCACTATATTCGCCGTATGAGTGTTGAAGTTGGCAGAAATTTTCTTTGCAAGATGCGCTTTTGCTTCGGTTACAGCTTTGAGAGCCGCATCAGCATCCGGCTTTTCCACCTCCAAACGCTTTAACCTGTAAACAACAAAGCTTTCTACGAATTTCACTAGTCACTTCTCCATCCATATTCTCATCGCCAGTATTTATGATCAGCTAAGCCGGTTGACAGTGACTATCTGTGATCTAGATAAACCGATCTGACAGTGACTAGCGATTATCTCATGCATCAGAACGGAATAAAACCATTTACAGTCAATAAAATTTCGTACGAATAGATTAAATACCACCAAACGAATTCAAATATCCCAATACTCATTTGTCAGTGATCGTCAAACACAGCCCATCCCGTTGGGCACTGTTAGGTAAAACACATCTTTTTCGTCAGTGCTAAATGAAATCCATAATTCTTTCGATATGAACTTCAAAACGTTACATATTAGATGACAAAAGTTCGTGGAACAAAACAAGAAATACAAGAAAATGTCAAAGAATGAATGCAATAACAAACAACAATTCCCTTATGCAATAACAATTCATTTCCTTTTGCATGCTTGCAATTTAAAAAAAAAAAAATGAAAGAAGCCGCTTCAAGTGAACCGTTCAATTAAAAAAAAAGAGCTATTAATATTTTATGATAAACAAAATAATAAATAGCACACGCGAATTGTGCGTTCCTTAGAAGCTGTTCAATCGCATCTTGCTTCCTTTCACGAGCACGGATTTCGGTCTGAAAACAAGAAAAAATATGAAGGAATTTTCATTTTACAAGTATCTGCAAACTACACTCCATTCGACAGATCCCCCTCCCCCACTCTACTATTTGATATACTAATATATCATATCATATCGTAACAATAATGAAAGACTGATCAATAATAGTGCTCAAAGGAACGGACTAATCTTACGGGTCTTGCGAACTGCTCTACTCAATAATTTCATCCAGGAATTTAGAGAATATGAAGGAAAGGTTTCGCAGTTCTAATCAACCCTCCTCTCTGCTTATATTGAGCTTTTCGACCAGGTCCCTCACAACTCAACCATCATTCAACCTGCTTTATAAAAGAAAATATCCGTAGTGGGCGAAGAAAATAAACATATTTATATGCGCCGTCTGAAGCTCCAGTACGAGACTTAATTGCATAACTCTTCTCCGAACCCCCTCCTCCTTCCCCCAACCCATCCTCCGAGCCTTGTTCTTTACCCTACCCCATCTTTTTTAAATTACGAAAGCACAGGCATCAAAACGAGAAGACAAAAAAAAAATGATATATCACAGATATCACTCCCCAGAACAATCGAATGAAGAGTTGCAACAATCACGCCCGATTTTAACAGCAAGCAATATTGCAAGAGATGTTAGAATTAGCCCCACTACATCTTCCAGTATTTCCTAACTAATATCCAACCGTTGCATAATAATATCTTAATTTTCTACATCAATAATTGCTCCCATCAATAAAAACATTTAAAAAAGCATCTTACTAATCGTTTCCTGCATTCCTCTTTGAAAATAGCGACCTCCTGTTGGGCACGCTTGACCTCCTCCAGCTCACTTTGCAACTAAAATATGACAAATAATTCCCTGTAAAAAAACAGTGACTGCTTAAAGCGGCTCTATGAGGCATAAAGAACTCAGCAAGGGAATTTAAAAATCAACCACACCTCATAAACTAGGCGCAATGAATCTAAACATGTGAGGTTTAGTGTGACAATCAATCAGCATGCAAGCTTCTTTACTCAGGAACGAATATTACGACATCTGTCGATATAAACTGTGGAAATCTCAACATTAAGTGGCGAGGCGACGAAAAAACTTTCAACGATACGTTAAAACCAAAAAACTCACTATCGCTAAATTATGATCGAATAGAAGAGATTTACTGAAAATATTTTGCAAATCCAATTCGTAACACCGACGATTTCTTAGAATTTGTTTCTTAAATTATGGGAACTCTTTGAACAACAGTGTTACTTCCCCATTAACGTCAGCATAAACGAGTCAAATGCCAGCACCTTAGCGGTTTTCAGAGTTGATCCTATTCTAATATGCCCCCCCCCCCTGGATTTACTTCCTTCTAGGTCAATGTTTTCCACTCTTTTACAAAGTGTCTACGCTATTAATGTATAAGAGTCGAAACAAAATGTCTTAGGTTAAAGGATAAATTTTCATTCATGTGTGCTCCTCGTGCCTACTAATTCGATTTAAAAAAGCAAAACTAGCCGCTTGGTTCTTCTGCTCGATTGCCTCCATCTTCTGTTGCATTGATGTGTCGTCGAATGTGCCCATACCTGCCCGATTGGGCAGATGAGCTATGAGATACTGCGCAGAATTGCGTAAACAGTCCGACCTGATCGACACCGCTTTCCGATAAAGTGAAGTTGTTATTCTCACCTAAACATATTTAAATACCTTTGGCAAACATCTGCTCCTGTTGCGACATCACCGGCCACCATCTTCCCTTCCCCCTCCCTCCCCATCCCACAACAAAACGGTTCTCATCCTTTGTGCAGTGAGCTTATCAGTGCGCTAAACACTATAAAAATCGAAACCGTTCTATAAGGAAAGTCAATACATAAGAAACCTCAGCTCCACTCAGGATAAATTAAAGACCGATTCTACTGAGCACCACTTGGATCAAAAATACCCATGAGAAAGCTGGAAAGAAATCTCGACTACCTGCCAGCCAAATTTACAGAAGTGTAAAGGAAGTATATAGGCTTGGCTTCTCGAATGAGGCGATAGAAAGACCTTAAAAGGTTCTTGTAGGAACAAATATATGTCCACTAGCAATCATATTTTAATAAAAGCCTTTTTCTTGAGACATGACACCATCTGATAAGCGACTACTACATAGTAGCCTACATATCTGGCACAACTGCCAAACGATCGTGCTTTCCCAAGCATCAATTGGACAATCAAAAATTGGTTAATTATCAGCCAATTATTACCAAAATGTTCGCTTCCAGTTAGCCGGATTTTTCATTTTTATCTTCTGATGACAACTTCGTACTTTGTTTTCTCTCCCCTTCCCTCACTTCCCACCATCGTTATTGTCTCTTTCCAACTCAATTTTAATGCTTACAACCATAGCTGCATAGAATATGAGTCGATTTGATTTCCATTTGATCGAAGCCCAACTACACCCGAATAAACCACATTTCGAACTATAAAGCAGAGCTCATTTAAAGCACCTGGCGATTGCATATCTGATATCCTTCCCTCTCAATCACAACAAATCCGACTTGATGATGAAACGGCAGAAAGCAAATAAATCAACAAACCTTTAAATTAGGTGCCAAGAACATACGATGAGTATTTTTCAGCATTTCGCAAACTTCCTCAAACATATCTTTTGTAGCTTCCGTTCCAATTGGAATATCCGACAGCTGCAAAATAATAAAACTTGATGGCTACAAAAAGAGTTCGCATTGATAAAACAAAGTTCAAAATACAACATTTCCCCGATGCATCATAGAGAACTGCCAACTCGAACACTTAAGAACAGGCGATAGCTTCACAACATTAATTTTGCCTAAATAAACATAAGTCAGCATAATTGATCCTCCACCCATCCTCCATACATATAATAATGAAGTATAAGTATTAAATTAAACGTAGCTTCTGCAATCATCGTTGGCAATTCTCTGAACTATTTCGACAGTAACAATGCCGTTTAACTAATTTCTGAAAGGCCATTATGCAGTTGTCCTAACCTCTGTTTTTAGCAGAAGCTCTACCACAGGGCAAAAGCATGAATAAAAAACTTCCTGCATAAATAAAACGTACTCGGATGTGTCCTAAGTATATCACCTTTCTTCGTTATTCCCTCTAAGCAAGTTAACCTAACACGGATAAAATAATAGCATGAACAGGAGACATACATGAGCAACACTGTTTAAATACGCTTTGACGACGGGTGGAGCCGTAAAAAGCTGGAAGGCCGTTCTCTGGAAACCGACTGCCTTCATGTGCTCAGAAATCGGCTTCTCCACCAACAGCCTTGCAATCTGAATAAACAGCTCTTATTTTTTGCAGATCCTAAATTGATCAAAAATTCCGATTACCCGCACGAAAAGAATCAGAGAAATTGACACAACAACCTCTTACTAAACTTTTAGCCAATCACGTTACCTCAAATGGAACATAAGACCTCGAATACCTGTTATATTTGCATACATATCACATACTCTTAACGAGTGATCAAGGTTAACGCATGATCCGTGGTGATTAAATGAGTTTGTGATCGCAGTGATCGTGGTGATTTTCGTTTTTGTAACAAGTTGTTCTGCTCACACTTGGTCGAGCTTAATGTGATATTTCCCCTGTGGATATGACTTCCTGTCCATGCCTTCGGGCCGTGGCGGAAGATATAAATAGGCTGCGGTCTTGTGGCGGAAGATATAAATAGACTGCGGTCTTGCTTGATAATCAGTGTGTGTAACTATCGTCGCGTGGTTCTTCTTGCACATAGTATACGAGCTTCACTACTCTAGCGAAGTCCCTCACACATAGTACGGTCGTAGATATGTACATCGCTGACGTTTGCTATGATACAGCCCCTTTGGAGTGACTCAGATTTTAATTATAGCCATGCGTGATGACAGGTAAAAAGTGTGCCCGCAGGCGGGCACGAACCCTCGATCTGAAGCTTTCCCAGTAGACGCTCTAAGGATGTGCTCAATAGCGCACACCGTATATCTTATTCCTATGTGCACCTATAATACTGTGTATATATAAACAGCTGTGTGTACATAATAAAAAGTTTAATTTATTTGGCCAAAATTCTGCTTAAAAACATTTTTCCGAATAAAACTTTTCGAACACCCCCCCCCCCCCCCGAGGAACAAGAGGAAGATAGAATTTCCCTTCGTGTTTCGCTCGTGACTGTTTGATGATTTTTCTAGAAGGAAATAACAGTTCCAAACATCGAAGTAGACTGAAAACTTATGAATTCATTTTAAACATGATAATATCCCCTAAATTCAAAGTCATAATAACCACAGAAGTTGCCGAAAAATAATCTCTTTCTAAGACATTTTCGTCACGAAAAACCCTCCTCATTTCAAAAAAGTTTTGCAAATGGTACGACATATAGGCACAACCATAAACTCAATATATCAAGTTGGTTGAAAAAAACTCGAGATTTAAATGCGATAATAAGTGCTAACATCTGCATCCGAAATAATACTTGAGCTGATCGTCCATGGATGCTTTGAGTCAGTCAGCAATGCCTCATCCTCTCTGCAACCGAAAATGAATATCATGAGATCACGGGGTGCTATAACACTCTCCAGATAAAGCGCCGAATCTTCGTAATTCATCGTCATCTAAAAATAAATTCAGTAATTACGCATATAATGCCACAAAAAATAAAATTACCTGTATGTGAAACAGTCCACAATAACCTGCGAACACAAAATTTGCGGCAATAAAAACGCTACCCATAACGTCGACAATGGATCGAAATCGTATTCCTTCTAGCACAGATTCTGCGCATAGAACCACCAGGCCTTTAATATATATATAAACAACCACTACACCCCAATGCAGCAATCATAGGTCATGAGTACTCCCAGTACTATATCTTACCGATACAACGGGTTTTGAATTATTTCTGCAGATAGACTTTAATATAGAATGATGAATGGAAAAGGCGTCTAAGATTTTCCGTATTGAATGATGAATGATGATATCTTCGTTTTATCTAAAAGTTGCATGACTATCCATTGGAACGTCCCTTGATATTTGCGGCTTCCACCAAGTCCAACCATCGGGCAACGATTCAACACATAATCATCCAGAAATTCAGAGAAAACCGAGGAGAAAGCCCAACGGCTATGATTCGTACGCTTATTAAAGCAGCGAAAAGCATTAAAAAGCCGCTTTAGAGCATCTTGGTTGTTGCACCTTTACGAAATTGTAAGCAAATGCAGGATTCCCCACGCAGTGAATAGTTACAATCTATCAAAATAAATCGTGCAAGTGCACATTTTGAAATTACACATAAGAAATTATCTCCTTCTCCATTCCCTCAACGGCCAACCCTCACTGACGGTAAAATTCATACGACCTAAAAGACGAAAAACTAAGCACATAAATTAACAAACAATAATCTATTGTGCAATTTAATAAACAGAAAAATATTACTCAAAAACTAAAACACTCACCGATAGTAGCGGTATATAGACAGGTTCCTTGAACTGCGACCTATGTGCTTCATACCAATCCAATGCGTCAGCATAACGTCCTCTTGTGTTATATGTCTTGAAAATTTCCAACTTCGCCGCAGATTGCTGGCTCATCGACGACTTAATTTCGGTGATCACTGAAATTTACTCATTCATTTTTCACTAGTGATGAGGAACACTGAATACAATGAATTATCGGATTCCCGTTAGTTTACGCCGGAAGAGCAAAAGAGATTCCCGCAATTTACGCCGTTACAAGGAAAAGTTGTGCTTTCTGTACCAATCAAAATTAAAATACCAAGAATATAAAGAATCTGGGGACACATGTGTGCGCTCTTTTTCCAATAATTCGAGAATATTATGCATTTATTAATTATGCGAACGGGACCAAAGTCTTGTTAAAAGTTATGTTTCAATGATCCACTCAATATATTCATTTCTCGAGAGTTTTACAGCAGTTTCGATGTTAAAGCGTTAGATTTTCAACTAAATGTGCACAAATATCGCAAAATCATACTAAAACAATTTTCACAGCTCCTTTATGCGCCACTCATTTAGCACCTCCTGCAGAAATATGGCGAACTCGATTCGATGGGACGCATGAATTGGATTCTAATTCAGCTACATAAGAAATCGGATATTCCAGAACTCAAGGAACTCGAGCACTGATATTTCGGGCAAGTTCCCGGCTTCAAGAACTCAAAGAACTCGAGATTTCAACTCCAACTTTCTCAAAGACACATATCTGCAATGTTTCCGACTATAGCGACTGAAAATAATCCCGATTTTCATTCTCTTTCCGCTTTCCATAAATGCAAGCACCCGCCAACGAGAAGATATACATCTCCTAACACAAAAGGAAAACATTTCAAAAACACTTCATAAAAAGATAAAATGAAATCGTTCGCATATAAAACATCACTTAAAAGCGACAAAATTCAAATGAAAACTCTCTGCTAAAAGATGCATATGCAATTACAATTAAATTCTTTCATTATGCAGCACTTTATCGATACTTTCAATATCTTTTATACCCGAGCAAGCAATCGCTCATATTCTTATCGTTTAAATTTTATAAATACTACTTAAGCATTAAATATTTTAAATGTTGGAGAAATTTATTTTACCTAATCGTTTAAATTACCATTTGAAAAAAATACCATCCTTTTCGTGTTTCAACTGAGAGAATTCATTGTTGATTTTAGCGGTCTGCTGATCAAGTTCATCCTCCTTTTGAAGCAATTTGTTGTATTCCAATTTCAACGTTCGTTTCCCTTCCTTAAATGGTTATATCTCATAGATTATTCAAACAAATAATGAAGCTCAATTCTTAGCGATTACTCTCAACTGATCCACTAAAAAGAATTCGTAACAATTGAAGTGTTCGATTATTTGCTATTTTTAATCCACGGAAAGAATAAAAGTAATTCTGTTAAGAGAAGAATATACCCAACGCCTAAACTGAGCTTCATACAAATCCGCAGAAATGTCGTTAGGAATTTTGTTCATCGAGATTAAAAATCGAACTATTAGAAATGCATAGAACATTAAATAATAATAAAAGACCAAGAAAGAGATATGATTGGCTGATATATCGACTGTTTATTCGATTGAGCGCTTCCCTCACAATTGCATATTTTAGCTATAACGCGCCAAATAATAGTTCGAAACGGTAGTCACATTATGAAATGACGACAGCAACATAAGGCATAAAGACATTCATTAAAAAAGCCTCAACCCTCCCCTGCCCTCTCCCACCACAACAAATCAGTGAGAGGCGACTTGAAAAAGAGGTCGTGATGATTGCACTCGTTGCATGCATTTGCATTTAGCAATCAGTAGCACTCGTCACTACTGCACCAACTACATATAATCTAGGCTTCTTTTCAAAAGTGGTTCGAAACTTCATCACGTGCAGCACAGCAGGTGCCTTTGTGGAGCTTTTTTTATATATGAACGAACCACTAACTTAGCAAAGAATTAACATCGCCCTCACAAATCTCCTAGTACAAGACTATTATCAATAAACCACTCCATTTAAAAATATCATTTAAATTTCTGAATGTGACTGAACGGCAAAATCACGTCGAAAATTTGAGAAGGTGGGAGTCATAGATGCAAATTTTTAGTCTTATTTAAAAATAAAAAACCTCCAAGGAGGAGTCCTTTGTTTCATCGGCTAATTTTGCTTCATGCTCCTTCACCAACGTTTCCGCCTTTTCGACCTCCGCCTCCCAGGAATAGAGATTCATAACCACTTCGCCATATCTTATTCTTGCCTCAGCAATCTGAAATCGACTGAACGAGTTGTTTGCGAAGATGAAGACGGCCCATCACTTTTAACGTTTATCATCAACGGAACGAATTAAACTCGACATAGATTGCTCGCTCATGGTAAAACGTAAAGTTCGAAATTCTCCTTTCGTTACACTCCACAAAACATAAACACTACAAGGAAAGGAAGGATTCGTATAGTTAGGTATGAATTACTCATTCCTGTTTGATTGAAACGAATGGAAATTCTGAAGATTCGATGAATTGTTCGGCAAAATTCTTTGAAAATCTGAAGCTGCTATTTTTTAGTTCAATTAGAATAAAAATAAAATCTGAAACCTTGTTATCAGTTGATATCCACTTTGTTATCATTTGATATCCGATGGATGAAGGACTTCTAATACCAATGAATTCACTGAACTTTATATACTCATATTCCCTTTTATGTGCAAAACTTCGAAATCCCCAATTTGTGCAGTTGCGATACATAACAGGAAACCGAGTGATAAGCTTTGATAACCGAAACACAGGTGCGGTACACTCGTGCCGAGTTGCATCTCGTATGAAAAACATGCAGCGAAACAAGGAATTAAGAATACGCTCTTGGATGCATACTAAGAATTGATCCGAGCGACCAAAACTAAGTCCTAATGACTATGCCATTCCACCAAATTAACGAATACCTGACAGTGGTCACAAATAACATAACTTTGTGCTGGATGACAGACAACAACTATCAGAGGTAATAGCCGACCCTTTTGACGAGCTGATCAAACTGTGTTGACATCCGAAACTCATCACAGATCAGTTGAGACTGCTCACGCTGCAAAATATATTTATTAAGCGATCTATACAATACGTTTTATTTTCCTTCTCAAAGCAATTTCACTGACACATCAGCTGATGCATTTGCAAGTCCTTATTCAACATCTGTCAACAAATCGTTGTAGTGATTCAGAAACAATGTGAGACGTTCAACTCAACTGAGAATATGAATATGCAAATACTCTTCAACTTCACTGTGGAATAAAGTTGAGATGCTGAAGATGGGCAATCAACTTTGCTTTGTTAGCACCTATAAGCAATCGATCCGTGTCCATTAATCATGCCTCCCCAATATGTGGTCCCCGCCCTCCTAATTGAGCTGCGGAATATCAGATCAAGGGGGCATGTTCGCAGATGGCACTGTGCAAATATTACTCGAAAGGATCGACAACTCTGACTCATTTACATTTGACAGAACGAACCTAAAAAGTTTTTTAAAAATATGGAGAAACTCTTATAAAACTAACCAAAGAGTCGTTTTCACGGCGATACCTCTCTTGCGCTCGCCGTTTCGATTTGAGGGTCGTCTGAACTTGATCTATCTCACTGCTTACCTGAAACACAAACAGCTGAACACAGATAGAGACACTTGCATTATGTTATCATGCATACGTACGATCTGAGGTGAATATCACTCGTAACACCTAACCGAACAAAAGATGGGATGCCATCGATGTCAAGCTCCAGACGGAAGGTCAAACTCTCTATGAAATGTTGGAAAAATATTAAGAGCTATTGCTTTCTCCTATACTTTCACTTAGAAATTATCCCTCGAATTTTCCTGCTAACCATCGCATTTGCGACCGTACTGACTTGTGGTGGACTTCACTGGAGTAGTGAAGCTCGTATACTATGTGCAAGAAGAACCACGCGACAATAAGTAACAAACACTGATTATCAAGCAAGACCGCAGCCTGTTTATATCTTCCGCCGGGGCCCCGAAGGCATGGACAGGAAGTCATATCCACAGGGGAAATATCACATTAAGATCGACCAAGTGTGAGCAGAACAACTTGTTACAAAAATGAAGATCATCACGATCGCTGCGATCACAAACTCATTTAATCACCACAGATCATGCGTTAGCTTTGGTCACTCGTTAACAGCATTCATCTCAAGCAAGTACTAACCTACAGACATATGACTGCATGTTAAAAATACTTCATTACAAAGGGAAATTTCTTCGTCTATTCTATTCAGAATTTCGGAAATTTCCTTCCCCCCCCCCCGGACCTAAAATAAAAAACTTTACTGAATATCTGCATTGCTTCCCACATATACCTAAGGTTTTTATACTGCTCACCTTAAAGGTGTGAGCTAACTGTAGGTGTGAATTCATTCAAAAATAAAGCAGTGAGCGTGCTATGAGCATCAAAAATTTTATGCGATCGTTGATGCCTTAGAGTTTTCATTAGTACATCAACCACCTCTGTCATCACTCGCCCATATTATTATCTCCGAAACTCTTGCCCCAAAAATTATGATTTATAGATACAGGTGCATTTGTAAATCCCTTCTCTTGGATGAAAATCGTCCCTGACTTACAATTAATATAAATCTTTTGCTATCCCCAATGCAGCTGAATACTGGTTAGATTTATTAGACAAAACCTCAAGGTCTTTACGAATTCCCTCATTCGCCAATCGAACTCTCGCCCATCTCGCCCCCTCCACCACCTTCCCTTACTCATTCATGAGGAAACTTCTACATCGCTACATCGCTATTCGTACTCTCAACTCATATCCAAACATCTCCCGAACACTGTACGAAAAAACAAACAAAACCGTCGATGAAACCCCAAAATGACTTTTATATCACTATTTAAACGTGAAGAAACAATTCAGAAAATAAATTCAAAGCTCTTACACTATAAAATCCCCTAAAACAAATGTCACGACACCATTTTTTGAATAAGATCTTTTCTTTTGGCAATTAAATTTCACGAATACCTTTCGCAGCGCACGTTTTTGCTTCCTGATTGCTTCTTTGAGATGCATCTGCTGAAGTTGCGCTTCACGACAGTCCTGAAAAGGAAAGCAAGCTTTAATTGCAAGTGCACATAACTGACACACGAAAAGATCGGTGTTCCATTTCCCGGTTCGGTCGTCTGCTATGTCTCCATGTGAACTGTCGGATGATGCCAGCCCCTTCGATTTGCCACTATACTTTGCCACTAGGCTTGCTTTCAAAGCAAATGCCTCATTCTCGCAAATTTGCTTCTTGTTTGGCAAAATGATACAAAATAGAGCCAAACAAAAAACCCCTTCATATACGAATTTAAAAGCTAAACAATATCGTTGCAACATTTATTGATAGACCGCTCGGACGCTAATCAAGGCCGATGAAATACGAACCTACCGCGCCTTATAAACTCAATCGACAGGCAACAAATAAACTGCACACCTGTAGCTAAGTGCGCACCTTGCAAATTTTTTTTCGTTTCAACTCCAAAAGCAGTTAGCAGGCTAAAGAACTGAGTGAAGGTGATAAAAAGGTGCCAACTGCAAATAATGTATAATGCGTTGGCGAAGTGATTGCAAAATATCAGATAATTTTTTGATAGGAGACACTACTTCTGGAGACAAAGTGTTTGCTTCTGCTATTGGGAATCTTGTGGATTGAAAAGCGTGATTTCTATGGATGACCCATCAAAACTTCATAGCCTCTCAATGAGGGAGGCGAGGTGGGAGACCAGCAAAAAGTGCAAATAGGACACGACGACTTATTCTGCCTCTTTCTCACTCCCCCCCCCCCCTTCCGTGGGGAAGAGGAAAGGGTGTTCATTTTCCTCAAAAAATTTCCCTGGCTACACTCTTACTAATGTGCAAACATCGAAAATGACCGCTGCAGCTAATTATTTCTTTGCTGAAATTCATAAGAACTAATTAATTACGACAGAAATGAACAAACGGATTATTCCCGAGGGAAGAGATTATTCCCGAAGTGAGCAAGCTTAGTAATAAAACGTGTGAATATACTCACCAAATAAGCTTCTTTCTTGCGCAGCAGCTTCAATTTACTCAGCATTGCCTCCTTCTGCAGATAGTTTTGTACCCGAGGCTCTAATTTCTTCAGCTGATTTTCGACTGCTTTCAAACGCTTCTTTGCACTGAAAAAAAACACATGTCTTATAAGTACTTGCGAACAGATCACTATGACTACCAAAAACTTGCCGTCTAAGAGGATTACATGAGATCCGCCTAACAAACTTCAAAGCAAGTGAAATCGTATAAGCCTCCTTTGACGTACTTCATGAAAACATCCTTGTCATGTACTTTCTTCTAGCGGCGATTACCACCTTGTTTGTTGGTTGCATCTGATTGTGTCGGAAATTATTGTCGAATGTCTGCTGGCATCTACCGGTTGTCATATGACAACACAAGATTCAATATGGAACCTCTGTTAGCCAATGGTATGAAATTCAAGAACAATTCAAGCTCACAGAGATAGTTATAAACAGCTAAAAATATGAACATATAGATGCTTATAAACACTCGGAAAATGCAGCTAAAAATATGAACACGCATATATATATATATATATATATATATATATATATATATATATATATATATATATATATATATATATTATATATATATATATATATATATATATATATATTACAAGCGCAAACCTTTCCAACTGAGTTGTATGTCCAACGCCTGACAACGAGTATGACTTAAGTTCATTGTGCATTTTCACTAATTCAGCTGAGCTTGCCTAAAAAATCACTTAGATAATATCATTGAAATATAAGCGATAATGCGAAGAAAAAAGCGCTATTTAAAACTCCCAATCGAAGCGCAATAGAAAAGAGATTAATACTGTAACGACTAATCCTAAAAACCACAACAGATTACTGTCATCACAATGAAAACAACTAATCACAATACTACAACAGTAAAATCATTGTGTTTGCGCCTTCAAGCAGTCATGCATCGATAAACACCAACTAAATCGAAAACTGCTCTGTAGTCACCTCCAAATAACAAATAAATATGCCATGTGGGGAGATTCAAATAAATAAACGTACCACATCGATCAGCCCTTATGCTGAATATATTATAAGCCCACATTTTTATTAAGGAGACTCATAGGTATAGGGATCATTATTATTACACCGCAAACCCATTATTATGAGACCGTAAAACAGAAAGGATATTCGTAGACACCACATCCTCCATATCAGCTCAATCTTCCACCTAATTGGCAACAAAATATTTACTGTAAACGAATCAACAGTTCACTCCAAACACATTTCGTTTGACTTTTCTAGCCTCCACACTAAACTAGGCACTACACAGCCATTCCTAAATCAGTTGAACAAACACAATCCCGATGGTGAACAACAAAAGAGACATCAAATTAATCAAAAACAACAACTTTTTCGGTATTCTCCAATAAAAGCTCCGGAGTTTGTTCGGCGAAACTCTTCACCTTATCTTGTGCCAGAAAAATACACGGATTATCCACCTAAAAATGCTTAAAGAAATAAGCAAATGTTACACGAATCACCAATCAAAAATCGTTGTGTCACATAAAAACCTGCACGTGTAAATCTCACATCAAGTTTAAATGCTTATAACTCTTACTGAGCATGATAGATCAAAACAAAAACTCGTACGCATAGGAGACGGAACCCTGATCACCACTTCATAAAAGAGGTCGGGAACAAAGTCTGCAAGTGCCACGAATCTTTGAACACCGTTCTCGAAGTAATTAACATTGCATTGCTTCAGAACTGAGACTAATTCGACTGTAGGACCACGCAAGCTCGCGTCTCCAGATAGGGAGAAGAGCAACTCCGGATGGGAGAGGAAAAAATAGCGTCATCTAACTGGGACCGTTTCTGACAACAGAGCAATGACAGGTTTGAGGGAAGGAAATTAAACTGAGGAAGGAGGAAGAGGACAGCTATGTTGTGTTCGGAAGTTGCGGGCACATCAAGCCCTATTCTAACTCGTTCGTCTAGATCGTAGTTTCCTGAAGACAATGTCTGCCTATACTTCCCTTTTAAAACTTGATAAAGAAGCAAAAAATTTCTTGCTAACATTAAATAAGAAAAAACTTTTTCAAACAGCATCGGAGATACGGCTGCGGATTCAACAGATATGTATCGCATTTAACACCAATATTTCAATACCTTTTTTGAGCAAAAAAGAAACTAACCTTAAATTGCAATTAGCGGAGAGAAAAGACGGTGATTACTCCACAAAATTTAACTGAATAAAAAAGACTTAGAAGGAAGACTCCCCCATTTTTTTCAACAATTGAAAGGCTCTATATGTTTAAAATGTTTTGAATCTAAATAGATCCCAAACCCTCCAGGCTCTAGATTCAATGCTGATGATGAATTTACGCAGAGGAAAAGAAGAGAGGCGGACGGACGGCTGGGAATGTCAGGTGGCCCTTATCATCATAGGTTATTATCCTAGGAGTGGAAACAAATGGTGGTATACCTGAAGGCCATAATATGCAGCCAGTTTTCGCACTTCAGCTCGTGAGGTCTTGCAACCATCGATTCGATATTCAGCGTGGTTAGTAACCGTGATATAGAGCTGCACTTTGCGATTTTCCTTCCTTGTTGAATCCCATCTGCAATGTCAATATAATCCCCTATTGACGTTGGAATCCGCCTATCTTATGACGTCATACAATAAGTCATTCAGTGAAAAAGATCATCAGATTATATTTTGGTTGGGCCGCCTGACAGCCGATAATAAAGTGCACTGGTCATATTAGAGTTGAGGAATCTCATCGCATTCCAATACTTAATAACTTGAAACGAAATTTGTTTCTCACTGATACAATTAGCCAACAATGTAACTGAAGGAAGACCTTACATCAAGGTGAAGGATATTCTAATCAAAGAAATAAGAAATTAACTGCAAGAAAAATCACACTGAAATGAATAAAATGGGTAAAAACACCTTACATGTGAACCTCGACCGAACCCATTTGTTGGCCACATCTTACGAAATCCCCAAACGCTCGGACCTCCCAAGAAGTTTTGGGTTACCTCCAAGTGACAAGCAAAGACCGCATAGAACCGTACTTTTGCCTTAAGATATGGCGAATTAGACAACCTTTTCTAACATTTATGAACATAATTGCATTATTCACTTTAAAGGTGAACTTTCACTATAACCCGTTACACTTATATCCTCAAAGGTAACGCCTATGAAACAACAAGAGGAAATTCGTAAATGTGTATCCCATCCAAAGACAAATACCCTTTCCAACTGTGCAACGACTAGCATCCGGCGACTACGAAGAAGACGCAACCCTTCACGGCTATTACAATTCAACGTTCCATACTGTTGGCCACTGGTCATCACTTACAACGTTACTACAATCAATTCAAAAACGGCATCACACAAGTCAAGTACGTTGAGCGTTGACTGCATCAAAAAACCAACAGTGTAATAAATTCGAGCATGAACTTATCTTACTGCATTGATTCAATATAACTATTAAAATACCAACTGATAGAGTAAACTCTCAACTAGAATGACATCTTCAAGTTCTTAGAAGCGCTCAAATAAAACGACGCCATTAAAAAACAACTTCTAGATTGGCATATAATTTCAGCAGTACGCCATGACAATAAAACCACTCTCTGTGAAAAAATCTCGCTTCCTACCTGCGCCATTGGGAGCAATAATCAGATTGAGTTTTGGTCCGGGGAAGAGTTCCACGTGTTCAAATGACCTAAATACATCAATATCAACAGTAATTAAAACACGAACGACAGTCGATCCATGAAGTTTCGATAAACTGCCCACATTAGCAAAAATTCAGTTGAAGACATAGCAGAAAAAAATTTAAGAGAACAGACAGCAAAGGATTTTAAGGGGAGAAGAGTCTTTGACTACCGCTGCATTGTTCTCTCGGCGTAATTGTAAAAAACTATAACAGCAGCAGCCCTTATGTCAGCCCGCCCCTTAAACCTACACCCCTGAGGGTTTGTGTCCACAATAAGCGTGACGACATATGAGCAATGTTGACGGATTTGTTGAATTCTGTTCAAACAGATCTTTTGCTATATTGCAGGAAATTCTATGCCGACTTTAATCTTTGCTAATGCGACGTTAATAATTTTGCGCGCAGTCCGCTTCATAAATTTCAATTATGAGACAGCTATTTATTTATTTCTTTGCTCACTCCAAGCAGAGCCAAACTTTTTTACGCGTCTTCCAGTTTAACTTCCCGAATTTTTATTCAATATTTATGAATTGGATGGCATGCAAAAGTGAGGTGGGCAACTATTTAAGTGGGTGAAAAGATGTTCAAATTGTTTTCAATGAAAATCCAAACTCGAAAGTGAAAAGATGCAACCGAAAAATCTTCAGCACTGTCGGATTGGGAATTCGCTCCAGTTGTCTTTCGAAGACATTTCCACTTGCCCACAAAAATGAGGACTCTGTGGTGAGGTATACAAAACTAACAGGCTGTCCCCCAAGCTGCATCCTTAAATGAAGAAAACCGGAGTCGACCACCCAGAAATCCCATGATGCCGAAGTATATACAGTCTCGAGATGAAGACGGGTAAGATTGAAATTGGAAAAAGGGATTAAAAGATAAGAAGCTCAGTGATTAACAATTAGACACATAAACCTTTTCTGCCGAAATCGAACATCATAAAAAAGGATTATCCGGTCTGTACATTTCAACTCTATTTTTTGGCATCAAATCATTGTTGAATAAATATGCTATGCCCTTATTTCATAAATGATTGCACATCATTTATCAATATGTCACTAATTATACCTAGTAACATTCCTTGACCCTTCATCCTATCTCAAAAAAGGAAGGTCAAATCGTTATTAATGGGGAATAAAAATTGACTTATCAATAAAACAGCAAAACTTACAGGAAGTTTTCGAAGGAAATTTTCGTCACAGAACCATTTGGATATACCCTCACATTGGATGGGCATCTCATTTCGGTTAATACCTGCAAGTAAAAGTTAGAGACAATGGGAAAACCATCGAAAAATAATGCATAGATCGCGACACGCAGTCGGCAAGGAGGTAAACGTGAGCAGATAACAGTATCTAGACAATGCACGGACACACACATACATGCATATATTTGGCAAAAACCTACAAAGGAAGCATGAGGAAACCACTTCAACGAACGATGATATATAATTATTAGAATTTCACTCATTTACTTTAATCAACAAAGTATTCACTACAACTAAATGTCTCTTCCGCTTCCGCTTAGGTGAAATGTAAGGTTAGATGAAGGTTACGGCTTGGGCCTGTCCACTGCATGCTGAATAGCGGATTCATCGCAGTTCTACTTACGAGGAAACCCCGAGCTTGCTCCTCTGCCACCGTCCCGATGAGCCTGCTGATCGGCGTGGCTCGGTAGGACGAAGTGAAGAAGTATGGTCGAAGCCCTCCTGAAACCGACCAGGCAGTAACCAACAGTAAACCATGAATGAATATTAAAACATATCAAGGACATATCAACTGAGGTGGGTGCGCGGAAGAGATGACAGGCACAAATGCGGAATGGGGCGAGTGTTGCGAACACAGCGTAATACCATAATCTGTACTTTGCTAGGCATAATACCCAACTGTGCAGTGCTAAGTTTATAGAAACGCCCACACAAAAAGAAATATGCAAATTTTTATCGATTAATCGTTGGAGAATGCCAAATTATGTCACCTCAATGTTTCATACGCATAAAAGAGTCACTGCTATCGTTAACTGTATAATAAAAAAAGGAAAAAAAAGCCGAGAAAAAGCTTGAGATTCTAATTGCAAACAACTAAAAGTTGTTTTTTTCGAAGAGTAGAATTTAAAAATGCGACAAATTAAAAAAACTTTTTGAAATATTCGTTGAAATTCGTATCAGCTCAAAGAAATTTCTTCCTTAAAGCGCTAAAATCATTTACGAAAAGAAGAGATTTATGAAATGGAAATAATATTTTTAACTATGAGAACGCATAATTTATTCAACCAATTATTAGTGGGGAATTTTTGAAGATATTTCTTTATTTTTTATTTCTTTTCATTAAGTTCTTTCCTCACTTCTTTTTGTTTTTTTAATTTCTTTATTTCTTTAACAAGTTAAGTTTTTCTTCAAATATTAATTACATAGTAATTATTCTCCTAGAATCATTTACTCATTTATCTATTTGTATTTATTTATTACCGCATAATTATCCTTCTGAATTTTCATAATAACTGTTATTTGTCGATTCTGATGTTGTACTTAATAAGTTATTACCTTAATAAGTTATTACTTAGATTAGTTTCTAACGATGTTATTTGAAAACCTTAGTTAATTTCTTTGTGTAATCGTCTAACTGTTACCTTTAATTTACCTTTCCTCTCACAAATGTCATTATATCTCTTTTTATATTCTAATCAAATTTCGCCACAAGTTTATCGTAAATCTGGTGGTGATTTGCATATTAGGTTTATATCTAGTATTTCATTATATTAGGTTTATATATGGTATTTCATTAATATCAGATGAAGCACATAATATTTACATAAATGCAGTGTGAACATTCGCCTAAGAAAAAAAATTTTTTAAATACTTGGAGCCCCTCCACCCACGCAAAATTGTCGATCTTGCCGCTGTGAGCACACAGTGTGATAAACGTCTCACTGCTACTACTATACAGGTGGCCGTGGGGGGAAGGTAAAAGTCCCCACTGCAGGTGAGCCGCAGAGATGAATCTGATTAGTGCTTTTATTAATGCGCGCACGGGATGGTGAATGAGCATTACAAAGAAACAGGGTGAAAATCGAGGGTTGACTAATTGGTGGACGAAATGATGCAGAGGATAGAAGTGATTCCCGACTTCAGATGGACAAGATGGACCAATCCTCAGATGGATGGACATAGGATTAAAGTTGTATCCGCGCGCAGCTACACAATGCAAGCTAACGTACTGGGGTCACTCAAGAGTCGGAAGTAGATTCCATGGAAAGCCAAAATGGTTCGATAAAGTGAAGCAATGTAAGACGATGGAACGGAAACAAGATGCTTACTGCTTACTACTCATGAATGTCAACAATGACGATCGAATACACCAAACGCTGTCAACGTAGTCTCTCACCTGAGCTCCATCTCACAAAAAGTTCACATTGCCATGATAATAACGAAGTACAAATGCAAAAGCGATACTCATTCACTTACGGTTACATGAAGCTAGCTAGATGAATGCTTGGCGGCCGGGAATGAAACGGCTTGTATGCCGGATTCTTAAGGGTACCATCAAACTATCCGCAGATCAAAAGAAAATCGCCGGTCGGGTCCGACCTGTGAGTTATGGATTGCCTAACCCTTGACTAAACGCTTGAATTTTATTGCTTCAATAACCATAAATGTTCGTAGTTTTCTGTTCTCCTCTAACATCTGCATGCTCTCATCTTACAGATCTTCCTTTCGAAAAACTTTTGCCGACGCAGAAATCCTCAACAATGCGATCCTGAGGATACGAAAATAATTCAAATTTATTTTTGAATTTTTGAATGAATGCTAGTCGATGACAGTAAACAGCATATAATAAGAGATAATGCAGCCGTCATCATTTCTCGTCAACGCTACCCCCCTGCCTCCCCACATACCCGCACCCCCCTTCAGCACCCACAAGACCGTGATATTGGACGGTATCACAGCAATTTTCACACCGCAAAAAATGCAGTGGCGAGGTACCATATCAAGTTGCGAACGCGAACACAGTGAACGATTAGTACGAAGATTGAAATACCCGCAGTTTCGGGCGAGTTGACGAGTTTTTGCGTAAATATGTGCAGTGCGCGTTGTAGGTTCGACGAATACTGTTGTTGGCTTTTTTTTTGTCATTATTGGAGGAGTGTGTCCACAGAGCTAAATTTGTTTTTTATTCCAGAAATAAATGTGTATTAGTGAGGTTGTTGTGGTTCTCACGGGGATTTGACCATGACTTCGCTTCTTCTTCCTCAATGGACGTTTTTTAACGTTTCTTTGTTCGTTCTTTTCTATCTAAGAAAGTCTCTACTCGTTAATGTTTGCTATTTTCAACAATTGGCCGGTCGTCATCAGCGTCTTCAATACTTGCTTATTAGATCTGAAATTTAAGGGAACATAAAGGTTTACCTGTTGCCTGATTACACCTTGAGAATTTGATGTTGAATTGCTTATTTTACCTTTGTCGTATCTGAATAGGCGAGACTCGAATGACTTTCAAAAGGTTATCTGTGGATTCTAGCTGGCGGATGGGGAATCCTTGACCTGGCAACTGAGTGTTCCCTTAGCATGAATGTGCGGGTGACCGCAGCTTTGCCAGGAAACTGGGGAGTCTTTAAGCCGACCACGAAGTGTCCTCTGACCACCAGAGTGAAGAGTCCGTAGCCATTTGGCCACGGAAGTGGTAGAACCATGATCCTGCCAGGAAAGAGGAGAGTTCGTTGCATTCCTCACATAAAAGTGAACTCCGTGGCACGGTTTTTGTAACCTGTACGTGCAGGTCTGCTTTCGGCACATTTCGACGTTTTAATGCGGGACAGTTAACAAGAGTGCCTCATACGTCAAGTGCATCATAACTACTAAATTCTTGCTTCCCGACTCAGACAAATGCGCTGTTAGCGTTGTAATTCTGCGTAGGCAAACTTAGCTCTGTATAAGCAAAACAGCCATTGCACACTTGCCCAAAAGGTAGGTAGCAAGTTGTTATCCCATAGCTGGACCACTGACGGCGCATCTGTCCTGCCAGGGAAATTATCAAGGCATTTCCACATAAAATTGAAAAACGCAAAGTGCTCTCACAAGCATGTGAAAGAGCAAGATCATCGCTAGTAAATTTCAAAACCAAGAGGCCGTGGATTTGCCTTTCCATTTAGCTGTTTGCATGTTATTGCAAGGTCATTTCTCATAGAGGTGCTGCATTTCTGCTGATGGTGTTTTCGGAGTCCCCAAATAATCCAGATAGCGAGTATCAAGTTCCGGAAGTTGGATCACTACCAGATTTCGTCGATGGGAATATCTGAAAACCGAAATGCCGGAAAAAAATGGCTTGCGGAAAAAATTACCAATTGAGAAAGAAAAAAACCATCATAAAAGTTAAGAATTTTTCTTAAGTTATTTTTTTGGCGTCCTCACTTTGCTCGAAAGTCCCCGCTGACGAAGATTTACGACGATCTGAGTGCCTCGGACAACCGATTTTCTATAGAACCCAAAATCCAAGAACTCGCTTTCCGAATAATGGAAGTTTCCTTCTGATATGCTTCTCTGTCCGCACCTTAGAGTATGCTTGTATATATGTTTCGTTGTTTTTTATTCAAAAATAATCCATAAAAGCTGTTGTTATTTTATTCTTTTTGGAAGCGACACTCTCTTCTATCGGTTGTATGCTTTTCGCTTATTACTTGTGCATATTTAGGGCCGTAATAATCTTGATTGTAGATAAAAGAAAATGTCATCTCGTGGACGTGATAAGACCGGTGGCAATACCGAACCAATGCCATTTGTTCGCAAATTCGGTGCGGCCGCTGCTGCAGCTGCAGCTGCGGGTGAGCCAGTTGTCGAGGCCGTGAAACAGGATGAAAATGGTGAGCTATGCGATCATTAAATAGTAACAGCTAAACGAGGTCGAAGAAATTATGAAAGATACTGGGTCTCTTATCCGCTGTTTTAGTATTCCACATTTAACATCTTCCACTTTTTCCAGTCCTCCTCGTCCCTTACTCTCGCCCTTCCCACCTCCCCCCCCCCCCCCGCCTTCTTAATAAGTTGTTGATCTAACTATGTGTCGTTTGGTTGTTGATAAAGGTAGTGCTTGTAAAATAGGCGGCTTAGTGCCATTATGATAGGTTATCGATGTTTGTGAGAGCGTTCGTTTCGCGTCATTTGGCAGTTACTAATTTTTTTGATTTTCTTAGTTCTGTTAATTGTTGCTTGTACAGTTTATTCAGCTGAACAGTACCTCCCGTCCCCCCTCCCCGCCCTCACCCCTCAGCGTATCCTCACCACAGCATTTTTTACCTCAGACGAAACAGTTATCGTAGACGGTATGCGTTGTGCATTTACTGTTTAACAGTAAACTGCTGCGGACACGATCCACGAAGTGTGTATCTTCTTTGGGGTATGCGTCGCATTCTTATGCTGCGTTCTCATTTATGGCCCTCTGAAGTTGGTTCGATCGAATGCGTACTTTTGTTCGATATGGAATTCTGTATATGTTCTTTGTATAGTGTGTGGTGAGATTGCTGCCAGCTGCTCTGGTTAAATGAATTCATTGTTGCGTTCACACCTTGTGAAGGTATATTTTCAGAAAATGGTGTGACAACCGCGAAGACAACCTCAACAGTTTCTGCTTCACGCTCGCGTTCTCGTTCTCGTTCGCACTCATCTCGTCGTAAACGCCATAAGCGATCATCGCGTTCACGTGAACGTAGTAGCAAGCGTCGCTCGAGATCACGTGATCGACGCAAGCGTAGCAGGTCAGGGTCGAAATCGGGATCACGGCGTCGAAGACGTTCGAAGAGCCGAAGCAGGGATCGTCGGAGCCGGAGTCGCAAAAGCCGAAGCAGCAGAAGTAGAAGCCGCAGCAGAGACAGGCGCAGAAGGCATAGAGGTAATATCGGTCGTACGTGTTCGTCTATATTAGATGTTTGTGATAATGTGAGAGGATGAGTGAAGCAAAATTGGGTAGGGGTGCCGAAAAACGTCGCTTCAAATTTAAATGCTTTAGTGATCATCCCATCTAATTATTGAAAGAATTTTACTATTGTTACTGCTTCCTGTAGAGAGTCGATTTTGATTTCTGGTCAGCTCGGAAACCGCACCCAAAAATTGCGGTCGACGCACTTTTCATACTTCTTCTTGCAAAGTTTCAGTTGTCTGTATGTGTAGACAAATACGACAGTTGATACAGGTTAATTGGATTTTGATATGTTAGCGGAGGTACGAGCTGTCTTAGGCCTCAACATCAAGTTCTGACTCATAACTCAGACCTGGAGCCATCAGGCCAGGCAGTCGAAACTTGCCCTTAACGCCTCTATAAATTATATTTAACGCCCACAGCCGATGTGTACGTGATTACATAGTGTTATGTTTTTCGTAATCTCAGGAAGCAGTGTGTTTTGAGGAGGGGAAGGGCTGTATTCGATCAATGCTGCTTTTGTTCACTTATCATTAGTTTTATTAATTACGCTTGTATTGTAAGGATATCTTCCCGTCCTGTTCTGAAATGTTTATGAGGCCGTCGTTGACCTGAATAAAAGTGTTTAACTGTTAAGCAGGTTTGCAAAGTCTCGGTTTTGCAGAGCGCACACCTTCACCGCCGAAAGATCCATCTGCGGAAGCGCAGTCGAGTCCGGCCACTGATGTAAGCCTTCGATAATTTGTGCATTTTGTAATCCATTTCAATCGTTTTTTAATATGCTTCTCTGAAGTTTCATTCTTTGTGTATTTTAATAGTGGCATAAAAACGCCTCGCATCATTTTCTATATTTTCTCTCGTTTTTATGCGGGTTTCATATTTCTGACTTTTTATGGCACTTTGGAATGGGTGGGACATTGGCTGCGTATGTTGGGCATTCTCATTTTAGTGAGGACTCCGTTTGAGAAACACTCCAGCATAGAATGTGATTAGGCTGGCCAGAGTACCGGGTTAGATAATCGGCTTTTGATTCACTCGGGACGGAGTTTAACTCTTTTCTTTTGAGCCATAGGTTAAATCGAGATCAGCTATGAATTATTTAAAAAGTCTACTGCCATGCTGTTTAGTGTCTCGGGGTCGAACAGTTCAGTGGTACGACTGCATCCAACACTGCTTTGAGTTCTCTCGTCTTATGTGATCTCCTAATCTTTTAAGTAGAAGAGCTTTTTTATAGATCAATAGTGCATTGGCGAAGATCAAGCCGACCCCTGGCGTTCTGCCGTTACTTGCGAGGCCCGACATTGGTGAGCTTTTTTTCCCACTTTCAGTGTTCGATCACTGTACACCTTCTACATGCATATTTCAGTATGTCTAACAAATTTTGAAAGAAAACAGAGAGGAATGGGCGGGGGCGGGGAGGAGGAGGTAGGAGCGCGTTATGTCTGATGCTTTCTGAGACGTTAATATTTTCCAATGGGATTTCGGTAGGCGTTGATGACTAACTCTGTTGTTATCCTTCCCTTCTACTGTAAAGCTTATCGTAATCAATGGGAGAAGGAAATGAGAGTTAATCATTATTGCCATTCTGATTTGCATCAGAAACTTAAGTTCATTGCTGATATTTACATCGTTATATGGTTGAGATGGCAAAACATTTTTTTAAAGTTGAATCTTTGGCCTCTGGAGATGGTACAGGAGCAGCGGATGCGAATCCAGCAAATCCAGAACAGTCAGAGAAGAGGGCACGTAAATCGCGTTGGAGTGCAACGAAATCGTTCGTTCCTGGAATGCCAACAATTCTACCGTCGAATCTGAGTGATGATCAACGTCAAGCTTATCTTCGTAAGCATTTTATTTATTGGTCTTAAACAATTTACGACTTGCCACAGTGGATGCGTTACTGAATCCGTAAATCACAGTGCATGATTCATTAGCTATGGATGATTATATTGATTTGACGATGTTGTTGTGATTCTCAGGAATACTTCCTGGAGTAATCACAGCTGTGAGCGACATCATATGCCGAAATAACCTCACATATAATTCAGTAATCGAATTTGCTTAGAGGAGAGTATTGCTGAAGAAATTTGAGTCATAGGTTCACGCACAATGTCAGCCTTCGCGTTTCTAAGGAGTCACTATTGAAAGGTGACCCGCTCATTTTAGGCGAAGTGATGCCCTCGTACTATTTCGCATTGTTTTGTCGGGTATTGGGATCACATAGAAGGTAAGGTTTCCTCGCTCTCACCGGTGGTGCCCGACCGCTTGCAGTAGTTGAGATTCCTTGCTGAGTAATGGGTGCATGTCTATGAGCCCGCGTTTTGTAGGTCGATCTTAGCGTGACCTTACGTCTTCGACGGAGGTTTAGCCTCTTAAAACGTGTCCTAGAAATAACGGAAGGGGGAGGGAAATGATCCGTTTATGTGATCAGCGAGTGTTATAATAGCCGGCTTTGAAACAAGTATAAATTAAGTGCGAGCGCGCACTTGCGACAGTAGAACATAAGAAGATGCATTTGTATAATTTTTATGTCAGTGGGTGCACCGATAATCCCCCCGCTGTCACTGATCGTGGGACTCGTCCCATAAGGTCACAAAGATCAGTACATGTTTCTTCTCACTCTTTACTTTTATTCAAGGAGAATATGTTAAAGTGGTTATTAAAATGCTAAATATGTGGGCAGCGTTGCACTGGATTCTCACTGCTCAGTGGGTGGAGGCGCAAGAGCTGCAAGAATTTGTTTTGTCGAGAAACAGAGTTCTCAATAGCATATCGGTAGTTCCGTAGTGAAGACATGTGAGAGGGTCAAACCTTTAGTTCTTGATTGTTCTAATAATGTGAGGTTGTGGTGAAGCAAGTCATCAGAGGTAAGTTTTAAGAGAAGGTTGCATTTGCATTATGTGCTCAGATATTTGCAAATAATTAAATATTTGATCATCTTTAATGCGTTTGAGTATTGCAATTAAAATTATTCACATGGGTATTAATCGCACACTGTTGAAATGATCGGTGGTATTTAAATCGTAACGTTCAATATCGATTATGTTTTCCTATGACTGATGTATTGTATAATTAATGAAGTGGTAAATGTGTTGAAGTCATAAGTAAATAGTAGTTTCATTTTATATATTTCAGCATCGTTTAGCAAATGATTTGTAACTTGCATTTATAATAGAAGTAGTCCTTATATTTTAGCTTTTTTGAATTATTAAATAAAATTTGAGACTGTTTAAATTAGTTACTCAGCAGCATATTCGTTAGAAAGTTAGAAACATTTAGTGGAGTCGTAGCCGCAGGTTTGAGGAAACGATTTTGAGAGATGGGATCCGTATGTTAGCACGTAAGTATCCGGCAGAGATGTTTTTGATTTGATGTTGTGGTTTAAAAAAAACGAGGTTATCAGGTTGGAATATTCGCATAAAATTGCAGTGGTGAGTGATGAAGATATTAATTTAAGTTTAATGCTTGTAATATATCAACGATCAATTTCCAAAGCGGATAAAGAACACTGGTTTGCTTTTTTCTACTTTCATCTCCTTTTTATGTTTTTCCAATGACTGTGTTTGATGTGTTTTTAATATTTGCGTTATTGTGGCGTTATCTAATTGACTGGGGTTGGGTGGCCCCTAATCCGCCCGTTTCAGTTCAACTCGAAGTGGAAGATGCAACACGCAAACTTCGATTGGGCGACTTTATGGGCAATCCGGATCCTGCTCTAAGGTTCTCACTCAATCAAGCCTACGTGCATCTAATCATCTTTTTAAGCTCTCAGTTGTACGAGCCACGGGCATCGGAAATCACTCGCTGTTTCGCTGTTCACTTCCTGTCGGCATACCTCCTTTAGCGGGTTTATGCTGGCCGACTCGTGTCGATTTGAAGCCGTCTGCTGCATGGGACAAGTTTTCCTTTATTTCTAGGCAATAGGATCGATGGGTAAATGTTGTCTAGTCTTGGCTGATGGCAGATTAAGGGAGTGTGAAAGGAGATTAGTGAATATAGTAACTTTTGTTAAAATTAGGAAAGGATTTGAATTCAATGTTTGATGTGTTGATGGGAAATATGCTCGTGAATAGTAGTGAACGGCCAATCCAAAATGAATTTCATTCATATTTCGATTGCTTGAAGAGAGGAAAAGAGGTAAGCGATGCTTTGCGTTGTCAAAAATTGTCAAAAGCGATTGAATGCTTTGCTCAAAGCCTAATAGGGAAGGGTCAAAGTTTGAGTTTATCTCCGAAGAAAAATTTTACGAGGATTACTTGGACCAGAGAAGTCGTTTTACTGGTTAGATCTTTATTACGTGGAGTACCACTGTCTAATGTGAGAAATCGAAGGGAACTAGAGATGACAGAATTTCTACACGGCTATTGGCTTGTTGCCACTGTTGGTGGTGTTTAGCGAATGCTTTAGTTTTTTGCGATCTCGATGCTGTCGGGAAAGGAGGGCGTTTCACCTACCTGCAACTACTGCATATTGCAAGTGAAAGTTTTTGAATTCTGCCGAGACCGGCTCAAGGAGTCCGCTCTTCTCCTTTGTTACCGCCGAGAACCCGTGCTAGCCTAAACTTAAAATTATGCGTCCATCAAAGCTGTTCAGATTTGACGATTCTATTCTCCAGCGAAAAGTAGTTGCAGGTCATTTCCCAAGCCAGCATTGGGACTGCTCTATAATTATCAATATGGCAAGAGTGGTATGCCGGTTAATAGCTCATTTTATCCATCCCGTCGGGGCTCACATTAGGTCATCATTTCACTTGATCGGTTATGTAATATCTTTTCTAGGATTTGCTTGCATGGAGCACCCTTTAACGTGAAACATTTAAACACAACGCGATTAATTGAGTGCTTTTGATGCATCTCATCCGTTTTTTGGTGGATCATTGAGCACTCATAGTCTAATAATATAATAAAGAAATCAGAGGGTTGTTGTTGAAAAAACCGTGAGAGAGATGAGAGGAAGTTGGGATGCTTTTATAAACGAGACCTCTTTGCATCGGTCATTTTTACGTTAAAGTCATTGATAGTGGAGTTGAGTTTCAAGCGCACTTTTTGAGCCTTTTAGAGAGATATTTATTTTCAATTTGTTTTAAGCTGTAAAAGGTTCAGGGACAAAAGTCACTTGGCCTATTAAGTGGCCTGTTGTTTGAAAGTATAATGGGACTGCCGATGCGCATCTGCACACATGTGCGATTTAGTTGTTCCCTTATTTGCTCACTGATAAACATTCGGTTGGGTTGTGCTTAGTTGCGTTGTCGATCAAATTTGCATACTTTAGGAGAATTTGTCCAGTTGGGTGGTTCAAAAACAAATTTGCATATTGTGTCAGACGCAATCAGACAGCTACCCATTAGTTGTCCCTCATTTTTATGCGGTTTTAAGTAATTATTACAATTGCAATTTGAATAACTTTCTTATGTCAGATTTCTAATTTCAGTGTATTATCGTAGAGCGCGAAAAAAAGATGGGATGAAGACGCACACTTGTGGGGAAAGATGTTGTTGATCATCGTAATCAAATTTCTCTTTAGCGCAGGTTTCGCTGATCCATCGCGCATCTTGAGAATGTTCGCGAAGTTCGAGAACTAAGCGATGGATGGAACTCGAGATCCTGCTGACTCAAAAATTTTGCATTGTTATTCAAACGCTAATCCTAACCCTAATCCTAATGCGTTTCTTTTTTTAGCATTTTAGCTACAGGTGTACATCGTATCAGCGAGCGGACATCTCAAAACGTCGGGGCATACATGATATTAGTTGATGCGATTGTTTAATAATGATAGTGGTAAATTAGTAGATGCATGCAATGCAAGCTGTTTGAGTAAACGTTGTTGAATGCCTTTAGAGGTCAAGCAAGGGGAGGGGTATTGCTCACGTATAGGCTTGTTTTTTCTCGGCAACGTTTTCTCACACAGCGGGTATTTGCAAGGATTTTATACTGTATGCATGAAAACGGATGTCGTCATAATTTGAGACAAGTTGCAGAAGTCCCTCACCCGAGCCGATTTATGATGCAAGTGGTAAACGGCTGAATACGCGTGAAATACGAAAGCGCCAGGAATTGGAACAACTGCGTCATGAGAAGATTCAGGCGTTATTGAAGTTGAACCCGAATTTCAAACCACCAGCTGATTACAGGTATGCGACCTTTGGCTTCGTGAAATCGGACTCGAGTTCCCATCAGAGGCCGCAATAAATCTTTACGCACTTGAGGAGGGAGGTCATTGAACCTAGTAATTCAGTACAGAGATGTGTTATTCTGTTGTTTAAAGAGAGGGGGGGGGGGGGGGGGGGGAGGATGACCTGAAGAAGTCGTTTCGGCAACGCGATGTTTGCTACGCATCTTAGCCATCACTTTTGAATGCGCTAGTTAAGCTAGTTGAGCTAACCGGTTGGGAGGAAGTCAGCGGTTTCCTTTGCGTTAGCAAGAAATACTTAGTGAATGTCTAGAAACTAGGATTTTCTGAACTTCAGCTGTTTCATGCGTTGTTGCAAAGTGGTGCTGTTTCACTTAGCAGGCAGTGAAACTGGGACTTGTGGTAGAGGAAGGATGCAGTTGTTAGCGACGCTTTTAGGTGACCGGCCTGTAAGTTAGTATTTTTCTTAACGAATTAAGGCATCTTGGTGGGATGTTTTTGACGATTGATCGACTAAGGTTTTCACCAGAAATTGAAAAACTTGACCATTAGGCAATTATTACCTGACTTCTAGGTAAATAACTAAAGAGTTGCAGAGCACCGATGACTCGTTTGCACGATAAAGTATGGATTCCACAGGAAAATCATCCAGAAATCAATTTTGTTGGATTATTGATTGGACCGAGAGGCAACACACTGAAATCGCTTGAAGCTGAGGTTTGTTCTACTTTAACGCCGATCGTTTATTTAAGCGAGCTTCTTGTTTTGAGTTTCTTGGCGGCATCGGTGGCAGGAAAGGCACTGCAATGCCGTGAGTTGTATTCCTTCATATTCTATCGCTCGCTGGCGTGATCCAGCGATATTGCTTCAGTTTTGACTTGATTGCTGTCTTTTCTTCTATGAACTACAACATGTAAAAATCAGCTATTCCATCATTTCCCGACCTCAGCTTGAAGTTAGTGCCACTTGGCCGGTGGAATGAATGCAAGCGACACATATGGTGGACGTTGAACCATTGACTTCACAATTCGAGATAGCTGTATCTATCGCGATAGGACCCAACGTTGGCGAAAATGCAGAGAGTTGGTTGCGTCCAGTCTATATCATTGGTTCACTTGATTTGTAGGGGTAGATAAGAATAGTCGGCTGTAATGCTAATTTTTGTAGACCGGTGCGAAAATCATTATTCGAGGAAAAGGATCAGTGAAGGAAGGAAAATTGGGAAGACGTGAAGGGCCGATGCCGGAGAGAATGAGCCGTTGCATGCTTATGTTACTGGGATGGATACCACTATCATAAAGAGGGCCTGCGAGAAGGTATTTGCTTTTTTTTCTTTTTTCTTTGTTTCTCAGCATTTGATGATAGATGGGTTAGTTTCTGTTCAGAATTTCAAAGGGAAATACGCTTTTTCCATTCCTTATCCTCATATGTGCCCTCGCCCTCTTCTGTCATCTCAGGTGTTTGCCGATGCTTCCCACGGCGATTTCTTGGCAGAAACTAAACGGCGACCCATGGAACTATTCGACATAGGAGAAGAGTACTTCTACCAGAATATGGGATCTGCTTTTGTTTATTTTGACGAACAGTTCTTATAATTGCTTTTAAAGCTTAAAGGTTCCGGAGAATATATAACGTTCAGGAGCTGGAAGCTTCATTGCTAAGTTCGTTCTGGATAATAGATTTTGCGTATTTCTATATGCTCCAAATATTCAGATAAAAGCGATTATAAATGAGGCACTTATGATACCGGATGGTCAAAATGAGTTACGCAAACTTCAATTACGAGAGTTGGCGTTGCTCAATGGAACATTACGACCAGAGGATTTGGTGAGCGGTGCGCGCTGCAGCAATTGTGGATCGGACGAACATAAAACGTATCTTTCCATCTAGTTTTCTTATTTGCACCGTATTTTATTTATGCTTTCATGATAGAGTGATGATATTCAAATACGAGAAAGGGTAAGCATGAGGGGATAGGTTTACGAAATCATCTTCCGATAGTGAACTTTGAGGGGGCGTCCTCCCTTCAATTTCAGCACGGGATTAAGAGTTTTCCTGTTTGAAAACAAGATTTTGCATTGAACATACAATTGTTGTGTTCGATGTTAAATATTTTGAAGTTTCGTCTTCTTTAATGAATTTAAGGTGCTTTTTGGAAGTTTATCGTAAATGCTTTTCTCTTACTGATGCGGCATCTTCCCTTTTAACACTCAGTTTACGCGCTGTAAGCTGTGAAAAGTTGGGCATTCTGAATACACTTTGATTTGCAGACAGGTAACTTTCATTTTTACAAGCTTTTACACTGCGTGTGTGCACTATAAGAAAATTACGCATGTGTGATTTTGATGTTTTGTGAGACGGCCGAAATTCTTTCTTAGTAGGGGAAGAATTGCTTGTGCTTATCGATGTAGGAGATGTTGCCGCAGTTTCGGTCACATTTCATTTGCCATTAAGGCCCACTGAGACGGCACTTATTCCAACAAGACAACCAACGTCCTGATTTTGACCTGGAAGGTTTTCGAATCCTCTTTCATCTGCTGAACGGCGAAAGTTATGGAAATGCCCTCATTGTTTTGTCGGGTTTTGAAAGCGATTTCTAAGGTGATAGTAATAAAATCGAGTTTAGGTGGGAATGCCCGGATGCTCCAAATGTGACGGCGAGTATAATTTGCACAGCGTGCGGTGCAGCAGGTCATATCGCGAAGGATTGCAAAAACCCGAGACCAGGTTCGGGGGCGTTCAGCCTCAACAATCTCGATGCTGGTATGGATGATGAGGTTGGTTTTCTTTGATCGATAACGTCGGTTTCCTTTTTTTAGCAGGAGAGGGGAGAGAACATCTCAGTGAACATTTGTTATTATAATGAGATTTTTCACTCAGTGCTCACTGCTCACCATTCTTCCCCACCCCGTTCCTCACTCTTCCCTTCAGTGTTTTATTCTTGAATTTCCCAGTCAAATAATTGCGTCTCTTTTATCTTTCAAACAAGAGCAAATGTGCTATGAGAAGTTATAAGCGCACTGTCTTGTTAGAAATCGTCGTGTTATGCAGATGTTGCAGGGAAATCTTCCGCTCGATGTGTTGTAATTTGCTGCGTTCCAGTCGTATTTCGCTAAAACTACCGATTGGCCTTGTATTTATGTCTTTGGTCATAGTTGATGTTGTATACCGTCGTTTGGTTTTTTTTCAGTATTCGGCATTGATGGAGGAGCTGGGCGAGAAACCACCACCGAAACCATTTTACGGAGGTGGTCCAGGAAATAAGCCATCCTTCGGCGGTGCGTCCGGTGGCAACCAAGGCGGCGGTTACAAGGTATGCTGCGTTTAAGTTGGTGTTTCGGCCTTTATTTGTCCAAGTGCACAATGTACAGTGCTGCACTTTTACGCTGTCATAGTGCATCCTTTATAGCGCTCTAACCAACTTTTCTTATCTTTTGGTTTGAAGGTACAAAGACGATTCGTCCATTTTGACCGTTATAAATTTCTTATCAGTTTAGTGATCAGCGATTCACCACAAAAATTTTGCAGAGGACTTGTATTCCGGTGCTCCAGATTATCCTTATGTATTTTGCTGGTCATTTTTAATCTCTGAACGATTCGCTTGCCTGATGGTCACCAAAAAGTCATCAGAGAAGCAGTTACAAAAAAGTATTAACGGTTCGGAAAAGAGTTGATAAGATCGCTGAACTCTTCGCCTCTTTTTTCTGATATTGTTTGGTTGAAATATCAGATTTCAGCCACGATATCCGATCCCATCAGGGACACCAATTGTTCGCATCAACCTTATGAAACCACAGAATCAGCAGCAGAACTTTGGTTTGTTTTTTATTTTCTTATTTCTTTATCGATATTCACTCCACTCATCGTTTCCATTTTCCCTCACAATTCTGAATTTTACAAAGTGCATAATGCTATAAATGTGTGATGCTATAGTCATAATGCTATGGTTATGTCTATTTAATTTTTGAATCGCTTCGACTTGGGAATGATGAGATTGGAATCACGAAATTTGAAGCGTGCAATGTGCGTTTATTTGTTTGCTTGCTTGCTTGTTTATTTATGCTTTGAAATTATGTGAGCGTAGGGGAAAATATCCTCATGACGTAGTGCAGGTTATTAAACTTACATATGGACATTATCATCAGTACTATATGTTGTCTTATTTACAGGCTTTCAACTTGATCCAACTTAAACAAAATGAATTAAGCAGCTTAAGTTGATCGGATCCTATGTTGCATTAGTTGAATTTTCTATTCGTTTGCAACGGATTGCATCAGAAAGCGAATCTTATTTCAAAAAGATGGCACGAGATGATATACAAGTGCACTGCTTTGATTGCTTTATTACTTGTTAGCAATTTATTGAAGTGCTTGCTAGTGCGAATTTGGAAAGCGCGTATCGCGTTAGTGCCTCTGGTCCACCCTCTCCATTCGTGGATCTGTTTTTTTTCGGCTGAGTTTTATATGGATCTGTTGGTATCGTTAAAATCCGTTCAAAAATAGCGTATGAGTCAGCCTCGTTGCTTGTTGCCGTTGCGTCTGGCACTAAGCTATCAGATATTTGAGAAAGCCTTTTTATAGAAATATTGACAGGATTGTCCATCCATAATGTCGTTTCTTATTTGCGGATGCACAATAGCCAAGTTATCTGCCGTCTTATAGATTGGGGTTACACGTTGGCACTACAAGATGGGAGTTTTGCCATACATATGAAGAGATGGATTTATGATTGATCAAGCATCTTGATGACTTTCAGGCGGTCAACCGCAAAACAGCTATGGTGGCCCACCAACGGGTGGAGGGCCACCGTCATCGGGACCTTCGCAAATGGGCGGACCACCATCCGAGTCGGTTCACTTCTTCAATCAACCTTCGTCAGCTCAAGGTCGCATATCTCGAATGGGCGGCCCTCCTGTTGGCGGCGCAGGCCAGTGGTCAGGTCCGATGAGTTCATCGGGTGGTGCTGCAGCTAGGGGTGGAGGAGGTTGGGGTGGTGTGCCACCTCCGCCGACAAGCCGATATCCTATGCCGGTGCCACCTCCTCCGCCGCCAATGGCACTCGGCTTTATGCCGCCTCCGCCACCTCCGCCTGCGCCTGCCCCGAAGATGGATCTTTCGAGTTTGCTAGCGCCACCTGCTCCTCCCCCGCCACCTCCTGCTTAAAATGGGACGCTGTTTTTTCAGCAGATTTGTTTGCACTTCGGGCTTTTTGTATTTATGGTAGTCTTTGGCAGAGGGAGACAGAAAATTGTCTAGGATATTGTTGTTGTAGAGGCGGTGAGTTGTTCTGAGCAAAAGCACCCCGTCAGGAAGTTGCCAGAGGGGTTGGCTGGACTGTTGTGAGGAAAGGCAACTAAAGGAAGGTTTATCTTTCTTTGACTGCTAGTGAATACTGTTCGGGTTTAGTGTTTGAGTGTTGGCGGAGTTTATTCCTTGCTTTGCTAAATGCTTGGGATGTTGGCAAAGCAAAAAACTTGAGTTATATTGTCTAGTAGGATTTCAAATGTTGCGTGTATTTGAAAACTGGTTTTAAATGCACCTTTTTTGAAGTTAGTGGCCAAGGTAATGGATTTCGTTGGCTAAGCGCTTGGGAACTTAACTTTTGTTCTGTTGGCGTTTCATCCTCAATTGATCATTTGTTTCGAAAATATTAAATTTTTTGTTTTTTATTTTCAGTTTTTTTTATAATTTTTATGTTTTTCTCCATAATTTCCACTTAACTTTTCTCTCGCGAAGTTCTCTTCTAATCTTTCTCCTCCCCCAACTTTTTTATTTGCTGCTGAGAGTGATAGCTTATAGATTTGTTTGAATAAGTTTATTGAAAGGGAGTTGATTCCATCGGAATGCTCGTCGAAAAGATGAACAACTGGTTTCCTCAGGTTTCTTTTTAATGTGAGCTAAGCATTTTTCAGCTCGATGTTGATATAAATTTACCGTTTATTTTTTAACTATCATCCCTTTTGGTTATTGCATTTCGTCTTCTCTCCCCCTTCCCCTCTTGCCTCACCGTTCTTCCTTGAAATGTTCGCTGTCTGCACCTCTGAGGATTTCGTTTAGTCCGAGAAAAGAGCTATGAAAACTCTTCAATTTTTTTCCTATTCCAAAAGCGTTAAATTTATTTTAATCATCTGTCTCGTGAAATGTTTAAATTGTGGTCATTTTTTAAATTGAGGTCACTGTTTTTGAGATCGTCGTAATAGTGACGTATTAGCCTCTCAACAATTGTTGATTTGTCTCGGAATGGTTATCGATTATGATAGTGTGATCGGCTGATTTGTCTATCTGTTTGTCTGTTTGGTTAACCGAGTATCTGTTTTGTTGTCATGTTTTGCTTTTTTGTTCACGTGGATTAAATTCAATAAAGTGGATTTTAGTGAGGAACCTTCCATGTTGCATACAGCAAAAATTTTGCTTGGAAATAATACAAACGAGCAACACTGAAAGATCACTTGTATATTGTACTGTTCGGTGGATTTATAGGTGGAATAGCCTGAAGAACGTTGAAATGCTGTCATTTTTTGATTGATGAGCGATCTCGTTCATTCATCTCAACTACTTCAAAAAGTCGAGCATACACATTCGCTTGTTTACGGTGGCCTGATCTATTTCATGTCATCCTATCCGCCTGTGCTACCAGGTGATTCCCCGGACTTCAGGTTTTTCAGGTTACACTAGTACACAATGTTTTGCATTTCTTTTATTCTTTGATCACTGCGTTTGAATTGCTAGTGCAAAAAATCATCTGAATTTTTCAACCACGCATTGTCAGTTTGCATTAAGGATTACTGATTTCAGTGGAAATAGTAGGAATTTTAAGCAGCTTACTTTAACTGTCCAAACTCAGATGCAACAATCGAAGGTGATTGATTGCCCGATGATATAATAGAAGGTAGCGTTCATTCCGTTTACAAGGCGGCATTTAAAATATTGAGGATCAAAACCGAATGGATGTTATAAACGCTCTTAAATGAGGTCATTGAGTCAACATTGATAAATGAGCCGTTATTATGCGCTCCACATTTGTTGATTTGTTAATGAAAAGTCATTTCAAAACACATAAAATAGGTAATCACCTAATGGCTGACCTTACTATAAATTTCCGCCATGGATCAAAGAGGGCATTTATGACGGCGGATGAGAATATCTTCACATCAACGAACGCAACTGACGTTACAATTCCTGCTTGTGCTCTATGTCTAATTTCTGTCGTTGTCGACAAAAACTATTGACATTTTATATGCTTGCAGCTGTTAATAAGGTGAGATCAGGATATGACAAGCTGGAAATGCGCATTAAGTTTCTACCACTGTTATATTCGTCCCACATTTGTTATACTAGTGTTATATATTGTTTACGTTTGTTATTTAAGGCTAAACCAACTTATGTGTGTTATTAGAGTGTTAGGTATCGTTCATATTTGCTAAACAGGTGTCTTGCACCTCATGTATTTGCTGTGCGAGTGCTGCATCGGTTTATATTTATTTTATCAACATATCGGGATCACAGACTATTGTCGTTCGTACGAATTAAATGTCTGTTCGCCCAAGTTATAGCTTTGCGAGCCTTCTGCTCCTTGGTGTCCACACTCAAATACATCTTTTAGTGTTTTCCACTTCGAGATGTTTAAATGAACATAAATATGACTGCAAGTATAAATATAAATATAAATACAAAGAACAAACATAAACATAAATATAAATTACATTTCTTTGTTTATAGGCGTTGTGTGAGTACTATATCATTTCACACTCAACCTTTAGTTTATTTCGTTTATATCTCTTCAATTTATATTTATCTGCATCTGCGGTCGTTTATGTGTTAAGGCCCAATTATCGAATCATTGGGCCTGAACACATAAAAATAATCTACATGAAACAGTCGTTCTTGACATTGTCTTGGATTCACTAGCAGCCTGTTTTTATAGCCATTGAAAGGTTTCAGAAAATTTGCATATTCACCACTCAACATTTATTTCGTTTCATGTAATATAGAATTCGTGCTTTTCATTTCGAAACGCAATATAGAATTATATTTTCATGCAAAATTCTGAAGCTTTAATCGGATCAACAGCTTTCGTATTGCATTTGTAAGAATTGACCGGTCAGCTCATCAAAAAGTCGATAAATAATCGCTTAATCTCACCGGCGGAAATGCAGAAGGTACGCCTGGCGCGCTTTCCAGCTTATTTTCTCTTATATAGAGAGGAAAGGCATATTGTTGAGGACTGAAATGCGATTGAGCGGAGTTGTTGGATGGGCGATAGTTGTTTCATTGAATGCCTTTATCATCGCAGTGACCATCGTTATGGGCATTCATAACGAAGTACGCAATATTTGGGCAGAATTCGACGAAGAAATGGATTCAATTAAGGTTTATTTTTTGTTGAATATTGTTAATTTTCGCTCATTATCTAAGGCAATGAATCGTCAACGAAAATACTGCCTGAAAAATATCATTGATTTCGGTAATTTTTACTTCAATGTTTTCAGTTACTTCAACGTTTTCGATCGCATCACTTGAATTTAGTTCTCCGAAAGAAAACAACTAAGTAAATTTTGGGTTCTTAATAAAAATTGGACTTAATCCAAATTCAGATTTTTGACCTCGTAAACATTCCTACATTTTAATGAAATTTGAATTTTTTTCAAATCGGATTTGCATAAGTTATGATTTCGACTCCTTTCCATAAGCATTTGAAAGTTGAAATATATTGACAGTGGCTTAACTTCTATAGGTTAACGGCATTGCAATAATCAAGGACTGTTAGCAGCACAGAAGATACACTCTATCCGTTTTCTGAGATTTCTGGAAGTTACGCCGGGGAGATAGCGAAAACCTTGATAGACGTACAACAACGTAAAGGGAATTACTGAAAAAAAATCCTCTCAAAGCAAACAATGTGGAAATTTTTTGAAAATTTCTTTTTTTTATGTGATGAGTGATGACTTATGGAAAGTAATACTACAACTTGGTGCCGGTACTCCATCGTATCGTTTAAGAAGAAATAATCGATATAGATCAGCTGAAGTCGCCATGGTTGTCGCTAATGAATGCAGTTTGTTCTAATATTTCAATTCTAAGGTATATTTATAATATCACAACGTTTTTATTCGTTTTTCAGTTAAAAAAAAAACGTACCCAAAATTTAGAAAAGATTTCCATGAAATGAAATTTCCAACTTTATTTTCAAATATTCCTGATTTTTGCTTTTAGCTAACGATAGCGCTTTTATAAAAGAGATAGAGTTATACGAATCACCTATTGAGTATATTCATAATAATCGATGATAAACGCATTAAAAATATTTGCATTTAGTTAGAGCGTTTCTTTTAAAGTTGTCGCTTTGATGAAATCTCCGTAATTCTTCTTCCTTCATTAATCTTTTTTTGTATGGTATCATTTTAGATGAATTTAAATGTTACAGCATGTGAAGAATTTATAAATTAAATGTTCATCGATATTTAGGCTCTTCAACAAACAAACGAGTTGCAAGTTTAGCTATTCGTTTATCAACCATTAATTGTGATCATTTTAAGCGTGTGTCGAGAAGATATGTCCATCGGGGCCAATGGGTGCCAATGGCGAGAAAGGACAAGATGGAAGTCCAGGAATACCGGGCAAAGATGGAATTGATGGGAGCGACAATGAAGACATTTTAACATCGAGTTTCATGGTAAGCATGGGTTTCACCATGTAAAACAACTGTTTCATTTGACATTTTGCAAGACTTTCTAGACAAATGTTGGAGGAATGAAACGGATGGAATAGGCAGTTTTAACGACGGAAGGAGCGGTTTAAGGGTTGTAAAAATAATCGAACAAGACTGCTTACCATTATAAAGAGAACTCGACGCAACATTCTACCCTTATAAAAATATCTCGTTTAGGCATTTTTAGGGGTGTAGAAGAGCCGAATTAGATAGATTTAGCGCTGCAAAAATAAGCAAATTACGGAATGTTGCCACCGTTGGAATGGCTCGAGAAGGTAGCTTTACCGTAATAGAAATAACCTGACGAGGCGGGTTTGCCGCTCGGTAATTTGCACTCACAAGAATTAATACGCAATTTTAGCGAGATAAAACCTCATTTATTTGCTTATTAGACGTAACGCCAAATGCTTAACCTCGGTGAGGGCTTCTTGTAGTTTCAAGAATGATCCTTTTTCATCTCTTCAGCTTGGACGTATGAAGATTTCGGAGACTTATAAAAAAAGACTTACGAAATTTTCTTTATGGATTTTGGGCAGAAAAATGCGGAAACTTGTGGAGGAAGCTGATATGATGCGCAATTTTGCATTTTACCTTATTCACCAATCAATTTCCTAAACGGTAAACGTCTAATAGATATGCAGAATAATGCCTCGGTAATCCAACCAACTCGATCGCTTGAACGTAGCTGCCACAAAGGTTTTGCTTTTCAACAGTCTTGCTGCTGGTGTGGTGCACGTAGCCGTGCCTCTTCACAACATTAACCACTTCAGCACCAGAGGATCCGCAGTCTAACGTCTACAGGATAGACGCATATACTCATACACAGACATACGCCATACATAGATAATGCTTTCGTAGTGTGCTTTAGTGAATCAGATTCACGAAAGCATATAAAATTCTTCGTTTTAATAATCACAAGACATAGAAAGTGATCTTTCGTCGTATTTTGTTGATCAATTCATGGACATTTGCAAATTTGCGTGTCTGTCCGCATCTGTTTGTGTCTGTTTATGTCCGATTGTCGGTCAAATTCCGCTAGAATACACTGAAGTTGAAGTAAAGAAATTCAACGCATAAAATATTAGCCATATGATCACCTCTTAAAGCATCTGCCAACTTCAAAAGAACTCATATACATTCAAAAGCAAAAAAAAAGAGTGTATTCGTGTCAGGTCGATCGGTTTTTCATTTCAAACCGTCTGAGTCACAAAAATGGGTCGTTGATTAACTAGTTAATTAAGTAATTAATTAAAATTTGGAGGCCTTACATCTCATATGCAACACTTTTTGGCGCTTATGCAGCTGCCTGGTCGCGAAGGCGGAATGCAAAAGCGCACATTGTGCCAGCTCCTCTGGCGCGCTTTCTCTTATTTGTGTTGTCAGCTGGTTATCAGAAGCATTTCATTTCAGTGCAGACTTTAGTGTAATATATAAGTTGAAGTGAAGAAGACTTTAAAGCTTGGCTTTTTAAAGGGTTGCATTACCTGTGCAGCTGGTGAGGCAGGACCAAGAGGGCCCTCTGGTCAGCCCGGTGCACGAGGAATGCGTGGTGCTGCTGGCATCCCAGGAAACCCTGGTAGAGATGGACAACCGGGATCCCCAGGTGAAATGGGATCACCCGGAGCTGAAGGTTTGTGCAGTTTCAACTCCACTGTTGTAATCGAGCTCCACTTTGTATATGTGGGCAGTCACTCGCTTTGCACTGGAAGAAATTCTTTCTTTCGCAGCTGTAGTTCTAAAACTGTTTTTGAGAATTCTGCTTCTATGAAGCATATAAAAATGACCTTTGGAAATTTCGCAACAAAAGTAAGAAGAAAAAACGAGTAATTTTAGCATGAGTTAAAGAAGTTGTAGAGCCTAAAAAATTTTGAAATAGTGTAAAGGGAATTTGCAACAAAGAACTACTAAGACAAAAAATGAGACGGAGGGATCAGGACGGAAAAAAAGAAAAAAAAAGATTCTTTTTTTTTGATAGAGCATCTGAAACTCTACTATGAACACATAGCATCAGGATCATTCAGTGTTCTTTAAAACTGAAGTTCCCATCAGTAATGGGATAACTTAGTTTGCAGCTAATTAATGCAGGCCTCTAAGTCAGTCTCAACAAAAATAGATCAGGTTGAATTTAGGGCTCGTCAGGGACGAAGTGGAATGAAGATTCTCTTAGAAGGAAACTAATAGCTATAAATCTCGTGAGCCTCATTTATGCGGCGTTGCACCAGAAACCTTCTGATCAGTCTCCGTTTTATTTACCAACTTTTCAAGATTCTTCTCCAAAAGGGAAAATATTTCAGAGATAAAGGAGATCATCCTGAGCACTTCTATTTTCGCTGTGGTGAAATGCTCCTTCTTGGCGTCACTATTCTTGCTGCAATTTGGACCCTGCATGAAAGCATTTGCAAAGCACTTGAAATAAGCAGTCAATGCTCGTTTATCTGCCCATCGAAAACGGAATATCTTGATTTTCAGGTCAACAAGGCTTTCCGGGTACACCTGACCAAAGGGGTGAAGATGCTGAGAGACCAATAAGTCGTAAAGGTCCTAGTGGTCCCCGTGGCGATGCCGGTGACCCAGAGGAAGAAGGTGAAAGAGGCGTATCGGCTGCTGAAGGCAAACAAGGACTGGAGGGCATGATTGGATCGGAAGGCTCTGCGGGAGCACCAGGACGAGCAGGTGATCCCGGACCGAAAGGAAAGCCCGAGCAAGTAGGGCGAGATGCGCAGGTATGGCATTATTGAAGATTTCATGTTGTTGTAAAAAAAGGAAGTTTTCCGTCATAAACTTTCTCATCGATTTTTTGAATGATTCAAAATTTATTGCTGGCGCAACTAAACTAACGAATATTAGCAGGTGAAGGGGCCTACTCTAGCTCAGTCGTTGAAGCATCTGCTCGTGAAATGGAAGAGCGCATGTTTGTGTCTCCATGCAAGATCTTTTCACCTCTCACGAAAATAATGGTTATCATCTAATTCTCACCAAGACCATATCTCGCTTTACGGTATTAAAAGCAAAAATCGAAATATTAACTGCAAGGAAAATTCAATCAGAATGTTACATAGGAGAGATACAGATATCTGAAATTACTTCATCTATTTCACTGATGTTATCAGTGAAATAGACGATAAGCACGCATCCAACGATAAGCAACCTTAAAAGCATCTCACCGGAGTTTTTTTTTTCACTTTCATGCTGAAGTGCTTTCTTTTTTTTTCCTTCTTTAAACGTTTTCACTTTTTTCTCTCTCCATTTGTTTTGGAATCGTTTTCTAATGGAATCCTATAAATCCTTATATCTCATATGAATAAATATTTGTTTATTATTTGAACAAAAGCAGAATTTATTGAGAAAAGTCGATATTATAGTGTAATATTTATGCAAATTTCAGTATTGCAAATGTCCTCCGCGAACATTAAATTGAAATGGCGACCGTCGTGGATAAGGATGACGGGAGAGAAGGATGAAGAAAATATTTTGTACAGTGTTCATCATGAATGGTTCAATAAATTCGTGTCACAATGCTGCATTATTATGATTCTCAATGATGCATAAATTTGTTCACTTCAACTTCTTTTTTTCTTCAAAAAAAATGCAATTTTAATGTCGCTTTGGCAACTTAGTTGAATATTTTTCTTGATGACGTTATCGGTGTGATTGGCATCAGGTGGACACCAATGTCAAGTTCAATTCCCATTGACTGACATACGCTAGACACCAACGTGAGGTGATATTTTTATTTGCCGGCCATATTTGCCGAAGAAGCGAGATACTTCCCAATATCTATCGGAGGTCTCAAAAAATTTCCAAGGTCTTTCGAATAATTCAGCTCCATAAATGAGATATCACCTGATCACCCAACGATCCGTCTACTCGCCAAGGGCCGGCGGGAATCTGTCGAGTTCCATACTCAATTTTTTAGCGATTGAGGTTTGCGGCAGTGACGTTCAGGTTGCTAGCCCTCGTGCCCTTACAGCCGCGGTCTGACTTTCCGCATTTACCCGGTATGATCACTGAGGATCAGACGAGCGTATAGTAGGACCTAACGCAGCATAACGCTACGCTGCAGTAACCCCAGAACCATTGCCTGTCTCGCATCGCGAAGAGGTGGCGGAGTGTGGCTTGCGGGACAGTTAAGATATGGTGGTCAATATTTCTCGTGAAAACATGCCAACTATCTCATCGTTGTGTCTTGAAGCAAGTACCCCAAACCAGTGCTTTCTATACAAAGAATCATAAAATTCAGATCCTTTTTCACTAAAGGACAAAATTCTTTTCATTTATTGATAAATCTGCAAAAATTCTAACGTTTTTCGAAAAATATAAATGACTTTTGCTGCCAAAAGTAGAAATGAATTCGTTTGCAGTTTGTTATCTCCAAGCTGATAATTAAGAAGTCTCAATTTCTATCTGTCAGATATTCCAACAAGGTGTTCCTGTCTGTTCAAGCGTTCATACAAGCTGTTTTTACCTGTCTAAGTGCTCCTGTACGGAAACGAAGAAAAAGTCATTGTTGAGCCGGACAAGAGGGCGTGTAGCAATCGATGAAGGGACGAGTGATGCGATGCAACCGATGGATCGATCAGTGATGGCCGAACGAATGGCGAAAAGGTGAAAATCTAACGCATTTTTATCTGCACATCGTTATTATTTCGCCTCTATATACATGTGTTGCTTGATAGTTGTTCGCGTTTAGTGTACTCCCGTCGACTGCTTTGCTTGTGCTCACGATGAGCTCTTCTCTCTCTTCCTCACCATGAAGCATGGCGAAGGAAATTTCGTACGTGCTAATGTTTCCTGTCATTGGCTTTCTTATGAGCTTGAAAATTACAGTTGAAACAAGAAATGTGATTCTAATAGATGCACTTAATAATGGTCGTCAGGGAATGGTTTCGAGGTCCATGGTCCATTGGAGCGATTCATTCCTTGGTGCGAGGGATCCTGTTTTCAACCAGAGGCTTGCGATCGTGTTTTCTCTGTCCTGCTCATCCCTCCCTTTCTTTAGAAGTGCGCGTTCCTCTGACCTTTGTTGAAGAAACCACTCGCTACCTCTATAAAAAGCTGTCGCCCGATTGGCCTCGTCACACCTAGCCTCATCCGCTTCAAAGGTTATCGAGTTAGTCGCCTGAGATGCGTGATATATCCTTTTATTCGAAACTACCTTCTAAATCGTACACGAATCGGTTTCGCCCCTGTTCGGTCCACGACGTCTCATCTTGTTCCTCGCTTAAGCGATTGAGTGTGTGTATGTTGAATGTTAAAGTTGAGACCAAAATTGTGCACATTAATCACATGAAGATCTTTAATATAGCCTCTTATGAAAAGCTCGTTTTGAAAGTGGAAAAATGTGGCCCTTTGCTAAATGGGTCAGGTCATTTTTGTGTAAACGAAGTTTTCAAGTGAGAATTGCAGATAGCTATTCCGTTCCACATTCAATTCGTTGTTGTGATCCACAGCGAAGTGTCTTGGGTCTTCATTCCCCCCTATTTTTTATTAACGACGTTCGTAAAACACTTTGAGCAGCATCAATCTGCTTGCTGACGACCTCAAAGATGGTTATCCACTGGCTGATCCTGCCAAAGATTTCCATTTAGAAGGACCTTGAAGTTGCTCGAAGTTATGGCAGTTGAACGCGACGTATATAAAATTCCATGCTGCCCACATCAGTTTTCAACAGAAACGTTTTCTCAAGCCTAGAAATGAAGTTCTTTTTAATTCAGATGATGTTCCTGATGATCCTGTACTCCACTTGAGGTTGCAGTGTTTCATCACTGCTGAAAAGCCGTTGAAATTTGCAACTTCGTGGTTTGAAACATGCATGTATTGAGCAATATCGAAAGGCCTTCATCCCACTGTCGACCCATTTTGGAATACTGTACGCCTCTGTGCTCTCTCTATCTGCCTTCTGAAACGAGACTGTTACAGGAATGCTCAGATGGGCTTTGCAATTTGCAAAGCCTATTGTGGCGCACACTAGCCAAATTACGCTGCCAAGCTAAAAATCTTTAACCTGGAATCATTGGAACATCGCTGGAGCAATTTTCCTTTGGTTCTTTACTACAAAAATTTTGTTCGGCTTTTCAGACATCTGGCTCCCAAAAATGTTTCAGTTTGCCCCCTCTTTGCAGTCGCCACAGACATGAGCTCCAGCTGATCAAAAAATGGATATCTACTGCACGAACACGGCTCAGTGGTCTAGTGATATGATTCTCGTTTGGGTGCGAGAGGTCCCGGTTTCGATCACCGGCTGAGCCCGGCCTTTCGCATTGTTGTCAGACTCAAAGCTCAGCACCGTCCACGCTATTGGTAGGAATCAAATGCTTGTAAATGATGCAAAGAACAATATAAGTTGAAGTGCTAGCAGTTTTTCCATTAGATCGACCGAATTTCTCCTAATTCCTTTCATTCATTCGGTTATAAATCACAGCATGCTTCTGAGTGCATGCCAGAAGTGCTGCGGTGGCGGGGCTCAGTGGTCTAGTGGTATGATTCTCGCTTTGGGTGCGAGAGGTCCCGGTTTCGATCACCGGCTGAGCCCGTCGGTTTTGAATTGTTGTCTCAGAGTGAAAGCTTCGCATCGTCCCTGTGGTGGGAAGCAAATCCTTGCTACCAAAAGCAGTGAAAAGTAAGCAAGCAAGGAAGGAACAGAGTGTTTTGAAGTGCAAGCAAATTGTTCGTCAAATAGATCGGATTTCTCCTCTTCTTTCGTGCGCCCGAAAATCGCACTTGGGAGAATATCATGGCATTGAATGCACACGCAAAAGATTTCATAGCTGCTGCTTCGCGGCTCCATGTTCTATTGCTGTGATTCTCGACTTGAGTCCGACAGGTCTAGTTCCAACCACTGACTGACACCGAAGTTTTGTCAGAGCCACTGTCACGCTTCTTTCCGGAAACATATGTGGCACTTTCTACGCGGGGAGATGGGGGAGGAAGTGCAGCACGAGGAGGACACGCCAGAGGAGATGCAGGGAAGTTTAGGATTTCAGCATTAATATTCGCTGTCATTGGCTTATTCGAGGAACATGCAAATAACAATTGACGACCTCTTGCCGTAATGAATGCAGAGCATCAATAATCATGTAAGCTTGTCTCTCTTTTTGGTGGTTCACGGACTGATCCTCGCTTTGGATGCAACAGATCCCGGTTCGAACCAACGGCTGAGCACGCTCTTTTTCATTTTTTGACTGGGTCATGTTCCAGTTTCGGTCCGGACATGAGTGGGCGACTGATGCTTCCTAGCAGAGAAAGTGCGAAGGTGGAGTAAAGTAAAGACGCAAGTAAGTGGAGGCGTGAGCACGTGTTTTAACACATTGCTAGCAAGTTTCCTCATCGGCTTCCTCATGCCTTTGAAAGTATCACTTCTTTCCACGCATTAATGGTCATGTAGACGTGGAACTGCCGCTTAATAATCTGGTAGCATGATTCTCACTTCAGGTGCGAGATGTTTGTGTTGGATTACCGGCTATGCCGAGGAGCTCTGAGATTATTCAACTAGACATTAATGCATTTTCCTGAACGGATACGGCGTCTTCTGATTGTTGCCAAAATACGTTTGCCCAAACCTCTCGCTGCAAACTTCATTCCGGTTCTTTAATTCGTGCATATTCGTCATATGTAGTCGAAAAATAGCGTGTACCCTCGGGCAATAATCTCCAAAATAAGTGCACAAATAGTTGATGAGGAATGACGTATTGTGATACGCAAATAAGAAAACTTCACCTGTACCAGAATGATATCGGCAGTTTGTTTTGCTGAGTGCATCGAAACTGAGTAGTCCAAATTCGAGAGTAAATAGTGAATTCAAACGTAACTCACAAAGCATCGCCAGCAAACTCATAAACAAACAAGTGGATCGTTCGACCTCGAGTAATTTTCAAAGAATAACTGTTGCCTAGGCAAATAAGCAATATTTGCAACATATTCACAGCATCAGTCATGGCAGCCTAGCGAGCATGTATTCTCGCCCTAATTGCTTTCCGTCGGCGATTTCAGAGTTGTTACACTTCCTGTAAGACAAAAGTCACCAACTCTACGCAAAATCGTCTGTATTCCTGAAATCGTTTATTGATCACAGTAGTTGCGATTAACGCATCGATACTATCAAACTGCGCAATTTGACTGCTTATAATCAGTGTAGGCGTTATTTCCAGACTGGTGTGACAAAATTTCGCTGTTCTTGAGGCTTCCAGTTAGAGCTTAGACAGTAATTCCAGCTGCTCATATGAGGATAAATGCAAAAATAATTTACATACCTCTAAGTATGGTGTGTTTGAACCAAAAGTGTCCAAATTGTCTTCAAAAAACTCAAACTATCAAACTATTCCTTATTATATACTTCAAATGCATTTAGTCGGATCGGCGAGGTAATTTGGAAATTCTGTTTTCAGTTATTTTCGTTTCATAGTATTGCTTCACGAATGGATAAATTATGCATTATTCGCTATCACTATCATCACATGATTCCGGTTTCGGCTGTACGGGTTTAGGAACATGTTGGAGTGGACCCTTAGACGGGTCCATACCGATCACAAGGGACTCGTGCTTTTCTTTCAGCGAAACGCGTCCCGTCGAACCGTGTCGTGACCGACGGCTGAGAATACCGCGTACTTTCTTCTAAATTGCGTAAGAATTATGACCGAATGAACATTTTTCGGTGTAACGATAACAATATAACGTTATCTGGCTATTAATGCCTCAAAATCGCCAGCTGGTTGTAATAAATGAATTTCATTCAGATGCTTCATATCTAATTAAGAAACTCTGCGTTGGGATGTTATGTGATGCCCTAAAGACTCAGATTTACCTCCACTATAATGCAAGCTTATTTCCTCATTTGACCTGAACACCGCTTTTGCAGCACAAACGTACGGAGGAGAAGATGACGCCAGTGTTTCACAGAAGGAAGGCTAATTCCAAGATTCCAAGGAGGAGACTTCCCCTCGCCCCCTATATTTTTGAAATTGTGACACTGTTAGCGCGCGTCACCTTTTGCTGCTCGAAAATGTTGCTATCTGAAGAAGCAGCCGTGCATTCTCGGGAGAAATTTCATGCCCGAAAAGACGTGTTAAAAAATGTGTTGCTGCCGGATGGGTTTAAGGATACGCTCCCACAAATAAACAAATGATCCTGCAGAAAAGTCTTGCGTGATGTGTATCAAAAGAACCCATTAAAATTCTCAAAAGTTATCATCCCAGCTAGTAAAAGAATGCCTTTTCGGGGGAGATTTGCCGAAGTACAAAACCGTGCTACTTGTACTGACGACTTTTTTCCAACCTTAGGTCCCTGAAGAATTTTGTCCTTTTCTCTTTGTGCAATTCGAAGCACATCGCTAGTCATCGCATATGATGGTTTATCGATTGATGCAGTCTTTGCTGTTGTGCTGGCGACTCCTTTGGCCTCACCGCTTACAGGTCGTGACACCTTCATCAGCACTTGACCTTTTTTCTGCAATTAAGGGCGCATTAAAAGTTGAAGCAACGCTCTTACAAGTAATATTCTAGCTGAAGTAACGGAAATTGACGGGTCACACTGGAGCTTGAATGTCGTGCCATGGTTGCTCTCCCATTCTGGATACCATCAGAAATCCTCTAACTCCGGAACTGAGGCGGAGCTGCGTAAATCTCTCCCTTTGTTTTAAGCAGTGGTTTTGTGAATGTCTTCGAAAAAAGTTGGAACTGAAACAGTTGAAACAGACCTCGAAAAGCAATTTAGACTTTCTTTTTGAAAGGCCAGTGAGGAAATGCAATCGCAACACAGATTAATTGTGCAGCCGGAGATGTGAAGGCACCACTGAGATGCGTTCTTGGCAGAGGTAGAGATTGATGTTGCGATGGCCTCTTCGTCTGATCTGCACAGAAGCAGGCATAACAGAGATGCATTGGGCAGTGAACGAAGTTGGGAAAAGGACGACGCAATTTGATAGAAATGATCTGGCCATTTTCTTCCGCATTGTTTATTTATGAAAAACAGATTTACAATAAGTTCCTGTATGCCTAGGAAAGATGCTATACCTGTATTCCATCCAGCAATTCTAGCAAGAGCTGCCGGATTCCAGTCCTAATCGCAGTGAGAGTACTTGATAGAGATCCTAGGAAGTAAAAATCGCCGAAAATTTGCGAAAAAGTCGAATGGTTCGCTTTGCGAAGCGTTCGCCTTGATCTCATCCAGTGCTCGTAACGGGACACCCCAAACTTTAGTACTTACATTAGCGGAACTGGGATCGGGAGGCTCTCCGAGGTAGACAAGCATGCTCCGTAGTCCACTGCGCCCAAAATTATCATTTTTTTCTTGTGCAAAAGCTTAAACCAGACGTTCCACGCAACCAATGATCTGTTCTCCCATTCAGTGGTGAATGTAAACGACGTTTCCAAACGCACTGCTTCTAGGACGACATATGTGTAGCGCATAGCGAAGAAAAGATCGAGGTGGTGTTGACAAAGACGGATGAGAGGAAAACAGCGAGGAATTCTCGTTCCCTTCTAATAATCGAAACAACATGTACACACAGGGAACTACTGGACGAAAATAGCAGAGCGCCTATTCGTGAGAATAGCCAGTCTACTATTTAGCAGACCTGCCGCTTACTGGCTTGAGCGCCGCATCCAGTTCGTTCGCTTCACGCACGAGTTTTCATCCAGTCACTGGCACAGTGTACCTACACGAGTGGATTTGCCTGGTGGCACAGGTGTATGTCCTACAGGATGTTAGAGGGAATTGCCAAGAGTAACGTTACGGAGCAACTTTATACATTACTGCTGAAGGTTTCTGCTCGATGCCAACGTTCAGGTTTTTCTCAACCGTATAGAAGATGACGCTTAGCTAACGTTCACGTGATCCAAGTGCTGGTTTTGTCGTAAGTGATCGGCTCATTCCAGGACATAAACAGTTTGCAGTTGCTCTGCATATAGCTACTGCCGTCACTTTACTAAAACAAGCATTTGGCTTCATTTAAAAGGTGACTCGCTGAATGGTTTAACGAGAAATCAATCCCGCACGCTGTGTTTCCTCAAAAGGCCGCCTTGCCTAAGCACATTTGGGCTGACGTTTACAGCCCCATTAACGGGTTTTGAAGATACCTTTGGTGTTCGGTTATACTTGTAAACTCTGAAGTGCTCACGCGTAGAGCTTTAACAATCATCGTTCTTGCTTCCTCCTTGCAACGTGGCCGTTGACCGTCGAGTTCCAAGAATTGATCATCCTGTTGAAGTATTTCAGCGGAAATGCTGCCCGGATCAACGCGTGAGACGACCACTGCGCCGTCGTATTCTCTCAGAAAAAGGCCAAGTTTCCGTTGTTTTCGCAACTTCATTAGTACCTCCTGAGAAAGACATTGTTTAATACCGATACATTCACGCTTACATTCATACTGCGATTCTTATTTCGTTATTAGCAAAGCCACAAAAGATACATCTCATAATCTTACATCTCGTCAATCAGCTGTTTTCCGCACGATCCGCTAGCATATACAAGGAGTGAGACCTGTTGCCGGTGCACTTCAAGCATCACTGAGGGTGAAGAAATTGAAGGAAGACGGGTATCCTATGTGAAGAAATCACTTGGATAATCAGCAACCTGATGGGAAGAACACTTTAGCACAGAGATTCTGAGCATACCGAGGAAGTTTGCAACAAAGTAAGGATCTTGATAGATCGATAACTGGAGCCATAGCAGATCATGAAATAAATAGGCAGAATAGAGTAATAGAGTAAAATAGAGTAAAGCAAACTAAAACATGCAACCAAATATGTAAAATGTTTAAGGATCGGCAATCTCAAGCATTTCCGGCACAACAAGTGTATGGTGGACCAGTCGGTCACAGATGAAGGCGGAATAGTGGGCGTGCAACGTAAGTCAAAGAATGTCAAGAGCATACAGGCAGATCAAACGACTGCCTAGCATGTGTCGTGGGGCCAGTCTGGGGCTGATCGGGGAGATGTAAAAGGGGCTGATGTGCTTATTTATTCCTTCCACCTTCTAGACTGGTCTTAAGGCCGAGTGGACATGCGGGTGGCCGTTGGAGCACGTTAGGTGGCCAGATGCAGCATGGAGTTTAACTGCGGGATCGTGCCGGCAATTCAGGCTATCCTGGTGTCGCTTTGTGTTTGCCACCTTATTATGTAAGTGTGATAGATTATTCGCCTGTGTTGTTATACCTGTCGTCTCGCACTTTACTCGACCAATAAAAAGTAATCCATAAACAACTGTACTCTGACAAATCCATACCACTTGTTCAAATCTACAAGCTGGCTGAGTTTTTTCATTATCAACTCCGTTGGCAAAGCGCTCAATCTTGACTTTCGTGATGCAACCCGCTGAGAGAATAAGAGATTCGAGCTGGTCGCGCGACTTCATTTCCTGTCCATTCACTGTCAGGATCACATCACCTGGCTGAAAGAACATCGCCTAATAAACCGATGTTTATAATCTTCCGTTCTACAACATCTCTTCCAAGAAATCCTCATTGAGTACAACGCATTTGCAAAAGCAGACACACATAAACCCTCACTGAAACGCTCGTTTTTAGTTTTTTTCGCACCTTTTTAAACGCAATTCCCGGGCGCTGAAACGAAGTGCCTCTTCTATAAAAAGCTGCACCTGTGCTCACTCCTATCATATTCTTTCGATCCTTCGCTGACTGCAGCTATCGGGATCGAAAATCGGGAAGTTCGAGTCACAAATCCATCATTTACTTCTCATCACTACAAATTTTTTCATCAAAAAAATGCCCAGTGATTTCGGATAGTCCTCATGAGTTAGTCCAACAAATGAACTGAATCACTCACATTGGATCCGATATCATCATCACTATTTACGCCTTTACTCTTAACCACTCAAATTAAAATCGCGTTTCTCTTAGCACCACAGTCATGCTGCAGTGATTCAAATGATAATGATCCAATAGATGAATGTTCACTTTGTGTTCATAGTTGAACATAAAGTGCTACGACGGTGAATCCGAAACAACTATCGTATGACTAAGAAAACGTATCGGTTAGGGTGGAGAAACATTGCGTTTTACAGTTCTGGCGACCCCACCAACATGTTTTATAAAATGGCCTATTATCAAAAATGAGATCAGTCATGAAGAATACAGACGACCTTTTGCAAATCCTATTTCAGCGGTTCCGAACTGAAATTACTGAACAGGTGGACACACATTCAATGGTTTCCTGACTGGAATCATCGGATGGACGAATATTTTCGTGCACTACATTCACCGGCAACGTAATCATATTACCCATACAATTGTAAATTTCCGTGAAGCGTACAAGAAGTTCAGGAATGACAACATGAGATCTTTATTTTGTCGCGGTGTGACGTGGACAGTTAAAAATCCTGGTCTTATCAGAACACAGTACTCACCAAGATCTTTCCATCGGCAGCGCTTCCGGACAAAATACTAGTAACTTTCAGCGAATCGTCGGTTACGGCGCCGATTTTGCCATCCTCAGGTGGTAACAATTCGACCTCCAATTGAGCCATTCGCATTCAGTAGCAGGCAGCGACTGGACGGGCGATCGGGTTCGAAACCGAAGCAGACGACCGCTCACGCAACGCCGTTTAAGAAACAATGAGTTCTTACTTGCAGCAAAAGCTCACCACTGAGGCAAAGAAACATGCTAATTCAAATACCCACAATTAACATAATTGTTCAGTCTACACTGAAATTTTTTAAATTCAAAAGCAATCAAAATTACTTCCAAATTATTCATCCACGATACGTGAAAAATGCTGACAAAAAGTGCGAAGTTTTATTTTAGTGATGCAGGAAAGGGAAATTCGTCAGGATATAATCGTTTCATATCGATATGATTGAAATTATAGATTTGAATATGCTAATATCGCTGAATTTTGAGTCGACGTAATGAAGCATTTAGAATTCTTCCTGGATTTATTGATCCTATATGGAAGTGGATGTAACAGCACATCAATAAATTTCTATTTTCTCAAATCCCACATAAAAGACGTCCGAATCGAGAATATACATCGGAACTGTTATGTGCCGCAACAAAATGATGACAAATCAGATGCCGAGTGAACATAATTTGTCCAGTCTACACCGGAATAGACATGACTCTTCCGGCCTAGAGTGGAATTTCTTAAGGGAAGAAATGAGCAAAATTATTTCCAAATTATTCGTCCATCATTAATGGATCCTAAAATCGCTGATAGAAATTGCTAAGTTTTATCTTATTGAGGGAAGAAGCTGAAATTTATCAGAATGCAGTTGTTAGCTCCGTATGACTAAGATCTAGAGGAAATTGCAAATCAAAGTTTGCCTGCGGTCGTTATTCGGTTAGCTCCTCAAATTGGCAAGAAAAGTTGCTTGCCATTTGTTGCAGAAAGTAATTAACGCAAGAAAAATGGCATGAAAGGAAAATACCGATGGGCGCTCCTCTTCGTCTATATCGCCCCTCCCCACCCAGCACAACCCTGTTCTGTCAATTATTGTGTCATGTTTTGGATGGGATGAATCGACCATCGCTAAGCATCGCAGAGAAAAATGCAGCCGACAGGAAGCAAAACTTTTAAAAAATTGATGTATTTAGGAACAATTTCTACTTCCATATTATTTGTTCGCATCGCATTCCTCACGAAACCGCAAACCGATTTTACTTTCCTAGAACAACTTTTGTAATAGATTGTGCGAAAAATTTCAGCTGCAACCTTACAACCCTTCTTGAAGTCCTGATTAGCTCCTTCTGGAGAGAATTCCCGGACTCAGAGACGCGATGTAGACGCATACCCATTGGGCTCTTTCCCATTTCATCACTAGCTTTTCGGATTGCACCTGAAGCTTAGAGGAACTTCGCTAAACAAATATGAGTGGCTGAAGGTTTTCTTTAAACATGGATCGATCTCATTAAAAGAAGAGTGAAAATATGCTAAACTAGTGAGGAGAGCTTTAGTGCACTGTTTATTGAATCTTATGTTTTGAAAAAAAAAACGAAATTTTGACCAGCGGGGAAATTCGACGAACTTTATACGCATGACGCGTAATAAGTTTTCAGCATGACTGAGTTGCAATGGTCTATCCCACATGAAAAACAAGAGGAATATTATGCACATTGAAGGAGCAGTAACAACGAAAGAACGAAATAGAATAGAACAGAATTTAAGAGCTATGTGACAATAAGCAAGACTTTAGGAATAGAGCATATGATGAATCGTTCTATACGACGCAGATTAAGCCGCTAGTTTCAAACCTTTATTCAACACTTATAAATGCATACATAAATAAATCATTACTGCTGAACATTTATCGATACAAAGTTGGAAAAACGCACGAATATTAATCTTATAACACATTTGCAATGAAAGTATTGTTTGCATAGAAAGTTAATAAAACTTATCAACATTTGCATTATGCAACGCGTTATCATCCAGTATCACCGATATCACATACCAAGAAATTATTCATAACGAATGAAACCAACTCTCAAGGCAAATCTACTCAGATTTTGTTTATTACAGAATGTAGATTGTCTTTATACCTTTTCCTATGAAAGTTGAATTAAAAAATTGCTCGACTCATCTCTATTATAAGAAAATGGGCGAACCACCCTGTTCTCGAAATGACTGAGAAAGTAAGCAGGATCGTAAAGTGAAAGTGAAGCTGTTGTCTCATCTCAAATGCCCCCCCCCCTCCCTCTCAAATAATCCTCTCAAATATACTCTTCATCCTTCAAGACTTTGGAAGAAGGAATATCTTGTCGATAGAATTCCTGGAAATTTTGGAATCAGAGAGCTGTGTTTCGGCAAATGCGCTAATTCACCGAAATTTTGCAGAAAATCTCGAAAAATTGTCAGCGTAAATCAAAACTTTAGCGTTTTATATAATTTCATATAACTGCAAGGATAATGATGATTCGATGTGATTGATTCCGTAAAAGATCGCCCAAATAAATAAAAAAAAACATGATGCAAAGTGGCATTATTTGTATGAGCGTTTTCTTACATTATAACACAGATGATAAACATCGAATCTATTACATATGCAATTCATCGATCATATTTTTATGTATTACTCATCAAAACGCATTTGTTATCACGAATCGTCGATAAAAACTATCGTAAGTATTTCAATTAAATGTATTCTCATTGATATATCGATATATCCACAACTGAGAAATACGATTGATCAGTTTGAATGATGATCAATCGATCATTCGCAATAAACTTACATAAATAATCACAGATATTACCCAGTTCTAGGTTTATCCCGTTTTTCGTTGCTCGTTCTGCTTCTTAAACCATTCGGTAAGAACGACGAAATTACGCGTCAACCATAGCTGCAAATATTTTATAGTTGCTGCAGTTTCATTGATTAAAATTACAGGCGAAAACTGAAATACTTTGGCTATTAGTTATTGCATTCAACCTTAACCAAAAGAACACAAATCAGTGCAGTAAATCGGCTATATCAAAATATTACTTCATTGCTTCTACTTAAATCTCCACATTTTTTTTCACCAGTGAATAACACTTCGTGCTTGATGACGAACATCTCTTAGAAGGATGGATCTGCAGTCGTTTCGATTTATTGGAAAGTATGCGAAGAGGAATTATCCATCAGAAAGTATTCAAAAAATACGAATTGAACAGCTAAAAAAATGCTCTTAGCAAAAGAGACCCTTGACGAAGAAATTTTAACGACCACTGTATGATTACGAGTTTCCGTACCTGAATACGGCAGAATTTTTATGAAGGACACAAAAACTGGGATAGAATGCCGCTTTTCCATAAAAAGAAAAACCCGTCTTTCCGGAATGAAAGTTTTGCTCAAAAATGCTATGAAAGTAAAACTTTCTCTTGAAACTCAGAAGAAACGGTATGACAACTTCAGATACCCATTTTCTGTTCAAGATACCACCTCTACGGTCTGTACACAACTCAAACACCTCTTCATGATCATTCGAAGTTCTGCAATATGAGCTTTTGTAAATTCCTCTGCCGTCTTATCGTTCGGGTGTTGTTTCTAATTCCAGATCAGTTAGCCGTGTCACACTTGATCAAAATAGTAAGTACTGGATGTCGAATCAATCAATTTGAAAAGACAAAGCGTCATGTGAGGAGAAAAACTAAGAAGTGAGTTCCAACTGAGCTTTGAAAGTGTTTCAATTCAAATAAGAACAACTTCACGCTGTGGTCATACTCCACCATCGAAAGTACAGTTTTAAACCGACAAATCAAAATACCCTCAATATAGCGCTCATTAAGCGAAAGTTGAAGGCGCAGCCGCTAATAAAAAAAGAACAAAACTAGTTGTTGGTTAATGCCATGTCTAAGAAAAATTAGAATTGAGAAGAGAAAAAAAAACAGATATAAGAATACGGATGAACGGAAAAAAGTGAATTTACACAATCCAACCAAAAACGCTTTCTATCATTTTCCATACCTATTATTATGCATCGAATTTGTAGTCGACTCTTGAGCTGAATAAAAATCACCCAAAATCATTTAACGATGAAACTTATAAATATTGCAATGAAGAATGTATTTAACGATTTGTTAAACATAGAAATGTTTAATCTCGTAGTGAGGAAAGCAAATGGACCAAAATGCACCAGAAAGATTGATACGATGTGCGCATTTTTGCATTTCAATCCATCGGATGAAATTGATCAAATGCTCACTCAAATATTTGAGACAACGACAAAACCTTGTCATACTTTTCTGTGGAATATGTGGGTGATAAAGATGATGAACTAAAAAAAAAATTTGATTTCCACCGAATTCGAATGATATGTTCAACAAAATCGATTTGGAGATCTTTACCACAGCGTTATGTAACAGCAACTCACTGAAATGTACCTCCGGACAGGAATGGAAACTAAGCCATTCCATAGTAATCTTGACAGTTAACAAATTTCACCGCTGTAGCTCTTGTAGCTTACGCGTTGAATGTGCTATAAACACAGACATATACATGTGCCTATGACCCTGATGAAATGCTTTGATAAAAAGTTGCAAAATCGCGCGGGTACGGAAAAGGTTTCGATGGGTTTCATATTTGAAAATTGATCCGTTTTGCATACAAACTAGAGGTCACATATGCAAAGTGTTGTAAATGCAATTTTTGCCCTTTAGACTCTGTTCCTTCAAAAGAATTTTCCCACAAAACGCTATAAGCTGTAATAAAAAGTGATGAAGTATACGAATCTCTGATTATATATATGCAATAAATGAGAATATAAATATGCAACGAGGAATCATAGAGCACATCCATATTTCATTCACTCTTAGTAGTCTAGTACCTTTTCAGGCGTATTGCTACAGAAAGTGATTCATCTGTGCTAATGCTATTTGATTTTAAAGTCAGCTCGTGTTTCTCTGTGTGGGTGAATGAAGTATGTCAAAAACAATTAATAAGTTATAAGGAATGCCCAAGAAGCAGTTAACTCGTTCAGAACGATCACCATACAAATAGCTAATGCCACTTTCAGATGCAAAGGAAATTGATAGAGCTTACTTAATTGTTCACGACTCTTATCGAAAGTCAATATGAGTAAATGTAAAGGTTACCGTTTGCGTCTTCGAAACTTCCAATTGCTGCCCGAAGATATCGAGTTTGCTCGTTTGTTTTTTATGCTTCTTAATGAACGCTTCGAGCTGAAAGAAAGCACAACAATCACACACCGCATATGGCAATTTCCAATTTTTCATTCGTCGTCTCTATAAATTAGCATGCATCTCCGTTCACAAGCAAAGGATGGTGCCCTCAATTTGGTGAAGGCCGCGTGTTCTTCAAATGTGCATGTAAAACGGCGAGCGAAGTACTTTATCCTCTGCAAGGATTACTACTTGGCCGTATTGTGGCGGAAACCTTGCGAGAGTTGATTTCAGCATACACATTAATCTGCTTCAGGGCACTTTTACTACAGAACTAGTGCGAGTGTTGTTCTTTTCGCCGTCGCCGGGCGCCATAGGCCCACAGAACCGCCCATTCGTGTGGTGGTGTAGCGTGATGGTGCTTCACCTCCAACCCTCTTCCGTCTATTCCCTCAGTCAATCAACATAATGGAGGCCGTATGCGCTGCGATCACTACGGATTTCAGCATTCTATGAATTATGGTAACCATTAACACAAATGTAATACAAATTTTCCGAGGTCACCTGTATATCGTAGATTCTTCACTCACGTCATCTTACAGCGTTTTTTCTTCTTAATAAGTGAAGAGGGCGTTTTTCGAAATAAAGCGGTAGAGAAACATACGAGTGACATATGCAGTATGTATAAGATGTGCAGGTGGCATAAATGAAGAATCTATGATATACAGGTGATGAGGGAGAACTTATAATGCATTGTGGTGATTGCTGTAGGAGATCTCATTTGTAGTGCAATAGAATTACTAAAGTAATTATCTCTTCAATATAATGCCAAACAGTACAACATAAACAGGAATAGATTTACCTGTGACACTTGTCGGTCACCTCTAACACTCGTTCCACTCGCTATTATCCTGCTAAGGAGAGTTTGTTGTTCGTTCATCCTATAAAAAAACAAGCATTTTTTGCTCCCTTCAATAATCAGTAAACGAAATTGCACAACAGCGATAACCACTGATTTCGCATTTTGTGAAATTTCGTTAACGACTTTATCAGAAATGCTGAACTCCTTTCAATTTGCACGAAGTTTAAACGATTTAGTACAATCTCATCAGTGCTTCTTAAGAAATTAAGCGATACGATGTAATCTCATCGATGGTTTGAGAGATTTATTAAATTTCGGGTTTCCCGATAGATAGTTTAAACGGTAGGCTGAACGATCGACAAAATTCATGAAAAATTTGAAAGTAAGGGGAACTTCTGTTAAAATTTCTGCGTTTAAATAATACACCAATATTTCAATTTAAATGCTGTAATATGGAGAGTTTTATCAAATATATATACTCTCATCAGGTGCTTAAAGTACGATGAATTCTACCGGACCCCTCACAGTTGTAATCAATAGGGCGAATAACGATAACATCTCTAAACTGCTTAGAGCACGATTCGTTTAGTCGATCCATAAAGAAGAGAAAGTTTAAGAAATATTCTGAAGCATCACCCGCGATGGCCATGATGTGCGCCTTGTAGATTGCTCAGCCCTTACATAAGCTAATCGACAACGAGCCTCATGACACTCATCAATCACAACTGTGACAACATACAACGGTGTATGCTTTAAATAACAGTAGAAGGGTTTTACGGCATGACTCTGCTCTACTTTTGAACCTGCTCGTTGCTTATATCATAGAAGTAACATAGTAACACAACCGGAAGAACTCCTATGACAATGAAACAATGAGATTTACACAGAGATATCCAAAAAATTAAGTCCTTCCCCTAACACGCTCCCACTGTGGAAGATCTTCATGGAAAATACATTAAAAGCTCCACAACATAACCTAAGATGAAAAGAAATTAAAAACTGTGAGAGAAAAGTTTGACCAGAAAAACTTTAGTCCAATTTGTTTCAACTTTTTAAACGCTATATTACTGAATATGTGAAATCGTACTCGCGATATAGCCGTATCCAATTGTCTTGGAAATAATCGAAGATGATTTTACTGCCGACATCCCTTATGCTAATGCTCCTAAATACTGTCGGAGCATCTTGCAGCCGAATCGACGTATCGTTTAAGTTGGACGCTAGGTCAAGTAACCTGGAACATTAACAGTACATTAAACCGAACGAGCAGGGCGAGAAATATACTGAGGAATTGAAAATGTAGGAGGTCTTCTAGAAAATGAGCTCAAGCTCCACCATGAAAAAAACACAGTGCTCTAGCTCACGAGATGAAAAGCACAAAAACGAAAACCACCAACCCATATGTACATGTATACACATGCATATATATATATATATATATATATATATATATATATATATATATATATATATATATATATATATATATATATATAGTGTATGCTTGCGAAATGGCTTTATTTAATTAGAAACCTTCAAGCAAAAATAGTTGCTACAACGGAATTGAGGGGTTTGTTGTGGAATCGCAAAAACGGACACTCCCTTAAATGAAAATCTCTCATTCCGCTCAAATATGCTTCCAAATCCTGCATTTAAAAACGTCGAAGTTTCTAGAATGCAGCAAGTAGCATCTCTACTAAGCATCTAAGTTCTATTTAAACACAGAAATCAGAAACTCCTTTCGACAGTTCTCACGGGTGGAAAGCTCTGTTCGATGAATGCAGCAGCCTCTTACGCCCTTTTAAAAGACTGGAAAATCGAGAAGCTCAGAAATAGTCGACCAACTTTCAGAATAAAGAGTACCGCCATGGTGTGTGAAAGAAAAGAAGCTAAACTACGAAATATTACAATATAACAGCAGCACTGCTGGTTATCAGAACACAGACGTCGAAAAGCTAACAAAAGATGAACATTTTCCAACTTTTATGCTCCAATTAGGCATTCTGTAGCTCTTTACACCTGCGGTACTTGAAGTATTGTCCATGCATGTATAGAAACGATTTCATTTGAAGGAGTTTTAAATATATACAACATTCAAATTTCCGTGTGGAATTTGCATGCTCTTTCTTCCTTTAATTTCGAGGTCCTCGCTCCTTCATATTTCCTTCAAAAAGGCCTTGCACTGTTTTTCACCTTTTTCAAAGACCCCTCTCAGCAGTACTCTGCAGTCTCAATTTAAGCAATATTCTCGTTTAAAATAAGCAGATGACTCACTTTTTCAGCGTGAACGTATCCCTGGAGCAGGTAAGTCCTATAAGCAGTCTTTCTCGTTCCACTTGTACACGTTCCCGTTGATAAAGTTCGAACATTTTATTCCACACTTTTTCGGCGCTTTGCCTTACTCCCTCACAGTAAACCATTGCACGCACTGGGACCGGCACTCTACAAAGAAATCGATCATTCCGATAATGTTCCACTCATGGGCGAATATAAAGAGCAGCGAAAATATTTCGTTCATAGGAAAAACGTTGCACTTCTTATGAAGTTATGTCGAATCATGAAAATAATCAGAGCAATTCTCTAATTATCGTTTAATTTTCTCCTTTTACATTTTCGAGGCTTCTCTTTTATTGTCCCTCTACTAAATGTATACTGTGAAAGTAAAAAATTGCCATACATCTACGTTATATTACTTTTGCAATTTGCTTCCGTCAGTATGCTTATTTTTTCTATTATTATCTCCAGTTAGCATGTTCACTAGGTGCTATAACCGTTTTTCCACCTTGTGCCGTGTGTAATAACGATTTGCTAAGTAATAAACCGATGGATCCGTCGATAAAGACTAGGTCTCTTTGAAGTTTACCTGATTGTAATAGCAACAAATAAGGAGCTCAAATTCTCCTCATTTTATCACTTTCACATCAGCAATCACTTAACAATTTTCGCGACTAGCCTGGAACGTAATCGCTATGATTTTTGGTCCACTCGCCGATTGAAGGGAATTTTCTGTCATGTGGGAAGAGAAACTTACTTGCTACATTCACTGCTGAGCACTTCATCACCTTGACATACATCGAGCAAACTGCTCTTGAACAGGTCCATGAGTCGTTCGGTGCAATCGATTTTCCGAATAGCACAATACTGACGAATTATGTCGTACTCAAGTTCACTGCAGAATGGCTTATTTATCTCAAAAGCATCGTCGGTCGATGTGAGATTATTACCTCTATCCTCCTCAAGGAACTCCTTGGTGCGGCACATCACCCCGTCACCAAAGATATGATGTGTCATGGGAAACCAAAAACAACACAGCTGACGCGATATGTTGTCTTTGATTCTTCTTCCGTAGCAGACTGGTCAAGCTGCTTACTGAGGTAAACAGAACACTGGCAGTCACTGACAATTTTTATATTTCCTATCGATAGGTTTTGCTTGCCTCTTCCTATTTCAGGTGTCAAGACGCATTACGACAATGTTGCTTCAGGGCTGTCGAAAGTCGAGACCTCTCGCGCTTTAATGACTGTGACTGCGACGCTTGGGATTTGAGGACCTCAGGACTCAGGGATTACTAACGCCATAGATCTCGGGTCCGACCTTGGGATTTTCATGCTGGAATTGGCCACTGAAGCAACATTGTGTTATAAAGTTCCTGAGGCAAGAGACAGCAGCAACAGCATCGTACAAATGCCATTATCTGAATTCATCTGACTTGAAAAGTGGAACGCCTCGCCCAAATGAATACTATGAGGAGTCGTAGAACCGGTTTAGAGGGAAAAGAAACTTTCCTCACTTTTCAAAGAATCGCTTTTCATCAAGGTAGGATGTGTTAAGTTTATTCCAGTCGATACGATCATAAAGGGGCGCGACCAACGGATCTAAAAATTCCTGAAAATTTTGTCGGTCATTTCTATAGTTATTATTTGAGAATCATATCAGATTATCTCATATAAAATCGCAATACAACTTTATGAATTGTCTTTCACTAAATTTTCTAATAAATTCAAGCAACAACTGAAATACAATTCAAATCGTTCGATTCATTTATTTTTGAAATAAGCTCCTGAAAGACAGTTTTGGAATTTCAACTCTATGCAGATAACCATAAGCTGTGATAATGAAATAAAAAGCTCAGTCAAAAGAACTATAAATCAGGTAATTAGCTCACCCTGACGTGCTCCACCTCAGGTTCATCATCGAAGTTCGATAGGATGACAGCGAATCCATCAAGTGCCATCGACCAAGGTAGATATTCCTCCTCTTTCGGGAGATAGGCACTGATATTCAATGGGATCTCGTATGATAAATGTCCGGCTTGCGCTAACGCAAATGCATCATCTATTATGCGTGCCCGAGAGCGAACACCGATTTTCTATAATGATATCATTATATTTCATGTCCTTTTGATATTCGCCTAGAACATATACCAATGTTTAATGTTCAGTACGCTTTCTTTGACAACAGTGTAGTTTTATTAGCAGAACGCTGTTTCGATAAAATCAACCATTTTAAGACACACACATCAGGTTTGAGGTTCACGCACATCAGGTTTAAGGTTCACGCACATCAGGTTTAAGGTTCACGCACATCAGGTTTAAGGTTCACGCACATCAGGTTTGAGGTTCACGCACATCAGGTTTTTCACGCCCATCACGTTTGAGTTTCATTCGACATTCAATTTCATTCGTTTAACCAAATGTACCAACACGCTATCTGTTGCATATATAAAAGACTTCCTCCTGATTGATGCTGTTAAATCGGCCATGCGGGAAAAAACCCCAAATACTCTTTTAAACACTATGAATTTAAAAATTCACGCCAACATACCTGACTATTCCTATCAGGTGAATAACCTCTTGTTAGAAAACGCGGAAATGTCATCATCATTATATCAAAGCGATAATTAAAGTTAAACGGCGAAAAGAAAAGAAATAATTTTTTGAAATCGTCGAAAAATCAAAACGCTCATTGCCTTTTATTAGGTTGAAGATAATAAATTTGCATATCTGCATGGTTTTTGCGTTTTTTTTTCCGAAATACGATCGTCGATACCATTTACAATTCTCCAGTCAAACTAGAGGACCTTTGACCTGATTAAATTCACTGAACACTTATAGTGAAGTGATCTGTTCTAAAGAAAGATAGAAATTTCACCGCATGAACCACAAGCGGGGAGGCATCTTGCACGAACTCTTTGTTTTCCGTTCACTTTTTTCAGCCTATCTAATCCGCCCTCATTCATTTGAGACAAGAATATAAGATATAGAGGAAATGAGAGGAAAGTGCAATATACTAAACCAACTAACGGTGTGGTCATCAAGCAGTTGGTTGACAATTTTTTGCCAGCATTCCTTATTGTAGTTCACTCGATAGAATCCTCGTGCCCCACTATTCAACACCAGCAATTCATCGGCCTTCAGGTTCATGCCTTGTGCTGAATCTATGTGATATAGTAAATGAGTTGCACTTCATCTATTACTTTCTTTTCATCTCTCCACGAGGTAAGTTACCATAACCACAAAATACCTTTCTACCACCTCTACCATCTATGCTATCTACCTATACTACCCACCATCTGTGACACCTGTCAGGTACGAACACCTTTCCAATCGTGTGCAATGCACAATCCTACGTTCTGCCACTCGTATCTGCATGAACTTTTATATAAATGAAAAGGGGGAAAGGAATGTGGATGCTTCTTTGGGGATTGAAGGAGGATTTAACACGTGCACTTTCACTTACATGGCCATCTGCACCCAGTGAGGTTTCATTGGTCGCGCGGTTTGTGACATTATTCTACTGCCATTGCTGAATGATATATGAAAGCTTCTAGGCAACCTGTGGCAGCTTCTGTTACCGAACAATTCTGGCTACTCTGCAGGAAAGATTTGTAAAAAGCTTTCGGAAGGTTCTAAGAATAGTGTGGGCCTTTCCGAAGGGACCCTATTAGAAGAGTGCTCGAGATGCGATAGCTTCTGCTAAGATGTTGTTGAATGTTTCAGGCGAAGCGTTTAAAGTAGGTGGCCATAAATGTGGCAGAATGTGACGACTGTAGGATTTTATTCGTTATTACTCATTTACGAACAAAGTTGTACAGTTCCTCAAGAGTTAAATGACGTGGGATGCTTTTGTAATATTTAAGTAATCATTTGTAGTTTATAAATGAAGATAATAGTGGTGGCATAAAAGGTGACAAGGATGAACGTATCGTTGAACGCACGACAAACTCAACAAACCTTCATGAAGCCATTCCATCGGTTTCTCTTCACCGTTTATTTCGTACCAAATTGGAATGTCGTATTTATACCTGAAAGTTTTTAAAAACCTGCCCACACTGTATATATTCATCATCGGACAGAGCTTCATCGTATTTCACAAAACTTGCATTGCAAATGAAGGTACGGATGCTATAGGTATTACCTCATTACCAATGCTATAGCTTCAAGTTCTCCGAGGATATACGCTTCGTCTGGATTTCTCACTGAAGATTGCAACCATTTGCTGAGAAGTAAATTAGTGACTTCGAAGTTATCGCACATAAAGGACTAAACGACTCTCAAGTTATCTTTTTACATCAAAATGAAGACATAGAAGATCAAACATTATCGCCTTATATAAAAGGCTAAGAATATCCTCTGAAATATTACTGATAAGTGATTGATGATAACGTTCTAGTTATAGGAAAGAACCCTCGTGAGCATTGCCACACTGTCTATCCAGCTATCAGTTTGCGTTGATAAGGTGAATCGCTCACTCAATTTTTACCTCATACGAATTTCCATATTAAATCGAATTTATCCTCCTCTTCCGAATAAACTCCTCAGGACTTTTCACATTTATCGTTTCTGATGAATAAGCAACCACTAACCTTCTAATGTCAGTGCGATTTGCAACTAAAAGACTGCTGAATCCAAAATTGTGATATCGAAAAGTGAACTTCTTGAGTTATGAATGGAATTTAAGTATTAAAAATTATGAGATCTGCACCAAAAATCCGAGATCCTATAGGGCCGACAATAACAAACTGATCAGAGTGATAGAACGAACTACCGCAGAGATAGAATGTTTACCAGAACTTCGCATTGCGGAATTTTTCTCGTTCTAGAGCGTCATCGTCCCACTTGAAACGTTTCTGATGCAGTTCAATCCTTGTCGAGTTCAACCGTCGGATTTCCACCATTGGATAACCCATCTGAAGTAGACTTGGTTGTTGACCTCACAGGTGACAGGAACATGGATGCGAATCTTAGGATACCATATGTGCACATTCTTGGAGATCCCTTAGTGGCATTGCCTCAAAATTCTTTCATACATACGCACATGAAAGATTGCCTGTGTGCTCTTATGTGGCAGGTGGCGAATAAAAAAATAAAATATAGTGGCAACGGTAATTTTCTGTTTGGGAGCTGTGTCGAAATGTTTCATTCAGTATTTCAAAACAAAGCATCACTGTCACTCATTGGCAGTACAAAAGGAATCAGGTGAATTCTCATGCTGTTATTTTTGCCTCTTTCGGACTTAGGCCATATGCCCAAGAATGATAGTCACAGCGGTTGGTCTGGTAAATACGACTAAAATATTCTTTGAATACCCGCAGTAATTTTCCACATCAAGTGAATGAAAGTGTGTCGAGTTCGGTAATTGAAAGAAATAATCTCATAAACTTGAGCCTGGTTATATTAGTATAAAATAAATGAACTTGAAATTAAAAAGAGCTTTAGAGAATTATTCGGAGAGCGACTTTAGTTATACAGATCCCATGTGATATCGACCTTGCTGATATCTTACAAGCTATACTAATGAATAAATCGGTGCAAATGAGCAAAATTTGCTAAAAAAAAAAAGAAAACGAGCATTGTGCTAAATACTACAAATTTGAACCTGTTCAGTCCACTTAGATGCGAAATCCCTTATGTCAAGTTTTTCACCGTTCCACGCAAGTAACGTATCCGGTACCGCCTCATTCAATGCACTCCATAGGTCGTTATTAGCTGCGTTTGAATATTTATAACGATTTAAGTAAATCTGAAAATTTTAAGGCTCAATTTTGCTTTATTAACGGAATGGCCAAATTTCTTATGAGCTAGGAGCAACATTGATACAAAAATAATTACGTTTCATTCTAAAGTTCCCATGTAACTGATAAAATTAAACCTTGAAATTAGATATTCATGCATTTGCATTTAAATTACAATAGTGATGAAACTGTTGAGAAAACTAATATAATAGGTATATGCGGTAGCTTGACATTTGGTCTGCAATAGGAAATCCGGATCCGCAACTGAGGATTCCCTTTTTTCCGAGTCCCTGTTCGGGAACTTGGCTCCAAAACGGAACGGCACTCTTTTACAGCATTTTCAAGGATTTTATAGACACAAAAAAGATAACGAAGTGACACCAGTTTAAATGAGCGCCTCTGAACGGTAGTAATGTTTACGCGAAAAAGAGGATTGAAACTAGCAGTCAGCTACTCATATGACCTTTTATTGCTAGAAGAAGAGTGACATAAACGCTCCAATATAAATAAAATCCACTTGGAGAGCAAAAACTTTTGTGAAACCAAAAAAGAGGGCCAAAATCCGAGTTTAGCTGTGAATATGTCACATGACCTCAGGTTGTTAAATTCGCATTCTCTAGCGCTTTTCATTAGAAGGAAATCATTTCTTTTGAGAATTTGACAGGGTAGTGTAACTACATATTACACGTCAGATATGTGAATGCGTATCATATACGCCAAAAGGATTGCTTGCAGATTGAGAAAGGTTGCTTGTTGAAAACTGGAAGGAACGTTGGTACGGTATTACATATTTTTTAAATTAGGCTAAAGCCACGTTGATACACTGAAGAGATGAAGGAAGGTACCTAAAAAATTCTGGGGAAGGAGTTTATTGGGAGAGTGGAGGATGATGTGAGGCATGATTTGAGGCTGTTTCGCAAGTGCCGTTGCTCCACAACATGTTACTTATCCATTAAGGTAGTTTATTCTTTATCACAAAAGTTTCGCATTGCAGCAATTTTACCGGCAATATAAGAAAGACAGTCCCCTTCGGTTTTTCTCAAAAATTAACGAAATAAAATGCTGTGGGCGTAACCTGTACATGCCACGGAACGAAAAAAATATTCGTTATATTGTCTTTCATTCTACTATTGGCATAAATAAATATTACAGCTGACATTATTTATCATCTACGTAATATTTACTACAACAGGACTTAATCCCATTTGGCAACTTCTTCAGTCATTTGATCAATACAGTAGCAAAGAAATATTTTCAGATGTGGTGAATTACTCACATTGAGTCCTTTCTTAAAGTTATCGGAACCCATCACGTCCTCAATCATATGAATAATAGCAGCTCCCTGTAAATACGATTATTTGTTTAAGCATCGAACAATATATCATATCGGAACAATATCGAAATCGGAGAAGAAATGATCATAGATAAAACACTATCTATATTGCAACTGCCTTGGTGGGCTTTGTTAGAGAGTGCAGCAAACCATCCAAGACGCCTAAATGGAAGCCCCGGTGGTGCATAGTCCCTAGAGTCACATTACTTCCACAGCTATGTTTCCGTGAGCAGAGTTGACGATTGAATAACGAGCATTTTCGAAGAAAAATAGCAGAATTTCTCCAGTGGTTTGCGATAAATTGATAATTTTTTACAGATGCAGCGCTTAGCCGAAGTTTGGCAAATTGAAAGAATTTTCAATATCGTATGAATGCAATAAATGTTTAACACATTATCGGTTTCAAAATTTGCTCAAACACACCCAACATAGCAATATTCACAGTCAAGAGGAACATAAACAAAAAGTAACGATACCATAATGAAAGATAACTGCATAAAATTACCGTACTAAAGTAATAATTTTATAGCCATATCGTTTTTGCTTCGGAGCTAAGCTGAAATGTTATGAATGTCTGCTTCAGATGCTGTGTGACGCTAATCACCTCCACGTGAACAGTCCACCTCTTCAATAAATTGCGTATCAGTGAAAAAAAATCTCACCTCATTCTCTTGCATTTTTCATCGCTTTTTATATAACAGCGAAAACATTGAATAGTGTGTTTGCTCTTTCCTGTGATTTTCTTCATAGGATCGTTTCTTTTTCACTTTACCGTATTACACGATTACAGTACACAATACATATAACATAAAAGTTGCGTTAATGGTATGTTTTTGTTTTCGTCGATGAAGCATCCGGTCAACGTCACGCTATTAGCAGTAAAACTTTTGGAGAGTTAAAATTCTGTGCCGATTCTCGATTATAAGAGAGAGAGCGAAGGAGGACAGGGAAGGAGGAGGAGAGGCCCGCGTTCTTGACCTTCACGTTGTTCAAAGACACAGTATGTGCTAGTGAAATGTTCAACAAAGAAAGTGGAAATGCGTTCATTATCTATATACCTTATCGTAAGTGATATCGTCGAATACTTCGCTAACGTCTTCAGCCTTTTCAATCGGGAAATAAAGCGGATGTGATGATGCACGAGCGTCTCGTTGCAGTGCCGCATCAACAGCGCTAGTGATAAAATATTCGCCCTATAAACGATTGAAATTCTAAAATTTTCAACGCCAAAAATCACAAAAACATCCTACCATCTGTATTATTTTTTACTTATAATACTGTATAGGTATTTTCTAAGGCAATTTAACAAACATATTTATTAAATAAGATTTAATAGCACAAGTAATCTCTATTGGCATAGGTAAATATGCAAATTATTGAAACTTCTTTTTGCCTAGGCTGTCCATGAAATTGGCGACACAGACCAGTAAGAACAAATCTGGCATCATGAAAGACAAAATTTATCGTCTCTCATAGTTACAGCAGTTTCACAGTTAACTTCTTATGAAAAACTTTCAAAACTATTAAGCATTCACTCATTCAAAAAGTGCTTTGCATTACACCTTCAGAAATAAACTGCTGTTTTGATTGTAGCCATTAACTCTGACACTATAGCCAAAAAGTTAGCTTAAAACACTTTGGAAGTTCAATAGTCGTTGGCTGAAAAATGATTGAATTTTATTTAATTCAAAGGTATAATACTCCATCACAGCACAAGGCATAGTGCTAGTGTGTATTAATATCATCTATCCACTTACCATTCTGAAATTTCCTTGACTGATTGCATCGGCTCCCAAATACTCCATAAAAGTAGCGAAACCTTCATTCAGCCAGAGATCATTCCACCATCTCATCGTTACGAGGTTTCCAAACCACTAAAATATAATTACGCAGATTTCATACCAACAAAGAACATCTGATGATGCTTTAAACAAATGCGAAAATGCGAAATTTGTAACGTCATCGCCAATTGCGCTGTGCTGAAAAGAAACGCGCTCCTTTTGTACCCGTACCCTTTATTAACCTCTCATCATTTCACTTCATCCTCCCCCCTCCCCCCCCCCCCCCCCCCCCCAACTTCATCATACACCATTACTTTGCATCTGCTTTATAGCAATGTCATTAGATGCCCTTTGTGGTCTTTTCCTTCTGCAATCGTTGTCCATTTAGAGGAAGTGAACGTTGAGATGATATGGAAAAACGAAAAATTTTCACGCAGTGGAAGCTGTCTAGCACACTGTCGAAAATCTCACCAAACAATTATATCATGCTCTAATACAAACAGTTATTATGGCACAGTTTATTCAAGCTATTGGAGAAAAATAGCTTGGAAACACAATAATTCGATATCATACTTGTGCGTAAATGAATACACCAGCAGAAGTAACGTGCTTACTGAAGCAGAAAAGTGGAAAGTAATTTCAATGCCTACTCGTCAGGTATTATGTAACCGTGCATGAAAACCTCAGAATTCTATAGATTATGATGATCAAGGCATTTATTATTAGAATCTATGAACGCCTCTTATTGTACGCAAAATTTGAATACAAACCTGATGTGAAAGTTCATGAGCTACCACAATCGCTACCCGCATCTTTTGTAATGGTGAATATAGCCGACTATCGTAGATCAAATACTTTTCGCGAAACGTTATAAGACCCCAATTTTCCATCGCTCCAGACGCAAAATCCGGCAACGCAATCATATCTAAACGATTCCATATGAACTGTTCGTCTCACTTACATGAGGTTGTTTGGAAGCACACATTATATATTCACCTTTCTTCAAATAGCTTTGTCAAAAAATATTCATTTTAAGGTTTTAATGAAATATTCATTTAAGGTTTTTTTAAAATGAAATATTCATGTGAAGGCATTAGAGAAGATGAACTTCGTACGTTAATTCTCAAGTTTTCGATATTTTTTCCTGCTTTACCTGAATCTGTGGAATTGCATTATTGAATGATAGAGTGCTTAAAAAAATTTAAAAAACTGGATAACCATAAATGGCAATGATAGTTGGTGAAAAATTTTATTTCGGCGGTCTCTTTATAGCTCAATGGTCACGACAACATACCACCAGAAAAGATGCATGCCACGGCAAGACGACAGTACCTGTTAATGGTTCAATGGGACTGCCCCTTTTGAAATAAAGCACTTTTACGACTCGTGCACAGCTGGATACCGAACAAAGAGCAACGACAGCTACACAATTAACCACTCTACTAGCCGTAAATTAAAATAAAAACAGCTGCAAAATTGGATTCGGAAATCCAATTCTTAGAGGATTTTCTATTCTGCTGATGTGTACTCCTAATGTTGAATAGGTGTTCAATGTCCTCCGGCAAGACGATATGAGCTAAGCGAGATCTCTTAGGAAGCGATCGGTCTGCATGAAAAACTAGAAAGCGATTTGTCGAGAAGGGTCCAATGAAACAGTTGAATTCCATTGAGGAACGATTCAAGGACGCGATGAAAGAAGAACTTCACAAAAATCATAAAGAATGGAGGTTGGAGGGGGGGGGGGTGGAGATGGAGCAACGAAACATAGCTTTGGGGAACCCCGCCGAGAAGCGATGCGAGCGCAGCATTGCTTCGACTAAAAAGTCATAGCAAAAGTTGAGAACTGTTCAACAACAGAGTTTTCCTCCAGGAAGAACGTCATCGCAACAAATTAAGCTCTCGAAGGAAGTAATCAAAATGCCCGTAGATACTAATCTCCGAGTATACTATGGAAGTAAACTAATTCTGCACCATCCAGGATTTATTAGGAAGGAAAGAAGAGCACACTCCAGAAGGAAATCTCCTAAGCTTCACAGAGAACAGAATAGAAAATAAAATATCAGTCAAAAGGGAACCTTGTTTTTCTAATGGAAATGGAATATCATAGAAATTTTCATAGAACTCGAGTGCCTTGATTCCAGATTCGAGTGCATAAAGTGTCTGATTGAGTGCCTCCTTACGTGACCATACTCGAAACTGAAATTGCTTAGAAATAATTCCTTATATAAAGAATAGTTTCTCTATTACCAGCACAGAATTATCGCTTATGATCGTTCGTGCACGTATATACGCCTATATGCGTATTTGCATACTTAATTATTATTGGGCAGATCGAGTTGTTCCTAATTAATTAAGCAATTATATTTCAATATTCATCATTATTTCAGTTTATTTATAGTTGAGTTAATCGCACAACCAATAAAAATTTCGATATATTCAATAAAGTACCGATCAAGCGAACGTTCACAGATTTGTCTATCATTTCTGACCATTTTCCACCAGCAAACTATGAAAGTAATGATTACAGCGAAACGCCAAAATAACGTTGAAAACATATAGAGCTCGTAATTTTTCAAGTGAATATATTTGTGGATTATTCGATGATACAAAACTCTTACGAATGCAACTCATTAGAGAGTTATACGATTCACAGCTGACTGTAATTGAATGTATGTCATTACGTAAAACCATATATCACTATAAAATGTCCATTAAAAGTGCAAATAACGATTAAAAAATGTTGATGCAAAAGTTCACAAATTAAGAAATGAAAAGATATAAATCCTTTCTAATTCCAATGCAAGTAGAGTGGTCCGGATTTAAAGCACAAAAATTTCTTCAATAATTTTCATGCTCTTTTATTTCATCTACAAAAAAAAAGCATGAAAGAAATTGAGGACGGTTCCGAGTTTTCTATATTCACTAAAAACCTGATATGTCCATCGGGCGATAATGCACTGAAAAAAAAAACTTTGATTTCGGTCATTCATTTTTCTATTGCATAAAATTTATCGCTTTGTAATTATACGAATAAATACCAATCAGCTACTGTGAAAGTGGATTAAATTATATTTGGACGAACCCTTGTACCGCGGCCAGTGGTTCCCTCATTGAAATCAAAATCAGTGACTGCGAGTGCAAGTAAATACGATGACATTGGCAGTGTCTCTTTGAAAGTGGTTACCACCCAATCCGGATTATCCCTGAAAAAGAAAAATTCAATCGACGATTAAATATGAATAATCGTTTGTGAAGTAAATCTATAGGAAACTAATCATTGAGTTAGTAAATGCTGAATAATTCATTTAGCTCTATCAACGGAAAATTATACAGAGTAGATAGGAGGAATGCCTAATTTTGAGGATAAATTTGTGAAGAACAATGCTTGCTTCAAATAATCTCGAAAGTTCTCTCTCTTTGCTATAGCGAAATTCCTAGAAAATGTATGTGAAAACATCCATTGAGCCCTTAAATATTTTATCCATAAAAGATGGAGAAGAAAAGTGGAAAGAATTGTAAATTCCACTGAGAGTTTTGCATTCAGTTTCAAACGGTGTTAACTAGATGAACGAGAATATTCCCCGAACATACGGCTGACAATGATTAATACGATAGAAAATTACTACTAGTACATCTCAGCCAACGAACATATTACAGTTAAGACTGAAATTCAAATATATTCATATCAGTATATTCTTCAGCATATTGATATATTCGTAGAATACTTTGAATACTTCATCTTGAATATTTCTTGAATACTTCATACGAATTGCTGGACATGAACTACTATCGTAAAAACGCAATTTGGACATTTTATGCCGAAGTCGAAGTCAACAGTGGGGTAATAATTTGGCTGTACTGTAGTCGATATATGGTGGACCTGAGGTTAGGACTTTCTTTGCCACTGGTATGAGGTTCTATATTTTCTGTATTTCTTTGTATGCTTGAAATTAGTATTGCAAAAAAAGCACAAAATAGAACGTTTGCTGGCATAATTTCTTTTAATCAACCATCATGAAACTTCCGTCTACATCTCCACGTTTTGATATCAGCACAGATTTCAAATTTATTTGTGGTTTTCTAAATAAGAGAGTGCAACGCGTTCCTTTGGAACAATAGTGAAAACTATTTCCAGTGTCGTCCTATATTCTGTAGTGAACTTCAGGATTCATATTCTATTTCCAAAAATATTCTGTGTCATGTCTTCTTTGATCGAGGCATCGTGCAGTCCCAGCTCTTTGAGAAATCACCTCTCGCAGTGCACACTTTATTTTGTTCATGGACAAGCGAGTGCCGTTATGAAACCAACGTTTTTATGGCGTCCTTTAATTCAATTCCATTTGAGATGGCCACTGTCCCGCTCGGATGGATTATCTTCACTTTCCAAACGGCCTTGAACTCAGGTTCATCAAAGCATGGTACCATACGACGAGCATCCGTTGGCTGCATTTGTGTCACTGCAGCATATCTAAAGATGCTTAATACGCTTTAATTACGGCTAAGTGGGCAGAATCTATGAGATATTATAGCTTACATGCCTATTCTAGCAGTATTTCAAACAAGAGTAATATTTTAGTAGTACTAGACAAAACGCAACTACACTAAAATCGAAAACAGTTTCACAGAGGTGATATAAATCATAAATAAAAGCAATTGGCCTATAATGATGCAATACTGTTCATTACAATCATAAATATTCATATCGTATGCGAAAATATCGAAAACTAACTTATCAATTAGGACTCAATATATCTGAATATCATTTGCATTTGCAACGTTCTGTATTTCAGACATAAAATGGCTTATTAAAGCATCTTCTTTGCTTGTTGCATCTATCGAAATCAACTCTACCGAAAGCAGTGTAAATGGCATCACAGCCCAGCAACGTATTCGTGATAAGTGGAAAACTTTCCATTAGTATTAAAACCACGAACTAATGACAACAATGCTTAGAAAGTTACTTCCGTTTTCCGGTACCATCTGTGTATTGACTCAAATAGAGACCCGATAACTGCTTGTCGAATTCGCCGGTATATAAGAGCTGAAATAAAAATGCACTACATAGTTTTCATGATGACATCAATAGAAAGAGATAGAGGGAGAAGGGGAAAGAGAGAGAGAGATAGTGAAACATAAAAATTGAAGCGCCTAATTCATTTTTTAAAAAACACTCTATTTGGATATCATAGAAATATTACATGAAAAGCCAAACTTCTAAGAAACAGATGGAAAATTAAGAGAGCAACCTTTGAAGAAAATAAGATAGAATAAAATAAAACAGAGCGGCTTGGAGTCATTTAAGTTAGAAATGTACATAGAACAGAACGGATGCATACAAAAAATAGCTCCCCCATTGCAGAAATCGGGCGAATTTTCGATAACCAATGTTTGCAATAATATTAAAATATGCTTCAATGAAGTTAAAAATTTGCAATCGTTTAACTCTTAGGTGAGAGCGCTGAGGGGTTAAAGCTGTGCTATCGAAACCAAATTTTCACCTAGATTTATGAAAGTATCTAAACTGAAGGCAGGAATTGCCGGAAATACGGCTACACGCAATAATTGTGATCGATGAAAAACATCAAAATTCTTCGGTGAAACTGGTTGCACGAATCACGAAAACCTGGAGATACTCACAATCATATGCCATAACAGGCGTATACCAAAACATTCATCTCAAGACGTTCGTACATTTATCACCTATACCTCTAATTTGGCTCTTATAAACAGTGTTGTGACTTTAACGCTTCGATGAACTCAAAGACGGCGATTTGCTGAGCGAATAAACGGTTATCTTAGGCAAAAAAATTTTTTTTGAGTAGAAAAAGTAAACGGGCATCTTCATCGAAATAAACGGTCACCACTAACAACGATCGCCTTACTGCGTGAATTTATTTGGAAGGAAAAAAGGGGGAGTTCTTGATTCTCGTGCTCACAACACCTGAGGTTTACTTCGTTTGCCGAGATTACTTCCATCGAAGCAGATTCTATATTTCCTTAGCTCTTAAACAACATTTTTATTCCAAAATGCATATATAACACTATCAATAAAACGTTTTTCACGCATGTGTGCAATATATAAAAAATTGTGAGGCGCACAGTCACAGAAGGGTAAGGCGCATGCGACCGTAGCGTTAGCTTATGGAATATAGATGCCATGTTATCCATTACTAATGAGCCTGGTCAATTGTATTTGCGAGTAGAATGGATCTCAAGGTAAGAAGCATCCAGGTGCAATTATACTACATCTTCTTGCCACATTACTATTGTCGTCTTTCTATTTTCCCCTCCTAACCCCTCCCTCTCCTATCCTTCCCAGTCCATCTCACTCTCTCTACATCACTCCATTCCTTCCCCCCCCCCCCCCCCCCACGCCATTCTGAGCTCCGCTGTCTCCAGTTTTCAGAGCGTGTTGTTTCATTTACGCGTCATCATTCACAGTTTCTTTTCTACCTAAAGACGTGATATTGAGCGCACCTGGAAGTAATATTCCTCGCCCGGCCTCAGTTCATCGTCGAGTTCAAAGGTCACCATTTCCACAGTTGCGTTCACAATCACATTTTTAACCTGAAGATTCACGAGTATTTTATTTAGTTCAGATTTGTTTTCGAAGGACAGTTTAATGCACATGAGTGGAAAATAGTATACATCAAAATCTGACAGAATATATACTCATAGAGCAAAACTCCTTTGAAAGTCAAAGTTCGATAAAAATGAAAAAAAGTGGGTGACAAGAAAAGCTTAGCACGGTAGTTTCAAGGAATAGTGGAAATGGAATAAGAGAGTTGCATAGTGAGTTGTGGTGCAGAATTTCCGAAAATGAACTTGTAGGCGAAAAAATTAGTTCACTGCTGGTCACATCATACCGCTCAATAACCTCCTGCCCAGAAGAAAATATCAACGAGTCGATCTGAGTTTGTGCTGTGGCATTTTATTAGCTTCACGCGTGATTGAAGTGGTTAAGTATTGGAAGCAGTGAGGAAGGTTTTTAAATGAGATCGTAGCAATGGTGAAGTATGTTTTGAAAGTGTTTGCGACTAAGCCAAGCTGAAGGGAAATCAGTGATCTACCTGAGCATGTGCCGCAGTTTTAACAGTTTTCCGATTCTCTTTTGTTGCGACTGACGTTTCCTTAGGCATTTCAGTCGTCGCCGATTCTTCCTCATCCTGAAATTCGTATATGGAATTTTCAGAGACCTGCAAGCAACATGGTTTTCTCAGTCTTTGTAGACGTTAGGAGTAGATCATTTTAACATGATTACCAAGCAACGTAGGCAAAATAACAACTTACCCGCATATTTCAACTTTGAGGTAACGAGCGAAAAATCGCGACATGCAAAATCTGCCTAAAAATTTACTACGGTTTTTCTTACTGTCCCAGATGCTCACCAGCACTCACTCTGAGCGAAGACTGTGTGCAGCCTGAATCCTATAAGTATTTATCAATCCCTGCCCTACCCCCCCCCCCCCCCCCTCCGTCGTGAGGTGGAAATTAGGAAATGGTGGACACACCCCCCTTGACCAAATGTGTAAACTTAAATCGAATTTTCAAATGAAGGCCACACAGGAGTTCCTTTTGTTTTGCCATATTCGTTCCTTTTACGCTAATTTAATATGAAATAAGCTTGCGACGAAATTTGAGCAATGCTCACTCCCCTAAACATTCAGTTCAAATCCGAATGAGTGAGCATTACATTACGATTTAGTAGAAGCAAATGCGTAGAAAAATTGCATCGCACTATACATTGCATGAAAGAAGTCCGGTGGACGCAGGGAAAATAGTAAGGGAATGACTTAAGTCTTGGACCTTACTCCCTCAAAAAGTTGTAAATGTCAAATCGTTAGCAGGGAAGGATTTTCCTATGGTACATTCGATAAGTTCATAGGATAGTTCCCAGTAATCATGTTGTTTTTTGGAAACCTCGAGCCAGCTGCTTCCTCTCCTGAACTTGCTATTCACATTGCCCTCAGCCTTCTTGAAACCAACTGGACAACGAGGATAACAATGAAATTACGAGTTCTGTTTCCATCGAATATCAGTAAGGACTAATACCTCTTCAACAGGCGTTTCAGCCACTGCGTCTTCATCTTCGGATAGTGGTTCTGACTCAGTGGCGTTTTCAGATGTTTCCGCGGTTTCAGCTCTTCGGAATCTCATCACCTGAAAGTACTTTTGAAAAGATTCCTTCTATCCGTGACTGAAAAAAGGACGTCCCATCAAAGAACTATTGTTGTGCACAAATAACATAAATGAAACAAAAAATGATTCATGATGTTTTTGTCTGCTTAGTCGACTTTGACATTCTTCTTCAATGAGACCTTTTTCGATTTGTGCAGAAAATTTCAAAAAATTAACGCCGAGTTTTTCAGCATTTTTTTTTTGCTGAAAGAGGTAGAAGACTTGATCAAAGTTTGTCTCTTTTATCTATCTTATTGAAAGAAAGATAAGCAGTTTCGTTAAAGTCAAACGATTTCTGTAAACTGTTGTCCTCTTCCCTACAGGAAATGAGTTTAACTGATCCGCACAAGGGTGCGCCATTGACCACTTTCATGTCTGCCAAGTAGTAAGGAGCTGCTGGCACAATGGACAATCCGATAGACTAGATACCTTTACCTAGCGGGTAACGGCAACTCATCTCAAGGACCAGCAATTACCCCGCTTACTGTCCCCCTCCCGCCAATTTTCCTAGGAGGCGTCTACAGCACTTAAGTCAACTTATCCCAGAGCATTCCTTGTGAATGTGGAGGTCGATGTTGCCCTCGAGCGCTCGTGTGTTCATGATCTGACAGGATCGCTGTGTTCCCGATCTGCGAAACCCACACACGTATCCTATTTCTTGTCAAGAAATTGTGGATCCGCTGGAGTCCGTTACTTGCTACACAACAAACTTCCTGACGAAATCTCAGAGAACATAGCATAAAATGTCAGAAAGACACAATTATTTATGGTACACGAAGCTTTTTCACTAAATTGCTGAAAGTGTCCTAGACTCCTTCCATCTGATACAAATTTAGCCGCATTTCATCCAAAAGAGTGAACATAAATAGTCTCTGTTAGTATCAAACGTTTTTCACTGTGACCCAAATTATATGCATAAAATATACGAAATTTTCAAATGTGAACCTCACCTGAATTGGCTTGCTTTCTCCTTCCTGTAGCAACTTGTATTTCTCCATGTTATCACTCAAGTTCAGTTTCAACGCATTCATGACAATTTTATCGGTAGCTTCGTTCACTCGGAATTTGATTATAAGCGCTGCATCAAACGTAAGATTCCGCTCTGGTGGAATGTCCACATATCCGGGAAGGAAAGTTTTCAAGGTGATATTATACCTGAAATATGCATTTTGATGATAAATAACATTGACCAAATTACAGCAAACTTTCGGCTTCTCGAGGATTCAACGTTAGTCACCAGGCATCTGAGTATTATAGAGAGTAACTGGTAAAATATTAGAACAGAAAAGTGGAAACGCCTTGAATTTATATAAAACATTTATTTTAGTAGATGCCTTGAGCCTTTATCGTTCATTCTGCTTTAGCAATACATCTCTACTAAAGAGAAGACCACTACTGAAAAAAGTTAGGTTCTTGCATTTTTTAACGAACTTCTCACTGCTGATTAGGTATATAGTGTGCAGAATTCCCAAATACTTACAAATGAAATGAGGAGAGAATTTTTTTAATATATGATGAGAGAGGTGGAGCGTACTAATTGACGTTCTTTAGAGATTTTTATTTATTCGCATTTTGTTTTGTGGCCTTCAAGGGCAATATGATACTAAGTGTTTCGTAGATGTTTAATCGCATAACGGAATGATATTGGAATGTAATATCCCGTTTAGTGCTGATTTATTCAGCCCATCTTTTCGACGCCATAACGTTCATTTGTGCTTAAATCATACATCGATGAGATTATGCGCAACGAAAACTATCGCTTTCGATTTTTGTTCTTTCAACTCTTCCACATGTTTTGCTCATAATTTCTCTCCTCTCTTCAAATCGTTCCTTGAACGATTACCATTTGATTTCTCTCTTGGCATGTGGCAGTGCTCTCAACATCCCCAGTGATATCGGCAACGGATTCTTCTAGCAATTTTCGCAGTTACAACTTTTTTTCTCACTTTTTACTCTTTCATCTCATCTCCAGCTGAAGCTGATGTCGTTCCGTTTAAAGCAAAGTATTTGTAAACTGTAACGGCGACTATTCACATTGAGGCAACGCTTCATTTTTGGCGATTTTGTGTGTACCTTCGAGGTTTTCTATTCATAGCAATCATCCTCGAATGAGGTATGCCACCTCCAACCTTGACACAAAACAATCTCCTCAAGCATTCGAGTATTTTTAAGAAAAAACGAGCCTAGGCTTCTGAAATTCTATATTCTGTCTCAAGCCTACCTTGTGAATGCATTGATATTTTCTTCGAAAATCGCACTGCTGCTTTTAACTGTTGCCCATTCCCTAAGCTATATGCTGCCTATGGAGTTTTGCACCATTATTTCATGGTTATCAGCAATTCTGTTTGAGATTCAATTAATGGACTGCAAAAATAGAAAAAACTTTTCCGTTATGTGAGAAACAAGCGCATATTCTTGTTTGATGCTTATTAAAGAAAGATAACCATACCACAATGGTGATAAATTCTTTGGTAATCGCAATTCAGCAGCTGTTGGTGCATCGCCATCCGCTTCGTCCTCAGGTGCACCTTCTCCTGCCACAGTACTTCTGTAATATTTGATAAAATTCGTATTTAAAGCAGCTGATTTTTAATCTCCCAATTCGAAGCGATATAATATCGCGCTTATCATTCTGTCTAATTTGCCTCTTCATGATGTCCAACCCTTTTTGAATGAAAACACTATTTTTCCAAGACAAATGATCTTGTTTTTAACTGAAATTTGAAAAATTCAACAAGTTTTTCATATATGCAAATTTTCATGTCATTCCTCTTTCATCTTCATGCAGAAGAATAAAAGAATTAGGTTACACTGTTGCGTTAACTTCCCAAAAAGCCTTTCAAGGATAACAAAATGGTATCTCGTGTAATCAAAACTTCTTGCAGCTGATTTGCTTACTGTGACGATTCCGGCAATATATAATGTTGTGCAGAGGAAGCTCGATTGTTCAAGGTCGAAGTTTAAACCTGTTAACGTGAAAAGAAACGAGATCGAATTCGAGTTGCAATAATCAACAGCAAATGATTCATAAATTGTCAATGGCAGATAACTCTATCGAACAATATTTTTGCACACATCGATGATATTTGGAGAATTTTTGTTTCAGATGTATTTGAAATTCTATTCAAATTATATTAATGAATATGCAAATTGATGAAAAAAAGACGCTCTTGAACTACATCTGATATAAAGTACTCAGTGAATATAAAATAGAGTTTTATTGCATTAAAAGTTCAATCTATGACTTAAGAATATTTCTCATACGTCAACATATTCATTTTCATTGGAAAAATTAGCACCGAAAGTGATCATAAATGCAAACTTCAAAGACGCGAGGTATTGCTCATCGTCAATGTTTTCACACAGCGATACCTAATGATCTTGACCGAGTGGAAATACAATATATAGCAAGGGGAAAATCGACGCACAACTCGATATATGCGCTAGCTAAAACTTAACTACATAAATAGACTTGTAATTTTTTTTTAATGTTGCACTAATAAACAACATTAATTAAATGCGTTGAATATTTTTCATTTTGCATTAAGGGATCGAAAAAGAAATTCAATATCTCTGTGAATATCTCTGCTTGAAATGTTCTGATAGGAAATTGCTAGCGAGATAATTACGAGAAATCAGTTGGCAATTGAATGAGAAGAGCAGAGAGATCGTTAATTGGTATAGACAGGACGAATCAAAAATTAAACACCTCGATATGTGTAATAACGTCGTGATACCTTTCGTCCCGACTGCTCAAACTTGCATCTACGATTTGGCATTGGTCACCTTTCGACTGTCAGCTTGCGATATTTGCATATAAAGTGGTTTCTTGTTGTGAATAAATTATCGAAAGAATAAACTGAAGAAAGCATAAAGCATACGATTCAAGAGCGGCTTCATCGATGAGTGGTTTAATCTCCATCGAATGATCATAGATACCCTTTGTGATCCAAAAAGTGACAAATGATGAAAGTATAACGCAAGCGACCGCAATAAGGAAGAGTAATAATGCAGTCGATTTCGAGCAGGTTATTTTTTCTTGCTTCTTGGGTGCTGGCTTATATTCAACTCTCTTTCCGCCACCATTCACCGGGGTTACTACATCCTAAAAGCACTGTTAGCAGAGTTCAACGATTCATTTGAATAGATTAAATTCTCAAGTTTATTTGATTACACTCAACAACACTCTCAGCCTACATCCACTCCAACCTTACTGTCTTTTCAATAACTCAATAACACCATCACTCACACATCCTCAATTTCAACCTCATCACCCATCTATGGAATAAACAAGAGTTATAATTTTTGCATACTTTAAAAGAGCGATCAAACTATCTCCTGATATTAAAGCGTAGGAATTGCCATCTCAATTTCTCGAATAATTTTTGAAATACTAGAACATCTATAAAATGCTGCGAACCCAATCGAATTACTGGAACTTCTACTGTAAAAAGTAAAATGGGGCGAACTTTTACAATTAGGGAATTTAAATATTCATTGCTGGCATGAAAATCGAGGTTATTTATAGACTGCGCCGTTATAACACAGAAAATTGACCATAAAAAGGATAACAGTTTAGAAGTTAACAAATCGGACTAATGCTAACGTCTCTTAATGTGTCGATTGAGGTGATGTGCCTCAATAATTTCTTTTAGTGAAAATCCATAGTGAATTAAAAGTTGCCTAACTTCTAATGCGCTATGCAGTTTTTATTATCCTTCGTCCCCAGTACTAAACTGCATTTTGACCTTGCGTACTACACTGCATTCATATATTTTGATCTTCGGTTACTGCATACTACATCTTCAATTACTCTCGTCCCCCGTACCTCAAGTTTCTTCCCGACAACGGAGAACATATATATATATATATATATATATATATATATATATATATATATATATATATATATATATATTCCATTTCCTAAACCAGCCTTAAAATGGTATTTACCATTAAAACAAGTATTTTTTCCGAGGTGTACATCCTAGGCGCATTTGCCATGGAAGTAGTCGCCATACATTTTTAAGCATTTCACAGAACATCTTTAAAGTTTTCTTTTCGAGAATGAAAACATACGGTAGCTTTTGCTGCCTTATCCGCCGATTCATTCATGGCGATTAGACCGTGTTGGTCACTGAGATCCACGTCCTCCAGCCTGGTGTTTCTTTCTTTGTTCGGCCCACTTCACGGCGGGTCGAACGTGCTCAGGATCCTTAAAACAAATTTCAGATAAAAAAAGTCATTTTCAAGGACAGATATGAACAACCCACGAAAATGTAAAATTCATTCATCATCAAACCAAATAAACCAACAAATCTTAGGAGGGTATTTTATGAGATGAATTATTTGGTACTATGAGAGTGAAAGAGAAGATAATGCATATATAAGAATTATATCCACTTAAGTTCAGTTTGAGCCAGCGCTATCCTTGTAACTCTTCAACAGAGCAGACAATTTTATTTCCATTTAAACATCACTCAATGGCCTAAAACACTCACGAGTTAGCGCAACAAATTTTAGTAGCAAAGGTTTGCCGAGTTATCAAACACACAAGGTATATTTTCTAATTGGGTTTCGTTGTTTCCTGACCTTATTTTTGTTGTTTCATTCTACTGCATAATTATGTTGTTTGCATCAATGTCTCATGGACCTTTATCTTTATGAAGGGTAAATACATAATTTCGTGAGGAAATTTGTCATAGAAATTTTCAACGTAGTCCTTTGACATAGAGATAATTGATAATAAGCAGAATGAGGGGGGGGGGGGGGATTGAAACAACAATCATGCGAAGCTTCTAAAACATTTCTTTCACCTTCGGTGCACAATATTTGGCGAACTTTTGTTGTATATTGGCTAGTTCCTATAATATGATCATTCATTTCTCATTACTCTGTAGTTGTATAACGCATTCCTAAGCATTCTTTGATATGCCTACTTATCTTTATGCATTTCATAGCAGAGACGTTGTGATATAGCTGTCGATTTTTAGACGGCATCAATATTGTAAGGTAACAACGATTATCTTGCAGTAGAATATCCACCACTGATAAAGTATGATATCAAGCACTATCAAGCACAACAAAATTTCACGGCTAATGTTTCAACAGCCTATGCAATAGTATTCACTTAATGCCTATCTGCTGGGACTAAAAATGGCCAAAGAATGAACGAGCGAGAAACGATAGCACACACATGTTTATTAGTCCAATGAGAGGAGCTCAAGAGTACAGTAGACGAACACTCCCAAAAAGCCAAAGAAATTCACAAATAATGTCTGAACGTTTGTACTGTGCTTAAATCGAATGCTCATTGCCTTTAGATGCGGCAAACATCATGTAATAGTATCCGTTGACAATATACATAGGTGTATAGAGGTGTGTGTCTTGTTACGCACGATTAATTCGCCAATTGAAACATTCAAATTGAAATAAAAATTTAAAGTTAGGCTGATGTGAACGATACGAGGAAACTTTTGAAAATATATGCATGTTGAGTCATGAGGGAATTCTTTTTTTTCTTGGAAAAAATGCGCAAGAAAAGTGAGGACGACTTGCGCTTTTTAGAAATATTCCGTTTACATGAAAACCGGTTGCACAAGTAAACCAAAAAAAAAAAAATCAATTATGCAAAATTATGCTCGCATAGTTTGAGTGGCTGTTCGATCAATCAATCAATCAATTCTATCATAAAGGTTTATTTTCCTATTGCTCGATAAGAGTAGAACGAACGAAAAATCAATCTGACTTAATGCGCAAAAATCTTGCAGAATTTTTTAACAGAACTTGGTCTAAGGAGTTCTCAACATAGTGTTTACAGTACTTTCAAAGAATTTTCATATCAGAAGTTTCAATGATTTTTAAATTGAAACTAGTAACCATCGAATAGGTGAATACAGTCAAATATTTGTGCGCAAACATGACGTCATCATACTAAGCTTAAGCAAATGAAATTTGCAAAAAAAACGCATACAAAATGAAAATTGATGAGTATTCATCACAATCGAGTTCGATGATTTCTACTATAAAATAATGTTGTCAATTCATATTAGAATTGAAGTAGATCAAAATCACTCTAATAGTTCACAATTACTATTCGTATATATCGTACTAATAAACTAAATATAGGATGGGCTGATGAAGGTTTTTTTTGCCAAAGTTTTCAACTATAAAGAAATTTTAGTGATATCTCTTAAAGCGCATTAAAAAAACGGAAAATATCATTGGTTAAAATAGAATGGGAACAATAGCGCTGCATGAAAATATTTCAACTAAAATACTCCTCTATAAAATGTGTTTTTTTTTCCATATTCGATTGAATTCTATTCGTTTCTTTCTTTATGTTTTGTCTTCTCTTAGTGATAAATCATATGAAGATTTTCCTCTCTTCATAAATATTTCATTAAAAAATGTTTTTGGATCTCCAATTTGCAAATTTCCATCGTACTAAAGTGTACAAAATGCTTTTTCTCCAATAACTATTACACTAAAAGAATGCCTGACATCTATCGTTTAAAGAAATCAAAAAAAAAACCCTCTAAACCATCAATACATTTGATATTTAGAAAATGTGGTTAAAAAGATGAATATGGCCGGGAAAAAAAAACATCAACAACAGGCTACTCTGAGAAATAATTAGCGAACAAAATTTTGTATGGATCATAAAATGAAAATTCGATAATCCTATTAAAAATCGAATAAACTTTCCCATAGAAAATTCGCTAAAAATTTTGTTCGGTATTTTAATCCTAAAAGGCAGATGAAAACGCTTCGAGAAATGTCGTCGCGCTTTTTCACTTAGCACTTTTCAACGTTCACAGAACGAAATGTCGCTTCATATTTAATCTCTTTAATAATCAAGGAACAAATATGTAATAACAAAACTTAGACTTTTAAATTCGATGATTAGAACAGTTGAATATCACTTAAAAGTAAGTTAAATTTTGTATTATTAGATCTCAAGCGTCTGTCAATGCGAATTGCCGGAATTATATGAATATGTGATTTACAAGTTAAATGATTATTCAAATATTATTCAAATTAGACATTCAAATATTCGAATGCTTTTACAAGAAAGTATGCGTACAAAGACTTCAAAGTTGCCATTGTGAGTCAGTTTGCGAAAAGACAATAGTACAATGTAGGAGGTCGTTGAGGTAGTAAAGCGCAATGTGAAGGGACTTCAAGACAGCATTCCAGTAATTTTTTGTTCAAATAAACAAAAGTGCTAATTGATGCCTTTTTATGAGGCGAAATTTGCAATTGTGTTCGAATAGAATTGCCTCTTCTATTCCAACGAAACTTTTCTCTCTATGCATTGATATCATTTTGTTGAAATTTGCAATACACAAACTATTTGAAGATATTGAAATTGGTTCAAAACCATTCAAAACATCTCTTATTTCTTCAAGTTTAGAAATCTATTCATAAATATTTTGAAGAATCTGTTCGAGCATTGAATTTATACATGAGAAAAATATTTGAATTATTATTGTATACGGGCAATGAATGCTCGCTTAAAAAAATGAGGCAGCAATCGAAATGAAAAGAGATTGCAACCATAGAGGTGTTTAATCGAGCGATGGAATTTCGATAAATTTGAAAAATTTCTCCATGTTGATGGAACAAAAAAATTTCTCCGCTGAAATCGAAATCGATTTACAGTTTTTCATTCGGGAGAAAATACTCAACGGGATCATTATGTAGTATCACAGTATCAATGTAGAATGAGGCGAAGTAACAAAGATAATAGACAAATCGCGATATGCTATGTGTGGGGAGGGGCATCATGTGTTTTTCGTGGCGTTACCCAATTTGATGAGAGTCGAAAACATTCCTAAACTCTTTTCATTAAAATGAACGCATCGCTTTACCTCAGTGATGGAATCACATTCAAATTTATCCATAAAAAAGAAATTATGTGAAGATTGCCTCCCTTAAATTTTTGTAACTTTCGGCACTCTTTTAAGAGCGGAGTTGGTTATTAGTGCTACAACAGTGGAGTCAAATTTCGTCTCATAAACGATAACACACGCAGCAGAGCATGAGTTTTCGCCCGTTAAAGTTGCTGTATCTATTGCGACGAATATATGGGATTCTGCGAAGAGAATCTCGTTCCTAGACGGGTTTTAAGAGTTAGAGCTTTAGCAGATTTTGAGAGCTTAGAAATTCATAGAATATTCCGTTCAGTAAATAGGAGGTAATCTCATAGAACTAAAAAGCGGATATAGCGGAAATTTCGCTCGCATTAATACAGTCAATATAGATTTGAAATATACAAAATCATAGGCATAAAAAGCCACCTGAATAGGTATCTTTTTTAAACATATAAAAGCATATAAATCTCCAACGTTAAGGCCATTAGGAAGGGATTAAGAACGTAAAAAAAAACAACAAGTGGAGAAGCGCATCAGAAGGGTGTGCAAGATACGTACTTTTATGGCCATTCATCTCATCAGCCAGTTTTGCAGTTTCTGAAGAAAAATACTATATATGTTGTAATACTTTCATATTTTTATTGCACAAAATAACACTTTCGTAGCTCAATTAACCCGATCGTACTTGAAATTCTTTTGCAAAACATTCGTTTTCCAAAAATTCAGCCAACGTTCATGAAAAAGCAATCGATCCAAAATGCATCCAATTTTCCTCCAAAATTGAATTTGTTGAATTTTCATCATAGTTGATGCCAGCCTTTGGTGTATCGACAAGATTTTGCCTAGCCTATCTTCAGTGATTCCCCGGTTGACATTACTGAACCGAAAGACAAGCAGGAATGTATAAAGTCACTGAATAAGGACGTCAAAATGAGCTTTTGTGAAGAAAATTAGCGTAAATGCATACAAATAAGCGAGCAAGCAGCATGACTAAATTAGAGACGACATTCCGGGACGAGATTCACGCTTCCAACCTGCGCCACCAATACATGGTGATGTTATGCTTGTATGCTCCACCTCGTTTGATTTGGATTTCAAAATATCGGAATAGCTATGGCATCGTATTTCGTGCTAACGAAGGCCACACCGGAAATCATGACATATCAAGACCCACTCGTGGCTGCTTGGCGCTTGTCTGATCAGACTCTAATGTCATTGTACCAGAAAAGTTTTCTTCGTTCCTTACTGTACCTGCATTTATACCAGAGCAATACAGTAGTGTAGTGAGTCTGATGTTGGTTGAACTGCAGTAAAGCGTAACTTTCGAAGGGGATTACAATATAGTCCAGGAAAAATTCTTAGAGGAAAGGTATAAGCACATGCCAGCATTTTCAGACTAATTGTAGCTTTATTGTGGTTAATTCTTTCTCAAAATGAAGCTCTCATGAATCTTCACTCAGTGGCGTTTGAGATGGACAAAATACTTACTTGAATGCATAGGGCTGAATGCTATGCTTCACATATTTAAAATCAGAGATTATTATTCAGAGATCTTCTTGCTTTCATAATTCGTCTTCTTCAAACACTTGTTTTCTTTTTTCTCCTTAATTTCTATTCCGTTCTCCTTCACATGAGCTAGCTCAGAGAGGAAAAAATTCGAATGTGCAAAGTTCGTAAAAGTTTTCGCAGTATTTTTGCTTTCCCGGTCCAATTCTTTAGGTATTATGCAATTATAATTTTTGTACACTAGATGAAATTCTTGCCTATATGGGATCCCAAATGAAAGAAGAACTATTAGTCTGAACCTTCCAAATGATTAACCCTTTAAATGCCGGCTTTCTAAAGAGGGACTTCCAGTAAATCAGATCTTTTGAATTTGCAGACATGAGGAAAGCAAAAAGAAAAGACTGTATTTGACGACGTGCGGCAAATGGCATTGTAGTCCACCTTTGTTTAAGAGTTACCTTCGTAGAACATGTTTTTGAACATATATTTAGAGCATACATTTAATAGCATAGCACATATTTTAGAGCATATTAATGTTTTCAGCGTTGTAGCGCCATTGTTGTCAGACGTTTTCAAGAGAAAAGTGCTATTGCGTTTTTCTTCCTCAGATACAACCACCGCCGAAATTCAGATGTGCTGAACCCATTATTTGTTTTTCTAAACTTGGGCAAGCGTTCGCCCTCTTATGGAGAGGTCGCTGAAAAAGATCAAGAAGAAGACGGTGACAGCGCCGACATGTGCGTCGAGCACTGTTGACAGTTGGAGCGGAAGGTGTATCAAAGATGCGGCAACGACTCATTACGTCGGAGACTCATCTGTCAAAAATGTTTTCTTCGATCTAAGAAAGTTACTCGGACATTATGATGCATTGCATATGTTTATCTAAACGTATTGAACAGTAAAGGCGTCGACGAATCGTTCACACGCAAAGTACTGACTGCCTCATGTGGAAGCATGATGTGCGCTATCAAAAAAGAATACGGGGTATTGGTTCTTCCGAAAGAAAAAAAGACATCGAAAAGGAAACGCATCTAACCAGTTCAAATAATGAAGATGGTGGCAAATCTATCAACACAGGCATTGACACGTTTGGATCCGGTCGAAGAGTCGGGCAAAACGATAGGGCTTGATATGCGATTTACGGAAACATTGAACGTCGTAGCTCATACACCGCAAATGGCACTGTCAGACAATCTGCAGGGGGAACGCCGTGCAGAAATCGATGCAACAGCGTTAGGAAAATATCTACCAGTGGAAACCCTGTGCACTAGGCACCATCCTTCCGTTAAGGATGAAGTGATGAAATCCTTTTCCTTGAAGGATTGAAATAAAAGGAAATGTGAAGGATCCTTCTGCGGGAGTCTTGTAGATTAAAAAACTAGTGTCTGCCGTTTTTTTCATGCACATCAAAAAATTGAACGCATGAGAATACAACATTAGTATAGGTGTCGCGTTTTCGTGAGTCGGATTAGTACCCCTATGTCCTATCTGGGTCTCATTTCCTGGCCATCAGAGTTAAAGTTCTTCCTAGCGGTTCCCTAAGTGAGGCTTCGTTGACGCGACGGCTGTCGTTGTTGTTCTATGTGTATTTGCCGCAGTTGCTTCCGACAAATTGCGTTGTCCTTACACCACGATATACGCCTGCGCAGAGCATCCGCACGACACTTCGAAGCATAGAGTCAACGCTATGGATGATCAGAGATCGAGTCTACCTTGCCTGAAGCTCTAGCAAATGCCCTTATCATATACTGCTTCCCTTTTTTATTCCTATATTTACACCGTGGTGGTTGTGCGTAAAACGCAATGGGATCCCTGATACTTCCTCTTCTAATGTGACCGCTGTTCAGTAACGCTAAAAAACACTGAGACGATGCGTCCTTACCGAACTGAGACTAACGATTACCACAAAGTGTCTAATATTCACAGTAGATGATTTACTCATGAATGGGCATAAAAGTTTTCTGCTAAAACCCACGATTGCTGGTTTAATTTCATTTCAGTTCTTTGATACTATCTAAACTCAAGTTTCAAAGATATGTTTTAGAAGTTTCACATGCAAATGTCAATGTAAACGGGGAACTCTCCACGAGTAAATTGAAATTCTATTCAAATAAAAAAAAATATTTTTCTAGTAGTAGTTGCATCTGTGGAATGTTCTATTTTTGATGTTTAACGAAAGGGGAAAAATGCAACCTCACTGAAAACTGGTTGTTTCCTCTTTTTTCCTCACACCGTCTCCCTTAGATGTATCTTTATTTTTGAAAAATTTCTTTTATATTGAAATTCTTCACAAATAAACTCACTCAAAAAAATTAAAAACCAATTGCAGCAAATACCTCTTGATATGGATATTATCACGTATGTCAATAAATTCTTCGAAGATACTCAATTTATAGACGATTATGACAGATGTTGACGATGTTGACGAAATGTAAACGAAAAGATGTAACAATCAGATCGAATGGAACGTTACGCAATACAATTTTTTTCCTTGAATAATCGTTTTTGCTCGATCGGTCGAATATGTTTGATTAATAAAACACGAATTATGCGCACTAAATAAAACGACCTCAATTTTTCTAATTTTTCATCATTTTATAAACCTCTGGCTGGTTGATATCGATGAAAGTAGAAAATTTTTGATATTTGGCTTATGTATAGATATAAATTTAAAGTCTCCATTCTTTGAACCGATTCCACAAAAAATCATATCCTTTTATGGGAAAAATGGACAATTCCAGAGACAAACATTAAACATACGAACGGATGCCTTCAAATTGATAGGAATCTCAAGTATTAAGGTCGTATAAAGATGCTCATAGATGCGGGCAGACAATTACAAACAAATTTCGATTCAAATCTTGACTTAATGGCAAAGAATTTCAGAAAGTCTTCTTATATTGAATTTAATATTTGAAATTAGGTGATAGATGAATAACGGGAGAGGTTGACTTTAGACATTCAATGGGTGAAATTTGTGCTAGCAAATTTTGCGATTGCTGCTTTCTTGAGAGAGAAGAGAAGTCGCAAAAGCAGAGATGTGGATGAGTTTGATTTTAAAACAAGTGCAAGCGAGTTGCACATTTAACTATCAGAACTGGAGGATTTCCTCACATCCATCAATCAACTCCTTAGCTTTATTCCAATAGGATGCAATCTTTTAGGTATAATATTTTTTCCCCTTCATGACTGGAAATAAATGCTGTTCCGATAAGTGGAAACTAACTATAGTGCAAAATAAATTCTCGGAATAAATTTCGAAGAGAAAGACGCAAGCAAAGTCTCCAACTTAGTGACGATGCATTAAACTTATTGAATAAATTCATAACCTTTATATTAGAATAAATGATACATTGATCTTTGACTCTTATATTAAAAGTGCTATTCGTAAGGATTTTCCATTTTTCTAGAGTAAACATTCCTCCTTGCCATCTTAGAGTATTTGTATTCGAATGCTAACAAAACGCCAACTTTGTTGTGTTCAAAAAATTCAACATCGAATCACCAAGGCAACTTCTACCAACACATCAGGAAAACACATTGACTACAAGGATAGGCCGCATTTACTCGAACTTCAGAACTTCAGCTCAGGCGCTTCTATTTTGATATTCATGTCATTTACTTCTTTATGGAATTAAAACCGGGAAACTCCGATAGAACGCCATTAGAAAGAGTGCTTCGAAACAAAAAAAGATCTAAGTAAAGCTCTTGCGATCGTTCATTAAAAACAACTTCTTTAGCAACAGTGTTATTGGCCATGAAAACATTGCTCATTGTGTTGGTCTTAATACTTACTGTAACTATTTTTTCCGAAGTACCTCATGAAGTCATTGAGGCCGAACATGTTTCTTCCTCAAGAATAAACCGCACACATCCGTGCTGATTCTGATGCTGACCTGTTTACATTGTTGCATCATTACTGTCCGTTTAATATCTACCATTTTCACTTCACTTTTTTGGCTATTTACGACCTATTTGATCGAATGTTTTAAATGCTGCCATTCGGCACAATCGCTCAACTACCTTCAGATTAATTCGGCACAGTTCATTCTCATAAGCAAACGATGGCATTTCAGAGGAACGCAACGGCTTTAAAATATTCTACACTCGCTTTTGCTTTCTTTATCTTGTTTTTCCCTTCCTTAACTCAGCTTTTGCTAGCTTTTTTCCATGTAAAGCACCTAATTTTTTTCTTTCTTCTCGTCGTCTGCTACTACACAAGCCATGATGAGACATGACTTCAATCAATGGGAAACTCCGATACTCCATACCCCACATATCTAACTAAGAAAATCCGATCATGATACACAATGATGTCATCGTTCAGTGGTGACAAGTGGAAAAGCGTGCTAAACGTTCTCGTACAATAGGCGCTCTTGCTTTTTACTTATATGGCAAAGCAATTTTACTTTACCAATAAAATGAAACACGTGCAGGAAAAGTACCCTCATATCGTTCGCAAAAAAGAAGATTCATTCCTCGCGGGTCAATCTGTGCAAAATGAAAATCAGATCACATCAAAAACAGTGCAGAAGCGACATGGCCATGGCGGTTTTGTGAAGCAAACTTGTGAACGCGCATAAAAACCGATGATTTCCAAGAAATCAAGCACTTCGTGACGCTTAACGATGCTTCAACGATCTGATTTAAAAAGCCCGATATATGTATAATTCGACTATGCGAGGGTTGCTTTCACGTGCCATTTTGTGAAATTAGCATGCCAATTTGCCCTGGTCTACGAACTCAATTTGGCGGCAGACGGTTGTTGTATCAGTTTGTTTCTTGGCAGGAGGCAGAACTCAATAATCAAAAGTTGTTTTTTAAAAACCTACTTAACAACGGTTTTGTTAAATAATTCTCACAATGCAAACTATATGCGGATGCATTTTCGAAGATTAAAACAAACACAATTCGGAAAAATAAAATACTAAATTTTTACACTTTTTTGTCGTCGCCAGAGAATTTCACATTCGACAACTAAAGGTTTCATCGATTAGAAGCTTCTTCATCAAAACGATGAATGAGTTATTTCAGCCAGGTATACATATACGTTCGGAAGCTTTCCAGGTATACAAGTACCTTCGAGGCTTTATTGACACTTTTGAAAACTATATTTGCCTTGTCATACAAAATACACTTAATCATCGATCACCACCATGTGATAAAAGATAGCAATCTACAAAGATCACCCTAGGCAAACTCGCAGAATGCCAACTGAAAATCTTCTGGCTAAATAACCACCCGTTATTCAACAAACGGGTGGCAAGAAGAAACGTAAATAAAAATGCACTAATTTGAAAAAAAAAGCTTTAAACGTTTCATAAAGTTACGTGCTCAAACAGAAAAACATTTTGACTAGGAAATAGATGCAATACTGAGGCGATGTTAGGGAAATTTGTTACTTCGACGCAATAATTGAGAAAGCGCAGCAGAATGGCCCGCATCATATGCGCTTTTGCATTTATGCACACTGAGGCAGTGTTAACCATATGAATGTTCCGAACGACAACAAGACGCTTAATGATGCTTTTTCGCGTAGGACCAATTCCTTTACAAATCCGGAACCAAAAGAGCCACTTTTGAGCCACATTTTATCAGTTGCAGAACAAGTTTGACTTGCCATTTTCACGATGCTTTTGAGTATTATGTGAAATTCAATTTTACGAAGGAAAATTTATGAACGAGACGAAAAATCGCGAAGAAATAATGCTTATTGCGGCCCACACCATTTGATTAGATGTGTTCATTTGTTGCAATGCAGAAACTGAAACTATCGACGGTCATATCAGACGAAACATTTAGTTAATGGTTTCTACAGGATTTAATAGTTGGCGACTAATCGATTTCTAGAGTAGATTTTTTTTAGAATCAGAACAAAATTGAATCCCACCTCAATTCCCATTTCAGTCTCCATTCAACCCCTTAAGTTTCTCGAGAATCATTTAGTGGAAACCCAAAACAACAAGCTATCGTAAATTACAAATATAAACCACAACTTGAGAAAAAATTGCAGTAAAAAAGCAGGAAGTGGGGCTATGACAAAAGTATTTACGAATAAAAGAAATCAATGCTTTGCAGTTGATGTCAATAAAAGTGGGGATGAAGGAAAAGAGCCCCACAATGGAAAACGAATGCGCAACGGATGAAAACAGTAACAAAGAAGGTCGCAATTCGAGAAGAGACGTTGATTTCCTCGCAAGGGACATAGGCGGCGTTCATGCGTGATTCCGCACCTTTCTCGATGCCCGACCAGTTTTCTATGCACCACTACGCTTCTCCCATTTTTCGTCAACACTACCTACACAGAATTGCATAGAATTTTTTTGCACTTCAAATATGACTAATTTGTTAGTCGCTTTAAATCAGCATTTATTGATCGTCCAATCAAAAAAATCGCTCATATTTTAGAAGGACTATTAAATATGACTTCGTTCGCATGACTCCCTGAAATAATGAGGGATTCCTATGGACTATCACTATTCCTGGGTCATGTGGGAATTCAGTGATAATTTATCATCCAACTAGTAAGGAAAATCCGACGTCATCAAAAGGGAGAACCTTTCATAGAAATTTTAAATATTAATGATGATCAAAGATAACTCCAAATGTAATGTCGAATAGCAAGTGATTATCAAATCGATAACGAATAATTTTTTCTCGTTGAACAGGTTCGTTGATCGCAAACTATTTTCTCGTGTTTATAGGGGAAGAGAGGACGAACGGCGAAACTTTTTTTCATGGGCCAACCTGACGTCATCTTAGGTGGAACGGAAACATCGGTGAAGCAAAGAAAAAAACAAAAAAAAAACAATTTGTGGAAGATTTATTGATGTTTTTGCCGATGGCTTAAGGTAAAATATATATATATATATATATATATATATATATATATATATATATATATATATATATATATATATATATATATATATATATATATATATATATATATATATATAAATCATTTTATGAATTTATGCCTAAGTGTGTGGAAAGTTTTTTGCAGTAAAGGTACTATAAAACACGAATATTTGAAAGAATAAATGTAGAACTTGAAGTGCATCAGCACACGCGCTCTATAGCACCGTTGTTGCGAATGCTGCATGGCTGTGACAATCAATTTAAATCATGCTTCAGCATGCTCTTACTCGGTTACTTGTTGTGATGTGTGTAAAATGCGTTATTTTCTGCTCGCGTGCATCCTGTTCAACCCACCACAACAAAGTCCACCCCCTCTCTCTCCTGTGTCACCGATCGTTCAGGTTCTATGTCCACATCCCAGTGACCAATTAATTATTCGGAAGAAGTCTCCTAGCATGTGCCAAGACTTGCAACTCCTTCGACCGCAGCAGATTCTGGAGAATTCACTCTTTACCTCGAAATATGAAAGTGTACTTTCTACATTTATGGATAATGTGGATGGTCAGAATGCTATTAAAATGTTACAACGAACAGCAATGGCAATAGTGAATACGGTTATGTTTCGGATACCACGTATGGCATTCTACTCTAGGCCGGTGTCTTCGCACAATTTCTTCAATAAAACGAAAATTTCAGGGGGTAGGGGAGTAATCCTTCTTGTGAGAGATCAGAAGGACGACGAAGGTTGGGGGGGGGGGGGAGCTGTAGAAAGTAGACTACAAAAATAAGCATTAGTATATTTTGCAATATTCGCATTTCGTCACTCAACTGCACAGTGATAACAACAAAAAAAAAAGTCGCATCGCTTGATAATTAACAACAAAAAAAGGCCCAAAAACAGTGGAATAAGCGCGCAAAACAGCATTAAGATGATGAGGCAAAAAACGTGCTGTGCCAATGCTTGAAAACTCGAAGTTCATCTCCTCTTTTCCGCTTTTCTAAATCGGATAAATATCAAAAATATCACATCTGAGAGGCGCAAATTTCTACAAAAATTCGCAATAGGTAATTCTCATCAGCATTATTTGAATATGTGAAGATGCAAAAATCATCTGAAATGGCTCATTAAATTTTCAACAAAAGTTTGGCATTCAATCGCTTAGCAATTAGAAATAACAACGACCGTTTAATGTGATGAAAAAACTCCGACTGAAAATGAACTGCGTTGAAATGACCTTCTCCTCGTGGTTGAAGAAAAAAATTCTCTCATATATTACAAATCTGTCCTAGTTCCAGGACTTAAAGGTCATAAGCCGGAATATGATTAATGAGAGACACTCAGAAACTAACTTCATCAAGTTTTGGAAGAGAATGAATTATATGATCGAGTGAGGACATAAGAACTTACAATTTTTCGAGAGATTTCTTTGAGATCTAAGGTGGACTTATTTTTTAAAAAAAGGCTTATGATCGGGAGCTTCACAACATTCCCGCACAGTCTTATCGAAATTGGGAAGGGAGGGAGATTCTGTCTTTCGCATAATTCGAGTGATGCGACAGATTGCTTGTTTCTTGCTGCAATCTACTTATTCGTTTTAATTCTCAACAATAAGCAAACAGTAGCGCGAGTAGTTTTCAGTGGACAATTATCTCCTGGTAATAACAGGTAACATTTTGTTCGAAAACTCCTCCGACGCTAATATCGACAAACAAGAGGCGACACGTGTTGAGGGTCATTAGATATCCGACTGAAGATTCAACAAGGTAGGAACGTATAAGTCGTGCTAGCAAGAACATCATTCAAAATTTAAAATAGTTTTTGACAAGCAACATAGCTCAGTAATTTACCCTAAATGCTTTTTGAAGATTCAAAAGAAGCAAGAAATACCCTTCCTGTTCGCCTGGCTATGAAATCGCAGTAAAAACCTACTGTTCAAAGAACAGGTAAGTTTTTGGCAAGTAGACCCAATTCTTCGAGAAATAAAAGAGATTCGGTGCTTTGGCAACTAAACAGCCATAAAATAGATATTGAGATATACATATACGCTAGAAAACACATGTGGAAACGCGATAAACTGGTTAGCGTTGTGCGCAACAGTGATTTGCCCGATATGGCGTTGCAGTTCGCTTAATCTTGTTGATATTGCACAACTGTATCGATGAGTCGATAAACGTCGCAATTAGCGCCTCTATAAATGCTCATAAAGTTGAAAACTGTTTTTGCATCTTATATAAAAGCGCTATGAAAAATAAACAATATTCATAAAAAAGAAATAGGCTGCAACGTGGTAGTGCACTATCAACAAGATTAAGTAGAAAATCCCGCGAATGATAAATGATATACAACAATTGGTATGTGTTTGAAGAGTGAAACTCGGATCGCATCTAACAACACGTTGGGTCTAAATAAACCATAGACGGAATATGAAGTTACAGGACAAAATGAGGCAAAAATCACTAACATTATTAATATTTTTTAACTATTGTAATTATTAGAAGTAAACAAAAAAGAAGCTAATTCGTATGGAGTTATTGAGTGAGGTGATCTCGTTAGCATAGATATCTCGATCATCATTATGAATAGGGCGTATCAGTGCGGCTGCAAAATGTCTAAATGCCACAGGGTAATAATTCATCAAGAAACGTCTTTCGTTTACTTTACCTTATATCTAACTGAAAGCAATAGTATGTTAATATGATAATTCGCAAAAGTCTTTGCAAAAACGTCATCCAACAGAACAGAACGGTGGTTGCCGAATTTGTCGAAAATTACCGACAAATGCACCATTTTCTTATTTGACCTCAGATTTTTTTCCTCCAAAGATACGGCTGCTGTAGAATTGATTTTAGCTGCTATTAAAGAATCCTTCTTTCTGAATAACAGGACTTAATGAAACGGTAATTTTTTCACCGTTCTCAGCTATGTGCTATAAAAGTTTCATTCCTGGGCAAGAAGAATTGTTTACAGTGAAGGAATATTAGAACGCTAGATTTATCAAATCTTCAAAAAAAAGCATCAAAAAGTTTCTTCCAAATGAAAAAGGACCTTCTTTCACAAGCATTCACTCAGATCATGAACTTATACTATTCAAAAAATTCATTCCCATTTAGTTATATAAATTTACCTTAGGCAAATGTGGTCATAAGACTCAACACTCGCATTTTACACTTTGAAGACTTGTATTGCAGTAACGAATGTGGTGAAATTTCTAGACGAATTATTAGCACAGTTATGCTCTACAATATTTAGTTACACCATAGAAAATTTCTTGAATAATTTAAGTAGAAGGATAAAATTTTATGGAAGATGAGCAACACTTCTCCATTTCTTGTGTTTTCCAACTTTCTTAACGTTTAGCAAGGAGCATCAAACAGTTTACTGCCATGAAATCCTTATGGTACGTCAAAGATACTGCTTAGATGTAAACGTGGAATTTAGCTCTTCAAGACTTTCAACTTTAGATTGCTGTGCAGCTTTGGTGGTTTGCATCAAAGATGATGATCCGTAATGTGGATGAATGATTGGGATGCACATTTCACTTTTTTCGTCGAATGAAACGTGATAGTTGTTGTGCGCATTCAATCGATCTACTACAATCAATAACATTGACAGGTGAAAGAAAAAACGAAGTGTGACGTCCTTCTATTTGTGTTGTGTTCACCTGCTCTAAATGTAGAACCTTTCATAGATAAATCGATAAAAGTCACTAATTTGCGGAAATGAATCCAGAAGGCGAGGATAAATGGTTTGGTTGCATTGCAGTTGCGCGAAATCAACTGTGCCCGTACCTGAACTGGCAATTTTTCGCTTTTAATGTTGATACTGTCCTCTCACTGACTGAGGTAACAATAATAAAACTTGACTCGACATATACTGGCCAAAATTTTGGCGAAATTGGCGAAATGTTTGGCCGAAATTTAAAATATACTAAACATTCTTATTTTACCATGCAGCCCGCTTTTAAGTGAAGTGTTATTGGAGATGAGTTTGGTTATGGTATTTTCTTCTCATATAACGATCGCATAATTTCAACCTCAACCGTCGGCAGTAGGCAAAAACTACATAACGACGTATACTGTCTAAAAGCCTTCATGCTTCTACAGCAAACCACTAGTATTATCAAACTCAACGAAGAGAATGAAAGTTTAAATGGTGCCTCTTTTAACTCAGAATCGAATCACCTGTCTATCACCTGTCTGAGAACCGAATATGAATAATATGATACAGAACAAGGTACAATTCGCCAGTTCGCTGGCATATAGTTTGAATAAGGTGTACATCAGCTCCTATTATCTAGGAACCACATGATGAAGATGTGAGGAGCACTAAAAAAATTATAACATTTAATGGCATTTTCTGAATAGGGATTTCGGCTCATCATTCTCTCTCTACCGCTTTCCCTAATGATTTTCAATTTTAGTGGAATTTTTTGTATCTTCTTTTTAAATAGTTGTAAATGTCAGCACCACTCCTATTGCAAGATTGAACAAACGGTCTTACCCTTCTCCGCCGTAAAATGAGCTACAAATTCTAGGCCGCTCAGCATCATTAAAAAAGTGCATCACGGACGTTTATATAAGGGTTTTCTCGAAACTCATTACAAAAATGGCGCGGTCTGCTGAGATATTAAACCGTCAGGCACTTTTTGGCGTATTTTTATATCAGATGTTAGCGAATCAAAACAGAATGGACAGGTCAAAAAAAAGCCGGCAGAACATATGGTGAGTGCAATCTTCTTCACTATACATAGGGCATCACTAATATTCAGGCATCATTTATTTCTTTCAGTTGCAAGAACGCTGCCAAGAATGCCAGAAATGCTTATGACCACTTCAAAGCCAACAGAAACACGAATTGTTCTTTTTTGCCTTTCTCAGCCCTTTTTGCGTTCAACAGTCCTTCGACTGCTCATTTTTGCCTTCCTCCGGAATTTCATCGCCGAACTTGACGGTATGTTTCAGCACCCGGCAGCCACTTCTATTTGGATATCAGCTTAACAAACTGTTGCCACAATTTTCGAGAAAAAGACAGACAAAGAATGTTTTAATGATGCTCTTTTTTATTAGCACACCTTTAGATTGAAAAAAATTTTCTTCTCTTACTTTTGACGCCATCGACAGTCACATTAAAAAAAAATCGATAAACCGATAAATGAAGACTAATTGGGACAGGAATTCACTGAAGGAAACGCGTTTCCATTATTTGAATTGTTTTATAAGTCATTAATCGCGTGAAGCCATTTTGTTAATATATAAATAGTTGATAAACGATTTGCTGATGCTTTAAAATGTGACATTCTAGCGCAGTGAAGCAGCACCACTTGATCAATATATCATGCGAAAGAAAAATATTTTCAACTTCCCGTTCAACGCCTTCACATGTAATTAGTACACTACACGTTGATGCAACTTTTTTGTTACCTTTAGCGACCTTAACTTTTTTTTTTCATCAGAAGAGCTCAATGCGCACTCTAGACGTGAGCGCCACAACTTCGAAATAGGCTGGCTATGAGATAACCGTCTCAAAACCAGGTCACTTCAAAAAAAAAAGTAAATGTGCATTAGGGTATTTGATAGAGAACGCCCATTGGCAAAGTTTTTTAATTTGTATACACCTTGGAAATCCCATTTCTTTTGCAGATAATACCTATACTAATGAACGAAGGATAGGTCATCGATGGAGAATAGCTAAAGAGGGGTAATACCTTTTTAGTTTCCCAAAAACGTCTATGTCTTAAACCAAAAATCTGACCGCATAGGTTTACTCTAGAAGACACAACGAAGTAAGCGAGGAAAGTATGCTAGCGAAGCAGCGAACGATTTCGTCATTATGGTCAAATGTAAGAAAACATAACAAAATGCATTGTCAGAAGAACCGATCTTGTTGCATTCTGGGGAATCCCACGTTCTGTTTGCTTTCATTATAACATTTTCGGCAGTATTGCGTTTAAAGCATTCAATGTTCCTTAGTGGATTATTGTTGCTTATCGCTTGCTTATTCGTTAATCAAAAAAAAGAAACCGAAAGTGGGGTTCACCCTATTTGCATCTGTTAAGGGGGACTATTCTTAGAATTTTACGCGAAGTCAGGATGAAAACGTGTTCCGTTGGCTGCACTTATACCTTCCGGTCGCCCTTTTAAATGCCGAATATTATGACGCTCTCCAGTTTCTATTCGCCGAAATTCAGATTACTTTTCACTTCAAATTCGCCGAAAACCTCTTCGCTGCGTTCTATTTCACTCGTTAAGTATCTAACTTCTTTCGTGTGTTCGCACCTTTGAGGAGTGCGCAAGTCTTAGAGTGGAACTGCTTTTTCAGAAATAGGCTTCCCCCAACCACTGCGTTCTTTCTCGCAGTAAGTGCTCATTCCACAACGATGCGGACGAGAATCTCGTTGGGGAAGCTCCTGAATTTCGAACACCTCAAGCTATCAATAGAAGCGAGGGGCATGCTTGTTTTTCATGAGTCACAAATTGGGCCGGCCGAAACACTGCCCTGAAATGCCGCACTCGCATATCTCTTGAAAACATTGCTAGACGACTTGTCCGCAATTGCTATACAAAGTAATACTCATAGACTTTGTGATTTTCTTGTGTATGCTGCACGGACATTGAGATAGCTCAACTCATGCTGGACCTCGTTCGCCAAACTTTTCTTCTAAAATAAGCGCCATCTCCCATTATCGAAGCAATTCATCCATTTCGCCACAAGTCATACTTGAAAAATCACAGTCAAGGCAACGAGTTATTAAAGTTGCTTTGCATCTTCTCTACGACAACCCACACAAGTCGCTGATTTTCCACAACACGTTTTTTTTTTACTGCAGTGCTCCACCATCTGTTAGAAAGTGAATAAGATGCCGTAACTGAAATGCTTTCCCCATAGCCTACCATCAACGGCAATAGCTGACTACCATCATTCCGTGGAACCAGCTAAACATCGATTCGAGAATGCAAATAAAATAAGTGTGGCACTTCATGAACACTTCGAAGATGTCAAAAATTATCAAACCATCCAACTTATCAGCAATACCATTGAAAGGATTCTGCACCAAGTGAAGTCTTTTAACTGAACTCTTGAACACCTTCATCTAATGTGGATCTGCGAGAAGTTTCCGATTATCCGTAATGGAACGCATTAAAAAAGCTAAAAGAGGAAACTCTCGATTACAACAAAGAGATCGCTATAAGCTTTCTGTTATAAATGAAGAAAAATGTGAATCGAGGCAAATGCATAACAATTACCACTTTCACCTGTTATGCTTTACAATAATGATGACGAAGATTTGGGATCTTTAGTTTTCGCTACCGTTCTGAATTGACCCTACAACAACAACGATAATAATAGTGGTGCTTCCGTCGCAGGTAAGCTCTCTCGCAATCTTTAATCATCGCAATTCTGTTGCATTTTGCAGTAAAATTGCAGCATGCACTTCAATTTTGACATTAAATCTTCGCCATAATTTGCTTTTTCCGCCTTACTAGTCTTACTCATGCAACAGCAGTCTTAGCTTATCGTGAACAATGAAGAACATGAGCAAATCGGAAATGCCGAAGTTTCCGATGTCTCAACAAAGCCAATTGAGTCCTCAATGTGGTGAATCGGTTATGGCTATTGTTACAATGAGCTCGCCTCCGCGCTTTGTCAGTTGCATTCTCCGAACTAAAAGAGTACTTCGGCGCCTCGAAATTGCGCTCTTCTATTTCAAATGCGTCATTTTCCACCTTCACAATAACAACTCCAACAGCCACTTCTAATTCAGCTCGATCGCTTTCACAAAAAATCCATTCTTTGTCGCGGAATTATTGTTGCCAATCCAGATCGTCAATGTTTCTGTTTTTTAAATTTTCTGAACTTTTTTTTAGTTTTCTCTACTTCTATGATTTTTAGCCTCTAATTTATATTTAATAACCGTCGAATCGAATTTTTTAAATTATTTTTCTAGTTCGCCCTCTCGCACAAAACTTCACGGAAATTTCGTAGCAAAATTCCAATCCGATTCTCTGTCGATTCGAGTATTTAGCAATTTTTTAATCAAACTCTTTCGATCCATCATTCATCAAACTGCCTCCCTTGCAGGGGAACAACACATTTCATCGGGTTGCCGCGCTTATAGTGTTGTGCTCCACTGCATCACTTCAGTACGTTAATGTCGACGGATGTAATAGTCATTTTGTTCTTCGCATAGAAGGATGAGATACCTGCATTTCCTATCACAAGGGGAGAGATGCAACTATCACAAGGCGTCGATGAGTGCATTTTCTTGCTGAACAATATTATTTCTAAACGCACTATTTGAAGTCTAAGCCCTTTTGGCAATGGCAAAGGCGCGTCTGGCACCTGTTAAGTTGCTCGGCATCTCAAAATGGGCACTGCTTGCGGCTTATATCAGTCTTGCGCTTGTGAGATGAGTCTTCGAAGAATTATGCAAGGTCCAAACAAACGGCCATCTTTCATTAGTGATCACCTTATTACCATCGCTGTGCGAATGTTGAGATAGGTAACAGGAATTTCATTCATTGAAGTTTCAACGGGAATGAAATACAGGAATGTCAAATCCGAACCAACAGTTTCTATGCCAACGATTGAAGAACGTGAGGAATCGACGTTCAAGCAAACTAGCCGAAAGATGTCTGAAAGCTAAAACCACTTAAAGGAGTTCATTTGATAGAATAAAAATTAAACATCCTCGCCTTACAAATGGATTTCTCGTGTTGCATTGCCGAGATGATCATCACCTCGAAAAAGGAGGAAGTAAACGGAACTTGCAGTGATGATATTATGGCAACTGTCGGCAAGCGTATTTTATTCCTCGTTTCGAGATCAGCGCAGTGAAAACGTTATGCGAGAAACACTGTCTGAGAAGAAGTAAAAGCCTTACTCTTCGACGCAGCATTGTATGGAATGTTGGCTTAAAAAACAAGTCAACTGACGTTCACGGCTGCAAAGTTACGCAATTTTTGAGAGAAAGCGACCGGGCTACAAACCGGTCATTTGCGTGCTGATACAGTATGGTTTGAAAGTGACAAAGAAAATGGAGAATACCCCCTGGTGAAAATTGACGATTTTATTGAAAGAGTGTTAAACGTGAAACGGATATTCATTGCATTACCTTAAATCTAGACGCTTCTTAAATCAGTGATGCGCCTATTTCGATTTTAGCAGTGATGTTCTTGGGCTCATCGTCTATTGTTATACACCATAAATATCTATACTCATGCCTCTCAAAAGGGAGAATCCAGTATAAAATGAGCCTGTAGTCGAGATGACCTATGCAAAACCGTAAGTATGAGAAGCTCGTCATTGGAACATCACAACTTGTCAAGCTGATCTATCTTCCCAGGACTACTAAAAATTACGAATCGCAGGCGGCACTTTCCCAAGAATAAAGGAAAGCAAACGAGCAATTTATCAGTTAGAAAAGCATTCTGGAAACATAGTTTATTAATAAGGAAAAAAATGTTGATCGAGTCGTAATCAATGACTTCTCTGAAGAAGGAAATAAACCTAGTCTACGCTGAGAGGAACGGAAGGTTGACAGCATTCCAAATAGAATCGTATCAGGCTGCACTAAAATATGGATCATCGATTACTTCATGAAATCCACGAGCAAATAGGAAATCGTATTTACTGTACTGTTGGACAGCTGAGTTAAATATGACTATGTTTACAGGGCGCTCGTGTTAAGTTCGTTAAAGTTATGATTAAATTTTGGCCTCAAAAGTTCGTTGGCCAAAATATTTCAGGAGCACCTCTTCTGAAACAAAAATAAGCAGTCTTCATTGACGGTTATCCAACCAGTGAAAAGAAATCGACTAACTGACCGATCTCGATAACTCATACGGTTCCCTAATCCGACTAATATCATATCTGATGACATCTGTGTTAATTGAATATTTGTATTAATGTTTCATGGTGGGTTAATCGTGTATTTAGGCGATACTCTATTCATTTACTCAGGTAAGAAGATGATGCTTCCATAAGTCTACAGCACAAAAATGGAGACATGCATTTACTAGAGGAACGTTGAAGAAAGTGAAAATTCCGAATAACTCCACAAAAGTTAGCAGAAGCAAGTTTCAAGCAAGGCAGCAACTACGCAAACGAAATAAAAATAAACTGAAAGACGTCTGATATTAAACTCGAAAAGCACCTGAGCTAGAAGCGCAACTACTTAGTCGGAACTGACAAGCACATGACATCACTAATATGTTTTAGTCTATTCTCGACTACCTCCCGAAATTTTGCATCCTTGAACTGACTGTGTTCTTCTAGAATGGCACGCAAATCGGTTTTCAATTACAACAGGAAGTCAGAAAACAACGGCACGTCAGACAGTACTATTTTGTCATTAGAGTTAGTCCTGAAGCATGAAGCGTAACCACCTAAGAGATCAGAGCACCACGCATTGTTGAAGCGGCTACTTGAACTTGGTGGAAAATGAATTTCCACCAACTGTAATTTTACAAGAGTTTATAACAACAGTAGCAAGTTCCGTAATGCACTATTAGACGGACCCAGCTAGCATCATTGCCTTCTGTATATGAGAAGTGTAAAGCAAGTAAACTATGCTCAGGCTAGCAGTTGTTCAAGATTCTGGTGCCAAAACGTCTAATCGCTCGATAAATGCATGGGAACAAATTAAACAGAACAGGTAGAACTGATAGAACAAATTTGTGACACACTGACGGATGATTTTGTGCAAACTTGGAGTGAGTAAAACAAATTAGTGAAAGAAGCATGACGGGAACTCAAATCGACAGCTCTAAATTTTTCTCGTTGTGAATGAATCACCCTTTTGACAGCCCATTCTCATAATCTGTCAATTCGATAAATGATTATGACCCACAAATATGTGTAGTTCTTAACAGCAGCAATCTTTATTTGAACGCGTTTTGTGATGCAATAAACCGGCGCATGCTGAAATTCGCAAACGATATTCGGATCCTTTGGGTCTTTCGCTTCTGCTCGACTAATGCAGCAACCATCGCAAGGCTGGTGCGAACACTAAGTAGCGACCACAGACTGCACAACACGACCTCATCAATCTCTAAAGGAAACTAGTGCATCATGTTTATATAAGGTATGCCGCCTTCATCAGCAAGAAATTTAACAGCGCCATATTATTTTCGCAACATGTTAATTCAAAATATAATATAAAGTAATTCAAATGCAATAATTATTTAAGTCAGTAGTTCCCGGTTATGGCTCGAGTTTGAGCTGTTTCTAATTTAAGCTGAAGGTGAAATTAATCCCAAAAACAAAACTGAGAGTTCGCTCCGGATGTTTTTTCATTTTTGATTTCTCTACCTTTGTTGAATCATTCAATGTAGACTTGAACACACGATATTGATTACTCGAACATTTGTTGACAACTTATTTCTCGTTCCTAAGAAAATATTTTATTTATTCAAGGAATGGAATTGAATATAGTTTATAATCTGGAAAATTCAAATGTTAGGAATGATCGAAGAATTAAATAGAACAGAAATGAATAAATTCAGTGTACTATCTAAATGATATCGCATTGATGAGAGTGAAACTCATTGATTTAAAATAACAAAAATATATTCCAACCAGTTTTCTCGTTTCCATACTTATTGTTCATTTTATGTTTTTATGCAACTATGAGGTGATTACTGCGATAACAACAAAGTATAGTAAAGGCGATCTTCGAGCAGTTATAATTTCCATTGAATGAGATGCGAATGGATCAAAATATTTTTTAAAAAAATGTAAAAATATGATAGGAAATTAGGACATACAAAAAAACGACAGAACGGCGTTCATCTGTCTTCTAATGCACAATCAATGGTTGATTAAACGGTCGACTTCAAATGCTGAATCTCATCATTTGATAAACGCATCAAGAAAAACGACTCGGAATAAATCCTATGGCACTAAAAGAGTTCATGAAGATGACATCATATGAGAATGACGCCTTTGATATAATTCCTGAAAATGATAAAATTTTATTCCACTGTATTCCAAGAAAAAGAGGAAAACATTTCTCACATTTTATGTTCGTAAAGACTCGCTTCTAGGAATTCCTAGATCAGCCAAGAAACCAGAAAAATAGTTCTCTGTTTATCAAACGAAATTTCATATTCTCAAGGACCCTTCAGAATTTCTTCCACATAAGGTCATTAAAAAATAGAGCGTCATTAAAGAAAACGAAAATGATTCTTAATAAACCATGAGGCAATGAGACAAAATCGTTGCATCATTTAAACTTGCCCAATATAAACTTAGTGAGAAGGTTCGAAAAGAGAAGGCCAAGGAGTCAAGTGGCAAATTTAGTTAGCAGGTTCGCAACGACACTTGAAATAACATCGAAGAAGACGAACAACGAATTTTTTTTCATTCGAACGGTGACCAGCCCCCTAATGACAGCTACCCAATTGGTCTTCTTCCTCGTATTGCAATAGCGCTTCATTATGAATTTTTGCTCTTATTTTATAATGACTGCGAATATGCCAGACGAAGACACAATGTGCTGGATGACCTGTAGAGGTTGCTACCAGACTTAAAATACATTTGTCCATCAATGCGCTAAGTTTTGATGGCTATGGACAAAGATGGTTTAGGGGAAACTTTCCTTGGTAATATAAGTTCTGAGAGATGGCCAACGATTCACTATGGGGTGAGTGCTTTAGTCTTTAGTTTCAAACGGTACAAAACAGCCGAATTATATAAATTGGTATTTCGAGTAGAAAACTGCGTTGATGAAGAGCGGGAAATTATAACCTGGAAATCAGAAAAAAGAATAATGCATGTGCAGTCGTTAGGCTTGTTTAAATATCCGTTAATACTTCCCTTCCTATCAATCTTTTCGCCGGCAAAAAAGTTTTTCAAACAAAGAAAATTATTGTAAACAACAGTTTGTAATGTGTTCCACGCGGGTGACATGACGACATGCGCTTTTGCAACTTTATTCGTCAAAACCAATGTAGCCAAGAAATGATACAACACTCGTACTCACACTTTAATTGATCCAAATCTTCCATAAAAAATTGGTTTTTCTAGATGCTGCAAGATGCAGCTAAACCGGCTATACAACGCTCTAAAACTTTTAGGCACATTTAAAGCCTGTGATTTTTCCGAAACTGGCAGATCAACGCAAAAGTCGGCCTAGAAGCCACGGTTTCAATGGCTGTGCACCTGTAAATGTAGAATAAACATATGACATGCACACATACACATGTGCATCCACATACACACATAAACGCAATGTTACGTAGCAATAACGAGCTTCGCAAACGCAAATTCGTGAAGATACCGAGACGGATCGAGGACCTGATCATAGGCTCGAACACCTATTTTCCCTCCGAGCTACACATTTACTATTGGAAAGCTATGCCAAATTTCATGGATTTGATCAGGCCGCCCTCGCTGGAATTGCGCTTCATATAGAGATGTCGTTGAAATTGGAATTCTCTAATTGAAATTTAAAAATTTGAAAAGTTCCAGCGTTCTGTAACTCTCAATCGTTACAGATCGGCGATCGAATTATCGATTAATAATTGCTCTTCAATTTGAACAAGTGATGACCTCTTGAAGATGAAAAAACTCGCATGACAAGATATGAAAATTCAATGCTCAGCACAACAATGAACTAGGCACATGCTGCAAACGTGCGACGAAATAGCAAAACACTACTATTTATAAAGGATCATTTGCTTCTTTCCTCAACAGGCATGCTCCTCTTTAAGAACGTTCAATTTTATGGGCATTTTAGAGGTGTAGCCATAGTCCAGTAACATATAGAGGGAATAAATATAGCAACGAATGTCATGAAATAAACAATTAAGAGACAAGACATATATTATTCGGTAAAGTGTTTAATTTGTACTTGCAAAGTAATCACCACTGGTTCGTATAGTCGTGTAAAATTTGTTCTGTGTAGTCGTGTAAAATCTTATACGTAGTGACCGGTCTATAGGTGAATCAAATTTCTAATGGTCCCATGGAATGACCTGTGGTCATCAGCATACAAAAGCGTGCTGTCTAATTGATACAACACTTCCAAAAACTCTGCATGAACTTTGCTCGTTTTAGTTTCATTTTAAATAGTGAAATGCTAACAGCTTCAATACTGTACAGTTGTATGCGATTTTCCGCACATTTGATTTCATTTTATATTTAGAGGTATCACATTTGTCTCTTTAGTAGAGATTTATTCAACCATCTCATTCACACACTTGAAACTTTATGCAATAGTAGCTCAAATTCTCGACAGGAAATCAGCGCGCTAAAGAGCAATCAGTTGGACTTAACAGTTTCCGAATCGGGCAAATACAATATGGTCGCAAACACCTCCTCGTCATGTTGTTAAGCGAGATAGCCGCCTTTTTGCCTCACTTTCTGCCCAGAACAATTCACTGGCCGGATTTGGTGGATGTTAGTATTGAATCTATTACAAAAGCCATTACCATGCTTAACAGCAGATAATATTCCATCATATTTCACAGAATTTATAGCAACGACGCTCTCTATTCCTCCAAGCATGAACTTTCAGAGAAGCGTGTCTTGTCGCTCACTCTCTTCTGCTTGCCCATCGTTATGCCTCTACTCAAAAAGCTTCTTTCTACCCTAGTTGAAAATTAACGCCGTATGAGCCGGGTAGCTTCTATATGCAAAATTATAGAAATCATCATTAAAACTTCAATACCTCTCTACTTTATGTCCCGTTCTCTTATTAGTCCTGCACAATATGGTTTTCTGTCCAGCCGGCTTATATTATCGCAGTTGATTCATTTGTAAAAGACCAGCCAACAGCGTTAAATGGCGAAGTCCAGAGTGATGTATTAACGCTGAATGAGCAAAAACTTTTGATGTTACCACAGAAAACTCCTTTAGAAAATTGGAAACCCAAGGATTGTCCGGCCCCTCATTGAAATGGATGAAATATTTTCTCCTAAATCGTTCATTCAAGGTGAAGTTAGGGAAGCCCTTTTCGTCCAGCCATGGGATCATCAGCAGTGTTCCGGAAGGAAACGTTCTAGGACCACTTACGTTCTTGACACACATGAATGATATTTCGGACAACTTGTCTAATTAATGTAAGCTATTAGCTAATGATGTATGTATCTAGAGCCCTCTACAAGACCCTGCTATTGGCTTTCACCACCTACAAACTAGTCTCAATAAATTCAGTCAATGGTCAAGATGGGTGCAAGTAACCATATCCCATGTCATGTATTTCATGTTAGTTTTAATCATGAGTGCTTTTTAAGTTTGGATGTTCTACTTCAGAATTTATTAATGACGGGATTCATGACCCTTATATGAAAATCTGTCCCAACCTATTCTAGAACTTGCAATGTTCAGAAATTGCTCCAAGAACTTGCGAAAAAGCAAACTGCATTCTGCGATCCTTAACACGTAGATATCCTCCAGCAAGCATAAGAGACCACATAGTTTACCCGCGCCCTTCTTTAGAATACTGCGCGCAAGTATGGTTCCCATATCTTGCCTTAGACTTAGGACATTCGAAAGGGCATAACAATACTTCACTCAGTTTGCGTTCTATAAATCTTCTCTTGAAACATTTTCTCCCGCTGATATACTTAAGTGAAGTGTTTAGTCTTGAAATTTTGAATGTCGTCGGGTGAAACTTGAACTGATTCTCTGCTATAAAATTGCAAAATGTCTTCCTGCTATACCGCAGAAAATATTTCCTCGTTCGATGAGAAATAGCAGCGTCGAACTCATAACCTACAGTTGAAATGTAAAATTTACGCCTCCGATAAACTCTTTCTTAACTTCCAATTTAGCATTTTCCCTATTCGGAACAGCATTCCACAAAGTATTATCGGGGGAGAAAATTTCTTAGAGTCACCTTCATTCGTTCGACTCACGAGTTGTTTCTGATTTAATTTCCTATATGCCTAGTGGTATGTCAATAAACACTATGGGTCCATTATCTGGAACTTTTGTCTTGGTACGATTTTATCGGACTGATGATCTCTCTTGGACTGTTTTGCGCGTATTGAATTTGTTTTACATATGCTAATATGCATATGAATATTACGCGCTAACGCAGTGTTATTTATGCAAACGTTTTTATTGGTCTTATGCTGATATTCATCCATAGTGCTAAATACAGCTTGATTTATTCCTATGAATAAAGACTGTTCAAATAAACAAACGAGCTCGTGTGCAAGTTGTACGGGGATGATTTGAACGTGAAATACAACAACAGCGGAAAGCATTTCTTTTGAAGAGTGAAAAGAGATCTTCTATAACGTTGGCGTTGCACGTGCACAGCAAAGAGTACGGGAGTAAAATTATCCAACACAAGCATTCTAATAAATACTAACTGTAGAATTCAATTCCCAAAAAAAAACCAACATCGTCCTTTCTGGCCTATATGCACAGAGCTGCGCGAAACTATAGTTTATAAGTATGCGAAAAGTTGCAAATATGGCTCATTCATCAGCAATCCTTGCATGGAATAGAAGATACTAGGTGAAGTGGTCGTGAAAATAACGCTTACTGCATGAGACGGAATAAAGAATCACTTATGGATTTCTTCAAGGGTGCTCACCTGATACGGTCGATAGCCGCTTCGACGAACGGATAAAAGCAGCCGCCTCCTCATGAAAATGTTATAATCGTCTGTGATAGGCATCACTTGAGTAAATTGCGCAAAATTCATTTGCATAGTTAATTCGAATGAATCCGATCGCTCATGCAATCGTCATCTAACATTGGATTATATCTTTGAGATCAAATATGCTCTAATTGAATATTCAAAAAAAAAACCTTTGAACGTCGACAAAGAAGTCATCGATCGCTGACATCAACTCCATTTTTTAATGCAAAACTTTTGCACAACGATTCTGTGAATTTGATGTCAATATGGAGAAACATAGCAGATGTTTAGGAACCGACAAAACTTCTGATGTGAAATCAATTAAGGCAAACGAGAAAGATTATTAATTGACCATCATTTCTTTCCCTCATCGAAGCGGTCAAGAACGAATGGTTCGAGAAAGGAATGCCACTGAAAAAATTGCATTTTTGACGGGGTGTGAAACATCTCATGAGCAGTAAATAATGAGAGCATTATCGATATGCAAGTACTTATAGAACAGATTTTTTTAACTGTAGAATAAGGCTTACAAAAAGGCTATTTTTTTCTGCTGGTTGCCTGGCACTGCCAAGTAAATGTAATAATAACGCACAGAAGCCAAGCGATTGAGCCATTTCAACTAATCGAGAACCACTACACCGGAGCGCTGTTATTGTGGATATTGCGTAACTGTGGCAAACTTTTCAAATTGCACTTCGGCGTGACATTGTCTGTGAACTTGTCGCGATTCATATAAAAAGTGCTCTACCTATATTTCCTTCTCCCCAAGCCTGTTTTCTCCTTCACAATCGAAGTTTACCTTATATGCGATCAATCAGCCACGCTCTAAGGAGAGGCATGTACAGTATGTCACAAATTGCTGCCAATTACAACGGTTGCCGCCTTATTTTCGTATGAAATAATATAAGTTCACGACCGAAGCAATTCATTTTCGCACTTTTACCAGTCTGTCATATTTTGATTTATTCCATACTGAAAAAAGGGCAATTGATTCTGTAGCTGCTAATGTCTGATGCTATCCCGTCACGATTAAAGAGACCACAACATTTTATCATTATCTCCATTACCGTCATATGATGATGCCTTGTGATGGTGAAACGTTGTGATGGTTCTTTTCATGACTACCTACTCTTTGTTTAAAGCAAAAAAAAGAAAATCTGCATATTATTCTCTATTCATCTTTTTGTTTTTTCCTACTCAGCAGTGTATGAATCTCTTTGCAAATTATTTGCTTTCGTAGCTAATGATGGGAACGGAATGAAATTTCGCTTAGCGCCCGAAGGCATTTGCTGTTTAATCAAAGTCGGCTGAGACGGATCGCATTTCAATTTCGATCACTTCCCGACGGAAAGCAATCAGCGAAAACTGAATTTCGATTGTACTCTAAAAAGACTGCCAGCACATGTTCTACGCTGCTCAAAACTGATTGTTATTTCGATTTCCAATCAGAAATTCTTTTAAAACATATTTGTCACAAGGATAGCGTTTAACTTTGCCCAATCAGTATAAGTCGCATTTCATTTATCTTCATTTCAATAAAAGCAGCAGATGGATAATCACATCACAAAAAATTAACGAGGATGCAAGCAAATAAATAATGATAATTCTGCCATAGCCGAGTAAAGTTTTCGCACACCAACAATCAAGAGCGAGATGAGAGGTTGCATTTGCAAAACGGAATAAAAGGGCAATCGTACGAACAAAAGATGGGAGAAAAGCGTGGAATGAAAGAGCGATGAGTTGTTTAGTTGAACGATTTGCCTATTATAAAATTTAGAATGTATGTTTTGTTCAATAAAATCTTAAAGAGATCAAGATGTATCACCTCAGCAGGTTATTAGCGTGATTCAACGCTTTAGAACAACATTATTTGTATAAGAAGAATGCATTTGAGAGAAGAGAACCGTGAGAACGAGAACAACAAATTTCATTCAATTGACAACCATTAAACTTTTCATTAACATTTTTGAATTCTCTCCAGATAATGTTCCGCCACCCTCAATCACATCAAAGCATTTACATATTTCTTCGGAAAAGAGAGAGTAGAGGTGCTAATTAATAGTCTTGTAGGTGTTCAAAAATAATAGCGCTTTTCCCCATAGCGAAGAGAATTAGCCATAGCGTTCCGTGAAAACGTATATGTCATTATCGCAGAATGTGTGGAACTTTCGAAACTTGATCAATTCATACTGTCAAACAGCACACGGTGATCATGCTCACCAAGCTAACGTTATTCGAGTTGACGAAATTTGTGGAAGCGATAGCGTCGGACAAGTCCAGCCGATTCCAATCATATATTATGCGATAACGCAGCGCATTCTATCGTCACCGTTAGTGGCTAAACCTTTTCCGCAAATTTCGGAACAATCATCTATTTTACTCCTCCTTCTTGCATCTTTTTTGACTGAGGAATGCTAGTTTTATTCTTTGGTCTTGCCATTCGCTCAATTCAGGCCTTTATTGCGGTCCATCTTGTTGTTCTGTGAGCACTCTTTTTGTCGCACGTCGCCATCGTTTACATCGCCACTATTCCCTTTAATTTCCCCATCTAATATGCGTATGAAATTCTAAAAATCTCAGTCACGTTTGATTGATTTTATTGCGAGAATTGAAGTTCGCTGTGATCCCAAGCGCATTCGAGAGACTGCTAAACATTCAGTAGCACTATTCGGTTACAACGAAAAACAACGGTTACAACGAAATCAGTAGCACTCTTCGGCAATTTCGATTCCCTTTCATTAATCTTTTCACATTCGATGAAATCTCTCTTTTAAAAAATTATTGCTGCTAATCTGCACAGGATAGCGAATTTGAAAATGCATTATTTTTTGACCTTTTCAACTCAAATTTATTTGTTCTTCTGTGTCCTCTGCGAGTACCGCTACTCGCTCGACTGAATAGCAGATGATGTCTTCCGCCATCACATATCTCGAACGGAAGTGTCTCCGACTTAAAAAATACCGATGTAGTCCTCATTCTTTGACACATCTTGTCTTAAAATAGGCTGAATGTAAAATATGTGATCTTATCGAAGTCTTGCATTTGTCGTTTCTTTATTTCGTTGCCATTACCTATAATCACCTTTTCAACAGTCCTTCATTACAGTCGTCTTTTCTGGATCGTTCATAGTTGATCTTCGAATCCAAAAATGCGCCTGAAGTTGCTTTTTTGAAAGAGTGCTCGATTCGAAACGTTGTCATCAACTGCTGAAAAACGTCTGTAATGGACGGAGAATTTAATATAAACCTATTTACATAAATACACCCATAGCCATTATCCTCATGATCCCACAGTTGCTAGGCGGCGGATGTAGGGAGGGATAGCGGGTTGAATTGAAAGATAGAAACACATAACGCGCGGTCGAATTTCATGTTAAGTGCCGGATGGGCGAGAATGCGGAAATAATGTTTGACACATTATTCCCTTCTGGTTCTCCCTCATTCACCTCTTCTATTGCACGTAACTGTAGCCAATTTTAGGCACATTTTTAAAAAATGCGAGGGGAGGGCAAACGTATTTATGAAGCAAATTGCAATATTTATTCAGTTGACCCATATTGCGATTCGCACTTCATTTTTGATAACACGGCAGCGCGTGCAGTTTGCCGGTGACTTCAGACCGTTTCTTTTCAGAGCATGCGGAACTAATAACGGATGTGGGTGGCAACAAGGTGTTTATAAAACGTTCGGATACCTTAAAATACAGCAGTAAATATTATAATAACCGGTTATTACTTTTTAGCAAGATTTTTGATATAATGATGTACTTGTACTTTTCTCTAAAAGTAGTGCAACATTGAACCTAAATTAAATCATATCTGCCGCGATAGTGCAAAGTTTATTCAACCATCAAGAGTGTTTCCCAACGGGATGAACATCAGGTAACACTAGAAAACAAGCCTTTTCTTAATCTCTGTTTGTTCTGCTCCCCCGTCTGGCTTGCTAGTTTTTGAAGTGAACCATTTTCCTGCAACATCGCTGGACAGCCATCTGCAGAACATGGCTGGGAGAGAAGAACGTTTTGAAGATTGAAAAAAGTGAACCGTTTTTCTGCAATAGACACAGGATGCGGTAATGCACCAAACACTTATAAATGCCTCTAATGCATTCAATTTATTGCATCCAAGGCGTAAGAAATTTTTTTTTTTGCCACCAAGTGCTATAGGTATGGTGGAAATCGCCGGATCTATGCATAAACATTTTACACAAGTGCTCTTTTTCTTTGGTGCACAAGCCACGGCTGCACCTTGTAATATCTTATTCGCTCCCCCTATTGGTTTTAGCACATAGGTTCAGTTTCGAGCAACCGCTAACCGCTAACCGCTGTGGGTTGGCATCACTGCCGATAAAAAAATTTCGCTTTATCTCTTCCTGCCTGCCATTATATATGTGATTCTGAAGAATTTCCGGAAATTGTTTCAAAGTTTTGCACGTGGTCGTGCAGTAGTGCTAGCAGATGAACTTAATTTAATTTTTCATTTGAAGGAGCTTTGTGACACTAACCTCTTGCTGGGAAACTTCTTCGAAAAGCTCCACCCCGTCCAAGGTTGTGTTCATTTATATAAAACTTCTGATCTGGCTTCAGCAGATGAACCTAAGCATCTCTTCACATTCTCTAACAAACAGACATCAAAATCGAAAAAAAAGAGCATAAAAGGGTTCCTAGTGACCATATCTCATTCAACTTTGAAGATGATATCTTAATGAAGCTTTAACTACCGATTATCATGTAAAGCTTAGATCGTTTTATTCATGGCATGAGGTTAGGAGTAGGGTGTGCAGAGTTGAAAGTGTTTGATCGCCGGGATAGTGTTGAGCATTGCTGTTACTCTCTCCTACACTGTTATCCTAGCGCATTAAACGGCTTCTTATGAAATATTTGTGTGGAAAAAAAGAATCTCGATTGATATTGCAAAAAAAAAATCCTTAGCGCGATTTGCCTTCATTGACGATTTTTTTTCATTCTGGATCATAGCGCAAAAGTGCAAAATTGTGATTCGATGGGTTGTCTCAGAAGTCAACCCACTTTTTTTTTATTGCAAAACAGCATAGGAAGATCCTTTTTTGATATATACATATATATGTTCGTTCACCTTTATACGATTAAAAGTTTGTTAAGTTGCCTTCATCCGTTATAACGAAAAAATGACAGCGTAGAACGAGTTTTTAGTAATCGCTCGCGTGCTTCAATTAATGGAATAGCGAAATTACCAAATTTGATTCATCACTACGGATAACAACCTGAGAGAGAGAGAGAGGAAGATAAGGGAAGGGAGAAAGAGAATGAGTAATCAACAGTTTGATGACAAAACGCTATCCATCATTGTTGTTCAAACTCATTGTTCCATCAAGTGCGCTGATTAAGGATGGCGATGGGCGATGGGCAAATGATCATGAAGGCAATACGGATACGTAAAAAATGGATTTCGTACAAATAGTGAAAATGTTTTTCTTCGTATTAAACGGATTAGGAATCGTTTTCGAGCAGAATACATCCAATCTATGTTCTTATCTGAAAAATTCTTCAGCGATTAAAACTGACAATTTTTAAAAGCTAAACGGCGAATGAAACCTGCAATTGAAACGTTTGTCATAGCAAATTTAAATAATTGGTTTGAAATACGCGATAAAAGTCTTTCACGTTGACGTGAAATGTGCCGATATATATATATATATATATATATATATATATATATATATATATATATATATATATATATATATATATATATATATATATATATATATATATATATATATATATATATATATATATATATATATATGCTTATTTATTTCAAACATGATTAGTTTTTTAGACTTATTATGACCGCTTGGTTGCTGCTATTCCTTCGAAAACAATCGCGTACTGGAGGAAAAAATAATTGCTTCTGAACATCGGAGATCATATACTAAACTATAATCAGTGAGGATAGATAAGCATCGAACGAGGCGCCTACTTAAACCTTCTAGCGCAAAGATTGTAATATAAGACTAATTTGCTCCGGATTTTTCTATATTTGAATGATCGGGAAAAAAGTTGGAATTGTTGTAAAAAGGCTAAATTTTTCTAAATCCATTTGTCGGTCTAGTAATCCTGGGAGGAGAGAGAGATCGGTCTGGAAGAGGGAGATTCCTGTACATTTAAAGTTTGTGTCAGGCAGAGTCATGAGCAACTCAAACATAATGAAAAGTACTTCATTTTCCAAATCTTAGCCTTGATAACAGAATAACAACATGCGAGAATAGCTCTAAGAATTTGTAGCTTCGCTTTTCTGCTGGCTCCACACATCAATTCGATCAGCTACCATTTCCACTAACTGCATCATTATTTCGAAAGCAGCAATTATGCATTGATATTTTAATCGAATCGACCGAGTAGATAATTCTTCTACGAAGATTCCTGAATTTGTGACTGGAGCACTTTTAAAGGTTATCATATTTTTTTCATATGCAATGCTTTAGACGACTTTAGCATTTATACGTGTAAATACCTTAAATAACGCAAAGCTATAGTATAGGCTATATCCAATGAATGTCGTAATGTGGAATTAAATATCAGGCAAAAGACAAACGCATTCATGCACATATACACACTTTCATATATGCATAAATACGACGTCGATACGGTGGATATGCAAATGCATGTTCCCGAAAGCTTACAAGAATCAAGTTGTAGCCAGAGGTGTTCCACCAGCCTATTTTTGTTACTTACTGTAGTTCCCATACAAAGCATCACATTTCCTTTCCTAATCCTATTTACCTGCAATTGCTCGGACTGTGCCCATCTCTTGCATTTATTAAGTAAATTAAAGTTTTCCACTTATTTCTACTCCAGTTTATCTGAATCTCCTATCCAAAACACGATCCCTTCGATACACTGCTCTTCGCTGCCGACGAGCTTGATGAAAGGAGACCGATGAGGTGGAAGAGCTCTTTAATAAAGTGACGTCCTGGTATACGAATATTTTTTATGTATTGATTGAAGAGAAAATTATGCAGCTTGATTTTTGAGCGTTATTGAAAAATTTTCCTTTTCTTATTTTAAGCCCTTACGATGAGCCTTTATAAGGAAAAAACAATCAACTATTATAAGTTTAGTTTACTCATTTTCTTATAAAAGCCGATATTACTTATGTTCAAGTGGGCAATTTTTTCGAACATTTTCTTAAAACACAAATCATGGCACTTTCATACACATATTAAAGGGCTCAGCAGATGCAGAAAATTGTAAAGGGTAGATCCTTCAATTATTCCCGAAAAAATTGCGGTATGCAGGCGTAGATAAGAGTTGTCCTCCACTTCGCATATTGTTTAGCTTTTGCGAGTTAGTACTGTGATCATCTATTTGCCTTATTGTTTGGTAACTGCAGTTCCTCCCTCCCCCTCTGTCCCTCCGGCTGCTCAATGGAAGGATTGATGGAAGAAAACCCGTCTAGTGCTAATATTATTTAGGAGGCCTAGCACGTTGCAGTGGATTGGCAGGTTCGCTTTCTTACTGTTTATCGCTAACCATTCAGAAAGTCTGATTTCTCTCGACAGATATATCTTTAGCTAGATACATCAAAGGTTACACCCGACATTTTATAGTGTTGGCCATAGAGTTTCTAAAGTTTTAGTTCGACAATTTTTATTTTCTATGTTTTAGAGTTATCTTTCAGTCAGTGTTCAAATGAAGTTCTCCTCACGAAAATAAAATACTCGTTGCTTTAAGACGTTCGAATATGGCATTTTTAATTATCGCAAACTCTAATTCCAATAGAAGCTGGATCCTCAAAGTTTTCCTCGTAATTCACCTTCAGATTTATGCTTGCAGAAACCTATAACAGCATGCTTCCTCTGCCTGCATTCCCTTTGACTTGGAATAGAATATTTGTTGACTTGATGGAAATTCTCAGTTACTGCATTACCCTTAATGTTCTGTGTTATTATCTGTCATCTTTTTTTGCAGATCCCTTCTTTCACTGAACAATAATTCAATCACCTTTTCTTAGATAAAAATTCATATATTCCCACTCAAAAGAGGTTAACCCTGAGAGCTGCAAACTTTCCTTTATGAGTGGACGTATAGCTCCGAGGCTTGGGCTAGTGGTTGCTCGCTGGTTGCTTATACCGAAAAGTGTTTGCGACAGTCACATTTAGAAGTTTGTAATGAAATTATGAATCATTTTTGCGAAAATAATTGAAATTAGTAACGAAATTTTGAATGAAAATAATTGCTATTATCAGGGTCAATTTGTCGTTCTAGACATTCTTTCGATGACTGAAATTATCTCTTCTTATGCGCAATGAATTTTTTTAAAGGAATTCTTGGCTTTTTTAATACTTTCAGATTTCATTTATTGCCAATAAATAACAATATATGACTAATTCGGTTTTTCTATTTAGGCTATCATCACGCGAACATTTTCGGGAAAATAAACGGCATAAGTTCTTCGAATATGTGTCTCCTCAACGATTATCGAAGGCAGCTGACGCATTCAAGAAAGATTTTAGCTAGTTAGGTTTGATGCACAAATTTACCACATAATTATCTTGATCCTAAAACCAGAAAAGCATCAAGCTAGTTAGCTTGATGAGACCATAAATCAGCCAGAAAAAAGCACCCTAAACTTTAGGATTGTTCAAACTTCTCAGTCAGTCAGCCATTACTAACCGGATCAACAAGTGGGAATAAATTTTTAATCATTTTCAAGTTTGCTTTGTTATATGTCGGCAGTCCAGTTTTGAAGCTGTGCGTGAAATATATTGTGGTGTAAAAAATTTCAATTTTTTCGATAATGAAGGTGCTCTTGAGATGCAACAATCTTAATTTCTTTCTCTCTTCTTTTTCGAATTTCATCAGCATACCTCAATGATGTTCTCTCTTCTGTAATAATTTCTCCATTCTATTTGTGTTCCTTTTTTTCAAACCAATCATGCTCTCTCTATTTTTCGCTGCCTTCCCCCCATTCACTATTCCTATCAGTGAAGCATCACTCTAATAGTGTCTCTTTTTTATACCGCCGTTTCGAATGTTCCCTCTGGCATGATCAATTAACCTCTTCAATAAAAAATATATGATAAAAATGTTTGTTAAGAGCAGTAAGTTTCACCTCTCAAAGGGAGTCGTCTGCGACCGTCATTCAATAAGAGGCATTGAACGCTGTCGTTGACGTCTTCGTCGCCGTCCATCTTTCTTCGACATACGAAGGGAACTCGTCGTGGCGTCGTCCCTTCGAACGAGACACAAATGGACACTGCACATTGGCGAGCACCATCGTTTATGCTCACTTATTAAATTGGCTTCCGTGAAGAGCACCTCCGTCGATTCTCTTCTTTTCTGCTGCTCATCACTCAGCTGTTAATCTCTCAAATGCTAACGATTCACCTCGCAGTTATATTCATCTCGATTTTGCAGTTGGCCTCTGCCACTGTCATTGGTATGTGAAGTAAACATGCTTTGTTTTCATTTTTTTTTAGAAAGGCAGTGGAAGGAGAGGGAAGACGAAATAAGGGGGAGAGGGAGCGGGGGGAGGATCTAAGAATAGTAAATTTTCCAGAAGCGAACTCATAATTTCAATTCCCCATAAGAATATAGTAACTGTTTATATACTCATACTACCCCATGGGTGTAGTTTCACTTCGCGTTATCAATACTCTCTATATGTGCGGTGTGATGATGTAGATGTAGTTTTGTTATTATTATTAGCTTCTTTTCTATACTTCACTTCTATCGCAAACTTCAATCAAATCGGTTTTTTATAACCTAAAATAGCGAGATAAGAAAATTCGCTCAACTTTTTGAGTTCATTTAGCTGAAAGAAATCTTCACATTGCAACGTCGAGAGAATTATTGATGATATTTATACGTTTTCTCTCTCGGAGCAGAATGCAAAAAAGCTCTTAAATTTTGCTGATTTTTCATTGAGAAAATTTACGTTTTACAAAAAAAGATATTTGTTGACGAAAAATACGAAAAATTGTCGAAAAGTTGAAGGATTTTATGCTCAGTCGACGCTAACTTCTGTTTAATTAGCTCTAATCGGTAACTTCACTACATTTACACTTATATATATATGAATGCTTATGGTTTAATTGCCTCTAAGAAGTGATACATAAATGCGATTCAATAGACAGAAATAACAATTGAATACGCCGAAGAGCAAATGCATACGATAAGTTGCAGAATTCATCGTGCTCGTTATCTAAAAAGACATAATGGCGTTGAATAGAAAGATTAAAATCGCATCATTTCGGCGTACTTCCGGATGAGAAAAAAGTGGTTTGGATTGCGAGAATGGTTTTTTTTTTTCAAAAGCGATTCTATCATTTTTGAGGAATATTGAATAATTTGCATATCCGAGGATGAATTATGCAAGGACAAGATTTTATTGATGAGCATGGGAGAGTGGGATAATTCGAGAAAATATGGTGCTCGCCATTCAGAATTTGGACGCATAACAAACCTGCCTTAAGAAAAGATGTCGAAAGTGGTGAAATCCGATGTAAATGAAGGGCACCTTCACTAATCTTTGTTGGGAAAGATGGTTGGGTGAGCCGAATTTGTTGGGAAAGTCTCAACGCATCAGTCGAGCATATTGCAGCACTAAGCCATTAGAAAAAAATTCCCCTTTGAAGGTTATAACATCATTCAGTAATTAGGGTCGAGTTGATCGCCTATCAAAATACGTCTTAAACCAAACCGCTTTCCCAGAATGGGCATCATCTCATCAATACAACGACTCTCTTGAATCGAAGACTTCATCGCGAATTAACTTGGATTCGGACCAGATTTTATCTTTTGTTTGCAGCGCTCATATTGATCCGCTTCATTCCATTATCGATTTGGGTCATACGTTAAACAATCGGCGTTGTACGTGGATGAGAGTACTCCGTATTCGTCAATCCATTCGTTGATTTTCAAAATTATTTAAATTAATATTTTGAGCAATTCTGATATGAATATTTTGATGAATGAGCAGTTTTCTTAACAAATTCCATCGGATATTTTCAATCTTTTTTTCCGATGAGTTTGAAAAATTGCTTTCAGATTCCTTTTTTACAACACATCAATTCGATTTCAGCTGCAACTTTTTTCACGACGGTCATATTTATGTGAGATAACAGGAAGTTCGCAAAATTCCATTTTTTTTTTCTATGTATGGTTGCAACAAACATGGAAAAAAAATTTCACCTAATTTTTGCATCCTTTTCTCCCCCAAGCTGCCGCTCCATCAAAAGGGTAGAAAGAAAGGTGCACAAGAAAAACTAGATCTTGCCTTAAAATCTACTTTTCAGCCTTGCATAGCACAGAGATTCTTGCACGCGAAAAAGTCTAATTGGAATGTTTTTTTTTCAACGCATTTAGCTTTCAGTTCGCCTTTAAAATAGCTCTCAAGCTTAGCAAATCCAGTGTGGGTCAACTACTGTATACTGAACTAAGTAATTGCGTCTATAACATGCAAATATGAATAAGTTCGTGATTTGTAGCGCTAATGAGATGTTAAAAATGCATCAGCAATAATTGAGTGCAGCTAGCACAACGCTTGTTTTTCGATTCCCAGTGGAGGTGCCATATAATTTGGCTTCAAAAAGATTTCTAACGGGTTAGAAATGTATTTTTCAGCTGCAATGCAAAAATTTTCATTTTTGAGACTGAAGGCTTTATCCAAACATTGTTATTTTCCATTTTTTTTTTGAGTTATTTCATGCTGCTTCTTCACCGTATAAATGGGGGAAATTTTTGAATGAGAATGGAACTTAAATGCGAGTGAAGAGGTTGAACAGCTCAACAAATTTTTGAAAAAGACAAGTTGAATCAATTGAGAGATACAAAAAACATTAAACGTAAAACGTATGCATTTGTACCGAGCGGAGTCCGATATATTGTCATAGCATATTTCTTATTTTTTCAACTTTCCACGAGATGAACACCGGATAATGGAAAAATATGTAGTAGTAATGCCTTCACATTTTTTTACAACACTATTTTCAGTTACACTGTTTGCCGCAGTTTCTATTTTTCCCATTTAAGGTGACAATATTAGAGAAATTGTCTTTAATATTCAAACGACGACGGCGATAAAGTTGTTTTTTTGTAATTTCCCAACTTAACATCATAAATCAGACAGCATTATCTTAATGAAAACTACGCATTATTGGAATTTATTGATTGATTTTTGCAACATTGAGTGAATTTCCCTATGCGATGAATTTCTTCGAAAATTTCATAAACTTCCATTGCTCTCGCATTTGTTATATGGGAATTTATGCATGCCTTCATAAATTTTGTTGCAATCCCAATTGCAGAAATTTGCAAAATGTTGTTGCAGTTTTTTTTTCACTTGTGAGAAAAAAAACCTCTACAATCTATGACAATGAAAAATTTGACGTCTAAAGGCCGTTCTGTAGATAAACCAGAATGTGGGCCGAAGTTTTATTGTCCTGACAAATGCAAGATTTCCTACAAAACAAGCGGATGTCCACACAATTGCAACTGCGGAGCGATGAAGAAGTGTCCTTTGGTGACTTGTCCAGCCAAAAGACCAATCTGTGCTGTTTATACTCAACTTGATGGATGTCAGGTTAGCTTTTACTTTTTTTAAATGTTGTTTAAATTGTTGAAATTGAAAACTGAAATTTCCAAAAAAAAGATTAATTTTTGCATAGAGTGATGTTATTTCATTTCGCTGTTTTCATTTATTCTAATATTCAAATGAATTCTGGCGAATTTTATGATAGAGTCTAAATTTGAAGCTTATAGAGTTTGAATTGTCCAAATATTCTGATAGGCCGATTAGCATTAATCCACTTGAATGCGACAGAGTAAATAATCGTGAAGTCATTTCTAATGCAGTGCTACATTTTATCGGGATATGCACTTCTTTTGAGCAATTGCTATGCTTTAACCCACTCGGATGCATTTAGATTCTTCGGCTGAATTTGTGGCTTCAAAAAAAAATTCCATTTTTTGCATATAGCCTGTTAGGCTGAAAAATTTAAATTCTGTCTAATTCATAAAGCTGAAAAATGATGCCTAATCCAAATCGATTAAAGTAAGTTCCTCTTATAATGTTTTGCATATTAAGGAATTAGAAGAGCGAAAGTGTTTTCTAGTCAGACAAACAAGAGAATCCGTTTGATATTATTTTCGGAAACTTTGCGGTCACTTGCACTTCAGTTCACGTTTCACTAAAGAGTGAATGCATCACTTTCCATCTGGAATCATTATATTGTCCGGGACGTGGAAAAGTGCACAGAGCAATTCGATAGAGTATTTTCGTCCGGCATCGATATTCATATGATTATTGACTACCTGACAATTTCAACGGTGACATTGACAAATTGTCACGGAGCATTTTCACGGTCAACGATTTTTTGTACTAAATCTTTACGTTAAAAGATAAATAGCGAACGAAAGAGCGAATTCCAAAAGTTTCGTCGTATCCGTTCGCAAAGGTTTCATCACAGATGAAAGCAATCAATGAAAAATCAATAAGAAATGAGCGCCATTTTTAGGGTTGCTCATTCACTGATCAAATCGTATCTGCTATATTTTTATATAAATAAAAAAAATATATATTGCAATTTTTATAGACTTGTGCATGTCGATTACCATATTTATTAGTCGAATCGGATAACGAGAAAGATGTATTAAATACTGGTTTCGTTTTTGTGAATCGAAAAGATGTGAATGATATTCGAAGAAAACTACGTGATGCGCCAATCGAACTAGGTTGATTTTGAGTTGTTATTCTATTTTAATGCTCACATATTATTAGTGCTAACTTCATAATATCAGTGATTCACATGCAATACTAATAATCATTCTTTATCGTACAATTATTTGATTTTCGCTGTATTAATTCAATTTACTAACTCTCTAAACCGTCATGTAAATAAATCTACGCTCATCTCCTAGTAAGTGAGATATTCGTTTAAATATTTTCATCTCAAATATTCTCAATATTATTGAATTATTACTGAAATATAAAAAATTTTACATTCTGCGAATTTTTTTTTCTATCATCATTGTTTCGACGTTTTCATTTTCGTTTTCTCGTTCGCCTCTATCACTGTCCTTTATATAATTCTCCTTTCAAATTATTAAAATGACCATAAATTTTTGCAATGAAGTAGGAAAATTATTCGAATTATTGAATTCAATAGAAATGATTAGCAAATAATATCAAATTTGTGATTTATATTATTTGAAGTAAATTACAGACACCAATTGAACGTATTCGATGATAACGATGCTTATTGTTAGGCGAATAATATTTTAAGAAGCGTTGAGAAAAAAAATTGGATACCTTCCAAATATCAAAAAGTTGAATTCGGAAAACTTTTCACTAGATTTAATAATGGATAAGAATTTCGTTGAAAAACGATGCAACCTCAATGATTAGGAAATTTCAACCAAACAATATCGTCTTATGAATCGCAAATTTTTCAGTTAGTATTAAAACTTGAATTGAATTGAATTGAATAGAATTGAGTACATCTTAGTAGGCATTTGCTTTATGCATTTAATACCATTGAAAGAAAGATGAGAGAACGAATTGCTAATTAAATTTTGCCACATCATCAAGCGCAATTATCCCTTTGATGATCACCGAATTATGAACGTATGATACATTTGAGGATCATTTAAGAACCTCGTGAAAGAAAATTACAAACGCAGAAACTCATATATTTTTTGAGGAATTCTTGTAGTATAAAATAATCAGGCAATATTTCAAGAACTCTATAAAATTCGCTCACCTCAGCCTTTCTCAAGTTACTCAATTTCGTTGAGAAATTAAAGCGAAAACATCTGGAATGCTTATGAATTTGCATGATTTTTTTTTGTTGTTGTCAGTTTTTATTTTAACTTTGAAAAACAAACCATTTTTCAACAAACATTCCGATGGAAAAATAGATATTAAATTACTCTAAATGCAAAACTACAAATCATCACTTAAAAAGTTTGCAATTCAATTTAATATAAGGCACATTGAAAACCTAAAGTTGCATAAGGTCTTCGATATTCCAATCAATCGTTATTGTTAAGTTTGTGTTGAAGCGTTAATACTGAATTTGATGAGTTCAACAAAATAGCACTTATTTTCAACTTTTTCGTCTCAACCCATAAAAATTTACGACTACATTCTTGACTTGCAGATTTTCGTATAAAAAATTAGGAATTCATTGTGTTTATCAAGACGAATCTGCATAGGCGAAATGTGTTTGACCCGAGATAGTGATAGAATTTTTCGATATTTGTGGAAAATACCACATTCGATCTCTACAGTTATGTCGATGAGACACATTCCTTCAAGCATAAAACTTTTCTTCAAATGTTTCTTCGATATGAGAATTTAATTCAAATAAAAATTGCTTTTTAATATTTCACTCAGAGAATTGAAATTTTTTTTTATTGGTTGGTAAATTTTACTGCACAATGCTGAAAGTATTTTTAATGAGCAAACTGTTTTTAAAAGAACAATTTGCATTCGTTATAACTCACTTTCACGAAAATATGAATAATTTTGTAGAAATTAATGGACGGAAGGTATTGCAAGCACAAATGTGTACAATTCAGTTTATGGACAAGGTAGACGAATGCCTTACAAATGCAAGTTATTTCAACGAGGAGTTACGCAAAAAGGTGATTGAATATTTAAAAAAGCCTTTATGGAGTTCAGGTTTAAACAGTGATGTTGATAAAGCAATAAATCTTAAGCATAGCAAAAAGATGGTAATCTCGGCAAATATGTGCCATTCATCCTGACTAAAATTTATTCAACTACTTTAGTATGTATTAGCTTAAATAGTATTCAAATAACAAAAGCATTCGAATTATTTTCGAACAGAGAAATAATATTCTTATCTTAAATAGAGATCGTTGCTAAATTTAACAAATTTCTGCTAGGTGTATAATAATAAGTCGTTTTTTTTTTCGCTGTGCCTAATATCTGCAAAGAACCGGAATGGCGTCATATCTTTTTGTGTTGACATCTCTTTTCCTCATTTTTCTTCTCATCAAAAGTCCAATTATCCGTTTTATCGTTAATTTATTTTGCATACGTCATCGATATGTGATCAGAGGACAATTCGATATTCAATATTTCGGTGCGATGAATTTTTCATAATTAAAGAAACCTTAATTCAATAATTTGGCGTTGAATATTTCAACTTTTTTGACTGAAAATATCTCCGCGATTGATGCGTTGAAAACATCCGCTTCACATTTGATTTATTTTAATAGAATTGATAAAACGAGGTGTATTAAGAATTCACTGTACTGCTTGATATCTCTATGATAGAAGCTTCAATGATACCACAAGATACTGTGTTAAAATAAGGCTTAGTGGATAAGATCGTTACCGAGTAAGCAGAATATCAAATTCGAGGAACAAATATTTCATGGAATTTTTAGCCATGTGATTTCTCTTTCAAATAACGACTGTTCACTTAAAGAAATAAGCTCCTTTTCGAGATGATTTTATCTGATACATTCTTGAGTCTATCGATTCCTCTAACCTCCCTCTCTCAGATCGATCGCTCATATTACAAAAAATATGGATTTCCGAAGTGATTGTCATCGGAATCAGGGCAGATTTCCTAATCGATTATTGGATAAATTTCACAATCGGCTGATCACCGATTGATTTCAGTGATCAAAATCCAATGCGCACAAGAAAAAACTCATTGTAGATAGAAGCGAATTGCAAGTGGGAGTGTCTTTAGGAATTAAATCAGTTTTGAACTCAAATTTAATTTATCGCCGAATCGAAATGAAGTGCTTCAATTGCAGCACGCAGAAGGAGTACTTATAACATTAAATCCGATGGTAAAGACCGATAAGGAGGATTTGGAGCGAATGTGTGCTCTCTATAGACAAGCATTACTATGCATGGGACGTATCATCTTTACAGTAAGTAATAACAACAAATGCTTTAACGAATAATAACACTCAGCCAAATTTTGGCTCATAGTGCAGGTGTGTAACGCTTTGAAATAATCTACTGATTTTTTTAATTAGCTGATCCTGTATGCACTATCAGTATGCGTATGAAATTTAGTTTTTCTAGAAAGCACTGCCGATAGAAAATTTTATTGCATAGAGGCATCAGATATGATAAGACTGATAAGATAAATAGAAAACGAAATTTAAAGATCTTGATGCCTTATTTTTGGGTCTGTCCGCTGTCTCTCTTCGATTTTTCGGTTTATTCTTAGTCATGTTTCCTTTTCTTCTAGTAGTGTTCGCTTCGCACTCACATTATAACACAATGAAAATTTCGTAAATGACCAATTGTCATATTATCACGCATGTTCATCATTAAATTACACCAACCGACTTGTTAACATAAGTGAATGTTGATGTGGCTCTTCGTCAATAATATAATCGTGCTTCTTAGTCCACGTGTATATGTGAAGGAATGTGTCTGTGTACCTTAGCTAGTCCAAATTCCGTATTCTTGGCATTGCAGAGCATCTCTTTCTATAACTTACTCAGTTACAATCAAGTACATCAATGTCATCCTATTACAGCTAGCGCAAGTTTAGATTTTGCACAGTACACCTGATATTATCTTTCCATTCACAGTAGTTCTGATACTGCGCCCCAGATAGTGTTTTCAAAATACCTGAGGTTGCTATCATGTAAGGTAAGATGGAGCGGGGATTTTTGTTTTGATGAGCTCGAATAATCAGTAGTTTTTTGAACTATAAAAACGCTTCAGCGATTTTCAAGAGACACTTTTTGTGTATATATTTTATGAGGCAATGTTTCCTTCGTTGCGATTTCTGATATCAAAGTGTTCCCGGAAACAGCGTGGGAGATAAAGATCTCTACAGGGCTATTTTGGTCCTGACCTCTCTTCTCCCTTCCCCTCCGCTACCCTTAGAATTTCATTTCGACACCAAAGCACTATTTTGTACATGCCCATATGCTCTCATGACGATTGATTATTTTCCAGGAGTGCAGAAAATCGCATCCAACATTGGCCGAAATAGATGCCATCTATGGCTATTCGTGCGGTCCAAAACAACGCCTCTTCATGACTCATTTGGAATGCATTCAGAAGTTGCACATTGAGAGCTATCGACTCGCCGTTTGTGAGGATTCGGCGCATCGTGCGCTACGCTTTATTGAAGCTTCACCCTTTGAAATCGAAGAGAAGCAGGTAGACTGCTTATAAATCCTGCAATAAATCCACAGAAGTTGCAGTAGTCAAATTGGGCAGTGAGTGCTAGTTTGGGGCAAAACGTCTGTTGTACGTCTAGACAATGCATTTATCGTATACTAATCGTAGCTATCCCATCCCTTCCCTTATTAGGTCTGGTGGTATCCTAGGCTGCCATATTCCCCACCCTTCCCTCTCCTTCTCACTCCAATTTTCATTATGTCATCAGTAGATGTCCCAGCTGTAATATTAGTTTATTAGTGAATGTTTACTGAGAGGATATAAAATTAACCATCTCCTTCTCTTGTTAGCTAACCGTATTGAATGTTTTATCGACGATAAATGAAATTAACTAATTTCTCTTCCAACACATAAATGTCATCAATATCACACATAAGTATTAAGCTTCATGAGTTGATGATCACAACGGAAACCAATTGAATTTTAACGACTAGACATTATAACAACATATTTACAACGGAATGCAACAAAGTAATAACACATCCAGCATGATTCTCAAAAAAATTTAATCGTAAGCGTTTTCTAATGCAATTCTGAGGTATTTTCAATCATTTTTTTAAAATCCGTTCAATGCAAAGAGTAAATTCCATCAAAATTTATTACAGAAACAAAAATGTGAGGCATTGAATTGGTTAATGACGTGTGAAAAGTCAACCGTGCAAAAGCGTTGTTCAGTGGAAGCGAGCACTATCAACGATGAATCTTTATTGAGCGCATCGCAATATGTTGCACCAGGTGAACGTTAAGCGTTGCAGCTCCAGGCAACGAAAATAATTTACTCCTTTTTTTTCATTTTCAAGTTCGCTGGACGGTGGAGGGAGCGGAGTTTTTTGTGGCAATTTTCATCATATTAGCGCAGTTCAAAAATTACTCGAAAGGGTAAATGGAAATTAAACCGAATATTTCCGTCAATTCAAAAAATTTCACTTATCGTTGGTGTCTACCCAATGCCAAATCAAAGCGTAATTCAAATGTCGTTTTGTTTCTTACTCATCATTAAAATCATCTCCAAGTAAAAGCAGTCGTAACGACACTGTGCAAATAGATGAGTGAGACCTCAAACCTAGGTTTTTTTAAAGCTTAATAATGTTTTTCTTCAAATTTCCGAGTGGAGGCGGATTTAGAAATTTTCCAACGGATTTTTCTTCAAATAAATCCTCAGACTTTTCCTGCAGATTTTTTATAGCAGTGGAGTAATTTTTTTTTTTTTGAAGAATGTCACGCCGATTATGAAAGAAAAATATTCGTTAGCGATGCGGAATCGAATTTGGTGGAAAGCGAACCGATCAAATGTACATATGATCAACAAAAGCACATCAATGAAAACTTCAAGTAATTTTCCATTTTCATTTCTGCACCTAAACGCTGTTATTTCGTTCGTTACAAGCGATTTACAGCAATGCGTTTCTTTCTTTCTGCGCGTGTTTAAAGGGCATGAATAGGCTATTTTAACAGATAGCGTTATTAGTCTTGAGTTGTTATTAATTACTTGGTTGAATTTGTTAAGGTGGATACTGCTGTAGTCAGGACATCGGTCTTTTGATATGAGAAACAGGGTTCCAGGCAATGGAAATAAATTTCGCTGAAAATAGGTATTTTTCGATATCTATGTAGGCAGCACAAAGAACATCTTAGTAAGAGAGAGCAAGAGAGTTTAAGTTGGTGGGTGAAAATATTAGATTCTGTTGTCTTGTTTGATCGTCAAGAATTATGCACGCAGCTCAAATTGAAACGTTTAAGAATGTGAAATTCGATCACTTCTGACGGATCAATTCTAGCAAAGTATCTCTCTTCGTTTGGATTTCTTCTAAGCTAAGATAAAATCGTTTAAGGCGAGATAAAGCCATTTAGGCGTCTGAATCATTTTATGGATCTTCGTAGTGTTCTAAAGCGATGTAGTCAAAAATCAGGGCGAGCGGATTGAGAGGCCTTCCTATTGGCATTTTACAAATTATGAATTTTTTCGCGATTAGGCGATCCACTATCAATTGCGCAATTTCTGTTGGCAAAATTATTGGTAACTGCCTCACTGTTGTTTAATTGCTTGTTTTTTGTTATATATTTTGTTGCTTTTTTCTTGTATGCTTCTATTTGTTTATATATATATATATATATATATATATATATATATATATATATATATATATATATATATATATATATATATATATATATATATATATATATATATATATATATATAATAATTAAATAAATAACAAATAACAGTGAGGAGGTAGGCAAATAAAAGTAATGAGTGGAAGCGTCAAGCTTATTCAAGTTTCGGTCCCTAGTGAATGAAATAGACATGTCGGGCATGCGTCGGCCATTGTCATAGTGATGTGTTGCTCGTTCGGAATTCCTTTCGTGCTAAAGATGAAAAGAAGAATAAAGCAGGTGGCAAGGAAACTAAAATAAACTAGAAATTATGAAAACGAGGAAAGTGTAATAGCTATAAAGATTAGTTTATGAGATTCACAGCTTCCAGCTATTACGCTTTCCTTCTCACTCCGGTATATACTTTCGTTTCTTCTCTTCCGTTCTTTAAAAACCGGTCGACCAGCATACGAACTCATCGGCGAACAAAAGTAATTTTTATGCTAAGCCTTGTTCAGTAATACTATTGTTTTAACTTTTAACCGAAGCCGATACTTATCCCAATTGTATATTTAAAACGAGTTTTCGATAAGTAAGGTTTCAAGCCTATAGATGAAATATATGTCAGTAAACTGATGCATAAAATCTTCTTAAAGTGATTGTTCGTGGTAGGAAACATCACTGCTGTCTATGTTCTCCATCTATGCCTATTTTCCTTGCATCATCACTACTTGCAATCGATAAAAACAGGAAATTGGAATCGGATGTACGGAATCACGAGAAGAAAACGAGCATCGCTTATCCGGCAGCCTACGGCTATTCAAAAGAATTGCTGAAACGACGCTGTGTGGAGTACAACGAGGCCCTCACTAAAACAAAATCGATTGTGAAAAGGAACTGCATACGTCGATATGCGCCCTATAGTAATGTGAGCATCGATTCTTTGGTATATCGATTAAAATGCCTTCTTCGAAAATATCGATTCAATAAACAAGGGAAAGGAATAGCCAGCCAACCGACGGAGGGAATTAGCGTGAGGGGATAGGAAAGAAGAAGGAAAGGGAGGAGGTGGTTAATCGATTTGTTGTATTGAAGAAAGCAACAGGCCTAAGTGAAGCGCTTCGGGTCGCACGCACGCTTCTTTGACAACCGCTTGTAAGCACAAACGATGGCTCTCTTGCAAATAGCCAAATAGCTTATGATTCGGTCTTTCGCGAGACATTATTTGATGAACTCTTAGTAAGATATGCCACCTACCTTTGCTCAGGTGAACTTTCAACGAAGGTGGAAAACTGACTTTTGTGATAATTGAGTTCGAATTGGAAATTTAAAGCATACTGACGATCATGGCTTAATTTCTTTGATAGAATAAAGGGAAGTGCCGATTTTTTCTTCAAGGTGGTTTTTGTTGACGTAGCGATGGACGGGAAGAGGAAGGAGGGCGGTTGTAGAATTTCGATGACTACGGTAATGACGACTGCGTTAATTGTTTACATATTTGTCAAGGTTCGAGATTTACTTGCAGGTTTATTTTTCGCTGAATTATCCATGTGGACATGGTACAAGCGATAACTTCTTCCAACATTTCGACTGTCTTCAAGCAGTTCGAAAAGAACAAACAGTGATGAAGTGCGAAAAGAGCGCTGCAAGGTTTATGTCACGTTTTATTGATGTGCATTAAATCTTTAATTTTGAGTTGTTTTTGTTATTCTTTAACAATTTTGAGTCATATCAAGGCTCATGTTCAAATGTAGGATTTTTTTTGTTACAAAATGCGGCATTAAATCTAGATGGGAAGCAAAGAAAATTTTTGCTAGTTCTGAGGTGAGTGATGGTCGATATGCGAATATTTATAGATATTGGTAGGAATTCTCGTGAAATTTTCGCATTAAACCTTTTGCTCAAAGTAGATTCTCGAATATTGACATATGAAGGAGGGAGAATTGACAGCTTTTAGTATCGTTTCAAAGTCATATGAACTGTACTTGGCTGTTGAACTAATTCAAAATACCACATCAACATACTCTAAGCTTATCGCTAAGAAGTTTCCATCGCCGCCTTTTTTCCACCTGCATTTCTCACTATCTTGCACTTTCATGTCGTGACACTATTATACGCTATTAAATGTAATTCAACCGATTGCGCCATCCCAAACTTATTTCAGGGCTCTAGATGATCCTAGTAATGACCCTTGCGATGCATATAATATTCTCACTGAATGCATGTTTGATAGCGTCGTAAAGGTAAGTTTACACCTTTCTTTTCATTAAGAATTTTGCATATTTCCCTTATATAAAATGTTTTCAACCTTCATTAGCCTATGAGAATCTGTTGTATTATGTACTCAAGTTTTTTTTTTGCATTTTCAGCATTTCAAAACGTTTTTGTTTACCGGTTTTTGCCAACGTGTCCTTTGCTGAATTTCCATATTAGAAACCAAAAAAAAAAAACGTTTATTGTATAACGCACATATTAAGTGTTTCGAAAGTGGACGAATAAACGTATTAATTTACTGCGCATTTTTTCTAATATTAACGTCTCGAATGTGGAATGTCTATTATGCATCATTCCGCTTCATTTATACAAATCATATTCAAATATCTTGGTTTAGTATCTGTAGCTTCAGTGGATCCCGAATTGAAACTCACCGTTAAATCGACGATATGCAGCCATATCTAATGGGTTGGTGCTAAGGGGTTTAATAAAAAAAATACTAGTTTAGTTTATTAATTTCTCTCGCTATTTAAATTTCTTCAGAAATGTGGTTATGACGCATGGGAGACAGAATATCAATATCTCGCCCATTTAGTCGGTAATACTGTACCGAATTGTCGTGTGAAACGTATCATAAGGAATGCAAGTCTTGCGCCATCGCGTCTATGAAAAAGGTGAATAGAATTTCCCTGTTGCGATTTGTTAAGAGGAAGAAGAGGAATGACATTAGCCAACGAATATATGATTACGGGATTTCACAACTTCCATTCATTTAAATTCCTTTTGAAATGAAACCTTTTTAAAACCCCGCGGCAATGTCCTATGTTATCACTGTACCATTTTTTAATAAACAGTTCTTTATTGCATTACTGAATAATATAAAGTTACAAAAGTTTTGTGGTGAATATTTTCTTTAGCTCGAAGTAGAGAATTTACTCTGCTAGAGCCTTCGAAATAGAAATGCTTTAATTAATCCTACGTTTAATAAATGAAATTTATAAGCTCTCGTGCGTATAGTTTGTTTCTTGCCTTGAAGCAGGAATAGTCTATAATAGTATTGTGAATGTAAAGCACTAGGTTCGTTCATGTTGTCTGAAATTCTTTGTAAGCGATTTGCATTCAATGAGTTTTTCGAATGCACTCTACAAATCTCATAAACCCAAAATTCATCTATGTTATCTCCCCCTCCTCCCACCTCTCCCCCTCCCACCCCTCTCTTCCTCCTGTTCCCCGTTGCCACCCTTTTAAACATTGAAACAGAGCATATGACATTTTCCGTTCAAATTTCCTTCGACAACTTCCGTGTTTCGACAAAATTCTCCCAGATCCATTAGATATACCTATAAACGTCACAATTTATGTGCATGAATGAATTTGGTAATAGACACTTTTACAGCTTATTGCACAGTAACTAATAAACACATCTGCATGCGATGTGATAAAGAGAGACACAGTTCCCTCACGATTGTTTCCTTCCATTTTCCCTCCGTATTTATCCGATTTCTTTTAATGTCTCTTATGCAAATTTTCACAGAAACACATTATGATAATTCTAGATGTCTTCTCATTTATGTCTGCATACATCTGCCTGTCCGGTATTTTGGACTGTTCGACTTCAACAACCACCTAACAGGCTTTAGGCTTCTACGAATATGGTCTGTAATGCAAGCCTGAAACTAAATTCTCTTCGGCTAATTTCTCTCCTATAAAGGCTTGAGTAAGTTATTTGCTCTGAAACGGACCTTTAGTACAGGAAACTATGATAAAAATAATAAGAGGAAAAGATTCGTTGATTATATGTGAATATAAAATTATTGTTGCACTTAATTTGCTGTAAAATTTAATGAATACTTTCATGCATTATTTTTAATTACCTTCAGAAGCATTCATCTAACTAATTGGCATCATTCCTATCTAATGTGGTATGTTCCATGATTTCTTGTATTTCTCCATTCTTTTTAATTTCTTAAGGCGGAAGTTTTTTTTCATGTGCTCTTATAGTGCATAAATATATCATTTCAGAGTGGAGCTCATTGGCTGAAATGACCGTTGCAATGAGAAGCGTAATGATTGCATATTATGCTATCTATCAAATGAAGATCACTTGTTTTGCTTTATAAGTCTTTCATGTAATTATAAAATGTCATTTTTATTTGTTCATATGTGTTGATCAACTCAATTTGATGTCTCATCCATTCAATGTAATAAAACGTTTTCCTATTTATTAATGTTTATATGATGATCGAACGTTATTAATATTTCATAGAATAGTTATAATTGGCAGCACTATCAGATACGATGAAACACATCACTTTGATATATTATTGACTCGAGAATACTTTATGCATAAAAAAGTAAACATAATGAGGAGTTAATAGGGAATAAATTTACGCTTCTATGTAATTATTTATTTATCGATGATTATAGAGGATTACAACCACGAAAAAAATCCTAATAATGTTTATAAAGAAAAATAAACTCTCAAGGCATTGATCGGCGAATAGCAAAGATTACTGTAAAAAAAATAAACTCTTTTTTTTTTCTAATTTTGAGCAAATATGCGTACATGGCCATTTACATCTGTGGGGCTTAGAGCACTCACTTCGTATCAAAGTGGGCTTGTCTTTGGGGAGGGGAGGATAGCGATGATTTTTCTAAAAGCCTTATATTATTCATAAATTTTTTCCCAAATATTCGGGAGCAAAGGAGAACAAAGGCTCTCTATTTGAAGAAAATTGGTGAGATGGTGCACGCATTGAAAATTTTTCGTATCGCTACAAATAAGATATACTTGCATCTGAAATCTGCTGGAAGTTCTTCGAATCCAGTAGGCGGTTATGCTGCATGACGCGCTTAACGCATATCAGATTGTTGTCTACCTTCCACTTAAGAGAGAGGTAGTTTTAGAAAAAAGGAAGAGAGGAAAGAAGATATTCATGAATTTTTTACGTTGCAAACGGGCAGGGAGGCTTGTAGGCGAATTGGAACGGAGAGAAACATGTACATATTCACGGTGAATTCGTCATTACATTAAATTCTATGTTATAAGAAAGTGATGGAGCTTTTACATACGTCCCAAAATTCACGGGTGGTTGGTTGCTGAGCTGCTGGAAAACATTTTTTAGCTTCAATGAAATTTTCGTGGTAAAATCGCTAGAAGCAATGACTACTTGAATCGCTCTAACATAGCAGCTTTCGATTTAATTGTTGAAGACGCCCAATGATATCCGATAATTTTGCACTTTAAAAATCATTCTACTGCGAGTCTTTCGGAAACATTTAACTTTAGTTTTTCTTGTTAATCGTATACTTGGGATTTATTTCCCTGCAAATCACGGAATTTACCGCTGGCCCTCTTAGCTGTCCCTTCATATTTTATTTAATTTTTCTATTATTTTCATTAGAAAGGTTCCCTACTTATATTTTCCCAATGTATTTCCCACATTTACGTATTCGCAACTATAATTCAACTGCGTTTTTATTGCGTAGAGGTATGTAAATTCGTGAGGCTTTCATTTGTGGCGAAATATATTGCAACCTTTCAGTGAAGCTTTAGTGTCGCTACCTGACTACGCTTCACTGAGCATGATCCGCACTTTATGGCGTTCATAATGCACTTCTAACACATATGTCATTCCACAAACGTTCACAAACGAGTTTCTTGCTTCTTCGGAAAATTCACCATTACATGTTTTCGTGATGCTATGGAGACATATTTTAAACGTGAATCTAGAGAGGAACTGAGTTAGAATCACAGACTATAATTGTTGTCACTAGCCAGTTAGTAATGAACAACGTTATCAACTTTTTCGACCACTTTCAAATTGATAAAATTTCTGCTTAACGTGTAAATAAGAGCTAGATTAACGGAGAGGGATAGTTTATTTTTTCCGTTTGAAGTGCGAGTTGTTTTATTCGATTTCGCAGTTTTCTTGCTCTTTCGTCCGATGATGTGAACTTTGCTTGCAATATTGAAATATTTCGGATGAATACATTTTCATTTTATCATTTTAACTTAATTCCCAACATATCGTTACGAGTTAATTTTATTGTTATGAAGCAATTTCCGTTTTGCCGTTAGCCGGAAAATAATTTGTTTCAGCTGAACGAACGTGATGAAACTACCGGCAACGAAAAAAATTCCACCAAGTAATGGAGCAATTAAAAAGAAAGTTCCATCAAAGAACGTCAAGATAGAAACGTCTGTGGTGCCAGAACCACAACCTGAAGAAGTTGCTGCACAGAAGGTAAACGTGAGGTCGCTCTGAAGCTCAAACAACTTTCAAACGCCGTGATCCTTCTGTGATCCTTCTCTTTCCATATCCTTCCCTCAGTGCAACTCATCGACTTTCCATCCCCCTCTCTCCTGCCCGTCTTTTCAGTCTCATGCTTTCAACGACTGGAGATATTGATAAAGCAACATTGTTTCGCAGGCACAATTGAACATTTGATGCTTGAAAATTAAAAATCAGATGGGAGGCCCATAAGTTAATACTATCATCCTACAATATCACCATCTTTCAGAGAATTTCACTAAAAAATGAAGCAGTTAGCAAGAAACTCCCACCGAAGAAAGTCAAGACAGAAATGCCTGCCGTACCCGAAGCACAGCGAGAAGAAACTACTGCAGAGAAGGTAAACTTAAAATCGCTCTCTAGCTCGAGCCACTTTGAGCATCTTGAATATTCATACACCACGTCTTCGTCTCACCACAATTCACCGACTTCCCTCCTCTCCACCTCTCCTCCCTCTCCATATTTTTCTCTCTCATAAAAAACTATGATTCTAATGACCGAAGACATTTACACAGCGAATGAATGCATGATATTTGAGGACTACTGGTCACATAAAGAACTTGTAAGAGAAGCCCACTAATCGACGCTAATCTAAGTTTTCAAGGCTCGAGATTAATGAATTTTCTTCTCTGATCGATCAGACAGTGCAACTGATCTGAATAGGATATTAACAGACGTTATCAATCGATATTTTGGTGCGCTGAAATTAGCGTAAATTAGCGTAAATTAGAGCATGTGGAGGCAGCAGAGAAAAGGAAGGAGCATGGTTGGGTTTGAGAATATAAGTATTATTCTCTTTATCACAATTACAACAAACTGCAAAATTTTTATTTACGGCAAACAGTAAACAGGACGTTTGACAACAGTTTGTTAGCAAAGCTGATTTTCCTCACGACATCTGGTGCTCCATTTTCGAATTGCAGGACTATGAGTCGAAATGTCTACGAGCGTTACATGTCTAATCTATTCTCGTATATGTCTTCAGTAACAATGCATATTCATTATGCGTACATATAGGTTGACGCTAAAGTTGTTGCAACGTTTGAACGCGTCTTCGAAGGTCACTTCGTCGATATACCTTCTCCATTGTCGAAACTGGTGCGTGTATTTACGAGCTCAACTTTTACGGATACTACTGTGGAGCGGAACGCACTCATGGAAGATGTCTATCCAGCATTGAAGGAATTTTGCCGTGAAACACATGGCCTCGATTTTCAGGTGAATTTGAATTGAGCCGATCTATGCAAAATTTAATTCTACTTTTTAAAATTATGATATCGGCCTTTGGCATGAAATTATTTGTGCAGATAATTGCGCCAGATGCTTCAGTCTAAGCCAGCCTGCGGCTCCTACATTATGTTCGAGCTAAGTAACCGTTATCGTTCGACCATCGACATTTAGCGAACGAGCTTGATGAAACGGCTGAAGGCTTGAAATTTTTGAACTTCAGTCAAAGACTGAATCGTCTCATCTCTATGTGTAGAGCACGTCCCTCGGGAGGACAACTCCAAACTGTGCTAGACAGAAATTATTGGCCCTCGCTTACAAAACTTGCAGCTGATCGTCTAATTGAGTGCGGTTGAGCGTAAGAGGAGCAATGATATGATCTACGCGTTTTCATAGACAATAGCGATTCACCATTTTATATGAAGCGAAATTGAGATGGGCATCTGAAACTGACAGAATAACCAAAACCATTTCCTCTTATAGATATTTTTTGCTCATTGATTAAGCTATCAAATATATTTGTTTTGGAGAAATTGCATTGTTCAAAAATTTCCTCATCGTTAAGGTGGTCGATATGCGATGGGGTGTTCGTGATGAGGCAACCGATGATCATATGACAACGAAGTTATGTATTAATGAGATTGGTAATTGTCAACGACTTTCAATGGGACCGAACTTTGTGGTAGGTTCCTTTCGAATCGCCGCTAGATGGCAACGCTTCGGTAAATAGGAAAATTCGCTACGCTATATGCAAATCAAACAGTTCGCAGAAAAATACTCGCGTTACAAGCAATTGTGAAAGAATGAATGCATCGATATCGCCCACTCAGAATCTTCTCAACACTTTCATCTCGACCTTCGAAAATCACCAGAAGTGAAGTTTGGCCATGCTATGAGCAATTTTCATTCATTATCCACTAATAAGACGACATAAACTTTGGAGCTGCATCGATGATGTTAGCACATTTCTTGCAAATGTAATCTGACTCGATTTAGTGGCTATAAGGTACACAAATTCAAATTTAGTTCCCTTATTAGGATATCATTAAAGGCGTATACAGAAGAATTAATTTCAAGAGTCATAAAACGAGAACGCGCTAATATTCGAGTCTAGACATCTTACTGCGAAAGTTAAAAAGAAAAAGTTTGTTACAATATCTATGTCCGAATTTTTAGCTCAGCTGTTATACTCTCTTAATGAGCTATTAAAGGTTTAGAGAGAGAGCATTTTAACGCGATGCAATATGAGCCAGAAATGATGCGTAGCAATTTTCTTCAATGTGCCATTCAATTCTGAAAATGAGTTCTATATGAGCGGAAATTTTTTAAGGTATTTTTATGCCAAAAATACGGATACCGTCCACTACCATCGGAAATTCTATGCACAGAATTGGATATGCTAAAAAGAGCACTACGCGATGAACATGAGGATACATCACTACTTGAGACATGGTTATATTACCGATATTACCAAGAAATGATTATAATATTTACCGATTTTCATTTATGCACGCTTGTGACCTTTTATTTGCTGATTTGCATATTCATTTAATGCTTAGCATCGGTCACGGAAACCAGCTGTCAATTAGATGAATTTGTTGAGCATTTAGGAACTCAAAAACGATTACGGTAATTGCTTACTTCCATTCATATCTACTGTTCTTGTTATACGGTTTTTCTAATAACATTAAAACTGCATTCACTTTGAATTGTCACACTCTTGAATTTTTCTTGTGTTGGTGGTATTTATATAAAAGTTTAGTACCGCAAATGCGGTTTTTTTGGAACCTTAGAGAATGGTAGCCTAATAGAGAGAATAAGGAAATAATCGAGAAATAATATCAGAAAAAATGCGCGATGATCAACAATAGAAAAACGATGCAGATTAACTTTAAACCGGAAACGCAAGGTTTATTTTGAACCGTACGAGAGGCATACGCTTATTGTAAGCAGTTGCAAGCAATTGTGAGATATTTGAAGCGAAAGCATCAAAGCTTGTGCGGAAGAACAGGGATTATTATTGTGGTACATCGCTTTCCGGTCATGATCTCTTATTCAACGAAATACTAGCAAAAAGCCAACTTTTTAATGCCCGCTCTGTCACGTCCAGTGTCAACTAAGGAAAATCTTAGAAAGTATTTTAAAAATATAATATAGGATCAGACAAAAAAATATCACTAGAAATGAAGTAAGCGGAATGCATTTTTGCTATTGTAAGGGGTGAACTATAGTCAAAATGCGATGTACTCGTTGGAAAAGCGTTGATTTCCGATGCGAACAAGCTGAGAAAGTCAGAATCCCTCCAATTCTGACTCCCAAAACATTTATTAGAACATCACTGCTTCTCTCATTTCAAAATATCAAAATCCAACTTTCACTAATTTATGATTCCGCTTGTGGCGACTTTGAAAAATTCCTCATTTGCATAACATTCAAAAATTTCCAACAATTGATGAAGTTTTGATAAATGCAAATTTTAGGTATATTGAAGATGCCAACGCAGTTCCGCCATTATTTATCCTTCAACCGATCAGTTCGATTCTCGTTAACTTTAACAATAAAGTAAGCAGCAGTCACATTGCCATATTCATTCAAAGTCTTGTGTAAAATTACGCTATCTGATTATGCAGAATAGATTTAACCAATTCTAGAGAATACTGAACTCGTGCCTACATCGCTTTCCGCCACTTTGAATGCATTTATCTATTACACCAGTATCAATGTACCATGCACGCCAAGTTTGTAAATTTTACCCTGTTGAAGAGCTGTCGTATCGAAATGCATTCCATGACATATGATATTTCGAGTTCTTATTTTAGTATTATCATTTTATTTGATGGAGATAAGTTTTTCTTCCAGCGAATTCGATTGCATATTCGTTAATGTCTGATTGAGTTGTATATGTTGTTAATGATGTGGGTCAATTGCAGAGAATCCCAAAGCTTCAAAAACAGGATGCAGCAACATGGTGGGATACGGAAGCGGCTATGCAGAAGAGTTTGAGAAAAGCAGCAAAGATGTGCTATGATAGAGGATGTCTTTCGCATGAGCAAATGCACAACTACTTCATGTCAGGTTCTGATCATTTTAGTTCGAGATTAGGAGATTGTCAGGACGAAAAGAAAATGCTCACCGCACCTCTCCACTTTCTCACATCACTAAAAAAATCCTAAAAATGCTCACATCACTAAATAGCTTGCAACTATTCACCTTCTCCCTTTATCCTCGCCCTAGTGTTAGGTGGAACTTCTATTTAGAAGCGATCAATATAATTCTTCCAGTTGAATACCCTTCAAGACACCTTGGATTTTAGGCTGTTAATGGGTCATTTTTTCTATTAGAAAGCTAACTGATTTCTGATCACGCTGAAGGTTTTCGGTATGTGTGAAGTATCAAGAAAATGCTTGGAGTCTACGTTTTGATTAAAATAACTTGCAGAAATCTCGGTTCAATCAATCTATAACCTGACTTTTATACTGCCAATTTTATCTTGGATGATTACATTATTTTCTGATCGATCTTCTTCACAGAACAAATGTAGCTACTTAAGAAAATATGTGGCGACTGATTTCAAGTAAATCGGATGAAAATCAAATAAAACTAGTGGATTGTTTCTATTCAATGATGGTTGCATTAAAAAAACCTGGGGAAGGGAAGAGTGCAGAGTTTCTATAGTGGTGAAAACGGCAGCAAGTTTTTCCCTGTCTCTCTCTCGAATTATTAGACTACTTCCTGCCGAAAAAATTTTTGAAAGCTTCATCTGAGATTCTAATAATTGAGGTCCTAGCAATCGCTGAAATGGCCTTCCTCCCCCACTCGCCCCCCCCCCTCACCCCTGCGTTGTTTACCGAATATTTAGTGACATTTTTTAAGTGACCGAGCGAGAAGTTATCCATGGGATTCTGAAGGCGAAGAATCCGAACGAGCATTGTCTATGCTATGTTCGCCATATTAATAACATTGCTATCAGTCAGACGCGAACTGCGGCAAAGTTTGTCGACATCGTTCATAATCAGGTTTTTTTTTAACACTTGAAGTGAGCTTTTAACTATTTATTGGTTATTACATATACGTTTAATAAGATTGCCTTGAAATTCAAGGCTCGAAATCTTCGATGTAATGGTGGAAATGCGCCAGGATTTTGGCTCCAGAATTCATGGATTACAATATTTTTTGCATCTTTTCCCAGTGGAGCTCTAATTTTATCTTCTCACATAGAACAACCATAAGAGCCAACAAATGACTTATAAGTGCATAAATCTGCATAAATCACGGCTCTAGTCAGAGTGATTTATAACCGCTGGCAGTGTTGCTACGTCAGTGGTATACTCCAGCCAACCTAATGATATACCAGAAGTGATTAACTATTGAATAAAGAGGAGACGGAGGTTATAGCGTCTTGCAACAGATCTGACTATACTCTTGTCTGCTTGGCTCGCGCTGATCTAGAAAAAGTTCTATTTTATACCAAGCCAAACCATTAGTAGGACTCATAATGTTCTTCTCAAATATCCTCTCAGGTTGATAGGGAAGTTGTCAACGTTGCAATGACTGATCTTGAGATCTACATAACACACCGGTTAGTAACACATATAATACCTTGAAATTTCCGTTCTGTTACTTCCGCCACGGTATTCCTCCCCTCCATCACTGGTTTTTTCGTTGATAACTTGCAACGTTGGAAGTGATCTGATTTCCTTAGTACTCAGTATTGAAGAGGGATGTAGCACAACTTGTTTGCCTTCTCCACACGAAAGACCGCAAGGTCCGTTGCAGAATTGTCACGTAGCAGAGATGAACCAAAATGTCAGATAGCATTAATGACAGCAGTGACAAAAGCGCCAATCGTAGAAGGCACCGGTCGGTAAATTTACCATGCCACCTTTATATCACAATCGACATTACCCTCAGTAGCTAGAAGGCCTTTACTCTCTCCAAATTAGGGATATAAGCCACACATACGTCATTTCACTGCTTTACTGCACCTTTCATGCTTCAAGGCATAAAAATCCGGAACCGTCGGTGACTGAATTTGTACTGCAGCTTCAAGAAGGTATCCGTTTTCCATTTCTACGCTTATTAAGCAGCGATAAGGCATCGAAAACGCTTCAGACAACTGTCTAGAACCTAGTTCCGCCTACTAAGTCACGCCGCTGCATACATATATACCTTGTTTGTCTGCATATAAGCGCTTTTTTCAATCCACTTTGCCCATCGGTACTTTCAGTAGCATTCCGCACATTTGTATAATTGTCTTCGGGAGATGGTCTCACTCTTCCTTGCCAAGATGGCCTAATAAAAAGTACAAATATCCATGCACAACTTGCTTAACGCAATAAAAAGATCCTGAAAAGTCTACAGCAAGGTTTTCTGAACGAAAATGAAGGGATTTGCTGAACTCTTTAAGAAGCCGCAACTTTAGACGACAGGTAAAACAAATGAAAAGTGGTGGAGATGTGTCTCTGCCTCATCTATAACTGATAACATAAAAATGACTGTTCATTTCCGGTTAACATTTTATAGATATGCACAGAGGCTCAACAATTATTGTCGAATCTTCGTGATGAAAGAGTGCCAGCCAAACTTAATGTGGCAAATATTCGTCGCTCAACGATCGAATGGGCTGGTCGTGATGGTATCGATACTGTATTCCATGCTGATTATATCAAACGATTTTGCAACGATTTCTACGAAAGCATCACACAGATGGTGATATTTTAGCATGTTCAGTAGCAGCAAGAAATAGTAGTGTTTATTGTACTTTCAACTGACTATCACTAAATAACAATAATTTTATTTACTGATAAGTGCCAGAACAATGCACTGATTACTACCAGCACAGTATATGTGAATATATGAGTCAAATAGGTGGATGGGATAGAACAGATTGTAAGTTGAATGTTGTTCAGTCATTTCATTGAGATCGTTTAATTTGAAAAGGCTCTAAGAATGAGACTATCATTGAAGATTTATTCGAACACCATAGAAATAATATGCATCTTTTAACGACACATCATCGTATATATAAAACATTTCAATGATATGAGGAGTAGAAACGAAGGAATCACCCAACATTGATGGTTATACAATTTTCGAGTAAGAGAGCTGAATAAAGCGTATAATACAGGTGGATAAAAGGTATAATGCAGGTGAATAAAGCGGTGAAGAAACGCGAAAAGTTTCGTGATAGTCTCTTCAGCGAAGTACTCCAACATCTTTGTAATGCTCTTTCGGTGAGCGATATGTTCTTCGGTAGAGACGACGAACTGAAGGCGGCCGAAAGTTATGTACACTCGAAATCGAACATTCCACTCGTTTACTATGTAAGTTCACTTATCTAAGTTAAAAGTTGCATATTATAAGATTTTAATCATTAGTGATTTCAATGATTTGAAAATCGATCTATTATATAGAACTTCATATTATTCATCTATTTATGTATTCTCAAAAGATGTTACCAGATGCATAGATACGTAGACATGTATAGTGAATAGAGTCAGCCTGAAACAGTATAAGATTAGATAATTGAATAAATTGAATGCTTGATTTTGGAAAAATCAAATCATTTTATTACGTTTTCATCAACGACTATATGTCATCAGTGATATTTTGTGAACAGGGTGAAAATGGATGTGGTAAAACGTCAACACTTGCGAAAATTGCAAGAGAGATGCGAAATTGGTATTGCAATGGAGAGAAGCCAGTGATCGTGCTTAGATTCCTTGGTACTTCTCCAGATAGTTCGAGTATTATGCCTTTATTGACGAGTGTTTGTGAACAGGTCGGTTTCTTTACTCACTTTTAGTGCTGCGTTTCTGAAATTTGTTCTAACGTCTCAGGAATAAAGAACACATAGAAATATGTGAGAAGAGAAATTCAGAGTATCAAACAACGAGACGAACATCAAACAGCAAGATACGAGGAGGAACACAATAAAATGGGAGTGAAATATTGGCCGCAAAATGGACACTGAAATAAGCATAGCGAGGAGGAAAGACCTCAGTGTAGTGGATCAGCAGTAGTGGTGTAGAAATTTGTTGCTTAACAAAAAAACCATCATAAGATGAGGTCTTTTTCAACATTCGTTGTTAAGGATCGATGTTCCCTTAAATGAAAGCATTCAAACTATTTATAAAATCATATTGCCTATATTGTTGACGCTTACCTGATTTATAATATTCTCAAAAATTATTTCAACTTTTTTTATTAAAAATTTCTTTACTGAGTAAAAGTATACAAACGAGATTATAAACCGTTTATTTACTTCACTATAAAAGCGTTCAGCATACAAATGTCTACTTAAAACTAGAAATGGAATTGACTATAGAGGAAATTAACAGGGAAATTCAAGGTGATATTTCTTGCAGTGCTTCAAATTTGTGACAACTGATAAAACTTTTGAACTCTTTACCAGTTACTTTTATGGTGGAATTTAATGATAATAAAGCTATACCCCTATCACAACGAAAACGATTAGAGATTTGAAACAATGGATGTTTTCACTGCACCGAAATTTTCTCTTCTGATAATATAAGGCTGTTATATTTCATATCGCCTATAATTATGATCAAACGCTACGCGGAACAAGTCCCACTGAGCTTTCGAAGCTTTTCCATCACTTCAAGAAGATCACCACGTTGGCAACAGAGCAAAAACCATTGGTACACAATTTTTACATTTCATAATCGAAGTATCCGGAAGGAGTTGTCGTAAAAAATTTTCTGAGGAATTTCTGTCCCCCACAATCATCCCAGATGAGGGGGGAGGGAACAATCATTGTTGTGAATCTTCCGAAGGTCTTTTTTTCGGGAGCTCATTAAGGCTGCATAATATCCGACACATATCTGCACCTATATTTGCATAGTTGTCCGATAGTCTAAGCTCGCAAATCAACAAAGATACGACGAATATCAGATCTATCTATGCAAATTTATCGTAAAAGTGGTTGACTTTTGAAAGGAATGAATTTTTCGATTTAAATAATACCATCGGTACCATAGGATAATGTGTTATTAAGGTTGAATCTGAATAGAAGAATTTAGGAGAGGTTTATGTCGTATCAACGTTTTCGGCACACTTCCCAACTTGTTGAAAAAAAAAAGATACCACAGTAACGATGACAAAATATTTTGGAACTTCAAAAAAAAAACAAGCATTAGCAATAAATATAATTGACAACAAATAAAAGAGTGTACAACAAAAAAGATGGATATGATAGTCGCTTTCAGTTTCGATTAGTGGATTAGCAAGTTTCATAAAATGTCAGTGAAACAATTACACCAGCCGAATGTTTCATGATTTCAAATTTTTGCAACAAAACAAAATGATTTAATTAAATATTTTAGGTGATCATCTTCGATAGTTTGGATTTATTATCGAATTTGGATGGCGCTCATGAGCTTCTATGGTTCCCATCAACGTTACCACCCAATGTTAAGGTGAATTTTCCTCTAGTGCAAAACGTTTGAATTTATTGATGAGTATCATTTTTATCTCTTACCTGAATTATTAATTCCGTATTTATTGGAATTCTCAACGTTCATTCCACTAGATTAGATTTTAAAGAGACGAAATGAACTTGGGAAACAAGAGAAAAGAAAGATCATTTCACAGCATTCTGTGCAATTCGGTCACTTCATTTTCATTGAGCCGTCTCATTTTCAGTCGTCTCATTTTCCACCTATTAGCTGATTGAGCCGATGGATGATAGATCAAGAATGGTTCACAATTATGCCGTTGAATTGCCACGAAACTAAGCCTAAGATGTATCGATGATTAGTGGTGTAAAATGGGGCGTCTCGATTAGCCGAATTAGCCGAACCTTGTGAGATCAACGTGGCTTATTTTATTATCCGATCCAACAAAGACGTGAACATTTCCAGTTTTTCGTTTCAATAACACCGGAAGCGAGTCGAATTGGGACAGCTATCAAGCGGCTTGTTGAAGATGAAGAACAATACGTTCATGTACCTCCACTTGGAATGGTTAATTTGTTTTGCAATTATTCACCTTGCAACTCTTCAAATTACCTGAAAGGACTGAAAGATCATTATTCTTAGAATAATGATTTGCGTTCATCCAATTTTTCAGTGAATCCTTTAATTGTTTATTGATATGTGTTGATTTGGATTTTACAGTGAATCCTTAATGTAATTCAATAGCGATGGTATAATAATAACGCTCGCTACTTTATTATAACTTATAGCATCACATTATTAAGGTTTATTATAATACAGAATGTTTCAGTATGTCATTAACATAGCTTCTTCAATATTATAATTTCCGGCTTTCATTAACAATTCACTTTGAGGGATTGGGTCTTGAGGTGATAGCCGAGTGGATGAAACTGGCCGGAAGGACATTGACTGCACGTCAGTGGGATTTGGTCACCAAAGCTCTCGCCGATTGCACTTTACCGCTCTTTGTTAAACTTATCTATGCGACTGTTGCGAGGTGTTCCTCTTTTTTATTATTTTAAGTTCCCTCCTACTAAATGATGAATTCAAATTGATTACTCATTAGCAGCGGAAAATATAAGTGCCACAATTTCTATATTGATGTTCTGACCTATACTTTCTAAGCAAAAAGAGTTTATCAGACTATGTTATCGCAGGAAATTTAGTTTATCTTATGTTGTATAACGTCAACGGTTAAAAAATATCAAGGAAAGCTCTTCAATTAATAATAAACTATACGCATCCAGACAATTGTTTCCTCTTTTCAAATCTATTCCCTTATTTTTTATTGAAATATCAATTTTGTGTCGATTATAATTGTTTAATGGTTGAAGAAAGCGCAAGTTTAACATGCCTCGTTCACCACCAAAAATGGTGATAGATTAAACAATAAAACAGTTTTCGCATTACAACTCCAAGATATATTAGAACAAAAGTTAGTACATGTGAGAACAATATGAGAGTAATATTCAATTTCAGGTGGAAATCATACTCGCGCCCTCAAGAAACACTTTTATTCCATTCATTACAAGAAGGCATTCATGCACTCTTCGATAGAACCGAAAATCAACATGGTGAATGAACACTTTTTATTGTAACATTTATGACTGCAATGTGATCTTCTCAATGTCGCCGAAATACTTACTGAGGAGGTGAGAAATGGAGCAAGCGACGAGTTCTTTACGTTTGTGAGAGTTATAGTCGGCGAATAGTTAGTTAGGAAAGAATAATTGAAAGATGCCTGCATGCTTGGATTCATAACTTCTTTCGATAGCTTATAAAGAATTAGTGAATTCTTTCTAGTCTAGATTGAATGCAATGAAATTTTTGAAAGATACACGAAGACTTGCAATCAGTGGAAAATCCTTACGATAGGGTGCATGTGAGCTTTGAAGTGGAGCCGGTAACTGAAAATTCCCTAAAGTTTTTGATTTTCAAATTTATCAAAAATATGAATTTTCGTTTTCCTCTTTAATTAACTTTTAGGGAAAATCTCGCTAAAAATTTTTCGAAGCTTTATCTCTACGCACAATATTTGCCAATCATGAATGAATCCTCAATAAGTATCGAAAGTTTGTTCCGTAAATTGTTTCGTTTAGCGTCATGTTCAATATTCTCTGTCGTTTTCGCTCATGCAAATTTGTGATTGTGAGAGAAGGGGATTTAGTGAATTTTTATTTTTTTACGCATATACGATAATTGACATTCGCTCCTCATTGCTATTAATATTACTATAATAGTAATATCGTTTCAGGGAAACTTCTTGTGTCACATGCTCTTTCCTATATTACCGCTGCACGATCGGGCCTCAGTGATTCTGAAGTCGAAGATCTTGTAAGTTAGCTTCGTATGCTTTGCGATTTTCGTGTGATTTGCTTTCACAACTTCGAAATATTTTTTTTCGACTGCTGTTGTTGAAAGACGGAAATTTACTTTTATAGGCGTAAAAAATGCTAAATTGTGAGTTGATAGTACGAAGTAACGGTACAACCGCACAAGTGCATACAAAGTAATTGCACGACAAAAGTAACAGTACACTCACGACCATCATATACCTCATATTGGAATAAAACTGGTATCAAGTAATGTTACTAGTACTAGTAACACATAATATTTAGGGAAGGAACTGGTATTAAGAGATAATATTATTGTATTATCACAGACCAGTCTTACTTAACGCTCAAGAACTGTCAGCTTTATGGAGCCAATCCTTTTTTCAATCCGTACTTTGATGCCACCAAAGACGATGGCACCTGTTCATTTGATTCTAGCACTGGCCATACTGATTTAATCAGCTGGATTGCCTTGACGAGTTGTATTTTATTGGTTAATACCTGTGTAGGTAAAGGAAATACTGCGGCACAATCGAGGGAATGTTTTCTTGCTGTGCTCGATATTTCTTTGTACAATTCTTACAGCATAAACTTCTTTTGAGAATCGTCGCTTTATATGTGCTCAATAATTTTCAAACATAAAAACAAGCCGGAAATAAAAGTAATATTTATTGCAGATTTCTCTCGATGACAAAGTACTCGATGATATTTATCAATACCATTTACCACCAGTTCGACGAATTCCACCGCTTCTCTGGAGTCGTATCAGAGCCGATCTGCCAGGCTATCTTAGTGAACGTGCAGCTGACGGGGTTATCGTCTTAAACTGGTATGAGAGCGATAATCCTAAATAAGAACTTTCGTTAGCAATTTCAGAATATTCCCGACCAAATACCTGCTCAGAAATGGAGTGCTATATAAACTACAGAGAGAACGTTAGCAACAGTGGGATCATCTCCTTTCCTCACCTTCCTCACTACCGAAATGGAGAACGGTGGGGAATTCTTCACATCTCCCGCCATGTGTGTCTAGAAATAAACTTTTTTTCGCACACAGAAAGTTTTTATCGTTACTCTCGTTCTGCGCCGAAACTTATAGGTGTGTCTATGAGAGATATCTTTGGTTTTTATTTCAAGTATTGGGTTCGCTGTTATGCACATTGCAGATCTTCCTCCTACGAGGACAAATCACGTCTATGCATATGCTTGAAACTAGTGTAGGCATATTGGCAGAAGGGAGAACAAGAGGAGAGTTAAGGTGTAGATAGGAGAGGCGTGGAAAGAAGGAATTCTCTCACACTGTCTATACATCTCATTTTTTTAATAAGCCATATTTTGCGGACATTTTCAAGTGTTACTAGGTTCATTTCCTACTCTTGCAGCCTTTTTGTGCGCTTCGCACATACTCTCTTGCCTCTCCGATTCTGTCCACGAGAGGGGCAGTTTATAACATCCGGTTTTCACATTCGCTCCGTTTTTGCCTAAAAATACCCATCAACTTTCATTCAAGCACAGGCTAAACTTTAGTCATCGCCCTGCTTAGTATTTGGCATTCCGTTATCCGTTGCTCGAATGAATGGTTGCCGGAGGATAAAACGCTCATAAGCAATGCTTCTTTTTTAGCTGTTTGTTCCCAAAGCATGAAGGATCTCGGGATGACATTTATTTTAATGAGGGTTTCTGGTAGTTCGAAAACAAATACACACTAACTGATTCAGCTAGAAGGAGTTTCAACTCTGTTTTCTTTAAGGGTGATGAATTTCCTTGCATAATATCCTATTATACAAGAGTCATAAAATACCTTTCAGGTACCATGAACAATTTCGAACGACTGCAGCAGGGCGCTATTTCAAAAATCTCAATCACCTATTGAGTACACATTCGGCACTTGCCGATTATTTCCTCGGTTTGTGGGGTGGTGTTCCAAAACCTTTTCAGTATACTGAAATGCAAAAGCAAAGGTAATTATTGCAATATTTGCAATCAAAACTGGCCATTGCACTTGGAAGAGGGTTTATTTAAGTTAATCTCATTAATCCCATTCTCTAGTCATGCATTCTCTTTGATCACTCATTATTTGCATTTTGAGCATACTTCTATTGGTGACACAGTTTACTGACTTTTATATTTATATTCATCGGTGTATGAAAATATGACAAGAGCTCGATGACTGACATGACCATTCCTCTGCTTTTGGGATCGACTGGAAAAACGAAATAAAATGGGTTGTAAAAGCTTTCTTTAAAATGTGAAATCTCTCAGTTGTTTTCCATTATATTTCTTAGTGCTTTTGGCATTTCGCCGTTTGCCAATGAGTTTGATGTTCTTTCGAAATATGAGACATGCTTTATTCGGATGGGATTTCCGGCTGAATTCGAATCGTTTTTTTTTCAATAATTGAATGGATTTAAAGATTTGGTGTTATTGAAAATGAGGGTTTGGCCGATCGAAAGGTGCCCAAACAACCTAATATATTCCAATCTAAAGATGGCAAACAGGTGATCTTGTTTTTCTTATTAACAATTACCAATGTTTTTTTATGTATTTGCTTTATTCCCAAGCTATAACAGTTTCAATCGTAAGTGAGTATTAATTAGGCTGAAATTCTATTTTGAAATCTATTTCATTTCTAGTATCTAAAGCATCAATCGGTTAACATGTAGAACGAAAGAGAAAAATTTGAGCCGACCTGAATCTATATAAAATTTCAATTTCTCGTTTTTCATTGTTTATAGCAACAAGTCGTTTCATTTTTCATGTTCACATCGTAACCTTTATTCACTAGAATATCCTCATGATGTAGTTTAGTTATATCCTATAATCGATTTTATCTCTTATTTAAAAGAGTGATCAGTTAGGATGCATTTTTTTTTCGCACATTTTCGCTTCACTTTCGTCGATTAAGGCGCCATTATTGTTGGTTATATGGATGCCGTGCATAAGGCCATAATTTCTGAAAGTTATATTGAAGCTTCAAGCAATCAAAATAATACAATTATATTTAGATTCGTTTCAATACAAGAAAACTAAACGAGTTGCCATTTCATCTGTTAAGAGCAAAACGAATCGATGAGTTGATGACGCTGTGTTTATTTGATTATGAGTTCCTCTATGCAAAGGTTGATCTTTAATAACGATTATATCTACTTCAATGCTTTCTTGAAACAACTCATTTCTGTGTTTTTAGCCTACTTCCTTTATGGTTGTCTCCTCTATGGCTTTTCAAATTCCAACATTTTGAAACAAAAAAAGCAAAAATTATGAGACTTCCAAGTCGAATTGGCACATACCGTTGGAGTGCGTTATCTGATACGTTTACACAATGAATTCGGAGATTTTTCGGCTATACTTTCTTCCCTTATACTTTTTCTTGGGCTATCAACCCTTTAAATTTTGCAAGCAGCATAATTCATATGTTGCATAAGCCGCTTCTCCGAATATATGCTTGCTTTGCAATGTTGTCAATGACATGCGCCTCAGGGCTTAATGCATTATGGAAGTTTGGTGGAGAGTGTCTTTGCATTGTTTGGTGGACACCTAACATAAACATATTATGTCGGAAGCTGAATTGTAAGCTTTTGAAGTGTATCTTCATATTTCTGAAATAAACGAAGCATAACAACATAAATACTTTAGTTCAATTTCATGTGTGAAGAATTTCCGCAGTACCTTCTGACAACGCCGCACAGCATAAGTAGTCAGTCCTGTGAGCCATCCATCCTGAAAACTATTCTAACTTCTGAGCTGGTAGCGCTGCAAAAGCAATTTTTTCAAGCACGGAACAATTTGCTTCAACTTTTTATGAGACAATTTGCTTGAGACAATTTGCTTCATCTTTTCTTTTTTTTTATGCTTCAAGGATCCGTATTATTCGTATCGGTTTTATTCCTACGTAATGCTAGTTATGCTCATACTTTGAGCTTTCAGTGATTTTATTTATAGAGAAGAATTTGTTCATTTGCTTTTCAAAAATATTACTTTGAAGTCGACTTCTTATTGCTGTTTATTGTAGTTGCCAGCTACTCTGGAAAAATCAAGTACTTCACAACGTTTCTCTTTCTATTTTACTTCCCGTTTATAGTGAGCATTCGCATGAACCACAACAATGCCACTTTGATGTTGCAATAAACTGCAGCGCTCTTTTTTTTTTCTCGAAATTACGGCATAAATTTATCTCACCAATGCGAAGAGCACTGATGTGAGAAAAAAAAACTGTCACTGAATTATTCAGCATTCTTCTAAACATTTGAACGAAACAATGGAAATAATTAATCCTATAAAAATAAGCACATTAAATATCCGAAAATTTGAATAAGAAAAGTGTTTTCTTTGTTGTTTTCTTTTTCATTCGTGCGATAGGTGAATCTCAACACATCGATTCATTTCGATTTGCTTTTCTGAAACAGCATACAAGTGATAGTTGAATTCCGTGTGAAATTCTTTCATTCATGGATATGTTGAAAATGTTCTTAGCACATTGACAACTAATTACTCGCAGAAAGTCTTACTTGTTTTCACTTACCGTGATCGCAACTTTAAACGGTATCTCGTCAGTGAAATCAGCCACTTTTTGTTTTATCTGATATGGCATTAAAAAAACTTCAAATTTCTATTCCACATACTTTCATTCTACTACGTTTGTCACCTTATTTGGTTACTTTTATACTGCCGGAAATGAGTTTCAAAAATTCTCCTTCAACTAACCTTACTTTTTTAACAATGTAATTAGGTTTTTTCCGTATAGGATTTGTCTATGCTATCGAGAAGATCGTATATGCCAAATGAATGATTCAGTAATTCTTTTTACGAGCGGTGGATATTATATAAACGATTTATGAGCATAAGAGACTTATTATTTATATTTAGAGGATTTATAAATTATTTATACAAATATATTTTTATTAATTAACGGAGAATTATTTGCAAAAGTTTCCATATCGTGTACACAAACTCAGCGGGGAAGTTTTTTCGGCTACCTTTGCAACCTATAATATGGTGAGGTAACGGCTACCTTAATTCACTTGGTGTACTTTGATTCACTTATTACTTTTATTACTTTAAAACGTAAGCAAGGCAATGTTGCTGCAGGTTTCGAGTTTCCCTTTGCAAGCGGTAATAGGAGATTTCGAAGATGCAATCGCTTTGATTGATGACATTGATAACAAGCGGCAACTAAATCTCGTAGTTGATGCCCTTCGGTTGTCCGCCAGTCTTCTGAGGTATTTTCTGACGTCATCACCGATTAAGAAGCATTTCCTTTACCTCACCGGTCATTACCAGTTATCTGTCATTGTTCAATGCTGTCTAGAATAGATTCTTTGCAATTTTCTTTTAGGAATAGCAATGTTTTTTTTTGAAATCTCATTGAGGGAACGTGCTTAGATGGTTGGCTATATTTTCCTTCTCTGCCCTCCATGCAGGTAAAGAACATCTTAAGTCGTCTATACGACTTGCAGCTTTTCACGGCATCTATTAAATTCATATTCCTGACCTAAGCATACGATGTTCTCTAACGGATTATTGCACAGGTGGAGAGTTGAAAGGAAAGAAAGCCAAATAATGCTAAGGTGGCTATTCTTGACTATCAACTCTAAAATAACGCATCAGTTGTTGCGCCAACTTCCCTGAAACATCAACTGTCGATGCACTGAAAAATTCCCCCTTCGGGTAGTTATAGGCTGCAGGGAAATTCTGTGGTAGCAAATTTTATTATTACCACGTACTTTATAACTTCATCACCACATTACCTCATATTACATTACCATCAAAAGTCGTAACATAATAAATTTATCGAGGCATTTATTTATATAAATGGTTTTTTGAGGTAATTACTGTTATAATACAGTTGTAGATACCATATAATTTACCATTTTTGCATTTTAGTCGACATCCGTATATGCTGGCATTTGAGCTGCTTGGTCGTTTGCTTCCGTTAGCAGCCAATAATAACAATCTGAGTGCATTACTCATTAAATGCGATATTCACGGACCACGGACCAGTTGTTTTCTACCTGCTCATCATGCATTTCATTCACCTGGAGGACCGCTTAAATATTCTTTGGAAGTAAGCATTTCGTTGGGCAGATTTTCTATTAACTGTTCTTTGGACAAACGCTGTATAACTTCGATTAATGCACACCACTTCTCCTTGTTGTCTTTTTGATAGGTAACGCCCAAAAATTTCGAGAAAAAGTAATCAAACATACCAAACTCCTCTTGGAAAGTAATTCCTATTAGATTCTGAAATGTTACACGTGCTAGTGTTGAATGGGCTGTTAAATGCTGTTAAAATGAGGGTTGTTAAATGCTTTCTTTTGCAAGTGCAGTTAGATTACATGAAGATATTGTGTTTGCTGTTAGCGCAAAAAAATTTCATTTTTATTGATCAAGACTTGTACGATTCTTTATCTACAAGGTGCATGTAACTGCTTCTGATGAAATAGAACCTAGTAAGATTGATAACAAATGATCTCTGATGCTTAGAAATTGAACAACTTATTTTCCTAGAACTTGTCTGTGAATATCTGTGTGTTTCAGGAACATCAATTTGCTGTCTTCGGGATGCAATTGACATCCGACAAAAAGATGTTGGTGACAACGTCGAACGTTTTCATCGTGTGGGATGTAACAACCGGAGATATCGCACGTGTTGTCAATCCTAACATTGATGGGATTTTCTTTGGACTTGCTATCACAAAAGATGATAGACATGCGGCCGCATATACTAACAACAATCAGGTTCTTCTTTTCTTACTGTAATCTTTACTCTACCATCCAGCAGTTGTCAACGCTATTGTTTAGGATTTTCTATAGGTTGATGCTGGTGTCACGAGATTAAATTTGAGGTTTGTGGCGAATTTTTTGCCAAATACAACATGTGCTGTACTTCTTCGATATGTGATTGGTGCCCCATAGCAGATTGAAATAAAATACCTTTTTGCATTACAGCGCTCTCTCGAAATGGCAAATTTGTTGGTGAGTATGTAATGAATGATGACGAATTGTAAATCATATGGCCATTAAAACTATTTTTTAAAAGTCAGTTGTTTTTGTGGAAAAATTGCATTCGATCATAACCTTTTATTCTTGCACTCTTGACTGTGCTCGTACTGGACCTTTACAAAAATTGATGCCATTGTATTGTTAGAATGCTTCTTATTCCAAGTTTAGCTTACTAATTTCCCAAATTTTGTAGTATAATTATGCAGTATTTGCACGTAAAGGGATTCTCATTCAGGTTTTGCCAATCGATTCCTACTCCTAAAATCTATTTTCAGGTTATTCTGGTTTCATTGATAACCGGCGAATTTATTGATGTTATTCATGAATCATTATCGAAACAAATGGAAATCGAAAATATTATATTCACGAAGGATAATATTTTATTAGTTTGGTCTGCTTCACATTACTACTTATATGATTTACAAGGGAAACTTCTAGTGCGTGGTGCGGAGACTGTGTCAGGTGCTGAGAAGGTGACGATGGATCTATTGAATTCATTTGCTTCACTTCATTAGTTTTGCTTCAAAACTGATCAGTTTTGAGCTCAAAGAGTTGCTAGACATCTACAGGTGATTCTATGTTAATTCGAAAAGCGCTAATGGCCACGGTTATTTTTTATTACTTTGGGAGGGAGGGGCGACGTTCAAAGTTAGATATTTTATTCTTTCTTCTATTGTATCGTATAGGTCAATCAGCATATAGGTCAAGCTGAAAGCTCAGATTGACAACAACGAAAGTTAAGCGAGTATGCAATGTTGTAAAATTAAATAGCGGATTTTGGTGATATGTCATACCCCTTTGAACCCCGAATATTCTTCGAGGAAATGGAAAAGAAACGCGGGGTCATAGTTTTTTATCCCGTGAGCACTGAAAGAAAGGTCTCGGATTTTTCTGGAAGTTTTTTTTCAAACAAGCAAACTATGCTACATTATTATAAAATAATTTCCACATATTATCATATTTACAGTGTCTCATTTATGTTTTCAATAAATCAGAAGAATGCATGAGATTTATCACATGGTCGGGTGGTCGAGATGATTGGAATCTCGTTCTCAGCGGTAGGCAAAGAAGTGCATCCGCGCCGGGTGGGTATCGCCCTCTGAAACAATTCAAATTCTGTGCTTCGTTGGCATTCCTCGATGATGACTATACACGTGGATATGTATGCATCGAAAACGATGGTTGCGATTCAACTAGCCCTTTTTGTAAGCGATTATCCTTGAAGTAAAATCTTTAAACGTTTATTTTGGGGAATATTTGCAAAATCCTCCATTATTTCCGAAATTTATCTTAGGTCTATGTTGGAGCATGCAAAGTGCCCCCATATGGGAAGCCTATATCTGAAATCCCACGCAACTGTTCTGTTCAGATCAGTTCCCGAAAGTAGAAGCGCTGCTTCGCCGAAGAAAGGCAGATGCAAGCACAGTAAAATACTGTGCGGAGCTCATTCTTGTGCAAGAACATGCATGAAGCCCTTCCGTCTAGTAAAATATATCTGCACATCTGTCCAAAGACACAACTGAAAAGTGATAAGTGAGGCACTGAAAGCAGTGAAGCAGGCAGTTTCGCCCACTTGCACGAGGAGAAAACATTAAGAAATATGCCTTCATATAGATCCTTGCTGGAGCCTTCAGGAGGAGAACACTGCTGCAAGATCAAGCCTGATCGCGAGTTTAATATCAAAGCGGTCTGTGAAACTCATTCAATTGATGCAAAAATCATTCTATTATGACTTTCTGAATCCTCGTAGACTAACCCATCATATTCTTTCGTATTATGTCTACTATTCTTATATATATATATATATATATATATATATATATATATATATATATATATATATATATATATATATATATATATATATATATATATATATATATATATATATATATATATATATATATATATATATATATATATATATATATATATATATATATATATAGTACAGATAACAACGATAGATGATTGTGCATACGCACAAATAGACCAATTTTATTTAACTGAGTAGCCCATCATTATTCAATGCCTCTAACACAAATGTTTAGGTTCAGTATTGCTTTCATCTACAGAATGCTTTAAGCCGTTCCCGCTAGCGATGTGGTTGGGAAATTTTCAATCGTCGAATTCGAAATTCGAGACCTCGAATTAATTACGGTCACTAAAATTGCCGACAATCTTGAAGAACGAGCAAATACGATCGTTGTTTGGAATCGACCACCAACGCAACATAATGACGTTGGCAAATGTTGGGTTGCAGCCGTATTTGTTGAGGTTGGTGAACGTTTTCCCATCCGTGGCAGTACTTGAGGTCAGGAACTATTCAAGATTTAGACCTTTCCTCATTAACATGTAATTATACTTAACTCTTCATACAATATATGCTGTAGAGGAAAAATCGTTCAAATTTTAAAGTCCGATAATGAATGATTTCGTATTTCAAAAATATTTTGTCCTAAACTATCTACACGAAGATGCCGGTCGTCGTAGTGGTTGTCGCCACAGTGAGCTGGAGAATTGATTTTTTGGATCATATTTCTGAGTAAAACTGTTATAGGTTTGCTTGGAAAGCAGTATTAATAACGTTGTCATGATTTCAATACCTTGCATTCGTTTTTATTTCTCTTTCCGATTGCTTTCTGCTCCTTACTGATTGGTCTTTCACGTCCCTAATCGTGCTCCAAGTGGAGTAATTAATGCTATTGTTGAAGGGTTTTCTTCTCTACGAAGCGAATGACGACAAAAAGCTAGTGAATCTGCGATTACCATCCGGTGTTCGTAATATACCAATACGTCCAATGCATACAACAACCGCTATCACGCTCGCCTCCGAGGATACTGTTTTCGTGGCTGGAGTGCGGAAATATCTCTATTTATGGAACGTTAGTAACGCACAGGTGAATAAGGCTCCATTGCAGTACTACTACTCCTTGTTCGCCTCCTCTTGCCTCCACCATATCTTAGTTCCTATAAAACTAAACAAACAATGACAGAAGAGAACTGCAGCTGTTGGGGAGTAACTGTTCCTTTAAGCGCAATAATTTTTATAATTTAATCAGAAAACAACAAAATGCATGACCAGTAATGGATGATCCGAGCAAAGTGGGATGATTCCGACGCCGACCCCAATGAGGCCTTAATTTTAGAATCTGAACTCTGACTTCACATTCAAAAGAGTCAACTCGCGAGGACCTGAATTCCCGCAAAAACAGTAGCGATTTCGCTGAATCCGACTCCTCCTACAGCAAAGAGTTACCTCTGTGATTAACTCTGGAGTCAACTCCGCATTGAACTGTGTTTGACTTCGCCTATGGGGGCTTTACTATTATAGTAGCTGCTAAATAGGCCGTCCACAACAGAACAATGAAGGAAGTATTATACCGTACTCTTGTCATGTACAACAGATTACATCGCAATTAGGAATGCCGAACAGACCGCCTTCATTAGAGAAAATTCTTTGCATCTTTTTCTACAATTGCTGCGAGATAGGAATCCCCTTGTTCTAAGGCCGTATAAGATACGATGAATTTTATTGAAATTCTCTCTTCAAATAAATGCACAAGTGAACGGTCACATATAAAATTGGCTTCATTCTCCCAAAATGCTTCTGGAAATGAAAGAAAAAGTGGACGAAAACCAAGAAGCTCTTTTAGTCTGCGACATGAGATTTGAGGCAAAGAAACCAAAAATTATTGAATTTGTTTATTACAATAAGAGGATATTATGCTCTTGAAATGAATTGTGGATCGCGTTGAAAAAAAATAAGTGGATCAATTCAAGGAAATTCAAGGAAAACAACGAATTTTTTTTTTTGAATGTGAACAGGATGCTTAATGAAGATGCAATATTGTTACAACGGATTGTTCTATAAAGTTGTATTCTAAAGTTTTTATAGCAACATTTTATTTCAGTTATTACGCTCTGTTGATGCTCATTTCGGACGTACGCTTAATCTTTGCTCATTGAATCTGAATGGACATAATGTACTACTCTCTTCATCTCTCGATCATAGTATTAAGGTAAATGTAATGATAAAAAAGCTTTAAAGTAACGTCGAAAAGTTAAATTAATGTATAAAAGTAAAATAATTTTGCATGTGGTACTTATTATCGTATAAATGGCATTCACTAAAAACAGACATAGGTCAGCGAATTGCATATAAACGCTTTTTGAAAGGGTTACATTTTGATGACTGGAGCTGTTGCAAATAGGCATGCCTGGTCCCTTACGCTAAAACCTCATGAGGAATGATCAGAAGCTGTTGATCTTTTTAACTATAATCTGGTTGATATATGCAAAGACGTAGAGGAAATGGTATCTGACTATTCTTGAAGAAATATATATTCGCAAGGGAATCCGCATGCGAACGCCGACGTTTGAAATCTGAACTGGTAATATTCGTCTCGCATAGTTGTAAAGGCAGAGGCCTTTAAGTGATGATATTTGATATTCAGTGGAGTATTTCAAATTATTTAATGACCATGGTTAGAAATTCTTCTTCTTTTCTATCCCTAGTAAACTAATTTTCACAGATGTGGAATATGGAAAATATTTTCGAAAAGTCGTTTTCTGTATCAATGATGGATCAACCTATCGAAAAAATTGAAATCGCCAAGAACAAACCGTCGTTAGCTGTCGTACAAACGAGAAAATATCTCGGTCTATGGAATATCAGGTTGATTTGGAGGAATTTTGATGAAATTTTTCATAATCGAATTTATTTATAAATATGAGTTTTTCTCTCATCTTAAAGCGAAGATTTTGTAAAACATTTACAGTTTGCTCCCTTTAAATTTAAAGCAGTGACAGATTCTTACTTTCTTTTTTACTGGCTTATGGCGGCGGTTTCTTTATAATGCATAAATATTGATCCCTAAAATAATATGCTTAAAAAACTTTCATATATGTTTACACACATTCGACACATACTGACTACATCAATCACCTTTTCTTCTCATTTCAGTGGGTAATATCTTTCCCACGGGAATAAGTAGAAACCCTCCAAGAAGATCGATAATATAACTGCAATATGATCTGTCGTCACTCGAATCTTTTCATCTTGTTCGTAAATTTGTCCAATACTTGAAACCATTAGGTTTTTCTACCACCCCGTATGAACCAGAACAAAACAGCCGAGTATGGAGTGCAAACATAGTGTTGACCATATCCCGTGCTGATAACCAAATCGATTTATCTGTAAAGTTTACTGAGGTTGCATAAATATATTGCGACGTTGGTGGCTAATGTCCATGGCGCAGTGATCACCGATTGTATGATCTCGTCGGAGGCAAACCAAATCGTTTGCATCGAGTCGGAAACGTTGCTCATTTGGGATCTACGAACGCAATCGGTTGTGCAACGTATGAATGCGCCACACGTTCATCAGATCATGTACCTCAATAGGGAGAAGATGATCGGTGAAGAATTCATCGAATATGCTTTATCTCACTCTCATATTTTTTAATAGTCGTTCTAAGCAGTTAACATGTTCGAGAAACAATATGGTTAGTATAACTTATAGGAGCTGTTGGAAGTAAGTACTCGTACGAATACACCAGAAGAAATCTAGTAAGTAGTTTTATTTATGTACTGTAAGAATACTGGTAATTATTCCTACTGAATAATATTTAGCAAGACTAATCATTTTTCATTTCTATAAGCAAAGGCGAAGTGATGAACATATGTCAAATTTGTGGTGCATTATTTTAGCAATAGCGCGTCGACTTCATTCTTTATTCTCATATTTCGATCTTTCATATGAATAGTCAACGCTTATGCTTTGAAATTTTGAAATTGCCTGCGATGTGACAACTCCGAGACTTCCATAAGTGGAAAATATTTCCCGAAAAACTTGAGTATTTCTCATGCTTTTTCAACTCGAATCAACTTTTATTTCTAACATGAGAGCTTGTATGTATTTTCCGACTAATTTTCTTAGGCCATAGCTGAATTGCCATTCAAAACAAGTAGGCTGAGTATATTCGTGCGAAGCAAAAAGTGACGACAGCAAGCTGCCAGGTGGGACAAAAAACTCCATCACTTCCTCTCAACGAGTAGATAATAATTCAACACCTTTTCAACTCTTTTCTCTCTCCTCTCGAAAGCTACTCACAAACTTTATTCCTCTATGGAACATTTTGCCAAAGAGCCCTACATTTTTTAAACTGTAAAATGTTTCTATACTATGCAATTGCAAGGAATGCTCACAAAATTTATCTTTTAATGGATAATTTATGCTAATTTGCATGAAGCGTATAATGATAGGTTGATAAGAAGCAGTTGAGAATGAACGAGAGGATTAGGGAAGAAAAGTGGTTGGAGGAAGTGAAAATTTCCTCTCATCTACTCGTCGAAGGAAACGTGAAAACAGCAGTTTTGAACCCTCATAATTAGTGGTTCACACAAAACATAACATGATAAGCAGGCAACGAGCAGTTGGCAACGCAGAATGAGATTGGAATAAAATTTGATTACAAAATAAATAAACACATTTCAGATAAAGGAGTTTATCTATATCACCTTTTATGCAAATTACATAGGATATTAAGTAGAATTGATAGAAGTTTATCACAGCTGTATAAAATCGACAACAATGTCACAACGAAACCCAATTATAGCTGCAGAAATTAAGCGAGTTGATTACGTAACGTTTGCTCAATATCATTACTTGTTGTTATTGATAAGGTGATATTAGTTTTATCATTAAATAAATCATCCTATCAAGAAAAGAAAGAATTTAGGAATTCTCTTTCGACAAGTGGATACACCTGAGCAAAAGGTTGCTCGTTTTACAGTCTACACGATCGATGATCTAAGCATTTACTACTCACATGAATTCCAGTGTCGAATGTTCAGAAATATCGCCGTACAACGAGCGAGTTTTTCTTTATTTTCATTTTCATATAACGCGCTTTATTTTTTTTATTTTCTTGTTCACTTAGTCAAAATTATCGTTGCTGATTGCTAATAAATATTGCTTCAGTTATGTCTGCATTTCTCTTAAAATGTCTGTTTTATGCGCTTCGCATAATTCAATATGAATGAATTGTCGATAAAATTTTCTGTTTTATTTATTTTTGAATTAATTTTATATACTTAATCAGTTCATTAAATATAAACTAATTGCTTGATCTATCAATTACTTATATATTTATAGAGTTTAGTCAATGGGCCTTTTTTCTAGTAGTTACCATCTTAAAAAAGTATGCTACTTAATGCAATTCGTTTGATGATTTAACACATTTTTCTGAGAAAGCCGGATTTAATTTCTCGTATATGTCTTATACTTCTGTTTTCTAGGTCTGCCCTATTCAATTCAATAAGTTATCATATTTGCAAAGATCGTAAACAATGCAAAAACTGACCGAAACAAAACCAAGAAAAAATTCAATAACTTGGTAAAATCTCTCTTGGTAAAATCTCTCTTATATCATACAAATTCTGGCATTTCTTGTTATTCTATTCACTAAATTTCGTTCTTTGCATTTATAAAGTATGTTATATTTATTTGGCTCGTAATGCTATATGTCTATACTTATCTGACTGCTCTAAGTCTGAAAAGATTGGAGCAAAATTTGTGAAGACCAAACCGATTTATCGATTTTGCCAAAAAAACCTTCGAAATGATGCCTTGAAATTTTCATATTAAATGCATTTCACATCCATTCGAATAGCATTTTCAGTCGATCAATTCGTAGATTTGTTGATTAGAGATTAGTTCACAAACGTGTTGCGCTTTTCCATTTGTTCCACAAATTTTGATCTCCAAGTAATATTTTCTGAATGATTTAATGCGGGTTTTCAGGACGGTGCTACGATCGTATTTGCTATCCTTTTTCGTGGTCATGATAGCTTACAAGTTGTTAATCTCGAAGAGAAGAAATCCGTTCATAAGTTCAGGTATATCAATAAAAATCCCTTACGGCATCATTCTATTTGTATGTTAGGTCACATTAGAAGCATCTTGAATACTGAGCACAACCTTTTTACGTATCGCCATATTACCGCCGGGTTGTTGAAAATCTTGTTCACATTTTCCTTCCCGAAAACTGAGTCTATGATGCGATTAGATACGTATCGAGGAAGGGAATAAATCCGATGCATCATCTATTTTATTTTTTACTGGCCACTCTGATATAATTTCAAAAATTTTGGAGTAATTAGGTGAAAACTTTCATTGCATCATCCAACACTATCCGAATGTTACTTAGGTTCTGACATTGCTCAGAAGCATCGGATAACTATATCGTAGCATAACTTCATCATCTGCAATTCTCCTCATCGCATCAATTATTCTTACAAATTATCAATAAATAATAATTAAAATATATACAGTGATGCATTCATTCATTAATTTCGTCGACCAACTGTATAAATCGTTTGGAAAAGATTTATTTATTAATTATTCCACTTATATGAAATGCATATAAATTTTTAGCCAAATTTAAGCATCTATAATTAATTCAAAAAATTTAGAGGAAATCGTCGATTTTGTATAGGAGATTATTACTAAAGTGTAAAATTACAATAAAATTCCCTAAATATAATTTCAGTATTTTTCTAGTTGAAATTGCAGCAGTGATAGACATTTATATCCCACAACATGCGCATAGAAATGAGGTCGCCCGAATAGGTTCAGTGATTCTCTTAAAAAATGCAAAAACACGAGTGAAAGCCAGAATGATTTGTTGTGTGTCTCACGAGTTAATTGGTAAGCAATTGATAGATGGATAATATTTTGAGTGGAATTATTTTTATATTTGAGCCATACTAAATAACGGTCAAATCTTGAAGCTTCTTTAATGTGGAAGGCAAGATTCAGATTCATAGCACAGCTATCACTTCGGGCTCTAGAAGCTTATATTTACTTCAGAACTCATACTCTATAATGAGGATATGTTTAGCGATATTTTTAGAAATTCTGTTGTTGTTTTCGCTTTTAATTTAAATAGAGCCGTTAAAATGTGTCGGAATTTTGTTCACTTGTAACAATTTTATATCATCTCATGAAAAGGTAGAAGAATTGAAACCGCTTTAGTAGTTTATTCTTAGTTATCCTAACCTCAAGTACAATGCACCCCAAGTTTCAGGAATCGATGGAGCAATAGACTTATGTCAAATTCTATACTTTTTCTTGGAGAGAATATTAGAAAGGGAAAATGTTTTATTTCTAGCAAGATGAAAATAGAAAAACGACAGTTAATTCAAAAGTTCTTGTTTTCTCAGTGTCAAAATTTTTATTGTTTTTTTTGCAGTCCAGTCACTCTTCTGATCTTTGAACTTGAGCTCTATTATGCAATACATAATGCGCAAGATCTAAATAGCTCAAATATCTGAATTTGCCTCCAAACAGTTATTCGAAGTCCAGGATTTCAGGATAAGAGTTCAGCCATAATCCTAGTGTATATTATTAGTGAACATGTTGAAGGCCACGATTAGTGCGAAAGCAACAAAAGGATGTGATCGTTTACCGATTGATTCCGATGCCACACAATAGTGCGCAAGTGATAGTGATGGAGAGTGCATCGAGAGGTGCAATCTGGGATATCAAAGCCCGTAAATTGATTCGAACATTGCCTTCGTTCAGTGGTGTGATCACAAATGATGGTCGACTTGGTCTTCATGCTCCAAATAGAGGAGGTCTTCATGTAAGCTGCTACATGCTTCTTTATATGCTTCCATCAATATTTGATGCCTATAATGAAACCCATAAACCTACATAGGGCCATTTGGCCACTAGACAGAACGTTACAATTAAATGAAGCTTCGAGATGAGCAGTGTTTGAAAATTATGTAAAAATGTTATTTTGACGATAAATGGCAGAAAATGTGCCATTTCTAGAAATTCACTGAAAATAAATCTCACTATTTATTTTTATGCAATCGTTTTGTCTCTACCGAATTTTATACGATTGTTTCTTAACCGCAAGTAAAAACTCTTTGAATGTTGGAGATTCCTCTAAAGTTTCGAAGAAGAGGAGAAGGTATCTCAATGTTACGGAAAGATTCGCATGAGTGACGGGATGAGATTTTTCGAGATTGGAAAAAGCTTTCGTTAAGGTAGTTAGCGATTTCTTTGAGATTAAAAAAGTTTTGTTTCGCGATTATGTGATAATGTGCTTCGTTGCTGTATTTGCAGATAATCGATATGAAGACAGGTGGTATAATCAAAACCCTCATCGGCACTGTAGTAGAAGGTGTTAATGATGTGCAGGTAGCTTTTACTCCAACAGGACAACATGTACTTTATTATCACAATGGGCATAAAACGTTACGAGCATTTCGCGTTTCGGATGGCACTCTTGTTGGCACATTCCGACCTCATGCACAACTCAAATGTTGGACTTGTGACTCCAGAGGATATGCCCTTGTTATTGGTTAGTATGTTGTTCAGACTGTGGGTACGTACCGTTTGGGTTTTTTTAAAGATGCACATACGCACCTTTTTTATACCTTTTGCAAAAACGCCTTATCCCAACGTTGCATTCATGAAATTTATGTGCGTGACCATTTGCGAAACTTTCACAGTTTGGTTGATATGGTTTAAACCATGAGAAATATGGTTAATACCGAAGATATCCCATATTCACTTCTTTTGGATAGATCATCATTTAACTAAACTATTGACGTTCAAAAACGCCAAAAAATTAGCTAATCAATATCTTTCATAATCGACGGTCACGCTCAGAAGACGAATCTGCATTTGGGGACTTGTGCAGATCTGCTTTTGAGAATGCTGCTCTCGTCTCTTGTTTTAATAGGTTTCCGCTTGTTGAAATTTCAAATTTATTTTTGGTGAAATATAAATTTCATTCATTACTTCATTATCGAAAATGTCGATATATTTTTGCAGGTGGTCAAGACGGTTCTTTATTGACGGCGATATTATTTGATGAAATGGCTCAGGGTGACTTACTAAAAACAGTTGCACAGCTACCAAGTCGACGGCATCTCGCCGAATATTTGCATATTCCGGTAAGAAAGGCAAAGAAAGTCTGAGGTTATTGGTGCGAAATGCGCCCTTTAGCAATCGATCATTTAAATGCTCGAGAGATCACAGAGAAACACTTCTAATGAATTTCTCAAGGGCTCAAAATTGAAATATATATTTCAGTTAATTAAATAGGTGAAAAAGCGCGTCAGGGGAGTGGCATGGTAGGCGCTTTTCCATTCCGGTCACTTCATTGACCAGTTGCATGGGTTACCATCAAACGGTAAATATGCCAAATAGTGTGCTTATATAAACTACAATTTAAATATAAATCATTTATGCATTTATGTGATGTTTTAAGGTAACGCTTGTAAACATATACTTATGTAAATATGTAATTCATCCAAATGTATAAATTAGCTGCCATCAAGTAAACCAAACCAACAGGCCTCCAATATGAAGTAATTATTTGAATAAATATGTAAATAAATAAATATAAATATATAATATAAATAATATATATATATAAATATATATATATATATATATATATATATATATATATATATATATATATATATATATATATTTATATATATATAGTTTAATGTTTTTTGGGGGTGTATGAATTTCTAACCAAAGGATGTTCTTGAATATTACTTTCATTTCAGTTAAGCGAACTTCAAGAGGAAGGTTGCTTCGATTTGCGTAATCTGGGCGCGGTCACTGCTGCCGTTACTAGATTCAAACAGCTACTACAACCGAAAGATGCAAAACGTTCACATGTATGCTGTGTGCAATAATCAATTTTGCAACTTCTATTTGACCATTCATATTAACTTATAGTGTTGTCACAGTAAAACAATTTATGTTTCGAGTATTCATTAAAAAATCATTGGATTTATGGGAAAGTCGGTTTCTTCGGAATTTCTACCCAATCGTTCACTAAATTTTTGACTCTTGGGATGACATTCTCGAAAGTGTTTACCTGTTAGAGTTTGGTAAACAATTTGGTCCGTTCGCGCAATAGGTCCATTTTGTGTGTGCAACACGTTCTTCTCTCTTTATTAAACTCGCTTTACTTTCAATGTTTTTTGCAACAAGCATAAATCACTTCCAGCATATCACCTTCAAAAGCCGACAATTTTAGCTTTAATATTTGTATGCAAATTTTCACACTTTATACACATATAAAGTTAAACGGAAACCAGATCACTGTTATTTATAGTCATAACTGTTCAAAAAACTAACAATAAAATGTAGAACAGCATACATTTGAGTTGAATCTTGCCGAATAAACACAGTTTGGAGTGTCAAGAAATGCACGACAGTCGCCGGAAGTGTAACACAGAAGTGGTGTGCCCGTATAAGGATAGATTTTTACGTCTCCTACAAATTCACCGAAACGCATGGCTATGTTTATTAAAATCTCTGTTGATTTTCAAAGTAATGAAATATTTGATTAAATTCTTCGAGAAGCAATTTTTGCAAGCGATTCCCCAATTCATTATATATTTCCCGCATATGAATCTTTTATTTTTCATTTTGCAATAATTATTGCAAGAAAAATTGTCGAATATCTTTGCAATGCAAGAATGTTTACAAAATGGGTTACGCGGATTTGAGGTGATAGTGATTTTTTCAAAAATGAGCAAGGCGACTAAATATTCCACATGGATGTTCTTCTGGAAACAAAAATTGTACCAATAATTGCTGCAATAAATTTTCAATTACTAATTTTAATAGTAAGTTCAATTTTAAACTGCTATAGATTTAGCACATAATTCGAGAGGTTTTTAAGTCAAATTGACGAAGTGTGAATAAAAGTCGGTGAGGGGCGAGAAAAAAATAACCTCATGATGCTTTACCGTATATATTTGGTGGAGATATAATAGGGACTGATGTTTTACCACAGCAGATATATTGTCCTCCATTATAAGCATAGCTATATTCACACATATAGCCCGTTGAGCATGCAACATATAGACAATTCTTTGGGAAACCATTCTGCATTTCTGCGACTTCGTTCGGTCGTCTACACACAGCCGTGACAGTATCCCCTGCAAATGAGAGAAAAAACCCCATGTTAAATATATCATAGGGAGTAGAAAAGAGGTGAAAATTTATTAAATGCACATAACAACTCTGCTAACATTTTTCTTTAAAAATTCTAGAAATATTCACTCAACGGCTATATTACTCGGAATCATAGCGACGATTCTATGATGGAAATTCGAGGAGTATTTTCTCGTTATTGCAATAACTTCATACTGAAACATCAACAAACATAAATGAGGAATTATGTGGATGATTTAGTAGATAATCTACTAAAATCGGTTTTTTTTCTGGGGGGAAAAAAACTTCATAAGCAAATATCTATGAAGATGAAATCTCAACAGCAACTACAAACTCAGCTATGCAAATATAAAGACGAGAGAATTACAAGGAGAATCACAAACATCAAAGTTCATCGTAGATTCGTTTAATTTCAACTCGATTTCTCTATGTTTTCTGTGGCTTGCACATAAACAAATGATGCATTGTAATGAAGAATATTTGCATTAAATTGTTATTGGCACTAGAAGAGGTGCAAAGGTCTGACGATAAACTATAGGCATTCGCAGCAAGATGTAAATAAATACCAGGTGAATATTTTCATGCAAACCTGAATGTACAGCAGTTTTAACTATTTTCTTGATTGCTCATCATCCGAAATATATATAGATGATAAGTAGGGAAAATTTCCCTGATGATCATTAAATCTTGATGGGAGTCGGTCGTAATCGGACTGGCACGGGCAGTCTCTTGAAAAATTCATGAATCTGAAGCCTCAAATAGCCAGACTATTGTGGATTCGCTGGCGGTCATCGTGGCAATAATCCATACTCCTAACAGCGACCTAATAATAAGATTCTTCACGTATATGCAAAGTTGCCCAACCTATACAAGATTCCTACCTGCATTACTCACAGTGCAACATGTGCCACTGTAACAAATATATCCCTTCGCCTGTAAACTACAACCGTAATCGTTTAAACAAGGTGAGCCATTGGCAAGCGGTTGCATTCCTGCTGGACACTGCTGACTGTTCGTCACTGGTACCAAGCCTTAAAATGTATCATATATTAATTTCAAGCAGATATTTTCATGGCTTTTCGCCATGGAGCTCTTTTCCGCGGATTTTTTCGGTTCGGTATTTCTTTTCTGATTGTTTCTTTTTTTAAATCGTCATCTGCTCCGATGAGTTTCTTTTTTCTGTCGTTTTTACGTCTTTTTAGGTAGAGTTCCTTCAAAGACAGCATGAACGATGAAAAAGGAACAGAAACTATGAGATACTACGAGGCAAAGTTAGGAAACAGAGAAAGTTTTGAGAATATATTAGTTATTGTGCTCAAGTTGAGGGAGAAGCATTTTCAATGAGCTGAAAAAATATTTGCTTTTGCATCTACAGATATACACATACAAACAGCGCTTTAATAATGCGACTTTGCACAGCATATCTATGCGAAAGCTCACAAGAATAAGCGTTCAATTAAGCACACTTTTTTTTACTATGTACTATACGGCATAGAGGAAATAACGAAGAAAATTTTCAAATCTAACACTTTTCAGTATTAATTCCAAACAGCGGCAATCAACGCTAAGCAATATGTGATTTGGAATCAAATATTCAAATAGAAGCTGCATAGTAATGGAATATGGAAGAGGCTCATAAAGTATTAGCTAACTGTGAGCAGTTTTTATTGCTCAATTCCTGGAACATGCTTAACCATGCACATATCAATTAAGTGAACTTTAAAAAATGATCTAAGTTTGCCAATCCCTCTATCCTTTGGTGTGAAACTGGGAAATGACCATCAAATTCTGAAGGTTGAAATATGCAAAGTTAAGTAGAAATGACCATTAAATATAAATCCAAAGAATTTCATGTGTTTTATTCATTGCCCCAAACTCATTTGTTGAATATTGCCAGTAATATTTACGAAATATGCTTAAATGATTTCTCTCTGCAGCCCTCCTTTTCTTTTTCTCTCTCTCTCTCCATCACAAATGTTGGTTTTTGAAAATGCTCATAACCGATATTTTGATTAACTGGTACATATGAGGAGAGTATTCTTTATGAAAGCTGAGAAGATGACATTAGCGGTTTTCTCAGAGAAATTCAGCAAATAAAAATTGGGCCCACCGAGTACGGGAATTATGACGATTGCAACGCGATGTGCAAAGGTGTTCATATTAACGAGCGATCGCCTGAAAGTGCACTTCTATCTGTTCGCAAATGAATGCACTATGATGCTTCTTCAAGCATGGGCCTGAAGCAGAGAAGTAAACAAATACAGCGTATTATCTCATATATATATATATATATATATATATATATATATATATATATATATATATATATATATATATATATATATATATATATATATATATATATATATATATATATATATATATATATATATATATATCACCTCAATAATCAGATAAACCACTAAAACTAATGTATACTGCTTCATTTAGCTCCTCGTTTCCGCCTTCTGTAAGACACACTAATAGTGTTAAGGTCCTTACTCACAGGTGAATAAAGAAAACTGCGAAACAGCCGAAAAAAAGGATGAGGCATAATACAAGTGAATGAAGCATACTGTAGCCTCGTGGGCTACATTAACTAATATAGCGTTGTAGTTAATCGATAATGTTATTCATGAAAGATGATAAGATATACCGAGAACAAATGAACACAAAGCAGGCAGACCGCAGCAAGACTGCAAACGGCGTTCATTAAATACGAGCGGATGTTTGTCGACATCTCAACACTCGGAAGTTTGTTTACGAGTATCTAGTTCTGAAACAGAAACGATGATTGAGAGCAGCAGGACGGCTAGCCAGCTAATCTCCAAAAAAAGCTTCGGACAGGTAGCGCTCTTGATCTTAGCGCAGTTTACAGATGGCAACCTAAAACCGAACTCGACAACTAGATTGAAGGCGCTTGTTTACTTAGTAGTCTTTACAAAAGTGGATGCAGATAGTGACTATGCTGTAGATTTTCTACGCCCAGAGAACCACAGAATAGCACAAAAGAAGGAGAATGGGGTATAAAACAAATAAATGGGCATACTGTAACCCAAGAGGGTAATATAATACGCAGTGGTACCATAAAGCCGAGTTATTCGGCTTTGAAGTACGGTATAGCATAAATACACTTTAAACGCTTGAAGTAACGTGAAGTATATTTTGCCCCTAAAAAATAATGAAGTAAAATCAATGATAAGGCATATGAGAAACAATTTCCACAAAAGCATTTCAGCTTGCATCTCTTTTTGTGATTCGCAAACGCTCCCTGCATGGTAGGTGATGGAGTTGAACACAAAGAAATGCTTATGAATGGATTTCCTGATGTCTCAGGTGGGAAATGTACATTAAATTGCTGAAGTAATATTGTTAAGGTACTAGCTATGAAGCATCGGTACTTTCAAGGAATTTTTCTTTTAGGCACCGGTAGCTCGAATTTCCTCGTATTTTGCAATCATCGTTAAGGCCAGCAGTCGTTGAAGGCCTGAACACCTTAAGGCCAGCCATCATTTTGAATTGAGAGCCTTCGATGTATAGAGGGAATTCATATTTTGGGATGTGAAAGTTGTTCAAAACTAAGGTAGTTGGATTGAAGGGGCAAGGCTAGGGGAAGTGAACAGATTCAGGTCAACTGTGGGTATAATTTTAAGGATTGGACCTTCATGCAGTAAATACAAGTTTTGCTATCGGCGCCACTATTTTAATTTCGAACACCTAGGCAAACAACTTTATGCATGCATGTGTTTATCCGCGTTTACATTTGTTGGTCCAATTGTTGGACTCAAACGTCGCAGTGATGAGATTTCGTAGATACGACTCAGCTGTCAGGTCGCTGAATTATCTGTAGGTTCCCATTGGAAAGTGGCCTCTGAAGCAACCCTCATATCCCAAAATCGTTCCTGCGCCATTTCGAGACCTTTGTTACCTGGAACCTTGACGAAGTTTCTTCTCTTAGAGGTCAGTTTTGACCTTTCCGATAGAGTAAACATGTTTTACAGCAGTTTTTTCAAGGGCGTTTCGCGACTTCTGTCGATGAAGACTTTGGCAGATATGTTTTCGCGCGTGAAACGGTGTGGTGCTAAGACTAAGCGGAAGAGAGTAAAAAGCTCTTCTAGAAACCGAACGACGGATTTGTGAAATAAAAGTGCAGAATGAAGATTGAAAGATTTGTGGTACACATCACTGGCTAGAGACAGCAGTTTGGTGGCCGCTTTAATGTCATCTGGTGCGTGGGGGCATAGCTCAGTGGCAGAGCATTCGACTGCAGATCGAGAGGTCCCCGGTTCAAATCCGGGTGCTCCCTGCCTTTTGTACTCGCTCAGTGTATTTGAACACCATATGATCTGCAGTTTATCCAACCATCAATCAACCACAAGCAGGGTTCTGTTAGCTATTTGAAGAACCCATTTATACACGGGCAGTTCGCTAACAGCCATCCTTCTATTCCCCAAACATTTGTCAAATCGTACCTTATTAAGTTTCTAGTTCGGAGGCATTGGCAGGGAGAAGGAGAAGGGACCCTGGAGGAGGAACGCTACGTGACTCATGTATGCGGGATGGTGAAATCTCCCCATGTCTTACTTCCCTACTCAAATGGTATTAAGTGAATGAATAAGATAAAAGCGAGGAGGAATCTGCATACCACCTGGTTTAAACGGTCCGCTGCCCGTTTTCAATCGTGACCTTGCCACGCTTCTCCTGTAAATTACATAGCCCTCACGTTTACTGCATATATTTTTCATGGGTAACTATTAAAATGCACTAAAGCAGGAAAATCTTCGGCACAGTTTTACTAGAGCAGTGAAGATTAGCGATATACGATACACACTTGATTAAGATAGCACATCACCCAATAATCAATCACAAATTATTTTACATCACGATTTATTAGCGTAATCGGGAATTACATATATGGAGAGGTGTGCGGAATTTTTTTAATACCGGCATTCAAAGGCTGAGATTCGTTATAAAAATTGAAATATGGAGAAAGACAACAATTTTATCTAGAGATATCAAATTCCATGAAAAAAGTGCAAAAGTTCACTTTAAAAACGCCTTTTCTCTTAAGTTTTTCTCCGAGACAATTTATTGAAACCACCCCATCTTCCTTCTTCGCTTTTCCGTTGGCATGAATAAGATAGAACAAACATGCAAACTGAAATATAACAGCGTCACAAATAGAAATTATTAAAGCATTTAAATGCAAAAACTCTCAAAGCACCATAATCTGACAACATTAAAAGCGCACAATATATATAGAGTTTTCACTAAGGCATCAAAAATTGAAAGTTTATTTCGTTTAACAAGGATAATGCAATAAAATCACAGTGATAAAAAATTTCGATTTTCATCGAGCTTGATTTCCCTGACGTGATTAGAAACACTGAGATAGCCCCTGATGAATTTCCAGAAAAATTCAGCATCTCCTTTGCCGATTCAGCTTTATCGCTTGTCTCCCTCCTAATCATAGAAAAATAATCCCTCAAAAATATAAATTATTTTTTATTACAGCATTCGTACATCGTCCTACCTGAATATATTTTTATTTCCAACAATTTCTCCAAAAATATGAAAAAGAGAATGAAAATTTCTTTCGAAATTGCGGAAATTGTAAAAGCCGCTTATAATTAAATTTACATAATACTCTTGCATATCTCCTAACTTCATCCATTAATCAAAATTTCATTTCTCGACCAACTGTCAGCATACATCTCACACATCTGAAGTTGCCTTTTCAAATATTAAAATATTAAAAAGTATGTATGCAAATTTAGAGATGGAGATTTGAAGTATATGGGGAGCGGGCGGAGAGGATCACATAGAAATATTTCTTTTTTGTAAATCATCGCCACAGCCTAGCTGAAGTAATTAACATAGCTTCATAATGTTATTGGTTTGGCATGATTTCCAACAAAATTAGCGAAGAAATTATTTAGGCAGAACCCAAAAAAGCGTATACCGCAGAAAATAATACTACTTAAACTTTCTGTCATCAGTACTGAACGCAACACAATAACAACTGCTCCACTGGTTTATAAATTTCTATCCCTTCCACAAGGCACCAATCTTTTATAGCCTCTATCTTTTCCCCACTTCACCTCAAGCAATTTAACCGATACGCCACCTAATATTCCTCAATATTTTTACTTCTTCATGACAAAATTCCAATCGATCTAACTAATAGATTCAGTCATTCTTTCGAGGGCATGATTTCGCGATCAGGTGTTTTCGTAGCACCTACATCAACGCGTGGGACTTTTTGCTTAATACTTTCGAAAAGTTTTTCACGTGCCTCCCACGCACCGAGCATGCCAGATGTCGTCGACAAACCATCGAATAACGTTTTTGGCACGAATGGTACTCTCGGAATTATTGGCGCTCCACTTTTGCGATTCTCACATGGAAGACATTTCGCTTCTGCAAATTCTTTTTTTACAATTTTAGGAAATCTCATGCAAGTAGGTAAGCAAGTAAGGTACATAAGCAGGTACATTCGTACGTTTTTGCAGAGCAAATTTATTGCCGCCTCGTACTTTGGTAAGCCCTGGAAAGCGCAGCATTGTATGCTGAGAAGAGAAATTGAGCTGCTGAAAGACAATGAACAAGTTTTAGGAAGAGTTCTATGAAGAAATCAATAAGAACATATTAATTCGACCAGGTCTCAATATTTTTATTCACGCAGATCCTGTCTCTCACTTTTTCACACGAGGCAAATCCAAGATCCTGGTCTATAAATCGGCTAAAAATCACTAAGTTACTGTCCCGAAGTTTCGCTTATCGCCGAACCTTTCCTCCTAAATAACATTAATTCCCGGCAATTTCTATACAGATATAAATACATTCCAAACCAACCAGCTGTCAAGTTGATTTCAGAAACTCGTTTCGAAAGTTGCTCGTCATCGGGCAGCGAGCTGCTTGAAGGTGGAGGACGCTCTTCCTGTTTCGATCCCATCGGAATCGGTGTGGAGAGACGCAATGGTTGTGAACGACATAGAGTGTGCTGTAAACGTTTAGTGCTAAATAACTGTTACATCAACACCTAAATGAAGCAAAATATCCATTTGAACTGAAACGATAGAAAACTTCGTCATCTTCTCCGCCTTCGCTCGATCTTCTTCCCTATCCTTCCTTTCATTCAACGAGAGGAGAGCAGCAGTAATTTATAGAAGATTACGACGAGGAAATCCTCGTTCCCTTTCTATAAACGCATATCTCTTTCGGTTGCATCACCTTCTACAGCACATCTCGACCACCCCTCCTCCCCTCCCTCCCTTCGTTCTTAATCGACTCCTTCCGTCATTTCGCACTAAAATCTGTTGTTAGCCCACTTTTCGGAAGGCCAATAATCTTTATGTTCACTAAAATAAAAACCTTTCACATCGAATTTCTTTTCCTGACGGCAGTCTTCTCCCAGAAAGATCATTATAACCCATAAAGACTCTACTGGAGTTATACGGCCACTGCAACGGCAAAAGAGAAGAAAAATAGGCAAAGATATCAAAAACTAACTTCGCACTCGAATTTGGTTGTTTCGGCTTCTGCGAAAGAGGATTCGGCAATAAACTCAAATGAGTCATCCATTGAGCTCTCAAACTCTTCTGGATCCGACTGACTTTTTGAGCATCTCGAACCCAAAGATAACCTGAAACTACCACTTTACCCTTTGAAAGAAGTCCCAATCATCCATAACTGTACGATAATAAACGCCAATAAAAACACTAAAAAACAAAGAAACATAACAACTTCAAATGTTTTTAGAGGAATTTTCTCAAGGACTTTCTCAATGGCTTTATGATACCATAACAACGCATTTTGCAAATCGCCTATGGGTTGAAGGTAAAAAAAAATAAAAGCAAACAAAATTTCCCTTAAATTTATGAAGTAACAACTACAGAAACAAATGAAGTAATAACTAAACCAAGAATTATTGGTTACAGTATAAAGATAAATAAATTCACAACAAAGATACCCTTTGTGACGACGATTACAAGGTGATAGCAATGCCCGATCCGTTCCACCACGACTTCGATCTCGAGTTGTATTCACGATCCGAGCTTTTGAAGCACTTTAAAATGTTGGCCTTATTTTACAATATACTAAACAAAAAACTTCTGTACGTAACTCATCAAAGTTAAGAATCAGCGAAGATCTAAATACGCACTGATAAAACATATCTGAGTACGTTCAAAGACGCCAGTGATATGGTGTTAAAGATAAACAGAATATATGGATTGCGTAGGCTCTCGACATTGAGCTCACGATACTGCAAGCGAGAAATGTTCGAAAATAAGCCTAAATATAAAGTGCGCGGTTGAGGATAAACTGCAAACTAATATGTGCGGTCCCGTCAAAAGACACTTCAGTATGGCAGATTGCAGCGCAATGGCCAAACTTTAAAAATTTTTGGTGGACTGGTCATACCGACCGGTTACCGGTTCAGCCAACGGCTGGAGAAGTACGAAGAAAATGACCACCCTGGAACCAGAAACAACACCTGGACAGAAATGCGGAAAGCCCACATCATCTTTTCGGGATGATGTCATGAACTAAAATTTAACAATGAGTGCACAGTTTATTAATACGAACGCAAATGCTTTAACCAGTACATATGTGCATATGATATATACATACTGCTTTACAGGCAGAAGTTTTAGAACCCCATACTTCCTGCAGCATCTTTTTCCTTTCCCTATAAAGTAGCCAGTCAAGCTCTCCAGCAGTGCAACTGCACTCAACAATCGCACCTACCGCACACTAGGCAAAATACAATAAAGAAACACAATAGTGACCTGTTTCTAGTCGATTCCCTTGTTAGCATTTTTTGTTCTTTGGTTGTTTTCAGTTTTTTTTCGCAGAAGCAAATTTCAACTGTTCTTCTCTCTTCTTCTGATCTTGTGCCAAACGACGATTTTGTTCCTCCTAAACATAATGAGTTAGGTATCTCTGCTGCAAAAAGAAGTTTGATAAAATATCCCCTCAATATTTTCTCCATATCTGAACAAAGTCTAAACATTGATATAACTTAACCTATGCAATGCGATAAAACGAATTAAAATATATCCCTCCGGCGAAATGTTTCCGATCTGTTAAAATAATACTGTCAGGATGACCACGAAGGACGATTTTATGAGACCTTTAAACAATGAAGGAAACCTTATTAATATACTCCTGCTTTCACAGCCCCCCCCCCTTCCCCTCTCTGCTGCATCAAAAATGAGCCCACAAAGACCTTTTCGATTGCTTCAATTCGATGTTGACTATCCGGTTCGATAGTATTGATTTGAAGGCACAAGCTTTCCATAGGCGCCGGATCGGGTGGATGGCATCGACGTCGATCGATAATCGAACTTACAGCAGCTAAACAAACTGCAAACGGTTCCAACTGACGCGCGGCGCTCGATACGTGACGGGCGTTCTCACGTAGTATGATCATTTCCTCTATCTAAAACGAATACCTAATTGCAATGAGGCATCTGCGCAGCCGATACTTGTATCGAAAAACGTTTGCCCCACCAAAAGGTTCCGCGTTGGCGCAAATGTCCTACGATGTGAAACTGAGTGGAAATATTGTGACCGAATCTGAGGATTTAACAAGAGACCTGAGTAAATAAATCTCCGGTTAACTGCATAAGCTCATCACCACCAAAAACCAACTACCCACATGTAACCGCACCAAGCCGGTTAGATTTACGAAACAGCACCGGTGGCATAAACACTATGACAAAGGTGTCCAAATACACATATCACACACCTCACTGGTTCCAAGAACACTGATATTTCCCAGGTCACCTATGGGTGCAGATGCACCTTTCTACCTGCCTTTTCACGCTCAAGGGTCATTAGACCACAAATAAGCGCGTTCCTCTGGCCTTACGTTTCAGAGCATTTTACAGTTCTTTACCTTTTCTCTGAAAAGAATCTGCTGTCTTCGTACGCGATCCAACTGCTCCTGCCATATCTGTTGCAGCTGGGGTTGTAAATCATTGATCAACGCAGACTGCTGCCCGACTCTCGTATCCAGATCCACACATCTTAACTGTCTAGCTATGCTATCAAAAGCATAACAAAGAGGCGACGAGTTATTTCTACTGCTGATGTATGAAACTGAGGACAAAGACTATCGACGCATTCTCGTCCTCTACCTCTCCATTTCCCGCAAGAAAACACAAATAATATAAAACGCGAACATTCCTCTCATTAAATCAATACGCACTTAAAATACCCCTAGAAAGAGAGTGACTGCACTTAAGAGTCCGCATAGAAACTGGAACATTTTGCAACTAATAATGCTCAGAGGTATCATTCGCTGTTACATGGTATAACTAGATCATGGATCAGATAAATCTGCATGAATCGTTCCCTTCCAAATATTATTGAACCTAGCAGATTATTGCAAAAATCGGAGTCGTGCTCTCAATATACCAGTAACTTCATAGGTGATGAGTTCCATCAGCCGGAAAAGATATGACAAGATATGGAGGTGCCATGACAAAAGCTCCGCTCAGAACTTAAGAACTGGCCTTTTGACAGCGCTATGATCCTTACTTTTATATAACAATAAATGTTCATAAAGCTCTATGTTTGTTATTAAGGAACCACCGAGCCATCTTCATCTCGTTTGTTTCTAACAACAATCAATATCTCGAATTTCTTTGGCCCTACCAGTTCATTATTTCTAAATAGTTTCACAATACCATTATCATTTTATGATGATAAAGCATAGAAAAAACTCAACGCTAATTATCGACGAGACGAGTGGAAGACGAGAAATATCACACAGTCTTGAATTAAAAGCTGACTTAATAATTCTTCCCCTTCTGTTCTTACAAAGAATACAAATTCGTTTCGAGAATTTTCTAATTCCCCAGAGGTGATATCACAGACCGTACGATAACCAAATAATGCAGCACTACTTCACAATCAAAAAAAGATACCTGCGAATAAGCTTCTCAACAACCTCCTTATCGATAATACACCTTCTGAGTGTGAGATCCTTCTGCATTTCCTGCACTCGCTGACTGAGTTTGGCCACTTCACGATTATACTGTCTCAGAGGAGTTTCCACTTTTGCAAACTGCTCACCGAATGCTCCAGCCAAATCCACTACCAACTGATATTTAGTTGACAGCGAACATGAACCGTTCATGTATCCTGACCTTCAAGCCAATATTTAGCATATCTGTCAAGCGTGTTGCCCAAAAAACCGATCAGCAAGGTTCAAATTCATGTTGCAATCTCTAAAATTTTTGGGCTGGTTTTTCAATTCATATTTGTTCGGTCTTAATTTTAACAGCGAATTAATCAAACCAACGTAAGCATGCAATCAATCGGAAAACCTCAACTCCTTCCAAGCTCCTTTCTTTCATCGTCTCTCACATTTACTAACAAAATTATATATATATATATATATATATATATATATATATATATATATATATATATATATATATATATATATATATATAACATGCATTTTGGTGGTGTGTAGATATCGCTAAAGGAATTTTCGCCACTTGAACGCGAAGAGAAAAACGAACCCAGATCTTCTAACATAGGAATGATGATTCCTTGGTGAAGCAGTGCCACAACTCGTGTCATTCGTATCTCCTCCACGATCACGCCCGGTGCTAAAGAGGATTGTCGACAGTCCAAGAAAAGGCTCAAGAGCTCGACCAAATTCCTCACGGCTGTCGACCGTCAGTTCACCAGTATAGAGTGGTTTATCGCATTCCATTGACATTAAATTCTGAACGAAAACATTTAAAATAACAGCATTTTGAAGTTACGCAATAAGCTAGTATAATACTCATATATGCATCAGCAATATATGTCAACCTCTCTTCCGCTCCTTCACGTTTCGTTGGCAACGATCTGCCTCGCAACTGGCAACCGTTCGAACAAAATGGCTGGCAGCATCAACAGAACGGTCAAGAAATTACAGAAAAAAAAACCCGAAGAGAACTGCACTCTCGAAGTTAAGGATTTTTATGCTCAATAAATTCGGAAAGGAGCAACATATGATAATTTCAACACTGTACCAAACTCCTCGAAAACTCTATCACATTGCTCTTTAAGAAGATGGAGAGTATGCGCGCATAGCTCTCGCGCTAATTTCAAGTAGCAGCGGTAAAATTGTACATTGCAACCAAAACAGCAACTGAATTGCTGAGTAGTGAACGAATGCATTCACCTGAAAACACTCTACTATAGAGAGTGCCCCGGTCCCTCCTTCTAGGGTATTTATTTCTTCGAATATAAAAGCACTTCACAAACCTGGATTCGTTTCATTAGATCTGTAGATGATTGCAAAAAATCCAATTTTGACGCAGACGAGAAAAAAATCGATGCACTTAGCAAGTAAAGGCGAATCAATGGCTGCAAAATAAATCATCATAGGCGTAAGAATATCCATCGTTTGCAAAGAATAGTATATTTTCAATTTTGGCCTCTCCCCCCCCCCCCCTCCCCTCGAAAAAGCAAAAAACCCTTCGGGTTATAAATGAATGTCTCCATCCCTTATGCCAACACTATAATGCACATGTATGGTGTTCTTCTGATAAACTAAGGAATATCGCAGATGCCTGAGATCATGTATGCCTCTAATGGCCGACCGCAGATTAGATGCCTTCGGAAAAAATCACACGTATCCAAAGCACGATGACAAAGGAAAGGAATTTCTAGTTCAAAAAGAAATGATGTAAATTGTGCTTCAGAATTTACCCGACGTTATTTATGCAAGTTAACCAAACCATTTTAATGAGAATATCTGTCATTGCATGGTGGAATAAAACTAATGCGCATCTATGGATATTCACTTCATCGTGAAAGAAGGGGAAAGGAGCAACACAAAACACGCAATAAATGAGTGAGCAAAATAGATGCCTTCAAATCTGAAGTCGAAGAATGCCAATCACTAGTGAAGGGGACGAAACTAGGGCATAACAAGAAGCGGAAGGATGTGGCCATCTGTGGCATCGTATTTAATCGTTTGCTTGAATAAAAGACCAAACGAAATCATTCTATTATGAGCAAAAAACTGTTGCAACACTCATTCTAGATTTTCGCATAAATCCATTCGTTGGGCACACGTTTTTCACTCTTGGCGAATAACAAAGCAACACAGCAAATTGCAATGCAGAAATAAGCTTTGCAATATGACATCGCAATAGCGTTTACCACCCCTTTGTTTCCTTCATTGACGACACTACAAAGAAATATATAAAGTAAACCTGTAAAGAGGTAAGTTGCCGCATTTGCTCATGGAAGTGTTTCTCACGAAGTGTTCTCTCATCGTCGAGCTTCTTAATCAAACCATCACGAACCGTCAATAATGTGTCGATCATCTCTTGACAAGTTTGCCTTACACTACAAAAATCAAATGCTGTTTGGTACCTATGTTATATGGCAAGCAATCTCAATTATTTTAAACATTTATGGATAACTATCAAACATTTCACTTGTTCAGAATGTCCCCAGTCCATCAAGAAGTTTGCTATCGTATAGAAAGCCAGCAGTCGATGGAAGTTCGGGTGGGACAGTCATGAAATCAAGCCAACAAACTAGGACGGTTTCAGGAGATTCCACATTTTCTTTTCCGTAATGATCGCCTCACATGCCTTCTCCATCCTGAAACCTTTTCCATCGTTTTCGCTTACAACTGAGATATTGTACTGACAACTTATCTAACAACTTACTCTAATTACTTCGTAAACCAACTTTATAGGAGTGATTCGTTCGTTTCATCGAATAATAATTTTAAAGCAAATGTCTAAACACTAATCAAAACGAAAAAAAGCTCACTGTTCACTTGCACTGCGGTAACTATGCGAAAGTTCCGATGCAAGACGTTTTCGCAGTTGGAACTGTTCACGGACATTATCCTACAAACAACACGCATATGACACACCATAAATTTCAATGGAAGCTACCAAAATCTCTTACCGAAAGGAAAGAGGGAAACAGCTAGCACGGTACTGCGGAGAAAGGAGAGTTGGAGTTGGAGCAGGGTGAGTAGAGGGGGGGGAGGGAGGGGAAGAAACGGGACGCTAAAGTCACTGTATAAGATGGCATCCGATGCTTTTCACCTTTGACCTCTGATCTAACTGTTGCCGCAATCATTTTATAAATTCTTCGTTTAAATCCACAAGTTCACAAATAAAAGGATGCATAAAAAATAAGAGAAATATTCTGTAAACAAATGAAAATACACGTTTAGTGAACTAATGAACGAAGATTGCGATGACAATGAAACACAACAACACTAGAAGAAACTAAAACATAGAAACTCAATCGACTGTTGGCAGATACAAAATATCGTTTCAGGATATTAACCTAGGATTAAACCTCATCTGTTTGCTCATTCACCTATATCATCAAAAATCTTTTACGGCAAACAGTACCGCAGTTAGGATGCAATTCCAGCCAGAGGATCAGAAAATTAAAGCAATCACACCTCGAGAAACATGCCACAGTAAGGTGATAATCGATGAAAAATTTAGAGAAAAGCTGCTCCTTCCTCTTCCCACACTTGCTTGGTTACGGTTCTAATAGCAATGTATCAATAAAAATAGTGAAATTCACCTGAAAAGTACGCAGTTTAGCGGCCGCTTTTTCGAGTTTTTCGCAACCGAGTTTGTGTGCTGCATCAATATGTACCAAGTGATGCCTGAATCACATAAAATGTCTGTAATTTAGGAGACGAAAAGCTTTCCGCTTCTCATCGATAATATTTCGTTGCCTCCAAATATTTAAATAATTTCATTCTTCACGTCACATCGTTACAAAAGTACCTAATCAATATGACGTTCAATAGTTCAAATTGCTATATGGTTTATACGCTGACAGCTAGAAACGAATTATTAGAAGAACAATTAACGTATCTGCAGCGGAAATTTCACAGAAACACAGCCCAGCATTCTTTACTGACAAAATCAAAACGGCCTTCCGCCTATGTCATTGTCACTCCCTCCCCTCCCCTCGTCCGTGATAATTAAAGTACCGCATGAAAAATTCAATCCCTTCCTAAGCAATTTTTAAATGAATGGATTATTTTCTCAACACCTAAAAGATGTGTGGATGTATAAGACGAGGTCTACCTTCAGCATATGGCGTTGTAGCGCTGTGTTCAGAGCTATAATCACTGCTGCGCGACGCATTAATGCCGCAGGGAATACTCTAACCTTTGTTATAAGAGGCAAAGTGAAAGAATGCCCACCTCACTCAGCAATCAGAAAGCAATTAAAAACGACACTGAGAGCACCGTCTTAAATAGCAAAAAGAAAACCTGATAACCTTGAATCGAGTGCAGCATTATTGAAGCAAACAATACAGGCAAGAGATCGACTCTCAATCGAATAGAGAATAAACGGTTCACCATGCTGTGGACATATTACACGACCTTTCACTCGTGCTCGCTCTTCTAACGGCACCAAACGATGTGCGGCGAACATCTTTGCCTAAACATCACTCTCATCGCGCAAATAAAAATTCAATTAAAATTCAAATATCTTCAACGATTGCTTTATGGCTGAATTATTTGCTCAACTGTTCTTTTAAAAAAGAAGCAAACAATCCATTTGATTCTCTAACTGTTATTATATATGATGCCGTTCACGCATGCTCTATACTAGTTGTAGCACTCAATTCACATGTTGATGTGAACGCCAAAAATAAAACGGCTCTATTGTGCAAGCGAACTCAAGAACTGTTCGATGAAAGAAGAAAACGAACGAGGCAAAGAGAAACAAGAGCTCTCCTTCACTACAGTTACATTATTTTAACCTCTCAATTCCTTTTTCTATACTTCTTGTCATTTCTCACCTCACTATTACCCCTATCAGTTCATCATTTCTTTTATTTCAATCTCTTTCGATATGCCTTCGCAAATCTCATTTCCAAGAAAACATCGGATCAACGTTCTGTCGAAACAAAAAAAAAATGTTACTCAAACCAACAGCACTATTGAAAGAGTTCATCCTTTCTAGGACATTTGCGCCAACGTTGAGGTTAATTAAAACATGAGGGCATCTTATATATTTATTATTTATTAATAACCGAAGAGAACGGTTCGTGAGGTGGTGGGAATCGAAAAACTTATGTCACTGCAGCTTCATCTCTTTTCTTTTCACCGTTTTAAAGAATGCTTTTTGAATTTATATGCACATTATAATTTTCATGCATGTTTATTTTCCACTCATCAATGCCGATAAAATGGCTTAACTGCAGGCAGAAACCGAAGGAATTTCAACAAATAATACATATAAGTAATCCAAAAAAAAGCAAAAACATAATCCACGACTAACAAAATGAATCAAAATTACAAAAAAAGTAATTGAGAATGTGGTGAATTAATTTACTCAACTTAGAGGGACCAATATCTCAATTATTGAAATACGCAAAAAAAAACACAATTGTAGAAATATTGAATTCATTAAAAACTGTAAAGAAATTTTGAAATAGAGTGCTTATAATTTATGAAAGCTTCAAATATTTCGCAGCTACATAAATAAAAATTCGAATGAAAATGTATCCCACTTGATGGGTGTTTTGACGGCATCGATTGCAAAGTGCTTGTTGACACGTCTCGCAGAAATGCATCGGTTGTGAAATCTGAAAATCGCTTTGTGCAAAAAAATTGAATATAGAAAGTGAACGAAAAAAATACTCATTTCGCAAGATTCAGTTTCTTTTTTTCGACACCGATTATTCACCACATTAAAGTTGTCGGATGTTCTTCGTCGCCCCATTGGTTTCCATATTTCATTGATGTTGAAGCATTCCGCCACCCACTCGGTTGATGCAGTTGGAGACTCCGTTTATCGACGATTTAAACCTCCCCCTCCCTCGTACACCTGTCACTCTTGAGCGCTTTTATCCCAACAATTAATTAAATTCAATGGCATTGGTTGTTTACCTGATCACAATTGGCGCAAATTTCCGTCGTCTCATGGCTGGTATCGATAAGAAAGGAAAGTAACGAATCAGGTACAAGATCGCCCTCGATGACACTTCCACAAACGGGACACATAGATCGCCCTTGCACACAATCTCGACAATAACTGTGCTGACATGGTAAACGAATCGGCTGAGTGAATTCCTGCAACGAAAAATGTTTTTTTTAATGAAAGGAGATTATAGAAAGCAAAAAAGACTTGAATAAACCGAAAAAAAAGATAAAGATGGCTTTTATCTTAAGACAGAATCAATCTCAAACGCTGCAATCATTGATCCCCCCAACAAACACTCAAAAACATGGCGTTGAGACTTTCCATAGTTGGCACATAGTGTACATAATAGAGTGCAAGAAACGGGTCCTGCAACGCAAAATACAATTTAATTATCCCTTGAGAAAGGTGTAGGTTTAATTTCCTGCAAATAAGGTCAGAAAAATAAAATTCAAAAAAGAAACTGATTAAAATGCCCGACTTATGTTTTTAAGTATTTAGTGACAAAGTTTAGTAACGAAAAATGTACACGATCTCTTTCATAAACATACTGAACGTTTCACACATTTATATATCTTGTCTACGTCTCACCCATAAACTCCACACTACCTACCTGACTTCAACACATCCTAATCTAGTCCCCATTTCTTCATATTTCTATACCTCTTTAAATCCCTTTTTAACTGATCTTTCACAGGCTTCTACCGCCTGTTCTAACTTCTCATCTTACCTCATTAATTTGTGTGAATGCGCTTGTGAATAAGAATATGTATTTTCAGGTTTATACGCTGGGCATGGCATCGAAGAGCCAACCCCAAGATTGCGGTCTAACAAGGCAATGATCACATTCGCTCGTACAGTCGGTTCTCGTTTGTAGATCACATGTCACTGATCGACCTATGCGCTCTTCTGCCGCCCCAGACGATATCGAAAGACTATATAAGTCCGGCTTCCGCCCAGCAGCACATCTTTGGTTCTACTCGTATCTGGAGGTCGTGGTGCTCCCCCATAACTACTTCTTATATCTCGCAAGTGCTCTTGCATGTCGGCATCGACATCCGGTTATCCGCTTCTGTCCTCCGCGCATACGCGGTCCTCTCTACCTCAACACCGCCACTCACAACACAATATTCTAACACAGATATAACACGGAGAAACGAAGACTCATGAGCAAAACTCCCACCTCCCCACTCCCCTCCCCTCACCCCCACCTCCTCCTTTCCCAATTCTCCACAGCAGGAAAAAAATTTCACTCTGCCACCGAACCGTCCTAAATTTCAACATCACTTCATCAAATGAAATGTCTAGAAATCTGTCTTATTTAATTTTTGCTAAAGAAAAACTTTTCGCTTACATAAAAAAATAAAGAATAAAAAAGATATACCCGATCACAAATGAGACATTCAAGAGGGTTTCTTGATTCGGCATTCTCCAATTTGAACATCAGTAGTGACAAAGAACACGCCATACTCGACTTCCATATTCCTTTCGGTTAACTTCTCATATTACAGTATAACTGTAAATACAGTTATTTTGCATAACGATCGTATCTGTTGATTTATAAACACAGGTGCTTATATCGCCTGTGACTTGTATGTCTGAAGATGTGTCTTATAAACGACGAGATGCTTTTAATGCTAGTCTTACTTTCATACCAATATCAAACACATTACAGAAGTGGATATTGAACGCAACCGCACAAAACCTGTGCCTTATTATCCACTTTCCTCCCATCATCTGCAGAAATTACCACCTGTATTATGCATAGGCGTTTTCCAGCACCTGTGAAATGCACAGTCCCCCTCGACCTGCAAACCCACCTATACTGTCTACAACGTTCCATCTGCACCATGTATATGGTCTATAGCGTTCCATCTCTACAACATGCACAAAGCAAGGTTATTTTAAAATAGGTTAGATGAAAATATCTTGCGCCTGGCTTGGAAGCACCGCCTAGATGACCCCATGGCCACGTGCACTGACCACTCTGCTAATCTGGCTGTCTGGTAGTGCGCATAAACGGACCTCTGAGGGCCGTGCCTACTGCTTCGTTCCCCTCTGACCTCTCGGCTGCCACATCACGAGTGAGACATCCTTCCACTAAGTACCCATTCCTCTTCAGTGAATATTTCTGAGCATTGCGTTATCGTCGCTTGATCAATATAAATACAATACATTTCGCTGACCAAGGGCATTTAAAGGATTAAATAAACAAAGGTGCATCATACAACCTCAATTGCCAAACAAAATATGAATCACAATCAAAACAAACGTTTTATTGATTAATGAACAACTGCTAGCAAACCAAAAACCTCAACAGTACCACAAAATATAAAAAGAGGTGAGGCTTATATATGCAATAATACCGCTACTAACTATACATATGCGTATTCAGTATGTATCACGATGGGGCCATCTTCTTTTCTGATCATGTCTTTTAAAATATTCCTAACTTTTTAGTAATACAGTTATAAAAAAACTTCTTACATTAAAAAATTGTGCGACGATTTTAAAACGATAGCAAATAAGCGGATTCTTCTAGTAATAAATATGCGATTGAGATAATACTTCAAGTTAAAAGTATCCATCAAAACGTTTTGCCGTTTGATTATTACACTTAAATTTTGAGAGCAGACCACAGCAATTGACCGAATATGGTGAATTAAAAAACAATTAAACGACATTTGCGCCACATCGATCTCACAGCTATTCAAATAACAGCAATGAAATCATCAAATCATAACACAGTGTCTCCACTTTAACAAACCGATGGCGTTATATAGTACAGTAACTAAGACAATAACTGCCGATAGGAATAGCGACAAACGTTATATGGTCATAAAGTGAACTTCCCTGTAGACTTCCACTGAGTTTGAACATGCTTACTACACAGCGACGTTTTAAATGTACTCTGTAAGCTAGAACTGATGCCACATACTCAATAATCGATAGAGCACCAACCTTTGCAAGCATCGAGAAAAAATCGGTCAGACTGTGCAGCTCGAACTCGAGATGGGTGAACTGTTCTTTTGAACGCTTCGTCTTCACTATTGATTTTTTATGTTATACACTCATGCCCCAATGCGCTTTGCAATTTTTTTACGTAAAGTGCCTTCAGCGCAAAAGTTTGAGAACATTTTCATCCAGCTTCCTATATGCAAACTTTCAATAATGCATATATATATATATATATATATATATATATATATATATATATATATATATATATATATATATATATATATATATATATATATATATCCAAAGAACTTGTATTTGGCCAGAACCTGCCGCAACACTTTTCGTGTTCGAAAATGTGCGTGTCTAACATTCGGTACGAGTCATTCCACTAAGTGATCCTGCTCTCCAGCTTTCCTTGGATATCTTGAAAGGTGCAACATTAAACTGACTATGCCCCTTAAGACTCCTTGCACGAACATTTTTTTCTACCTTAACGCATCCTATAAATTTCATAGAAAGCAATATTATATTCATGTCCTGATCAGTCTCATTTCTCAAATGCCAACTTCTTCATCTGTACTGTTGAGTATCTGGAATGAAAAATTCAGCTCAAATTGAGCAACTGTTCTGTGCATGATAGTATGCGTTCAGCTGCATCATCAATGCTGCAATATTCTCAAAACAACCTCGTGCAGCATCAGTATAAGCCTGCCTCCCTTTATACCCAAATTTAACACTACTAAACAAATAAAAACAACAACAAAATGAAATGTTGCTCATATGGCTCATTCACTCATAATCAACAGCAATTCACCTACAAAGAACTTTCACCATTAGAAGCGCAGCATACAACACAGACAATGCTCCATACAACATGCATATATTCAAGGAAACGGGGATAGAGAGGAGGAAGGAAAAGGACGGAGAGGGGCAAAGAAGGAGCAAGGACAGCATATCAATTAAAAGCCAGCCAAGACAAAGAGAAAAGATGAGCGAGTACGATCAACGCTCAAGTGAGGCAGAAAAACGCTGGAATTTGCTCGAGCATTCCTTGTTTGCACTATTTTTAAAATCACCTAATTTTTTGATTGTCATTCCCTATCAATAAATGATATATATATGAAAGGAAGTTCCTCAAAATATTTGCACATATGCATAAACATATTCACCATTTATATAAGAAAGCATCACAAAGACGCAGATGCTTCATCTACACCAACTAAGCACCTACACCTTAGAACATCATATAGCATTATAATCTAAGAATTGATGATAATAGTGCTCGTGAAGAGAAAAAGAAAAAATCCGATCGGATGATGATATCGAAAAAAGTATATGTATTAAAAAAACCTAAGTCGAAAAATTTTCAACCTTTGCGGTATATATTCGATTACTGAACTTTTTTCCGCCACGGAATTTCTCAAAACCGAAAAAAAAGTGCGAACAATACTTCATTAAGATGGACTTCGGAAAGAAAGAGAAAAAATGGTGATAAAAGTTTAGTCGATGAGTTTCTTAGCCTTGAAATATCTGCGTAAATATAGAACTTGCCATGTGGCAAGACCCAAAAGGCACAACATCGAGAAGATGCTCAGGTAGAGAACGCGACTGTTCGTTGACTCTGAAATAAAAAATGATCACTCTGAAATAGTTTAAAAAATAAACTTTTTTGGCATAAAGGAATCGCTTATCATACCCTCTTAAACAGAACCTCCTTTTAAGATCATAGCTTCCATACAACTTCGAACTGAATTCTGCCCGTTGACAGCTATTCAGATTTGCAAGGAAAGCCGTTCTGGAAATTATCCTCATAAAAGAATCTACACTATCAATTGGTAATCAGTAAATCGCCCTACTGGGGCCACTAAAGACCTCAAAACGCTTCCGACAAATCGGCCTAGACTGATAAAGTCAAAATTTACAGTTAAATATCAACAAACAAATAAGGGAATAAATAAATAAATGAAAGAATGACTTGCACAACAAACAGATTTAATTACTTAATTACCGTTAGTGTTCCTCATTTCCTCCTCCCTCTGTCGCATGTAGGCGAAATCTTGGACAATCGATTCCGAGAGATCCTCCAATCTATAATAACAGTTCGCTTAAGAAAATACAGTAACCAGCACATACTGCCCCTATGGAATACAGCTTACCGCGTAAATACTGAACAAGAGATTTCCAGCGGTTGCAGGTTCTCACCTTTGAAGGGAGAGAAATATTTGGGGTAGTTATCTGGCCGTTGCTACTACTACGGCGATTACTATATGGTTTACAAGTCTCTGATATGTGAGAAGATGAAGGAACCAACTTTTCCTCAAAGACGTAGTTCGACTGGAAAAAAGGCGCGGCTATTGCATTTTGAGATGAGGAGGAAAAGGACGGGGGGGGGGGGGAAGTGGGGAGAGAGAGCAGCAGAAAACGAAGTGATAAAATACCTGAAGTTAATTTTTTATTACGAAAATAAAAATGTCGACAAATGTGGTGAGGCGTCTTTTGCTGCCTTATTTCTGCCACTCATTTAACGAATTGTATGCGAATAAAATTTCATAACCCTCAAAGCGGACTCAACATGCGAAAATGACAACCTCTTTGGCCTTCTCCCTCTCTCCCCCCAGCCCTTCTCCCTTCCCCCACCTTGGTCTCACGCTCTCACACATTCATTCGGAGAAAAGTCGAGACCTGCTATTAAAAATAAAAAGACTAGTAACTTACCTTCGGAGTTCCACTTCAAGCGGTTTCAACTGCTCAGCTTTTGCGATATCCTCATAGTTTTTGGCCTCGACACCGCGCCTCATTTGCAGCATGACCTCACGATCTTGGCCGTGTTGACCTCAAACCTCGTGTATCAACAAATTTCAAAACACATCGAGTATATAAACCACTTCGACCTTTTAGAACGCTCAGATGGCCAAAAGAAAATCTCAGTAAGATAACTGGGACATGCAACTATGAGGTCAGAGCCACGTTAGGAAATTCCCATTGGGATGCACATAACACTATGTGTTCCAGTGAGAATTCCCTTTTCTTAAGCAGCATTCTAGTCCATCACATATTATACTTTCTAACCTTTATAAGCCCAAAACAAAAGCATTCGCAATCTTCCAAAACGAAAACACACTCGAAATCGATAACATCAGTGAGTGAAGTGAGGAGGGGGTTCTAAATGGGAAAATATGGACTGCTATAAACTTATCACATAACTGGAGGAAGTTTTTACGCTTAATGGTGACCTACACAAAGACATTTTCCAATCTAATAAAGCATCATCTTTATTTTATTTGTGCCAGATTATAAGTAATACTCGCAAACCAAAACTGTTCTTGTTACATCGTCCCTTATGTGCGCACCTTACGACATAAGTGGTAGTGCGTGTGGCGCAAATGTCTGAAGATGAATTCTACCTCCGTGAAAGATGGTAGTTCGCGAACGTATCGACAGTCGAAAAATATTTTCGGTAACAGCATTTACTCTAATTTATTACTTCTATAAAACTACCTTAGGGTAGATGAACAAATAAAAAACAACGAACCGGCAGGTAAATGTGAACTGAAACATATTTCGAAAATGTCGTATTCATCGGCCGTAAACGCAAATTTTCCTTTCGTTTCGGCAAAGTGCTCTCTATTGTAGAGTGTATGACCACGCGTATCGCTTACCTGACAGGTGCACTTTATTAAAACAGGTAACAATTATCACCACCATCAAGTGCAATACGTTTAATTAAATAAACATATGCCGTGAATGATACTGAGTGGAATATATGTTCTGGCCGTGAGACGAATTATTTCTATTAGAAATCTTGTTCGGAGTTCAAGCTGAGGTAATGCGTTGCCTTGCTGAGGTTTCCAGGCTTTTTTCTCAACGATTAGTTGCACACAACCATGCTTCCACTAACATCACTTCTGCTTGTTTCTAGCACCTCTAGCTACTCGCCGAATCCAAATCTCCATAAAAAGCGACTCAACGAATTCCAACATATCAGACCGTATGTGACAGGATGCTCACCGTAACACAATCGCATACTTTCTTTATTGCGTACTCTTTATCGTTGCAGCGTTAAGTTTCAGCGAAAGGTGATGTGAGACTTTCGGAGCGCCATTTGTAAAATACTACCCCTCGAGGGTAAAACGGAAAATCATAGGCATTTATTAAAATGCTGACCCGCCTAGCCCCCCACTCTTTTCGGTACAACAGCGAAAACATCAAATGAAACGTCGCAAAGCTACACTTGAGTGAAAGATTACGCAAGACCCTTTCACAATATTCCTTAAAATACTACCCCAGAGATTGTAAAGTACTTCAAATGGAGAGACAGTGCAAGCTCGTAAGGAGTGCAAGATCTGTGAAAACCTATACTATATTTTCATAGGTAAATACTGCATGAGGTGATGCAGGTGTTGGTCCCCAAATAATACTCCACAGTGGCAATGTTGTGCAAATTGGAAAACGTGAGCCATAAAAATAAATCGCTAATGCTCCATAATAAAAAAGGCAAATTAACGCAGTATTAAACTCCGATATTATAACTTAATTCAGCTTAGGTGCAACCGTCTTCCGCCTAACGACTGATATAAACTTAGTTCTCTCGTATTTTGTTTAGTGTTCAAATTTTCCATATTTTTCAATCGATTAAATTATTTGGAACTTTTATGCTGTAGAAAAAAGACGCCATAAGTGACTTCAACACTCAACTATAGAGTCAATAGATAACCTCACATCTGAGCACTGACTTAACAAACTAACTCAATATTATTGGAGTACTCTATTTTATTGGCCATAACATTTTAGCCACTCTCCGGAGCAAAATGATTTGCTTTCCCAAATTTTTTGCTGCCATAAGAGCTGATGAATTACAAGAATACTGCTTTACTATAACAAAATATAAACAGTAAAGTACTCACATGTACGCTACTTGTATAACCATTGCCTTCGCTCAGTTCATATTCACCAGTAACGACGACATTCTTATGAATCTCCTCCTTGAGGCATTTCTTCCCATTTGCTGGCACATAGAAACGCAACGCTGATGAGCATTCAAACATCACCAAGATAACACCCAACAGTGAAAGATTCATCTCTGAAATAATGCACCCAACGAATACTGAAATACGCTTAAAGGAGCCGATACATTCGCTAACGAATATTGCGATAGGATTACGCTTACAAAACAAATAAAAAAATGAAATGACAGCACCAATAAACGGGAAAGCGCGCCAGTAAAATCGACCCATATGGATTTTTTTACATTCCAATATAACAGGCTATCCGGTTATTCAATCCTCTAAATTAAAGCAAAAAACGTAATAATGCGGTTTTCCCATAAGACCGATTATTTGCACAAATCTGCCAATGAATTCACTTTTGGCTTGCAATGATCAACTCCCAATCCCAAACAGTAACAAACATTTATGGTTTAGAAGATTTTGAGATGGAATAAAGTGAGTTAACACGTCGACGATGAGATCATTCGAACCTATATCGGGTCATCGATGAGGTCACTCCAACCTATGACGTCAACCCAACCTATAAGGTTACCACTAAATTAAACACTCCTGGACATCACAAACAAGAAACAACCCCCCACGAGCCTATTCATCGCCCACATTAAATTAGGCTTCAACATCATAACAACACGTGTAAATGTGTGATTCGTTTGCTAAATTTATTCGATCACACATTGTTCGTGCTCGATTGGAGATGTTCGTATCGATAACATTACGGTACAATCTCGGATTTGCATCGCAACATTTAAGAAGTACCATGGCATTTCTGGATTGAATTGCTCTGATAGGGAGGAGGGGGGGTATATAGCTACGAAGCACTTGAGGTTACGCACCTTCACCTAACAATTATAGAATAGCATGACGAAGCCTAGAAGGCTACAAATAGAACCACAGCACTAGACAACAACTGCAGGGAAATGACGATCTCAAGCTTTGAAACCGTCCGAAGAGCTATGAAAGGATCAAATTTCGAAATGAATAAACATTAAAATACTTCCGAACTTCCCAGTGTAATTTCCAGAAATGTTACTACGCTTCTAGAAAATCTCTATACTGCTGCAAAAGATTTTAGGAATCTGAGAGGATTGTGTTGGCTGAATCTGAAGTTTAATAAGGAGGGATCTTGTTGACATAGTTGACGCAATAACGCAAATATGCCGGTGCTGAGGTAACAACTCATCCCGTTCTACACCTTACCTCTCATTCCAGTTTTCAGTTTTCCTGTGTCAGCCCAGCTAATTTCCCGCAGTTTTTTATGACAACAGTACTTGCCACAAAAATGCAAAAAAAGGGGTGCACTTGTTACTCACCTGCACAGGTTGCGCATATCAGCTTAATGATATCCGGAAAACCTTGCTCAATCATTCGCTAATATTCCGGAGGCCCCGTAGTAATATTTAAGCCAAGCTAAGTAAGCACCATAGTAGCAGTTGTCGTTTTCTACGCATATGTCAGTGTTAATGGAATGTGATGAGTTTCTACGAATTCGTATATCATCGTTAAATAAGTTTGCTTGATGAATATTTTTTCGAGGATTTTAGAAAATTTCGAGAGTTTAGTTTCTTACTTATCAGTAGGAATTAGCTCATTTGCTTATCACGTTTTATTTCTTTATGTTGTGATCGGCGGAAGAGGCTGATGACGATCGAGCGTAGGGTAAAGGGCGGGAGCCGATAACCGTCTGTTGATGTCGGTATGCAACAGCATAAGCGAGAGAGAAGTAGTTTATGAGGGAACCGAGCCCAAACATGAGTCGAACCAAAGATATCGAAACGGTCCGAAGCCCGACTTATATAGGTGTCACATATCGCTTGGGGCGGTATGTGCAATAAACGAGGACCGAATATATCAGCAGATGTGATCATTGCAGTGTTAGATCACAAGTAGATAGTGGCATAGCCAAGAGTTTATTTCCTCAAAAGGTTTGAAATGGAAAATTAAACAAGCTGGAGGTAGTCGAAATTACAACATTTAATCAGCGTGCATTTACCGAAATTTAAAACGAAAAAAATTGCTTTGCAAATTCCGCAAGAAACTTAAGACACTTGAAAACTTTATCAGCTATTAGGCGGTCGAATAGCATTAATAATCGGGGAACGTTTAGCCACTGCAGAATATTTAGTCAACAGCATTGTGTGGCGCATTTCTCTGGAATGCTTTGTTCTGCTCATTTATTTACTTATTATTTACTTAATTAATTAATTAGTGAATTATTCGTTTATTTACTCATTTATTGGTCTATTTATTTATTTGTTTGCATATTTATTTTGTATTCCGAAGTGAGAAAATACGGTTGATTTCCATTTAGCGTCCGTAATATTCACGCAATGTCTGCTAAATACCCATTTTTTAAAAGTTATATTTGCAGTATTCTGCATTATTGTAGAAGTCGTTGACGTTACCATCTATAATGGATCCCTCATATGCGGCGTATCGTTCCGATCAGACGATTGTTGATTTCGGTGATGCAACACCTGCCGGAGGCATTGATAACCTCGGGTTTTATGACTCATCACAGTATGGCTCACCTGGCCGTATTTCAGGTTGTTCTTTTCTACACTTTTTCTCGCCTTTTTTTGTTGTTTTAAACATTCACACTCATGGCAGTGAAAGGTTTTTCCATAGAATGCACAGTTTAAAAGGAAGTGGAGGGGTTTCTGTATATAGAGAAGAGTTGCGGTGCATCCGAATGAGACTGCACTAAGGTTGCTATCAAGTTGATGGTGCGAATATTATGCCATCGCGTGGCGTGATTTCACCCTCTTACCCACTCTTTAATGTGCGAAGGTGTGGGAAGGGACTATAGATTCGAGGTTGACGCAAACAGAAGGCACATTCAACAAATGGAAGCTCTGCGAAAATGAATTTCTGAATACGTAGTGCGTCAGAAAGAATAAGCGATATAATGATGTTGAATGTTTCTCTTTTTTCTTTTAAGGGAAGGGAGGACAGAGGCATAGCATTTTATAATCCTTCGTTGCCATCTCGTCTATCCAGTGTGACGCTTCAAGGGCTCTTTTGAAATCATGGGCATAGCAGGCGGTAAGTTGGTCATTTTAAAGGCTATGATCTGAGCGGATCAATGACAACGACTCCATATGGTACAAAAGAGGGACATCATTATCGTAAGTTGAGTGGCGGTGGTCGTGCAGCGAAATTCCTCGAAAGTCGTGGTTTCGGTTGGCTACTTGAAGTCGACGATGACGACGAGGAGCAAAAGCCACTCTTGTTAGTCGTTTCTTCGGACTTCCTCATGCAAATAAACGAGGGAATCGCTATATTTTCGAATTTGAGAAAAGGAGTTCATAAGATAATGAAAATAATTATACTGGAAAGCGAACTTGAAATGAAACAACCTAGAGATTAACCGATATTTCGTTCATGAAGGGACGAAATCTATTCACCTCATTTCTGATTTTTATACTGGAAGAAGTATTTAAGCGCTTCCTGCAAGTTCTGTTTTCGACTGACGTTTGCACCGGAATCAGTGCTTCAGAAAACTACGTCGCTCAACTCAAAACACCATAAGCATTACTCTCTATGAGAGCACTTTAAAAGACAACTTTTCATTGAAAGCATTGCCTGGAAAGTTTTTGTTTACCTGAGGCAGTCGTTCTTTCAGCAGTTGCTAGCATAAAAGGGGAGGGGGCTGGTAGCATGCTTCTTGAATTGCTACTCACCTTTCTTCCGGAAGAAGAGAGTATAGGGCAGAGATTATTTCTGATGCTTTCGGTATTGAAGTCATTGGCGTTTCTCCCCGCTAACCGGCTTGGGATATGAATTGATCGTAGCAGAAGGAGGAGTAAGTGTAAATGAGCTGCGATTTCCATACTTCCAAAGTTTAGTGGTAAAAGTACATTCCATGCATCTACAAAAGCATAAAAAAGATTTCGTTACGGTTAGGAAACCTATTTAATGAATGCTAACGGTTAATATTTGCAATTTTAGAGAGGAACTCGATATCGACTTTACTGATATTTATTATAAAGTACGATGTGTGTTATTGCCATTGCCGTATTTCCGCTTGAAACTGAGCATTGTGAGGGAATCACCCGATTTTTGGGGACCGTTGATGGTCGTGATGGCATATGCGTTACTATCGCTTTATGGACAATTCAGTGTTGGTTTTGTTGAGTCTCTTATTAGCCAGCAATGTTCTAACAACAATTATCTTGGATCTAGCATCGAATTTTTCATTCGTTTTTGTTTGTATTCTCGTCGGTCATGCCCAACCTATCCTGCCACCATCGCTTTTCCATCCGTTCCCCTCGCCCCACTTATATTCCACTGTTTCCCCGCACTATCCTGTATTGCATTTTGCCACCATATTGAATGGTACTAAAGTACGTTTATAAATGAGAATTTTCGTTTACGAAAGCGCCGAGTAAGCTGTCGAATGTGTGAGTGAAGTCTCTTTGGCCATATGTTTTTAAGAACTTAGTGAACAAGTTCATTAATGGTATTGACATATGTGGAGAGCGATGTTCGCCGGTCATTCTGATGCACTCTCCTTTTTTTCTTTGAATGATTCTCACGTCCGCGTTACTGCTAAGAGTATTACTTCTTACGTGACCATTAAGGTTGAGGTCTGCCGTAGAAAATTGGGCCTTCTGAATCAATTGAGGTCATGAAGACTGGATATGGAAGTGAGTTTAGATTATATAAACATATGAAGCCAGTCGATGGCCACAATAGTAAAGTCTTCGTGTAAATATTTATGAGCATTTGTTCGTCATTTCCTACTGTTACTGATATGGTAATTTATTTTAGCTCATTGAGTTATTCTAATTTAAAAAAAACAAATTCCGAAAGGTTTGCTGCCATGGTCGGACGAGGAACACTTCAGGGGTGATCAAAATCCCGAAATCTGGTACTCGAATTTTTCAAAAACAACTTTGGTCAGAAATGCGGAGAACAAATGAAACAAAAAGGCCATCTCGTTAGAAAAAAACCAATCAACTTTAAGAATGAAGTGCTAAAATTGGTTGAGTTTCAGGTGATATCATGGATTTTAACGATATGGTTTGTTGGCTCATTCTTTGTGTTTTTCCTGGCTCGTGCACTGGGTGGTGAGGTTAGCTACAGCCAAGTGCTCGGTGTTGTTGGCTATTGTCTAATTCCGTTAGTCACTGTTGGATTATTTATCCCACTGTTTTCGAGGTTAGTGAAACAGTTTTGATATTATGCGCTTTGAAGGAATTTTTCTCGTTATGTTTGTTTATTAGTGTTTTTTTTTTGTTGATATTCATCACTTCTCCTTCAAGGTAAAATAAACCCACTTTTAAATCTGTTTATTTTGAATATATGGTAGCTGATAGATTTACTTCTTGGATGATAATTTAGTAGGGAAATATCTGGCCTGAGTAGAACTTAAGGGAAGTAAAAAGTATTTCCTTTATCAGCCTTTGTGACAGTAGACCGAAATTGGACAACAGCCTTTTTGTTTTCCAATAAAGGGGGGGGGGGGAACGGGGTAGCACGAATTTCTCTAGTTTCAGAGAGTCAACCACGATAAGGCAGGGAGCAAATGCGGGAAGGAATTGAACAGTTTGTTGTCAAGCACAAAGAAATTAAATTTTCGCTGGCTATGTAATATTTAAGACAGTGAGAAAATCTGAGGACAAAAGCAATTGCACTACCTCTTCTCTCATTGTAGACCATATAGAGCAGCGTTGCTGCTTTGCTTTTTTTCCGTCGTGTCAGAGTTTTCTTTAATAATTTCTCTCGATTCATACCATGCGTTTTTAGCGACAAATTATTGACTCAGTGGTTAAAGTGTCCATAAATTTTTGATAAAAAACAGTAATTTGCGAAATTTGAAGAAATTGAGGAGCGACTAGGGAAAAGGAGGGAGGGGAGGAGGATTGAAGGACATAGATAACGCCTATATGACGGAGTAATCTTGAAAAGCAGAGCACTTCTTTGTTGATTATTATTATAGAGGTCCATACCATTGCAATGAAGTGATGTTTTTGGAAAGTGTCTTAAAACTGCGTTTCAAAAATTAAAACACCCGTCGATTTTGCACTTCAGCTGGAAACTGCCTTGTTCCTCATATCCTTTTATTCTGATTGAAAAATTCTGCACTTTTTGATCTTTTGTTGAAATGGAGGTTGTCCACGTCGATTTATGAGTTAATCATTTCGCTGTTATAGATTTAAAATGCTGTCGGTAGGACTGGGATGTTTCGGTATATTGTGGTCGGTCTACAGTGCGGGAACGTTGTTATGCGTGGAAGAACTCCAGGAGAAAAGGACTCTTCTTTTATACCCCGTTTTTCTTCTCTATGTCTATTTCTTCTCTCTTTATTCGGGAGTCTGAAATGTCAAACATTTGTACTGCGAAGTCGAGGTCCAGGAAAAAGGGATATTTGCGGTTGTTGAAAGGTTTGTTATTTTTAAGCAAAAGGTTGGTTTTCTTTTCATTTGGATGAAGGAAATTTGTGACGATTTGATAGACTTTAATAGAACCGAGTAAATTTATGCAAATTTTGCGCCTCTAAAAGTGAGTTCCGTTCTGTAATAAGAAGGTTTTAACGCAGCAGCATAATGTCTTATAAGTCCATCTTCTTATGTTTATATATTAAGGAGAAGTGAGAAAGTGGTTATTATTATCGTCGATCTGACCTGTATGTTATTGAAAATGATATATTTGTTTTTATTATGTTCTATTTGTGATTACTTAGGGAAATAATTTGGTTGTTGATTTGTTTATTTACTCGCTGTTTTTAATTCTTTATGAGCGCCTCTAAAGTATGATGAGTATTCACAGTTAATACTTTGGCTGGGGGTTGAGGAAATATATAAGAATTAAGAAAATATTTAAGACTCGAGCAGTTAAATCTCAGAATAAAGCGTCATATTGAGGAAGCATTTCTATTTTTGTGCTGCAGATCAGCACAGATTTAATTGGAATCTTTAGTCCTAATCGACCGGAAATCCCAGAGGGAATTTTTTCTAGTATTTGGTGGTTAAAAGAAACTCTATGGCTAGCTTATCCATTCGAATGGGCAGTATCCGGTCCTATTGCTGCTCTCCATTTCGCTGCAACTCTATTTCCTGCCATATGCATGAGCTGTCTTAGGTAGTTGTTTAAATGCCATATATAAAGCGAATACATAAAATATGGTAGGACGGGATCGTATTGCATTTTTTAACCGGTGAATTCTATTTGAAATTAGTGATCGAATGTTGAGCTGCTACGTTTGAAGCTTGTTTCTGCATCTGCCTCTCTTCAATATTTACTGTCTTTCATGTTCGTTTTGTTAGTGAATATCGCGAAATGTTTTAGAGGCATTGTTAAAGTGTCCTTTACAGCGATTCAGAGGAGAAGATTATTTTTTAACACTCGAGTACATGTATGAATATAAATATAGTACGTAAATATGCGTATGTGTTCATCTGCATGTGTGTGCATGCTATATATATATATATATATATATATATATATATATATATATATATATATATATATATATATATATATATATATATATATATATATATATATATATATATATATATATATATATATATATATATATAATGGTTTCGTTGTGTACTTTAAGAGAGAGGGATTCATCCTCATCGATTATACAGCGGTTTGATGTGGTAAATTTTGGTTTTACAGGTGAATCTGTGTTTTATTTAGTTGCATAGACCGTTCGCTTGATGAACAGTTGATTTGTTTTTTGTTCCTATCATTGATATCTAATGCATTGTTTTCATTTAATAATTATTTAAAAAGTATTATTTTTTGAGTTTTCGAAAGCAAAAATTGTTTTAAAAAGTATCTTCAGACAGATGAATTACATTGACGTTCATTGTGATTTTCATCGTTCTCTTAAAAAAAATAAAATAAAAAGTAAATAATATAAAATTATTTCGCGGCTACGTACTTTAATGTTATGCGTTAATGTTGTCAAAGTCGTATCGGATTCAAAATTTGTTTATTCGATCGTTCATAGTGAACGTTAATAGTTACACAGTTAACTTTATTTATAGCTATCAACGCATTAACAACTTTTTTGGTCAAAGAAAACAGCTTATTAATTAATGAGTTCATGAATGTGTGATACTAATTCTGAATGCATTCACATATGGAAGAACTCGAAAATGGTGATTATGCGATCGGCGAGGCAATGAAGCACGGCAACGCGCTCACTGTGCTTCGGGAATATAAGTTTGTCAAACCTTCTAGATGTATATCCGAGAAAAGTTTTAAACGACATCCACATTTTGACGGAAAATGGAGGGTTGTAATAGTTGGACGAAGAGGGGTGGTGTTCATAGTACAGGGGTAAGGTGTTGTATGCTCGAAGAGGTGGTAAGAAGGAGCACGCATGACAAAATGCCATCCTAATTGCAGTCTGAATGAACTGAAGTCAATCTGGGCAGTGAGCAAGGTACAAACGTCGAAGAGATCCTTTTCGACCGTTCTGTTGATCCATATCATTCGATGTCAGTGTGGATTTATTCAAAATCAAGCAAGTCCGATAGAACGTTTAGTCTTCGTTCGTTGCCTGTAAAGAATGAATTCTTGTTGAAAACAAATGGAGAAAATGTGTTGCAGGAGCAGACCCGATATGTGTTTTTCCATTCCATTCATCTGATCCATTGATTTCTTTATTTAGCAGTATATAATAAAATATATCGAATAATATCTTCACTGTCAAACTGGTGGGGTCTAATGATGTTTTTGTGACCTCACTGATATAAAATAAAAAATCGACAATTTGGAGATGCTCACAATTTTTTCCACCTTCAGATGTTTGCAATATTTTCAGCGCTGACGGATCGACGTGAAAGATGACATGGCGAGTCATGCAGAGACATACATTATGGTCGTCAAACTTCATCTTTGTGGTTTTTGTTGTTGCTGATTCAGCGTTATCCAAGAAAAAAAAACATACAAGCATTCACATTTTTTTCCCAGAAATAACATTGCAGTAAACAACACTGCAGTAAACAACGTTTCAGTAAACAACATTGCAGTAGCAAATGCTAGTGCCAAGTTACTACAAACATATTAAAAACAAATCTGCAAATACGTGAAATATGGTTAACGTACTCATTATGCAAGGGTGCATATATGTACAGAACTCGTAGAGAAGTTGATGATCCAAAATGAAGTTTCCCTTGAAATTCGTTGTCAACATCAAACTATTCATGTATTGTCAACGTTATCAACGATTTGAAAATTTCTTATCCATGCTCTAAGTGGATCATTTGCTGACCCCTCTCAACTTTAATTTCAAAAATAATTTTCATTGGGTCGTTCGGTGATTGAAATATTTAAGAGGTTTGACCTTTAAATTTGCATCGAAATTTTTATTCTTCTTTTATAAAATAAAAAACAAATCGAACGAACCTTCATCGATACTATCGATAAATATCAATTTCAGTTCACGCTTAGCACCGATGACGCCATCCACAATCGGAATACGTGAAGTTCGATTAGCTAAGAGTTGAGCATCAACATCACACATTGGCCGCCTGTGGAATTTTATTCGATGTTTTCTCTTTATTTTCCGACTGATAAAATAAGAGAACAAATGTTTCGTGGACTTCAGAATATTTTTGTATCTATGGCAATTATTATTTGTCCAGTAATAATCATTCTTTATGATGGTTGCATACTGTGTGGCGTTGTTGGTGATGAAATGAATCTTATATTGTGTAGAAGAAGAAGGTGCTGTAATGTTGGTATTGCAGCGATTAATATAATTTAAGAAGAGGAGCTGTGTCACAATTACTGTGATGTTACATAGAGCTCATTTCAACGTTTGCTGCGTATTAGCTCTAATTTCAAGACTTCATAAAACTATAGTTGCTGTAATGTTTTGCAAAATAATAAATGAATTTGCGGATATAAATTTGATCTATTGCAATCTGTTTCTTGCAAAAATACAAATTTATTGCAATCTTATTGCAACATAAATTTGTTGCATTTTATTCGAAATATGCAAATGCGAAACTCCGGCATTTATTTTTCCCAAATTATTGCTTCAAATAACAATAAAAATATTTGAAATGCTAAGGTAACCTGAACCTTCGTGGAGAACGACCAGTGTAAACTACATTTGTGTATGAGCGTAAACTAGCAGATGCCCGTTGGCGTCTGTCGGGCTTCTCACTTTCGGATTCCAAAGTTTTATTTCGAGCTCGATGGGTTGATTCCAAGGTTTTCTCTCAATCTTGAACTACATCCTTCCATATTTGTGAAAGGAGCCATTTGCAATAAGATTCATAGGCATCGCCTATTGCAGTTTGATTATTCTCATCCCATATGTGCCATCTGCTCGTAGAATATGGTCGAAACATAAGAATTTTTTCGTTTCGATGGAGAGACGTTAATTCCCTATTGTTCGAGCGTCGAAGATAACTTCGGCCACTAATGACAGCTGAAAGAAACTGATACCACTAAAGACATTGCTTTTTTGGAAAAAGAAAAACTATAAACCTTAACACAAACATATAAAACTCTTCTCTCAAAAAATCACAAATATCTGCTATCATAGATTGAAACTACCAAATGGACAAATGAACAGACAGACAGACAGACAGACGCACACATACGAATACATAGACATCGCGCCGCCTTAATGAGCTTTTGCAAAAAATTACAGCGAGGTATATCATACATGTAAGTTTTGAAAGTAATGAAGTTGTTAGAGATTTGACATAAAAGCGAGCTCAAAAGTATTGGTCGTTTTGTTCGGCAGGCTAAATTTTATTGCAAATATATAAGAGCCTCAATATAGGGCCTTAACTGGCGTAATTCGAAGAGGGCCTCAATATAGAATATTTCTACTCGATATTGAAGCGTCCTCGATTCACATTAAAATGAAAATCATTTATAATTGCATCATGTAAACAACGCAGAATACAGACATCGTTGAATGTTCATTAGGATTAGTGACGCTAACTGACCGTAATTTCTTTCGGTCACTAGCCAACTTGGGAATGCGCGGATGCAAATGAAATTCGGTTGAAAAATGCAGAATTTCGAAAATGTCGGTCGCTTACTAACCGAAGGGGAATTTCATAAGGACTGTAATATTTCGTTCAAGCGAAACATCAATTTCGATCGGAATTCGACTGGTCGGTTATAGTAATTGATCTGGATTTGATCACTGCTTTGGTTTCAAAATGCGGAGATGCGATATGCGTTTCAGAACGTGATTTTCGTTACGAAACGGCCAAAATGATTTCGTTTTTGACTCCGATATAGAAAACTTGATGGGAATATCTCAAAATTATCTATCAGCATGGAAAAGAGCAAAAAAAATTAGGCAGCAATCGAACGCATTTGATTAGTTAAAGAGTAGAGTATATATTCAGATGATCATCAGCAACGAAACAGTTCTGACTGCAGTCGAAAGCTAATATAAGGTAGTTGACATATGGGGAAAGGCAACAAACCTCGCTCATTCAACCTTGGAATGATACTTCTAGGCCTTGCAATTATTCTATAGCTACTTTTCGCGAAAAAACCTGACTCACTATCGCTATTCTCAGAGTGATTGAGGTCTGAAGAAAAACATAAACGAACTACGAAGAAAATTATCTACCCATTTTCTATTTTTCGCTCTTGTTTAGCTGTGGAAAAATCTTTCAAAATTTAGGCCGGCAAAGATCGACTTAAATTCGCACACTGTATAGAGGATAAAGCTGAAAAGGTGCGATATGGATGACACAGATGGATAGTAGTTGATGAACGGTATAGATTGAAGGTGGCAGGTAAATAAACAGACGGTTGAACAAGCAGATAAATAAATAATTGTTGAACAGTGCGAAGCTGATTTTTGTAAACATGAACAATTGAGAAAGGGATAGAAGCCAAATCTGTCTTCCTTGTAGAAACCTTTTAATTAAATTTAATTAAATTCCGTTCCGAAATATTCAGCAACTTTTTTTCCACAATGAAGTGTTTAGTGCAACGTTATAAAACTGTTACGATGAATTCCAAATACGTTGCGGTATTAAGAAAAAGGGTCCAATTGAAGGATTAAATTACTATGGCATCTGATATGAGAGCTGATTAAGGGAAAGCAGTCAACAGCGGATTATTCTGTAGAGGTAGCATATGTAAATTCGACCGCCTATTCCAGGATATTTGCATTCATTAGAGTATTCAGACATTATTTTGTGTGCGATTAACTTGAAACAAAATTATCGAATATTTGTTTCCGCTAAATTCTTCCCGATCGCACGTTGCGGAATTTCTGATTACCTGATTGAGTCATTTCAGAGATCATATAAAAATTGCCATTTGTATAGCACCTCCAGGGAATGCCATAACAAAAATGCCTCAGGCGAAAGCAGCACAAGCCTGTGATTAGTTCCACTCCTAGGCTTAGTTCATCTCTCAACATTACACTCAAGGTTTGATAATAATTACCGTGTTAGCACATTTCCTTCATTATATTGCTTGGCTATCTTCTAAAGGCGCAAATGTCGGGGCGCTTTTGTTGCTTTACTTTGTCGGTTTAGTTACAACTGATAGCACCAGCGACTGCATTGAAATAACTTTAACAAAGGTGAGAGACCTCACCTAAGTTTATGATGAATATAATGGGCCAGGAAACTCCAAGAAATAACAGTTGAATTATAACGACGCACCACAACATTCTGATGGCTAATACATCTGAAGTAAATAACAATTCGTGAACGTGAATGCTATGTGGAAAAATGGACGTTGCAATAATCGCTGTGACTTTATAAACGAATGCTGATGAAACGTGCCTGGACGCAGCTTGCAAGAAGGTGCTTTAGAACGACAAAGCTGCAGTTCAATGGTTGAGCTCTCCTTGATGTTTCGACGAAAGCTCGGGCATAAAGCGTATCGCTTGATCCCGACCTCTGGTTCAAAGTCATCAAAAACGAAGTTGGATTAATTGCAGCGTTGAAGATAAAGGCTTGGAGTTGAAGCTGCATGCTATAAGAATGCAGTGTAACGATACTGATATTTAAGTGAATTAAATTAATTCGCATGAATTGATGAGTTCTTTAAATGAAAAAATTATTTCCGTTTTAGGTTCAAAATGAACGCTTTTTAAAGTCTCTTTGAATCATATAACAAAACAACGTATCACTTTTTTTCAAAGGAATTACGCTTTTCTTTCAGTTTTAATGCAACAACGATAATCGCTAAAAAAGAAGCGTGCTCGTGTTGAGGTGGCATTAAAAGACGGCAATCATTTCTGCGCTATTACAAGGGAACATTCGATGCACCTCTCGTTTCTATTTTCAAACTCACTAAAGAATATACGTCGCTTTTGAAAGATTGTGAGCCATATAAGCCCCCGGATTATAAAAAGGCGAATATACCTTGTTGGCTTTATCTTCGTAATAAGCATGATTACTCTGAAGTAATTAATTGTATGCAGTAATGCAATTTAATGGAATATTATGGACCGAAAAAAATAGATCCGAGGAAAATACTCGAATCTGATTTCCACACACTTTCCACTGTTATGAATTTGTTCAATTTGCATAGCGGATTTGAATTGGGTTAAATATATACGACGTTTCATTCATTCGCCTTTCGTTGCGTTCCTATTGTTCGTCAACGATGCAAAGCATTCATAAAGCTATATTTATATTCACCATAAATGTCTCAATGCCGATTTCGTTGACGTTGAAAATGAGGAGAGTGGAAACGATTCGTTGCATTAGAGTGTGGAGAGAGAGAAAGAGAGAGAGGTGGAGAAAGAGAAAAAAGTTTGATCAGCACTTGCTCCAACAAACTTAAAATATCATCGAATCTGTTAACTACATCTAACGAGTTGGACAGCACTTATGAAATTGATTAATCCTTTAAAAAAAAGACTCAAGTTTACGGCGACTATTCATTAATAGTTTTGGTTCACCCGTAGTTCACCCACTTTGAATCGATACAATTTTATATTTGTGCAATTTGTGCACCGCTGTTTTAATCTGAATATTTAAACGACATTTTAAGTGTATGCAAATTTTTTTCGGTCGTTTATCTAACAATTATGAAGTGAACGATGAAATAATGACGATGATTTCTCTGTGGAAGAATAGAAATGAGAGAACGACTTCATGAATAAAATTCGATATGGCCACGTCTTACCTTTCGGTGGGCTAAATCCAAAAGATTTTTTGGAAGACTTCTATTGAGGAGGAGAGGAAGTAGTCTTGTTGGTGCCAAATTATCTTTGTTTTTGGTTAATTTTAACGCATAGGCAAGGTAAAATCTTGGCAAGGTAAAACTTTGATGCAGTGCATTTCAGACTTGTGAAATTAAGCACTTTTTTCAGTTTTATGATGAAATGAAATGTTGTTGACAAGCATGACTTTAGTGGGAGACTCCGATGATCGAAAGGTGAGGGATTACCGAGGAATAGTTTTATCAGAAGTCATGCGATTCTCTCGTTTCTCGGCTACCTTAAAGGTTTCTTACTCGTCAAGTTGGTCGCCACTTTTGCTGTAGTCTTTATCTCTTTCACTCATTAATGTGATGACAATTTTGTACCATCGGATGAATTTACACTTTTATGTGTATATAAGCGGCATAGAGAGAGAGACGATTGGGCAATACTTTATACGTTGCTTCATTTATGAATGTCCTAGCTTGGCGGAAGGTCTTCAATCGAAACGATTAACGTGCCCAATTTGCATATTCAAATTTCATTTTTTTTTCATCAACTCTCCGATATCATTACAGGCGCTTCTCGATACTTTCATTCGGTTGTTGTTTTCACAACGACTACACTCTTTTGATGCGATTCTATTGAACTGAATGGCTCACTGTTAATTTTTGTAAAATTCAATTCGTCAAAATCCCAATTGATTTTATTAAAAAATTTTCGAAGCATTCGAAAGGAACTGAAAAAAACCGAAATTTTTATGACCTGGGATCGCATAATTAAATTCACAATTTCACAGGTTGTACCAACTTATATATAAATCCGTAATTATAGCTGAAAAAATTCTCGGAAATAGTTGAGAAAATATATGAAATTTATGAATATAGTAATGTCGATCATTTTCGAACGCTTTTGAAAAAAAGAAATTCATCTTTTGATGAAAATGAAAAAATTCGTTAAACATTAACGAATAATTTTCTATATTTTGATGATGTATTTCTTTATATGGAATATCGATAATTTGTTAAATGAAGTGAGCAATAAAATGCGAAATATTTTATAATCAATGTTAATAAGCATATACAATAAAACCAGTGGCTTTTATTCAATCGACGAAACTCTAAACTTTTCGATAACACAATCGCACACCTTGAAGGCACACCTTACTTGAATTTAACTAACTTTACAACTGATATTCTAAATGAATTCATTTACGATTCAATTGATTTTCAATAAAATAACGATATGATACCTCGAATTATTCAAATTTCTGATTAATAATTTCAATACCTGTGGTCCTTCATTTTTCTATTTTTATTAGCGAAAAATTTACCCGAAAGTTTGGAGGAATTTCCAAAATTTCCCACTTGAAAAACGCCGATAACATTTGAAAATATAAAGTTATGTCTTACATTAAGCAACGAAAAATTGCAAATATATCCAAAATGTTGCATAGAATTTTCTCAGACGCTTTCAGTCTTAACGAATAAACCATACTTTGGAAAAAAAAAGCGTTGATAGGTGTGCCAGAACTGCAGTCATTCGAGCTTTATATTTGAATGAATAAATAAAAAAGAAAAATAAGAAATAAATTGCTTAAAGTTTTTCCCACTCCATAAGTAGATTTTGAATATACTTACTAAGGAATACAAATTAATATTGAAATCTCGAATAAATTCAGGCCAATTTTTTTTTTTTTTTTGGATCAAACGCACGAAATAAACATAAGCAGTTCAACGTATTGTGCCGACTGAGCAATAATATATTCAAGGTAAGCATTGAACTCTTCAGAAAGCTTCATAAATGAATTGGATGTGCGCCAAAAAAATTTAGCAAGTTCGAAAATTCGAAATTTTATATGAAAGAAAAAAAAATTTTTTTTTGAACCTTTCGCTTGAAATAAGTTCTTTATAGAAGAAGCCAACTTTATAAATTCGATCGATTCAAATAAATCTGAGAAAATTTTCCCCATAAAAAAAGATCAAAATACCTAAACGATGGGTTGGAAAATATTTTCAAATAGTTAGTCTATCGGATACGAAAAAAAAGAGAGGAAGGTTAGGGCAAACTTTAAGAAGCGTAAAAAGCACTTTGACAAAGGAGAAAACAGATTTTGCCTACGCAAATCAAATCGGTCGCATCATTTGCTTCTGCGCTTTTCTTGTCCTCAAAAACCGCGCATTCTTGCATTTCGCTTGTTTTGTCTTTACAGTTAGATTAGACAGCAAATTATGCACAGGTAATGGACCATTCAAGTCGCCTATTGCACTGCTAAGCAACCAACCGCCTTGCTGCTGCCAACTGACCAACCTATCATTTTCTTCTACGTTCTGAGCATAATGAAGATGCATAATATGCAGGATACCGAAATATATGTCTCTATTTTCCACCTCATATAATACATCCTAATACCCCTTCTCTGAGAGCATGTTCAGTGCTCCAGTACTTACTACTAGATCAGATATTGTTTCGATAGTAATAAAATTTAACGGCGCTGTAAGAGTGCTGATCGCGATATCGACGAATGTAAGAAAGAAAGAAAAAAAAAACGAAACAATGGTTTGAGCGAAAACATTGTTTACATAGATTGAAATAGTGAAGCCGACAATTGGGCATAGCGAAATCTTTTGTCGTTAGAATGAAAGAAGCGAACAGAGAAGAATAACATTAAAAACATTTTTTATTTTTTTTTCGACATTTTCGAATGCAGCTGAAAAAAAAATTCAACGGCGAAATTATCGATTTGAATTTCGCATTTAAAGTATCGTACACCTTCGCCGTACGGGTTGTTGCCCATTTGTGCTTTCTCCACCTTTCGATTTTAGAGTGTCCGATTTCCCGATCTATAACAAACATATAACAATTGAAAATTGCCTAGCGAGTATTTTCGTACCGTAGTTATCGTAATAAAAGCCCATCCTCCACCCTTTCCTCAAAAGTACTAAGAAAAGCGGCAATGAGAGAAAATTCATCTTTCATAATTAGTTTTTTAAGCGAAATTTCATGAAACTTTGCCGCTAAATTACCATAAATATTAAAGCACTGAAAATTTCTCTTCAACCGTAGAAAATCACCGAGCGGATCAAATAATAAAAAAATATCCCCTCCCCTATTAATTCAAAAAAAAAAAAATCAAAGGTGATCCCTAAAGAAATGATAGCAACGAATGAAGCCAAAGCACATAGGAAACTATCACTATGAACTATTAAACGTTTAACTTCTCGCCAATGACATGCAAACTTTTTGTAAATACAAAGGCGATAGATTGGAAAAAAAAGTTGTCAAAAATGCTTTCTTTTAACGGAGAGAATGCAATCTGTGTTGAAAACTTCGATGCAATTCATTATAATCCACTTGAAGGTCGCTACTCCTCATTTTTAAATAAAACTGCAAAAACCTTAATAAACCGAATAGTTCAATTTTTTGAGAGTTGGGAATCAAGTCCCACTTCAGAATATTGAAGTTAAATTGAAAAATTACTCGAAAGAAAACTTAACGTTTCAGAAGAAATTTTTATAGCAGAATCAGATTAGTGAGAAAACTAATAATTCCGTAGTGAATCATCTACCTTCAAATGAAATAATTAGTACTTAGTAGCAAACTAACTAATTGGTAATAATTACGATCAAATAACGATGATCGTTTAAAACATTACTGCATCAAATATTTGGAAAAAAAAAGTTAAAGTTAAGCGAAATAGGGATGGAGCAAAAGCTTTGAAACTTAAAAAAGAAAGAAAAAGAAAAATGGGAGCAAGAATAGAGTAAAGTAAAGGGGTAAACTTGTTTACTCGTGTATTCGACAGTAAATTAAAGCCTATTCTTGGCAGAATTTATAAACATTCGCATTGAGGATCGAATTGAGGATCGAATTCAGAGATGAGTCTAATTTAGCTCAATTGCCGATACTGCCGTTCAAACAGTTATTTCTAATATTTGTGGGGTAGAGATACTTTATTCCCCTCAGGAATTAAAGGTGCTATAAAAAATTAAACTAAAGGTTTTTTAAATTCAAAATTATTAACTGTAACATTAGTGATCAGCATTATATAAATATTGCATAAGAGTTGGAGGTTTGAAAGAGTGGGGGTGATAGTTTACCGGCTTGCTAGCAGATGAACAAAGATGACAGCAAAGCTGAGGGATAAAGCTTAAGCCAGGGTAGCAAAGGCGAAGCGACAGCCTCAATTCATAGCAAACGCACTTCAAGCGAAAGCTATTCACCAAATTTTGGCTTGCCTCAGCGCATGCTTCTTCAGCCTTTTCGGCGGGTAGGGATTCCGTTTTTTGGGATACCGCGACGACTGAGATTGTGATTCGGGTTGCGCTTGTGTTGCTGCCTTTGTTTCAACTTCGTGAGCTTCAGAATCTTTCACTGTTGACTGCTCTACCTTTGTAGTTGTCGTGGCAGTAGCACTAGGTTGAACTTGCTCGGAAGGTGGAGTAGCCGGCTTCTTCGGCTCCTGCTTAGGCACTGCAGTGGCACTAGGTTGCGCAGCGCTTGCTGTTGTTGTTGTTGTCGTGGTAGTCAAAGGAGCAACTTGCTTCTTCTCGACGACTTCCCCAACATCACGCTCCGCCCTTAAGTATGACCATTTATTGATAATGCAACATACTGGACTATTTCGAAAGCATTTGTGGCCTATGCGAGCGACCGTATTTCAATTATTCGCTCCGGTTGTCATTTGCAAAAGACCTGAAGAACCGACCACTTCAGTATTTTATAAGGACTATAAAAATCCGAAATTAAAGAAGAGCTCTTGTTTCAAGGAAAATTCATTTCGGGTAAATTCATTGAAGCTTTACCAGTGTGTACCTCTCCCATATAAACCGTCGAATTAGCTAAGTTCGATTTCAACCGTCGCTCAAATGAACTGATGGTCTAATGATAGGTGTTGCATTCATTCACATGACTCCCACAGCAAATACTTAGTGATCCGCTAAACATTGCACTGCTAAACATCTTGACTATCGATTTTAAAAACGATTTAATCGAATCATAAGTCGCACTTACTTCTTGGGTTCAGGCTCCTTCTGCTTTTCGACCTTAGGTGGTGTGATCGTAGGTGCCGGTGTAGGTTCCTTGGGTTTTGGTACAACATCTGGCGACGGCTCTTCAGACTTCTCTGGTTTCGACGCAACTGGCGGTAAGGTTTCGTGCTGTTTTGGTGTAACCGGCCCTTCTTTGTGTTCTTTCGGTGGTTCAGGCTTATGTTCAGACTCTTTAGGTTTTTCGGGTTCAGGAGCTGTGTGCTGAGGCTCATGTGATGTCTGAAAACAAACCGTAAATAGGATGCAAATATATATACTTCCGCATATATCTCTATGTGCATATATTATGTGTCCAGATACGTATACCTTCATAATGCATGCATTGCATAAACTGAAATATATTGCGATATTAGTAAAAAGAGTCGGGCAAATTGTAAATGCCGGGCAGCCACGCGGCTGCTCCTGGATTGTTAATTAGCGAAGATATTGACAAACATATGTATTCCACCGTATTTTACAGATTACTGTAATTCACAAGAAACAATCACATCGATCTCCTCAGTAATCTATAATCATAAAAATTAGCACACAACCTGAACGACTTTTTTTCCAAAATAAATCAAGGAGAAGAGTTCCCAAACAATCCTTCACATCTCCACACCACGATTCTTCAAAACGTTCCCATAGAAGAGCAAATTGGCAAAGAAGAGAAACGAGAGTACACCCCGCGCCCCCTCGGTTCTTGCATTGACTGAATGAAAATGTTCAACCTTGGACCATATAGACTTGATGATCTTGTCAAAAGTCTCAACGAAATTTTATCAAAACTGCTGACTGAATTCGTTGAAAAAACATTTTTGTGATCAAAAAAGATCGAAACACTATCACCGACTGAACAGATCATTGCATAAAAATGCGGTTATGCAGGAATATTTGAAGGACTAGTCTACAGATCGTAGATTATGAGAGCAGCCATTTCATCTACACAGCTTAATTCTTCGCTTTCGCACGCTATTAACTATTTTTTCATCATTCTGAAGAATCTGTATCCTTTCTGAAGAAAAGAAAAATTGTACAGCTCCGAATCGGAACTTCAGAATCTATAATGCCTGCATCCTGACGACGAGAGAGGATCGTTAAGTGGCTAGAGGTATACGACTTCTCAATTCAGAAAGAGTTTCAGAATTCCACGTTGAAGTGAAGTGAAAAGAGGGACACCACAAAAACAAACAAACGAGAAGACCTCACTAACACCTGTGACACAGTGAATAGTCACATACCTTAACAGTCGGCTTGAACTGGAATTTTGTGGTCTCTTCTCGTGTCTCAGTCGGCTCACCGCGCAACTCCGTCTCTTCACATTCTTTTGTTGTCATATCGATAGATTTTGTCTTCGGTGGTACTGGTGGAGGAGGTGATTTCGGCAACGGAGGAGCGGGTGCCGATGATTCCTCATCCTTTTCATCTTCATGTTCCTCATGCTTTTCCTCCTTGACCTCTGCCTTAGGCTCCTCAGGCTTTTCTTCTCTGACCTCAGCTTTAGACTCATGTCTTTCCTCTGTGACCTCTGCCTTAGGCTCCTCATGCTTTTCCTCCTTGACCTTTGCCTCATGTTCCTCCTGAAAAAGAAAAAAAATATTTCCCTTGGAAAAAAATAAACATATTTTAATTTTTGTTATTATATTAGGAAGTGCTATGATTATGAAAGCTGCACAATGAAAAGTATCGCCAGCAGTAGGAAAAGAAAGAAGTCGAAATACAATGTTATAAAAGAAGAGAGGCAGCAAGAAGATTCCACGCCATTGCATACTGCATCCTAAGCTCTACCACTCACAGCACTTCAATGAAGCTTCATGATGTCTGATAGTTTAGGGATAGGCGAGAGGCGAGGGGGGGGGGGGGGCATATCCTACTTCAATGCCAGGTGCACAACGAAGTCTGGTGGCCTCCTTAATTAGAAAATCATTAGGCAACACCATTGCTCGCGTGCGTTTCATAAATACTTCATTAATAAATGTTGTCATAACCATAAAAATTCGACAGTCACTCATAGATCAGCATTAAGGAGCACATTATTGCAATTTCTAATTGAAGAAAACAAATATTAGCGGCCTCTTGAATAATATAAAACATTATAAATTTCAATTTTTTCATTAATTTTGTGAGTAAGATGCCGAGTAATAAATATATAAAAATTTTGTATTATAGAGATCAATGAATATGAAAATTCGAGCAAGAAACAACGTCTAACGAAAGAATATTGATAATAAAAACATTTTTATAGTAGTATATAACTAACGTCATTTTAGTACACTAAAACAATATAAGAGTTGGAACTCATCGATAATATGCGATTCGGAGATCATTCGATATTCATCAAAAGTGATAAAGATCGAATATATTCGGCCAATTTGACGACTCAAAGGAATAATAGAGTACGAAATTTTCATAGAATTTCAAAAAAAAAAAAGAAAAATTCGTTCGTAAGAACTTAACATCACTTCTTCCAGAACATTAGAATTTTCTCAAATGAATATCATAATTGCATAATTTCGAGGTACTGCAAGCGTATAATTGAAATTTTTTTGAAATGATGCTTTGTAAAAAAAATTCAAAATTTTATCATCAAAAATTTAATGAAAGTTCTAAATATTCGAAGCACCACCTCAGGTTCAGCATGACTTGATGTCATGATTGGTTTCACTTCCGTTTTTGTTACACTTGTCTCATGTTGTAATGGAGATTCGACCGTCGCATGTGGAGCACTGTGATGAACAGCGGGTGCCGCACTAAACTTGAGCACGTTCTCGGGAACCGCCTCAACGACGGCTGACGGAAGCTGCTCACAAACGGTTGGTGAAGGCACTGATTTCAATACGTCATCAGCATGAATGTCATCCTGAAACTTCAAACTTATCCATGAAATTTTGCGTCCGGTTTACCCATCTGAAAAACTATTTCATTAGTTCTGCTTCACAATAATACAAATAAAGTATAACCTCGAACACAACCCCTCCTTAACTTTTGGAAATGAGATACTTCCATATATTAAACAATTATTTCCATTGTTTGAGTATGAACGAATGAGTTGCTCTCATATAAATAAAACTTCGTATACCATTGCAATATCTTCCGAAAATTCTAACAGCGTTCCTTGAATAAAGCCCTTTAAAGCGTACAGTAAAAATTATCAAATTGGAATTTATTAAGGTTAAACGACGAAAACTGTCCACAATTCTTTCTAGAAAAGCAAACATCATCAAAATGTCACACCGTTAGTTGTGGCATGATATTAGCTTATATATGCAAATATACGAAATAAATGAAATTAAAAAAAAAAATAAAAAGCAATACAGCAATAAGGTGGATTCCTTTTTAACTTAAAGAACAAAAATTAAATTGAGTAGTTTTACAATTGGAAGAAATATGAATATTAAGAAAAATGATCAAGTTTCTATCGATTAAACATTCCTTGAACAAGTTCATTATATATGCAGAAAAAAAAAGAAGTAAAAAACAACAACAGAAACACTCGTTTTTTATTGCAAATCAAAAAATATGAGAGAGAAATTTTGCAACGATAGTTTAAAATCTCAAAATGTATCTCGTAGTGCGTCGATTTTTTATTTTATTCGCAATTCACGAAAGTGAATAGTGTAATGAGTGAAACTGCAGGAAGCACAATTCGTGCTAACGCTCTTGAGATACCTCTTCACTTATCGTTATTCGTCTACTAATGCAACAATCCTCATATCTCTAATTGTGATGCCAAACATACAACGACAAATCAAGCTGAGTGATTGCCTTCAAGAATTATAGTAGCGAATTTCTATGCTCATGAAAAATCGACTGTCGATCAAAAATTTTTAAAAATCGAGATAAACCGTAGGAAATTTCAACATGATGTAAGACAGTACGGAATTTAAATAGCAAGAAGTTATAGAAATACTCAATGCATGAGAGATATATGCAGTTTTGGGATGAGGTTATAAAGATATTAGATTTCACATCAAAAAATTATAGGATTTTATGAAAATGTCACAAAAACGAACGACGCTACGATTTGAAAAAAGATACAGACAAGAAAAAAATCAACTCACCCTATAATGCACTTTTTGCGATTTCAGCGAAAAGAAATTCGGGAAGGGCGTGGGGAGATAGTAGTAGTAAAACAGAAGAATTTAAATGAAGCAGATGTAGCGATATATGTTATCACGAAGAAACAGTTGTGTTGTTTTAAATTTAGCCAGAAGTTTCAGAAGCGATGAATGCCTCCGAATGGGCATCGATAGGCTGCTAAGTCAGGATAGGTTTTTTTTTCTCACTCGGAGACAACACAAGTGATAATTAAATAATAATAACTATGAATCCGATTGAAACGAATCTTTACAAAGTATAAATTTACAAAAACTATAAAGCGAACTTTTTACGAGTAAATTTCGTAGGCTCTACAAAAAGATTTTTTTTTTTTTGCAAGAAGTAAACGAATTCGTTTCAAGAAGTCTTATTTTCATAAATTAGACCTAATAAATGTGAATTTATAAAGTGTGCTGAATGGCGAAAGTATCGACCGGGTTGAATAATGCATGCATAGTCCCAAAAATTGGCCAATAGTATTGCGACACTGCAAACCGTGCTTTTATTCAATAATAATAATAATGTATGGATCTATGCAGTTTGAGCAAAGCATGCAACGTTGTCGAATGAACTACTCAGCACAGCATACTGACCAATTCATTGATATGCTTCGTTTCGATATGTATTTCCTCACGGCGTTGCTCTATTGTTGGTGCCAATCGTTCGCCATATTCTTGCATATTTCCATCCTCAAAAATGACCGCAATAGGAGTACCTTTCTCCATAAATAACTCACGTAAATCGTCTTTTTCACCAACCGAAGTGAAAATGTTTTTATGCTTTCGCTCGTTTATTTCATCCCCATTATTTTCTACTTTTTGCTCACAATCGCATAAGTGAAAAGCATTCTGGCGATTCAACGTGAAACCATTATGACCAGTGACTTTTCGCTCAATGACGGTGCCGAAGTTCGAAGTTCCCATCGCTTCAACCACAGTAGCCGAGATTTGCGAAGACTCTGAGCATTCGGTCATACCGTCGGTCTGCACATTTGTGCGCTCAAAGCTTCCTTGTGATCGTTGATCAAATTGCACCGGAACAAGTGTTCCATCGATATCAGTTTCTCTGAGTGTATGAGACTTGATCGCTGTAGGATCTGGAGTTTCTTCAAAGTGTACCGGAATCTGTGTTCCTTCATCCTCATCGACATATACTGTTTCAATGAGTATTTCACCGTCATTCGATGTATTTTGACTATCATGACTATCACGATGCCGCAACATGTCATTTTGTCGACAACGTTGCAACTCTTCACCTAACGGAATCAATTCTTCCGCCAAATTAGCTGTATTCACAGTACCGATATCTATACTCATCTTTTGCTGTAGATAAGCAGATGGAGGAAAATCATCGAATGATGAACCTCTTTTACTCCACCGTCGCCTTCCACATTCTGAACTCGTCGTTTGGGAATCTTCCTCGTCATCGGTCTCGAAAGTAACAGGCACATTTGTTGAATCTTCTTGAGAATCCGAGACAACTGCCCTTGATGGATTTGTAAATGCGACAGGCATCGTTTGAGCATGAAGTGACCCGATTTGCTTAGGTTTTCGTTTAGGAGAGGATGCAAAATTCACAGGAATATTCTGCACATCGTCCGAAAAACTCTCAAGCTTTACTGGAATAACCTGGGAAACGTCATGCTCGCAAATAGTGGATGAATCTCCAAATTTAACGGGAATACTTTGACAGGAATCTTCACTTGTGAAGGTTGGTGCATCTTCGAACTTCACCGGTATCATTTGAGAAGGTCCCTGGTCAGTTGAAGCAGGTGGGTTTTCAAACAGTGCTGGCATAACTTGAGATTGCTCTCGAAAGCCTGGCGCAAATGAGTGGTCCACTGCAGGTGCGTGAGCTGGCTGGCAGCAGGCGCGCGACGTCGAAGCGTCTTCAAACCGCACTGGTATAGGTGTGAAAGAGAGTTCGACACCCAAGGTAACTGGATGCTTGAATCCATCGGACGTTTCCGAAGTATGGTTCTTTCCAGCTGCTGCTGGGATGTCCTCAAAAATAACGGGAATAGTTTGAGTCGAATCCTGTTCCTTCGATGCTTCCATGAAATTGGGGCTCGAATTTTCGGGTATAAAGTAGCGCTCCGCTGATTGGACCGGAACTGCTTCGTCATTTTTGGACTTCATTGCAGGTGACAGATCATTTGCACCGGAGTCGAAGAGCATAGTATGATCGCAAGTAGAGCAGTACGGATTTTCCTATATAAGGTGAAATGTCGCTGCCAATAAACTCTTCTTTCAAACATACAACTCCTCTAAATTTCTGGGAAGAGCTATCCCCTCCCCTCAATCACCAAATCACCGCCTCCTATCACAAAAATCTGAAAGTGATTTGTTTCCACAATTTTGAAACCATGTTTTCCAGTTTAAACCGTTGCGAAAATTTTGGGAACGAAATTTCCCATCTCAACAAAATCCTCTTAAAATTTTTTATAAGCAATAAAGGTTTTAACTGAATAGACACGATGACATTCTCTTAGGCTTTACAGTCGGCTACTGAGTCAAAGGTTTGCATTGCTGCGACATCACTCTGTCTTACCTGTTATTTCTTACCTGACTTACCTGGGTCAAAGGTCTGTGCAGTACTTACCTCTAGATGAAGATACTCAACTACCGCACGGTTATTTCTCACAATGCCATCATTAGTAAGTAACCCGGAGTCACTATACCGAAACTGCTCTCAGCAATTCTATATAAATCCATCATGAATATGCACAGTTTAGCAATCGATCTTATGACTACAATTTAAGTTTTAGTTCATCCAACCCATTGCAATCGTATAAGAAATGATATATCATAAACTAGTTCTCTGAATAGAATAGAATTGAATTGAAAAAAAAACAGAATAGAATAGAACGGAATTTTCAAATGTGCCTGTGCCTTTGCATGTGGCAAAGAGGTGCCACTTAAATTCAGAAAAAATGAAAAGTATTTAAAAAAATGTATCGAATGCCCGCTCTGTTTGGCAAAAAATCTTTTCTTACAGGAAGTAACCGAGCGAGATGCAATACCCCTTTATAATTTTATGAAATACCTACAGTCGTCTTCAAATAAAATTGTTTAAGACATGAAGCGAGAAGGCTTAATTTAGATCATTTCGAACTTACAACAGCAATATCTTTGGCCAGACATTTCCCCGCTAAGCTACTGCAAGCTATTTCTAGCCTTTATATTTTATAAAGCATAAGATCTGATCACCTCGCCGGAAAAAAAAATGGCGCAAATGACTATAGGTGGACAATCAGGAACAAACATGATAAAATTAAAGTTTTGCCGCTAAACCACTGATATCTCCTGTACGGTTAGATTTTAATGGGATCAAATTTAATTCCTATAATAACTGAGGTGAAAATTTCGCGTTCACATATCAATGAGCTAACAAAATTTTATCAGCAATCCAATCACATCAAGCTAAGAAAATAAGCACTCAGAATAATAAAGCAAACCACACCTTTGTATGAGCGGATTCATGTACCTCCTCATCGATAGGTTTTTCGATTCCTTTCTCTTCGGCATGATGCTCACTCTATAATCGAATAAAGTGAAAATTTACGTAAATATACACAACATATAAAAATAGAAAGCTATTTAAAAAAAATAAAAATATTTACAATTTATTACAAATTACAAATAAAAAATTAAAGAATAATTGGAAGTTACAAGTTACAAAGAAGGGAGATCTATGTGAGATGAAAATGATATAGATAATAGAAGAGTAAGAAATTGAAGCTAACTTTTGCCTCGTGTATCGGTGAATGTGGAGGTAGGACAGCTGTTTCGCCGTGTTCTTCAATGTGTGATGCCTCTTCATGACTGCAAAGAAGCTATATTTATTTATCTATTCTGAACTGTTTAATTCATACAATTATACATTAGAGTTTATTTCAACGTTATTACGAGAGCAAATCTATAAAATTTTGCGTAATTTCCATTAAAATAAATCATCATTAATGATTCAAATGGGTATTACTACAAAATTTATCAACATATAAATGTATAATTAAAATACAAATGAGAACAAATATGCCATATTAAAATGTTCTTTATAAATGCAAACAGTAGATCATAGTAAAATAATCTTCGCAAATAAATAATGGTTGTGAATATAAATTTATTTCTATGTAAATATAAATCTGAATGGATAAAGAAGTCAATAGGTGGACAACCTTATGAGTACAAGAAAGGATAGTAGAGAAGAAATATAAAATAAAATAAAAATTGAGGTTGTTTCTTATTATTGGTATATTTTTAAATCATATCACTATTTTTAATAAACATTTGCTATTAGCTAAATTCTTTTGAGTATTATTATATTCTTATATAGTTGAGAATAAAGACTCACTGTTCTTTATGCTCTTGTTCATGATGTTCGGGTTCTTCAACGTGAGCAATATCCGTTGATTCCATTTTATCTTGCTTTGAAACCTCTTTATCGGCCTACAAATTGAATTTTTTAAGAATATTCGGTATGAAACATTTAACGACTTGAATTTGTGGAAATGACTGATGTTATCGGTACTCAAATACTGAAACGTAACATAATATAGTATTTAAAAAAGTATTTACTACCTCAAGTCGAGCTAATCGATACGTTTAAATATCGAGAGTTATTTTAACACGAGAAAAATTAAATCTCAAAAAACGACAAATAAATCGAGCAAAAAATTACGCTGAAAATCATTTAAGGAAAATGAGTAACGTTGATGTCTTGAAAATAAATCTACTAGAGGAATTCCAATGTGAGTGAAAATGCTCCATTCATTTTGGGAAATTTATTGCAATTCACAAATTGTTGAGAAAAGCTCCTTTCTAATAACAATTAAGGAGAAAATTATTCACATGAGAGTGTTTAAATAGCAAAAAAAAAATTAATTTTAGGTCATATTTTAGGATTACACTCATATTTTGCAAAATAGTAACACAACTGCCGCAACTGTGGGAATAGGAAAAAAAATGAGGAAACTGACGACGCAATGCGAGCAACGAAATTCATCGCAAAAAAATTTCATTGAATTTAAAAAATACCAAAACAACTCGATTGGACCTTTCTTCCGTAGTAGTTACATAATGGGAGTTACTGTTGATTATGAGTGCAATGCAACTTTCGCATAAGATAAGCTAAAAGAAGGGCTATTCAGCGCAATTTTGCATATTCCTCTAGTCAAGCACATTGCATATTTTGCAAAAATGTAATGAAATAATTGCAATGAATTTTTGCATTCATTTAGAGACGTCAAAAAAAAGATCAAAAATATGCTTATTGTTAGCGCATAAGGGTCATCGTCGAGGATATGTAAACAAGAACGCATAGATGAGCACTCAAAGCTGCAGTAGCGTTGAAGACAAAGCGACATCGAATGGTGCAGCATCATCCTCGTCAGCAACCGCCAACGTAATAAGAGCCAATCCGCCACTACGACTATCGTTAAATAGCGCAGCCAATACATCACAGCCATACATCATGCCACTAAACACTCAACACAATATATCTTCACTCATACATATAAGTTACCTTATTGCTCATGGAAATTGTAAATCAGAAATTATGGGTTGAAGGAAAGGCAACAATAATGAAAACAGTAAAGGTATACGATTAAAGGTAAAGATATATTGGCAAATATAACTGTGCTCAGTAGTATTTAAGCAAACGACTCTTCTTTCAGGTTTTTGATTGTGTTGTGTTTGTGTTCTTTATTGTAAGCATACATAGGCTTTTCTTCTATCTCTTCAATTAATGAAGAAATTAATCATCAATTCGACGATTTTAGGATGCAAGTCATAAGCATACAGTAGAGAAACATTAGTTAAAATAAGAATTTTTAGAACTGTTGAAAAATTTACTCAAAAATATAAAAGTTTCCAAGAAAATCTTTATATATTAGCCTGTCGGATCAATGAAACGCGTCATTTTCAAGCCACTATGATTGAAAATCCGAAGTTAGCTGTCCGATCGAATTTCAAATCTCTATATGCCAAAATTGACCTCTTGCAATATGCAAATTAGTCAGTCGTAAATTTTCGCCAAAAACAACAGGCGATACATCCAAAAAAGCGCACCGTAATATTCCACCACAAACGGTGCTCTGCAAAATCCGCTAAAATATGTTCAAAATCAACGCAATATATTTATTATCGTAAGAAATGAAATATACTACATTTAGTTCGCTCATTAATAAACATAAAATAAACAAATAAAGTATTCAGTTTATCGTTATAAAATCACCTCATGAATAGGAAATTAATCATATCCAACACCTATTTACCCTTTCCTCTAATTGAACCTTTACTTCCGGGCAACTTCTCACCTTCCTCCTACTTCGTCAACTCGAAATTCTTTTAAAAATTATTGAATTTTACTCAGTGAAATAAATAAAAGAATGAATTGTTTAGTTGTTTTAATTAGACAAAGAGCACAGTAATATAGATCGAATGGATGAAACAGCTGTCGCAATGAATTGTTTACACCATACGGTATGTGAGATGGCATGTGCCGTCGTTAAGGCGGAAGTCGATATCATTAAGCGCATCCAAATTGAAAACGCAAGTAATGCCATCATTAACCATGATGAAGCACCCACTATTCGCTTTGTTCATTTTAATGGTTGCATTAGCATATGCTCTGCATCCATCCTTCTTCTCTTATCGCATACACGGAAGCATTTTAATTTCTATAAAAAGCCAAAAAACAACCACCACCATATCCATCAAAATTTCCGAATATTTTCTATGAGATCAAAAATAATCGAAAAAGGAATTGGTTAGATAAAATGAAAATTCAACGATGAAATTGATGAAATGAAATAAAAAATGATAAAAATGAGAAATAAAATTGTTGCATTTAATTAAAATTTAATTTCTTTTTCGTTATTTAAGCATTCCGACACAAGATTATGGGAAGTTGAATTCCCACTTAGGATTATTACTTTTGAGTAACGATTTAAATACTAAAGAATTTAACTCTCATAAAACAATAAAAGAAAGATCGAAACAGATGAAAATGATAAAAAGAGGAACGATAAAGGAAATTATTTTTTTCGCATAAAATAGAAACGTATCAGTTAAAGCTATCAACATTGGCATGAATAGGTGCTCATTTAATCTACAAAGAAAAAAAAATTTTTCTCGAAAATGGCTGTGGAAAATTTCTTGAAAAAAAAATCCTTTTGATATGTTAGTTTTACATTATGCTGAAATACCGATTAACTTCGGGGAAAAAAGATGCTGTGAAAATTGAAAAAAAAAATGGAAAATTTGAAAAAAAAATTTGAATTTTTTACACAGATTCTCCAATGTTCATCTAATTAAGAAGCATCACAATCGCACAGATGTTATTTAATGATCGACGTTGATGCGAAGCGAAAAAACAGCCACCCTAAAGATTAGAATTGATGCTGTATATATGCGATAATAAAAGAAGATTGCAAAATAATAAATCCATTGAAAATGATATCGCAAATAAATGACGTTCTTTATTCAAATTAACAATTTTTTTAAACGAATATAGGAAGGGAGTTAGCTGAGCGGGTTATTTGCATATTAGAAACTTTTGGCTAACTTAAAGAACAGTGGAAAAGATTATTTCGATTCATTAAACAAAAGATGAGAGAATATTTCTGCTGTTATAAATAAATTGTTTTTTTGTTTTGATGGAAAAAAACTTATGCTAACAAATCAAACTTCATGAGATTCTTCGAAAAGATGATTGCAATAAAATGTTCGATATAACAAAAATAGCGAAAAATAGCGAATTTGGTGAAAAAAAAGACAATTTGGCGAATAAATAATAGCGAAAATTTGGAGACTGCAAGCAGTAAGAAATGAAGTGTAATAGTCAAGCTACCACCGAAATAGCACAGCTATCTATTCCCGTATAACGCTCGAATGAATAATACTTGAGGGAAAATCTAATGGAGGAATGTGTGAAATCACCACACCACCTCCCGCTTCTTCCACTCCACCACCCCGCCCCACTCACCTTCATACAGTATCGGCAATTTAAGAACACATTGATGGTCGCGAGAAGCAGCTGGAAATTAGACAGGACAGCATCAATGAGAACGATATGTTGATATACCGGATGATCCACTGTATTTCAGATCCTCAAAATTCGGTAAAAGTAGTGATGCGTTAAGCAACAATATGGGTGGTAAGTGAACGATGAAAAAAAAAACCAGAGGTAAACAGATCAGTGCAGAAGTGTGGGCTCAGTCAAACACAACGAACCACACGCTAGCTCACATCGTTTACGACAATTCGCTGAACGGCCATACCATCTGGCACTAAATAACATCAACTTTTTTCATATTGTGCAGAATCACATGAATAATACCTATAGGCCTAAGAATAAATCACATATGCTTAGATTTCAATTCAGAGATGCCTCTTCACCGTTATCTCGAATTAAGCCCCAGGGTTAGCAAATTTTATGAATCTTTTAACACTGCAACTTATTGCGGGCGTTGGGTTTATTGCGGCTATAAGCAAAATTACGACAACCTCTAGCATCGACGGTGAACGTTTCAGATGTCTGGAAAAGATTCATTTCCAAATTCCACTGGCGAAAAAAGATTTGCTGTAGACAGATTAAATGGAAGAAAAGGATCATAAGAAATGATTTTCTTTTGGGATTTTGAGATAAAAAAAGATGGATTTCTCTTTCCTCCCGAAAATTGAGATGGACAGAGAGGGTGGTGCGGCATTTTTCGGAGCGAGTCTACTGAAGACGGAGGTTTCATAAGAGGTTCTACGGAACATGCCTTCCAATAGCATGGACGTATGCGAATAATGAAGGAGAAACGGAAAATGAAACCAACAATAAGTTGTTATTAGAGATCTATAAAAATGATTTGTAAGCCGTGAAATGGAAACGAAACTATAAATTCGACATTGACAAATAAGATATGCAATTTAGAATAATTAATACGTTGTTGGTCATATTATAAAGGCAATAAATATATGACAGCATCATATTGACAGAAGATTTCAATTTAACTGTGCACCTGGAATATACATCTAAAATTAGAAATTAAAATAATTTTCGTTTTAGTCTCAAATATTGGTTAGATATATCAAGATAATGATCGCATAAATAATCCGTCTAAATCAAGAGGTGAAAGGCCGGATTCAAAAAACTCAATGAATTCCATAGTTTAAAAAAAAATCAACCATAAATTCGAAGTCCCATATTAATATTACCATTCAAAAACATTGGAAAATAGCATTTTTTCGAAAATCTCTTCATTAATGATAATGCAATCTCAAATCATCAAATCGATCTATCAGTGCAATGCGACGGTCGAGATTTATTTCTTAATGATTCATTTTTAGATGATTAATGCAATAATGGCATTCATTGCATTTTCAGATTTCAAAAAATGACGTCATTTCCTCAAATTTCTAACGAATTCATCTCCGAGAAGAATTGAATATTTTGCGCTCTACAGAGTATTATGAAGTCGACATTTTTTGCAGCTAAAAATTACGAGACGAATAAATTGCTTGAAGCAATGTAATAAAGTTATATTCTATTATTCAGTAATTTATCACAGTTAGGGTCTCAAAGCTAATAAAAAAGTTCTGATTTTAGTAAATAAGTCCATAAAAAAGTTCTTGTTAAGCATTTTTCCTAGTCGAGATAAAAATCTCCAACTTGACTAAACTCTACTAATTTGCATCTTTATACCTATAATATACTAATAAGTCTTTCTAATGTTTATCTTGTTATGTAGGTTTCAAGTACCATTACATCATTATGTGACATAGACAGTAATATAGAATTGTTGCCTGATTGAGGTAGGGCATATGATAATCCGAGAGTAAGTGCAATACACGGGGCTAACGGTGAAAGCATTCAAAATAGCGACACTTTCATCACTACACAATATCTCAGTTTTATGGATCACCAACAACTGCTGCCTTGCTTGTTTTTTCTTCTCCTCCTCAATGTTGTTATTGATCAAAATTGACATAGTTGTTAGTGCAAGTTGGCATACTTTTTTCTTCCTCAAAAACGTTGAAAAATTTACGAAGAAATCGTTTAAAAAAATCGATTGTGTAAAAATCTGGTAAAACGCATTAGTTTAATGAAATATGGGCAACGGTAATTCGTCTTTTTATGCACAAATTTTTACTTGAAGAATTTCATAAAAACCATCGTATCGTGAGGTTTTTCAAAAAATATGAGATAATTTTGCGAAGTTATTTATGACGTTATATTAGTTTTATATACGCCACCTTAGCAATGTGTTAATGATGTTTAGCAACACTGTAAAAGAACGCCCTTAAAATTACGAGAAATTGGGATATTCGCAGAAATGAAATTTTCCATCGACGAATCATTGTTGAAACTCTTTCGTAAAAAGTCAAATATTTTCACCTGCACGTTAGTAACATTCAGCTCCCATCAATGAGCGCAGGATTTCGGCAATAAAAGAGTCTACGGAGGGGCTGCGAAGTGGAGAAGGCAGAGGATATTGAACCACTAAAATACAAGAATGGAAGATAGGAATGGAAGAAGACAAGAGGCTTGAACTTATTTTCTAACACTCTCCGCCTTCCGCTCTCTTACCAAGTACTTCTCCATCCCCTCTCTAAGGCAAGCAGTGAATCGTAGCTCGAACAGCAGAGTTGTATTATAATGATAGAAAATTGCATTCTACTATTTAGAATGAAAGGAAATTAGAAGTCACTACTGCAAAAATTTGGCAAAAATAAATATCAATGGCAAATGAAGTGAAATATTTCGCTTGAAATTTAACAATAATTCTCGTCAGGTTTTCTGATATGTTGGATGCACAAGGATTTTTGTATCCAAGGGTTGTAATTGAACTCCGCTCCCGAAATTCTCTTTTTTTTTCTGGATCCGAGTCTGACTATCGAAAACTTTCCTTTGCCATCCGATTCCGAATTGCAAAAACACATTTACGGATGGCCGCAGTTGCGGACTCCCGCTCATATTCATAAAGAACGCTATTCATAGACGAGTATATTAAAGCATAATGCAATATCGTTTGATACAGTTGACTTCTGTTCAAATATTCTGACAAGGAACTTTTATTCGGCAATTTGTATTATTGATCGTCAACTTTTGTTCGGACTCATATATTTGAATTTGGCATCCTGAGTGATCCCGCCCAAAATTTTCAAAACACGGTCTTCAATTTCTAAGTTTGAATTATCCTTACCGGACTGAGAAAGGAATAAGAACGAAAAAAATAGGATAGACGTTAGAAATCTGGAAAAATTCTAACGCATTTTTTAGCTCGCCACATTCAAATACAGAGATCGAATAAACTATAACAACGTAGATTCCTTCGCTTTAGTGCACACCAATTACCTCTTGAGGCACTGCAAAGTTCGCAATCCCTTCGCAAATTTCGCAGCCACTTCCTTTATTAATGCATGAAAACTAAGAAAACATTTACACTTACATTCGTTAGTGCAGTCGTTACAACTTTTTCGAATTTCTCGCCAATATCTTCATCGAAATCTTTTTCTGGCTGAAATCACATTTCTTTGAATGTTTTTTAAATGCAAATTTTATAAATTTCTTTGCAATTGATAATTTCTGCAAATCTTTTGCGTTATCTAAACCGCATGCAAATTCCATAAAAAGAACGTCTATATCAGCTTAAAAATGCAAATTTATTAAACGCCCATGGGGTAATATTTTATTGGAAACGTTACCATTGTTTCCTACAGCTTAATAGCAATAACAAAATTCAACCCTATTGTCTGGTATTTTATGAGTGAAAACCGTCTCTTCATTCATCGAAACAATTATACCGCTATGTTGTGCAATCACTACAGAATCAGAAAAAAAAATCGAATGGGAAAGCACGCCAGATATGTTGATGTGGTATTTGCTCTGTGATTTCGCTCATTACATCAATCAATAAACTACGGACGATAGCGCAATTATCTTCATCTGATTGAAGCGCCTACACAAAGTTTTCATGAAAAATCCCTTCTTTCTTTTGTAAACATAAGAAGAGTAATATGCAAATACGACCGGTCGGAAAATGAACATAGGTTTTTACGCTAACTTCAAAGCATGCAATTGCTTCCTATTTAACGGATCACGCCTATAATTAATATAGCCAGCCAAGTCATGGTAGAGATTATATCGGCCAAATATCTTAGCCCTAATTTTGATGATTCTCGATTTGGAATTAAGGGGTATACAATTGCAATTCGCTGATGCAGCCTAAATACATGCATTTGCAAAAGCAACGTTCCAAAATTGCACAAAAACAATAGAAACTGCAAAAATAACAATTTACCTTATTTTCTGCCGAGACCAAACCTGCGTCTTCCTGAGTCTTCTCCACTGAACCTTCATGTTTTTCTGGCACTCCATGTCCTAGGAAATCTTCTACACCTTTCTTAACATCCGAAGCAATTCCCTCTAACCGCGATTTAATATCGCTTCCTTCAGCTGATATCGCATCCCCCTTTTCAGTTTTAACTTCATGTTCTTTTTCATCAAGGGTTCCTTTCACCTCTTCAACATGCTTCTTTAGATCCTCTTTGAAATCTTCCACCTTTTCGATAATGCCTTTTACAACTGTATCTTTCACCTCGGTAACCTTTTGAATACTTTCCTCACTGATTCCTAAACCTTGAAGGACGTCCTTCATTGGGTCTTGAGATTTTTCTTCGGTGTTTGGCTTCGCTTCAACATGCGCCTGAAAGAAAATTTCTTTGATCGTATTCATTAAATACAACAACATTCATATAGGTGCTTCAATTCATAATAAGAAGAGCATTTAGATTAGTTTCTGTTTGAATAGTATTTTGCTAACACCGTGAAAACTATAATAAACTGAATAACGTTATGATGCAATTGACTGAAATAATTGCAACGTTGCAATGCGCAGATTTATTAAATGAAAAGCAAAATTTGAAAAAATAACAGTGAACTATAGATCGGTTGTCGGCAACTTAGGTGACTACGCAATTAACGCAAGAGGAGAACGGCTCGACAAGCTCTATGTTGATAAAATATCTACCGCTATCTCAAAGCTGGCCGCAGACGCAGTTATATTCTCTGCTAACAAAAGGTGATGCACATGTGGCGAACTATTTGAGATGAATGCCGATATTGCCAGCAATCCTTCCACGATGCATCTGAAGAAGTTTGCAATCGCGATGACGGTAAGATGCTATGTGAGGCCAATGCTACCCTTGAAACCCGTTGGTTACCGGGATTCCAAGCAAAAAGCACATCACACCGAAAGTCCCATGATTGGAATGTGCTTTTAGTGTCTCTGTATTATTGTAATGGCAGTGTTCGCCTATCGACTAAATAATTAATCAGATCAGATCACATATCACATCAGATCATAGCGAAATAATTTCGCAAGTTTACTTTACAAAAATACCTATGATACTATAAAAATGTTTTTACTTTACAATAAATATCTATGCTAATATAAAACTCCACTTCACATAACGTTAACTTGAATAGTATGCATAAGACATGCGTAATTTTCTTCAAATTATTAAGTGATACTTTCAAATAGAAAATCAGTTACTCCAATTTCGAAGAAATTGGAAAACACAAACTATGATGTTTGATAGCGAAATGCAAAAAGCTCCATTGTACAAGAGTTAATCGTGAACTAGATGTTTCAATAAAAAAAAGCAATTAAAAATATACAGGCAGTATTCAGGTTGCCATTTAAGAATATATCCCTATATTTACTTGAAGCGATGGGATAAATATATAAGTGCAAAATATGAGACTTACTTTCTTGACAACCGTTTCGACGTGTGTCGGTACGTTAACTCCCTCAGGAACTGTATGCTTCACCATTGGCTCTTCTTCGCCCTCTTCCTCAGCGGTCACTTTCTGTTCAAAAGCTTCTTTGATGTGCTCCATCTCATCACGAATGGCACCTCGAACTCCAGAAACGAAGTCGTTAAAGCCCATCTGTGGTTGTGTCTCCTTCTTAGTTTCCTCATGTGCTTCTTCATCATGCTTTTCCTCGCTGCCTTCTTTATGGTCTTCTTCATGACCTTTTTGATCAACTTTTTCGTCGACTATCTGTTTCACATGTTCGAATCCTTGTTGCAACTTATCAGCAACATCTGTGAGAAGCTCACCGAAACCTGAGTCAGACTTCCCTTCACTTGGCTTCTGCTCAAGTGCCTCTTCCTTTTCATGTTTCTCATCACCGTGTTTCAAATCCTGTTCGGAAATTCCTTGACCGACGGCTTCTTTCACATGCTCAAAACCTTCTTTTAAAGCACCAGCTACACCTGTAGCTAAATCTTCAAGCCTTGATTCTCGCTCATCACCCCTCTTCTCTTCCAGCTTCTCATCTTTTTCGTGCATCTCTTGTTCTTTGTGTTCTTCCTCATGCTCTTTTGTAGCCGTATTTTCTTCCACGGCCTTTTTTATTTGATCAAATCCTTCTTGTAAGACATTAGTTAAACTACTGACCACACCTTCGAGTCCTCGTTCGGGTTTTGCTCCCTCCTGTTGTGCTTCACGTTCTTCTACTTTATTTTCTTCTTCTTTGTGTTTGGAATCAATTTGTTTCGCTTCTTCGAGGCGTTGCTTCAAAGCTCCTGCTATACCTGACACGAAATTGAACGCATCGCTTTCCTCTTGATGTTCTTCAAATTCATGTTTATGCTCGGGTTCTTCAGGCTTTTGTTCCTGTCGAGGTTCTTCAGGCTTATGTTTTTGTTCGGGTTCGCCCTCGGATGTCTGTTGTTCCGGATGCGGTGACTGTTCATCATGCTTCACTAGACCACTCTTAACATTCTCAACCGTATCAGAGATGCCCTTCACAACTGTCTCTTTAACCTGTGACAACTGACTGATTTTTTCCTCAGGTACACCAATATCGTGTAGGATACCTTTGACGGTATCTTCGAGACCTTGCATCGAGACTACCTCATTAGCGCTCACTTCCTTCTTTGTTATCGTTTCTTCAACAACTTCGTGGTGTTCTTCCGCTGCATTTTTCTGGAATAAAAAAAAGTGCAACAAGAAATTTAAACGTTGTCATCTAACATTTCCGCTTAGAATTACATCTGCACTCAAGCTTTAGTCGACCTCAGATCGAACTTGACAATAAAGTAACGATCTACCGGAAATCAACTTCAAACGACCAAGTAGAATCGAGTGGAGTAGGAAATCTCTCAGAACGAGCAGACGGGAACAAGAGAAGGAGGGAGGGGAGAAGGTAAGAGAATGAAGGGAGAGAAGAGAGAAGGAAGGAGAATGGAGGGGAAGGAAGGAGAGGAAAGACTGAAACAAGGATCGTGAAGGTGGCGCTTCTATCTCTTTAAAACTACTCGCTACTCAAAGATTCCATCATTCGTAAGCTGGGCGATAGTTATTTTTTCGCGAGATCACTCTCCCATTCTCCCCGATGAGAAGCAAATTTCTTCGGAAATTTTCCCTTCAAGAATTTCGCAATCGGTTTTCGTGCAAACAAACGTATTGAAATAGTCGTCTAATGATCGACGATTGTTTTCTATTGTGTGCAAAACGAAATGAAAAATCAACTAAAAAGTAAAAAGTGCATAAATACATGTGATATTCCGCGAAAATTCACATCATATATAGGAAGGCTAACGGTTGAAATATTCGATTTATTTTGAGCTTTTGATTGAACGGCGAATGTTGTTTATATCGAATCATTCTGAAGCAATGAAACATGATGCAAAAAAAAAATCATCAAAGTATAGTTTGTAAAACTGCAAATGCTGCTGTGACATTTGCGCCAATTGGCAATCGCACTTTGGGATGTATGTCGATGCCGGAAATGTTAAGACCTGATTCAAACATACCCTTAATAATTGTAAGCAATTTAAGGTACCGTTGAAACATTCAGACAGATGAGCAATGGGAATGGTCAATGCTCGTTGTCCCATTAAAATGAATTACTCCAATATTTATTCCTTCGCCCCACCCCCTCCTCCTTTCCCGGAATACTACACTCTCTCTCAGCTTATAACGTTCTTTTCCAAAGGTTGAACTGGACGTCACTCATGCGCGAAAGTCTATCGAAAAAAAGATCATTACAGGAAGAGGAACAACTTTTTTTTTGAGATAATTTAATGAATGAATTCAATAAAGTATGTGAAACAATGGAAATCAAATAAAATCTTTAGTTTTTAATTGCGTTCAGTTTAGAATTTTGCTGGAGAATAAGACTAGACCACCCCTAAAAATAGTAATTTACTTCAGAAATAAGATCCGTGTAAAAAAAAAAAAATTCATGGCTATTAGCGAGTGTATAAAAGTGGTGAATGCACTTAGTGATTTCGGATAATCACATAATCATGTCACACTTCATATATTTCAATTTCATAATATTCCCATCGACGCGTCTCCCACCTCTTCATTAATACAGGACGATGCTCCAAGAATGAATAATTGGTTGTTTTTTTTTTCAGTGATATTAAATAAATATTTCCAGTTTCTCAGCAAATATTTTCGGTTATTTGTAGTAAATGCTTTTCGTAACACCGATTTTGAAGTTTTATGAAAAAGACACTCGAACTTTTTTCATTAGCGGCAAAAATATCCCAATATTTTCTTTTTGTTCTGGCTTTTTAATTCTCCACTTCATATAACCTCTTGTGGTTCTGGAGAAAAAAATTCGCTACTGTACCATCTCCAGGCTATCTCCTTTCTTAGCATCTCACTTCACCCATTCGGGCATAACTGCCATGCTTTTAGGCTTCCACAATTGGCTGTCGCCGAACCACATTGCAGCTATTCATTAAAAATATCGTGCGACTTCAGGTGAAGCTCGACCACAAACTCCTTACCATTACACTAATTTCTCTTATGTAGGAGGAAGCAAAGTCACCTAGAAATGGTAAAAAGAAGAAAATTCAAGACAAGGTAGGAAAAAAAGAAGAAACAAACCGTAACTCCGCCATGCAAGTCGCCAGCTTCATAAGCAGCCACTGGGGTTGACTCAAGTTGATCACTCATCTGTAAAATTCCAAATTTTCCATTGCGTCTATGTGTGAATAATTGAAAGGCGAAAAGAGTTCGAATAAAAAGAAACATTTTCCCAATGGAATCATCAAAAAAGTTTAATGCCTCAACAAAGCTATAAAAGCAAAAATAATCGGTCATCAGATCAATATAACGCTATTAGCATCATATCGTCTCATAGCAATAGACTAATAAATACTCAATGGTTTTCTTTGAAAAAAACGACATACATAAAATAAATTCAGAAACGATTGAATGCTCACGTTATAAATCGTTAATCGCTGATATAAGCAATTTCTTTTTATATACAACAGCTCGTCAATAAGATGCAAATAACTAAGAAATATCTCCGTTAAAAAAAAAAAACTGAAAAAAAGCGAGAGGAATAGACAAAGGCGAAGAGAGAAAAGATATTCAAATAAATTGAAACAAAATTGTTGAGAATTTACAAGTTGATTTCCTCCAATAAATATCGATTATCATTGAAATTATATGAGAGTTACGAATATCGTAAATGCGCACATACATCATTTGCTAAGAAAAGGTTGAATATTAATTAAATGAGATATTCAAATTTTAATGAATTGAATAATGTGGACAACGATGCGTTGAAATATTAAAGGACTAAAGATTTTGGCTAATATTAAATGGAGTCAAATATATCTATAAATATGATAGTCAGCTAACGAATAGTATTTACTGAAATACAATTAGCAAATAAGAAATCAATCAGATTGCGAGTAATTGAAATCAATATGCTATAAACTCGAAAGTTGTTTTCTCAGTAGAATGTATTTCAAATCCACAACTACAATAGCTTTCTCCATCATTTGAGTATTTGAGTAGTTAAGTATTCATCAACCGATGCAAAAATAAAAAAATCTCTTAAATGTTCGAGCGAAATGCTTAAATGATGCCGAAAATTATTGCTTAACTAACGATTATAAAGCGATTGAATAATAGCTGAAATAGTGCAACGAAATAGAATTTATTCAATAAAAGTGACCAAAATGAGTTATTTATAAGCGTACACCATAAGTGAGCGCCATTATTAACGAGAAACTCAAAAAAAAACTGTTTGTTTGAAAAAATTATTACATTTGTTGTGAGAATTAATAATTATTGACTTTTTTTCATGCACAATAATATTCCATTGAAATAAGAAAGAAAGTAATCAGCGATAAGAATAAATTCTCGCTAATTATGGAAGTGTATGAGCGCATAAATCGAGATTTAAGTAAAACTCGAATAAATATGAAGAGCATTAAAATCGACTTTTCGAAGCAGCTCGAATTTTTGTTGATGATTAGTCAGACTCTAGAAAACCTCAAAGTTTTATCTCACCTCGTTGAGGATCGATTCACAACCGAAAGAGAAAACAATATTATAGTCCATTTTTTGCAATTAATTCCACTGCTTAAAATTCAATTCAAATTAGAATTAATAAACTCAAGTACCACTCTATTACCTGTAAAAAACGTAGAAAGACAACATCCATGTATGAAGCAGAGATAAATGACTAGAGAGAAACCTATTACAACTACAACTATCAATACAACACTAGTGAGCAGTTGGGGCATGAAGACAATATTCAAGACAAGGATGAAGCAAAAATCCGAGCAGAAAGAGAAAAAAGATAAAGGAAAAGATCAAATTTAGTAGATCGAATATCGGTGAAATAATATAAACATAAATCAACAACACTCCAAAAATACAAACAACTAACACTATAAATAACTAAATAAGAGAGAAAAAAATGAAAATCGAGAGAAAGCCGATTAAAATAAAAGCTAGCGATAAATGTAAGAAAATAAAAATGATTTAACCATCAAGTAAAATTATACAAAAATAAATGGTACTTTCTTACAGCTTAGTCGTTATTCAACAATACAATTTAATCACACAATAATAAAATTTGAAGAAAAAAAACAAATATCAATTCATTCACTCATGCATCACTTAGAAATAATTGAAAATGCATCTTGAGATCTTCGAAATTAGTGGCGAAGAAGTTTCAACAAGATGATAAGAAATATGATATTAAAGATCTGATGTAAATCACATTTCCGTCTCCAAACCTCACATCAGTAGAGAGCCAGACCGGGCGGAACTGATCTCTCCATATGGCTGTGGGTTGAACTTGACTCCGACCGACGCTGAGTTCGTCCCTTGATGGCACGGCAAAGATTATCCATAGCACAAGCTAGCAAATTGGAGAAAGGGGGCTAGAGGGGATTATCTCTCCGATTAAATCATTAAAATCCGTAGAAATAATAAGACGTAACAAATCGATGTGTTACTATTATAAATTTCTTTGTTATATCAAAGACTTAATGTGAACTCGACTGTTTAATCCGATTGTCGGGAAGGTGGAATGCGCGGATATTCGAGGAATTAAGAGTGAGCAATTGTTTTTGAAAATTTTTAAACAAAGTTTTGAACGTTTCAATGTTTCAAAGTTTGAAAAATGAAAAAAGTTTTTAAAAAAATTTCCAGAAATCATTTAGAAACGAAAAAAAAGAGACATAAAAATGTTTTTTTTCAAAGATTCACAGATATCGCTCAAATGTTTTTTTAAAAAAAGGGGACATTTGAAATTGAAATTATATAGGAGAAAAAACTTCCCCTCCCTAGTTCCATCACCCCCCCCCCCCCTCCCAGTCACTTCCTTTCTCCTTAAAGGATGGAAATCCGATGATCGCTCTCTCGCAGCAAGAAATTAATTCTACTTGATAAGAGAATACACCCTTTCATACAGTTCAAGAGGCACTCTAAAGAAACTTATGCTCAGTGGTTGCGAGACGCACAACGTTGAGGATAAAAGCGCTTTAGAAAAAAAGATCTACGAAAAGCTATCGATCGATTTGATATCGCCTTAGCTAAAAGCCAACACGCCCACAGTGTTCCATAGCTTTCACCATAATGATTCTAATATTAGGCAGTATACTGTATGCGATAATGATGTTGTCTATGTCAATATATCGTGCTACCTCGAAATAAAGCCCTTGGCGCTACAGACGACACTTCAGCCAAATGCGACGAAAATAAAATATTTCACTTTAGACTTACTATTAAGATATATATAAATTTAGATCTTAGGCAATATGTTACTCTCAATACTTTCGTATTACTTTCAAGGCAAACAACAGCTTCTATCGATGGCAATGAATTTAAAATCGTGCAAAAGAAAGAACAAGAGAAGTGAAATATGATTAACCCTATCGTATAATATTATATTTACATAGTAACTAGAAAATTTATCCATTTAAAATATTATACAACAGAGTTTATGAAAAGATAAACTTTACTTACCTTAAAGCTGAGATAACTGCAGACGCATTTTTTACTAAATGTGCCCAAATGAAATTTGAGAACTTTTCAACCGATACAGAACCTTTTTTTTTTTGAAATATTTCACTTATTGCATATTAGCTCATGAATTTCTCGACTGTCAATGCTTAACGGCATAAACAATGCGGGGGTCATCGATTATTTTTTATTATTAGGGAATTCGAAATCTGTCACTTTATCTTTTTTTTTTTTCAATATCTAACGAAAGCATTAAAAGTTCTCCTTATGAAGAAATCATCAATTAATACTAATTACTAATGTTGGAGTAAAAATTTGCGTTGATGAATTTTTGAATTGTTGGATGAATCATTTTGGGGGATGATAACGATTGAATGACTTAAATGCTACTGAATCAAATGAAATAAATTATCTTAATACTGAAGCCAACAAATTACCTCAACGAAGAGTTCGTAGTCAAAATATATAAAAGAAGACTTTTTCCGTCGGTAGGTAATTATTTCTACTGGAAAAAAAAATTGAAATTTTAGAGAAATTTTCAGCGAATATATCAATTAAAAACCTATATGGAATTTCCTATAACACATTCTTCCATATATCACACATCAATACCCAAAAGTATTTACATGTTACTTTGGTAAAATTGTTTACGCATACAAGAACGAAGTAAACCATTTAAATAAGGATGGTAATTAATGTCGAGTGAATGTGGTATCATATCATGATGAAGGTGTTAATAAAAGGTCATATAGGGGACAAGGTGGCTCTACGTCACATCTATAAAACGTTCTGGTTGTGAATCAAAAATCAAAATGTAAGGATTATTGGCAAATCATGGGAATAGATTGAGATAAGCGTGTTGCGCATATCACCTCAATGAGTATGTAATCGAGGATGACAGCGGATAGAGCATCAATGAAGCAAGCAGTTAACTCATTGGCACTTTATCACACTCAATCAAATATTGAAAAAAATTCTCCCTATCTTTACTCATCTAACTATTCAATTCAATTCAATTCAATTCAATTCAATTCAATTCAATTCAATTCAATTCAATTCAATTCAATTCAAATTCAATTCAATTCAATTCAGTCCAATCATCGGCTCACTTTAAACGCTGAATGAATTTATCGATCCCTGCCGTGTAGTCATATATGAAATTGAGAAAATGAAAATCACAGCTGTCAAAAGCATTTCGTTACGAAGATTACATGATCGGATATGTCCCTAAAACGTTGCTGACTACGGTCGACAACTCATCTCCGCTCTTTCTTCTTCCTTTATGAATCATACCCACCGTGCCAGTCTATCAGTGTCCGCTTTGAGTTAATCGTTTTTTGGCCATTATGACCACTCGATGCCATAAATGAAATCCATTGTAAAGAATAACCATTCAAGCAGAAATTCTCGCCGAAATATTTTATAATTTTTTTGTGTTGTCTTTCGATTTATGGCATCGCTAATGGGATATTCCTAGCACGGAGTGGTACGGATATTTCCCTATAATATCCAATCTGCACGAACTTCTACTACTGAGTAGCGTATCGAATGCGCTAAGAATGAACTATCAACGTTGATTTATTGTAAAAAAAAATCAAACAAAACCAATACTATGAATTCAGTAAAGTCAATCTAAATTAGTTCCGACAGGTTAATAAGGTATTTTTAAACATCCTCACTCTCGACAGTAAATCTCGACAAAGAAGAGGGGGGGGGGGGGAGAGCAACGACTGTCCCCTCCCTCCTCCCCTTTTCGTCGGGAGGAGGAGCATAATGGTAGAATCGATCAAATATAATCTTGATGCGTTCACTGAACTTAAATTTTAAATGTGATGAGGTCACAAATACCAGCATTTTAGGGTGAAATACTTTCTTGTTCGACATGCCAAATATTGATTATGGATTCAGCACATCATGTAATCAAAAGTATGGATAAAAACGAGCATGGACAAAAAAAAGTTCATTTCATAAAAAAATTGTCGGTGAAAGGACAATTTATGCGTACATCGGCGCAAATGTACACAAAAGCCGACCATCCATCTTCCCTCCTTTCCTATAAGAAAATGCGGCATAATTAACAGGCGTCAATAGTTCAGGCAACGACCAGTATACATTACAACGGAGAGAATAAATGATGGTTCTTCGAGAAAATTTCAGAGATAGGAAACAAGTTCCAACCTCTCGCAATTATCTGTCAATTGCTCATTCTCGCCAACATCCTCATTCTGGATCGTCCAGAGAACATTCAAAATTTCCACCTTCAAGACATCATTACACCATTTCGTCGCTGATTTAACAGGCTGGGATGAGTGGTGATATATTAGGCTAAACTAAGTCAAGTTTGACTCAGTTAGAGTCGAGTGACTAGGCTAACGCAAGGATCATGTAAAAAGGATTGAAACGTTTATTAGCCTCAAGTCTGATCGGTACAAAAACCTAAGTTCTGATCTCTTTTATTGATGAACACAACTTTATCATTAAATGAAAATCGATAATTGAATTACATCAAAATCAAGAACTAATAGCAGTAAGGTTAAATAAAGATCAACGAAACATATTAAAAAAATGGAATAAGTAATGACTATAAAAAGGAAAAACATTGACGACGTGGGATTACTCGTGATGGAGATTCATCGTTTTTGTGGACTCAACGAATGCGGACGATTTAATGAAGATAGAGATTTTTTTGCATATGAATTGCCTGTGTCTTTAATGCCTATGCCTTTTGCATATGAAGTAGACCTTAATGGAGATATTCCACGGAAAATTTCCGATAAAATGGCAATCATGGAAATATAACGGAAAAATTATAAAATAGAATGGATGGAAGAAGTAAAAAAGTTCTAAGCATAGTCTTGATGGCTGTTGCAGAGTACTTTTCAAAATGAGTGATTCTAATTTGAGATGATAATGCATGAAAGAACCATTGGAAATGAATAGTAATGGAAATAAAACTAGAAATTAATTAGAACTTTTCGAAAAATATTAGTTCGCAGATTTTTCAGTGTTTCCTCAAACTTTCTATATATGAACTAAAGTTTCCTATAAATATTAAACTATTCGATAAAGAAAAAATACTAATGTTGGTGTGTTTTATAAATTTACACCGCGCAAGTGATCCAGATTATAAAAGAATGCATCGATAGCCAACTTTGAACACCGAACTTTCGTCTCCTCAAAGTCCTCATCCATAAAGCTATTGCTTCACATTTGAACATCAATGATGAAAATAACAGCAACCAAATTTTATGAGCATATTTTTTGCATTGCATTGCATTGCAGCAGCAAATTGCAATGCAATGCAATCAAATTTAGTTGATCGATACGGCTTTAAACTGCAAACGATGTCAACAATTGATGCTGCAAATTTTTTTTTTTTTTTTTTTTTGCATAGAGAACGCTAAGCAGCTGCACATAACAGCAAATGATGAGAAATGCCCTTTTTTTGAGAATAAGAATTACTGCTGTGGATACTCTCATATATTAACGCAAGAATTATTTGACTTCTATCACCTTAACGAAATTTCATAGAAAGAGAACATTTTCATATGAGTAGGCAAGCACTACATCAAAAAACAAAAATTTTCATATGAGCAGGCGCTATATCAAGGAAATTTTCATATGTGTAGATGCTATAACAAAAAAAAAACTAATAAAGATAAGAATAAAAAATAAAATAAAATGGAATAAAAATTTCATTTAAGTAGGCGCTATGTCGGAATTGTGCAATTCCACTTTTTTTTTTTTGCACGAGAAGCGAAAACATTGCAAATGCGACGATTTTAATTCGTACAAATAAAATATTAATGAATCAAGTTGATTTTTCAGAACAAGAGGTTCCAGCTCCTGAAATGATCGACGTGCATTAACTCTCCAACAAAGTCACTTTTATTCTGACATAAAATTCCTACCTTCTTAGTTTTTTTGCAACAACAACAAATACCTATCATTTTACTTACACAAATACCTGACATACTAGCGGAAATGCCTCACTAGTGCGGATGTAGTGGGAGGGGAAACGGGAAGAGAGAGGGAAGGATGGGGACGGAAGTCCTGAGGCTGGCAGAAAGGCTTAAGTATTGTACAACAAGAATAACGACGAAACATGTGGAGAGTGAAATAGTAAAGAAATAGAGAGAACCGCATCAGCAAAAAAATTGGCTGGATATTTCTGGCGAATTTATGACAACACGCAGAGATGATGCGTCAACGGGGTGGGATGATGGCGTCAATATGTGGCGAATCGGTAACAATGACATGCGACGGCATTGTTCACACCAGACGGCTTCAGCTATCGAACATCGGAAGTTCGATTGGGATGAATCCTAAATGTCGGACCTCTGAAAGTCGGATTGGGAACAACTAGAAACGTTGCATTCGGAAGAATGCCGAAATTTTTAGAGCAGTGTTCTCATTTAAAATGGCATTGAGTAGAACTCAATATTCCATAGCATAACATGAGTGTTTTTGCTGAAGATTTGACCACTTAAACGAAACAACGCACTCGATTTCAGTATTCAACGTTCCGCGCAGAAATTCTCGACACGAATTTAGATTTTTTTAAACAACAGCACTAAATATTTTTCATTTGTTGTTCAACTTCGACGGCTCATAATAAACGTGTATGTGAGTGGCACCAAGTTGAATAAAATGTGATTCAGCAATAGAACGAAGATGAATGATGAGTGGTGAAGGGAGAGGGGGAGGGGCAAGAAGGGGACAACATAGGTAGAATCTCTCAAAAATAGTAACTGCAACTGTACACGAACTTGTCTCGCCGTCCCTTGTCGCCCACTCCTTTCGCTTCTCCTTCCACCTTCAAGAAGCGTTTCCCTTACTTTGCAATGGCAATAATTTTTTATGCCCTCTTGTATATTCCTCCCAAACCTTCTTATCACATACTCTTTTCTGTAAAAATTGATTTCTTGCATACATTCCTCATATATCGTTTAAGACGTTTAATGGCTATTAAATAATCGCTTTATATTAGCATTAAACCTATAAAATAGAATATTTTTTAATAAAATGCTCGCATTATAATATCTACTCGAAAGAAAAGCATTTATTTTATAACGACGAATTATATTATAAAAGTTTCTCTGTTAGAAAATCGATAAAAATTTTCTCAAAGAATTATAAATAATTTCGTTTACATTTCACGATGAATACATTTCACGCATTTAAAGTCATCTTTTCGGGAAATTTCTCTCTTTAGTGAATTAGAGGGATAGAAAGGGAGAAGAGAGGGAGGGAAAAGATGATTAGAATAAAATAACCATAATTGCTTAAAATTATAGTCAGCTTTCATATGACAGAATCGATGATGTGGAAGTAATCATATCGATAAATGCTGCTAAAACAGTAATGCTTATCGTGCAATAAACGTATAAACAAAACGAATGATAGTATAAAGGTAAGCAATGCCGATGACATTTGCAAACACTGTAACGTTAGAAAAAGAAGAAAATTACTATCGAACAATGTCAATAAACGTGAAAAGATGGTGATGTTGAAATACAACGAAAAAATATTCGATTAGAGAATATTTAGTGAACTTCACCTGCACATATTACGACAGGTGTATACAAATATTTTTAGTACATCACACTTCAATTGTTTCATTAATAATTGAAAACTACTATATAAGTGACTGTCAGTGCATTCATGTGCTTTAGTTTCGTTGTCGACTATCATAAAAACATAATTACGAGTAAAGAAGTTCTCAGAAAAATTTATACGAAGAACTTCGACACTTTGGAAAGTCAATTGTTGAGTTCTTGAAGATAAAAGATAAATAATGCTTTTTAAAAAAAGCAAATCATTTTCAGCACATACATTCGAGAAAATATCTCTGGTGAAGTTCATCAGCAATATCGGCATTCATATTAGCAGATGAGCAAAAAAATTGTTAAATTTGCATACAAAAAAATGTTCCACTTCAAAAATTCTCGTTGCAACCAAAAGGTTTTATCGTTTTGCCATACACATGTATAGAAATAATTCAACAAATCACATTTGTAGAAGAGAAGCGATTGATATAACAGTGGTAGAAGTATCATGAAAGTATTTGCTTTGTTTGTTGTACGAATGAAGATACGTTTAAGAACAACTATTATGCTTCTCCTGAGAGGTAAAATGCGACATCTAGACATCGATGAAGCGATGTTCCCCTCATCATATCAGGATTACTAATGAATCCTAAAGATGAAATTCACTGAGAAGATTAATATTTCCAGTAGTATGAGGTAGCAGTTCCGAGATGTTATTCCACTCAAGTTTAAATCTTGAGTGGCATCTAAAACGTCTAGACTTGCACAGGTGTCTCATGCAATTTGGGGATATCGTTGGGCAATCTCGCTCCACCGCTTCTCGCGATCCCCTTGATCACGAAAGTCCTGTGAGGACAACTTAGCCATCGCCTGGCAAGACTGATCGAGACACATAAGAAGTGAAGCATGTAGCAATCCACTACGGCAATCCAAGATGAATTGTTCTCCACCGCTCTCCCTAGCTGTTCCCTTCCCCCCTCTTCCCCCGACGTTGTTCGAGCCTTTCTCGACGGTGCTTCAGATTGGTCATTGGTCCTGGGTGGAAGAGGCGGTTCCAATTTGCTCCATCTTGCATCCCGAAACTTGTCGTAGGCGTGTCGTTTTTTAAACAGGTGAGGACGAAGCAATCAAATAAACATAAAGCTTTCGAGCGAGACAGCTGAGTCATTTTCGCGTGATCATTTCCATGCTATCCACACCAATATCGAACAAAAATAATAAAAACAGATGGATAACATAGATATGCTGATCAATATGAAGCGCACCAGCATAAAATCATCGACGTTTTGTATAGGAACAACAATTCAATATTATACTCAAATATCTGATTCAATTTTGCATTTATATTTTCAATTCAATTTAATATTCAAATTTCCAATTCAATTTTATAGTTAAATTTCCTTCATAGCTTATTCATTGGGAACCTCCTCCGACATGTTTCAGCAATAATGAGAAGCACGCCAACAAAAAATCGTTTGAAAGCATTACCTATATGATGACAATAGGTACGATTCGAAGAAATGCGCATTCTTTGCTCTGCAAACTCAGAACATTGCAGCACAATCAAAACGTCTAACTTTTGCATTAATCGTTCACATTTTGCAGCATTCCACTGAGTGCATCTATTCTCTAAGCAAAAGAGATTCAAATGAGAATTCAGTACGAATTAGAATTAAAAACAGCTCAAGATATTCACAGAAAAACTACTTAGATTTTTATTGAAAAATATAGCTCACACAAAAAATTCGAGTTTCAATTTTCCTCACTATTCTATTTAAAGGTTTTAAGAATTTCAATGTTTTCAAACGTTCTCAATAGCAAACAGAATGGAAAATTTCTGTTACAAAAATGCCTAATCGACCCCGCCGATAGTCCAAAGAGCATCATTTTGTAAAAAGCACTTGAACTATTCCTCAAAAAATCCACAAACAAAAAACATTGCCAAAAGTTCCAACACCAAAATGCTAGAAGCCTAAAGAGAAAAAGCTATATGAAGTAGAAATTGCTTTACCAAAACGATACAAATAATTACATTTTAATTACTGTAAACGAGTAGGCATTATCATACTGGAATTGTTGGACGATCAAAGAGAAGCACTTTAAAGTATATTACGGCTAAAATATGATTTAAAATTGAAATCATTCGTTCACATCGATGCAACGCTTAACTATCAGTTTACGAGAAGGACTTGGAACTTCGATCTTTGGCTAGACGGATATCGCAGATTTGAAAAAAAAAAAGGCCTTTTAGTGCCTTACACGTGAATGTAGATGAAGGCACTCATCCATTATATTACTGCAGCGGCTTTCTATTCTCTTCTTTCATTTTTTTTTTACACCAGGAGGCGTCACTGCCTTCTAATGTCTACTGCGTTAAAGGCGAATGTAGATCAATAGTAATGCATTGTCCATATCAAATTATGAGAATATAACTTGAAGCCAAGTATCCAGAATGTTCAAATTTAAGTTTCGATCTCCGTTTTTTGAGAAATTCATCCGGAAAATTCGCCTTATAGCGACTATCATTAAAAAAAACGAATTAATGATTTTAGAGGAATTTAAGAAGGAAATATACAAATGTTCGATAAATTTATCTAAATTATCTCATTAAGCCAATTAATTAACACCATAAATATGATATTCTAATTGCTAAAGTTTAATCTTTTTTTTTGTACTCTGCAGAAATGAATCTTCATTGGAATGTCTAAACTAAAAATTTTCATACATTATTCGCAATAAATTCACAATTGAAGAGCGTAGATAAGTCGTTCTAAACGATAGAAAATAAAATTGTCGTTAAATGATTGTTAATAAAAATTTAATAAACCTAATCAGCGAAATAAATTTTTCATTTTCATTAATCAACTAGGAAAACATATAAAACAAATCATCGTGAATATGCATAACGAGCGACTAAACTTTATTACTGTTGTGCATCGAAAGAAATGCTGTTAGTTTTCAAATGAAAATTAGTTATTCATATAAAAACAATCATATAACTAATATCGAGAGTATTCGATAAGAAATTTATCATTTTCCGTTTCACTCAATGTTATTCTATTCTTTTCCATTCTATTCCATTCCATTCTACCCTATCATATCCTACTAAATAATATTTAATGAAATTATTTATGCATGCAAAATACAATGTTCATATCTCTACGATCACTGTAATAAGAAAAGAGAAAAAAAAGAAGAGAATAAAAGTGAATGCTGCAATGAGAACAGAAATTTGAGAGAAGAATAGAATTTTTAAAAAAAAGTGTGTGATACGATGCTATATTCTCTTAGTTCTGTATCAATGCAAACCGAGTAAATCGATTCAAACGATTTCTTCAATTCAATCCATTATCATCACCGTTTATACGTAAAAGAAAATCTTTGAAGCGAAACAAGTCTTCGTTATTCAGTTGAAATAATCATTAAGAAACGTTCTTTGCATACCATTTCATCCGAAAATATTCCTCTAAGACGGTTTATCTCTCCACTAATTTTACGGACATTTTTGTGAAGAAGATGAAATTGTGTTTGCGCAAAAATTCCTCATAGAAATACTCATTAAAAAAATATGCATTGTTTTGAAATTGCTAAAAGAAAATTGCGGGAAAAAAATATTTTTAATGCAAAATTAAAAAATAATAATAATCTGATAAACAAAATTATTAGCTAAGAAATCCAATTGGTACATACATAAAAGAGATTTTTTGCAGTTTTCGGAGCGATTTATGCGAAAGCGATGAATCATGAATGCTGTACTCAACCTTTTAAATCAATGAATGAAAGTGTGAGAAGGAATAGAAAGTTTTCATAGATGAGATGAAAAAGTGGAAAATTTATTGCGAGAAATATTTGTGGACATTTTTTTCATGCTAATTTCAAAACTAACATAGCAGAAGAAATTCTCCTTCTCCTATAGTTATCTATTTTAAATCGATAAGAAATCGATGGCCCTATACACCATCGTTGAAAAAAAAGAGAGTTATTTTATCATTAAATGTAGCCTAGAAATGATACACTTGAAGCGAAGTGTAAAATAGTGGAAAAAGTTTCCATAAAGTGATTTAATGTATTGATATATATATATATATATATATATATATATATATATATATATATATATATATATATATATATATATATATATATATATATATATATATATATATATATATATATATATATATATATATATATATAAAGTGGTGGTTGATCAAAGAGCATTATTCCAACAATAGCTGCATCAATTTGCACACAATTGAGATGTCAAAAACCGGTTTAATTATAGGCAAACAAGTACATTAAATCACCTCTATGAGTTACCTTTCAAATGAGCACGTGAATGGAGTTAAAACAGAAAAAAAAAGAGAGAAAAAAGAGCCATAATCAAATCATATTAAGAGATATTTCCAGTTGGTTTATTCAACGTAAAAACGTATTCGTCGGTAAAAAAATATGTATATAAAGGAACAAAGAATGCAGCATAGAAATAGAAAAGATAGGAAAAATATCGTTAAAAAACCATCGTTTGAGTAGTTGCGCCGAAACAATCCGGCTCAATCTTCTGGACGAGGAATTTTGTACGAAAATTTCTGGAAAAATTCAACTTAATTTCGAATTAATTTAGAAGTTCGGTGAATGAAACAGTAAAAATTGATGCTTTGCTATCGCCTAAGCGAGTAATATAGTCGTTGCGACTTTCAGAAAAGCCACCGAAGTCGAAATGGAACTACGATGAAATCTCAGAACAAATTTTAGATGATGAATTAATTATCTATTTATCCCTCTCCACATCTTATCCCTCAATCTCCCTTCCAAACCTGTGGACTGCAGCTTACCGCTTAGTTCCATACATAGAATAGACGCCTCCTTCAAGTTTTTCCTCTTCTCTCTCGATCATCCTTCACCTCATTCCTGTCCTCTTCGATCTCTTTTGTGCCATTAATTTTCATTTCTAGTGGCGCCTTCCATAAATACTTTTTAGCTTTTTTTGTACCCTTATTTCTTATCTATATTCCTCACTTTTCTTTCTTATTATTTACATAAGTAGTCATTGTTGCAACCGAACAAAGGAAGCAATTCGATCGCTAAGTGGACGATAATGGAGGGGAATGTTAAGTTTAGGGAGTGATCGCTATGGCAAAATGACGCTGAAACAATGCCATTTTCTAGGCGATACAATGTTTTAACAACACTTTACACATCACACAAATCGAATATTGTGAGAGACAAAGTTCTTATCTCTTTTTTTTTTTTGCAAGATGACGTCTAATCAGCACATCTGCTATTGCTTTCGTTCGCATTACGACCTTCTCTTTCTCTTTGTGGTTGTTGGTTACATCAACATTTGATTGCCTCGAATTTCTGGATAAGAATTCATCACAGTCGTTAGAGAATGCCCAAGTTGTTCATTGAAGTCGAAGAAGGTTGCTTTATCAATATACTGAAATCGGACGGTTCCTTTTTACCGTGGCAATGAAACTGAACGATTCATCTTTACCAGTATGCTGAAATCGAAGAGCTACTTCTTACTATCGCCTTTCACGATTAAATCAATGAATGTCGCATGTGCATGTCATTCATTGATACGCTTTTTAGGTGAAATTTATAAGGCATTTACCATAGTGATATTGATGCAAGTTTTTTCTGTCTTTTTTTTTCGAAATGAAACCAATAAAGAAAACGAAGTGGAACGATGGGCATGAAAATCTCAAGGTTAAGTGATCCGTCATACCTGTTGCCATACCTGTTATGCAGATTGCGAAAATAGAACACCTATGGTTGTTGCGTGCTCGAGTACGATTATTTCTGAATTCAGCAGTTTTCAGAATCTGCATCCTTATTGTTCAATTTCTGGATGTAGAAGCAGTAATCGATATACACGTCGTACTTTGCAAAATCGTAAATATTCGTTTCTGTTTGCCGTTTTGCAGCAGTTAAAACAAATAATTAATCAAGGAAAAGCTTTCAATATTTGAAGACTATTAGAGAAACAACGTGTTGAGCATATAAGGTGAGGAAGTACGAACTCAATGTTATCCAAAAGTTTTTAATTCGGCTTAAAAATGGAATCATTGAACGGTAGAGGATATACGAAAGTATTTTCGTTAAAACTGTTGAGTTCTTTTCTTTTTTTTTTTTCAAGGATAAATCAAATGAGTGTTCGATAGAGAAAAATAAAGATCGCAATACAGAAATAATGGATGCTGTAGGACTCACAACTATGCAGAATGTAGAACGAACGACAAATGATATATAGTAAACGGGTAACAAAAAAAGTGATAAGGAAGTAACGAAAAGATAGAAAAAAAAAAAAAAAAGAGAAACCATCGAACGATAAACAGCGGAAGAGTTCGATTTATGACGATTGTTGGTTAAAAATGAAGCGATAAGAAAAACTGAACAGCCGCCAACCAGCTGCACCGGCAGTTAGTTATCTTCCCACAGAGAGTATGACGACTTTAACGAGGCAACACACGAACAGATGATGAAGGAGGCATAGACATGATGGGAATAGTTGAGGCGGAAGAAAAAGCAGAAGGGGGTTGGATATGGCAGATCGCTGAAGTTACACCCCCGTTCGTCCTCGACAAATTTTTCAGTCTTTTCCATTAGAAAAAAAAAACATTGCAGTGACGAATTTGAAAAATGGATGAGGGTACAGAATTCTCGAGTAATAAGAACTAATATAATCGAGAATAGACAATGATAATGTCAATATAACGACGAAATCAACAAGAAAACAACTATCAACGTACATTTCTATATATTAAGAAAATTTTAAACGATAAGTGAAAACGATCTCTCATAAGGTGAAAATGTAACAGAAAGCAGAAATTAGTTGAAAGTTGCAGTTTGAATGGCTCATTTAAATAACGCGTAGACTGAATTTCAAAAAACATTATTTAGTCGTCCGATGTAATCGATCAAAATTTACACGATCACCTGAATTGACAGAAACATTCGATAGAGTTCAAACGGATAAATAGGCTAATGAGGGTGGAGCTGGAGGAGGGGAGTGGGGAAGGGGAGGGATGAGAGATTAAAGAGGAGAGGGGTTAGAGCGAAGTGGAAGAAGAGGTGAAAAGCGATAGCTGAAAAAATTACTCGAATGCAATCGTTGCGAAATTTCCTTAGAGGAAACCACATATTGAATACTATAAAAATAGCCAAAACTTTGTGGAAGTAAATTTGAAAACAAAATGTTTTTTGAATAGAATAGCTAGTGGTTAAAATACTCTCACAAACGACGACTGCTTTAATCATATCAAAACTGAGCACTCTAATCACAAGCGATTTAAAAAAATCTGATATAATAACGAAAAAACACCGTAGGAAAGTGCGCTTACAATTTAGCTCTCTGTTGCTATATAGCTTCTGTATATTTTAGACTTCTACGTACTTTAGATGCTTCAGTGAATATTAGATAACTGCATCCTATTCGTATGTGCGTTTGCCTATCTGTGCATGTCCATTAATCAACTATTCGCAAGTTGAATTAGCATACAGCCGGCTGACTTGCAGTTGACCAACCCCTCCCTGACATTCGCATATTTATGATGAACTCATCCAGTCGCCGGTAAGCCCCTAGGCAGCAAACGAATTTACATATTAAGCAGCACAACAACTCAGTGGCATTCCACTTTTTAGCCCTCTATTCCTGACTTCTCATAAGCGGACATTCATTTGTATGCAAATTTCATTGATTTAACTTGTTAACAACAATAGGCACGTATGCTTTCATGCCCGAAACAGGCGATCTGACGACACAATGACTAGACGTCAACTCATTGCACACCGCATAAACAAGCCAGCAGCAAAGCACTCGACGATCCTTTGACCCATAGCAGTCTCGTAATTTTCGAATATATAATTTCGACATCACTTAAAAAATTTCTGAAGAGAGTAGGCTTTCCAGAAAAGTAGCCGTATTCGTTTCACTCGACGAGTATTCAGAAGGAATTTCTGTGTGAGGTTTCGATTGCGACTAAATAATTTCTCGAAAGCGATCAAAATTCATAAGTGAGTTGTATCCCATAGTGCTTCGAAGTTGGATGGCAAAATATTCGAGTTAAAAATACGCCAAAAGAGTTGGCACGAGTTGGCGCGCTTCCCCATTTCACGCATTCGAAGGGATCACTTTCATGAACTATCAACAACTAATAAATGTGCAAAATAATGCACTCATAATTTAATTGAACGAAGTGCTCATACGACTCGCTTGCAAAAAAAATAGTCTTTTTTCAATTCGAGTTGACAATTGTTTATAATTTCTTTTCAGTTTTGAGGATAAACGCGAAAAATGGTATAAAGAATGCCCCCCCCCCCCTCCCAGGGTGTAAAGTACCCATCGAAACTTGCAACTTGAACTTCAATGATTCCTGAATTGAAACCTCAGATGGACGGTATATATACTCATATACCGATATTATATAATATTTTCTTCAGGCACTTTTATGAAAATAAATTTGCAAAATAATGAGGAACGACGACACAGATGGAACACTTTTGTATAAAATTTTCGACACTGTGTCATCGAAATTATATCGCTGTATAATTGCACTAATCGAGTATTGCTGTTATTTCATTATAATTCTAAACGCCGATAGTTTTGAAGGAGAAATTTGAGGAATTTCCGCCACTTTCAACAGTACTATGTATCAGCGAATTCGTTTAGAAAATTTGTTGTCAAGATGCTTAATCAAACAGTTAATTAATTTAAGCTCAGTGAATAGAAAACGCTTCATAGAGGACAGCCGATCTCCCTCAAGATTCGGGAAAAGTAAGAAGTCTGTCCTGCAAAAAACGTCCTGAGATTATGCAAAAAATAAAACACTCAAGCGAGTAGAGGTATGATAATTGTTTTTCAGCAGAATATGAAATATTCATGAGATTTAAAAGAATTTATTAAACCAGTAAAATAAAGATGTTCCTGTGCACTGAATATATTAATTAATAATAAAGCTACGGAAAAAATAATTCAATCATATAAGTGAGAATAATAGATAAAGAAAATAATGCAAATAAAATATACTCAGATGAGCAAAAAAAAGTAAAAATAAATTTATTACGGCGAATAAATATAAAAATATATAAATAGAATGAAAAAGAAAATAGAATTTAATATATTCGGAGTAATTTAATATGTATATTTAATAATATAATATACATAATAAAGGAGTAATTTTAAAATAATGAATGAAAAGACGTTTTAAATTGGCATATTGACATACGACTAAAGAATGATAGCGTTGGCGAGCGGAAACGTTCGTCAGCTGTGATCGCTCAGTCACAAGACTCGTGTGGAATGATACCTGACGAGCGGCGTTGCTTGCTTACTTTGTTGTTGTGCACTTAACGTTTTCACATTTCAACGACTCATCCCAATTTTTTTTTTTTGCACTCACCGATTTTGTTGTTGAAATTCATTGAAAATTCGCTTAAAACTATTTAAAAAGATTTCAGAAAACATTTCGAACATATTTTCTAAATGCTAAGTAAAAATAAATATCGAATTTCATCTTTTACCTATTTTATTTTTTATGGAATTATAATACGAAAAAAATTTTTATGCAAGAAAAATGTAATGATATCATAACACAACAATAATAAATTTAACAAAATTCAACAAGAGAAAAATGAAATCTATAGGATGTGAGAGACGTTAAAAATAGGATCAGTGATATGACAGTCGTACAATAATTATGTCAAATTTCATTTCGGGCAGAAAAATTCTATCGGATTAATTATTTACTTATTTATTTATTTACTTGAATGTCACGAAATATGGAAACATAAGTATATGAGTATGAATAGCAAATAAAAATAAAGGATGGATTGACGAAAATTTCAAAATATCGATTGCGCTGTGCCAACATATGTATATCGGTTTGGAAATTTACTTAGACTCAATTGAATTGTTGTCGATTGCATAGCTAGATATACTGTTAATATCTGAGGAGATTTTATCCAATGATCGCTAGTCTAATCACTCGGCAAATATATAAATTATTAAATTGAGTAGGATTTTAATCAAACAAAGCATTCAATTAGTTGCCCATCACTAGTCATTCCTTTTCACAGGTGCTATGAAAATTTTTTCAGTGAAAATTTAGTGATTTGTTGACGGAAGCGATTTGAGGAAATAATCAAGGAAATAAACATTTTCCGAACTTTCATTTACATATATCATATTAAAGCAGAGAATTTTTCGGTATTTATATCTAAAAAAAAGTTCCTATATATGTAAATTTCGAAATAATTAAAAGTATCAAAATGTCTGCTGATTTATGCCTAGCAATAATGACATCTCAATGAGATTGTCAATGATGCTAAAAAAAAAAAGAGCAAACAAATCAGAGTTGTTTCGTTACGCATATGAATCATTGAGAGTCATTTTGAAATCGGTGATGAATTTCTTTGAAAACGATACGGTCGTTTCGCGATCGATGAATAAGTTGTGCACTATGTATACATAACAAACTTAAAGATGTTTACGAAAAATATAGCCGGAAACTATAAGAAGAAAATAAAATAAAAATTTCAACATAATTCGAAAACTCGAAATTCATTTCGAGACAACTATTCCGGAGAAATACTAACGTTATACGTTTTCGAAGACAACGATTCTAAAAATTAAATTCCCATATAATTCAAGTGGAAATTCTTTTAATCTATGCATAAAAACGTACGCAATAAAACAATGCAGTGGGATAGATGGAGAAATGAGAAAAATAGAAATAAGATGAAAAGTTTGTCATAGAAAAGAAAACATTTACACTTATGAGGCAAAAGAAAGACGTTAAAGTTCTAATCAAAAGACGACGAAGTTATTATTACTGCGCTCTTTTATTTGAATTACTTCTGAGGTGCTGATGAATAACTTGGAAACACATGTATATGAATAGAATACTAGAAGAAATAAAGACGCAAAATGTGACCGAAAATAAATAAATGCTATCGGTGTGATATCTATCAAAATATAATTATACGATTATATGCAAGCATGCGAAAAAATTTTTCGAAGATTCTTTGTAAAATTCAGCAAAAAAAAATGCCATTATAGGGTTAATGTGATCATTTGAAATGCAGAAAAATACTGCCAAGAAGAATTGGAACGAAAATAAACGAGAAAAAAGCGAAAGTCGAAAGAAATTCGCCCCCAAAATCCTTCAGAAATGGAATTTCAAAAAAAAACGTTAACGGCTTTGAGCGCAGTCGAACGTGAAATATATTTTCACTTCACATGTGCCCCAAAGATTGCACATTAAATTCGGCGTTATGTTTTCATCGAAATTCTCATTAATTTCCGAGCAGTATTAATTTTTTATTTACATATATAAGAACGACAATCAAGCAACCAACGAAGCAATACATCGGAAATAAATCATTTTTCTCGTTGAATGACGCATATGTTTGCAGAAGAATTATTGTCGTTGATGATATGTCGGGGAATTATGGATTATCAGAGCGAAAGAACGAATTTTTTGAAGCACAATTCAAAAAATAAATGACAAAATTGGAAATTAGTGGGGAGAAATTGCGACTCAAATCAGGATAAGCTTTATTCAGGATAAAGGCCTTTATCGTTTTAGCGAACTTTTTTATACCGTTCTCATTAGCCGGCTACTATGGTTGCAAATTTTTTTGATGCTTTGCTCACAGCAATATCCTTTCGATGAGAATACAAAACTTCGTCCTTAAGAAAAAAAGAAATGTTTTTAAAAGTATTTCACAGGCGAATAATACCATAATGAAAACGGAAAATTAATAAAATTTGGCTAAGTATATCAATACGAATTTGGGAACAGTCAAGAAGATATTCTGTGGGTAATTAAGTATCGCCCATCTCAAGTATACGAATATTTCTGCTTACATCCGGCTTCAACCAACGAAACTTGCAACTGTAAATTCACAAAAAAAGTGACAAATTTGATAGTTGATAATGAATTTGAAAAAAGTTTTGTTTTTGTAGACGATAATTCCCTTGATTGTTCTTGTTTGTCATCGACTTGCACAGTTCTAACAATACTATGATGTGTTTAGGGTGCTCACGCATACATCATCATACGATTGAATTCTGTGTTGTGAGCGTCATGGATAGAAACATACTACGGCGCAAATGTCCCGGCACAATCTATTGCACTCCCGATGAACATGAATATGCTCGGATAGAGAGCAACTGATGGTTATTTTGTCGTATTTGCTGCAAATTCAGCCGGACGGATAGGATGAAAACAAGAAAGAATTCAAAGCGACAAATGCACTGTGTGCATTCAACACATCATCGATGCAAGTATATCGAATGCTCGACGCAGATGGATGCGAGATGTGATTACATGTGGGAGGAAAGAGATAGAAAAGGGACTAGAAGTGGAATTTTTATGTCGATAGAGTGGAGAAATGAACGAAGAGAGACGAACGTTAACGATGGAAAACGAGAAAAGATAAAATAAACGCAAAGCGTGACAACTTAGAAATGAGAGAGCAATCGGTAATGAATGTATAAAAAATAGTCTGGAAAATCTTTCACTTAAGATGCAATCGAAAAAAAAAACGTTAGCAACACTTCACGATATTTTATAATTCAACGTTTTCATTCTGTAAGAATTTCCAATATTGAAATATTATTTTAAATATCTAATGAATATTTTATTAAACTATTTTTATTCGTTGATTAAAAAAAAAAAAGAATAACGAAAAAAAAATGAGCGATAAAGGCGGAAAAATGTGAATATCATTTCAAATTGATATGAGATTTAAAATTACATGGAAACTTCAAAGCTTTCACAAATTTTCAGCGATAATTTTAGCACGGCATGAATTGAAATTTTTTTTGAAGATTTAAATTTTCATTGCGAATTTCAACACCAACATAATATGCCTCATAGCTTGAGCTCGTCAAGCAATAATTAATTGTCCATTGAACTTTCAAATTTGATTTTCTTTTCGTTAGAAGGCGAAAATATTAGAGAAACGATTCTTGGTGAAACTAGATTATCTCAGATTGGAAGCATTGTTATATTACATTTTTATCTATATTACAAGAGATGTTAAATTTTATAAATGCCTAAACATCCCAATGATAATCGTCAGAAAGTGTCGCCATATTAAATTCTATTTATGTTTAAGTAAATAGCCTACTAAAAATGATCACATATTGCAATAACAACTTGCAAAACAATCTCATAAAAAAATTTCGGTTTTAAATGAATTTATCATTGAAGTGCTATAAAATAGATTAGGGAATAATACCGTCACATATGGTGAGGAGAGCAAATATTGGAATTAAACAAATTTCCTAAAATATTGCAGAAAATAATATTTTTCAAAGCTGGATTGCATTACCGATTCGACTATAATTAGTACAAAAGTGCAGTTAAAAAAATACCCAATGTATGTTAATAATATAATTATGTATGTTAATAACTTATTTTGCTTATAATATTCGAAAAGTTTGCAAATTCTAAAGGAATAATTTAGTATAATTTGATGAGATATTCTATTCGGCTTATAAAAGAATATTTATTAATAACTAAATGAAATTTATTTGCAACAATTTGCAATTATTGCAAATGAACGCAATTATTATTACTGCATGAATTGTCAATGAAATTGAACTCGCCTTATTGGACAATTGTTGGGGTTGGTGATGAAACGAACGCAAAAAAAAAAAATGGATAAAGCATTAACGAGCTGAAGCGTACTAAATTTAGAGCATTGTCATGCGATATCGGGAATGTTAGATTAGTTCAGTGGCGAATCATTGTAAGTGCGATCGATGCGCATGAATAATCACATCCACTTTAAATAAACTTCAAATTATCGCTTATAGAAAAATAACCAAAGAGAGAAATTTTCCTACTTGAAATTTTTATTTACACCACATAATTATTGAGATCTATTCTTCAGATTTATTTCACATTCGCCTATATCTTCTCCGCTGTATTGCATATTTTCTTTTCTCGTTCTGCATTCGATTATATCGTATTTCTGTGTTTTATTACTCTTTATTCTTGATTATATTTTATTCTCGTATCCTATTTTATAGAATTGTTATTTTCCACTTCTGTAATAAATTCATTTACTGAAATACGAATTAAGAAGTAGTTGAATGTTGCGGCAAAAAACCTTTCAAAACGAAATGCAAGCAAAGAAGTGGCTCAGGACAGCTGTCACAAAATAAGCTTTTACATTTTGCTCATCTCATCAGCCAATTTTGTTAAACTTATTTTACTTACTTGTTCATTTTAACGTTACGAGATAGGAAAATATACCACACTGTAAGTATAAACGACAAAGATGAGCAAAAAACTTTCGTAAAGCTACAACTCAGGCAAACAGACGTTTAATACGTAAGAGCAGTGGCAGAATTCAATCGAAACGACTTAGCAGCGGCTAAATAGCTGAAGGAGTGAAGGATTGAAGGACTGATATCTGAAACTGAATAAAGGGACCATAGAGGAGTGCATTATTCCAAAACAGGCCAACGGTACGCGATAAAGGCATTTCGGTAATGCTGAGTACATCAGAGGTATAAAGCACTGAGAATGCAATAAATACGAAAAAATATCTGAAAAGGAAGAATGACGTCATCATATTCTATGACGACTGATTCAGCTGCCCTCAGTCACCTTTTGAGTGTATCGCATGATGTTTCGTCTAATGTCGTCGTTCTCCTTGTGGGCGATTCGAAATTTCACTTTGCGAAAACGCATTAAAGCGACGTCATGTCTGCCTATATGCCTATATATGCATATATGTCCGCACATCGATCTAATACTTTCAATTTCGAAACCACTGAGATTAAATTAAGGTATAACTGACACCTTATGATAATCTATTAAACCGGAATTCTTGCTAATTCCTAAATTTTAAGGAATTGAAAATATTAAAATAAATGAAAGAAATTACAAGCACTTTACATCGGCCGCTCTTTCTATTTTATACTGTTTAGGTTGCAAAAAGACGATTCTTTCAAAGAAGATTGATATCAGCGATTGGATTGATTGCAATAGAATATGATAGCATTATTCCTCTTTTTCAATTATTTTCTAGTATACTTTGCGAAATTCGGTGGTGAAATGGGCAGAATGCATGGCTTTATTTTGTGGCACTTCTCTTGATTCACAATCTCCGCTTGCATTTCGTTTTGATAAGTTTATTTCCGTTAAAAAAAAACATATCGAAACACTTAGTCTTTTCTAAAAAGATTCTAACGATTAATAAACGGCTCAACAACACCGACCACAGGACTTTCACAAATATGCTGCAATAATTACTATCTGCATTATATTCAACGGCTTACATTTGAGAGTTGAGCGTCGCATGAAATCGCTCTTAAAAATATTATAACTTCCAAGAACTTGAATTTTATCGATTACACTAGTGCATTATTCCTGTTAATCGATCTTCGAATCACGAATGAACGAATGAATCAAATAGCACAACGATTCACAATTTGTCCGCATAAAAACTTTCAAATATCAAAGTGATCAATGTAATCAAAATTTGACCAGTGTGAACATAACACAATGTGGGCTATTTTCCACCTAAATAAAACATATATGATATAAATTCATCGTTGAATAGGAAAAGAAAAATTTCTGATTGCAAAAATGGATAATTTACATGTAGTTTATTGTGGAAAGCGACAAAGCGCATCCGAAATTCAGGCTAACGCAGATGAGAGAGGAGATAGCTCGAAAAAAAAACATACACAAAAAACTCCTTACAAATGCCGGCTTCGACTATTAAAGCAACTATAATTTCAGCGATAATGTGCGCCGACTGCAGTGTAATAAAAACGCTACTGTCACGTTACTCTACATTTAGAAGTACTTTGCTATTACTTTATCATATAGGGACCGTATTTTCAAAAAGATGCTGAGGTCTGAACTTTATTGTCATTTTGTTTCCGTTTTACCTCATATCAACTTCACTGATAATGCAAAAAAGGTAATGCGACTCTACCATTCAGCAGTATTTTCTTGCATAAGATTATTGCGGGATTTATAAGGATTTGGTAATAAAATGGAAATATATCTTTTCGAGGCGATTCTAGCATGAGGTGAACAAACGGGAAAAGAACGATACTTGGCGGCTGATCCTCAAAATCGTAGTGAGTGTCTTCTGACGCGACTTATATGTCAACGTCGTCAAGATAATCTAAAACGCTCTGAAAGTAAGAGTAAACCAGTAACGCATTGCCTCCTATAACTTTCATCTTGTAGAGTAATGCTCTAGTGAGGTGAAACTCAGCCATTTAACCGACGTCAATACATTAAAATGAGGCAGGTGAAGTTTTCGAACGTTCGCAACGACAGAACAACTGTGCAGAAGATGTGTGCAATAAGTGTGCACTATGCGTGCAGCAGATAAGCAGACAAGAGGATGCACGAGTTGCAAGAACTGTTCGCATATTTGTATGAGTCACAGGTGAACGAAAAATAAAACACGAAATTGCATCGAACGAATTGCGAAACGTGCATATCAGCTGTATTGCATTGTCATTCCATCGCATTTCTTTTCTTTTTTTTGAAGGACGTCACATCATCAAATGTATGGTGAGCACATTCTTTGAGCTATAGAACTGCATACGCTTTAAAACCATAGCGAAGCAATAAGATTCCTATATTTATGAAAACAGCGACAGAGGATTTTTGCAAATTCAAAAAGTTTAATAATAAACGATAATAAATAATAATCAATATTAATAAACAATAAGAAATAATAATAATAAATAATAATAATAAATAACAAATAATAATAAATGTTTGATGGTCAGTGACACTTCATTTCAGTTATTAGGCAATGGTTGTCATATAAGTCTGAATGAGGCTAGCAGTGGGATTTGACCTAAGACTTTAAATTATATATTTGCACCCCCGCACCGCCCTAACCAATATTGGATCTAATGAGGTTATTAGCGTTGAAATACTCATCAGTTGTACTACCTTATTATTATCATTATTGGTGGTCTAAGCATAAATAATGGTCAACATTAGCAATAGCTGGCAGAGCGTCTGCTTACTAAACAAAAAGTTGCAGAGCCTAACTCGGCAGACGATGCTTCCATTACTCGTTAAATGCCCCTTTGTCATCTAAATCTAACATGGGATTTCACTCGTGCACTTATCTGCAGCAATCTTTAGTCATCACTATTAGCTAGTTGCGCCATTAGGTAACTAGTTAGGCCGTTAGTGACGAAAACTTAAACAGTAATGATGAACTGCTATTTAAATATCACTTAAACAGTAGATATTAGTTCGGCTAATATCACTTAAAATATTCAATTAAAATAGCAGCAAGCAGATAAAAGGTTCTTCTTCTAGGGGCAGTTTGCATGTGCGGGTTCGACCTTTTTCGGGCTCAATAATTTTTGGATGTAAAGCGACATGGTTCGCATCGAACAAGGATGGATTACTATTCAGTAACTTCAAAATAGACCGGAAACAGGAAGTACCATTAGGAAGCAGGAAAAGGAGGAAGTGTTCGTTGCGATGTGGGAATTCCGCTTGGCTTCATCACCACGACTCCAGATTGCGTCAGCACTTCTTCGTCACCAATGAAAACCTTTGCAACCACAGGGTAAACAGTGAATGTAAATTACCTCTACAGCTAATATACCCTATTATAGGACCCTTGTCCTGAGGCCTACACCATAGCTGCTGCGATTTTAGCGATCTCATTCAACGTCTGTAATTTGTCTTCAGAGAACAGCTCAGACCTGTTGCACTGCAGGCCCATCTAAACTGTTACATAAGCCGTTTGTTTTACCTTGCCCGCAGTTATGCACCACTTCATATGCCATCCATCTTTATGGCATATAAGAGGGCTCAAAAATTCTGAAACATACTCCTCAATGTTTTTGTTTGCACGCGACAACTTATCGACAAAATTTCGGTGGACTTTCGATAGCCGGAATTCTTCTCCAAATAGCTTCATTTCGGCTTTTTTCGATTCCAGTCAACATTCAGCTCGTTCCAAACGCTTCAGATTATTAATCGTCGAACATTTATGAAGCTGGTTCGTTTCCAACCGGGATTGCGGAGAACGCAGCACTATGCTGTAACAACCGAAATCTGAGGGCGCCATCTATGAGATCGGCAGAGGTGAGCGATGAGGACGAAGAAGCAATGTATGGAGTAATGTGAATGTAACAATATAGTTCGATGAAGTTCACAATTAGCGGATGAATCAGTATGATATTTGTTTTCCGATCGTGGTGATACATACGAAATTATTATATATCAAAAAATAATTCCCTATATTTTAAGTAAAATCAGTGTCTTATTTGTTTTTTTTTTCAAGCCGAAAAAATATTTTATTTTTAGTCTACTAGTCAAAATTGTTGCTGCTCATTTCCGTTAAATTAATTTACATTATATCAAATTTGAACAATATAATTAATTCCTTTGCTGCTATGACAGCAGAATTAATGATTTCCTCTCATTTGTCTTTCTTTTTATTTCGTTCGTCTCTTTTTCTAATTTCTTTTCTTCCTCATTTATCGACATGTGTATTTTCAAATGTCACAGTTTTTCTCACATCTTAATATATTACTCTTCAACTTTTTTACTCTTATTTGCATAATTGTTTACAGCTAGACAACTGCATTCGTCATTGTATATTTCTTTGTTTTCATGTCTCTTGCCTTCCTATCAAAGCTATGGCTTCAAAAGCTGTCTGTACCACATGTCGTCGTAAATAATCCTTTAGACGAAGTGGAAAAACATTTCATTAGTTCATATCATTTCACCCCATAATGTATGCTAATGTAAATTGTACTGAAAATCACGAATATTAAGCAACTTCATCCACATAAAGTATGTAATAGCTAAAGTTTTATAGCAATGATGTTCGCCCCGCCGATAAAAGTACGTTTAACCCGAGCAGTCGACGCTCTACGGTGCATCATGTGGGGAGCTTTTTTGTTGAAGTCGGAAAAGATTAGTCGCTTTTCTTTTGCTCAACCGTTTGTTTGTTGTGTCAATCGAACGCTTCTATTTGCTTTCTTCCTGACAAATAGCCGTTTTTTATGAGCATTCAAAAAACAGTTGTCTTCAGCCTGTAGATGAGGAAATGCAAAACTCCAGCCGAAGCTGTAGCAGAATGGAGCAAAATAAAATTGTGCAGCTAGGTGTCAAAAATGCTCATCTGGAGGAAGCTCTTGCTCGCCAAGGTTGAATCATCAGCAGTCTTGAAGGGGCCATTGAAAATCTGAGCTCGGCACTCAACCTAACGATAGAAGTGGGCCACCTCAGCGTCAAAGTAGACCGCAAAAAAGTCTCCTGAGTAGGCTTTGTGCCCTCTTGAATAGGTCGAGCCCAAGAAAAAAAAAGGAATAATTCCACATCGTTGTACTGGAAACCTCTCAAGAAATTACGAAGAAGACAACAATAGAGAGGAATACAGGTGCGACGAATGAGCTTTCCAAAGTAACTAGTGTTGTATGAACAAGCACTGACGAAGTGTTACGCCATGGCCATGGGCTCCGCCGTTGTGGAAAGAACCGGTCCGTGCTATACATTAAGAACACTTAAATCGTAGACATAGTAATTCTAACGATGAATAAAGATAGACTCCTCTAGACTCCTCATCAGACTGCTCCCGCCGCACACAAATCCGCAAGAATCTTGCAATGCGGTGAGTATGAAAAGAAAATGAGTTACGACGAGATGGTGGATTAATAGGACGGACGGGGCTGTGTTATTTAAATGATGACTTTGAGATCAGAAAGAAAGAACAACCAAAGAAATAGGGAAATTGCCGGCTGCGTTTGAATAGGGTGAAGGTAAGGATTTTGAGTGCTTGCTGCAAATCCATTTCTTGAATGCAACAGGTTTAATATTTATGATGTCGGGCATCATAAACTTATAAAAACTTGAATGTTTTGAAAGTGTACAAAAAAGATCCATGAACAATAACTTTCCATTTCATATACTTGAATTGAAGGAAATGATATGTTCTTCAGCTCCAGCCCGACTTTAATGAAACGCACCATCGTGGTCAGGTATGGCCGTATGGGGCAAAAAAAAGTTTTATTGCATCATTAAAGCGAGTGCGTCCTGGTATGAAGAATTTGTTCATTTTTAAATTCATTCCATTTCAGTTATTTTTTCTGCAAACCAAAAACCATCAAAACCACTAGAACGCAAAAATTGCGACAACGTCCCTTCATCGTTAAAATGCCAATATCGGTCAGCGACATTAACGATGATTTCTCAAGGTTCGCCATTTCGCGAATATTCGTCTTTCAAAGATCAATAAAAATATAAGAAAATACCAAAAACCTTCTCATGAACAACCGATATTTGCATATCATATTGAAGATTAGACTACCTGCCTTTAATGTAGAGCAATGAACGACTGAAGATAGTAACTGTCATAGCCGATAAATTAGGCAACATTAGCGCACAGACTCAACTGGTCACTATACTTTAAGCGACTATCGAATTGAGCGAAAAAATTTCCCAGAGAAGGGAGGGAGTGCTAAGCGATGCCATTCACATCTATCGTTTAGGCGCATCATACTTCGGGAGAAGCAGTGTTAGCGAACCTTCGCTCATGAAAACATTCGTAGTTTGTGCTCACTGAAAGAGTCCTCGTTGTTTTTATTTCGTTGCGAAAGTTTATTCCCTCTCCTTGACAGACGATCACACTTTCAAGAGTAGTAACGCAAGGAATCCTGCGACGCTCACATCAATAAAATTAAAAGATTGCGCCTATTTATTCGAGGAGAGGCTTGAACCGCTGAGAAACTTCAAACAATCTTGTTGAGATGAAAGAAGCAGTTAAACGCTGACCTCTCAGCAGTTCCAGCTGGTGCATAAGCTACAGAAGTGCGTCGCTCTCACTGAACAGGCCCCTAATGTCCATTTCAGATATACCGATAAGGGTTCAAGATGTCATTCGTGTCGCGTATGACATGGTTTCATCTGAGCATATTAGAGTTTTAGATTTAGTTATAGTGGAAATCCTCTGTTATGAAGCTGTAGAATTAACTGTGTATCAGAGTCGACTAAAATGCTAGAAGAAATATTCTGATCACATCAGATCAAATCCAATGCATTTGCCAGCATTTGTTAAGTCGAAGCAACGAATTGTTGACACCTGTAATGCCTCGCAGTTCGTGCACAGGCTCTTTGAATTCTCAAAGGCACCTGTGCCCAATGTATGGAAAGGGAATGTGGCTATCAAATGTTTCTGATCATCGCATTCGCGGCTAAATAATATTGTAAGCTAAAGCTGGATAATGATGAGATTGGTCTGGGTCTTCTAGAGTGGGAGTGGGAATGGGAATGCCCCGCTCTCCGTGCCGAGAGTCTCGGGACACCTCAAAGATTGACGTATTAGGTGGCCGTCGAGTGAGAAGGAGTTGTTGTTCAGGTTGGGTAGCATTCAAGGGCCATATACTTGAAGCCAAGATTTGAAGCCATAGATATTTGGGATTTCCCCAACCAACTGCATTGAACATACCACCTATGAGATGAGCATTCACTGAACTATAGACATTCGAAGTGATGACAAGTGTCTTATGCTATTGCGGGGATTCACACCGACTAAGCTTCTCAATACGTGAAAGGATATATCAGTTCTTCTATGACATTACCACAGGGCTTCCATCTGGTGACAGCAGATAGCGCTACTTTGAAGACATTCATTTTTGAAATGTTAGCGTTCCGACGCTGACAAAAAGTGAAACAGCACTGAAATGAAGCATTGTTATTTTCACCGTTCAGCTACTTCGAAGTGATCTGGTGGACGAACAAAGTCCAAATGGGGTCAGCTGTTGTAATGTGAGGTAAATTACTCATTTCGTGAATGATATAACGTCTTTATGTTATGTGAAGGACACAACCGTACTGATTGCCTTCCAGGCTTCTTCGTGTGAAATTCGAGTTTAGCATTTGTGCTCAATCGCCATATTTAATTTAACTGACCATTTGGCCTAGCATAACTTTTGTCTAATATCATAATGCTTCTCGATTTTTTGATAGGCTTAGAGGGAGGGGAGGGGACACTATTGATGTTGTAAAGATATCTAATTGTTTGCTTGTTATTTTTGAATTGAATGAGTCTGCCAACATTTAATGCACGCAATAAATTTCTCATGAAAATCCGAACATTTTCGTGCACACCTTTTATATAACTTCTTCAAATCAATGTCGATGAATGCTATAATACTTTCATCAATATTTCCTTCCTCACATTTCTTTTTGCATATTTCAATCGGCTCTCTTCAATAGAACTGTCAATTAAGAGCGTGTTTTAAATAATCAATACAACAGAAACAGACATTGATTTTATTCGCTTTTTGATTCATTTTTATTTATCGATTGTCTGTAAAATGTTTTTGCCGTAATTCTTCGCTTTTTACATGAAACGGGATTTTGAAGTACCATTTTCGGTGCCACAAATATTTCTTTTTCTCCGGAAGAATTTGAGGATTTTGTAGTTCCTGGAGAACGTGAGAAAAAAATTAATGTCGCATATGAGAGTTCAGATATTCCTTTTCTGAAGAATGAACAATTACGACCTTTCGGAACTGCGAACCCTTCGGTAGGACTGAATGCTTATCTTCTTTTACTTCATCGAATTCATTGAATGAAACTATTTGTTTTTTTAAAATAAATAAATAAATAAATAAATAAATAAATAAATAAATAAAAAACATATATAAAAAAGTAAAGAAAGTTGGTGTCTTTTCATGGGATAACCTTCCATATCATCTTTCACTTTATTTTACTAACTTTTAAATTTCCGTACCGTCCCATTTCACATCGAGCTTGACATTTAAAAGCCGATCTTTTGTTGAATATTTATACAAGCATGCGAATCAGTTTAGCGTGAAGCAATCATTTCATATTTTTCCTGCTCATTTCAAAGTTGTTCAACGAGATGAGCGGGACGTTGGCCTACCTATCATGTGCAGCATCCTTGAAGTATCTGTCCATTTATTTCTATTAGAGGCTGAAAGAAGCGGCACTCTATTACATGCAAAAATGCTCCACATTGATCTAAAAAAGGTATTTATTCCCGTTTCCTTGGGGTTCCTGATCTCTAAGATGTGCATAATGCCGATGAACGTTGACCATCGCCGAGTTTCATTGGAAACTAGTTTTCGCAGAGAATAGAATGGTTCCTTTGTGTTGGCCTCAAGATAACATTTGCGCTCACATTTTGCTATGTGAACGTTTTACCATCTCCTCGATCATCAAATTTGTATACGTATCGACACCAACTTCATCTTTCACTTATTATCTTTAACAACTTTCTATTTCATATTGCCCAGCTGAGTGTTTATTGATCATGCATGGTAATCATTTCGTTAGGAAATGCCATAAAGTTGACTATCGCAGAGAAACACGATCATCGCAAGATTGCTTTAACTGTGCACGAATTTGCCACAGTACACTTTACAAATGTAATTCTTAAATAATGCATGAAAACTCTCGCAACCTTCTGAGATTCTAAGTTCTTTCTCTTGAGGATAATTAATGCGAAATCCAGATCTATGAAATTCCCTGAATATGATCTCCATCATGTGGTACTCTATAAAAAATTTTAAATCAAATTATCAACATTTTGCGTCCGAATTTTTATGGCCATTTCTGGCCAATGATTTATGGCCACTTAAAATGCGTCTTAATCTGCGCACACAAAAACACTAAACAAATGCCAAAAATGCAACCATCAGTGAATGCTTTGTATCGGATTTGTGTCGATCGGCTCTGTTGAACATATTATTGCATTTTCTTTTAGTTGCTGGCTGCTTGTCGAATCAGTTGACTTGATAAACGAACCGCAAAAATGTCCATCCTACCAACCCTTTTCATATCATTCTCCCTTGACCGTTATCACTGCTATCGAAAAATACGCTTTTACCACATTTTTGCGATGCCCTTTCAAATTTGCAATGTTTTCGATGCTTTCCCTCTAAACTCTGATGTAATTTTTGGTGAGTGTTTTGAACAAATTTTAAATTGGTATGAAAGTTGTGAAAGATCGGCGTCGAAACTCTTTATGAGTGATTTTGCATTCCACTCATGCAATAAAATAAAACTTTAGTGATAGGATGTTCGGCACTTTAATTTACAGTATAAGCAGATTCTTTTTCAAAAATCATGCAAGTACCCATTGCTTCAAGCATTGCAAACTTGCTGAAACTTTTTACGAATTATACATGAACTATTTCCTCTCAACCGCTTTCAAATTAGAGGGGTCATTCAGAAATTTGGAATTTCGAATTTTTCTGCGGAGTAAAGTGGCAGGAAAAAGTGAAAACCATCCAGTGGAATTGAGCGGTGTCATGATTGTTGCTTAAGACCAGTGAGAAAAAAATTGAGACTGGAAATAGTGGGCCAAAACTTTAGGCGAATTGGGAGAGTTAGGTGAAAGGGGGCTGCTTGTCGATTTATGAGTCTAATATATTTTGAGGACGGTCTCATTCGCCACTTAGAGAGTCAGCGTTTCGAAAGCTAGGCGAAGAAAAATTCGAGAAATGATCATGACGAACCGAGTCATATCACACTCAAATTTTGCATAAAATCCTGAATCCACTACATCAACAGTTGCCAATGAAGGATAAATTACTTCAGGGAGCTGCATAAATATGGCCGATATCGTCGCCAATTGCGAGCTGAGGAATTCCGCTGGCAAGACTGTCAAAGGGAGCGAAGTGCTAGCGGTTGGTTCACTTTTCGCAATCTCGTAGCTCTGTCAATTAAAATTTAATGCAGAATTGTGTAATGAAAGCAATGCATTTTGGAGTGTTCAAAAAGGTTACAATGTATGATGGACAACGTGGACAACGTATGCTTCATGTTATTTTAAAAACTACTGTGATTGGCATAGAGGATTTAATGCCTATCATTCTCCTCCGCCTTCTCCACTCTCCTCCCTCTTTTGCTTGCTTCCTCTTCCCTCTCCTCACCCCATCTAACGAAGCACAGATATCGATCAGATCCTTCCCCAAGATATGGGTTTTTAGCTATAAAAAACTGACTTGGAATCGTCGACCAATTCTCTATATTTCTCATGTAGAGGTTCGATACTGTATTACATTTGTTAGATCACCTACTTCTTCAATGTTACTCGCCCTAACTGCATACCAGTAGTTAATCGCTTCAAGTTTCAATCAGAATGTCGTTCGTCAATTGAAGGAAAAATGAAACAACAAAAGAGAAGAATGTTGCAGCCCTCTATTTTAATCAAGAAGGGCAATCCATTGAATAATGACACGAAAGCATGAAAGCTTTGAAACGGAAGAAAAGAAAAAACCTTCCAAGAAATAATTTTTCCATGTCGATTTTTATTGACCGATTCATATCGCTTACTTTTGATTACCTTCATAGGAATTCACTGTTATGCAAAATTTCAGACAAAAATCACTGGGCTGTATTTTTCGGCTCATTGGTGCATATGGTGTCGACGTTTCACACCGATACTCAAGGTGACTATGCGGTTTTGTTTTATCACAGTTGACAACTTTTCTATTGTTATTTTCTTAGAAGAAATATCAAAGGATATTTCTCTAAGAGGAAGTATTTTTTGCTTGCAAAAAATGATTGAATGGATCGTTGCATTAAGAATATTCCTATTCTTTAAAAATTGACTGCCCTCAACAGCCGTCTCCAACTCATTGCTATTGTGCTTCAACTTGCTTTTATCAAGTTTTACGTTTCAACATGAATGAAGTGCTGAGAAGATAAATACAATATAAAAAATCCTACAGACCTATACAATAATGCGTTAATTGCCTACACACAAAGTTTAGCCCTCTAGCATCAGATGAGCTAAACCTTTTCATAAATTAGCATATTCCGAGGCATATCGAAAAATAACAGGATGCAAGCAGACACCTAACCTCCTCATTTGCATAATTTTATTTTTCTTTGGAAAGAATCTCACGAAACGCTCATCTTTTGCTGATACCGCTTATGTCAAGGTGGTTTTGAATTGTTCCAAAGTCATTTTACACATTGGCTTCTTGTCGTCTTCTCAAAATGGCTTCTTGTCGTCTTCTCAAAACACAACCAAACGAAGTCAAAAATGAGATTCTGTAAGCAATTCGGATAATTCTCCACGTTGCCTACACTGGTTAGCAAATAATTCACATGCTATTTCTTTAGCTTACCTGTGCGATTAAGGAAATTTCTTAAGCGACATAAATTCGCCTCTGGTGTAATCATTAGGAAATTACATACCTGGCAAGACCTTCTTCGTCAGTTGAAAGAGGAATTTACGATTTATCATCATACGAATGGATATGGAAATAAGTGAGATGTGAGGAAACAAGAAGCGCTCAACAGCGCATTTATATTTGCATCGATCCAAGCGGTTATAAAACTCTGCAAAAAAATCATCTCGTTCACATTTTAGAATGGTTTAAATTGAAGATCCTCATTGATACATAATGCTTATAAATTTTTAAACACATTTAAATGAATATAAGTTTGTTCGAATTGATCGAGATCAAGCTGAGTATATGTATAGGACATCATCTTATGATGTAAATCATAGTGAAGAGATCTTTGTTCTACTTTCAGTGCTTTCCAACTTGAAATTACTTGTTAGTAATTCGGTTCAGAGAAGTTTCTTGCAAGCATAAATAGATTCCCAGAAAAGCGCAAGTGTGTGTACAATCGCAACAGTGCTATAATGCGCTTTCGGAATGAAATTTACAATAGTGTATAAAAAAAAGTATTCTCGTAATATGATATAATGATTCTTATAAAACTCGAACTTCCCCTTTCCCCCCTCCTCCCCCCCCCCCACAACCTTAATTTGAAATTTACAGTTTTCTTCGACAAAAAAAAAACAATTCAGACCTCAAAACAATTGATCGAATAAGGACTATGGGCTACTTCATAAAAAAACATCGACTGATAATTTTCTCAAAAAATTTTTCCTTAATTTCAGTTAGCAATCAATCGTTTCGCAAAGGAGATTGTATTAGCCATTGAAACAGTCATAATCGTCAGGTGAATGAGATGAATATTTAAGGAAAGAGGTTTTTTTTTCTTTGTATAACGAAATGAAACGACTTTCAGAATTTCTATGAGCAATTATTGGACAACGAAGAATTTGAAATTATATTTGTTTCGGCCGATAAAAGTGAAAAAGCTTTGATGAATTACTATCGAGATGCACATGGTAAATGGCTATATTTGCCATACGGATGTGACGAAATCAAGTAGGGATTTTGTATTCTATATTGCTTCCCTTCCACTCTGATCTCTCCCAGTCTATCCATCTACTATACTATAACCGGGGATGAGTTTGATCTATTACAGACGTTTTCTCTGATTAAGACCTTTCGTGTTTTAAAAATGCCACTCGCACACCATTTTTTTTCGAAACGCCGAGCTCTTTTATAAAATAGTTCACTGAATGCAGATTCGATCCCCACTTCCATGAGAAATGTGAATTTTTTCTGTATCTTTACGCCTAATGTTGGTACCAACGATGTTTATAATAGTTGTACAAATGTATAGGGATATTATACACTTAATTTGTTCTACAAATGAAGCAGTAGAATATATAAATGAATCTGTCTACTGTTTCATTTGTACAACAAATTTTCCCTCAGTTAAGATGATTTCCGTTATTCAGTAAATTGTTTTCTTCTCATATTATTGTGGGATATCTTTTTCGCTGCAATTTTCTTAAGCGGAAATGCATAAGCTTATCAAGATGAGAAAAAAAAAGCAGATTACAGCGCTCATACGTAAAAAAAAGTTAGGAAAGAGACAACGGAATTTACCGTAACATATGAGGCTTATCAAAGTGTATAACTTTATATTGACGTTTTCTACTTAATAGCATATAAATTAAATTTATATAAACTAAACCGAATTATCGAACCTTAATTAAAGCAAATTTAATTAATATAAGGTGAACCCTAATTATTCAATTTTAAATGATAAATGAATAGTTTTGTTGAATAGATTTTCGATGTGATATTATGCAGTTAAATCTATTCACTAACAGTAAGTAATCATCATTTAAGTACGCTATGGAATCGATATAATATTCGAACAATGCCAACACTTATCATATTAAGACCAGGAGGTGATGTGATCACAAGAGACGCTGTCGCACATGTTAAGGTTTGCTCATCTGAAAATAATCAAATATTCGATTCAATGATTTCATTGTTGATTCGTTTTCAACGGAAATATTCATTAGCAGATGTTATTGTGGATTAAAATTCGTATTTGCACATAACGATAGCCGATTACTTCGCCTTCCTTTATTCCGTAAGGAGGATAGAGCTTAGCTGCAGACTTCGATCTAAGACAGTTAAGGGGAAATTTTTTTGAGAATGAGGAAAGATGGAGGAATTAGAAGTGGATATGCCTATTCGTGGAGACAGCAGCAGGCTTAATAATAGTGGAAATTTTATATGCGCTTTTCATATTAATATCAAAATATTTAAATCGTTTGCAGTTGATTTCCAGATCATTGACTAAATTTCTGTTGGAGTAATATTGATGTCGCTCGCTTTTATGTGCGATTGTTTCGAATGAGCTATTGAACTAGCTCTGGAGACAGTTCACGTTCTATTTCATTCTTCTCATGAATTCAAATTCAAATTTAGCAAACACTGTCATATTTATATCAGCTAATTCTAGTAATCACATTTTTTTTAAACGAAACATTTCTAATGAAGTGTCATCACAAATTAACCTACAATCCACTTGTACTAGATTCGTCTAGCCTATTGTTATACAATTGGCTGTTTACTTAGCTAGTTAATTTCATGAATACTATTTTGTGCCTAAAATAGTCGTAAATAGTGTAGCAGAGAGATGAAAATATTGAAAAAAAAATGGTTTTTCTTTCTCAAACATTTTATAAATATTCATCGAAAAAGAATTTCAGAGGCGAACACCACAAGAAACGCTTCAACAATGGAAAAATGGTGAAATTGACGAGAAGAAAAGCAAATGCTCGTTTATGTGACTTAATTTGGTGCTTTATTTTTTTTTTTTTATATGTTTTGTATTTTCGATTTCAATCGTAGAAAAATTTTCATTTTTGTATTGTTACGTTTGAAATAAATCGAAAATAACAAAGAATTAATAAAACACTGAATTAACAAAAAATTTCGACGTAGAGATAATACGACTGAAATAACGCTAATATAAGCTGAAAAAAAAAAGAAACTGAAAGAAATGCGGTCAGTGCATAAGAAAATTTTGATTAATTTACTAACGAGTAATTGTAAAGAAATGTTTTTTAAAACTATTGTCTCACTAGTGATTAAATGTAATAAATGAGCGAATCATTAGACATGCAATTCTCTCACATCATAAGTTCGAAGTAACATTGACTTTTTTTCACAAAAGAAAGTGCAATATGTGGTTTCATCAAGGACATAAATCTTCGTCGGACGCTATACATACTGCGCAATATATCGTTTCGATGGATTAGTTGAGAAATTCGATAGAGAAAAAAATCGTCTCCAAAAATGCCTTTTATCATTATTGATGTTGCTTTCTCTGTTATTAAATTGCCACCTCGAACATATTGATTAAGCGATTATTCTTCATGTGAATATTATAAGAACATTTCAGCGTTTATTAAATCAACGATTGCAATCCATATTCAACGGCTTCATATTGCCGAAAATTCATTTGTTGGGTAAATTGCCGTAATCTCTTAGCTGAAATCACTCTCGAGTGCCTCTCAAAATGCTAATATACGTCGAGAGAATCAATCGCGATCTCTGATCTCATTTTCCTACATCAATCCTGATTGCTTTTATTATTCACTTCATGTCTCTTTATTACTTATTTTCTCTCTATTACCTTGCGAGAAAAGGAAATATTTTCATAGCTTCATCGAACCGAATAAATCCTCTCTTGTTACGGTTACATGACTGAATTAGCATCTATAAGGAAATATTTCCTCTCTAGCATGGAATAATTGCCATCGTTCACAAAAAATCGTAAAGTGAGATCCCTCATACATACTTTTTAACAGCTGGGTGGGGCTATCCGCTCTTCAGGATGATGTCTAGTGGGTAATCCTGCAGGAAGCACCTATTGCCGTGCATTGAATGGCGTGTTCAGCCCATCGACTCGTGAGTTCTTATCTCATTCCTTTGCTTTCGCATTCTTATCGCAGTCCAATTTCTCACATATATCCTTTTCTCAGCGATCTCTCCTAGAGGCTTCTAAAATGCATCAGTGCTTATAAGTGAAAGTAACTTCGGGTATAATAATTCAGTGGTTTGAGGAGTAACTTGTCTTCAGATATATCGATAGGCTGCTGTTTTGACGAGATTCAAGGCTCAGTGTATAGGGAACAGGTAGTGTACTTTCAACAGAAATATTTGCATGCTGACTGTAAAACGGAAATTTTTAACTCCGCTTACAACAGTGTGCACAACTCGCCGGGCCTCTGTTGAGTGGCTCTTGCGCTTCGGAAAAATTCCACGGGGGTTGCGGATATTCGAAGGAGAGTTGGCGTGATGGTGAGAGGATTTAGGAGGATCGTTAAATAGGATTCGCTTTGAAGATGATACGAGAAGTAGTGCGTCAATGTTGTATTATAAGCCAAAAAGCGATCTGCAGAGGTGAGCAATGCTTGCTATGTTAATGGCAACTATTTTTCTGTTATAAAAACCAACACCGAATCGGAGGCTCTAATGGAATGCAAAGTTTGGAGGGTGGGAGCTCGATATATTATATCACAGTTCTTCGCTTTTTCTTCGAAGCACGTCTAATACTCGTCGAGTGCCGTTCACTACAACAAGAATCCAACTTAAGTGGAGAAGATTCGTTCGAATGACTAGGCGAATTTTGGAATGAGAATAAATTTGCGCTGTCAGTCGTTTTCGGGTATCATCTCGAATTTCATTAACGCAGTTGTAATCCGTGAAGAGTGAATGTCTGTTTAGTGCGACAATATCATCTGTGGCCGATGAACACCGGAACTGCCTTATCGATGAAACCTTATCCTGTTTACTTCGTCTTAAGCAATTTTTTCAGCCTAAAGTGTTAGGATACTTCAACTAGCAGAACTTGCCGTCAAGTCCTATCGAAATTAATCCCCCTCCCCGATATTCTTCCGACATAAATGGCCAGAATTCTATCCGCTATACTCGTATCAGCTGGGAGTGAGATATTTCAGGCTACAGTGCTGACAACTTGCATGTTATACTTTATCTATACTTTGACGCCGTGCAGCAGAGTTACAGCTTATGAATTTCTCGAGGCGGTGAAATTTACTGCACTCTAAAAACGTTTTGTGACGGTAAAATAAAATATGACATAATTCACGGAAGTTCCAGGTTAGCAAAAGATATAGTTGCATAATTTATGTAAGTTTTGGTACCTTCAATTATCATATAATATCACGAAATTTAAGGTTGAGCAGACTATAATACATCGGTTCTAAAATCGTGATGAATTGGCAGCATTGATCCACAAAATTTCTACTCGTTCCTGTTTCTATAGTAGTAATCAACTGTTGCTTGTATTATTAATTCCTCTCGTTTTAAACGTGAAATAGAAAAGAAGTCTCACATCACCTGCATACACGACTGTTTTTCTTATAAATAACGTTTTATTCGAGAGCCGGAAGATAAAGATAAAAAGAAGGTGAAGAGGACAGCACATTGTGGGGCAGCGACAGTGATGAGTTTCCTAGGAGATATAGTGTGGTTTCTACAGGTTTCCATTTTCTGCCTCATCAGGTGACGTTCGATTGGATGTGTTTTTGTTTTTCTCGAAATGTTTTTCGTCGACTGAAGCAGTATGCACCGCTTGAAGGTGTTGTGAGCTTTCTCGCTATCAGGCTGAAATACTTGTTTCGTTTGAGGGGTTTAGTTTCACTTATAACTTCGATTAAATGCATTTGTATTGTAAAATTTTTGCGAACAGCATGATGGAAACTTGGAATTCTCGGCTCTACTGCAGCCTAAAGCTGTAGGAAAAAATGAAAATCGAGGAATTTTGACATATGGAGCAATTGCAATTTGCGTCAGTGATTTGGCGCATTTTCTGCGATACCGTTGTCTTTACATACGGCGATTACATCGACAAGTTTTAGCTTTTGAAGGGATTTTCTACAGAATTCGCACAGTTCAAAAGAAAGCATGTGGCATGATCCGATTTCTCATTACTTAAAACGTCAACTTTCTTTGATTCATCAAACTCTGGTACTCTCTCTCATTGCATATGGATGAAGGTTAAAATATGCTTGTTGAGGTGGTTTAGCTCAACGGTATCCAGGCTTCTGTTTTCCTTTCTGATTATGTTCGTTGTATCATGGCAACCTCTTTGGCAAAAAATTGTTGTCTCTCTTATTGTATTTCTGCATCACGTTCCTGGTCAGCTTATATTGTTCGGTGAAGGTCGCTCTCAAAACTTCCCGTCTTCCTGCGACTCTATCGACCATTTTCTTTATTTCGCTCGATGGAAAGCTCCACGATTATATAATCCACGTGTAAGGAAACCAACAGAGCCCCGTAAGGAATTGATGACCTTTATGGGGAAAGATTCTTGAGGTGCTGTGACCTTTGCGGGGAAAGTTCTCGTGAGAGTACAGCAGAGGAGGAAGCTGATTGTTGTCAACGAAGCCATTATCTGGGTGGCAGCAAATTTGTGCGTGTGGTAGCAAATCACACCTGATAAACTTTATTCCACTTTCATAGAGAAGTGAATGATCTTGAAAAGTGATAGCAGAAGTGATAAGGTTGTAGCTTCGAACGGGAGCAGCTCCACTAAATCGATGAAGGGCTCAGCGTATGCTAAACTCATACAGGTTTTTTCCGCTCCAAAGGAAGCTTGTTTGAGTATCCGAATAAGTTTCTGTAGGATCTCTTTCTGGAAGGTCAAATTTCAGAAGCCTGTTCTATGCAACGAAACATCTGATTCTAGAGCCATTGAAGCTAGTGGTTTCTCTTTCATCAAATGATCGTTTTTCCTTAGCACATTGATAATTAGTAGATCGCATAAAAGATTGAGGAAGAATGCCAGTTAATAAATGGGCATTTTGAGGCAGAAGTGAATGAGAATGACCTATGTGAGGACTCTGAAGAAAGGAAGGAAGGAAGTGATCTCAAAAGGAGGAAGCTCTACTTTTGTGAAAAAACTCTCACATTTATTTATTCGAACATCTCTCACATAAACAGTCATCTTTGATCTTAATTCAGGCATTAGTAAATTTGTTTTACACCAGCCATATACAACACATGGTCACTTCTATCCAAACACCCATCCATCACGGCGATAACCCATAGGACTGGACTTTCGTTCATCATCTCGCTGCTAGGCACCTTTTGTCACTTCTCATTTGCACAACATCACACCAAACTATCTGTGTACCAGACGAATTCCTTGAATTTTACTGGAGTTTTTATCAATGACAAATAGCAACCTCGTAAAGCAATGTTCCAAGGCAGAAGAGAGACGACTATCGAAACCATTATGACTTATTTGTGAATTTTACAAGCAGTTGCACCATTGGACTATTTCGAGGAACTCTTCCATCGATCTTTCAGGAATATAGGGTGAAATCAGGGCAAAAAGATGTGCATTTTTGAGATGGGCAATGCTATTAGCATATAAATGGAAAGGCGTACAGTACCACTGAAAGAAATTTGTTTCATTCGGCTAATCACTCACGTATTAACACAAACACATATATATATATATATATATATATATATATATATATATATATATATATATATATATATATATATATATATATATATATATATATATATATATATATATATATATATATATATATATATATATATATTTATTGGATTGCGAAATTTCCTTTTTCTGTTGCCTCACCCAATTTCTCATTTTCATAATCAGTCCATTCATCAGAGCAACTCTTTTTATAATCGAAATAGCATTTCGTTTTCGCAGTCACAGATTGCTTGATGCAACTTCATCGCAGTATAAAATGTCTTTGCAGCGTTATTCATCACTGAAATCAAAACATAATCAAAATCATATCCTATTATTTTGTACAACATAAGTAAGTATATGACAGAATGGCTCAGTGCTTAATGATGTTCTACTATCCACAAATATCGTTGTTTCATTTCACTAAAATAAAATCCATCGAATTGCTGTCAAATTTCTTCTCGTAGATTATTAGTAATACGCTAAACTAATGAGAAATAATTTCATGCTGACCTCCGTTGAAGTTGTCATGATATCCTTCCACACTCGCTTGATTTTTGATCAACATTAGTCGCTATGATCGTATAAGTGGAATAGAGTCAGTTTTTTTTAAAGTTTTAAATAATTAGTTCACCTTCTTATTGAACCAAAACAATTATAAGGATTTTGTGCGTCCCGCTTGGTCCAACTGACCAGTAAGTAACGTCATCCGCTGAGAGGTCATAATTTTGCAGAAAAGATGTTGTCCGGCGGCGCGAATGTGCCCATTATGAGAGGAAATTTTCATTTGCACGGCTGATGCGTTATGCGTAATCAGACGTCAGAGTAATACTACACTTATATACTACACAACCTATAAATGACTATATATATATATATATATATATATATATATATATATATATATATATATATATTCACTTTGCCCGTTATAATGTATGTCGAGAAAGCGCCGCTTATTTTCATATTGTTGACCCATAGAAGACTCTTCCGGATGCAAGGAACGTGCATGAAATCGCTTGCATTGCCATGTATGCTTGGGTCTACCCGGGCGTTTATCGTGATGGATATGTTTGTTTACGTGCTGAAGTTTTCGAACGTGTTTTGGGTTTTGCGTGCCTGCGTGTTTGTATTTGTGTGCCTGTGCGTCTGTGCGCATTTGCAAGCACGTACGCGACATGTATGTCTGTATATACGTGTGTACATCTGTGGATATGTGTATGTCATTAACAATTCATGTGCGCAGCGAATAACAATCCCAGCAGCCGCTCTGTCTGCTAAATGCTTGATTGAAGTTGTTCTCAAAGGTTTCTCATTGAAGCACATCACTAATTAATCTTAATTATTGAGCCACACATGTCTACTGCAGGTAGCAGTTAGGTGCGAATATCTTTTACGATTCTTTAAAATTTGTAACAAGTTCACTGCGATACACGCAATTCGACGTGATCGTTGTTTTCTAGCCGAACAATCCGGATTTACACCGAAAAATGCATCTGAACAATGAATGCACTTCGGGGTTTTTTTTTCAATTGTTGCTCTCTTTTTTTTTCGATGGGAAAAGATTCCCACCAATGTCGACAGAGCGCTTCCTTTAAAAAAATTTCAAAAACTACTTAAAAGCCATCGTCGCGAAAAAAAATCCATTAGCAAGTGCTTTTTTCTTTTCTGAAATTGCGCCTTTTCAATTTACCTACACATTAGCTAAATTCCACTGAAAAATGAATTTTAAGCGTTCGGTTTTGCAGCATTTTTCTTTCATATCCATTAATATCGATACCATGTGGTTAACAAACCATGAAATTTCGCTGCCTCGTTTAACTTCTCTGAGTGCAATTGAGTGCACTTTCATAAGTGCATCGGATACAATAAACGCTTTCAAAGTCTTGATCTTCGTCTCAATTGAACTGTTGAACTGTTGAACTCACTGTTGAACTTCTCAGTTGATCTTCGTCTCAATTGAATCAAACTGCTGAACTCAACTCATTCAAAAATTATCCGCAACTCAATTGATACGAATTCGTTGCATTTAAAAATTTTATCATGGCGTATTTCATGCACGCCGTGATAAACACCTTAAATATAAAGTTATTTGAAACCTACGATTAAAATTCTGCTATTCCGCTGATTTTCATTGTTCACTGCTCTAAGAAGTGGAGTGAGCGTTGCTAGCTGATTTTTTCTGTGCAAAAACTTTATATAATTATATGTGAACGTTGTATAAATAGTAGATTATGACGTGAGTGTTACATTAGAAAACTGCAAAAGAATGTAAAATTTTCATAACTTGTATCCTTTATTAAAATTGTTCAAATGTGAAGGTGCAGAACTCGGTCGATGACGATGGAGCGCTGTGAGGGGTGAGGGTACAAGCAATTGGTAATAGCGTTGCGCTGAGAGCCAGTGGGCTTCGAGACCACATTCAATTAGGACAAGGATTTCAGAATCCCTTCGGTTGCATGCCACTACTCTAGTGCTTCCGATATGAAACTGCTCGATGTGAGCCCTCCTAGTTATGATAGCCTGGATTGAGGGAATTCCAACCACGTTCGTACTCCTGGGATGCTCCATATCCCTTAGGTTTTCGGAGCTGAACGGGAGCAGTCAGATGTTGGAGTATTTCAAAAGGTCTCCTACATTTCAGAGGGGTACAATCCTTCTTCCTGAAGCATATATGGAAGCAAAGCAATCCAACCGTCGTAACTGCCGAAATCACAGCGAAAATGCAAAAATAATGGTTTCTACTCAGTTTTTCTTTCTGATTCGAAGGTAGATGATGTAGTGGAGGCATGACGATGGAAGTGAGGGAAAGGGACGGAATCGGCCAAAGCTGATTTCGCTTTGAATTAGCCCTCTTATAAGTTAGCTATACATTTTCATATTAGCGCTTTTCTTTCTATTTTTAAAATTGATTTCTATCATTTCACCATAATTTTTTTCATTTTGAAGTAGCAATTTTTCTGCGTGTTTAAGAACAACTCAAATAAAAACTTAAGGAGACTAAAATATTGAAGCGTTAATAATTTGCGTCGAAAAAAATTGCTGAAATTTTTTTCAAAATAAATGAAAAATTGTCGCATCAATTTGCTTATAGCGAGTGCAAATAATATCCTTTTTGAAAAAAAAAACCTTCATTTCATCTCGCATTCCAATAATTATTGGCAAACGTTAATTTACAATATCCGTCCAATTGATACAATATTAGAAACGTCAACGAATAACATCGTACTATTGATGACTACTACATTTGAATTCTTAGATATGTTTGTGGCAGATAATTAGACGCAATTTACTCGAATAGCATGCAGTGCTGTTATAAAATGACCGACACTTCAACATCGCACTTGAATGTCCTCGTGTCGCGGTTTTTTTTTCTTCGCTACAAATGGCGAAGATTCACGTTAGTATAACACGTTTTATTCTTGTGTCGTAATCGGTACAGTTATCCTTGCAGTTGAAGCATTCATCATTGAAGTGCACAGCACAGCGTTCTCTGGAAGAATGTAGGAAGTTAAATTTAGTGCAATGGGCGGGGGGGGGGGGGGTCGAAAATAACAGCTGATTTTAACGTGGTAAGTGAATCTTAGTATGAATCAATCCTTGTACGCCATGATGTTGATACTCGGGAGATATCGCTGCGTGGGAACAACGAGAACGATGGGCATATAAATCTTTGGACATCCTTCCTCCCTAGAGAATCGCGGCAAATCCGCTAACCTTACGCATCCGAGCATTGCGAATGATGGCTATTTTTGGAAAGCTGATTCTTATGGCATTCACATCTTTGGCAGTCGACGCCTCTATCGCCTATTTTCTTCCTCACTGATTTCCTTATTGATGGTAATGGCTACGAGAAAACTTGAAGGCATGATCTCATCAAATATTTGCAACTTAGACAGTTAACGTGTAAATTGCTGTTATTATGTGGGTACATCACTGAAGCTATTTTAAAACATCATCGGCATTCACTTATTCGATCTGTTAAGTCTTTGGATTAACAAAGAAAAACCTAAAATTAACTCTCTGTAAAAAATGAATTTGCATTTTATTTCTGTGGAATTTCCCGCTAGAGTTTGTGTGTGAAACGCACAAAGTGATTAAACTGCTAATGATTTTAAATCGTACAACTTTTCAAAAAGATTCAGTTGAATTGATTCGTCTAAGTCGATAAAAACCGATAAAGAAGAATTATTGTGCTAAAATATTTCAGAAATTTCTACGACGAAAAAGAGATCGTATCGCTGAGATTTGCAATTGCTGAAGGAAAAATCATCCGTTATGGAAGCGTTGCTAATTATATAGCAACGATAAAAGCTCGCTGTACTCGTTGTATAACAACTATAGCTATTCGTGCTATATATACAACACCGTAATTCACACCAATTAAATTTTTAGCTGTTATATTCAGCGAATTACTCTTATGATTTAGCAGAATCACTTGGCACGAAAGGCATTTTTGCTGTGTCTTATCTTCAATTTGTGCCCACGTGATGTTCATTATTTCCAGGTGAGTTGTATGGGAGCTAAAATTGCGACATTTAGTGGGAATAACATATATCATAACTCGATCTTTTCAACCAAAATTTTTATCGATCACACTCGAAAGAAATTATGCTGATTTAAAAATGCGCTTGAAAAAAGCTTTACGCAGTTTTAAAAACGCTCTTTTGTGATAAATTCCTGCAAGCAGTCAAGTGCTCTAAAAATTGCGATATGCAGACAGAATGTGAAACAACGATCGAACGGTCAAATTCGTTAACAACTTATAAAACTTGCCAGATGAGAGCGATGCAAAAGCGCATATCAAGCCAACTCCTCTGTTGCGCTTTTCCGTTTTTTTTTTTTTTTTTTTTTGAGTTTGGCAAAGTGCATCTTGTCTAAAAATATGCATTTTGATCAGCATTATATTTGTTTGTGAATTTCAGCTGAAATGCCGCAACTGAAATTTGCGGCCTCCAAAAGTTATGGGGAACTTGATGGATTTGCTCGAATCCATAACTGTATAAGTATATGAAGGTGTTTTCTGTCCACAGCAGTTATGGGTTGCAATATGTTCTTTACCTTTGTATCCTTTTTGGTCAAAGTTTTTTCATATCGTAGGTATGAGAGCTTTCAGCCTTCCATTAAGCTCCCACCAAGCCTTTCAGCCTTTTCATGTTTAGCGTTGTTAAGTATTGAAAATTTTTTGTTATCTATTGCGAGTTCAACCCATATTTGCATTCTTTTTCTTGGAATCAAGAGTATTACGCCGCTCGATCTGTAATATATCTCACCTCAAGGCGACTCATTGTTCTATTATCTTAATGCGAATATTTCTTTCTACTCAAGCATTTGATGTCAGCACAACTTAGTGACTGTTCTTAGTAAATATCACTGAGTGAATAAATAGTATTTCAACAACATTCCACATTGAAATGAGTGAATAAATAGTGTTTTTATATGTGGACATAAGGCATATATTGAGTCATTTAGCGCAATAGAGTTGTATAGATTTTCGAAGGGGATGAGCTTTGTGTTGTGGAGATAAGGGAGAAGCTTATTAAACCTAATAGTTGCCTTGGCGTGAGAAATGGGAAGTGCCATATGCCTAGAGGGTGAGACGACAAGAGCTATTTAGCTTGCATATCAATCAGCTTTTATTTGAATTATTCAGCAAAAAGGACACACGCAAAACGCATCCTCCTATTGGCTCTTCTACTCACACTTTGAAATGGTCGTCAGTTTCCACAACGAAATGACCATTAATCCGAAGAAAAGGATAAGGGCATTCTCGGCAGTCATTTGTATCAGAATTCGGTGACATCTTCGGGAAGGACTGTTTGATAACTGATGAAAACATTCTATGCAAACGTTTTGAAAGTCGCCGCCTTACGCTTTCTGAGCACATCTTCTATCACGGGAATGCTGATATGCCTTCGCTGGCCGTCCACACTTTGCGAGTACAGTGTCCGCCTGGAAAGTGGAACGTTGTGAGTTCGTAGCAGTCGTCGGGTAGTGTTTGCAGCAGTCACAAAATGATGACTTTCATCAGAAATGTGAGCTAAAATAAACTTGGCTTTCAAATAAGACAATGATATTCGAAGAATCTTGGATGGAGAGCAAGAAATCTTGAAACATCCGGATTAAGTATCGGTATTCATCGCATAGTTACTTTAGAATTATCATAGAGGACCCATACGCTATAATAAAATTATTTCCCAAAGCTCCTAGCTTTCGATTTTTGCACAATTTTCCTGGAAGTTTGTACCACAGAACCCTTCGAAACATGAAAAGAGATTCAAATACTAGGCACAAAGCAGAAGCTTCTTCATTAGCAGAATAATGGGCGATGACGCATTGAACTGGTTGAGAGAAAGGTGTTTTTGAGGAGTTTTGATGCATACGAGGGAAGGAAAACGAAGGAAGCAATTTCAAGAAAAGAAAGCAATATCATAGAAGTAAACTATTTCAGTTGCATGAGACAAGTCCTAACGGTTTTCATGGATTATTTACGCATCAGATTGTCAATTAGAATGAGTTCCGAAGAATGCACGTTGTTGATGCACGTTCTATATTCTCATCCAAAAAGATTGCCATCCAGATGATTGACAACTTTCGACGCTGGTGTTTAATTATAGCGTTCGTATGAGGATTATGCTGGAAAAAGTTGAGCATATCGGTTTGCCTGGAGTAGTTATTTCATTTTCAACGCTTTCAACAGAGTAGTTATTTCAAACAATTTCTTTACAATCTTTTTAGCACCTAAATAACGAAGCACCTCACCTAACGATGCATAATTTATGTGTGTTGTGTGAGCATATCTCTCTAATTGATTCTTTCAATCGCTCATATATGACATTTTAATCTCTAAGACAGCTTATGAGCATTGATTATAAGGAATCAAGTTAAGCAGTTGATTTATTTTCCGCATTTGTTTATGACGGCATTTAATTACAGTGGGGATTGCAACAAAAAGAGGGATATGGAATAATGAACGGCTAATATTGCTGCTTATCTTTTCATCCACAACAAAACCTTTACTATAAACAAACAGTTTCTATGCATTTAGGATTAATGCTGAGCGTTTTCAAAAGCGATACTAATGCAAACAAAATACATTTGCGGTTATCGTAGTTTCGTCTTTATAGCCGAAATTACCAAAATTACTGAAATTGAAACTAGAATTGCGACCACGGTGGTACATTTTACCTTTTACACTGTTGTAGGTGTATTTTAGTTAGTACCTCGGTGGTACATTTTAAACGAAGATTGTAGGTATTTCCACTTGATTGATAAATGATAGAGTGTTTCTGCGTGCTTACAAAGAACTAAATGCATAAAAATAGATATGGTGGCCAAATAAAAGCATAGTAGTCGGAAACAGGTTTGTGATTCCAAAGTCTTTGCGAAAGCGTCCTAAGCGCTGATGCTAAAGGAATCTCAATGTATTTTTCTGTAATCGTGAAGCCTTTTTTCCCGATAATTTTGCACAACATTCTCACACATGGTCATTTCGACAACTTTTTATGTCAAGATCATGAATGTCGGTTCCAATGAGCGAAAAAATTAGCTGTCTAAGCGTGAAGGGCAGTCAAAATAAAAAGGAATGTGCATGACCTGGTGTTTCTCTCGTGAAGCATCTGGTTACACCATTTTCTATAAAGCAATGAATCCATCTGGATCTCTCTGCGGTAGTTTAGAATCACTCATGGCATCTATTATTTATCTGTAGATGCCCAAATTGTCAATGAATAATATATGAGTATGAGATCCGTCAGAATCTTTGTGATAAAATCAGTCGTGGGTAAAATCATCCCACACAAGGTTAATATAAATTGCTAGAAAAGGTGCTTCAGAACGCTTCACTGAGACATACCACTTCTTAAATTAGAGGCCTTTGACAGAGACTTTCCGACTGTGCTCCAACGATAATTCTAGTAACAAATCCTTTACCTCAATTTAGTGAGTCCCTGCAACCTTATAAGCTTCCAGTTCCTGGTATAGCTTCTTATGGAAAGCGGTGTTAGGCGACTTGACGTAAGCGATATAAGCTATTTCAGTATGAATCCCATCGTTTATGATTCTGATCTGGTTCTTGAAGATTGAAGTCAGTGATCCACTGAGGTAAAAATCTGAACATGGCAGCGTTGATGTGATTTCGTCGGAGCAAGTTTTTTCCTGAAGAAAGTCCTTGACACAATTTGCGGCATATTTGCACATTGAAGACGTCAAGCCAATGAGGTGCTAAGTGATCATTGATGTCGCCAGCTGTTTTTTTGTTGACGATTGCTTTTTAAGAAGTCTGGCGAGCATTACGGTTTTCAAAATAAATCAAAGGAACAAAATGATAAACTTCATCGAAAGCAATAAATTAATGAATACTTGGGCGAATTTGATGCAGTGATGCGGTATGCTTTCAAGCATTGGCAAAATTGAACTTTTTAATAACTTTTTCAATTCTTTCTTTTTGGTTCCTAAGCATAGCATCTCGTCGATAAGTGAAGTGATGTGTTATCGCATAGCTTTAACAGCATGCAAAGAAACGCTCAAAAATGCGATTTTTGATGGAATCATCAACGAAGATAATCCGATGGCGATATTTATCGTTAGATTTGAGTGTTTAATTTTTCATCTTTCTCTTTATAGAACAACTTCTCGTTCTCGCGATAAACATAATTTTTGCTGACTTTTTTAAAAGCATACTTGAAGTAATCTCCGCCATAGTCAGTCGATCATTCATTAAAAATTAGCCTAATATCCTAAAGAAATCCTTCACAGAAAAACATTTCTTCATAGTCAAGCGTCGTAAATAGAGTTTAGCGTATCCGATATGGCTTTAGCGCTTAGATTCGTATTTCTCAATCAAAGCGCTAATATAGGATGGAAATTTATTGCACATGGGATTTAATATTGGCCGACTAGCCAGATAATTATTTCAATTCATGTAAACAATTATGCTCTTTGCTTGTAGGCATTTATAATTGAGTTTGAAACTAATGAACATACAGTGTGTTGCTAAATTTATACTATAAATTTGTTGACATAGTTACATGACCGGGAATTATTTGTCATTGTGACCTTCTCGAGAGAAGTTTCATAATTTCTAAATAAGAGAAGAACAAACTTTTCCTCACGAATGTAATGAAACGGTGCTCATGGCGGAAATACTTCAGATGAATCGCCTCGACGTGGGCCTTTGTTAGATTAAAAAGAGAAGTTGAAGTCACCCATCACCATTGAGGGCTAAGAAATGGAGCATCATGTTTCAGAGGCTTCAAAACATTCATATTTGCGCATTATTACATCCGTGCTTATAGCTAGGCAAGTTTACGAGAGTCGCACTAGAATACCATTGGAGAGAAGACATAGTTCGAGTCATTTTACTCAGCAGCTCGTTTGGGAAGAGAGAAGAGGAATCAGGGACTTCACTAAAATAGCAATTATTACCCATCTTTGATCCCATGATCAATTTTGCCGCCTGTGTGCCCTGAGGTTGTTGCGAGGTAACAACGATACGACCCTTCACCGATCAGAGAGAAGTCGAAATCGTAGCTTTGAGGGATCCTGCTTCTATTTTCCCCACAAATCATCAATGAGTTGCATAGGATGAGACGAACGCCATGACATGCAGAACTTCTCAGCGGTATTGCTGCCTTCAAAACCCGGATAACGTAAGCAGCACTGCTGAAAATTGCTTTTATTAGGCAATTCGAATACGGTTCGTACGTCTCCTGGGGCGCATGTCATGATAAGCATTTTGATGTCTCGTTTACGTTTGCAGTGTTGACAGTGTGGGGGTCACAAGCGAATTATCCAACACACTGCTCAACATCTGACGAAATGAACGAATGTAGACGCTTATTCTCACGCTTATGCTCTTATTCAGATGCTTAGACAACGAAATGGGGATTATAGTTTATCGTCTTGTTGAGTAGATTCGTCTTGTTGAGTAGATCCTATTGGAAGTCAATCTCTTCTCAAAGACAGTGTTTCACATGACAAGGATCTATTTCTGCAGCGACCTCATCGACTTCGACAAAGAAACAATAATCGATCGCACCGTCGACTCGACGACTTTTCTAAGATCGTACAGCGGCGGTGCAAACAGCTTTTTCGATATTGTAAATTCATCATCTGAAATGAGGTACAACCTCAACTTTCAAGTGAAGTTTGAGGATGTGGTACCAATTTAGATGAGTTTATCCTCCAACTACGATGTGGATGAGAATGTGGAACAATTTTAGTTTTCATCAAGGTAGTAAGGAAACACATTTACTGGTATAACACATTTGTGAAGCTCGAAAAATCTTGGATAATTTGGAGAAAAGGGTGGATATTTTGGAAAATAGACTAGTTTTGATAAGATCCACGAAATAATAAATACCTTCGAATATTTTAAGGTATTATTATTATTCGATTTAGCCTCAAAATCTTAGCAGTGGTATATATAAGACAAAGTCGTTTAGCAATTTTTACGGAAAGATAGAAAATTGCCTCAAAAATACAGGGCACATAAATCGGAGACATAATTTCTGCTGCCTTTTCTGTCGGGATTGGGGGAGGGAAGAGAGCTTCCTTAGAGTTGTCCTTCACGCTTCTGCCATAATATATCTACCTAGCTGGGGCCAGCCCATAGCGGTTTCAGCGCAACATTTGTTTGAAACATCATATGTTGACGGCTGCAGCATCATCAAAATGAAAGTTTATTGCATCATCACTGTACGGGAAGCACACATTTTTCATTATCTAATCTACACATGAACCTTGACCTTCTTTGAGAGGAATGGGACAACATTCTGAGCAATAGAAATCAAGTTGCGAATTGATATGAGCTGATGTCTCATTCGAGGTTTCTGAATTCCCTTACTGCCGATTTTACTTTTTGGGACCTTCTCAGTTCCTCGTAAAGCAGCCCATAATTGCTAGTCGTCTTATTGCATAAGTCCATTGTGCTCTCTTGGTGGCGTCGCTCACCTCGAAGATAAACGCCTGTTTAAGTAGTCACATATCGCTTGTGCTAAATTTATTCAAAGTCGATCCGCTTTAAAAAATCAGAGCTATCTAACTGAGCTGTGGTGGAGAGATAGGGCTTGGGGAGGGAGGGGGGGGGGGGGGAGGGAGGAAGTCTGATTGGTGCCGTGATGACTTTTTAACTTTCAGTTTAACTTCATCATCTCTTAGTCAGCAAGGTCACACTGGTCAACTGAGCTTGTTAGTGGTGTTGGACAGTGTTTGTGCAATTGAATGGAACGAGAAATAATATATTCCATCCTGGAAAGCTTTTTTTCCTTTCAAAACAGATCGGTGAAGCAGCTGATGACTGACACATTAGGGGCGAGTTTGACTCGAATTCTGCATGGGCGGTCGGTAAATAATGAGTCAGCGTCCTCGAGGCCGCTGCTTTGCGTTTGCCCTGTCAAGGAAATTCATTAACAAGCGGAGTCCATGCGAAGTGTGGCGATATTTGAGGTAGGCAAAAGCAGTTTGATCAATTTTTCGTTGATGAAGGTGAACGGTGATTCCCTGAACGATGTGCACTTAAATTGCAGGTCATTTCAAGTTAGATGTTTAGCCCTGTATTTATCTGTCTACTATAAAAACATTCCGCCTCTATATAAAGTCTTCACATCGTGGCTTTTGCACAAATCGATCTTTAGAAATTCTTTTTCACGAAAAGCTGCTAAGACTATGCGCCGCCCACTAGCCGCAGTATGAGTTTAGCGGAATCATCCCTAGCATCCACGTTCTTCAATCTATCGTCAGAAAATTCATACTGAAATATCATATATTTAAAATTCTTCGGTCTCAATCTTATCTTATTTCTATCTATCGTCAACGATTTCAAGCAGTCATAAGCAGCGCATCTACATAGCCGTTTAATTTTATAGTAGTTATTATGTTGAAAGCAAGTTCTGCATGCATATTTGAGCTCTTGAGAAGAAGCTTCATAGAACCTTGATCGTCTCTTCGTTAAGCAGCTATAAGTCGCAATTTTTGCATATCAAAGAAAAAATTAAGTGTGTTTAAGAGCACGTCGTATTAACGTTAATTAAACTTACCTTCGCATTATGAATGATGTAGTATTCATACATTGTTGTTGCCTTGCCGAACGAAAGTGTGCCAAATGTTTCCACTTGCAATAATTCCCAGATAAAAAAAAAAGAAAGATCAAACGTCCAATCTTTTCATTTATTGTGGGGAAAATGTGTCCTTTACAACTTCAATAGTTATTTTCAAAGAACTTTGCATCTTGAAGTAAAAAGCAACTTGAATCATTTAGCAACGAGTTGCTTATAATTCATTTCCGCAATATTTTCGCCAAATCTCATCATTCTTTGTGAATTTTTGCGATAGTTGTGATTATCTTCGAAGCGGAAAAGCTTCACAATTACAATTGAAAAGATGGGGAGCATTATTTTTCATGTGAAATGAAAACATTTTTTTTTCGCAAGAAAATATATTTTATGGAATTTCATAATGCACTTGCAAAGTGTCCTTTTTTAAATCTCAATTTCTTTTAAGCGGAAAACGTCATTCGATGCAAAAAAATATCCGTATATTGTCTGAAAAAGGCGTATTGGCGTATTTAATGCATCTAGTCACATTCCACGCTGAAAAGTCAATAAATATTTGCATTTGAATAGATGAACAAACAAATACGTATATAACCGAGTAAATAAATAAATAATTAAATAAGTCAATAAATAATTAAACAAGCATGTTGTCATTGTTGTACGCATGTTTAACTGCGCACTTCGATGAATGGAAATTTTTATGGCTTGTCTATGATGATCTAAACTTTTCTTCTAGCGATGATTAAATATGTGTTAATATTTATTAAAATATAAAGGAGGCAAATTAAGCAAATTTTCTACTTCAGATTTTCTTCATTTATATCAGTGATAAATGGAATCAGAAAATGAATTTTTGAAAGTCGTCTTGTATCTATTGTAATTTTAATTCCGTCCTCATTCATCATAAACGTTATTTAGAAGACATACTTCATGTGAAATATCCATTTATTTCATTTTTTATTTTATTTTTTTGTTTTAATCAACGAACCATTCATCTCGAATTAATGTCTCTTCATTTCGCTCCCATTTCCGCTCAGACGAAGTTGTAAGGTTGGCTGAAGGTTAGGACTTTGGCTCATCTCCTTCCCACCGGATGCTGACGAGCCGATTCGTCGCTGTTCCGCTTAAGAGAAGAGCCCAGACTTGTTCGATCGTACCGTCCCAATGAGGTTGCTGCTCGGAGTGGTTCGATTGGACGATGCCAAACATTATATTTTCAAAAATTAGTGTCAGTCGCAAGCCGTTTTCTTTCTGCCACATATTCTATAACTTGCCGATGAGAAGAGATAACAGATTATAGCCACACTAGATACAACTGTTGTATATATTTCAGTTTTTTTTTTTAAATTACGCTGCGTTACTAACATTTTTGCTGTTCAAATGAAATTAAATTGGAGATCAGGTTGCAAGCCAATTAGTCAACAAGAGCTCATTGCGACGGAGCGATGGAATGGCGTCAAATAGCGGAAAGAGCAGTGTATTCTTCAACATGGTTATTCTTATCTTCATAACACCTATATGTTCCATCTCAGACAATATGCATTCATAGTAATCTTCTTTTCGTTGTTATTTCCGCTGTTTCGAGATATGAGAGCGCAGTATTTGTTGCTTTTTCCTCTGTATAACAAAGATGCATACTGGCAGGTCACAGCATATCCGATGTCAAAATTTTCGAAGGGTGTGATCGTATGAAAAAGGTTTTTCAAGGCTCTAAAACAAAATAATATATTATTTTAAGAGTGCTAGTAAATTCGTTAACCACTAGAGGTTTTATCGTTATGAGAGTGCTATATTTCATTCTCCTATCTTCTGAAATGATTTCAAACGTTTTGGCTCCTGTTATATTATCATGCATTTACATATATTTCTCGTCATCTAATCATCTAACGTACTCCAACCATGTTCAGTGTTTAAAGCGTGTGCAATTTCTAGACATAAAACACGCTAATCGGAGGATTACTGCATACTTATAGTCTAACTGCGACGTGTCAGATGGATATTAACAGATTCTCTGCAATACGTTTTGTCTACAATCCAAAAGATTTGTATGTGCGTAGTGCGTATTTTCGCTGCTAATGTAGATATTATTCTCGTTGCACCAATTTTGAATAGGTTATCAAACGTTCTCATGATTTCGAAAAGAAAATTCATCCCTAAAATTTGCACCAGCACATTTTGTATATTTGATCATGGCATAAATCACAGAACAGGACACATATATGACGTCTGAGAAAAGAGACCCTTTGAGCGAAAGTTATTTTCCTCCGGCCCACCTTTGCTTCAAACATTTTTAGACTTGCTATACATCTCTTCTATGGTTGTCGTTCTCAACGAATGACATATATTATAGGCTCGAATGTTGCAAGAACCTACGCGACAGATTAAAGGAGAGGGAAACACCAATAATGAACCATCGTAGAGGGTAAAAATATTCCCATTTGAAGTTGCAGCTTAGATATGGGAGTTCTTTTGTGAGTTATGTGTGGGCACAGTTCTTCTATAATTTATCTATTTAATTTAATCTTTATCTATTTCGTTCGCGAGCATTCATAGACGAGTTCAAAAAAACCAATGATTTTTTCGCATAACAGTTTGTTCTTGAAATATGGTTACTTGGATTAATTTTCTACGCTCCTCGACTAAAATCTTCGTTATATCATTACTCATAAGCGATTGTTTGATTTCAGTCTAATCGTCTAGCATTTACATATTAGTGACTGATTTCAGAGGCAATGTAATTTTGCACAACGACCGTATTATGACAATAATTCGGAAATTCATAGTTGTTTAAAAATAATAAATTTTTTTGAAACACTTCGATCGGATTTCTTTAAAAAGAAGTAATGATGCCTTTACCAAAAGCGAAACTGTTATTAGAGTTTGTTCCCCCTAAACCGAAAGGCTTTCGAGTTCTTCAGGCCTTATCGTAGAAACTTTACTCGATCTCATGCGGTAAACCTCAGCATTTGAGTTTCTGTTTCACAGGATCGAGTGTTGGTTCAGCGTCTCAGCACTAAAAAGAACTATATTTCCCTCCAACAACTTTGGTGGTAGGTGGGCTCATCGGCCGCACATATCCTTTTTTTAATGAAATGGCAGAATGGCTGTATTCTATTTCTGCTTTGCTTTTTCTTTCATTTCGACCCAACGATTGCCTTATTCTCCTTTAACTCTATAGCTGTATTGAATCAAAAACTACAAAAAGAAAAGAAAACCTCTTGTGGTGACAACCCAATCGGCGTGCAGCGAAGTGTGATGCAATTTATCGAAGAACGTGCACTCATATCCGTATATGTCAATCACATGAGCGAGTCATCTCCTGCTATCAAATCGTTCCAAAATCTTCTTCAATATGCAGATCAGAAAACTGAACTTCAATCCATTTTTGTTTTGCAATATTTGAGGCGATATACGACATCATTTTGAATAGTTTTATACATTTTTCAATGAGCTGAGGTGAAAATTGTTGAGTTTCTCGATTTTCTTAGAAAGCAAAAAACAATTTTAGGCGCTTATATTTAGAGACTAGTTTTGGTGTACTTCGGTGATCAGGAAACATCTCGATGAGTTTTTACAACAGATTTAGTGATGAGAGTTTAACGAATTTTCTTTCGGTCACTATCAGAACTCGGCTTGCAAAGGGATGCGTTAGTGCTCGCAATGACATCGCCACATTTTAGCTGATATATTATTAGGATAAATAATGCGCAAAAATTTCACGCTTTTTTGACCCTATCAGTGTTGAATATGCAATTTTTTCCGCACTGTGCGCACATCATAAGCGCAAACACTTGCTCGACATATGCACTTTTATGGAATAAGTTTGAAAATATGCAAAAAGGCGTCAATCGGCAAGCGACCGATTGCATCCAAATAGACCCAAATTTTAGTTGAAGACGAATAAGTTTCAAGAATGCCTGGCTGTCGGATTTTATTCATCCGAAATTTGGAAAACAAATCGTTTTCCAATCGTCACTCGTTCGCTTAATTTCCATCTCCGCTTTTTTGTAGAAATTTCTTCTCCTTAATTTTCCAATCTTTTGCGCATAAAAATTTGCAATTATAAATAAGTAAATGCTCCCTAAAAATATTGATTTATGCGAAGAGTAAATGAGATTTTGAAAAGAATTGTTTTTTCGTATCTTTAGCAAATAAAACACAAAAATGAACGATCGCTAATAAATTGATAAAACCGATATATCACTTAAGTTTTTAAAAAAAGTAGAATATTTGAGCCTTGCTTCATAACAGTTGATGTTTGGTATAATTCAAAACCAACGTGCTTCGTGCACAAATTCCTTTTTTCTTTAATATCTTATTCTGAGCATTCGATCTCGCTCTTACTTGGCTATCTAACTTAAGCTTTTCTCGTTGACGTGCTAACCGTTTTAGATCGATATCTCAGCATTTTACGTCCTAAGCATGAATTTCATCCGATGGTGCCTGCAAGCATCATTGAATTGAGCTCTATCAACAATGAGCGAAGTTTGTAACGAGTCGTTAAACAAGCCAGTGAATTACACTGCAAACAGGTTATATATGAATATGAAACTTCCAAATGCTAAAAAAAGAAAGTTGAAATAGAGTTTTGCAGCATTATAGTTGACGAAAATTTTCATTGGAGATGTTGATTTGCACAAATTGATTAAAGACATTCAAGTTGTGAAGTTCAAAGAACAGTGGTCGTTTAAGCGAAATGCTCATGAATGATCCCAAGGCGTTCGCTATTTCTTCGTTCGGGCAGTATTCATCTTTTCTCTATCATAACTTCGTTTCCTTTCCGCTCTAGTGACCTCTCTGGCTCATTGATATGTGTCATTGTGAAGACCGAATAATCGTAGCGTTGTGAATTCGTACCACTTGGCACAGATGAGTACGGAAAATTGTCCACATATCTGAGACAAGAAAATTGCAGATAGGACTGAAGGATATCAAAATGCTTCAGAAAATGTCGGCCTTTTCAGATGGAAGCAGAGAGCTTAGAAATTCTTTCGGTCGCAAGTAGCTTTATTTTTCGAGAACATCATAATTCTTCGACATAAGGAAATTGGAGGTAAGTTCCGAATTTGCACAAATCCGAACTGTTACTAGTCCGCTGCTTAAAAAACTGCATTATTTTGTTGTCCAGTTTGTATCTCAATCGTATGCATCAACGAATCTTGTGTTCTTGACATTTGATTTGGACTGCAATTTGTTTTTATTCTGCAAATATTCTAGAATTATGCACTGTGATTCTATCCCGACCATTACTTCAAATCTCAAATAATAGTTATCCATTTTTATCAACGTCTCGAACAATACTGGGTTTTACTTCATCGGCCCAAACTTCCCGTAAACTGTGCCATACTGCATTACGTTCAAATATAGCATAGGTTTGAAAAATGCTAAACTTTACCATAGCATATTATGGCATGAGTAAGGCTCTGATGCTCGGACATAGGACTGGCTTCTAGTGTGACGGGCAGCTCCTCTTGGCTCATTTACTCGCTCAAATCTCCTTGAGGACCTGCACCATGTGTCGAGCTGTAAACTGCGATGCAACGCGGGCGTAAGCGCTGAATGGTTTTTCGCACTTATATAATAAAAGTGACAAACACGAAGAGACACCAAAATAATTCGAATCACCAGTACGACCCCGCAATCGAACTCCACGCTGCCACCGATCACCTCGCGCGTTCCAACTGCAATCCGGAGACTCACTCGGCTCTAAGACCAGTCTAGAACCTCGAATGAATACATGAGCACATCAAACCCTTTTATATTCTCCCGATTCTGTCTCAGGCTAGCCTGAAGATATATCTGCCTGTGTGCTCGTGATCTTTGACTTACTTTGTACGGTGCTATATTCCTGCATGATCTATAAGGACTGGTTCACCTTGCACTGGTGTTTCAAAGTCAATATCTTCATAGATGGTGCTACTTTGCATATCTCTATGGACACTTGTCAATTTATAATGCCGCTAGGATATGATAATAAACTTCCCTTGATGGGTTTAATGCATTATATCCATGGCAGTATTTGAGGCATTAATTCAAAGAAACATTCATTCTTCGAAAATTTCAGAATCGGACGAATTGATTTGCGGTTTTTGTTGATTCAAAAAAACGGACGAATTGATTCAAAGAAAGAAAATTTAATTGCTTTCATAAAATCTCTCGATGCACAATTTCTCAACGGACCTTTTTTTCGCATAATTTTCTATTTCCGCGACTTTGCTTTGCAACTGTTTAAATTGTGATATATAAAGAGGTTCAATATTTCAGTGTTTAGTGCATCTTGTAATAAATTAGCGCAGACCTGATGTAACCTCCTCATTATCAGTCTGCTTCTCATATATATGTGCACCACGAAATCTACAATTTATCACTCCAAATGGTATAAGGCAGTTTTTAGATGCAAAGTTCTTGGCCCTCAGAGCTTATAAACAAAAAAATTTGATGCGCATGTTTTTCATTAAGCATATATGACTAGAAGAGTATTGCAGAAGCAATTGCACTTTTTTGGAATTAATGCACATAAAATTGTTTGCAGAATGTGCACGAAAAAATGCCCTTAGGGCATGGCATAGCATGAAATTTGATCACATACACAACGAGCACAACTAAAAGGTTCACTGTCATTTCTAATTTGGAACAGAGATGTCGCCACAAATCCTATAATCCACGTTTCTTCCTCATCTATCGATGCATCGTTACTTCGGTTCTTTTAAAGAAAATGCAGCTTGCACAAAACTATTAATTTCAGCAGCTCATTAATCGAAAGATTCGCGTAAAAAAGTATTGAATGGAACTTGAGAAAAACAATCTTATATATTACATATCATTCAATTATTTTAACATTCTAATAAAGTAAGAAAAATAACTAGATTTATACCCCTCAAGAATTTTTTGGGAAAATTTTGCGCGAAATATTTCTCATAAATCAACGAGAGACAATTCCGTCGAAAATGATACATGAATTTGAAATTACCCACTGATTACTCAAGTGAAAATTGCGAGTGTCGAATGAACAAGTGTATTATTGAAATTGAATTTCCCTTTCACAGAGTGATTTACAGAACAATTATTACGACGTCTGAAGAATTTGCAATTGGAGTGTTATAATTACTATATGTGCGCACGTGTGTTTATTTAATCGTTAATAATACTGATTTTAATAGTTTTGAGTAAGTAGATAATAAAGTTATGGCACTTGCTGCATACGCTAAACACCATCATATAGCGCCTGTATGACCACTTTCGACATGAACTATGGATATCTAAAGCGCAGGGAATTCGCAATCACTTTGCAACTGCGCGGACGTTTATTTTGCGATGATCGCATCAGAAAACAAACGGAGAAGCGCTCCAGACAAACTGATGTGACATGCGCCTCTATGTGTTATTTGACTAAACTGCTTAACTAAATACTTTCGTCTGTAACTATGATATCTCTGATTTATTAACTTTATCCATCGCTTTTTCTTAACCAGCTATTTCCACAAGTTTCCAAGAAAGCAAAAGGTATGCGGCATACGGTTAAATAACCTTATTATTAGCACAAACTTGCCATAAGGGAACCGTTTTCTGCATCTTAAATGGTGCGAAATGAAAAACCAATCAAATCAAAATGGACACAATTTTTTGAGTTTTAAAAGTCAACTGCTGCTTTCAGCGTTTATGGGCCATCGTGAGATTAGCGCTAGCGGTCAATCTGAAGCACATCAGATTGCAGAAACTTGATGATATCGCCGTAAATACTTACCAAATATTCGTAACTCTACATTTTGCCACGGACACGCGCACACACATACACGCACATCATTGCACACGCGCACGGGTAAGCACGTGCAAACACACAGACGAATTATGATTGTCATGATGGAACCTTTTTCGGAAGATTCGAGGGGGTAAGTGCTCGAGCTCAGGCGTGATGACATCATTCCGCACATTTTATTATCCGTTTAATATTTATTACTGGCGTAATCCGCTAATTACAGAGCCGAATGACACGAAGGCACTTGAAAATATCGCTAATTGTAATAAATCCACTCAGCAAGGAAGTAGAGAATCTGCATCAAATTGGGAGGAAGTGATGAGGTGCATGTTGATTCAGCATGCAAATTAACCAGCAGTTACGTACAATGCAAATCATACGCGGCCATGCTCGTTGGTTAATTTTAATTTCAGCCATAAGCTTTACATAACTATTAGCATTTCTTCGGCACTTGTAAGCGTGATTGCTCTCTTGCATTTCGAATATAATGCACAGTAAAATAATTAGAGCCTGTTCAATTAAAACCTCGCGCGCACAATCTTATGTTTTCGTTTATCGATTTACTACGAATTTTTTCACATGAATATGCTTCAGAATTTTCACATTTGGCTTCACCTTATGTGAAATCTTAGCGTTTAGCTGCTATTTTTATCAAGTATTAAGCTGCCATGCATTTCGTCGACATAAATAATAAATAGGCTCTTCCGAATACCTTCTATTCTCACTTCATCTAGCGCCCAGAAGCTATTTTCCTCTTTCTTTTGAATGTTGGTGATAGCCAAAGAGGCGAACTGCTTTTGAATTTAGGCAAAACCGTGTGAAAATGATCTGTCTATTCGATACTTCTGCTGCCTAAGGCTTCTCAGGTTTGTAACACCGAGCGAGCTTTATTCGAGTCCCCACGTCAAACGCGTGCGCCTGATATGCTTTTTCGTTTCGAATAGATAGCAGAAGTATTAAGTAGGAGTGGTGTCTTGTAGCTTCTAGATTCATTTTGATTCTTCAAGGAGCCCAACAATCGGAAGGTATCTTTTGCGCCCCTCCTCTAGCCTCCACCAAAATCCCCTTCGTTCTCTCCCTTCCACCTATGCTGTTGTTTCTATCAAATCGTTGGGCTCACCTAAACGAATACTTACTATGTATGGCGCCTACGACACACAAACATATTTAGAGCCTTTTATCTATATTATCATGACTTGTTTTGATAAAAAGTTATTGTTTGGATCTAATAAAAGATAGCTTCCCGCTGATATTGAATTTGAGTATTGCGCGTATACAACGTTTAATCCGTGCACATTAGGAAATGATATTTTCATAAAAACCGTTACTGTATTTCGATAAATCTATGGACAGTTTCTCGATGATCTTGAAATCGTGCTTCCAATGCCTCAGAAACACCTCGTAAATGAAGTGGAAATGTTTTCGTTACCAACTAGTCTAATTTGTTTACGGCTCCAAAATTGGGATTGATAGAATAGTAATTAAATACACATCTTAACTCAATACAAAAAATCATACGAAGGTTTGCAAATTAGTGAGTGTGTTGGAAATTAGTTTGATCAAGTACAGTTATTATTATGCTGTTGATTCTTCACAGAGCACTTCTTCAGCCTACTTTAAGCAAAAAAAAAGGTTTCACCTTTCAAATATTCAACTCCAACACTATTCAGTACATTTGATTATTCTTGAACTAGTGTAAATCGATTACAAATGACAAGCAACTAAGTAAACCGCTACTCGGTTGTCACCATAAAATAGAAATTTTCTTCTGCTCTTAAAATAATTCAATGAGGTATTGCTTCCTGGTATAGCCTGATGAGACAATTACTTCTTGATATAGCCTGATGAGAAATTCATTTGCAATGCAATTTAGAACGATTAAATTCGTTGAATGCTAATTCAAGCATATAAATAAATCGATACTTGAGCACATACACATGTATTTATTCATTTCAGTTGCTTGAAATGCGTCAATAAATTAGTCCATTCGATCACCTCATTAACACTAAATTGAATTTATTTTCACTTTATTACACCATATGTTCTGATCATATATCAGTTCTGATCATATATTCAATCAATATTCCTCCCTATGAAATATTTGCCGATATTTTTGAAATACTTCCTCTTCTCACTTCGGAACGAATAAAGACTCATAGATCTTTCTATGAGTAATTAATGCACTGTGTTTCCACGAGCAGTTAATGCACTATAGGCTTTTTTTGCTACTTACTCAACCGAAAAGTGTTGAGACTTAAATGTGATCAATAGGACTGACACACTGCGCCTCGGGATTTGCAGCTGATAATTTGTGTCATCACTTCTTCATCCTTTTCGAGGTTTCAGCATCTTTCTTTCTTTCACTCTCCATTTCTCTCTCTTTTTCTCTCTACTATTCATTACAATAAGCTCTAAAGTGTAGGCGGAAAAAAAGCGTTTATATTAACTAAGAGTATATCGTATTTCGCCCGAAAAAATGTTTGGAAATCGTATTTGTAGGTTTCATGGTTCAGTGCTTTCCAACACAAACAAAGATACTATTATACATCCATCACCAAATAGTGAAAAGGAAGTGCGAAAAGGATAATGAAAAAATTTCAGAAATTTGCAATTTTTTTAAGGAGGGAAAGGCATTAATGAAAGGGCTTTCAAATTTCTCAAAAATTTTTGCTGTTTGGAATCGATGGTGGAATTTTTCATATCTTCCTAAAACGAAGAACGGATATAGGGCGAAGGTGGATATATTTTAAAAGTGGCAAGTGATAAACAAAAGTCAGAAAGGGAGTAGAAAGTGGTGAATTGTAGTGGTTTGCCTTTGCCGGATTTTTGAGCGTCTTATGAAGACGCTGTAAATATGATAGAACATTGAAAGAAAAATGTTATCAATCATTATTCATAGATTCGTTAGATTCTGAAGGCAACGACGGTTAATGAAAAGGCTCAACAATATTTTCCACAGAAACTTTTGTTAATATAAGCGAGCCGCTTGCATAAGTGATTTTTGCGAAAACACTACGCATAACGAAGTGTTAAAAATTTAATCGATTCAACATCAGTCGAACTTCACACTTCACTTCAATCGACCATCTCAAATTGACCGTCTCATTTCATAAATATGGCGCTCATAAGGCGTTTGTTGATAAAAATTCAGTCGCAATATTGCACGCTTGTTAGAGTGTTTCCGTGCACTATTTTGCACATTTATTTAGGCAGCTTTTGCTCAGTACTGTATTTGATAACCTATATAGTTGGACGCACTTTTATAGTGGAAAGTAGGCGTGCAAAACGATGGCCCTCAAACTTCTCAGCTTTCTCGTAGCAATCCGTTAAATCGAGGATTTGCAAAATGGGATAGGAAGAAATGAAAGCTTGATGCGTTTAATGAAAGCCGATTTATATGTTAAACGTGTTTGTGCTAAAATCTCTCTTCTCAATTTCTAAAGTTGGTTTCACTTTGAATCGGTATTTCAGCTTTTATTGGCCGCTAAGGCTTATGTTGTTGACTGTCTAAGAATGAACTCTTTGAGGTTCAATTATAATACGCGTCTTCTCATCAACAATTCCCATCTTCGGCCTTAAAGCGCTTTCTGCATCGCATAAGTGGTAAGGAATGTGCCACTTAATAGCTCAGATGATTTTTAGCTCGATAATGGTGCGCACTCTTTGTATATTCCTACGATGGGTGCCCATTCCAGGATTTATGGATAATGTCAGAGAGGTTAAAGATATTTTTGCAGTAATAGTTCTCATTTCATTATGAAAAAACCTTCTGATATTCTGGACTACTTGCCTATTTGAGCTAATCAAGACATCGTTCTTTTCTACTTACTCACCTCTGTTTCGTAAAATTTTCGGGAAAATGCGCCATCCGAGCGCATATTCGCGCATTTTGCTCATAGTGGGAGATATGGTTAAAGATCGCGTATATAATTCATGTGTTGAATTCAATGTTCGAACGCATGCATAAAATGCACATTAATGCCCTACTACCCTCACACATTTTAATGGATTCAGGATGGCTTTTAGTTCGAAAAACTTTTCATATTGCGATGTTCATTCGAAAAGTCATTTATGTGATGTGCCTCAACTGAACGATTCATGAAATTTTTACTTCCTGGTTAAACAGCAGGCTCTCTTCAGTTTTTGTTTCTGATTTAATCTCGAAGAAAATCTGCCAAAACAGAAGGGGCAAAAATGCATTTTCTCTTGTTAAACTCACTCAAAATATGCAAATCATTAAAAATGATGGTTATTTCGTTAAGAGTAGGCAAATTTTTGCTTTTTTAATTACCAGTGAGAAGCGATGCACAGTTTTCCGCTATGACAATAGATTTGCATGTCAAAGTATGGAAAAACAATAGTATCGCATTTTCCTATTTATCATCATCCTATCATGTAAACAGTTGTACGGTGAAAAGACGATAATCGGCCAAAAAAAGAGACCAGATTAGAAAATCGAATGAGACCGTACGATTAATGGGTGCCACAACGATCATATTTCATGTTTTCTTTGAAATTATATCAGTTTTCTATTTCAGCTCTCATTCCACATTGCAATTATCATGCGTATCTGTATATTGTCGTGTTATTCCCGTGCTCTATTGTTTGCACATTGTATGTTGTATACTGTACAAATACAAAATGCACATTGAAAAATCACGACTCAAAATATTGCAAAGTGTTGCTTATGCCTTTTTGCAATGCGCTTTACTCTTTTGCAACTCTAAGTGTGCATTTCATATGTGTGCATAGGGTACACGTTTGTCTATCACTCAGAAAGTGTAAACGGGTAGACCATTGAAATGGAAAGTGCAAATTTCGATGGATATTGTCGGTGGCAACAATTTTCAAATGGATGCATTAAACTTAAAACGAATTATATTTTGTTCAAAGTGCACAAAATAGTTTGCGCCTCGCAGAAATAGAAGAAATCTAATCTTACATGAATGTATAATAATAGAAGTATTGGGTTAAACTAAATTATGAATGAAATATTGCTTATTTCTTGTCGATTATTTCTGCAGTCGGCTGATACGGTGGATGAAATGAACAAAATATGAAGCATTCTCCAATGTAATGTCCTTCAACTCCTTTGCATTTCTTACGTAGGTCTTTCAAAGCTTCCGAAGTGTTGAAAAAGAACAGTTTATCACGTCAGTAAAGATAAGCTCAGATGAGCAGTTTGACCTCGTCGATTCCATATGGGTTCTTTTGAACGTGCTCTTTCAAAATTTCATAAAGAAGCAAACACTTATTACATGAGAGTTTCAAACCACAATCTCGAGCTGCGGAAATCGGAATTGAAAGGCGCAGGCACAGGCGTCGTCGTGCCAAAGCAAGATTCCTTATTTCAACTTGTCGCTTTCATTTTCTCCAATGTTCTCATGAAAGTTTTGAAAGAAATGGCCGCATCATTAGCGGAGATTGCCTTTTTTCTCTCTAGGCGGTCGCTCATTTCGTTTTCAGCCTCAAAAATGATGCCAAAAATGCCTCAGTCACAGGCCTTTTGCGAAGCCTGGCCTTTTTTGCAGAAAAAAATATCTGTATTCCCTGCAGGCTGTTTTTATTTCCACATCCCAGCCTCGAATGATGTTTTCAATATCGGTTACTATACTGTCAAGAAAATCGTCTTCACCCTTTCAAACAGATATTGGTTAACTCGGTATTACCGCCGAGATGAATTGATGGTTCACTGGGGATGAAGATAGAATTGAAGATTTGTATCGATGAGTTCATCTAAACGTCATGCATCATCTTGCATTTCTCGACAAAAGTTTGCCTGTTGCAATCCTCCACTTCTTTCACGTTCCACGATTGATCATGTCACCAGAAATCCCTGAATGCAAGTGATTTCGCACCGACTTTCTAGCTTTCCGAAATTCACTTTCCAGAATTGTGCTTAACATAGAGGAAGGACATCGTGGACATAAAAATAAGCCATTTGATTGCGAATTTCTCTTGCCTGAACTCCCTCAGTGAATAAAATTCGATAAAACTGCGCTGCTTGAATGGGACTTCTTGCGCTTTATCAGTAACTGCCCTGCAAAGAAGTTTCATGACTTTTCTTGCCACCTAAACTAGAAAAACGATTTTGGCACACGCGAATGGTGTGTGATAGCGAACTAGTTAGCAAGAAATTATATGACGCTTTTTTATAAAAGGTCATATAAAGAATTGCTTCGTCGCATATATATATATATATATATATATATATATATATATATATATATATATATATATATATATATATATATATATATATATATATATATATATATATATATATATATATATATATATATATATATATATATATATATATATATATATATATGCAACGAAGCAATTTTTTCACCTCTGTGTCGGAAATATGATTAGAAATGCATGTGAACGTTTTCCATATATTGTCCTGCTTTTTAAAGCGTTCGCGAAGCAATTACTGCACTAAAACTCGGTCATTACTGAGTGTCTGAGGTGAAATTGGATTATCGGCGCCACGTAAAACCTTGCAGTAAACATGCATCCGTTCTACATTAATCCATCACTGAGATGCCTAGCACTGGAGCGTATATATTCCAACTTTGTCTTCAGCCTTTTTCTTGTGTTGTGGTAATTCTTCCATTGTTTAACCACATCTTTTTGCCAGTAAACAGCCGCAGGAAGTATCAACCAAACGGTTGCTATGCAGTTGATTCATTGAAAATTTCACTTCGTATGTTGTCGACGTTAACAAAAAATTCCCGTGCACTATTTGCATCGCAATATATTTCGCTATTCATGTCCGATTTGCAACATTTGCATTGTTTCTTTATTGATTTAGTGTTTATAACAAAATCCATATTCTTTCAACCTCAATCAGTGAGTCAGAGATGGCGTTAATCAGCTTTTCTTATTTCCCCTTATTCAATCATTTTCTTTTCTCCCTATTATTTTTGCTTGTTTTTAAAAAATGAATCGATGGAAGTGAAAGCGGGCAGCTAGCGCAATATATGTTTGTCCATTTCAGCAATTAGTAGTGCAGACTGCTAGCAAGAAACGAGACATGGCCGATATTGCACTCATTTTTCAGCAAAGAACACTGCTACTTATCTACTCAATTCAAAATGACCTTTTCATAAGCATTCGGTAGATAATTCACGTCACTTTTTAATGGCCATTGAACTGCCTCTAGATCCTCACAATTTGGTTCGAAATTGGTGCACTAGTTGAATATTGACTTCAGGGTCATCGTGTGGCTGCATTCGGCTTACCAAAGCGTCGTACACCTCCCTTCATTGGTATTTGAGTTGTGGCGACTTTGCAGGTAAATGCACAGGCGTACACAGGTGCATACGGACGTATAGACGCAGGCACACATATGCACGTAAGCTCTCGCACACGAACACATTCATGTACGTGTGCGATGTCGCTATAAAACACTTCGCATTGTGTAAATTTCTTCACGCGTAATGGAATTGAAGAGATGCAAGAGAATAAATAAGAGCATATTCGCCTCTTTAAGTTAGGGTCCCCATTTATCGACGATCACGTGTCATTGCAGCTTATGTTGCTTCCCTTAGTTTGGCTTTTCAGTTCCCATTCAATATTACATTCAGTTTGTTGTGCTAAATATTGCGGAACAAGCTTTGCGATATCTTTATGCGTTTTTCCAAAACTCCCTTAGCAGAGCACATTGCGGTGACGCGCGATCTTAGCAAATGTAGATGTGTCTGTGTTTGTGCTTGCATATGTCTTCGGGTGTGTATGTTTGTTTGTCTTCCCAATAGTCTCGATTCGGAAACTGTTGGAATTGCAATTCTGCGGATCTATTGTGAATCATAGGACAACCGATTTTATTTTCTATCTTTCACGTCGATCCATCAAATTTAAAATGCGTTGGATGCATTTAAATATGCGAAAAGTTTTGCTTGAATTTTGCATCAACCGGCCTATTTATTTTGCGACATTCATATGGAATACTGAAAAATGTTTTGCGAATTTGCATGAGCGGTCGAGTTTTTACGAAACTTGTTCCTGAACTGAGCAGAATGCAAAAGTGCTGCATATCGATCTAGTTTCTCTACAGTACTTCGATTCACTTCACTTCTATGGTTTCCATTATCCACATCCTTACTGATTGCGACCTTCTAAGGCGGTCAGCAAAGTCGAGCGCAAACTAATGGCCATCGGAATTTGCGCACAATCGACTTGAAATTAGTGTAAATACGTTTTTTGCCGACTTGCCTAGGCTGGAGTGCAATATCTATTTGAAAACAACTGTCTATGAATTTGCGGATTAGAAATGAAGGCTTAAATTTTTCCATAATTGAGAAGAGCCGTTCTGATAGCGATGTTTACTGTTTACTTACTTGTGTTTTAGTCGCTTACAGCTGAAATGATTTTTGTGACGGCAGTTAAAGTCGCGAAATTCGCATCCGCTGACTTCACGAGTGGTGGATGAAGGGGATTTTTGATGGATAGATGCATGGAACTATCTCAAAATATTATATAATAGTTAACTGATATCTCATTTCAAACCTCTGGCACTCCATATATCTCTGGTGAAATCGTCAGCAATACAAATGCCGAGATGCAAATTCTCTGCGGGATGGTAACTGAATCTTTCGATGGCTACTTTGCTAGGCGTTGTGAAGTGTTTCACACTTTGCTATTCCTGTGAGAGATCTGTTGCGTCACTCGTGATGACTGTACATGCGTTTTGAGAAGCAGTGCAAAAGGCGCTATCAATTACCCTTCTAGCTTTATATTTCGCCCACATAAACGTCTCTTTTAGTGCACACGGCAGAAACGTCCACATGTGCAACCTGAATGCCTGAATACCGTGCAGTCGTCCATCTTTACCAATATGTCTATAGCAGAATTAAAGCTCATACTGGTAGATCCTCGTGGAATGAGGATTGGGCAGAGCAATGACGGGAAGATGGCAAATGGAAAAATTACGGAGACATTGTTAAATTAAAAGTGCCAATTTCATTTTGACGCCAAAGTGCATCGCTAACGAATTTTCGAACGACTAATGAAATGCAATTTGCTGTCGGTTAACGAGTGTAGTGCATTTATGAGTTCCGTTTTGCAATCCACGATGTTGACACATTGAGGCGGTGTGCACTCCAGGGAGAGGAAATTCAAAAAAATTTCTTCACGCATTTAACGGAGAAAGTAGAATGTCTCCTCCACATTTTCAAATATAATCGATATGAATGATCCATTCCCCATTAACTAATTGATTTAGTTGGCGAATAATCGATTATCATGAATTGCACAGGTGGATCGACGTAAAGCTAGACCTATACCTGAACGAAGGTTGCTGAAAATGTTTTACAGACGCTAACACACTGGCTACATTTTACATTTACCAAACAGAAGCGCTAAGAAATGAATAAAACTCAGCTAACATATAGCCTAGATTCCACATCAACTTTTGAAAATGAAGCATTATTGGGTTGCAGAATTCTATGAAATGATTGCGACGTTTGTAATTTGCAGTGGTTGTAATAAATTTCAACAAGTAACTCGGGTGAATGGAAAGCCAAATAACTGACAATTTCTATGGTTATTTTTGGAAATATCGTTGATCACTTCCTTTAAATTAGATTTTGATTACCGGCGTAATTGTCTTGCTAGAATTGATTGTTTTCTCTTATTCTGTTTTGCTGTGCCATTCAAACTGGAGGGGGGGGGGGGGAGGGCGGGTGCGAGGGGTGATATTGATCCCACAAATGGTCTCACTTAATCTTTTCCCCTCATCCACTGTCATTCCCGAATAACGACAACTTAATCGGAGGTGGAACTTTTTTAAACAAATATTTGCAGTTTGCATCAAGATGAAATATTAACTAAAGGTTTTAAAATTTAGAGGTACCATATGATGCTGTCCTGTTTACTTATCAATTTCTACAGACAACGATAAGATTGAATCGAATAATGTATGAACGAACTATTCAGAATAGAATGGGACAGAATAGTTGTGTGTTGTCAGAATGTACAATTAAAAAATCGTGAAAATCGCAAATAAATTTCTACAGTGGTTGCTCGGTAAAACTTTTCGCAGATTATAATCTCTTAGCAGAGTTTTGGTAGCTTACTATCAAATAGAAGCTATAAGACAGCATTGTATTCACTCACTGCATTGCTCGCTATGCGCTATTTAGCGTCATAAGCGTATGTGCTCTTAGTTGTAGCTATTTATTGATATGATCATATCGAATCTGTGTTCAGATGAAAAAAAATTGTAACACATATTAACTGGTTGGCTCGATTATCTTCGCAGAAGAACGTAATGCACTCATCGAAAATTTATAGCGTTCTTGCGCAAATTCTATCAAAAAAAAAACGCACATATCAATAGAAAATTCTCTCTAGTTTATGCTGCTTTTTTTTCCTTAATATATCTTCGACTTGATTCATATCACCACCGTAACATGGCAGTTTTTTTTTAAAGATTACCTGAAGATGCTTACAGTGCAAATTGGAGACAGCAGCGCGGCCTTTTATGCAATTCCTGTTGCCTTCGTAGAGGATACTGTTTTGGGTCCCATCTTGTTCCTGGTATAAACTGACACTGCTTTCGATCATATTCTTAATAATACCAGCATGTCTGCGTATATCTTCAAAACTTGTCTTCCATTGCATAATTTAGCGTACAACGTCGGCATCCTGGAAGAACACCTTGAAACATTCGTGTTTTTTGGACAATTTCATAAGGTTTTCATCACTCACTGCCAATGTTTCAGTGAATAGTGCGCTCTCTCATGCTCATATCAATTCTTCGATTAAATCAATAGGAAACGTCCAAATGATTTTCATTCGCATCGAGAAATTTTTATTAAAGTTTGTCGAAATCTTTGTAGGTTAAGTTATGCCACAAAACTGAAGTTGTTCAATTCTAACCCACTGGAATACCATAGCTCGAAATTAACTTGATTGATTCTCATAAAATTATGCGCAAATTTTTCTACAATCCGTTTCAAGGAATCTTTCAATTCGTGTTTCTCTGTAGTTGACGTGGCCATGAGTTTCTGCTTGACAAAAACAGATATTGCATTTATATGTTGTGCTGTTTCCAGTTCTATTTTTCACGCGTATGGAAGGAGCTTCGTGGTAATATCGTTAATACGTCTACTGTCTACTGTTGCATCTTTCAATCGTCCGTTGATTTATCGTTCGTTGCTACTTTTGAAGCCTTCTAAGTGCTATTTTTCTTCCTTTTTTGGTTTTTTCTAACATGGAGACGTTGAAAATTAGAAACAAAGACTCAATGGTTTCGAAGCAATAACATGATAAATATTATACCTTAACAGTCTGTTTACTGCTTCTTAGTTTTACCAGGTACTACTTGCGGTAGGTGTGTCAGCTTACGAGAGGATGATGATGAACTCGAAAACTAGTACATAATGCCAGCTAGAACGTTAAGTTCTATTAAAATATGTCCAGTTTTGTTGATCGATTGTCTCGTGGAAGATGGACGGCATGTAAACTCATTTTCTTCCTTTCCCGATCCCACTGATGCTTTCACCGGTTTGTATTCTGCCAAATTCTTTTTTCTGTTATCCTGGTGCACGCTACGTCCATCACTGACCAGACAGGCATCTTGATCAAAGGGCATTCTCAGTGGGGTGAAAGCAATATCATGCGCCTCATAGTACGGCCGACTATCGTCAAAGCTCATCGTCATCCGATGTTCTAGGTGTTCTTTGGTCTTTGGTCTTCGTCACATTGCTCGATATTTCTACTCATCTGGAGTTGTGGATGCATCTTCAACGAACCCTGCATAAACAGTTGTGCCTTCGCATATTTGAGTTGTCAGCTTTTTTGTGAACTTATTTTTTTTGTATTAATGAGGCAGTCGTTTATGTGTATACGTATCTCTATGTCTAGTGTTTTCAATTGCGAAATCATTAAATTTGAGGATGTGAAATTTTGTGATTATAATTTCCATAATGTTATTCGTGCTATGTAAAGTGAATCTTCCATTTCTAAAGGTTTCCTCTCGTAAGCATTTAAATTTATCTAAATCTTCGCATTAATTTTACTAGCGATCAATATGAAAAGAAAGAAGAATGTTTCATAGCAAATTGTCTGGAGCGTTCAGTTCGATTTAGGCAAGAATGAATTGTTTTCTGAGCACTTAACGACATGGAATTGGTTTAGCGAATGGTATAGTTGAAACGAACATCGTGGCGTCTCTAGTGGCACGCTATTCATCATGCTTTTCAATTCGTCCATTCGTTCATAAAATACGGATCGACGGGTGAGGTGTGCCATTGCCCATTTGGATGCCGGATGGCTCGCGTTAACAACCCATTATCCATTTTATCGTCATCCTATCAACGCGGCCTCTCCGCCCAACTATTCAGGGTCCCGAATCAGAAGTGGAAAACCGTCCTCAGAACTTCTATCTATACGTTCCTGAATTACTTGCTTCTATTTCAAGATAGATTAAAATTTCCCAAATTAAAGTGAAAACCTTTATTTTACCAAGTGCGCATATTGTAAAGTTTATGTCTGATTCGTTCTATACGCACTTTTGCAAGTTCAAAAATGCAAATGCCGACTACGGAAGGTCTTAACTACGCGTACGTACGTTGCATGTTTGTCTATCTGCCCAGTAGTTTTATGTGGTAGCCGCAGGAGTTGGAAAAACTGATGAGTGTAATTAATGATTTCCTGGATTAAATTTGACGTTGACTCATCCACATTCAAGAGGAATCCGGCTGAGTTAGTGAAAGAAAGGTACTGTTGAAGACTTGTATGCACGGTATGTTTGGATAAATGTTTTCTCTATGTCATATTATATTTCACTCATTTTTTTTTGGAATAATTCTATGAAATTATTGATGATTCGTTACGTACTTTGCATTCTTCAACTGTTTATGTCACAGTGTGCAATATTGACTTCCTTCATCGCAATCGTTTCTGTTGGCATTTCTAATGCACTGTACTCTTATCGTTTTTGCTGTTATCCTGCTCAATTTCAATCGATTATCATGAGTAGATCTATTCAAATATCATGTATAATCTAACAAAATCCTCTTGTTGATTAGATACAGGCAAAAATCAATAAAAACATTTTTTTTAAAAGCTCGTTCCTGAGCAGTTCTATTCAATTCGTTGTTTTTTTCGCAAGCCTGCTCTCAGCTTACTTTCTCATTCTTTTCGCTAAAATACGATTTTTTGGACATCGGTGGAAAAATTTGGCTTTTTAAGCGGTTGTGAGAATCTTACAGAATAATCCACATATACAAGAAAAAATTCCCACGCTCAAGTGCATAAACTCTTTCGATTAACGAGTATGAGGTGAATTCTTGTGCAGAAAACTCTTAATTCTTCGATTTTCGTTGTTTCTGTGCTTTATGTATATATATATATATATATATATATATATATATATATATATATATATATATATATATATATATATATATATATATATATATATATATATATATATATATATATATATATATATATATATATATATATATATATATATATATATATATATATTTATATATATATATTACCCGTAGAATACTTCGAGTTACACACCTGACACGCAAAATTCATTCTGGAGCACTTGTAATGACGGATAAGCGTTTATGATATACGCCGAATATTACAGTGGCCTTACCGTTGAGTTCGGCTTCATCGGGACAAAGAGGCGGGGTGAGGCCCCACCCCCTTGTTAGGCGGAGCAAAGATGAATCGACTCGTCGGCATCGGACATGCAGGTGCTGTAACTTTCACGCTATCTTGCAATGTGTCCTACTAAGCGAACGTGGAAGCGTTATGAGGAGATATTTATTCGTGATGAATGCTTCGATGGTTGAAATAAAGTGAAGTGAAGCGATGTAGAATGGGCACTATCACCTCGACTTTCAACAATGCATCAAAAAATTCCGCCGGACAGCTCCATCTTTCCGAAAAAGTGCTCTTATTTAGAAACTCTCCGTTTAACTTGTAACTTGCTTAAATTGTATTGTCATCAAATAACAACTCTTTTGCGAGACAAAGCATTCTCTCGATCTTTTCTCTTTTCACTCTCGTTTCTTGTGATCATTTTCTCTCATCCCAAACTTATTAGATCAATCAATTTTTTTAAAATCGTGTGATTGGCAAATTAGTCAAATTTACCTTCATTGAGTGACGTCACGTCGTGCTCCCTTCCAATAGTTAACCCACTTCAATGATTTTCACAAATAGAACTGCTAGATGAGTTCGAAACGCAAAGAAAGCTTTATTTATAGTATTTACAAATTTGAGAAGTAATGCAGCGAATGGAGTAAATCATCTTGACTCAACAGTGAACACTTCTTTCGAAGTGGCAGAATAAATCGTTTTTCAAACATACGGATGCCCCCATTTCATCATTTCAGGTGCAGCAAGCGAAATTGCCATCTTTAGAAGTGAACGAGCTTGAAACGTTCAATGAAACACTAGTTACTGCTTAAAGGCGAATAAAAAACTTGCTTTTCAAAGGACAAAGAAATGTAGAAGGGCGCCAGAAGAACTGATCAAAAGGACCGCCTGAATGAAACCTTAATTCTGTACCATGCACAAGCTTATCGGATCCACGTGAATCCACGTAACCGTACACGCGGATCTATCCAACTTAACGGTGGCGTTCTCGGTTTTCTTCGCATACTTCATGGCTATGACTCAACATCTCGCTTTGTCCACCGATCGTCCTTCATCCTTGCTATGTGACCAGCTCAACTGTACATCCTGGAGTACGTCATTTTAGCAATTTTCTCCATACGAGAACGAGATCACAGGTCTCCATTGAACATATGCTGCAGTTTGCCGGTGCCCGCCAAACTTAGTTCCGTGGCACTGTGAATCAGCCCCAGGTTCCGCCCTTCTACAATCGTTTCACTCCACGTTTTGCATCCGTACAAAAGTACAGTAGAAACAGCGCTTATCAACAATCCTCATTTCACAGACGATGGCGTTTGCTTATCCATGGACTTATACTGGAACTTATTATGAGGACTATCCACAATGCTGTTCTTGTTCTCCTCAATTCCGCACCCACATCGTTGTCTGTTTATTTGTATCGCTTGCCCAAAGTGGATATAGCCGTCTAGAAGTTGGACGTTTTTGGTTTTCGAGTTTCGCGTCAAACAATGGCATTACAGGTTCTTCATTCACTATGGATTTTGAGCTCCATTCTTTAGCATTACTGTTGAATTCATTTAATAAATTCTGCAAAATTTGTGGGTCTCTCTGCAATGAGCACCATGTCGTCTGCAATTAAGAGCGTTTGAAATACTTTTCATTCCTGAAATCTATCTATCATCTCATATCCGTAATGCGCTTTCAAGTTTGCATGTGAACGCTTTCAGGGAACAAATGTTACTTTGTTCCACGCCTCTGCCGATGATAGATTTATTGGCTCATGAAACAAGATAATTTCACAGGGAGATCGCTGCGAATCCCGAATACTTCATATACACATTACTACTATTATTCAGTTTAGCGGGGAGGACAAGCAGTTTTATGTCTTTCCTCGCAATGGAACAACTATTGCTTATTACCTTTACAGTTTTTATTGCAAACTTCAACCAGTTTTCAATAGTTGATTGCCTGTAAAGCGAGTGCAATAAACACTGAAGTGGCCATATCCATTTCATTTGGGCAATATCATCCATTATTCACTTTTTTATTACTTTATGTGCCATTCGGAAATTCGCTCTTATTGCATTTGTTTTAAAAGTTCACATCTCTCGATGCAAATGTATATTGAATTTTGCAGAAAATTTTCAATTGACGAGACGAAGAGGATTTCCAAAATGAACTTTCGCAATCACTGATTTCATTCAATAGCGTAACGAAACAATCAAGGTGGCAAAGGAAATTCGGTTATTTATGAGGATTTTGCAATTTAAATTTAATCACGTGCGCAACTCTCTTCCTCAACAAATGATCTATAAAAACTGGCTCGTTATTAGGCATTGTTCTGTCCTATGTGAAAATAGCGTGGCACGACAGATCGAACTCAATATTGTATAAGTTGAAATATTTTCACGCTTGTTCTTCTATATATTCTCTTATTTTTGTAAGGCTACTTGCCGTGATATGTTGTTTACTCGTTATAATAAAATGGAGTATGATATAATACATTGTACTGGTTTACTGGTCTCTCTTATATCGTACTTTGATTATATTTTGTAATACTGGTCTCAATGGTACATGTTGTTGGTTCGTTTAGGGATATTTATTCCATCTATGCTTTATTACATGTGTTTATCCGCTAAGCTTTATTACATCAGATTAATTGGTTTATTCACCGTCCTTCATAGGAAAAACATAAAAGTATATATCTAAAGCTTAAAATGGTCATAGAGAGGTAATAAACGAAACGGAAAAGGCATAGAGGAGCGATAAATTGCTAACATTAAAAGTGCGCAAAGAAATTCTATGAAGCAAGCATAAAACAAAGCGCGAAGGGATTAACTCAAGAAAATCAACAGTAGAAAGATTTTTTTTAAAAGAAGCAAAATTTGCAATAGAATTGCGATTAAGGCAATTTAAGCTTATCATGAAGCTTCCAGCATTATCTGCTTTCCCGATATTTCCATGCGGAATGTTGCGTTCAATAGGATAGTAGAAACGGTTCAAAAGGTTATTTGTCATACATGTTTTCTTTGCTAGTCGACACTCTTTTCCACGCTGTATTAGGGGCTGCGGGAGGGGGGGGGGGGTGCAGGATGTCAGAAAACCTACTTACTCATTGTCCTCAAAAGACCGATCAAATGGAATTTAAACCTATGATACTCCAGTGGTTCCAAGTTAAGATCCTAAGCCTGATAGGGCATCCAAGTTAGTAAAGGCCAAGGTAGAGTTTAGAGAACCGAATATAAGAGAAACTCTGTTTCATACAACTTCAAGCGGGATATTGTTATAGGTGAGGTAAGAGTGCAGTATTCTAGAGCAGGTCAGTGCATTATATGAATGCCTTATGCGCAATGAGTGCTTTGTAATAATATTCGAGACATCTGTGCTGCAAGATATGGCAAATGCAATTTGAGATTCTAACTGAATCCTTCGTTAAAGAAAAAAAACTAATGAAAATGCGAATCAATTATAGCACCAAAATCATGCCATAAACTGCAAACGGAGTAGTCTACCCATCAGTTTTGATGGGGCATTAGTATTGCTAGTTGTTGTGCATAACATGAAGTTTATCATTAGAGACCGTTAAGTTGCCATAAATTCGAAACATTCAAAATCATTTTACAATAAGTGAAAACCCTTTAATAGTCAAGAAATTTCAAGGTCATCCGCAATGACCATGCTATTATTGCATATATTGCCCGAAATATCACTTACATATACTATAAAGAAGAGGATATCCGATAAATTCCCTCGAGATAAACCGCGACAAATTGGATCCAGTGTTGGGAAACAATTTCCATTGTTGATACCGAGTGTTCGAACACACAGAAATCTTTCAGTGCATTTCATCAAAAAGGTGACATCCGAATATCTTTCCATTTTTAGGGGCAACTTTTCATCGCAGGACATATGACAAGCCTTAACTTAATGAATAGTGTGAACACTAGTTGAATAAGAAATAAGCATACCGTTGATATCGTCATCGTTTATTTGACGTGAGCAATAATAATAGCAGAAAGTTTCAACTTATTTGAACATATTATTCGAACTTAATTTTTTAATTTCTCTCTATCCAATTCCTATTACACTCTCAAATATGTAATGTTGGATCAATTTAATCAATTGTGTCGTAGGCTTCACATTACACTTTGTGAAATATTCATTGCATAATGCTAATTTAAGTACTCAATCATGCAGAAAATTGTTAAAGCTTATGCAAACGCTATCGCGAATCTCCTTTTTATAGCGTCATTACAGTTCAGTGAAGACGTACTGAAATATTTTCTCTGATGTGCCTTCGCATGATCCATCTAATATTTCCTGCTGCAGAGGATTATTTTTGAAATGCAGCCTTATAAGCATTAATCGCCATGTCTTCACATATGTCCAGCATTGCAATTTTTAACAACAGAAATAATTACGGTTTTTAGTGGGCTACGGTTCGATGCTACCTTCGTGGGATGTTATGTTACCTCATATTCTGCATTTTTGGAATATTTTCCCAGAGAGTGCGTCATACAACGCACGCATCCTCCTACCTGCTTCGGCTATGCAAAAGAAAGTAATCCTAGATCGTAAAGATCACTTTTTTCCCATATGGTCGTATTTGTGGTATTACCTATTATGAATCCTCTTCTATGCAAGTTACTCGTTCTTGAATACACAATTATCTGGACATGTTGATACCATAAATCCAGATAAAAATATAAGCCTCATTTCGATTGCAGGCCCTTATATCGAAGTGACGCACGTAACGCACACGAAATCCATTACCTGGCCTGCTGACAGAATGGACTCCTTAAACTGGCAAGAAGCCTCCGATTTGACATAAGAGGAATACGCAACCTTGACGCTCCACTTGCTATATTTTCTTTTGAACATAGTTTTCAAATTTATGAGCTGCACAAGTCATACACTTTCCTCATTGCTTCCTCTCTCCTTTCCCCCCCCCCCCCCACCCCACCCTATCCTATCCCCTCTCCACTCCCGTCTTCGTGCTCTAAAAAGTGTGTTAATGTGCAATGAAACACTAGGCATCAATAACATGTAACGTGTAAGTAACTCTGGAGCTTTATTGGGCTAAAAGTGAAACAATGATAGATGCGGGCAATGCTTACCACCTTTTTTTCATTTGCCGTATAGATGCAAGTGATGATAAAGGCCAAGAGACCAAAATTTATGCATCCATCGAGCAAGAGTGCGAAAAAAAAAACCAACTACGCAAGTGTTGCACTTTGCTGCGGATGAACGCTTGTTGGACTGCACAGACACAACATTCTAAATTAGCAACTCACATGTTCTCGATTTTTTGTCTGCTAACCTTTGGCACTGTAGAGCTGCAGTTGTTTGATAGCTACAGTGAAGCATACCCTCGCTTTCCTTGTCTCTTTCTCCCTCTCTCTCATCCAATCTTGTGTGGGTGGATTTTTCGCAATCATTCATGGGAAGCAAGCATGTAAACTTTGTTACCATATCATTTTCCCTCATTTCTACGAAAAAATCCCCAAGCCTTTGAACTTCACTAAAACCTCCCATTGTTTTCTGTGCTTATGAACGTAAAGCTTGTGCGCAGCCCAACCATGTATATTCATGCTTCGCAGCGACACCGCTTTCCTTTTCATGGGAACGAGAAGGTAGGGAAGGAATTCACTGAGCGAGAGAGAATGAGGTAGAATGAGAGAGAGTATATGTGTGAGATTGAGCGAGTTTATTGAACGCTTTGGAAAAACAGTGTGTGACCTTGTTCTTGATGCCATTTGCGGTGTGTAATTTATGCCCTTAAGCTGTGACAGACATCTCAGATTAATATTCGCATGGTGAATTTCATTCACCATTGCCACTCTCGGCACATTCAGACTCTCGCAAGAAAGAGACCATTTAGCATACGAATGGGAGGGCATCACATTTTTACGCAAATCAAAGTGAAATGAATGGTGGAAGGTTCTGATGTTCAGTATTTGATATTTGTTATGACCAGCTGGTCAGAGTCCCCATGTTCGTTCTTTCCTCAAGTTTTTCTAATTGATATGCCGAAAATTCGTATCTGTTCAGTAGAGATCATAGCGTTGTCTCGACAATTGCGCACCGACAAATACCTGGAGGTTTTGGTTGGGTATTTATTTATAGCTTGCGCATGTCATGCTTCGATATCGCTAGAAATTTTTTGTGGGATTTATGTTAGCGACTTGACAGTTCAGCTTACACTGGTGCAATTGTCGGTGGCGCAATTGTCATTCAGCCGATCTTAACGAGTTGTGAGCACTGGATAATTTCATGACGCTTTCACGCTAACAAATTTTCAATAGCAATCGCTCTCTTCAGTAGATCGCCTCAAATTGGACTTTTTTGTCGAGGCTCATTCCGTGTTTGATTGCTCTGATTTACTCGGTACGCGTCACATGTAGTAAACCGATTCTGACATCATTGACAGCAACTCGTATTATGCTATCATTGTTTCAGAAAAGAGAAATACGAGAAGGAAATGGATTGGGCGAGGAGGAGGGAGGGGTAGCGAGGTGGAGAGGGTGAAGTAATTTCCGTTTGAGTCTATTCTCAATCATTCCGTTTAGAAATTTCTCGCTAATTTCGACCTATAATTTGAGAACAGAAATTAATCCATATTTCTTTTAGTATTTTCAATTTTTTGCACAATTCGAAGAAATTCAATATATTTTCTCACATATTTGGATGAATAGAGCTGCATTGCCAGACCCTTCGGCAATATTATTAAATGAGAGCGATTAAGAAAACGTAAAAAGCATTGCGTAAAGAACGGTTTTATCTGTAATGTCTAATGATTGGACAGCCATGCATTAGCGATTTGGCATTTTCCTAACAAACCAATCTATAAGTAATATCTTTGCTTGAAAAGATTGAACATGACAGCTATTCGCTATAGTTGTTCAACAATTTTTCGGTCTCATTTTTGACATCATTGTTTGATGACATTTTCCCATATACAGTTACTTTATACTTTCTACTTTTTTCTCATATGCGATGCAGTCCTCTTTTTTGAAAGAATTTCTAAAATGTATTATTCATTAATAATAGAAAGTTTCATTGAATTCGCTCTATTCATTTCAAATCTCCTTTTCATCCCCTCACGCTTCAATCGTTTACAGTTTGCAGATTTCAAATTCTTTTTTTTTTTTCATTTCCATCTTCAGCATCTCTGCAATCTTTTTTATCTCTATTATTAAACTATCGCTGATTGTTTCCTCATTCCGGAAATCCGTATAATACGATCTCTACATCAGTATGTATGAAGAGTGTACCACATGTTTCCAACCTAGCGTATGTAAAAGCAAAATGCCAAAACCGTTGAGTTGCCTCTCATAAACGCACATATGTACGATAGCGTATGAAATGCTGATCAAATATTAATTATTTATGCAGGAAGCACTATGCAAATATTATGTGTTAGTAATTTTTCATAACTGCTCGATGAGGTTTTTCGACTGACGTTTTCATTCATCGCTAGAGCGACAAATTGACATCGAAAATTTTTAGGTCATTCTTGAAGTGATTCCAGAAATTCCTTTTTTTTTCAAGAGTCGCGAAGAAAACCAATGTGGAGATAAATGTTGCCAGCTAACTTTTAGGAGAAGTAGTGATGCTAACGCTGAGATTTGGAGAAGAAGGAGGAGGGAAGAGAGAGGAGGGAGGCGCCTAATCCTTTGCTTTTGGATTTCATTTGTGACAGTACTTTGGAACTGTCGGATTCTGATCAGCTGTTCAAACAACATTTCTCCACAGAAAAAAAAAACGAGTTAAAATAGTCCATTCGATATTTTTATTTCTGCTCATCTCCTCACTTACTTTCTGTCGTCGTACAAACCCTGAACGTTCCCCAAATAGTGTTGTGCACAAATATCCTATCACTGCCGCCTTCCTGTATAAATATAATTAAATACTCTGCTATACAATAATTCTATCCGCCTGCACTTTCGATGCAAATTAGCATAAAAGCATTTCTTTCCGTGTGCAAAAGCTGCAACCTCCATTGTAAATGTTCTGTTCGTGAATTTCGGCTGTTGACGATATCAGCCAACGATGATAAATTAGTCGATAGTCATTTAATTAACGAAATTAACCTAGGAGTTCACTTAGCTGAAGAACTTCGGCTCGTATTTCCCGGCTCCATGTCTGTTGCGCTAAATTTGAACGCATATAGTGCAAATTTGTGTTAAATTTGATACCTCTTTTTTAGTACTCAAGTCTTGTTGGCAGGTATAACTGTGGTTACTACATATGGCGTCTCGTCGTTTAAATGAGTGTCAGTTGAACTATGATGGTATATTTTCAGTCAATACTCGAGTCCTAGGAAAGTTGCCTCTTTGTTAAGATTATACTGTAATTGAACCAAGAAACGCCTAAAAAATTCAGGTGAACACAGATGATAATCCAGTGTCACAGTAAATGAAGCGATGTGATGAAATGCGAACGAAAAGCATGAAGCAAATTGAGAAAAAAAAGACACATAAAAATAATATTACCTTAGCTTATCCAACAGGTAAAAATATGCTAGACACAAATCTTATGCCGCTCAGGGCAATCAATTGTCCCATTTTTTTGCATATCGCCCTTAGCGTTTCAGAAATAACGAATACCGCTCAAAGTCAGCTGAAGTTTCTAGTCGATCGCTTCGACAAGCTGCTTAAAGAGAACGTCAGTCAGGAAAGTGCAGTCAGTGAGCGGAAGAGATGATTCCGTCGGAGAGCAAAAAGCCACTTCACTGCAGTTCATGCTTGAATGATTTTTAACGACAATTAAAGTTTGGCTGTTTTTAAATAGAATTAGCGGGAAAAAGTTACAAATAACATTCAGTGAAATGCTGTCGAGTAGGTTGAGATTTTTTTCCTGAAGTACAAAGTGCGGACTCGTTCGATGTTGCAATCTAGATGACGTGAGACAACATTAACGTGGGCGTTCAACTGAAGGATATAATAAAAGGAATAATTCAGAGAAATTCCGTGAGAATTTCGAGGTTTTTTGTTGAATTTTTATGGCATGCTAGTAACTTTTTTGCTCAATAGCTTAAAAAACTCCCGAAAAAAAAGCATTTTTCATATTTTTTCTTATTAAAATCAAAAACCACATTATTCTTGTTTCGTAGTGAAAAATTAATATATTTTATCTGCAAATTTTTGTAAATTTTGTAAATTTTATCTGCAAATTAAAGTTTGTAAATTTTCAGGAAAAATTCAATAAAATCTTCACAGCGAAGTTTAATAGAAGTAGGGAGATGGGAGGAGGCTGATAGAACGGTCCCAACAGCATTAGCTTCCTCTACCTTAAGGCAATATCCATTTTTGCTAGAAAACGTTGAGGTTGATTATCGTCGCTGATTGAAGAATGAAGCTTTATATGAAGCAGCTATATATCACAGCGCGTGCTAAATTAAATGCACGGCTCTGATCATCTCATTCCCCTTCAGCGTTTTATTTGTGCTGTTTGAGCCGCAGCATCCTCTCTTATCCGTTTGCCTCACACCGCATAATGTAGCGATTGTATTCCCGTCCGGATATTGCTCATTTTTGAAGTTGACGCGTAGAAATGACATAGGCACGATGAATGAATAAATTTTACAAAAATATATCAATATTGAACCTTATTGAGCATAATAGAAATACTTATGCAGCACTTATAGACATTGTTCCCCTTGATTGATTGCTTAATGGAATCAATACGAGGAGACCATCTATTTCCTGGAAATTGTCGTTGTGCGTCTGTTTGTTTGACGGAGCTCATTTGTAGCCTTCGCACTGCATGTCGGAATTGTGCATTGTGTATTGCTGGCCGTAGTGTTCATTACTCAGCAAATGATTTAATGTAATGTATTTGAACATAATTTGGCATGTTTGCGTAGCATTGCAGCTGGATCGCACATCTGGTTACTTGACTTATCAGAAGGAGTTTAAAGTTCCTGGATTTAAGCACTGAGCAAAGTGCTTTCAATAATATTGTAATCAGATAATATTGAATAATTTCATATATTGCACCATAGTGAATGAGATTCTGCACAACTCGTGTGGAATACTATGGAGCATATAGTAACATCTACATAGTAACAGTAATACTTAGCAGAAATATCACAGATTATAGTGCCATAAGACGTTACGAACGTAGTCGTTGCGTTTTTCACTATTTCAGCCATAATCATAGAATGTTCTATGCAATTGCCACCGCCGTTCGTACTTGCGAATTTTTGCAGAAATACCTTATCGTGATGTCATGTCTATTTGCATTCCAGTATATATTTCCGTTTTTTTTTGCTTACCAATTTTAACACGTAGACCATAGAGGATATGACGAGTGTAGTTCACACGTTAGGATGGCATCGCCTCATCCATCTTCGTAATGATCCACGATGACAACTAAGTGTGTCAGTGACACCTAAATTTGCGGGTGAAATAGTCTAATGCCTTCTTGGAACGGTTTTTTTTTTGTTGTTGTTGAAAATTTTTGCAACAGCTCGTTCACTTATGAAAACGCATTTTTACAAAAGCGCCTATTATGCTGTCCTCCTGATGCGCTTTCCTACTTGTTGATCTTCATTGGCATTAGCCACTTAACGAACGCTAAAATGCCGTTTGCTTGCAAAAAGTTCAGATTTCAAAATTGCGAAGGCAATAAAAGGATATGAGATTTGAGATGGTCGAATGCAACTGTACTATTCTCAAGTTCACTAAAATAGTGTATACCTAAACAAGACGAGATGTAACTTGGAGGAAGATTTCTAGCGTCGGTGTTTGCCGACCAGTTTACGGACACCTATAGGAAGAATTTTTTGGAACCGGTGGAGGATGGTGAGCGGAGGAATGAGGAGGGAGGCTGAAAAAAAGCAGAATACCTTTGACATATTCTGCTCGAGTTTTCAAGCGTTGTCGAGCTGCATCAATCGATTGCACTTTCACTGAAATGATCAACGATGCATTAGTTTTTTTGCTCAGGGCGTCTTGTCAACGCTATCGTATATACACATTTTCAGTGAATCTACGTATGGGTTGTAAGGATCGAATTTTCGACATAATGGATCAGCGGAATTCCTCAGCAGAATGCACTTGTTTGTTAGACGTTCTTCTGATTCCATAAGAACGCCCGCTCAGTCCCGATGCAATGATCGAAAACATACTTCACTGGGCAATTAAAACATTTTTTATCGGCTACTGCGATTGCAGTACGCAAAAATATGCACCAAATTTTTTTGAAGACGAAAAAATCTCGTGATCAGTCCGATGGGTCTAAGCGTAAGCAATTTTCCCACAATTTTCATCTTTTTATGCGAATTTGCAAATGACCAATCATAAAGATTAGCATGACCATAAAATGTTTATGCGTATAGAGAAATACCTTTCTGCCTATATGTCGATCTATCTGATAGTTTCATCTCGAGACTAGAGATATGAAATTTGGCAGGATACGTGCCTAACCCCTTAACCGACTTTCGAGATCTTCCATCAGATTCTGAAGCAATCAAAGACACTTTGGAATGTTGCGAAACTTGCTTACTTAGGGGGTATTTTTCGCACTTTATTTTGCACTCAATTGACTCCAAATATCGACTTAAAAAAAAAGACTTGCAATACTGCTAGTTTATTTGAAAAAATGTTCATTTCATCTTTGATATCAGCATGTAACACAAAACTCTTATTTTATATTCCCATATGATGGAATTTAAAATTCATTTTATTGCTTCAAAATATTTGAAATGGGACATTTCATTGTTTGCTAGAAATTTCGACACGATGAGAGGAATTGCGCAAATGACTTGCAAAAGCTGCAAAGAAATGATTTTTTTGCCCTAATGTAGGGTTTTTTTTTCAGTGTATATTCACCTCCCGAATCTCTTAACTAAATTTTCAAGAGCGTACACATGGCGGATCTTCCTACAGCGTTCCTCTGATTTTTCCGTCAATAAAACAACGAAGTATGAGGATTATGTTAGCAATAATTGAGCGTGCATCACGGCTGCATGGGGTTGCAATTTTTGTTTTCGGATTCGCTGATCCCTTAAATATCACTTCCGGTCTTCTTATTTCGGAATTTGGTGAAGAGAAACTTGATGAAATACCGAAGCATTGTGCTTCAAGAATTCGCCGCCTGCTATGCGAATGCCTCTTGTAGTGAAAACACTTACTTCATGTCCTTCCACGAGTTTCACCTGAAAATTTTCCACGGTGCATTGGACCCTATCATCGCTTCTCGGAAATGTTTTTGATCTCTCGTTCTTAGCAGCTTCTTAGCTCAATTGTTTCGAAATTCCGAAACTTTCAGTTACCTTTATTAGTCGGATTATTTTTAAAACCCTATTCCGAGCTTGCGTTCATCATATGTGATTCCGTTTTCGGCCCCCAATGTCCCATATGCAGTTCTGCTTCTAAGCCCACATGTCGCACTTCCGGCTACGGTTCCGAGCCTGGTTACGCTTGTCGTTCAAATTCAAAAACTCGCTAGCGATTCTGGTCCGCAACCTGTATGTTCAACGAGTGTTTCATATTTGGATCCTTTATGTCAAACTCGTCATTTCACTTCCAATCCTACATATTTCATTCAGTGTTCCTCATTGGACCCTAAACGACCTGCAGTCCCCATACGGAGTCTATAGCTTCCAGATGTGGTTCTATTCCAGCATCTCTATGTTGAAATTGTGCAATTGTGCTCTCGCTTTGGAACTTCTCCACTGCACGAACGCTTCATCTATCGACCATAGATGTTTTCTTCGTGTTTTATGTTCATAGTCCATATGTTCTACCTGCTTCTCCCGCTCAAAGTCTAAGTCTTTCACTTTTGATTTTGGCAGCGAACTTCCGCTTGCAAATCATCTTTCGAGCCTTTATATTCCTCCTGCGATTTCGGTTCCATGGCTGTAAGTTCTATTTGTGGCTGACGTTTAAAGCCTCTAGGTCGCTCCGCAATTCTGGTTAGTAGCTTCTTTATCGCATTTTCGACTCTCCTCCTCACTTTTCCCGGTGATGCGTGTCTTATGTGAGCATCTTTATCATTTTTGCCTCTCCAGCATTCGTCCATAACTATGGGTAGAAATCTCCTTGAAAGATAATAGTTTAGTGCAAAAATATTCTCTTAAAAATATCTTAAATGGATTCATTTACAAGGACGGGCTATCCTGGAATGAATGTTTCTTCTTATTATTGATTTGTTGGCTAGCAAACGGATAGAGCTGTGGATGTATAGGAGAGAAATATTGAACAATGCGACACTTCTAGCCCATTGCTAAAACCTAGCATAATGGCATACTTCATTGAATTGAAGTGGGAAATAAAGATATCAGAAGATTTATAAAAATCACAGTAAATTGCAGACTAACATATCGCGATGAATTATATTACTAATTATGTTTATTACATGTTGCTAAATATTAATATCACTTCCTCTGTTATTGCAAGGAAGGTATTAATATTGGCCGATTATCCCTGAGAGGATCGACTTGACGATCGTATTTGCTGAGCTGGGGCGGCTACTTTTTTTTTTTCAACATTCTTGTGAACTCCCCCATCTGAATAAACATAGGACACTTCAGCTTCACCTCTTGTCGATATAATCGCGCACTTGCGCATATTTCTCATTGACAAAGTGCAATTTTTCTTTCCTTAATCAACTTTGCCCACTGCTTTACTTTTTTTCATTGTCATTATTTATTGCTAAGAAATTTTATGCTATCGACCTTACCATTCATATTATTGTCACTAGCAAACAACAAATCTTTCTTCATTTATTAGGATTTATTATTCATTTTAAGGCCAATAACCTTTCAGCAGTTCGAATTCTATAGTATAAACGAATCGAACTCATCCTTTAAAATAGAAATTAATTTAAATTCTCTTCTTTCCTTGTTCATCGCTAATCCCCTATCTGTCAACATTTTCTAATAAAGAATACAACTTCAGTTACTAACTATCAAAGTGTGAGGAAATTTTGACGTTATATTTGTTGAATTTTTGAAATTCAATGTTTTTAATGAAATATTCAATTCAATGTTTTCACTTTGTTGACTTTATTTACATGTATTCATTAATTAGAAATTAGAGAAATTTTCGATAGTTTTTTTTTTTCTGATTGCTTCATATTCATCAAATAATATGTATTGTCCAGTGTTCAAACGTAAAAGAATGTTTAAATTCGAATTCAACACAACTGTCGTCTTCTATTGTCGTTTTTTTTTTTTGATGAGATCAAAGATAATGGTCGTTGCCTCTTTTGCAACAGTTCACCTGTAATACGCGTTCACCTGGATTGATTAATTAACGTCATATCATCTTGTTGTCAAATTAGAACATCTAATGATGGCTGATTACACCCTGCGGATTCATCGTTTACAGTGGAATCGACTACGCAAATATACTCACATTTGATTAAATTCATTTAATTGTGGCATTGAACTGTATTCATTTAATACGCCTTGTAATTATTAAACACTTATATTGCGTTCCACTGTGAACGTTTCTAGAGTGTTTGGCAATTGAGTCTTCGAGGGGATATTCAATTGCCGCATTACTCATAATGCTAATTTGTTTATTAGGCAAATAATGGAACTAGCGATCTTTGTGTTAATGTGTCACATTTGAATAGCTGATACAGTACTGATGAATACATCATCACCTTCATGATCGCTACAGTCATACATAAGTACTTCAGATGCAAAGTAAAGATAAATTAGCTTGACCTTATACTTCAGGATAATTTCTGTTGAGAAAGATATGCTGAAAACGGCCAGCGATTTTTTACTTCATGGTTTTGTGAAATGACTTATCAATTTGCTAATGATCTTTTAATTCTTGAATATTTAATATTTAATTAAAAATGAATATTTCAGATCTGTTTTTAATAACTGGAAAATTTTTGCATACTATGAAGCTCAAAAGCTCACTAAATGCATTATGTTCCACTTATTGTTGCATTTCTGATGCTCCAATGTAACCGATGATGTTCGTAGCGTTGAACGTGTTCACGATGAAACTAGATGATAGATATATGTTCTGATTTTCGTTGTACTCGTTCCATTATTGCACGTTCACATTGTTACCTTATTATTGTGCATCAGGAAGCTTCTCGTGTCAGTGACGTTAATGAATATTGATGCGCTGAATCTCTAATGGTTCGAAAGTTTATCGGGTGCAGTAGATTATCCAATTGTAATAATAAGTTCATTTGTAATGATTCCTCTTTATAAGCAATCTAGCTGGTCAAGCCATCGTATGCAGACCGATTTTACTAAACTCTTCTCTCTCTTCTATCTTTGATGTTTTCTTTTATTTTTTTTTTCCGTCCTAATTGTTGTCGCTATTCTTCACTCTTTGTCCATGGTTGTTTTTAGGTTTATAAAATAGTTTTTTTCATTAAAAGTTTTCTCATCGATGATTATAAAGTATTTTTGCAGTACTCTTTTTCTAACAGTAGATTATTCATGTTTAATTTGTGACCATTTTTGAATGCCTAAAATTTATTGAATGCATTCCAAATTATCGGGTGAAATCTAATGAAAGTTAAATGTGTTAAGTTTTTTGAAAGCGATAATAACAAATTAAAGGTTTGATTTTTTTTTTGCTCATCAAGTTCAATGTCATCATTGTATAGGCCTCCCTCTTATGCTTGCAAGCAATACATGCGATACTTTTTACTTACGTGCAACATCTTCATCGCTAAATAGTATGCAGTACTGATGGTTGCATAGATTTGAAATTTTCTCACTTCAAGAAAGCAATGAACTTAGTATTGTTTTGTTAAGAAGATTTGCTTTTTTTTTCTTAGCGAAATATGAAACTCTCAAAAATTGCAAATATCTGCAATCATTTCATTGAAATTTTTGCAAAAATTTCGATGAATATTGAAGTGCTTTTTTCTTCATTGAAATTTCGTTGGATAAGCACAGAGGAATTCGTCAATTTAACTTAAATCTAATTAAGCGTTTTTATTAACCTATACGACTTGTGCTAGCTTTGCCATTTATCATTAACAAAATGGTGATTGAATAAAGTTTTTGCGGCCGCATAAAATGCTTCATGTTTTCTGTTCTGTTGATATCAGGCGGCCTAATGCATTTTGATAGTTCGCCATCGAAATTCATCAATGAAAAAAAAAAAACAAAGGAACAACGATAGCGACAGTTGGTATGGTGTTGAAAGCTGGATAATATCGATAATTTGAAATTTCGTTTCGACTTTTTAGAGAAAAATAGTGAAAATCTCAAATTTTCTTCTTCGACGGTTTCCCCTATTCTAAGTACTTTTTCTATGGCCTTCATTTCTTTTCTTCAAGTTAAATTTTTTTACTAAAGCACCGATTTTTATTGGTTTAAAAGTCGTCACCTTAGTGATTCACCTGAGAATTTTCATCAAGTTTGTCAGGATTTATCATTCATCAATATCACTTAAATTATTTCTAACACTTTTCAAGGGTGTGTTATGTTTCATTTTTGCGCTGTGACAAATTTTTACACTCATGTTTTTGGCCTACGCTAAATTTTCTCTCTCATCTAAGCTGGTAACTTTGCAACGTTCTCAATATGTAAACGAGCAGTAAATATACAGTTGTTAATTATTGAAAAATGCCAATAGATGTGTAAGTAGGACGTTACTACGATATCATCGCTATTTCTATGCGAAATTGTGTTTTTAGTAACTAAGTTTATTGCAGTGAAACAGTTAGTGCTATTGCATGTATTCGATTTCGGTTAGAGACAATAGAAGTAGTGCAATGAGCGATTAGGTCTTCAGGAATTTTTTTTTTTATTGCGCTCTCTGCTATCATTTTATGAAGGTTATCATGAAACTCATTTATAAGTTCCCTTTGATTGCATGCACTTCCCCATTCCTCCATTTTGTTGCTTTCTCCAGAATTTTTGCAAATTTTTAAGCTTCGCATCTAATAAATGAGTTTTATCGGTTTTCTTGCTTTTGAGTTGATAGCGTTATGGAGCTTTTCAATGTGTTTAATCACTGTTGAATGATAGCGAGCAGCCGCTTCGAGTTGATAAATTGTTCGTTGAGGTTTTGATGTAATCCTTAGTAATACTCCATTTTTTTTCAGTTAATTCCTTGATTAGGGGCGAAAAGGAAACTCTGCGAAATTATCCTTACTACCCCTATTAAAGAAGTTAGCTGCATTTTTTGTTTCTAGTCGAAAGTGACTCTTTTTTTTGAAAAAGACTCAGATTATCATAAAAAATGCATTTTTTTTTCCCAGACGTGCACTTTTTAATCATAATAAAGACAGGCTTCATTTGCTTACCTCAGGCTATAGAAGGTATACTTGTATGAAGAAATCAGCATTACGCTAAATAACAGTATTGCCATATTGATTGCAAATTTTCGCCTTATATGTTACAGTTCATCGTTATGCTACAACAAGAATAAAATTTTACGTATTGCGTTGCATTAGCGAATGTTTTAACGTTTTTGTTATCTTTATAGAAATAAGCGTCAACAACGGATATTATTTGCATATTGTAGATGAAAATTCATCGATGTGCAATTCGTTGAGATGAAGCCACGTAAATGGCAACGCGATACGATGAAAGTTTGACGCTTTTTGGCGCTGAGGTCTGTTATCAAATTTTTTTATGCAAAAACAGAGATAAGATTATCATCTTTTTCGTTCAGATTTGCAACGGTTTGCAATTTATTGAAATGAGAAATCATTCTCGAATTTCACCAAGAAGATGGAAGGGGTTGGTGGAGGGGAGAAAATCCTCGCCAATTGGTCTTCTTTAAAGTTGATAGTAACACATCATGATTAGAAGAGCACTTCTAAGAAGAAAAAAAAACAGTTTTTAGCAGTTTATTACGAAAGAGGAAAAACTCCTAAAACATTTCAACAAAAAAAAAGAGTCGAAAAATCATTTAAAAATTTGAAATATTTCAACGCTTTTGATACACTTGAAGAGCAGAAAAATTAGAAGAAAGTGGTGAACGTAAAAATTACTTGTTGAAAATGTTGTTGTTTTTGTTGTTTTAGTGAAAATTAATGAAAAAGTTGAAGAAAATGGAAAATTTTTTTTAAAAATTAAATGTTTTCTGCAAATTTTCCCCCCCCAAAAAAACCCAGCAGAAGTTGTCGAAAATTGTCCATTTGATGCATTCGGATGACAAAGTGCATTGTTGCTCTTCACCACAATGGCACATTATTATTGCGTCGATTGAAAGATGACACAAATAAAAGAGAATAAAAATTTCTGGAACATCTTGAAATTTTTTTTACTTTATTGAAAATATTTAGGGATTTATTATCGAACGAAAATTGAAAAATGAAATATGAACATAGATAGTAATGTGTGAAATATTTTATCTCATTTATTGTTTTTAAATATAGCTAAATGTGATTTGGTTCGTACATATTTGTTGCTCGATGATCGTTGAAATTTACTAGCAGACTTATAGTTGTAGCTGTGCTATCCTCTAAAAGGCTCTAGTTATAATAAAATGCTTTGACAAGTATAAACAAGCCTGCTTCTTCGTGTTTTCTAAATCCGGTTTTCAAAGTTAACTGAGAGATTTATTAACGCTGCCACATTTTCGAGAGAGTCGAAATTAGAATACAAAAGCTCACGACGTCTAGTTTGTGATTTCTGATTCCAAATTTACTCGGCAGCCACCTAACGACTTTATTTTCTGTATTCTCCGTTGGTTTTCATTGATCATAGATACAGTGTAGACTCGGAAATGTTTCAGAGTGCGCCACTGCAGTCGTCGTTTAGTGGAGAATGGCGTTCTGGCTATCTTCTCTTGATTCTTCTCATTGGAATGATCGTGTTCGGGAATTCATTGGTCGTGTTGGCAGTCGTATGCGACCGCAAACTGCGTACGATGACAACAAATAAGTTCATCGCAAGCCTTGCCGTTTCCGATTTGCTTGTCGGCATTGTCGTGATGCCGCTGTCGCTCTACACAAAGGTTCATCTTTGATTAAACCTCGACTTAGAAAGTTTAGAAATTTTCATGTTAAGTTCACTAACCTCTCCTATCCTTTCCCTCTATTCCACATCCTCTTCGGTCTCCCTTCCCTCAACGTGAGCATCCTCTAGAGTTCTCCACAGTTTCCCAAAATTCTTGCGACCGCAAAAATTAACTTACTACTTAGCTTACGTTGGAACGGTCGATATATATTTCAATGTTGATTTTTTTTTCCTCGATGGATTTTTTTAGTGGATACGCCATTCAGAATTAAATGAATCCAAGCTATGAAAATTCAAAATCTGTTTCGATCAGTTTTTATACGCAGTACTTCGAAATAAATGATTTTTCCATCATCCTTATTTTCAAACTCGAAATGAAAAAGGCTGCTATTCTTATTAAAAACGAAGAAAATTCGATTCTGTATCCATTTTTCATAGTAGAAATTGTGGCAATAGCTGTATAGTGATAGTTTTCATTAAACCGCCTTCTTCCTCTCACATAACCCAACTTTCGTAACGAAAGAAATGAATCTTCCCCACAGGTATTTGTAAGTTCGTTGATAGTACAGATAGAAAACTGGAAGTGTGCTTAAATTTCCTATGCGAATGCATATGATAATTGAAGGTGAACAACGACCGGTGGGATCTGGGTCATCAGTGGTGTCAGTTCCACCTGGTTACAGGGGTTTTCTCGACTACAGCCAGCATTGTTCATCTTGTCGCAATTAGTCTCGACAGGTTGTTACCGAATTTTTCAAGCTATATCCATAGGTGATCCGCGGGGTATTTGCAGTTACTTACGGGCAGTTTTTTGGTAATTAACTTCCCAAGTTGAGTGTTGTTGGACAAGTTGTGATATTCCGTGTGTGACTGAAACTTGCTCGCTTCGAAGAGCTTAATATTTGACTGAAATTGCAAAATTTTAACTCTAAAGAGAGTAATATAAAGCAAGGTAAAGATTCGTATGAAAGAGAAAAGTGCAATACTGGTATTTTTGAGTGAAAAAAATGAAACACTTTGCAATGTAGCCTCAATATTCTAAGAGTTGGTTCCAGAAGACAACATATTACTCAAGTTAGCTGGTTATTTGACGTCAAAAGTGACTTCACTCAGCATGTGCTGCTCCTCTACTGCTTTTTAAATGACGATAAATTCACTAACTATTTGTCAACCGTTATTTAATATGAGTGAAAAGGTTTTTGAATATATTATTTGAAATATTTGTATGAAACATCTAGATGCTATAGGGGTTTCTTCTTCATTTAAATAGTACAGATCTTCTGTGGACGTTCACTCTTATTTCCGACTTCTTTCGATGCAAAAATGTGTGATTGCTGCACTCTTGCAGACGAGATGGAATCTTGTAATTCCAAGATTGTGATAAGACCATAGAGGGGCTGCTTTTTCTGAAGTTGAGGAAAATGAGAGGCTCTTGATGCAATATCATATTTTCCAATTTCGTTTTCTGTGACCGAACGGAAGCTAGTCGGATGTGAAAGGTGGATGCCTCTTAGATGTTGAATGTAAAAAACGTGGAAGACAAAAGTGGACGTCCTATTCAGAAAAAAAAAGCATTAGAGAGAGAGAAGCAGAAAAATTTCATTCCGGAAGTGACCGGCTTGAAAATTTCGAATATAACGAGTCATCATTATTCACTAAAAGGTTCAAAATTAACAGGAAAAAGCCGTGTTATACCTTGAGAGTTATAGCAACTTCATTTACATTTTAACTGTATGGTTATTACTCAATATTACCATTTAAGCGCGGTGAATATCGAGTGAGAACTGATGGTAATTCATTGATTTTACTCGTTTAATGGATTCAGTTCCGATTTTCAGATATTTCGCGATAATGTTTCCAACCGAATATCAACGTCATTCCGTATCGACGAGTGCCTTTCCATATGTGATTATGATTTGGACTATGTCATTCGCTGTTAGCAGCACACTTTTTATGGAGAAAACGATCGATGCAAGTGGAGTTTGCTGGATTGAAAATCCTCAATATTTGGTAATGCAATATTTTTTTAGTGTTCCTCAGTACGTGCACGCATCGATCTGTTCCTTCAATATTGCGCTGCATTAATGTTCAGATGATTGAGTCGTTCTTTATTGCTTTATTAGCTGAATTGTTCTAGTTAACAAAACTTTATCGGCTGACTCATATGCTTGGCTAACGAACAAATTTGCATATTTCGTAAAATGCAAATAGAGCGGTTGGCCATTTAGTTGTTCATTATTTTAAATCTTTATTAGTGTTTTCTTAGCTGCAAACGTATCGTTATGAGCAAATTCAAGGAACCATTCTGTTTTTCGAAAATGCTATTTTGCTACAAAATCTGAAGTGAATGTTATAATAAAAAATGTTTTGTTGTAGCACCATTGGCAAATAGCAAATAAATGCGCTATAGAAGCACCTTTTTATGCTTGATATTTCCTTAGCTTTTAGGTTCATCAGTGATGAATAGGTTGGAAAATGTTGAAGACATTCTTATCAATAAAATTTGAATGAAAGCTACTATTGGGGAAAAATAGAAATTCTCTTCCCGCTACAAACGCGTGTTCAATGTGATCATTTTTCTGTCATACCTAAAAATTTCGAAAGAGATGAAAACCCCGACCTGTTATTCATCAAAATATATTGCTTCGAATAGTTCCGTAGAAAAAATGTATTTTAGGATTTGTTGTATAAGGTTGTGGGAGAGAATCATTCAGATATTTTAGCGGATATGCCTGGCTTGAAATTTCTCGTGTCATCAAATGTGTAGTTACAATGTGCAAAATTTTTCGTACCAACGTTTAACAGCGAAACATTTCAATTTCATTTGATGTGTTTGACGTGTGTTATTGCACTGCGCTATGCATCTTCCAGCTTTTTTTTTGCTGAAGTTGTAAATGCGACAATGAATGGCCGAATAGCTCCAATGTTCGTTCGAACATCGTTCTGAGTTCGAAAAATACCTCCATGCAATTATGATCTTTGTTCACTTTGTTAGATAACTACTAGAATGCACTCGATGAGGCAACACAATAACGTTTAGGATGCGTTGTAATTCAGTTATGTTTTCATGACCGACCGCTCTCAACAATTGTTTCCGGAGAAATTATTCAAATAATACAATTTTCAGGTATTATCATCGATACTGTCTTTCTTCCTACCGGGTGCCATTGTTGTATATCTCTATGTGAAAATATTTCGTAAGTTGCGCAATCATCAGTTGTATATGTTCGGTCAAGCGAGTGTTTTCAATCGTCACAGAAGTCGCTATGGTGGCGCAAACGAGAAACGCAGATCATTGCCACGGGTTATTATTGAAGAGGTATCCCTTGTTTATATAACATTCCTCTTTTTTCAAAGTCTTTTGCTTAGAATCAGCATCATCGTTAGATGACTATTCTCTTTCGAGCGATACGCTTCCGAGGCTTCTCAGCACGTTTCGAAGAAGGAGATAAGGGGGGGGGGGGGGGTAAAGAAGAAGGAGAGAGAAAGTGGCCAAGGATGGGAAGAACGAATTTCTACTCACTTAAACAGTGTAAGTGAAATCGAAGCAATCTTTTAAAGGTTCAACAAGAAATCAAACGAAAATCAAGTGGAAAATAATAAAATGAAGAAACTTCATCTTATTGAAATGCAAAACACAGATCACTGCCCACATACTGTCTCTACTAAAGTCTTGAGATTACTCACAAGCCAAGGCAAAAGTGAGTAATCACTCTATTGACAATCTTCTCACTCCACCCAAAAGTGATATTCTTGATTAACTCTGATGATAGCTGATATCTAACTTTTAGGATATCACTGTGAAAGAGTTTAGAAACTCTTTATGGTTCCATTTATAGCGAAGGTTAACAGGTGAAAGCCACTCACCTGTTCTCTTCTTTGAATCGTAGTCGACCGTAAATCGCTTTTTTTTTAAAGCGAAGAATTTGCTGCAATGTCTTCATCAATAACCATTCGCTCGACACCTCCACACTTGTGCTGCTGCAAACTCAGAAATATTTCATTGCGATATTACTATCCGTTTTATACTTTAAGGTGGTCAGCGAAAATCTTATGGCTTCAATTTCCACCTTGGAATATTTCCTACTAAACTTCTTTTACGTGGTGTGCAACAATTACGAATTACTTATAAGAAAATAATCGGCGGAAATTGATCTTCGTTTAAATTCTTTAATGATGTATTTCAAAAGCTTTGCAATAGTCAATAATCAGTTGCAGGTGAGAAGCAGACGGGGATCTCGACTTAGTCAGACGGGTAGTAATAGTGAAAGTCCAACAAGGAGATCAAGTGCTAGCGGGTCACATAAATCCGAGAGATCACCAAGTCAACCAGAAATACATACTGTTGCCGTTGTACAACAAAGGTTACTTCTCAGTCTTGCAGCATGCTGTTATCATCTGCAAAATATTCGGTGGAAATCGTAAGAAAAGAGATTAATGGAGGTATCTCACTTTCTCTTCTCTTTAGTCGCAGTAATCGTGGTGACAGAGTTGTGATTCCTATCTCGCCGGAACTTCTGAGTTTCGGAAAATGATTGCAGAATAGTTTCGAATTTTTCATAATTGTGAGTTGGAATTCTTTTAGCTCATAAGGCACTTTTTGGAGGCATATACTTGAAAATTCTAAATAAATAAAGTCTTAATAAAAGGAACTTTTGAATTTGATGAGGAATTGATTTTGTGGAAGAATCTATTTGATTTCAGATGGCGATCACCGACAATATGTGCTGAAACATTCGAGCATGATCGTTCAATGGCTGCAAAAAAGCGCGTAAGCATAGTACCCGATCCACCAAGTATGGATGTATCGCAGAATAATTACGCGATGAGTATGGCAATACGCGAGGAGCATCTCGCTTATCAACATGGTGGAGTTACTGCTGCTGATCAACCGAAAGGTGGCGTGATTTTTTTATTTCATATATTTTATTCGATTCGATGCGAACTTCTTACCTTTTCTTCTCTATTGTTCTTTGATTCCTTCTGAACGAGCAGCTCTTTATAGAAATTGATAGGAGAATGAAACGACTCATATGATTGATATGAGCTTTCGATATAAATTAATATTTCCTTCAGTAATACGTAGTGATTCCGATATTCGTGAAATGATTGACTTTGGTTTTGAATTACTCTAGCGATTCGTAATTGTAGATGATCTGCCTCCCTTTCTTCTCTCTTTTCATTTTCGACTTTATGCAATTTGCAAATAAAACTATATTGGTTCGAAAGGTGTCCGCATAACACTACATGCGCTGATTATTTTGCAATGTTGGTCGTTTCTAACAGATTCTTAACTCATTTTGAGCATTTTCATAATTCTTTTCATAATTTTTCTCGCGTTCAGCAGAATTTTTCACCGTAGAAGAAAACTTAGATTTCCTAACGATGCAAAATCGAATCCTTTAAAAGGATGCCCATTTCCGCCCCAATGCCTTTACTCCATTCCACTTCTGCACACTTCAGCGACTAGCGCTATGATTGCTTGTTGCTTCAGATGATACCACTCAATCAGCAGTATAATTGCAAATTCTGCAAGAGATATATGATTTCCAGAAAGTGGATTTTCCCGCAATTAATGTTTTTTCAAAATTTATTATATGCAGATGAAAACTTTTATGAATGTCCTGCTCTTGATAATTTACTGTTAATTGCAAAAATTATTTTTATTGCATGACATTATATATTAATCATTGCAATATTGTGTTGCATTATATGCAATTCGCTTCAAAGGGTCTGATGAAAGATTATATCGAAGTTAGACTTTTATGCTCTCTCATGAAAATTCATTACGGTATTTAATTAGAATTAAGCACGTTATTCGCACACTGCTCATCCACTATTCAAATTCGTCTTGTTTTCAAGTGCAGTTGAATTTGCAAAAATGTTCGATCCTTGATTCTATTGCCATTGTTTCTGAAAAGATATTTCGATTGAAAAAGTTTCTTTTTTCTTGTCTTGATTCATAGACTCAGGACTACCTTGCTCAGTTGGACTGTTACTTCCAGAATGAGCCACCAAGCCAGAGGCTGTATCTGAGAATGGATTAGCTAGTTGCTTAGTGAGAAACTGTACTTAAGTTATATGATCAGAACGTTCAAATTTCTGTTGAGCAAGTATCTGCGCACTTGCAGAAAGCCTGCTAACATTACCGGCGACCACGATGCCCACAAGTCGACGTCAGAGCGTGGGCGCTGAAATCAGTATGCCGCTGAGGCTACCTGAAAATGTGGATCGTAACGTCACACGTAGATGTAGCATCGATCGCAATCGAGAACGGCGATTCAGTGGCGAAATGGAACGGAGCATGGGCAAACCATTGCCACAACCTATCTTGGCTGCATTCAATAAGGCGTACGAAGAGGTTTCCAAAGGCAACGACAGTTTGAGACGCTCTTCATTGATCAGAGATCTCGACGAGCATGGTAATTTTACGGTTACCTGCTCCGAAACTGAAAGAGGTTGCATCAGAATGGGATAATCCAACAGGCAAAATGGAAAATTTAGCTCTGACTTTTTAAAAGATTCGTTGTAAAGAGGAAAGTCATGACTGTTAACTTCCTTGCTGAATTCATTTCCTGATATGATAATGGTCTTGGAAGGGTTTGTTTGAGCGATTTGGCGTTTACTTTCAATTCGAAGAGGGAATCGCTCCAAAATAATGGTACGGAGTGCGATATTTGAAGAAATGGATGAGGGGATGTCAGAAAGAACAGAACGATTGTATAACGGGTATGAAAGGGTTCTGAGGTTTACGAGTCGTGATGCAAAAATTAGTGGAGAAACAGCTAGATGCTACTATGACTCACCTTCGAGGAGTTTAACGTAAACTCCCCCCTCTCTCGCCCCTTTACTCTAACAATTCTGCCATATGGGGAAAGGACACAGAATTTCCAAAGCAATGCGATTTTCCTCCAGAGGTAACCAGAGGATGAAGATACGCAGCTGAAATGGGGAGAGAGAGGAGGATCTTCACTTCATATGCGAACATTATTGAAGTTGTGTGATGGCGTTGTTCAGTAAGGAGGGTGGGGGAGTGTTTTCGTGGTTCGCCATTGAATCAGCTTATAGTGCCGCATACGTTGTTGCGAACACAACTTTCGACTGTTGTGGATGAGGCAAATCTTGAGAACGCGGAGACGGGCACAGCGGAGAGCACAGTTGCCGAGACGCCAATCACAGATAGTGATGTCAGCTCCAGAAGGCCTCTACTTCTGAGCGTAAATCGCGGAAAACTTAAACCATTGGATTGCCTACGAGTTAACAGGTTTCATTTCTTTTTTTTGCTTGTTTTATGTAACCTAAACGATCCATCGAGTTGTTGTTCAATCATTTTTCAAAAGCATTTAATTCCTCAAATAATAGCAGTTTAAATAAACTAAAAATACATCCTCTTAGGTGATTTTAATTATATTTTAATCAAAATATATACCGTTTAAATGAGCTAAAACATCTCAAAACGGCGGATCCCAATGCAATACTATACATCACTATTTTTATATAAGTTGTTTAAGATTCGAAAGGTTTATTATGTGAAATAAAACTTCATTTAAATGAGAAACACAAACATTCTTCAATTAAAGCTTCCGAAATCATGTCGCCGAACGTGCGGTATTACCTTCACTTCTTCTGGTACCAAATGCAGCATCGGTGAATACACCACCATTATCGCCGAATAATGCTCGTGAGGGCGTCCCAGCTAGTCTTACGGTATGTGATAATTCATTTGTTTTATTTCTCTTAGTTTTTATTCAAATAACGGAAAAAAAATTTATGCTGTTTCATATGCGTTTAATATATTCATATGTGCATTATCGTATGCAAAGTTTATGAGTGGCATTATGCAAATTTTTGATATCCGAGAAATTTTCGAGGTGCTAATGAGGGAGTTGGTGGGGAAAGCACTGAAGGCATTTGATATAAATAAAAGGAAGCAAAAAAAAAGAAGTATGTTTTTCGTTGAGATGAAGGTGTAGAGGGAGGGGAGAGGGATTAAACGATGAAGATGGGAATGCCTTTCATCATATTTGATCTATGATCATTCCCTCTCTCCTACTCGTGTTTTTTCGTTTCTTCTAGTATTAAAGCAGCGTGCTGTTGAAAATGAGCAGTATTGTTATTCGAAAACGTAAAGCGCAATCATTTTCGATGAATCGGTGTCTTAGGTGCCGAAACTGTGGGATTGCCCATCACCAACAGTCGCATCGGCACCGAGTAGCGGCAACTCCAGTCACAGTTCATATACCTCTGCTAGTGGAAGTGATGAGACCTACAGGTATCTTACTTTTCATCGCCATTTTTACTATCATCGTATTGCTTTCAGCGTGATTTTAATCTATAAGCAACAGTCATCATAGGGTACTCCATGAAGTTAACAGGTACACGTGTGAGGGAGGGAGCAGCGGGCGGAGGAGGACAAGGGAGACTCGACGAAAAGAGGGAGTTGATGTTGTAACTCTGAGAACATGCTTAGAAGTGGAATCATTTATTAAGCGATAAACTATATGATTCTTTCTCACTGGACATGTTGATCACCACCACAATCCATATCAGGTTTTGATCTAACATATAGATGTTTTTGCCATAAGTTTCACGAGCAATTTATAACTTTTTTTTCGATATTTCAAAAGACCAGCTTCTTCCAATTTGCCGAGTGAATAATACTGTTTATGCTGTGATAAATTCATTGCAGCGGATTAAACCGCATCGTTCTGCAGGTATCTTTGTACTCGGATGATAGGAGGGGCACTGATTTTGGTATATAGAATATTACAGCTATTCCATGAAAATAGATTCAGGCAACCTAAGGCCAAACGTCCTACCACTTATGAGGCATCAGAGCTGAACATCTACAAGATGTGCTGCTGATAGTCGTCTGAGAATGTGCAATATCTTTAATTTCTTGTTGATTTATAGGCACATGTCGATAAATACATCCACTCAACTTATTATGAAAAAAACTGGCCGCGTCCACTCTGATTCCTGCTATCATATGCGAATTAAGCACTTTCTTGAAATATATATATATATATATATATATATATATATATATATATATATATATATATATATATATATATATATATATATATATATATATATATATATATATATATATATATATATATAGACATATGCGTTTTATCATCTTTATGAGCCTAAGTTGGCTTATGAAGAGCTAAGAAATGGAGCCAGGAAATGTAGTTTTGCTCACCAAAAGTTCCCAATAATTCGAACAGAGTGTGATGTTATATGATTTTAACATGATAAAATTGTATAGTTATGTTCTGTTCCAAAGTCTGTTACAGACGGATTTCAATGAATAGTTATGGCAGCAGCTTAACGGACGGCACCGACAGCACATATGAAATCGACTCGAGGTATTCAATTGCACTGCTTTCATTAGTCTACTAGTTTATTTCAAACATTCAGAATTGAAGTTTCGCTGCAGAAATGTTATCCATGTATTTGAAGAAACTCTTTTGCTCGTACAATATGAGCTTGTGACGAGACGGTAGTGCAGTAATGGATTGGAAAGGTCTAATAGGGCACCTAATAATGACGACAACTTTTCAAAAAAATCTTCGCAGAGAATTCTTCATCGCAGTGATATCGAATGTCTATAACATATAGTTTAGTGCTTCCTTATGTCTTTGCGAAGAATTCGTTCAAGGGTATATTATTAGAAAAGTATTTAACTGTTGAGACGTCTTAACGAACCGCATAATGCCTACCATTATTCTAAGCAATTAGAAGTTCACATTGCTTGTTCGCTCGGAACCTCTTCCTTCCAAAGGAGAAGACAAATTTACGAGTTGATTGTCCTTCGCTGAATTTCCTTTGATTGGCTATGCATCTCTTCTTCTAAAAACAATTCGAAATATTGCAAACGCCATCTCGATATATTTATCAGCAACATTTATCCTAAAACGTCTGTGAAATCATTGAACTTTTTCCGAGATATTCTCCATTACTCAATATTTTCTAGAAATAGCATTCAGTTCATAAAATTTTCAGACGATCGAGTGCATGGTCAACATTGCGTACGGCAGTGTTAGCTCGTCATTTAGTTGGTAACATTCATTTCGGTGGTTCACCTCAGAGTACAGTAAAGCCGAAATGCTCTACCGTGACGCTTGCATCATCGAGCGACGGCTATGCATCGAAAAAGATGTCGTCGATTTCACGTGGAAAATTGAGGAAAATAGCTACACAGGTTGGTTTTTTCGGAGCATTATGTCGATACATTTAACGAGTGATGAGCTTAATAAGGTAACATGTGATAAGCTTAATAAAGAAGCATTTTGATGGGCGAATTACCCTTTGCCATTCTTTTTGATCACATTGTGCACAGTAAAAGGGCGTATCACATAAACACACTTGTTATCGCAATGGAGTAGAGAATTTGATAAAGGTTCTAATGGAGCGATGTCAGAACTTGAACAGAGGTGACCATATTCATAAGTATGGGACATTACAAGGAAATCCTCAAAAGAATTGTAGGCGAATTGAGGACAATAGTGGTAGGATTTCCACTATTCATCCTAGATGGTCGTTATTGCTCTCTATCCCCTTCACACCTCAAAACATTCTGAAGATTCAATATATTGTTTGGACTTTGCTATGTTGTCCTTGTATTCTTTTTATAATGTTCAGGTCACAAGGGCGATTCGGCGGAAACGAAGGGAATCAATGGCAATAAGACGTGAATCGAGAGCTACGCGGGTTGTAGCCGCAATATTGAGTTAGTTTTACTCAACATTTATCGTCATAGATAGTTTTTATGTTCTGCTTATTGCGTTACCGAAGGTAGAACTTGACCGCATCATATAAAACCAATGCTACTTCAGCGCCCCCTGCAATGTCTTTTCATTGCCACGAATAGCAGCACTGTGTTTCTCTTCTTGCATTACTACTGGCTTGATGGGCTAGAAAATAAGAGGCCCGGATTTAATATAAAAGGACATGATTAGAGATGTAAAGTTTGGTAGGGGCGACTAGAAAAATAATCAATTCAACAAGATAGATTAGAAAACGACAGAGTCGAATCTCCATTTCTCTACAAAGACAAATGACAACGAGACGTGCTAACGTATTCTATATCAAAATCGCACCAAAAAAATAGGTACTTAAGAGTCGTTCATTCGATTCCCATGAATGCTGTAGAAATTATTTCGCATGAACGTCGAATAAAAAGATATGATTTCGCACGTCAAATGCGACAATATGGCTCGGCTGATACTTTCTTGATCATGTGTACTTTGCAATTTACAGCTTTTCAAAAATTATATTGGAGAGTTTGGAGCTATGGTGAAAAAGGCGGAGTGATCTGATAACAGGAATACATAGTCCTTTTCAATCACTCTTCTCATCGTAGGATAGGACTCAGTATATCTATGAGTGTTAAAACCGGCAATCTTTAAATTCATTGTAATGTAAGCAGTATTAGCTGATTTATATGTTTCTATAAGGTTGGTATAGAAATTATCCATACTGCAGTGATTTATTTTCAGTTGCATTTCTAATCTGCTGGATACCATATTTTTGTGTAACTGTCTATCGAGGCATTTGCACGGGTCTGGAATTAACATTCGACAAGGAATTACATGTGCATCTATTTGTGGTCTCATCTTGGCTTGGATATGCTCATTCATGTTTTAATCCGGTTATATATACTTGTTTGAATAAGAATTTTCGTAGAACTATCCGCAAAATGGTATGCTTCTGGCGTGGAAAAAGCGTCGAAATTGTGAAATAAGTATAATTGTACGTTATGATGATTTTATATCTTTAACGGTAGCATCAGAAACTCGAAATGGAAAAGTTCGCTATGAAAAGAAATAAACGAAACATTGAGAGGTGAGTATTTATGTCTTCATTTTATTATTTATAAAAAGCACTGCCTTACTACCTCGAATGAGAACTTTAGAAGCTGGAGAATTTTTTTTTTTCAATTTCCAGAGGGGATTCTATCAAAATGCGGCTCACTTTGCTCGAAAAAAGTACTGCTGCTTTGCAGCATCCATCCATGACAGTTCAGTTTTTTTTGAAATGCTTTATTTCAAAATTCAAAGAGATGAAGCGAGTTCTCTGAGCAGAGATTAATTTTGTGTGTGTATTTGAGCAGGGGACAAGGAGGAAGTGATTTTTATTCAAAGTTCGATGCGCGTACTTCTAAAACTTTTCTTCTGAAGGCCATCTATACATGGCAATTTTTTGAGCTCGGCTTATTGGATTGGATAATTTTGCGTTGTCAGTTAGGTTGGGCATTGCATATAATTCTGTCCGATAAAGTTTTGCAAATGCAATGGATATATTGTGTTCTCAGGTTATTTGAATGGACCAGTTCCCTCTTTTGTACTCTTCCAGTAATCATCACCGATTGTTCTCGAATTAATCCTCGAATTAGTGAACCAAGCAGTTTTTTGAGGTCCCACAACCATGGATTCTAGGATTTTGTAACGTCTAATGTCAAGCATTTTACAAATTACAAGATTTTTGCGAAGACATCTGCTCATCATGTCTATGGATGTAAGGTTGCGCAAACGTGCCCCCTATCTCTGCCTGGCCGGTTAGATTGTCCACTCAAAACTGCGATGATACACTTTCAGGTGCAGTCTGCTTTTTCATATATTAATTCAATTCTTCAACGCTCTTAAATGCTGTTTCGTTGAAACCTTTGTGTGTTAGCATAATTTAGCGTCTGAAGAAGTTCTCGCATAACGGTTCAAGTTTTTGATTAGTTCCATATGAGAACGCGTCACAAGGTGCTTTGTCATTGGAATTCCAGTATTTCGGTTGCTTTGAGGGGTTGAAAGACAGTGGCGAATATCGTTCAAAACTGGTGGGTGTGTTTTCCTGTTTTTCTATTTTTAAGCATATATGCTGTCGGGAGAATTTCACGATCGTTACTGATCGCCCAGTGAGTTCTTCTGGTCTTGGTTCTATGCCCATATAATTTTCATTCAGTCTTCCATTATTTTTCTGCGCACTTCGGCAGGTATCTCGTCGATGCAGACACACACCTCATGTCGTCTCAACATTCATTGTATGTCGCTGTTAATTCTAAGTGAACCGATGTTTTGCCATTTTCTGCACACAAATTTCATCGCAATTATTATCAGTAAATTATGCTTATCTATATTATCATGTGTAAATAAATTTCGCACTATTCTGTTAATTCCATCACAGTATCTTTGCCTCTAGCCTCAACTTTGTGTCAGCGTGCGATATTTTCCACTCCCTTTCGGTTTTACACATTTTGGCAGATTCGAGTTCGCAAAAATATTATTGCAATGTCATATCTGCGCTTCTTTATGCATGTATATTTGTTTGTGCGATAGTAGCAGTTTGAAACCCTCTTAGTCAGAGCAACGGAATCATATACGTGTATTGTACGTATGGGACACCTGAATTTTTTTTCAACTTGAGGAGTTGAGGGCATTTAAAGGCATCGAAAATTTTCATGCAGATTTCTTTAGCGAGATTTTTATTTCTTTGACATCAGACTTCAAAAAAACGAATACTTTCTAGAAGATTCTGCATGCGATCAGGTCAGCTAAAAAATGAAATCATTCTCCTGCATGTTTCATTGTTGTTTGATGATTTATGAAACTGGCTGATCAGGTGAGCGGAATTCAAAAGCGCATATCGTATCAGTTTCGTTGGCGCGCTTTACCACTTTTTTTCCACTCTTCACCTAATATATAAAAATCTGTTCAATCCGCAGTGATGATACAAAATAATAAGCGATCGAAGATTTGAAAAGTCTCTTTATTCATAGACATTTACTGAAAGTGATCGTCTAAATTAATTCGAATCCCCTTCAATCATTCACCTGCGAATTTCTTTTGCTTGATTTATTCGATATATTTTTCGTTTTGTAAATATAAGAAGAGTCATATCATTATTGTGCAGATATTTATTGATTTGTTGAAGAGTCATATTGCTAACTGTATAGCATTACTGCATCGTTTACTTGTTATGCTTCATCACTTCTTCAGATTACATGTCGTACGATTTTTTTAAATTTGTCGATTCTAAGAAAGTAAACATCAGTAAATATCGTCGCATAAAAGTGATCATTTTTTCATTTCTCAATGAGATTTCTCAAGTTGATTTCGTTATCGTGAAGTTAACCTATCAAAAATTTTTTTGCAAAGGCTCCCTTGCAATCGGAATTCACCTTAATCGATCAGTTTTAAAAAATATTTACGACTAAGAAACAGAAAACCGTCAAAATCGAAAATGGAACCGGTGAGACCAACTCGAGTTTCGATTTCTGATCAAAATCCACCACTCGGTTACTACCACTAATTTTTGTTTTGTATCAACGTATATTTATATACTGACAAGTGCAACAAACTTAACCTCTAGTGCACTTCCTTGTGTGCAATGGCTATATATGCTATATATGCTGCAGAGATGATTCGCCACTCCCGATTTATTTGAATCCAAGAAAAAGAGTATCCTCTGTATAGGAATAGATAGATGTTTTAAAGAAACTCACAAATGCAACTATTTTTATGAGCTCATAAACTCCGCCAAAGAACATTCTTTTTTATACAGTAATGCGAGATCGATCAATGTGCCGGAATATTATTTGATAGCCACAGTAGATTAATTTTTCATTTCTTATAACACATTGACTCTATAGCAAATCCACCTGTTAAAGTAGTGTATAGCAAGTTTGCTTATTACAAAGTATTTCACTGCAGTTTTAGTAATCACAGAGAATGAATTAATCGCCGAAGGTGAAGATTTCAATTCTGCTCTGCGCTTCTGACTTAATAAGTTCTTTAAAGTGTTAACATGAGATAAAATCGTTCCAATAATCTCTTCACTCCTTTTTTTAAATTTCTTTCCTTAAGGTGTCAACAAATGCCAAGTAAATTTTCAAATGACTTATCTGTGTCATATAGCAGTGCACATTATGCTACCACACATGTGCATCACTGTCCCGGCAGTAACATTACCATAAGATGAGGGTCGATTACGTCGATGCCATTATTTGAAGCTATCCTCATTTTAATGAGTGATAAGAACATGCGAGGTTGCAGTCTAAAATTATGAACAATGAACAGACAAGGCAAGGCTATATTAACTGATACCTAGGACTACTCTTACAAAATCTCACTTTTTTGCCCATACGGTGCGTCGCACTGATGTTAATATGTTATAAAATATTTTTTGCTTTGTCATTTCGAAAACTTCTGTCTTCGATCGCATACAAAAATGAAACAAATGCCTTATTTAGAAGCCTCATTCTCCTGTGTTTCCGGCTATCCTATACTAAAATTTTTTTAATGCATAAACTTCAAAATTATTCTCGGCAAATTGATTATAAAATTAATCGAAGATTATTTAAACAATTACAAATTACTTGGCATGATTTCAACTGTTGTGACCTGTATGAAACTCGTGATTTTCATAGTAAAAAAAAACTGATATGCAAGCGCATAAAATATACAAAAAAATATCACAAATGAAGCGTTTTGAGCGATTGGAAAATCGAACAACTACAAAATATCAACCATAAAAAATCCTGTAACGCTTATGTAGTTCATTTTTGAATTTTTTTTTCCTTCCGCATAACTGAATATATAGACAATATTCATTTATCAAGTAAGAACAATACTTTCGAAGATTTGAAATGTGATCTATCGACTGCTTGAGGAAACCATCTTTTATATCATCGATAAAAACATATTTCTTTCGTATATTAAAATATTATGAATGCTAATTTATATACTCAAAAATCATATTGCAAAAAGCGTTTATTTACATATAACCTGAGATCCATTTCGAACAATTCCATATTGGACAAATGCGAAAGCCCTCCTCAATCTGTTCAGCTGAAGGAATGAGTGATTGGAAGACGTATCGAACTTAAAATCGGCAAATGGCATTCTCGACCCTCCTCAACATTGCAAATATGGCGCGTTTTACCAAATTGATAAAACTTAAAAGCACAGACGTGATTGTTTCTAAATCACTTTGAGCCAATCATTAATATGTGCGTAGTCGAACCAGAGTGATGAAGCAAACAAAATTGGCACAAATAAATGGCACGAATAGAAATTATGTGCCTCAGCTGTTTCCATTGTTATGTGCTTCACATCTTTCCAGTGGCATTTAAACAAATGAGAAACCGTGTGTGAATTGCAATACTTTCTTTAGTTTAGTCTCATGCTCAGATTGTAGTCTAACTATTTCAGCTAAACTCTTTGAATTTTAACGCATTATGTGAAGTTGTTTAAAAAAGTTTCTTCTCGAAGGACACAGTAAGACTTCTCGATATTTGCACAAATGCACGGATAGCATCGATTTCTCACATAGACTTCACTTCAACAATAAAAAGTGAGCAAAAAGGACTCATTTTTGATTACATATTTTAGTCCCTACAAAAAATTAATTCACAACCATCTAGACAGAATAATGATACAAATAAGGTTGATGTTTACCCATCACATGAAGTAACTCATCAAAAAATTTCTCCTAGAAAATCTCTTTATCATGTTGGAAAATTCCTTAAATACACGACTAAACTGTTAACTCTCGGATTATCGTTTCAATTTTTTCTCATTAACGTCTTTGAATTCCATCAATTCGTTGTTCGCTTTTTTCATTTATAGTTTATAAAATGATCTGTACTTATTTCATTCGAAATAAAATACTATTGAGTAAATGATAACAGTTGAAAAAAATTTTTCCAACAGGAAATTCTCTCTTCCTTCCTTATGCCCCTTCTAAACATCCGCTTGTCTCTTTCTCCGTGTTTTACTCTAAATTGAAAAAAAAAAAGAATATCTCTTGTGTCCAACTACTCGTCCTCAATAATCGCGGTATATCCCGAGTGCAGCAAATGCCAATCTCATCACAGAACTTTGAATTGCTGCTTGAGCGATTAAATACAAAGATCGAAGAATGAGACTGCAGCAACACAACACAATAACAACATTAACATAATTATAACATTCAAGTAGCCTCATCTTAGTGAGGTTATAATTTATGGATCCGAAGTGACTGCTAGTTGAATATCCGGAAAAAACAAACCTCGATTAGCCAAAGCCCGGATAGGCTTGAAGCTGACCAATGGAAAACAGATCTTAATGGGGCAGTTATGCAAAGGTGGAAGTCCTTGGCGAGCATGCTGTCCGGAGCAACGAGACCTCGCTGGCGACTAGTCAAGACAGACGTTGGCCAGCAAAACTTTCGAAAAAAGACGGTCTTGACGAATAAACCATTTGGAAACAGTAGGATTCAGAAACAAATTACGCAGAAATAAAACGCCCTCGAATGCGAAAAATCCGAAAGCGAAGGCGTTGGCAAGCTAACAACTACCCAGAAGCAGAAGGCCTCGATGAGCCTAAATATTGCGAAGTGGCAATTTGCATGATCGGTTGCCCACATTTCGAGCATTTTCTCTCATTCATTGCATTCGTATTCTGACCGTTTGCAAGATTAACAGTAGCAGTCTCTTCACCAGCTACTAATGCGGAAACTGGTAATGCCGCGTAACGCCTGCAAGTAAAACTTTTCATAATTCATTAGCGTTGAAAGATAAATTTCCATAATGAGAGCAAAATCTTAAAGACAAAATATATTTCAATAATGATAACAAAACTATAAAGAGTAGAGATCACATATTATTATTTCTGAATATATTCATTTAAGTTATATGGTGTGGCATTCGGTGCAACGAGTGCATCTGCAAGTCGAGTGAAAAAAAAAAAGCAGCAAGAAGATGACGCCTGCTGGCTATTCAAAAATCGACAAACGAACGCAAATGGACTCTCGGAGATCGTCATATGCGATATGGCGGCGACAGCTATTCAGATCAAAGCGTAGTGCTAATGGATTCGGGCTTCACTTACGAAGACGCAGACGATCGAAACGATGATAACTTTGCTGTATATTGAAATGTAAGCAGGGACAGAGGCATGGCAACAGCCGCGCCTCGCATCACCCCATCCTCGTCTCGACATATGAATTTGAATGAACTTTTAGCTGATAAATCAGCTTTCAATCGTTCTTGTTTATTCAGTAATGAAAAGCGCACAGTTACATTGTAAACGTTCTTTTCACTAAACTGCCATATTTATCCGGCGTTTATTTGCTTAAGACGAATGTTTGAAGGGAATGTTGTATACGAAACCATAAAGCCGACTTTTTCTCTATTATTAAGGGAATAATACTTTATAGGAATTCAAGTGTAGTGTAAGCAGTGGATGAAATCTAACAGATCTACATAATCACATTTTCATCACATATTATATACATCACATTTTTCTGGATTTTCAAGGAAACTTTTTGGGAAATATTTGCAATTAAATTGAGGATATGACTTGAAAGGCTGCAAAATATTTTGAATGCCTTTAATTGAGTTTTTTTTTTGCAGGAAATATCTTTGATATTAAAACCCTCAGTTATACAATATTTTGATATTATGAATGAAAACGCTTTTTATAGTTGATCTTTTGAATGTTCTTTTAAGCTTCAGTGTTCATATTAGCCATTAAGCTTTTGATATATCATAACAAATTTGAGTGATATTATAGGAAAAAAATTAGAAGTAAAGGTTATCTTCTATCGATTACTCTATTAAATGGGTTCTATTATAATTCTAGTCAGTTACCAACCTTGTTCGATTTCTAACGAAACGCTCACTGACAAGAGTAAGCCCTTTACGAAATTGTGTATTGAGTTGAGCATAAAAAATCCAATTAAAAGCGGCCGCAATAAATGGAAACATATGACAGATGTACTGAAAATAAATCGACTTGCACACACATAAAGCGTTCTTCTAAGACAATAATCAGCAACCTACGGTTTGCTGGTCGCATCCGACCTATCAGCCCGATTCGCCCATCCAGCCGCGCTTTAGCGGAAATCCTGAGGAATCCAGCCCACTAGTCGTGAAAAAATTTCATTTTCGAGCGAAATTTTGATGCGCTCTACGTGAAGCAAAAATGATGCGAAATAGAAAATTACGTCGGTGTCTAGGCAGAAGATGAATATGGATTCAAATTGAGTTTTGAAAAATCTTATCTTTATCTAAAACCGTTTTATTAATATGAGTATGGATTGGAGGTCGCCAAAAACTTCTGGCCACAATCTCAAAGTGAAAAAAGTGGCGACCACTGAACTGCCGATATGGGAATGTATGGAGGAGCAAACGGTCTTAAGCAGTTTCTGGTACGGCTTATGACTGGCGATTCATATCCGGAAAACGCTGTCCCAAGCTACCGCATCACTTCTCATCGAAGAAAATACTTAAGAATCAGGACATTTGAAGGCATTTTTCTCCTTCGAAGGAACTTACAGTTAGGCTGTAGCTAGCATTCTTTCAAGCCTAATTTGAGGGAACATTGCACGCAGTATGACGTGAATTTTAAAGCCAAGAAATTCATGCGCTATATATACCATATGCAGACTATCATGAATGAAAGAAACGCATCAATGATCTTGTAAATGCGAGCAAATTCCTATTAAATTATCAGCTAAATTTCTTGAAAAATGGCGATTGTTTGGCTTCAAGGAAGCACCTCAATTAAGGCGCTTAACATGCTTAGGCATATTCCCACAGTTCTTTCCTGATGCACAACTGCTAACAGCGACCTATTTTCTTTGATCGCCATTAGAACACACTAATTTCCACTTCCGATCACGCCAAAGTGATAAGCGTTTCCTGAGTAGGCAACCTTGATGATCCAGAATAGGTTACACTGGCTAGAAAAGTTGATTGACCGGAAACACGAATTTATGGAAATTAGATTTTTGCACTAGTCAGAAATGTTCTGAAGAGAGGTTCACGTGTCTTCAATACCTTCTGCTCCTCCATCGTCCGCCCCAGGCCCTCCCACCACCATCCTTCGCCATTTTCCTTTTATCTGAGGGCACAATATGAGGAAAGGAAAGGAAAAACAAGCGTGCAAATCGTAACATTGAGATTTCGAAATGATTCCATGAATTAATGAAACGACGGCTGAGATAAGAAACTAAAATAGAATATTAGAGTGAAACGTACTGTAATGATCAAAATCTGTGGCGGTGGTCGCACGTTGGCGATTGTGAGCAATGTCCCATAGATTTGTGTCAACCAAAATGGTGTCTGACATATAAAATAAAATACGCTTACAACTAATGTGTATGTTGTTACTCGACGAATCGGAATTCGTGATTGCATTAACGATCTGAAATTTTCACCGTTCAGTTGACAAAAGGTGACTTTCAAATTTGCATAGAAAATAAACTGTTGCGTATGCAACAGATGGCAAGTCGACTTTCTCACATTTCTTCCGGTATGAACAGAAAGCGCAAAAGAGAGCGTAATTTGAAGAAACGTGAAGGAGTTAGTTGTTAAGGAGGAAAGCACTGCTGATCTATGCAGATCCGTCCTATTCTGTCCGATAAGGTTAGGGATCACCTTTTATGTTTTACAGAGTTCGCTATCATCTTTCGCTATTTTCGTTCCCATACAAGAAAAATTATATAAAATATTCAGATCTACCAGTGTGTGCTATATATAAGTAACGAATTATGTTAGATAAATAAAGATTGCAATTCACTGAATTCAGTGAACCCGTTCGTTGGTCAGTTTTCAGCGCTGAAGCTGTATTTTCTTTGCCTCCTTTGAGGCTGATTTTTTGTGAAAAACCAATTTTTTTTCCTGGGAAAAGATGGAAAACCAAATTTCTCATTTTCTTCGTAAATTACGCTTAAGAGGTTTTCGTTTTAGCCGTTGAATTCTTCACTTTCTGCACAAAGCTAATGGTCAATCTCGGTCGCGAAAGAAGTTTTATGCGAACTTCTCTATCTTCTCTTGGATGTACAAATTAGTTTTCATATTAAATAAAATATTTATGAGATAATTCAAAATTGATAACATAACTTAAAAAAAACCAGATAAGAGTAAAGAAAAAAGTCTAAATGATTCATTCACCTGGTTTGTTTACGTAATTTTAGGATCATATTTGTATAGAAGAAGCTGAGCAATGTACCAGGTAGAAGAAATCCAAAAATGAAAACATATAAAGAGACCCACATTCGTAAATCTCGTTTCATTCCATCGGTACAAACTTCTTTTGTTATATCGATTATCCTCTGTAAAATGATTTCTTAAATGTTACTCGTTCAAAATCATCACAACTTAACAATTGAAAGCATCAGCAGGAAGTGAATTAATAAAAAGTGGCAAAACGCGTCGGCTAAAATGATTTGGGCATGTGCTTCGTATCTGCCAGTATGCCGTAGAAATAATCGGGAAGTACTAGCGGGGTACTCACTTCCCAAAATCGGACGCAACCAATCGATTGTTCAATTTATTAAGCGGAACAGCATTGCAATATGCGTCCACTCGGTTGTGGAACAAACTGACATCGACAGTTTTACGTCACATTTAAGTGTCTACAAGTGGTAGAAGAGTGGAGCACCCACAATGAAATTGGTTGATCAACGCCATATGGAGCATATGATATCCACCAAGCCTCATCGCTACAGTTTTTGTGGTTTTCAACTTCGAACTGACGCTAGGCAGAACATTAGCCGACAGCGGAGAAGGTCACATCATAATCCGCTTGGTATAAAATATTCCTCAGCAAATATAATAAGGTGAGTCGGTGTCGGGAAAAAAACTCAGGGATTTTTGGGTGACTGTCAAAATTTCATGAACATTTCCTTAGCTTCTTGGTGCTTTCGAGTTTTAAGTCATTCTCCATATCAGGCTACCATTATATACTTCCTCGGGTTAGCTATTATTTCTTTTCATGAGAAGATGACGAGAAAAAATTAAGAGAAAACCTGAGTTTGATCATTCCTTAATTTGCAACCGCTAATGGCGAAAATTTCGAAGGAGATTACCTATTATTAGAATTTTAAAGCATCCAGAAAGGAGATTTCCTGAATTTCTTGAAAAAGGAGAATCCGTAAATTTTTAGACCATCTAAAAAGCGTGCGAGCCGGATTGCTTTTGAAAAAATTCTGCTCAGCACTGGTAAATTGCTTTTGAGATCTTTGAACGCTGGTGAATTCCACATGGCTACGTTAATGCAAAAGAGGAACGGATGTTGATGGTAATAAAATGCAATTATAAATTTGAGTATCTCAGTCCATCCAACCATCCATGGATGAAAACACTCAGAAATATCAAATACACATTATTTTATGTTCTGTACATTGCAAAAATATGCTGCTCATATTCGCTCCCAAAAAAATTCTTTCTTTATAAATTCCAATCATTCTTTGATTGTATAGAGCCCTATAAGCAGTTTTTTTTTGCAAATATATTCCACAAAGAGCATAAAAAGTGCCATACTTTATTTATTATTGCTAAAATTGGTACTGCCACAAACACAAAATGATGAAAGCACATCTTGTTGTCGCGGTGAAACGCGCGTTCGTTATTGATGATTCGGCGTTTCATCCTCAATGCTGACCGTCGTATGCAAAGACTATCTGCTGACATAAAGTCGGCGAGGCATCGACGATGTTTTAGAATGTTGCAGTAATGCGTGCCGCCTAACACATCACTACACAAAGCTAACCACCTATCGTGATATATATATATATATATATATATATATATATATATATATATATATATATATATATATATATATATATATATATATATATATATATATATATATATATATATATATATATATATATATATATATATATATACGTTTCATCGGAACAGTCATATCCAGCATTTAGTTTCTTCCTGACGAAATGAAACGTTCTGGAGTATTAGGTGAGGAGCGGAGTTTTAGCAAACAAATGACTGAAAAACTCTTGAAGAGATTTCTTTCAAACAGTTGGATAATACGACGTGTCAAAATCCTCAAAATCCGTTTATTTTAACTGAATATTTATAAACGTTGCATATTTTATCAACACAGATTTCAGCCACATGGTGAGATCTCCTCACACCCGTTATCTGCATCTCTTATAGATTAGCAGCATTACCGTGTTAATGCTCAAAATTTAAGCATGAATTATAATTATATTTAAGTGAATTTTTTCAAACGTACCATAATGAATAATTATATGACAATCGCTATCATTTTCATAGCTGAACGATCGGGCATCATTTTCTTTTTATGCACTCAAGTGGAACACCTTTGGATTATTTGTGAAGGTCACTTTGAGATGGTGATTATTAAATGATAAAAATGTGCGGAGAACATTTAAACGTTTGATCTATTCGAACTTCTGAAAGTATTCATTCATAGATTCTCTTAGATCAACGCATTTCACTCAATGACCTGAAGGCGATTGTTATGTTTGAAAAAAACGAATCTAACTTAAGTATCGAAATTCAAATCAAATTATTCGACAAGTGCACTAGGGAAGCTTAATGCAGAAACAGTTCATTGAAATGATGCTCTAATCGATCGATGCTGCTTGCAGGAAATGAAATGTTCAATAGCATGACTACACATGCATCCAATTAACTCAACTTGCCCAACGTTTCCAATCGCTTATTACCAAATCGTCCAGTGAAATAATCGTACGATAGAGTCAAATCACGGATCTTCGAGCGTTAATGGATATTTTATTTCTTCCAATACTTATGACAGCACCTTTTAAAACAATCGAAATTTTAGGGCTTAACACAACTGAGTATTTTCAGATGAGTCTGTGCAGCTATAAAGAATTCAAATGATTCACTAACCCCATCGACAGATATATATTTGTCACCGAAAGATAATCTCACAACTTTTGCAGAATAAACGACCGGCAATAAAAGTGCTAAAGCGACTGCTAGCAAACTAATAATTATACATAATGTTTGCTTCACTCGATGCACCTGAAAGAAAAAAAAATTGTCATTTATGAATCGTCAATCCATATATATATATATATATATATATATATATATATATATATATATATATATATATATATATATATATATATATATATATATATATATATATATATATATATATATATGCAACTTATAAACAGTAATTCTGTTCTAGCAGTTTCGATGTGATCAATTTAAGAAGGAATTTTAAGTCGGTGACAGCACCGTCACATCAATTCCCCAATAAAATTCTCATCATCGTGTTATAGCAATATGCAAATATAAGCATCCGTATTGACTAATGAATAGGTGATTAGTAAGCATCGGTAACCTAGTAATTCAATCTTTTTTCCAGGAAACTTACTCGAACAACACCTGGATGGCATATGGCCATATATCGATCAAATGCCATTGCCGTTAAAATAAACGTCGAACATACCTAAATATATTATAAATTATAAATATTTTATACAGTTCTAGCAACAATTTAATACAAGATGATATGTAAGCTATCGGAGTCCACATCTGAATCTGCCTATCCGCCTATTACACACCTAATTAACACTCAACAAGCTCCGTTGTTTTCTCGAATTTTGCACGTATGAAATGGTTTCATGGATGGATCCTTGACTTCATGACCCGGCCAAGGAATCAGTCAATTTGCATATTTTGTGAGATTTTTGTCATATCGTTGTTCAGAGAGATGCTTTCGCTGATTACATGACAATAACCACTTTAAGACGATCCCCAGCTTTACCACAAACGTACCATAAAATTGCATGCACAAATTTAACAAATAGTCCCGTGTGAGATTGAACTGAAGTCCATCCTATGCGGATAATCATTGAAGAATGATTTGAATAGAAAAAAAAACTGCAGTGAAGATCCCTAAATGGAATGCCTTCGATAGGTATTTCATCTAGTATCGAAAGCTTTTACCACAAATACTATAAACGAATTATTATTTAACTTATTAGATACATTGTGCTAGAAAAAAGTCCATCAAGTTTTTATGAAATTCTTGTTACAGGAACCTTTTGGAGAATCTTTTTCCCTTCCAACTCAGGAAAATCTCTGTGTCGTATCATATTCAATGAGATTTAGTCTATACTTTTTACATCAACTTTTTTCGCTGAATATATCTCCTTCTTTTCATAGGGGTTGAAGTTTCTGAGGTAGAATATTTTCAGCGGAACAACCTTATTCGACATTTCAAGAATCCAATAGACTTTACATACAAAGTCACCGAATAACCAGTTGTCCATCACCATTGACGTCATATGGAATGGAATGGACATTATCACCATTGTATCGACAAGTGATAACGCCACTATATAAATAAATGTATTACCGAGTGTTAGTACTGATGATTTCAATGACCTGAAATTGATTCAGTATGAGATATTAGGGCAGGATATACTATGGTCTCATATTTGTACACTTATCTGGAAAATTCTTTAGATATTTTGTGTGCATTATTCAATTTCAACTGCAAAAGTTTTCGTATTTTTTGGAACAATTCTCCTATCATATAAGGTAAATGATTGATGATTCCACTTCTCCATGCTAATATTAGACTAGCCGGTAGTCGAACAGCTGAAAGTCTTGAACGATGCACTGTTATTTAGAAGAAAAGTGAGGAAGCACTAGTGAATGAATCGAATAATTCAAGGATGCAAAAATTGAGCGGATGAAACTCTTAAAAACTGCATAACTTTAGTTAAATAAATTGTAGAAATTGAAAGATGAGTGCTTTTCGTACGTCTACCCAGCCCCATATTCCATATGCGTATATCTGCATAAATTCTTTAACGGTACGGTTTTTAATTCAGTAACAACTCTAAAGCAAATGAGTGGAGATTTTGCAGTTAGAACCCAACCAATTACCTCCGACTTTTCTACAGTTCACCAACGCTCATGGTAATACTTCTAGATATGCTATATGAGAACTGCTCAGCTGCCTGCTTGAAAGTATTTTCTTTTATGTCGAAACTAGCAGCAATTTATGTGTGGTAGTGAAATATGAAAGTTTTGAGTGTTCTCGGAATAAGATAAAAATTGTTGCTTTTATGAGTGAAACTCTTTGAGGCAGGATTCATTTTAGAAGCATTACATTAATGGCACTCTCTCTAAGTGCAATGTAGATGCACCGGTTCATCCAATATGTCAGAATTTCTCATTTACGCAGCACCTTCAAGAAACGCAGCGAAACGAAAATGGAAATTTATTTCCCTTTTGTTTCAAGTGGGCAATAATACTTGTATATTGCCATGAAACAAAAAGAAGTTTGTTGGTGAATCCATGTGCAAACTTTGTCTGTATGCCAGTGTTCCTTGCCCCTTTAGGCTTATATGAAGCCTCGTTTTCAAAGCCAAAATATACACACATAACTCAGTTGAAAGCTGAGTAACGGTATCAATGAATGAGATTAATACGTCATGGCGACTTCATATCTATGCCCACTTATGTGTGCGCGTCTGTCGGTCGTTCTATCTGTCTGATAACTTTAACTCAGGAACTGCGTAAGCTAGAATTGCAAAATGTTGTTGGTATATTATACGCCATAGGGTGATTTCCTAGAACACATTTCACCACGACCATCACATCCGAAGACTCTGCAAATACTTAAAGATGCCGAAAAATATATGCACATTTTACATCTCTCCTGGATTATCATGATGCACCTTAGAGTTATTTATATGAGATTCAATATATGAGATTCGTAAGTGCATTCGGATCAGTTGAAATATGAAGACACTATTTTGCGTATTTTTCTTTTGTGATGCCAATCATGAAATAAACTGATGAAGCACACACGACAGAAACGTGCACAAGGTGCCATCTTTTCTATTGACTTCGCGTAGAGCGCCACCTCCTCAAGTCTGCATTTACATTCGTTGTTTTTGAATGACATTGAATGAAGTCTGCATGCGTTTTTAATATGAGAAAAAAATGTGACGCGTATTAATGAGAAAAACCAAATTTTCGAAATCTCTTTTGCGATCAATTCGAAAGTTTCCTTCCGTAACTCATATTTTATATTCGATTGAGTAACACTACCGTATTTCAACACTAAACGCTCAATAGGATCGCTTGCTTTCATTCTATACAAGAAGGAAATTGAGAGGTGTACTTATGAAAGTGCAAAAGCTTTTGCTTGCTAATTCTAGTTGGAATTTAGAGAGCTAACAATAAGTGCTATCCTAATGACACAGAATGTGATACACACTCACTAGGTTAGTTAGTTGAATCTCCTCAACAAAAACTTGTCCACAATCCACTAGGCAAATATACACCCCCTGTTGACATTCACATCCGATCACTCATCGAGCACGTTTGGAATTCGCCTATACTATGGTTGATAATTTGTGAGATGATTGTACGGCAGTTATCGCATAAACCCTTTCACTTTCGAATATTTTCCAGTGTACCGCTGTCAAATTTCTTAAAAAACTCCTCAATAAGCGACCAGTAGTGCAACATGAGTGTAACAGTTAAAAGAATCATCAGTAAAGAGTAAGGACAATTTCATGCGATTACTCTTGTTATTTATAAGATGCATGGATTTTAAAGAAATTTTAATTCACGTGAATTTTACAGTAAAATAGCGGAGAAAAAATACTGCGAGCAATAATGAGAAAGCCTAAAAGCGTATCCAATACACGATCACCTCTAACATCTTTCTAACCAATGCGCAAAAGTAGAAAAATTTATGAAATTTGTCTACGTCATTGACCACATGAAAAATGAGATGCTCCCGAGAGTAGAAATAGTTACTCTTTGCTTTAGGTTCCTTTCTTTTCGGAACTCGTCACTTCCTGTGTATGGCTTCATTCATTTTTTAATGATGTATGACAATATAGGGCGGGTAATGAACGTATTTTTTGAAACAACATCCTAAAACAAGGGATGAATCTTAAAAGAGGAAAAAACTTTGCAACCTTACAATTTAGTATAAGTCAACGGTGGGGAGTAGATGAAACTACGCCATTTTTTTTCCTATAGAGTTCCCCTCGAATACCCGCAGTGGATAGAGAAGGGGATGAAGGCGTAAAATGAGCACGTGAGAAATACATGATGTTAATCACGAAAAATGGCACAAATCTAAAATTACATTATTCAGGTTACGTGAGATGACTCTTTCTAAATGAGAACGTGAAAGAACAGAGAACGAACTAAAAGAAATAAACAATCAAATGAAGTGATGAGCCTAACATATCGTTGAGTCATTTACTTATAAAATGCCTCATCAGCTCGTTGATGAATATAGAAGATATTTTTATCAAATCGCCTCTATTACATTATTTATCACGTATATCCAATAAAAATTGTTCTGCACAAAACCACCCTTAGGAATTTTGGGTGCTTACGCCAATTCTATGAGCGACATATTGGTAGAGCATATCAGCGCAATACTCGAAATTAAATTATTGACGAAATCATAGAAAAATGATGATCGTTGACTAACCTCGTAAGGAAAAAAGCATATGTTAGGACAGCCGTATTACCGAGTATACCAACAGTGAATATTAGCGAATAAGGTAACGCCACAATCATAAATTGCGCACCGTGTATCGGTGGTGGTGCACTTGACATGCTAAAATAAAACAACCATTAAGCAGTTTTCACTACTGACCTAGATGACTCGAATAACAGTCTCTCTGATAGGGAAAATGCTTGGCTGAATACATGGTTAACGCCTTGTATTACAACCAACATTTCCTGCTTAGACTCATAGCCCAATAAATTTTCCAGGCGTACCTCAGAGACACAGCATCTGCTCGCAAATCCGAAGGCCAAGAGTTCACATCACTCTACCAATAACGTTTTCAAAGAGCGCCGAAAAGGTTTTTGAGATAGAAAAAAACTTTTCAGATAAGCGTCCAACATATGAGGTGGTAAATATCATATATAGACACGAAATCATGTAATTATCTATGCACCACTACCAGGTCTGCTGGAAACTACCAATATTCCATCACAGCACTTTCTTTTTTATCGGCCAATAAGCTGCGGAGTTACTCGAAAAATCCAGCAAACTCATTTCCATGATGAAATGTCGAGTAGCACAAATGAAATGGCAGAAAAACATCTCAGTTTGCTTGGCCCATATTGATAAGCAAACTCAAAATGATATTTCGTCGATCAGCTACTCGACAAAAATTGGAGAAATTAATCTCCCTTCCTTCATCGCCAGCTTCGCTGGGTAGCGCATAGGCAAGGAACTTCGAAAAGGATAGCAGGCACGTGCCCTGCCTATCATACATCGACATCCCATCGCAACAGCAATAGCTTTTCAATAATTGAGGTTCGCTGCATTCAGTTCGCATCTCAGTTGATAGGCTTTCTTGTCGTTCCTCCTAACTCTCTTGCTCACACATTCAACGTTGTTTATGCTTGGAAGCATTCCTATCCCCTAGATGTATATGCATGGAAGCATCCAAATCAGATTCGTTAAAGATCGTATGCATCACCATCGGCACTAATTCGACCTTCCTTACGATTACATTGCTGTGTGCAAAATAAAATTCACAGAACAGTCTCGACTTCGTTAGAAATTTGTTTGAGAATTTCAAGAGCAAATTTTGCTTATGCGCATTGAACGAAATAAAATCAGCATATGCATGCGCCGAAGATTGAAGTTTTGCAAAAAAAAATTTGTATACAAGAGAAAAATTTGCTTTTGCATATAAACGAGAAAAAAAGCAATCAATCTTTCCGGCAAATGTTATACGTGAGTATTTGCTCACTAAACAGAAGTGTGAGAACATGACTACGTTCATGACATATATATAAGTTAAAAAAGCGATTTTACCCTATGCACATTAAAGTTTACCTGGCAACAATTTCCCATGCTCGCGTTATTGTCAAGCAAGTTTTCTTATTAGATTGTTGCGAAATTACCCTTCTCATTCCCTTATTGTAAACTCATGTTGCTATTGCGAGGAATACTTTCCACTTCTTCGCAATCGCATTACAAATAACAAATAATTAAAAATTGCGAAATATAGAAAGTTATTGCAAACAATATATTTCCAGTTGAGCTAAATCTGTTTCGAGTCGATTCTATGGGAAAATTCCAAAATATGCGGGAATGTGCATCATTAATGCTTGAGAGAGAACCTTTTTTTTAAAATAAATCCACGTAGCGGTCAGATGCATCAATATTCCGAACACTAGGAAAGATACCAGCTAACGACAAACTTTAGTAAGCAATTGGTTGTGAGGGTGCTCAACTACGATATTTCACTTAAACTCACTCATTTTAGTAAACAAAATTTGAAATGCAAATGCCACGGCACCTCATAGTCTCTATGTCTCATGAAAAGGACAACAAACCGCATTGAATAAAGCATTAAATATTTCATATTTAGCAACTGTCTCTGCCATAGTACTCTTATTCTAAGCGTTGAACTTACCGGCAAGTGAAAATGGCTTTGCTAAATGCATTCAAATTTGCAAAAATTTGAAAGACAAGCGCATAGAATTCTTGCAGAAAGCGCATCAACGGGAATTTTCGATGATCAAAACGTTTCTAATGTTTTTCTCATTTACATCACATAATAAAGTGATAGATTATTTCGAACAATTTCTGAATGAAACGATTATTGCGAGATTTCGTCGCTCAAGAATTTCATTGCGGTGAAGAAAATACTCCTACAGTAACACACTGAATAACACATATCGCACAATTTACATAGAGAGGGATAATTATGAGGTCATATCATTATGAAAAATATTCGTACAATTATGATAAGTTTAATGTCGATAAATTACTCCATCATTATTGCATTTTATTGTAAAGTTAAAGTTATTTAGAAAAGTTGAGAGGTGTAAAAATTAAACTCTTAAATGACTCTTCTTTTAAAAGGTTTATACCAGTATTTGAAACTTGTTCCGAGAATTCATCAAAACTTTGATTTATCAGTACCACTCTATCGATTTATCACTAGCACTCTATTCATGAATCTGTCTGTTGGCGATCATATGGGTGATCTAAAGGTGACTCACACAATCGAAGATAGATTTTTTTTGATCTATTTTATTTGTACTTTAACGAATTACTTCTACCTATATTGAATCAGATCACAATATTTTGTGCCAAGAACACAACGCTTTTAACAAACCCTTCAAATATTTATTAGGTTTCCTTAAACGTTTCAAAAGCATTAAATGCAAAACGATGCAACAATAGCTTGCTGTTTGCTGCGCTTTTTAACTCTGTACGAAAAGAAGTGCATTTTTTGCATTGACAACAATTTCTAAAGCGTCATTTCTATCATTGTATCGTTTATTTCTGCACCATTGGAACCTTTATCTATGCAAATATTAATAATACCTCCTGTATAACCTTTATCATCAGAGAATTTTTTTTTAATATAAGCAGCCTCTTTTCCCTGAAACCTAGGAAAAGAAATCGAACATCTTTTTTTTTTCAGCTTGCGCATGGAAAACGCCAACATATGCAATTATTAGATTTTACCAAACGATGCGGTTTGAACAAATTGTTCCAGTTTGTTAAATTAGTATTTTTATTGAATTATTTCGAATTTTTTGAGAAGAATGTAGAAAATCTTTTTCACAGAATTCGCCCTTATTTTCATTTCTTCGTCATAAATTTCGTGCAATTTCAGTGAACCATTAAAGAATATTTTGCATTGCATAAATTTGAATAAACGAATTTTTTATATCATAGAAATTACCGAAATTACCGATTATTGGCGTGTATTAACCACTGAAATTTATTGAAATATCCGATGAAGAATTGTTGAAATTTCCGACTATTGACGTATATTAGCCAGAAATGTGAAGAAGAAATCGTTTGCGAAAATTGAACAAATTTCTCATGACATTAATTTTTCCATCCCGCGAACCATAGATGCATATTTGCGATTTTCTCATCAGAAAAGACCAGGCATATTTTATAAGAACGAAACGTACCCTGAAGAGGAGGAAGCGTTCGTATTCGATAATGCCATAGCCATGTATACGTATATTTGTAGAAAACAAAAGACCTACACCGCTTCAACTAGACGTTATTTAATAAATAAAAGTGCCTTTCGCATAATGCACATTGTAATGACCGTTATTGAATAATTCGGCTGTTAAACGATACCGCTTCTCTGCAAACAGCTCACTAAATACAATTCGCAATAAATTTGCATAACATCGACACATCATATTTCATCAATATTTTAGTGTTTTCTATCACTTGAAGCGTTGTTTTAAGCACTCGAGAGAATATGTTAACGTTGGTGCATAGAACGGAAATGATTAGTGAAAAATCTGCATAGAATATAGGAGAAAGTCAATAAGAGCCAATTATGGAAAAGGCAGAATCACTGACCACAGGCGCTCCAACATGGCAACAGATTTCGAGAATCCATTGTTAAAAGTTCGTACACACACGGTAATAAACATAATGGATGTTATGGATGGATACAACGGACATAATGAGTGGATAAAATCATTCATAGATGGACATAATGGATAGGCGGGTGGATGAATGAGCATAATGCACATGGACATAATATTGAAATTTCAGCGTTACAACTGAGCTGTGTGAAAAACTCATACAAATGAAATTATCGCTCGGAAATTGATTCGTGGAAATTTGAATCGAATTACGACTTGAAACCGCATTTCGGGTCATATCAAATTAGGATCAAATGTGTAAATATGAAGTATGTACTAAGAATTCGAAATCAAATAAGGATGAATTATGCAAATATAAAGTAGATATCAAGTATTAAGCGAGTATGTGAAAAACAAGAAAGCTATTTTATGAAGCTGTGTAAAGATGCACGAAAATAGTAATTAAATAAGATTCAAATATTCTGATGCAAGGACACATTATACTGCCCGGGAAGTCCTTGAGATAAAACGATGGCAATACGAAATTTCAACGAAGGCCAAATTATTTCCAAATGTGAAACGAAACTTTAAGCATAAATTAATACTGAAGCCCTGCTACTCGTACTTTCGAATCTCAAGCAATCGATCGATAAACGTTGAAGCAAGAATACGCTGAACACTGAAAACAAAACAATAAAACTAAACTGCAATAATAGAAGAAAACTTGAGCCATTTGAAAGAGATGCACTTATACAAAAAAAGATAAAACAACTTTTTCAACATGCCTCTCTTAGTAGTAGTTTCACTTTTTCTCATTATGATCATTGAACAGGTATAGTTACCAGCTATTACGTGAGGTATTCATACCATTTCGAGATGTCGATCACTCTTTGGGTCGAATTTCTTGGCGTTTTTCTTTTCTTAAATTTCTCACAAAGGAACTGAGGGTGATTTCGAGCCCTTAGAAACTGGAAGCAGCCGTTCAATCCTTCATTGACAACAAAATCGGATTCAGATAATACTAATAGGACAATAGGTTGAATAAACTCCAAACATTCAACGTTACTTCAACAAGAACACATTCACTACTAAATGATAAATGCACCTTACTACGGCGATAGACAACAATCAGTGCAGTTTGAAGAACCTCCGCACAGACCGTGCGATCTTGAATTTATAGTCCTTCATCGATTTGAAGCCGAAAATTCTTTCATTAAAACGCCACTAAAGGCAGTCATCCGTGGCAAAAGCGACATAGAATTTTACTGAACATTTGGCAATAATAATTTCTTCGTCACTCATGTTAGTGAGCCATGGAATTCCATGCTATAACCTTTAGCTTCGTCGCTTATGGTGAGAACTTGTAGGAAACTTCTTCAATTCTCTAGGCGAAATCGATTCCCCAAGAAGAATGAAGAGTGGGTAAAGATTTCAGTTCTAATACCTCGATATGCTTATGCACCTTTAATACCTTGTCCGGCAATGACCAATTACAATGTCCATTCACACGAAATTCTGGTAATATTTTGCTCGATATGTTTGTAAATGTGAATCTGTTATTGTCTTGCCGAACTTAATTTAGGCAATGTTTAGTGACCGTTTTTCGTGCCAATTGTGGTCAGATATTGTGGTCATCTCATCTTCTGCATTTTTACTAATATTGGAAAGCATAGTGCATAAATGAATAAATAAAAGGAAGAAAGTTTATTTTATAGCACGAAAGATTATACAGACTCACATCTATAACATCTTGCTGGGTGTGAACATTTGGCGGCACCATCTGCACAGAATGTAATGCTCAGCTATAAAAAATGATACTCCCATGATAGAATTTTTTTTTAACAGAATGCCGAAAATGAGAGAAAAAAACAGTTTTTAATGTCTCCACCGAATGGTCACATTTTGAGAGCATTAGAGGTATGCCCGTTGCCCATACATGGCAATGCGTTGTTCGTCTTCCGAAACATCTAATCAGAGAAGGTGTGAAAATAATGTATAAGAAACACCAAATGAAAACTATTCAGTACAAAGGAAAATCATGCAATAAAATTCGGCTATGGTTATTGCTCAATGAGCAAATGCTCGAAAAAAAAATTATCAAAGCGCATCCTGGAATTAAATGTTTAGCAGACAACATTGATCGCTTGTGTGATCAGGGATAGACAAAGAAATCTCGTCGAAAATAACCATAATCCCCTAACGTAACCGACATAATAATGCATCGAATTTGCAATAAATAATGCTACAGGCAAAGAGGAAGGGGGAGAGGGATAGATACATTTGTGGGGGAGAAGCAAGCATAATCTACTTCAAAATGCGCTTTATCTGTACTGACATAAGGTGGAATAATTGCGCTACTCGTCGTCCTGTCATTCCTAGGAGTGGCATTTCAAACGTAATTTTGCATCGAGGTTTTATAAGATGATTATGGAATTTAGTTTCCTTTGCGGCAATATCTGCAAAAATGTAATGAAAAATCTGCACATATTAGTTGTGTAAAAGTATTTCCGAAGGAAATTATACTGTTTTTCTAACTTTCACACCAGTTTGTCAGAGGAAAAAACATTAAGAAGTAAATACATGCTGGTATGACATATGCACTAATTTATGTTCATTGTTTCATCTCATATTTTGTTCGACGATCTTAGAATGCATTATATTAAATCGTAATCACAGAAATCCTCTTGCATTTACATAATTCCAATAGGAATTTATGATGGAAATACACTTACTCGAGAGAACGATTGTATATTCAGTTAAGACATCGGCCTAAAAATTCTCAGACTACAGCATCAACTTATGATGTCGTAAATTTATGAAAAGAAGTCGCTTTTCGGTGCTTAATTAGACAAGAGAAAGTAAGCTCATCGAGACAGATGCAAGATCTTTTTCATCGAACACTTATGATAGGAATTTACTAAGTTTAGGCATTCTCAAAGGAACAATGAGAGCGTTTTTAACCTCAGTGGCTCATGCATTAAGAAGTCATCGCAAAAACACTGTCTCATCAATGGAAGGATAACAAAAGAAAATTTTCGGTCTTTTGATATATTAGGTTGATTTTCGATTATCTCAATATTATTTGATGAGCATAAACAATAAGGAATGCAAAATATTTCAAAAATATCACTTAGAGAATACAGCAAGAAGCTTCAGATGAATCGCGTCACAAATTAATTCGTACACTGTTACACATTTCGACAATCCTCACATTTATGAGAGAAGTCGTTCGAAGACTTCAACAGCTTTCGCTACTTGTTGGAGCAATACTTCAAATGAAGACGATTGATTATCTAATTTCGTGTGTCACTATGATATTATAGAATTGCAGAAATAATGAAGTGAATACATATGCCCTTTATCCTCAATAGACATTCATTTAAATCATTTAATATTCTCGTCAAAAAATTCCTCCTTCAAATTTTGCTTTTGGCCCTTATGATTGCTTTTTCTGCATTTCCAAATTCTAATTGTCAGTGAGAGAATTTTTCTATTCATTTCTATGAATATCTGCAATCATTGCCTAGTGCTGCTGTCATATCTTCGCATGCGCCCATCGGCCTCTACGGAAGATAGTACACAATAGCGAATCGCAAAAGCTAAGATAATGGAATCTAAAGCATAGAATCTATATCACAACTTGGAGAGATGTTCATGCTTTTCGTGTAATTCATCGTCTTCGATTCTGCTTACTTACTATATAGAGACGCTCTAAACTTTGTAGCCTTGATTTGTTCCATAATACCTGGGTGTGCACCATGTCTACATCATTTCTATATGACTTGTGTGTTTGTGTGTCCATACGCTTGACAGTTTAAACTCGAGAACCACTGATATCAAAGCTTTGAAATCAAGTACCTGCAATGTGTACCAGGCAGTCCTCTGCGCCAATCTTATGAGTTGATCCATCAAGTTCGAAAGCACTAACGGCCACTGTCACATAAAATCACCCACAAACTGTCACAGCCACCGTCACATAATCTTGCAGTCGATCAGGTTATCACTTTACATCGGCTGGATCGCAGAAAAAAAGAGAGAAACGCAATTCGGCAAACGTTATTTCCTAATCTGTGATATTTGGATGGCAAAGTCTTCAGAACTTTCGCGTTTTGGTGATTTGAATTTGTCGAATGTGTTTTTGAAGAGAAAACCTGCTGAAAAATGTCGGCAACAATCATGATATCTTAGTCGTTATTCAAAAAACATAATAAAACATGATTCCTCCATGGACTGGCAAAATAATCGTCAAGAAAATAATAGATAGTTGATGACGTTTTCAAGGTTCAGAGCAATGGAAAATTCGGACAAAATTTGCGCATGAAAAAAAAAAAACCATTCAAAATCACCCTCAACTGGCAATATAGTTAATAGAGAATCTATATTTGCAGCAAATTACATGCTCATTTGAGCGATAAACGCAAAGAATACAAGCGAGAAGAAAAAGAGGGGCGTGTCAGACCAATCGGCAAAATATGCTTTTTTTTGTCAATTCCACATTAAATGAGTTTAATGAATAAAGAACAAATGATCAAACATTTGCAATAATCCTTTGACATTTCAACTGACCTAATCGCTCGTATATATGTTCACTGAACTCTGGTGCACTTTTGCAACTCCGAATTTGCAAAGAAGGCATGCATTGAAGCGTATACTGTGCACTAAAACCAGGGTATGGAACTTATTGCCTTTAAAATACAGCATAGAATGACGTCCTATACCATTCTTCTATCAACATCGAGGTAAGTTGCAAGAATCTAAATCGGCTGCATTAACTGTACACATTTTATGCTGGTCGGAATTTTTCTATACCGGGTGGAGTCACAAAAAGCAAACTTTTTGTAGATTTCCATTGGCGACCGAATCAAATAGACAATAAAGTTCATTAAACTCCTCGGACGCGAAGTATTCATTTCGTGCTTCAAGCGAAAATTTCTATAGAAACTGAACTAAGATTAACGTCAGCGAAATAATAATATGTTAAACAATGATGCTCGGATTATCCCATATCTTATGCTTCAATTTTTTGCTCAATTTAAAATCGCCTCACAAAGTTGAGTATATTATAATGGGATTTATTGAAAAAACAATAAAGAAACGAAAGTTAAACATGCATCTCACATCTAGAAGGGACAGCAAAAGGATATAAAAACGGTTATACACTGCGAAGAAGTAATTACAGAAAAATAAAGAAAAGAATGATGAAAGAAAGACAACAACATGATGGTATGACAACATAATATTATACATGGCTCATGTCAGAAAGTTGGATCAGTGACGCAAGACGAATCATGCAGCAATGACCCAATTCAGAAAACTAGGAATTGACGGTGATGAGTGAAGATTCCGAAGACGGTGCAAATGCAATAGATTGAGTGGAAATTCATGAGAAAAAAAGATTTTCCCTCCCACCCGTCTACATGGTGTCTTCCGAGTAATCGAAGAATTCTACAGTCGAAGTGACAACATTAAAAACTGTGGCACAATGCCTTGTACTTATAGCGTGGGATCGTCGGGCGTATTATCTAGTGCAGCGGATCAGCCTAGTCCCCACCATACATATGACAGATGCTGTACTGCCATAAGGTTTTGAAAGTATACATTACACGACAGCAGAAACGAAATTCCAGGATAGCTCTCCTCCATTCCCGCTATAGATTGCTTTAGTGCGAATAAAGCTCATCTAAATCCGCTGAAATTTAGCTCTCCCATGCGCTGAAAATGTCAAAAATGTCTTGAAGGGTCGTCATTACATTGAAGCAACGGCAGCAACACTCAGACAGACAGACAGACATATACAGGCAAATTATACATACGGCAATCAGCGAAACATCTTTAAAACGAATTAGATGATATGGGTCACACTTAAAACCTGATTTAACAGTAATTTAAAATCATAGCAATAAGAGTGAAGATCAAAAAGAATCCAGCTTAAATATACCTCAGCACCTTCCATGAAAACACAATTTCGTAAAAACTTTTGCATACATCAAATTTTCGTCAGATACTGTTTACAGAACCGCATTTTGAAGCTCAGCACCTCTCTAGGCCTCAATTCGTGATTGCTTACTTCGAACTCTTCTCACGCTTATCATCCTTTGAAGGATAGAAATTTGGTCAATCTCAAATAACCTTACGCTTTCAAATGAAAACGTGGGAAAAATTCAACAACTTGCTTCACATTTTTCAGTTCAAACATTCAAACACAACAAAATGCCTACAGGGGATAGGATGAACGAGGGGAGGGGGGGGGGGGGGAGAAGGGGGGAGAGGTTTGCAGAAGCTCTTCTTGTGCTCGCACAGGATTGCAAATTTGCAGCAGCATATAATCTCATCCGTCGGACGAAACGCAGACTCCACTTCTTCTGACCGACGTATTTCGTCACGAGCTCATAGTCTTCAGTTGTTTTCTGAAGTTCCAACCTCGAATTGAATCTATTATTCCTTTATTTTTTCGGTCGTTGAAGTGCGGAATAAGCCTCCTGTCGATGTCGTCTCAGCGTCTAATACCTTTGAGCTCAAGAATCGCCTAAAGCGTTTCAGTCTAGAAAAACTCCATGTGTTTTTGTTGAACCGACGTCGGCTCTCTGTTCACTATTGCTTTAATTCTTCTGTTTTATTTGGTTTTATATTTCGAGTATTCTTTCTTTTACTTATGAAGTAGAGACTTCACAGCCAACATTTTGTGATGAAAATCGTTGGCAATTTGTCGTATGGACTGCGCCTCTGAAAAAGACTGAAAATGTGCAGTCTTTTGCTTTTCTTTAAAGGATTTGGTCAGTAAATGTGAACACTCTTCTCGTCGCAGATGAGGGAAGGCGAAGATGGAGATGGAAGAGCGAATAGAGGTTGAACAACTGCGCAGCGCATAGTTAAGCATTGAGAGCCTCCTTAAGCAATTTCCTTATCATATAATAAAGTTCAACAATAAATTTATAATCAGCACAAAGCAAAATCGAAAAGAAAATGCGCAGACACTTCAATTAACGACTACAGTCAAAAAGGCGGGATTGGAATGCCAAAAAAGAACGGCTATTTCTAATAGTTTCATTGATGAATTAAGAATGTATGGAGTTGTGCGCAAAACCTTTAAGAATGCAACGCGACCTGAAAATATAATAGAGATAGGCACAAATTACTAGAAAGTGGTTCCATCATGTGATATAATGAATACGTCTTTATGAAATATTTATTAATATAATTCACTTTCTTACTTGGGGGAAAACGGACATCAGTAAAATTTAGACGACTGAAAAGTTCAGCAAAAATGAATTACTATCGCGCCAAATTGCCACCCACGACCTCTCTTGTATCGTATACAATGCGTTTGTTACCGCAACTGGCGTGCGTTTCGATCATCTACCTATCACTAATAAACGAAGAACGCTCAAATTGTCATATTTTCACCTCTAAATCGTAAACGAAACTATTGTTTTAATATCGTAGCGCGGGTAGTGTTGAAGTTTTGAGAGCCGCATTGTCTAATAAAATCATAGAAGAATGCATCCAAAGAGAGTTGCCGTTTTTATCAAAGGTTTTTTTTAGTTACGATGAAACTTCGAGAAATATAGACAACTTCTCGTCACCTTCCCATTTAAGGAATTCACGGATACAGGTCGAATGTTGTAATGCTAAATAAATTCGACGAAAAATGTTCGACAAATTTATTTGCCTAGTTAAATCGAATTCTTCCAGTGGTAAGTTACGCTTCATCTCTCCCAATTCTTTGACGTCTATGCGCGTATTATGTGATACAATAGCGCGTATTCACTATGTACGCAAGCATATCTTGTAGATTTTCTCACTTGCCCTTCCCTGTATTACTTTTACTGATTGTCACTACTCTTATTGGTGAAATATTGGAGGGTTTTTTTATTATTAAATAATCATTAAAGAACGATCAACAACTGTGGAAGCCAGTGACGATTTCAGGTCATTGTTCAAGCATATAGCCTTGGTTGGCGTGATTGGTTAAGCAAGCTAAGTGAAAATCATTCTACAAATGCGCATCTGGTTCGCATAAAAGAAAAAACAGTGGTCATCCTGCGTGGACTGCAAACAGATAAACGGCTGACGAACTCAAACAACTACAGACTCAGACAAGCATGCAGACATGCACGACATAGTTATTGCACAGTACATTAGTTGATAATTTATAAACAAATATATTCTCTTTGCTATAAACATGCAATTTATATGAAGCAACATAAGCAAAATTCCTGGCGTAATCCAAAATCTTCAATTATACGCTATAGATTCAGTGGGAACTTAATAAACGAAAAAGAAATTCTCACTTTCCTCTCATCAGCGCTAACGAGATGAGCACTAATTCACCATCATAACTAGTAAATTTAATGAGAAGTGATCAACGAAACGCAACATCGCAGCTGCTACCTCATAGACATAAAGTCATTGCTGAATTTTCGCGGTACAATTCGAGGACAAACCTTTATCCATCGTAATGGTTATTCTCTTACCTCAGTTGTTCGTTAACACCACAAATTTTAGGATATTGCCTCGTACTACCCTTTTGATTTAGTGATGCAATAGAACGTCGACTTAAAATATGCGAAATTTTGATTGAATGGAAAGTAATTCGTCACGGGAGGAGGAATATCATAGCAAATTCGAATAATTCGGCAATATCAAGCGGCATTTTATATGCCAAGCGGCAATGAAAATGAGAAAAAAAAGCTTGGAATAGTCGTGCTTTATCTCTTTGCTTCTGGATATTGTATATGGGATTATGGGATATGTGGGATATGGGATTCAAGTTTGTGGGATATGCTGCTGACCTGAAATATATATAACACGTTTTTCGATGTCTGGAGAGATCAGAATTGCTAGATTTCGTTCCGCAGAATTAGAAGCACTATCCTATCATTTCCATACTTCAGGTTATAAAATCGAGCATTTTGTAGCGCATTAATGAATTCGTCAACGTCAATTACAAAAGTTACCTTAGTTCTTATTTTCAATGAATTGCATAATTTGGCCGAACTATACAGGAGATGCTTTGCTGTTTTTATCAAATATTTGCACTGCAAATATGCTTGCAAATAATGCAATTGAGTTTTCGTTAAAATTTTCCTGCAACTCATAAAGTTCAGGTATTCTACAAGCTTCAAAACTATGCATATCGATCTCTTAAAATTGCCAGAAAATTTCCACAATATTAATTCTGATTCGTACATTTGCCATTTTAAGTCTTGTTGGTTGAATTTTGTTTTCATTTCGAAACCTATATTTTCGAAAGCTCAATTCTGTTAATGATTCCGATTCCACATTTGCAGAATGGATCTGGTCCGCAAAAAGAATTTACCTCATGAAATTCCAAAATTCGAGTAAGCCTAATTTTGCTCGGAAATTTCCTGCCTATCAGATCCTACATTTCGACAACTTCTGAATTTTAGGTTCCAAACGATAGCTGTATTATATCATCGAAAGAACGCTATACACCCCCCGAATATTTCATCTTTTTTCTCACTCTTTTATTTTCCGTTTCAACAAGAATATCGGAGATATCCGATGATTAATCTGTAGCTGAAAGAAGTTGGTTCTCTGTATCGTTGCCTCTTCCTTACGTTTTCCTAAATTATAAAATACGTGAAGAGATACAAAAAGAAACCTAATGGTGGCTCATTTAGTGAAGGCCACGAACGAAGGAAGAAATTGTGTGGGAAATAGAGGTGGCAAGATTGTCTAGTATAAAACCAGAAGCTTTGAATGATCTTATAGCTTTCGAGCTTATAGCTCATGCATGATGACTGCTTCTCAAAATGCATATTAAATGAAGGCAAAACTCAATTTGATGGCGAAGTCATCATCACCACCATGACATCATTGATGAAGGAGATTTTGGCAGTTCTCGAACGATAAGAAATACTACCTGCAGAGATCGACCTTAGAACAATCGACTCAACACGCCTCTTCAGCTAATAATTTGGCATCAACGGTGCTTAACTGAGAAAATTTGCATAACGCCAGCAAATTTCTCAAACTTTATCAGTGTTATCAACTTTCTAGGCAAAATAAAGCACACTGTTACGGTTAGCCTTGTTATAATTATCTTCATCATAGCAGTTTCGTTCACCAGAGAATACAGATAGCTAATAAATTCGTCTTTTAAGACAGTAGAAAGCCGTTCCCTGCGGGTTGAGCTCTAGTATGTCACTACCACCTTCCATGGTATGCATTCTAACTCACTAAGCTATTGCAGAACCTCATGCCGCGTTTCTTTGCTATTATCATCTTACTATGCACGCCTTATAAATGGCCTATGGCTTAGGGATGATCAGCATTTTATCATCAGCTTGATCACAAACTGCAAACGGTGAATAAAATTCTAACTTCAACAAAAGGGAACAATAAAAACCGTACTTGACATCAACATGCAAATGAAAATAATGGCTATATTCTTGTAATAATCTTAGCACGATTTTCGGCCTCTTTGCAGCAATTATTATTGCTTGGCATGACTGCATAGAGAATGGCCGATTACTGCAGGTAAGCCGTATTTCCACAAGATATGCGCATTTCACAAAATGGAATTGGTCCATTGACTGCCTCAAGTTGACAGTCGTTTCGCTTGCAAACAACATCCGTCTTATGTTCTTGTTATGCGGCATAAACCCCATAACAAGAACATAGTATGGACTTTCTTTTTCTTATTTGCAATATCGCATAAAGCAGCCCATAAAGCCCTTTATTACGGTCTAGAATGTGCTTATAGCCTGCGAGATAATGCTATAAAACGTCGCTTTTTTCAATACGATGCTCTTTGTAAATGCATAGGTATGTCTTTTTTAATGTTTTCACTCAAAGGAGGCTGATCAGCTATAGCTTCAAGAGTTTGATTAAGGTATAAAATGAAAAAAATATGCTTCAACTGTCGTTGGCGCCGAAGTTTTCAACCGATATCTCTTGATGATCAACAAACATCGATAAAGAACTTCTCCTATGATATCTTTTCAGACATATAATAATAAAATTTAAACAGACAGTGTTCCAAAAATATGAAAATTCCCATTAATGCTGCACTCGATAGGATAGCCTCATAGAAGATGCGAAAAAAAAAAGAAATTATAAAACGCGAATTATGAGTAGAAATCATCGAAGCATCTAGCCCGTGGACAAACCTTAAATATCAAATGACGTTTTTATTAATGCTATTCCCCACCTTCTAACTTCTAACTGTAGATAATCGTTGAATAGTCATTCAGATGCAGCCATCTAGTAAAGTGAGTAGAAATGCCACATAAATCGAAGTGGATAGTCATGCGGATAGCAAAAAGAGCAACACATCATTTCATGAGACATTTTTGAAAATGCAAAATTGCAAGATGATTTTAAAAATTTGTTTCATATAAAGGATAGTATGTGCTACTTTGAAAGGAAAACGCACCTGAAAGAACAATTTGCAGCACTTAATCAATAAAGGTAAAGATTTATATTAATGATGATATACTGTAATATTCAAATTATATTTGAAAACCATTTTATTTCATCAAAAAAAAAGAATAACTAAAGGGTTTCCATCTGTGGAACTATATGATATTACTCTACTGTATCGCGATCTACTGAAATCTTCTAGTAAAGTGCCGCCGATAAAATTGAAGAAGTACATTTTAACATGTTTATCTACACACTTGCCTGTTGTTGTGCAATCATCGACTTATTTGAACCATCAATATCTGCGATATCACTGCGGCAGATTTATTGATGATGAAGGGAGAAACCTTAGGACATGCGTGTTGACAACAAATATGCAAATTATTCGCAAAAAATTACGGCAAACCTCCAACCAGTCTTCAACTTCGATATGTGTTTTCGAAAGTCTTTGATAACATCGCACCAATACTTGATTACCTTTTAAGGTAGAAAAATGAAGGCAATTATTCTGCGCGAAATTCTTCACATTCACATACAGTGCCAAATTTTGTTTAAATAAGTATTAGTTTAATAAAAGAAAATAAGTAAAGCATTAAAAATATCACTTCATTACTTAAACGAGAATTTCTATAGTATTTTAGTAGTTCCATAATAGAGCTGTACGATAAAATAAACAGGATCACAGTAAGCTTAGGTAAGCTGTGGTTGAGCATCGCCGCTCAGTGCGATCTGTTACTTTCTGTCATCCTCTTCGTTTTGCGATCTATATATACAACTATTTCTTTGCCTCGTTTGAGCTTCCCTTTCGTCGGAAATGCTAGCTCTTCTTTGTGTACACAGCTTTTCCCATGCTCCTTTCTCTAACTCCAACTTTACTTCCTCTATGCACTGCGACTGTGCGCATAATTCAGCTTAATAAAGGATGATAGTATTTGAATGAAGTGGAGGAAAAACAAAGCAAGAAGGCCGGAAATTCCAATTTCACCTGCAAAAATCATCGGTAGTGACCGTTAACATAAATTTAACGGTCTTTGAAAACAATGCTGAATTTAAGGGCAATGCATTAAAATTAAACATCAAAATCAATGGAAAAAATATGCGACAACCGAACAGACTTACTACACAACAAACAGCCCAAAAATTTCGAAGTTCATGAATCTCTGGTAGCGTAGTCTTTGATAAGCGCAACATCCTGAATAATATAAGCGGAAGGGTAGAAGAGCATCATAGCTTGTAATTTATTGATTAAGCTCATACGAGTGCATTTATAACTGGTTAGCTGTTGAAGACTAACAAATACAGATATATAAAAGTATATAGATCTTTCAAAAAAAAGAGACGAATTGAACGAAAAAATTCAGCGAAAAAGCTATCAAATAATGCGCTAAATGCACAATTTTTTTTTTCCCCATCGTAATATGCCGAATGCAATATGCGTCGGATGAACGCCATTTTCACATAGCATATTTTATGTGTTCGTTTCAGTGAAGCTAAAATATCAGCAATTTTCACTCGAAAGCCTGAGAATGAAAAAAAAAACTCAGTATATTAGAAGGTGAAAAAATTGCCGAAACTTGAAATATTATTCACTCAAAAGCGTCACCCATAAATTGTTGATAGTCACATGGTAGCAACTAGGCTCATTCAATCACTACCATTCTCGGCCATCGTAGCTTTTCTTTAGACATGTGGAACCCTAGAAATAACTCAAAACAGTCTTCTTCTACTGCAATTAGAATATTTTTCAACACTTAAGAGCTAAAAAAAAGCTGCAGCAACTGCATTTTTCTTCTGCACCTAAAATAAGCTTCATGCTTTTCACTTCCTTCCTTCATTTATGTGCTTGAGTGTTGTCGATTTCCAGCAATAACGGAAGAATCGAATCGGTCCTTATTCATGCTTTCATAAATCACTTAATTTTTTTCGCACATGAGAAAATATTTATCACCTCAGTAGAAACATATATAATGACATTGTGCTGTCACAAGTGAGAGATCAGAGTGCGGACCCTAACATGAAATTTATCTTTTTGCAACACACAGGCCAACCGATTTCATCAATGTCAAATGAAATGAAAAACAGCTACGAATGAAAGTATTTTGCTTCAACAAGTGATTTACAAAAGCGATGAAAGATTAGTGAAAAAAAAAACAACTTGAAATGTTCATTTCCTATTAAACAATATTTTAATTGAAAAGTAAACGTGAGGCGCTCGTTATTCACGAAGCGATAGTGACATAGATAACGAATCATAGGTAATCGCTAAACAAAATGATGAATAACTTCCTAGTGAGTTCATCAGTTGCGATTACCTCAACGGTTATTTAGGGCTTTTCAGACTCAACATTTTATGGACGCTTTCACTAAAAATAGGCAGTGTGTTTAAAAAATTTTTGGATTTTCAAGCTTTTTTGACTAAGAAATTTATGGCTGAATTGCTCCAAATAATTTTTTAATTATTTGCACTGAATTTCACTGTCATTGCTTTTCTGCTCCACGAGTTGAAAGCTTCAAAGCGACGCATTAGTAAATAAAAATAGATCTGTAGATGCATACAAGCGAAATGCGTCGATATAATGTGCATTCGCAAAAAATATGGTGAAATCACACGAAAAGGAGATGAAAGATGAATAAGTGTAAGTAATTCATCAAGAGAGAATTAAGTATAATGTCGTCGGACAGACGTTCTAATGAAGATTGCATTGGCAAACATATTCGCGATGCTGAAAACGAACGCCACACGATCGCCAAAAACCGTCGCGAAATTCGAAAACTGCCTAGATTATTTTAACTAAAACAGTGCACCTTCGTCAAATGCATAGAACACGCAGTATGACAGCAACATGAGGTCGAGTAAAATACGAGTGAGCTTGACGAGTAGATGCGTTCATGTGTTATGAATGAGATCATTGTATGAGGCATTGCAGTGACTCAGGTTACGTTTAATATTCTGTCGATTGAAGGTGTTTCGCTTCTGAATTTAACTTTGATGCTCTAAACGAGATGGCATAAATTTCTTTTTGCTTCTCATGAATTCCTTATAAATAAAACAAATTAATAGTTTTGCAATGAAAATACTGAAAATTTCTATCGCCTTTTCAATCATTCGATACTTAAAAGTTAGAGATTATAGAGAAAGATTAGAGATCAAAATACGAAATTCTATTCAACGAGTCGAACAATAAAGGCTACCGATAATTTCATAATGTTGTTCTTTATTTAGAGGGATATTCTTTGTGGAGAAATGCTTAGACGGGAAGGTTTGTTCGACGAGAAGAGGATTATAAGGAGGAAGCTTCACTAGCGATAAAAAAACTAATGCTTAAGACTGTCAACAAAAACTCGAGCGTTATTTAGAAAGTGTGGAAAGAAAAGCACATGGTGCGAAAAAGATTTGATTTACACACTGATCGAGTTGCCGTATTATCCTTCACAAATTCGCTTCCAACTTTCTAGACTTTTTTTTGTTCTGAGCGAGAAAAATAGTGGAATAAAATATTTCTGAGGTCATTCTATCTCATTGAATTTTGCTCTCATGTTTGATCAACGCATCTCCACTCTGATATTAAACTTATTCAAAAATTCGAAAATTACTTTATCCTCTCGTATTCTGCAAAAATCTTTCCGGCATTTTATAACACACACAAACTATGACAGCAGTTTTAGAATCTGATTTGTGATGACTGCAACATTATGTTTTTAAATTCGATTTTGCGTTCTATTACAGGTTTATTTTCGATGCTTTCATTTAGCGAAGAGAGTGTCGAGTGTTTTCTTTATATTTTTTTAATTTTTTTTTGCTTCGCATCTTTTGATTCTAATTTCAAATGGTAACTACTATAGTGAATAATGTGCACTTCTGATTGGTCTCATCTAATGATAGCGTTATATGAATCTTTTTTTTTTGTTAATAAAGACTTTGTAAGCACAACAGTAGCAGTAACAATAACAGTAACGACTACAACGAACAGCAACAATAAATTTCGTTCTCAGAGGAAGCCTAAGCAGATAATGATATTCGCAGATAATTCCAACAATACAGTTAAAAGAAACACTCCAATGCGGCACTCATAAAACTTGAGCGCAGCGAATGCTTTTATCAAATAACTGGCTAAGCTTCCACGGCTCACATAATTAATAATTCTGCTTTATGAGTATAAATAAATATTTATAAATAACTAAATAGTACAAATCGCATCGCTAAATAATCATAATTAATAATCCATCGCATAATTAATATTTGTGAGTATAAATCCCACATTTCAAAGTGCAACTTCCCAACCTTCTTTTAATTGTCCTCACCGTTAGATGCGGAAAATATTTCTAGGATTATTATTTTTTACTGGCGACGGTGGGAAAGCGCTAGTTTTGAGAAATTTGAGAAATGATCGCTGCGAGATTTCTTGAATATTTTTTCCCAACTTCTAGACAGCTGCGAACTCAACGATGAGAGAAGATGAGTGGAGAGATGAGAATATCCATTTTCATTTGATGTTTGGCAACTGTCCAGAATTTTCTTGAAACTATTCCAAATTCTGAGGAAATAAAAACGTAATTTCAGTATTGGCATTTCGCAAAGTTATTTTTTTTAGAACTACTCAAAAGTGACACTTTCCTTCGTATCGCACAAGATTTTAAACGGTTTTTTTTCAGTGCTCTGAAGAATCGAATGCAAACTGTTCGAAAATTCGAATAATCATGGCAATTGCTGCAATGAAGTCATATATTAGCGCCAAAATTTTTTTTAGCATGGCGTAAACTTTTGGCGAAATTTTTTAAATCAACTATCGTAGAAGAAATCCACTCAAATGAGATTAGCGATAGCGCTAGAACGGCAATCATCCAAAATTATATAAAGCAAGATATGCCATTTTTAGAGTGGCTGGAACATTTTCATCACTGCACGGGAGCAACATTTTTTGTCTTAAGTGGTAGAAACCTGAGAGCAAGAAAAAAAAGTTGTGCACTTTAGAGGATGAAAGTCGGTTTAAAAAAGTCATCAAAATGCATTTGGAAGGCGTCTCTGGGGACATTTAAGCAACGTTTCGCCTCCGTACACCATCGACCGGAATTTCTGCTAATTTGTGCAAAAGACCTTTTGTGGTAAACTACGAATCGTTAGAGTGATTGCGTTCAATAAACTCAACGAAAAAATCCGTTGCCATGTTCAACAAAATGGCAATTCCTTTAGAGTCGTTCCGCAGAAAAAAAGACGACATGAGGCAGTTTTCAGAAATTTTCCGAGTACGTTTACGAAAATTCTTAATATAGGCGACAGCTTGTTTAAATTATTCCGCACTTACCAATGAAATCACTCAATGCAACCAATTGACCTTGAATTTCAAGTCACCGCTTAATTTTGAGGCTGCTGAAAGTTCAATTCCTCGTTCCTTGCATAAATGAAAACTATTCGAAGAAAATATTTCATTGAATAACGTAGAACAAAATTCTGATTCTTCGAAAGTGATCTCTCATCTTTAATATATTTTCCTTCCAAGTGCAGAAATAAAGCTTGAGTGTTTCGATGGATATTTAAATGCATTTTCTCATCCATTGATTTTCACAGCTGTTCTATGACTTAAAAAATGAAAATTTCTCGTATTCCTCCAACTCTTCGGAAGTGACCTCAACCAACAATATTTTCGAATGCTCATTTGTCTTATACGATTTCCATCGATGTTTGAATAGCGACGAAAGTGGCACAAGTTGAGGTTATTGCCAAGTGAAGATGCATTAAATCCAATAAAGACCATGTTTCCTATTCCGGTTCAGAATGGATTAAAGGCGTTCACGTGATCGAAAGCAGGACCTGATTCGGCTGGCGCCTCCATGTGATCACTTAAAATCCCGCTGCTGCTTCTATCTCTATACCAACCGGCTCAACCGAACCTCATTTCCGTACCAAAAACTTCACGAATAAATTCACCGAACGCGTCCTTCTGTTGCCAGCAGAATACGTCCACGCGCTTTTGCAAAGTCCCTGCATGAACAGCTGTCTGTATGTGCATGTGCATCCGCCTGTCTGCCACGTACAATCAACTAGGGAACCACTGCGATAGCAGTTAAAAATTTTGGCGAATGGAATTTACGATAAAGGCGTCAATTTTGAAGAGAATTACGGACAGTTAAATATGAAGATTTTAAATGAAAACGATGAACAAATCAATTATGTACATACGTTTAAAAAAAATTGCTGAGGAATAGCATGCGGGAAAAATTATGACTAAATCGTCTTCATACGCTTTATATCGGTGGTTTTTTTTAATTGGCCAATTTTTAAAAAACGCAAATCTTTTTTTGAATGAATGCATGAACAGTAGGATAAATGACTACCGAAACGGTTATTTTCTATACTCGTTATTTATTGGAAAGTTACTATAGAAGTGTTGAGGTATGTGGAATTGAAAGAAACCTGCAGCAAAGACATTTCAACTCTTTTGCGGTTGCTTTAAGCATTAGTTGCAAGCATAAACTAATGCTCAGAAATATTTTTTAATCGTTATTCATGAAGTTTCTTCATCAATATACGTCTATTTCCTCGTAAAGTGATTATTGTAGGTCTTTAGTGCGAAAAAGTTTTTAAAATTTCGCATATCTTAGCCATTTTTGATGCACAAATACGGCCATGAGAGGATTATTCATAAATAATTCTATTTGCATGAATTTCCATGATGTTCGGGCACTATGATATATCGATAGAAATTCGCATATTGATAGAAGAGTTTTTTCTTGAGAATTTTTAAAAATTCAAAGAAAATTCAAACGAGAGTAATGAATTCCATTCTCAAAGTGACATATTTCAATCATGTGACAAATTTTTCTGCTATAAAAAAATATTCCGAGAAAAATCTCGAGAAAAAAAAAAGGTAAAGAGTGGCATAGCCTCATATGTTGAATTTATTGTTGCGGACGCAAATATGTTTGGAAGTATGTCGAGATTAAAGTCCGAAATGATTTTGGTTTTCGAAAAATTCACCATCGTTTCTCCATTCAACCTGATGCGTACGCTGCAATAGCTTGTAAATTTTATAACAAAGCTGCTTGCTTAATGAAATTTAACTCATTAGAATCGTCTTTTTTTCATAGTGCAAATTAGGTTGAAAAATATTCCCACTTAATTGATTCCACCAAAATTTTAGTGCCTCATTTGTATGATGAGAATTATTTCCAATAATACTTCGTTCACGATAAAAGAGGATTTCTCTACATCTCTGCGCAAAATTATACCGTATCTCGTACACTCGGAGGGTTTTTTCCAGATTTTCCATGCAATCAGCTGGTTGCACGAAAAAAAGCATTTTACTCAGTGAGAATTTCAACAAAATATAGCACGTTGATCAAGGGCAATTACTCAGCAAAATTTCACCTCTTTTCAACTTCTTCGGGGATCTTGCATAACGATGGTTAAGCGAGAGAGAAGATATATTGTTTTATGGCGAGAACCTTATAACTATGAGTGGGCGCCATACACTGATATGCGTATCAAACATAAATGCCTTGTCCTTGCTTCTGGCAAATCATGCTTATACATCTCATCGTAGGCTCATATAAATATGTAAACGACTTCAATTTTTGGCTTGCCAGAGGAAAGACTTTTCAGGATTTTGGCTTATTATAAAAATCCGCCTGATGTCCCAGAGGTTCAACGCAGCAACTAGTTATCCTAAAAGCCACTTTAAAATAATCAAAACCTCGAACAATTTGGTTGTGGTCATCACGAAGGATTCAATATGAAAACGAGATGAACCAAATCCATCCACTTCTTCAATCACAGCGGTCCACAAATGGGAGAATAAAATGCGTCATAAATTAAACAATTGAAATAAATAAGCCGTATTCACGTTGCAGAAAGAAATGACGAACGTGAAACATCGACTTGATACAGTCATTTTTCATCGCCAAGCATATAAGAGTGCGTTAACAATCAAGAATTTATCGTGCAAAAATTTTCCAAATTAAAAAAAAAAATTATCAAAACCTTTGTAATTCTCAATGTCGCTATTTATAACATAAATTCTCATCAATATATTCACGATTCGGTTGTTGATTGAACGTATCTTATAGTAACGAATCTTTATTCATAGAAGAACAAAGAAGACTGCATTAAAGCAACGGTTTACAAGAAGAACATAAATACGCATAGTCAGAAAAACGTCGCCCGAGAATGTATCATAAAGCAGCACTTGAAAACACAACGCATCACATCCATGCATCACTCGCAATAGAATCTGGCATTCCCTGACGAATTTTCAGTAAACCATTGTTATAATGGAGCGCAGGTTGAAACGTTTTAGACGATGCATAAATATACTCAAATTGCCAGCCTCTAGAACATTTTCTGAAAGGCTATTCCAGTTACACAGACAAAAATGGATTTCTTTCAAAGTCGAAACAAACACCCTACAGTGAAATCGAAATGTGCATCTATTATCTCGCTGAGAAAATTCATTAACACTATACACCTCATAGTTCATCATCGTATTTCCTTTGAAAATACATGAGATGAAAGTGAATCGTGTAAGATTGTTGTGTGGTTCTTTGTCTCTACGACCGTAAATTTATTTATCGAATTTTGGGACATCATTTGCGACCATAGCGACCCATCCACCAAATGGAATTTGCATTTATCGCGCTTACCGCCTCTTTGTTTTTGACGTATTTTTTATCCGATATCCTATCGTTAAAACGTATCGAAGTGTTTTTTCTTCAGGATATTGCTTCGAGGATCGTAGTATATTGCTTAAAGGATCGCGTCTATGGAAGAAATATTTCTAGCAGTATTTATAAAAATTATTGCATATGCATACCGATAGACGGTTATTGCACCAATGAAAGTATGTTCATATTGAATGTCCACATTGAATCTCTTATAAACGATTCCTTGGGAAGCGCCGTTAAGCCAAAAAAGTTTTATATGTTTATTCATATTTCTTCATTGATTCCTGCACCTTATTAAAGTTTATATTCTTATATATAATTACGCATTTATGTGTTTATTCATGAAAAGTGCTCATTTGATCAGTGCAATCATAATATTCGAAAAAAATAATGAAGCATAGGAAAGACTGGAGGCACTCGTTCTCTTCCTCTAAATGCTATCAGTAGAATTCAAAGATGTGCAGGCAAGCTCACCAGTTTAGTAAAATCACTGCTCTCCTGTCCTACAAACCACTAAAAAAACATTGGATATACGCAACCTACGAGAATTTGATTCAAGAAGCTATGAATCGCTAAGGATTCATCCTTGCCGGTTTCCTATGGAATATGAAAGAAAATAATCAGTACTTTATTATCGTTCCTAAGCGCTATATTTTAAAATAATGCCGCATAAACGAGTACAAAACAATTCTCAGCCTCTGAATGAATGAAGTAAACTGATAAGAAATAGCAAAATGAACGTAAAATATTGAACAATAAATGAGACACCGTCTTTTTAGAAACTCGAGACTTTAAAAGCAATGTTGAACTAGTTTTGTATCAAGCAATACAAAAAGTGCTTGAAATGAAGTAAAAGCGAAACAATATTATATAAGTAAATATTGAGACAACAGTAAAAGCATTAAATAAACGATAAAATATGAAGAGTAAAATAAGTTAGCATTTGCTTGAAGTGGAACAAGGGGAACCAGGATGAAAAGCAAAGAACAACTCATAACAAGGTGAGTTTAAAAGTGAAAATAGAGGAATCGAACACGAAGTAATATAAGCACAAAATTCGATGACAACAGAAAGTACGGTGTTATTGAAGTGAACGTAATGCTGACTGAGGTGTTTATACTGTTAATGAGATCGCTAAACAAATTGAATCACCAAGAGCAGAAAGTCATGCTTCAAATAAGTCTTGACACATTTCCGTGCTCTAACAAAGAGGCATCGAGTCACTGGAGCGTTGAAAATGCTTCATCTGATATGGAAAGAGATGCTTGAATGGATTTGCAACGTTCATGCTTCGAAACTGTTGCGCTCAATCAATGTAAGATGGTTTGAAGATATTGAATTGAAATGAGGAAAGAATTTGTTGGAAACAGAAGAACGGAGGAATCAGCGGGATGTCATGGTAAAATTTCAGAGGAGGTGAAGTGCTCAAGAGGCGTCCACACTAAATTTAAACTTAATATTGGAGGAAAGATGTTGATCAGTAGCTAGTGAAGCGAAGGTTTCTATGTTTTACTCGCAAACTCCTCAGTGCGGTACGTCTCAATTCAGCCAATGCGAGTTCTGTTTTTATCACTCACATCATATGACGCCTCTCTGAACAACGCACTAGTACTAACGTTTAAGCAATGATCTGATGGAACAAATATATATCGTATTTTTCTTGAACATCTCGCGCTCCATGGGACTACTGAAAATAGAAAACTACTTTTTTGAGTAGGAAAGCAAAATTGAATGGGAAAATTTTTTGAAATAGAATGCGTCTAAAAATTTAGGCCAGGATGTGATCCTCTTTGTGAAACACAGCGAAAAATAAGAGTTATAGGCGTTCTATTGAAAAAAATATGGCCAACGAAATTCTTGGCAAACATTCTAGAAATTGAATTATCCGTTCAATATGATAGGTAATCACTTCGATGTATGTGGAAATCTCAGTACATTTTTAAAAATCCTCTATGATGATCTAAATAAATCAAATTACTCTTTTTCCTCAAGGCACAGCTTTTTGGAAAAAATTGAGAAAGGAACAGTTCGCTTATGATAACTCGTCTCTAAATTCAAACCTCTCAGTCGGCTTATAGCAGTCAGTTGTTTCGATTAATTAAATTAGTGTGCTCTTCATTAAATATTAGCGATCAACTAGCAGTGAATGCCTTTTATGTTTGACGACTATCAACAAGAAACACCGTTCGAATTCATCGACCGTTTCGGCCACAAAGATTTTAACTTATCGTAAAATGATTTGAATTAAAAGATGATATGCAAAGTTCCGAAAATGATTCTTTGAATGTGTTCGGAGACGTGAAGGAGTCTTGAGAAAGAGGCACTGTGAGGAAGGAGAAGATAAAACAGGGCAAAAAGCTACTAAGTGGGATATCGCCGAAGATGCTCAATGAGTCACGATAGAAAATGATCGATCACAGCGAAATATGTTTACAACAGGTAAGCACTGAATGATGGGGACATTTACTGAGCGGAATATTTCATCACTGGATTTTTATTAACTAGCAAAAGAAATGCATTGGCGCGCCAAATTCGCATTTAACATCACTTGAGTTGACTTTATTTCATTACTAAATGGCCTCAGTTCAAATAAAAAGAACTAATAAATTGCTAACAGTATCACAATTTCCATGGTAATTTTCTAAACGCATTTCTTCTTTGAGAGTACTAAAGTTATTCACTGTACTCGAATTTTATTCTCTAGTAAAATTAATTTCAGTTTTTTTTTCAAATATCATCATAATATCTCACAAAGTACATTTGCTGAGCGGAATATTTCATCACTGGATTTTTATTAACTAGCAAAAGAAATGCATTGGCGTGCCAAATTCGCATTTAACATCACTTGAGTTGACTTTATTTCATTACTAAATGGCCTCAGTTCAAATAAAAAGAACTAATAAATTGCTAACAGTATCGCAATTTCCAAAGTAATTTTCTAAACGCATTTCTGCTTTGAGAGTACTACAAAATTATTTGAATTTTATTCTCTGCTAAAATTAATTCGAATTTTTTCCAATATCATCATAATATCTCACAGCGTACTTCTTGCGACAACAACAAAAAAAAAAATCGCTCTTTGATGAAATGAATGTTTTTCGAGCGCTATTCGTTAATTGAGGCAATTCGCTCGACGAAATCGGATAGCTGAACTATGGACATAGAATCTATTTGAGAACTTTTCAGTGACCGCAAATATCCATAGAGAAACAAAATCATATGTTCCGCTTTTCATTTTATTAGAGGAAATAGAAGACAAACGCAACATACCTTTACCGAATTTACCCAAAACTCTTACCCAGTGGAACAGAATTGCGCTCATATGCTCATATAAAAGAAAATATAAACACAATAAACAATGATTTACAATATGACAATACATTCAATGATTTATGCGATATAAACATACACATATTTTATGCGGCAATGAAATGGACGAATTAAAGATTTTAAAGATTTTGCGGTGAAGTGAGAATAAAATCGCAAAATTTTGCAAATTGAATACGATAGAATGAAAAAGACATGGTGAATAAAGAAGGAATCAAAAATATCAAATATCAACTAAATGTAACAATCAATAATATCAACGAATCCATTTAATTATTCTTTATATTAAACGAGATGCCGCCTCGAATAGAACATTTTTTTTTTCAACAAATATTGCAATATATTATCTAATTATACTTTCAAATCATTGAAAAATTTTCAAACATCATGTATGAATCACTAAATGAGAGGTTTCTAAATAGTTCCATTTGATAGGTGAATGAATATTTTCATAAACGATTTATGCTTATTAAATCGACTAACAACATGGCTTTCTCAAGTAATCGATCAGCGAATCAGCAATTCAACGAAGTCTGCCAATATACTTACCAATGTGCAAAAGTTGAATTCGCACGAGGATAAGTTGTAAGAAGTTTGTTGAATCATGCACATGTTGCACCGTTGCACCGCCTCCAAATTCGTCCTAGCCTATCCTTACTCTTCACCTCAATCGCTATGCCCATCCGATATATACGTCCCTAACATCACCACTCACCACTTATCGTCATCTACGTACTAATCAACTGTCAATGTTTATAGTTCAAATGTGGTTGAAATGAGGGCCCTTGAGGGAAATGTTCTAAGAGAACCTAAAAGAAATGTCAGTTTTGCTAGTTGGCGACTGATGTCATTGAATGTACTATAGTACAAATGCAAAGAATTATTCCGCTTTTAACTTCTTAGACTATTTCAATTGGCCGCCAAGATGTGAATGAAAACGATTTTCATGATTCGTAACACGTTATAGTCTATAATTTGGACTCTATATGTAGTAAAAACGATGAGAATAACCTTCAAACATTTTTAAACGATATAAAATCTTTGAGAGTTTAAAAAATAAGTGAAAATTGCGCTAATATGTTGAAAAATCACAAATTTGAGCAATGAAATTAACGAAATAATAGCACTAAACATCGCACTTATCAAGGAAATAAAAGAACGGTGAAACACATAGCAAATTTTGTTGATTTTTGTAGTCAATTCTATATTCGGCATATTTGCATATTTGCGTCATATTTTACACATGAAAGATTATGCAAATGTTTTTTCGAAAAGATACTCTGCATACGTTGGAATGTATGGATAATGAGAGCACTGATCAAAATGAAAGATTGTGAAAAAATACATAACGACATAGAACATATAAATAGAAAACATCAAGGCTAGGCGAGTGATGTAATTAGATTGAACATATATAATAAACGGCTAATGAAAGAAGTACCACTTGTCATCCATCACACCACTCCAAATATAGGAATTTAACGAGTCGATGGCAACGGAGTTAATCACTCTCAACGAAAGCTGATGCCTCCGAATCGACAACATCAAAAATCGTCGCAAAAAAATTTTCCTAACCAAATGGGAAAAAAATTTCCGGATGTCCTAGTTTCCAAATTTCAGAAAAAAAAACGCTTTCAATTAACAAAAAGTTAGCTATTAATAGCAATTGTTTCTTCTTTTATCCAGAAGCTTTCCCGAAAAGAAGAAAAGGACACATTGGTCCTGCTTACACTATCGTCATCTGTATGGTAGTATGTGCTTCTCCTAATCCGCAGATTAATCCACAGACACGAACAAATAAACAGTGCAATCTCATATTTACTGAGAATTCAACCAGTCAATATTCTCGTGAGTCGATGGGGCGAAACAAAGAGAAAAATCTTCGTGTGAAAGTGCGTAAATACATCAAACAATTTATGCAAATTTTCACAGAAAGATAACGATGCATGCAAATTTTAACACAAAAAATAACGACTTATGCAAATTCCTGCTCGAAGATATTTTCATGGTGAATTTGAATAATATTAGAATTCAGTTATCGGCTTGCAATCTGCAAGAATGCGTAAGCCATTGGCACTCTCCAAGTAATGCATGTCTGGATTCCATAATGAAGCCATCACGCGTCATTATGCACCTGTGAACAAATTTTTGCACTTATTTGCAATAAAAGTTGTCGCAACAGCACACAGACGCCTACGTATATTTTTTTGGATTCCCGAAAAGGCACATTATCGCAACATTTATACGTTCACATGGATGATGCTTGCCTGCGTGACAGTTTCAACCTCACGAGCCACAAAAAAATATACTCGTGAAATTGGAGGCAGGGAGAGAATAAGTGAGAGAAACAAGGAGATAAAACGAGAAAGAAAGGCGAGAGAAGAGATAGAAAGAGAAAGAAAAAGAGAGGAAAGAAGGAGGGAGAAGGAGAAAGAAATAAGGGAGGAAAAAAGAGGAAGAGAAGGAAGAGGAGGGTGGAAAAGTGAGGATGAGAGACTTGGAGAGAAAAAGAGGGAGAAAGAATGAGAGAATGACGTTAAAAAAGAGAAAAAGATTTGGTTCCGAAAAAAACTGTGAGAAAGAGAGAACGCGTGGAAATAATACATCGCTACGAAAAGTGATGAAAAGTCAAGCAGAGGAATAGATGAAATCTAAACGAAAAAGGTGAAAGATAAAATATAGAATGGATACGAGGATAAGCAACACCTTTCAACACTTCACAATTCGATTGAACGAGTTGACGAAGATCGAGTTGATCGAGTTGACTATATTGCTTTCTTTTGTAACTGCTGGAAGGAGGCCGTTCCACGGTTGTACAACTCTCTTGTGGAAACTTTTTGCAATTATAGCTTTCTCGTTGTAATTCATATCAACGAAAATGTGGTTTCCAAGAAGAGAAATGGGAACGGGAGAGGCGGAGGAGGGAAGGGGAGGGGATCGAAAGAGGAAATCTGCTGAAATAGTATATTTGAGCAATAATTAACAATATCGAAACTAACAATGCTGAGTCGGGCATATGAAAGATTGCAATGAGTTCATCATTTTAAAGCACAGCTAATTTCATTGATCTAACTGCATACACTATTTACATCGGAAAAGAGAAGCTTTATTTACTTTTTTTAACGAATAAATGAATGTTTATTTGCATATTATGTGATACAATTCACAAAAAATTGTTTAAATCATCTATAAGAAATGCAAAAATACTATGAAATAAGAAGTTCTCTTATTTAATAAGAAGTAAGAGTTCTCTTGAGTGAGAGTCAAATAAGAAAAATAAGAAGTGAGATGTTCTACTAGATGATGCAGAAAACAAGAATTGAAATAATAAAGAGAGATTGTGATATATATCGACTAATCGATTTGCACAAATTCATCCAAAAATGCGAATATCTGCACTTGGAAAGTGCGACACAAATGTGCGCATGGAGGAATTTCAGTTTCTTTTTACTCGAAGAATGGAAACTATTAAGAATATGAATAAATATAATATTCAACTTGATCTAAAATATAGGTTGGTGTAATGAAAAATTTATGTGGTGGAAGAGATATGGCCACAGTGTGAAAATGATGAAATTTGAGTAATGCTAAGACGCTTGAATTAAAAATATTAGTACGAATACGTCATAATAAGTGATAAGATAACAAGTCTATGATAATGCGATTCATGCCTATAACGTTTTAAAATCTTCTCCGAGAATGAATACCGCTGATTAATAATTAGACATGGGGAAGCTACAAGAAGCAACTTTTTGGTTGATTCGTCTTCTTTCCGTCATTTAAACCACTTGAAATGGAACACTCATTTCAAGTGGATCCTAGTCAAATTTTTTTTGCGAAATTTAGTGAAGTACTGAACAGAATAAAATTCTCTCATAATAAAATCTACAAAAAAGGAATGCCGATTGAATAAAAATTCTTCGAAATATAGCACATCAATTATAAGAAGAAAAATTCAACAACTATACAACAACGGCACTCTTCATTTCCGTATATTCAAACAATAATATTGAATCCATCTTTGAAAGTGACCATCATCCTCTGCTCCATTCTCTCTCCCCATTCACTTTATTCGCGTAGTTCCGCCAATCGATGTTTTCAATGCCTGACATACAGCTAACCAAATATACGTGTCATTGTGTTCTTCCCTAAGTTTCAATGGAAAAAGTTCACAATTAAGAAATAGCAGCATTTGTTCATTCAGTAGTACCCCCCCCCCCCATCGTCCATCTTACTTTTCTATCAGTCACATACACTATGCCGTTTGATGTCAATATTATCAAAACCAACCAACTAATTTCAACGGAATACGATAAGAAAAAATTTATAATTATTGTGTTCATTATGAACGGGTAGAGCGTCGTTAGAAAATAAAAACTATATGAACCTCAAGAGGATAAACCTAATAATACGACCGAGCCGATAATAAAATTAAACAGATATACTTAAGGTGAAAGCTTTCGAAAATAATTGACAAAAAATCCACATAGATCAATTCCACATTAATTTTTATTTGCTCTCATAAAATAGAATAAAAATGTGATTTATAAATAAATACGCCATAATGCACTCATTTTCAATTGATTATCGCTATCGATATTTTTTAATACGTTGATGGATGAATTAGCTAGTGGAAAATTTCTCAATGAAAAATTCCAACTCAAGTGGCACTTTGAAAAACGCTCATTTCTCAACGTTCATCATCTTTTGATCATGAAACTTTGCACGAGATATAGGTCAACTTTTTATGTAAATACGACATTATATGAACAGAACGTTTGCCAACCATACGGAAATAATTGACATGAAAGGAAAAACACAAAAATATCAATTTGTAGATATGCTTCAATTTATTTTATTATTACTAGTACCGCAAAGCAAATAACTAAGAGACTATTAACGCATCCAAACTAAGCCATCCGACATAGTTTCACAATTCTGTGGAAATCCATGATGCAAATTACTATCAGCATCATAGATATTGAAATTTCTTCTAGTAAGATGATATCGCTCCATTACGGTGGAATAGCTTTGAAGAAAAAATTCGATGTAGCAAGCGATACACCCGCATTACTGCGAAGTTTAATTGATATACCTCGTAGATTCAATCATTGAATGTAGAATCTCATGGAGTAGCAAAACAACAGCTTTAGCGGTGATGTTTGGTTAACATAAAGCAAAAGTATATTTGCGTTGAATGAAAATTCGTTCCGATGAACATCATATAGGATAGCATATTATCGTTTCTATTATTGCATTATTAAAGTGATAGAAAGCGTTAGATGAAATCAGAAATTCGAAAAGCAACATTCGAAATTACAATTACAATCATTTAAAGATTTATCGCTAATCGATCGCACTCACATTCTTTCTTATTTGAATTTGAACAACAATCTGGTAAATTTTCAAGTGCTAAATTGATGGTCGTCAGCACCACCTCCGAGGAAAATCTGGCAACGCTCAGATTTTCTCCAGGAAAATGATTCCTATTTTTTGCGTGAATTTTATTTTTCTGAGAAAGTCGTCTCAGAAATTGTAAAATTGCAGAGACTTATTCAATGAACAAATCTGAGACTCAAAAATTTTTCGTAATTATCAAAATAACAACATTCAAAGATATACTTTTTTTCAATTGAGTACAATCATATGCTTACGAATTTTTTTTCGATGTAATAGCAGATTTTCAGAACTTTTATTGATTACTCGAAACGTCAACAAAGTTTCAATTATTGCAAAAAATTGTACCGTAGGCGAACCCGCAAGCTTTCGATTTCCGCAGCAAATGCGCTATCACTAAGCTAACGCCTATGCAATTACCCGCAGATATTTTTTGTTCACTCGCTATGAATTCTTGTGTGCACATAAACGCCATACGACAAATGAGCGCATATAACCAACAATCGAAGTGGAATTGGTTTGCCGGATAAAATGCTATATAAATCCAACGTCAACGTTTTATATGAGATGCAGCTTCAGTAGTCAGGCTCAGACAATCTTATTACCCGGGTCTGAGTCAGACCAAAAAGAAATTTGCTGTAATGTAAATGTTAATCCTGAATTTCAATTGCGCATTAAACCTGTTCACCTGTTAACCTCAAAAAGTGATATAAAACTTTATTATATCTGCGTTGAAAGACCTGGGCTAATGTATTTCTTGGCGTTTAACAGCTGTTCTTACAAACAAGACGATGCTATCTTGCACTACATGTAAATAAAAACTCGCAGAAATGAATGGCTCCTCGTTAGAAACCGTTTTCTAGTCGCTTTCAACATTGTCAGTAATCTTAACCATTGAATAAGCAATACAGCAATCACTGACGTTTATAAAGGTTTTGAGAGCGCGAAGCAGCTTATGCGTAAATAACTGCCAATGACGAGCATAAATAAGTGGCCAATTAACAACCATTTCCAAGTCAAGTGGCACTAAGTGACGCTTCAACACCTAAGATAAGACTATTTCTAGAGAGAGAAATGCGGAGTGACAGAGTGCTGTACAAAAGGAGAGGGATAGGCAGAGGTGGATGGGTAATGAAAACAATGTGAAGCAGTAAAATGCATCAGAGAGATGCATATAACTGAATGAAAAAAAAAAAAAAAAATAATTAATAAAAGTGAGTGCAAAAATTTTGAAGCAAAAACATCGATATTTGAATATTTGTGGAGAGAATAACGTTTTGTTTACTTCAAATATAAAACGTCTATGATTCAGATTGTCGCGAAAGCGAAGAAAGCATCGACGATGAATTGGTCGACTTCCGGCGTCAAGCAGGTGCCGCTAGATCAGTATATTCATCTCAACCGATGAATCGCCCCGTTTCCGGTAACGACAAAGTGCAGCGAAAAGAAGATCTTTGTTTCCGATCGTGATTGTAAAGGAATGAACATATCTATGCCGTTTCGAGGGCTATATAAGCAGCCCTCGAAACGGCTATGGCTTTCATTCACTCGCTCTATCTATCTATCTCTCTCTCTGTGTCTTCACCATCATTATCGTCATCACCATCCCAACGCTATAGTGCGTTCATCTTCGTTGTACCAATATTTTCTCTTTATACAGATATGGATTTTTATAATGGTTATTCAAGCATGGAGAATAGAAAGGGAGAAGAGTGGTGGCTGATGAAGGAAAACAGATCAAAGAACGTATACCTCGGTGGTTTTTGCTCACAAATTCTAGCATTCACTGACTCTGTTTTCAACGCAAAATCGAAAATAATTAATTGAATGTTCCTTGCACCACTCCTAATATGAAAAAGATGCGTTAATAATACCTAAAAATGGAATGCATCAGCGTAAATGCGATTCGCAACGGTTGCTAGTCCCAAAGATCGCACATATTCTTAATTGCTTCGTCAATGAACATCTCGTGCCGTCATTTAAATAGCACAACACTCCTCACTTTGACTTTCCAGGTTTTTTACTGAATAAACGAAATTTTCGTTGACGAAGTAGGAAGAGAAAGGGCGAAAGGGTGTGATGGTCGGGTAGGCGGGGGGAAAAGGCTGAGAGAGAGAGGGACAACCAAAAATTCAACACTTTCCAAGGGCATCGCACAGTGAAATTCGTTTTTTGCAAGTTTTACGCGTATATAATACAACTCCATAATGGCCAAGCACTAAGCATCTGATCATGAAACATTTACTAAAAGTAAAGCTTATTCTATTCATTTAAGCTAAATGAACGAAGCTCATATTTTGAAGTTTTTGAAGTATTCATGCACAACTTGACGAAAAGAACTTTATTTAAATATCGCATAAGACATCATCAAATAACTATCATTCCTTTCAAAAAAAAAATGCATTTGAGGCATTACCTCCATATATTCTCATTCGTGATTGTGTCGCTTTGTTTAATGTCGTTTCTTTAATATTGCGAAGTCATAGCTAATCAATTTGCTAATATTGCATTCAAAAAAAGCACAATTTGCGTTTTTGTCGACTAGCGCTTATGTCTATTTCTTGCTATGGTTGTTTCCGAAAAAAAAAATGATAGAAGCAGAACGCATTGACTGAAAAGTGACATCCTTGTGATGGAAATGATGCAATGCCACATTCTATAGCCTTCATATAGACAGTGAAATGCTATAGAACTAGAAAACAAAAATAGCACAGGTGTGCAAATTTTGTAACTTAAATGTGCTGAAGTGAAGTCATTCCGTGATTGTTGATAAGAGAGCAATTTCCGATAGTTATTCGTCGATTGGGCGAATTCTAACGATAAAATGCCATGAAACGATTGCAGTGGTATATGAGGATATAACGACAGCAACTATTTATGATCACAGTTCCTGTTTCATTAGCCGATAGTAAATTTCGTGTCGATTAGTATTTCATTACCAAGCAAGCTGCTATTATCTCATCAACCTATTAACAAAAACACAGACACGAGTTCAACTTTGGAAATAGTAGCGTGAATACCGATCATAAAACCTTAAAACATTGGGCAGAACTATGTCTGAACCAAAGAGTAGTTTTTTTTTACTCAAAACCATGAAAAAATTCATAGAAAGTATCAACGAGTGCATTCATATATCCCTCGAAGAAATAAACAATAATATTCGATTGTAATGTACAATTACAATAAAACAATTGCAATTGCAGTAACATGCATTAAGTGGACTGAATGGACAATAGCAGAGAAAATTGCAATTGAAATGATAAGCGATGAGCAGCGGAAGAATCGACTGGAATGAAAGTTTATTCATCAAGAGGCATAGGCGAAAGATGAGACCTTGATGATACTATTATCATCGGCAAAAAAATTTTGCATTGTGCATATACGAATGGGCCGTCAAAGAAGAAAAACTGAGCGCTAAATTGTATAAATAGCATAGATAAGACGTTCAACAACATAAATTAGCTCTCATTACTGCTGCTCTACTTCCCTCTTCGTGCATAAATAGCTTAGTTATGGTTGTCACCTACTAATTTATTGCTGATTACTCTAACAAACAACAAATATTTAAGAAAATAATTTATTTATACGGTGCAAATGAGACAGAACTTCAGGTTGAATCTAATAGATTTATTTCTCTAATCTGACCAGGTATAAATCCAACTGATCGATGGGAATTGCTTGGCACTCGGAAGCGTATTTAGTTGTCCATATGTCCATGCTTGCTTTCGAATTTAACCGGTCAGAAAGAACGGCAGCAATGGCAATATTTTCCGCTACCTGTTATGTTCACTGTTTCCCATTAAAACAGTTAGAACTACATGACAGACAGGCACATATATTTGGACTGACACACAAAAATGCGCGATCGCTGAAGATACAAATGCACCCACGAACGCACACACTCGCACCGACAGATACAGACACAGCCGTATATGTGCAGACACATATAGGTAAGCACCCTCACCAACGCATAAAGGAAGAAATATATAAACAAACATCCTCACAAACCATAAACAGGCACACGTACAAGCTCACACGCAAACGAAAACACAGATGTGCGCATATACATGAAAAGGCCTCAAAAAGGCTTACACGTAAACACGCAGATGCACTCGAACACACAGGTAAACGCGCTTATTCACACGCAGACAGAAAGACTAATGCACGCATTCACACACACATGCAAACATACTGGTGTTCACAGTTCACCGCCATCTCCCCCACCACGTCCAATTCCCTCGCTACCGCCGATTTTATAGGACTGAGCACCTTTCCCCTCCCAGGTCGCGGTGCTCCCATGAGGCCCCATGGATTCTCCTATCTATGTGACGAATGTTTTTAAAAAACGGTTGTCACCTCTGCGAGCTAAAAAAATTCTCTATTGAGTCGCAGAAAAACGAAGAAACTCGGTCAGGCATTGTGTTCAAACAGGATTAGCTGGAGGAAAATGTAACGCATAGTGTTAGTAAAGAAACAACAATTTATTGCAAAAGAGGATACCAAGGTTTAAAGGATATCATCAGAAAGCATAATGGAAAATGAGACAGCTGAAGCTCAACGAGGTGAACATACAGATGGAAAGAATACAAACAAAACAGTGAAACTGAAGAAAAAAAATCAGATGAAATCAAAACTGTGCTCTCTTCTTAAGTGAATTACTAACGGGAAAACACACTCTAATTAATGAAAGCTTGCAAATACGACCGCCGTATAAAAAGACTGGCGACACAAATAATGCGTCAAATTATATCGGTCCATATCACAAATGCTTTCTTTGTCGAAATCCCTTGAAACTTCATATTTTTGCAAACTTTTAAAACATAATGGAGCGAAAAATGCTATCACGCTTTTCACAAAAAACTTCCCGACAGAGATTCATTTAATAGAGGTCATAGAGGAAATTAATCTCATAAACAGGAAAGGTCCTTCAACAATTCGAAAACAATGATATGAAGCAAACTTTCGGCGTCGTCTAGCCACGAATAGTCGTCCTTCAACTAATGGGAAACACTGTCGATTGAACGAAAACATTTCTGGCTCATTAAGAAGTTTCTGACGAGGCACAATGGGGAAAACTCTATTAAGCACAAATTAAAGGTGCCATCCTATCCTCCTTTCCTCTGTAGGCTTTATATCTTTTCCAGCCTTGAAACAATACCTTCAGATGGGAAGGAGACTAGTCAGGCATGCAGGCAACTTATCTTCTAGGTTTGAAAGCAACAAGTAGCAACAAAAGAAATAATATTTGACCAGTATCAGAGGAGGCTCCGTCCGAAATTCTGAAAACTATACAAAATTATGTCTTACTATCTCTGAAGTTTCTTCAGCTATAGGATACAAGAATTTCCTTAATTATGCAAAAATATAGTATCGAAGCGAAACTTCTCTAAGTTGTGTTTTATTGAACGTTATCGTTAGAAAAATTTCACAGAGTGTCAACTGCTCGAAAAATTCATCAGCTGTGCGCTTTTGCTGAGCGGAAAACTTCACTCGAAATTGTGACGTATTATGCTCACATCTCATATTCGGGAGTTTTGCATTTCGCCGACAATTTCAGATTCGTAGTTGTTTTCATCGAATATCATTCTCGTAGGTGGAAAAGATGAGTTCCGCGAGTATCATCATTGCACTTTGTTTATTCGAAGACAATGCAACATTACTATGATCATTTCATCATTTCTTACATTTTCGTATATGAGGAAACTCTCTTCATCATCAATCTATTTTTTAAAACTTCAAAGGAAATTCACAAACGGAAAAAGTAGTCATTTCACGTTTATGACGAGAGTATAATGATTCACTTAATCCATCATAAATAATTACTCAGCAAAGAAACAAATTGTAATTATCAATTTAGAATATCAAAATTGATTACTCGTTTGCGAAATAAATAGTAAATACTCATTTGTGATGCCAAAATGAATACTTTTCGGCAGCATTTACCTCTTTAATATAATCACATAATCACTAATTGTAACAATTCATCCAAGAAATTAATTGCCAAATAATGGCTTCAAATGTAGTCAAAAATTTAGAGGAATTGATAGCAATTACTCTTTCAATATACCAGTAGTAATATTGCATTTGAATTATTACTAGCAGCTTTTTGTCTATGATATCAAAATAACACTTCGATAAGAAAATCGATAAGAACTACTCGATTACAATACTAATAATTGCTCATCTTTTAGGATAATTGTAGTTATTACCCGTACTGGATACCAAGTGTAATTGCTCTCAAATGAATTTACTAGTAACTACTGGTTTAGAATGGCAAATTTCGCTCAATAGTAACTAGTTCCATCGAACAAGTACTCATTTTTGGACTAGAAAATAATCATTCTTTTACGACACCAAAGTAGTTGTTCGTTCAGAACGTCGAAAGCAATTTCTCGTTGAGAAAAGCGGAAATAATTACTCATTAAGAACACAAGCGTAATTAATTTTTTGTTTAGAATATCAATAGCAATTTCTGATTTAAGAAATCAAAAGTATCGATTCATTTATGATAGCAGTACTCGTCACTCATTTGGAATAGTAAAAATAATAAGACCTTCAATATGCTTAAGAGTAGTATTAACTCGTTCAGGTTCCAAGGAAGAGTTATCACGTATGAAAGTACTGATATTCATTCATGTGCAATGACAACAGTAATTATTCACTTGCAATACTTACAGTACTAATGTGTTATGAATATTGAGAGTATTTACCTGACAGGGCTGAAGTGTTGTTTGAAGGAATCTAAGACGAAATTGCAACTCAGTATGGAGTGTGTTGAAGATAAAACGCCTCAATTTTGCATAATTTAACTAAGTATGCTACTTAAGGAGTCCTCATTTGTCCGAAATGCATGAAAAGAAGGCGGAAGAGAACATCGCAGCGATACGATACTGCATTCTCCACGAATGAAGCTGCTATTGCAGGTACTGTGAAGGTATGATATACAATATCAGGTACCTACACGTCATAAAAACATTTCTGTGCAAGCTTCACGTGCTAGAACTTTTAATTATTTGCAATTTCGGAGCATTAAAATGCGAATCCATTTTAAACATTTCCTTGCTATATAAAATTACGAAGATTAAACGAGTGAAACCTATTTTCAAGAAAATTTTCCCAACTGTATTTCTTTCTTCAGCAAAAAAAAAAATGAAAATGGGGAAATTTACATCGCTAGCAAAACAAATGCATGGATTTGAATAAAAAAATATGGTAATTTTTTGCAATTCGCTTCTGCAATCGCTAATGCAAAATTCCCAACCAAATAAGCAGGAAATTCACTGAAAAATTTCTCTCATCAAATGCTTTTGCGTTTAGTACACAATCATTTTTTAGTGCAACGTATCAAATGAAGCTAGTCCAAAAATTGTTTTGTATTGATACCTTTTTACAAGTAGTTTCATCCAACAGTTAATTCCCATGCGTCATTTTTGCTCATAAAGAGCCGCATATTGCTGATGTCTCATTCGTACGTCCACCTTTATGCATCAGAAATCGAACATTGTTGATGTCACATTTGTCTGTCCACTTGCGCGCATATTTTAACACAAAATACACTTCACCGATTTCAGCGAGATTTATAATATAGATAGCGAAGTTCAACCTAGGTCGAGAAGCGAAAAAGTCCTTTTGTCTTTTCCATTTCAGTTTTATTCTCCTATAAAATTTCCACCTACCTTAGCTCTTGAGCTTGAAACATTCACTAAAAACGACGAAGAGAATTTCAAAAAATACAGGAAAAATTCTTCGTTAAAAAATTATCTCAGCATTTGAAGTGTTTTTCTTTTGTAGTTGTATTTCACATTCTTAACATAATGCCTCAAATTCGAAAAAACCTTGATACCTCATAACCTATCAAAGAGAGTAATGCCTTTATCCTTAAATAAGTGCCTAAATTCGAAACGTGAACTTCAACATCTGACGGGACGTTCAAGATAAGCGCTAGGCTCCTTGCAGACAGGATGCAAAAGCCCCAGAATATGCATAAGTAACTTTGTCATGACACCCCACTTCTTGACTTACTGTTAAAGACAAAAGGGTCAATAACTATTTAACATCACCAACGTTCGATCTATTTGGATGACTTGGCCACAGAACCCTTTACTGTTTACGATAGTAACTCTGTTAGTTAGAAGCAAATTTTCATGTGAAATAGCCTCATTTTAAACAGTAGATCGGTTCTCAAGAGTGTTTCAGTGAAGCTCAAATTTCAATTTTTGCCAAGAATTTCAGCACCTCCTAACTTCGGTTGTACCATAAAGGTGCCTAGAAATCCTTATCTTCAGGGGTTGACACGCAGTAATATCGTTGCACAGTCCAGAAAGCTCATTAATCTTATAATGCTACCAACACATTCAGGATCTCATAACTTCTACTGTGATATAAATCAAGACATTCGACAAATTGGCCTCAGAATATAAGTGAGGAATATCCTTCGATCAAATGGGCAAACAACACCAATTTTAGATTGCTTTTGAGACATGGTGCCAAATGTTATTATTGTTATAGAACATTGAGCTAGTACGTTTTGCAAAACCCATATATTTCTCTCTAAAGTGCAGAGGTTTCCTCAATAAACTCTCTCTAATATGAAATTTATCCCTCTCTTATAATTTTTATTCTACACTATTCCATTTGTATAAAATATATGCCAGCATAAATTAGAGAGAGTTCTTTCGAAATGTCAATTCTTTCAACGTATCTCAAGTTTATTAGTTGAATTAACGAATTAGATTCATCGGAAAATCATTTGAAAATCTTATTAATAATAGGTCTCAACCATTTCTTCAATAATCGCAATGAGTGATGCCGTCTCATTCATATCAGTTTGAAATTAAGGCATTAACACATCATCTCTGAAATTGTCTCATTCAGTGTTACATGCAAATTAACGAAGCATTCCACTAAATATCTTCCTCTAATTCACAATTGCATAAATGGGTAACGGACGTACATTAGTTCTTATAGCTCAGTTAATATATCGATCGATATTGCAATCCAACTTTGTTCCAAATTCTATGAGCGTTATCTTTTGAATGAGATTTTAAAAAATGAATCTAAAAATCAATTTAATGCAATTGCTTAGTTTTTAAAGGGATTCTAAAGGTCATCATTCATGGTCACATTACAAGCAAATGGAAAGACCAAGTAGAAAGGCTATATGTATTTAGCACTTGTGTTGACCAGACCAAATAGGTTGTGCAGGTGATTAAAGAATAAAGGCATATATATATATATATATATATATATATATATATATATATATATATATATATATATATATATATATATATATATATATATATATATATATATATATATATATATATATATATATATATATATATATATATACAATTTATTTATTTATTCACTCGTTTATATTTTCGTATTTATATTTATATTCACCAATCTCATAAGCATCGCAGCATCGAAATTAGTTCAGACGGATAGCTTTTAACTTGAAATACCAACATTTGAGAAGTGTCAAAAATAGCACAGGCCAATTAACGCTTAACTTCACTATTGAAATATTTATTTGGCATTTATATAAAGGAATATAGGCTAATGAATGAGCGTTGAGTTGAATGATCGCTAATTAAATATACAAATGTGAGTGCATTTGCCTATGATTTAGAGGTTCATTAGTTAGGCTGTTTGTGCAGTTAAGCGCAATTTGCACAATGGTGATAATATGCATACAAGTAAATGTGTTGCATGATCACAACAATTCAGCACTTCGTCATTAAAAAACTGAACTTTATGATTCCTAAATCTGTTTAATATTTATTATCAAACTATTCTAGGCGTAAAAATGAAACGCAATAACATAAAAGGACTAAATAGTTGCAAGATTTAAACGAGTAAAAAATGTAAAATAAAACAAGCAGCAAGGGCGGAAATGAAATGAAATGAATGAAGAATGGGCAATTGATATAGAATGATCCGATGGAAATTTGCATCCGAAAAATTTTTCTTTGGAGAAAGTGAAATGGCAAGACAAGCAACGAAATGGAATTGATGACCCGGTTGCATCGACTCAGAAAATAAAACAAAAATCGTCTAATGACAAATGGCTTTGAAAATTCATGCTCGAAACTATGGAAAACTTTGCAAGCCTATCGCATTAGAAAAATTGTTATCGATGTGCTAAGCTTGTGAATGGTATAAACGAGAAAAATTTTACGAAGTATATCGAGTGACAATTCAATTCTATATCACCATAAAACATGCGCAAAATCATTAGGACATAACATCGAATAACAATTCAATTAGGTTTCATACGCTAAAACGCCAAAGAGTTTCAAAACGTATAACTTGTGCACACATGATTGTTTCATTGATTTCTAACAGTTCAACAGTTATGCTTTCTGAACCTAATTTACAAACTTGAATTCTTCGATTAATATATAGCATCTCCGTGTGCATATTCTCTGCAAGATGAAAGACACCTTTGCGGTATTGCCAGCGGTCTGGAGTGTGCGCACATAGCATCTGCGATGAACTAGCGAAATGACCGCAAGTGGAGGACTTATGACACTTAATTAACGTAAAGTGCGACGGAAGTTCATAAAATTTGAGCGATAGAGGCCCACTATCATTTGTTTGCTGCTTGTATTTCAAAAATGCTGAATTTCGAGTTTTTTATGGACGTGGCCCGAGCAGCTATACCGACAAACAGGCAGACAAGACACTCAAAGCGTCTGCATAGCTCGAGCAGCAATCGTTGCGCAGTATGGCAGTTTAGTCGACATGCACAAGTGCAAAATGCCTCTTAGCCATTTTCATAGACCGTACAGCCGCGGAATTCATTAGTTTGCAGCGAGTAAACCTTATGAAATATGAGTAGATTACACTTTGCGTAAAATTGCAACGAAGCATAGCGCACGTCTAAAACGATAATATCTTTGCATCTATGTTGCTACTAACCTCTGCAAAGAATTTGCAATGCAATACAATGCAATGCAATGCAATGCAATGCAATTCAATACCATAAAGATATGGACGTTCCTGTATAGTCCCTATTATTAAATTTAAGGAGGGACGAAAAATCAAGGCGTACTTAGTAGTATGAAACGTTTTTCTTCAATAAGGATGACGTAATTAAGCTACAACTTGCTAAAAACTCGCAAAGGAAGAGCTGTCAGTGTAATTAACGCATAAAAGTGCACTGCAAACGACTCGACGCTCTCTACAATTTGCAGCATTTCCAATATACGCCTAATTAGTAACGAGCATGTTTTTTCGTTTGACCGTTTTCTCAGTTATATAGGCTCTTTCGCAAATCCATCAAGTCTAGAAACATATCTCGATAAGAGATGAAAGTTCAGTTCATATCGAGTTGTGTTGTTTTCTATTGAAATTCAAGAACAATTTATTCTGAGTGAGGGAAATGTTGATATGGTGATCCTTATGATGACCACAATATGAAATAATAAATGAATTGCATAGGGATGCTGTGTAGTATACATTCGGTAAAAAAATTTGATTGAATTTGTTCTAATTTCATCAGTAACCCATAGGCAAAGATATTTTGAAAACGGTATCATATCCAATAGAGTGCTTTCCACAGATGTGGAAGCAGGAGGGGGGATCCTGTTGAAAGGGGAGTAGAATTTATCCATACGCGCTTAGAGAAAGAAGTTTTTTGTCACATTTACTCTACACGCATTTCCTTTCATAGTCGCCAATGAGAGCGCAACTGAAACCGACTGCAATCTATGAACACAAAAAATGGATTAAATCCGATTCTGACTCCACTCTCTGGCTTATATCCAGTTGGGTTGAAGACGGCCGTACAGTTATATCCAGGAATCAGCCTTAAATACTTCCAACGACCACGACTTAAATATACTCCGAGTTGTTGATCGGCTGGGCTGTTCAAAAAACGAAATGTTGTTTTACTGAAATATGGTACATCTTTCTTTGATTCATGTTTCGTTTGTGTACATCCTGCATCGAATATTCATCAAATAATATTCGTCATATGACATCTAAAACTTTCGGCTTAAAACTCCAAACAAATTAGGCGGCTGAAGTATTTTTGAAAATTATGAACATCGAGAAAAAAATCTATGAAGGAAATATATCTTACGATATCTCCACGAGACAAAAGTAGGCGAGAAAATAGTTTCAATGAGAGTTTCAATAGGCCAATTGGAAAAAGAGGGAAATTTTTTAATGAAATTTGCTTTTTTTTCTACGCATCGCTAAAATCTCTTTTTTTCTTTCGAACATTCGATTTGATTTTCCGTACGATTGACTTAAAAATTGATTACGATGAAAGAGCAACAAACATTGGCAAAGATATCGATCAAATATTTTGCATTGAGGTGATAACCCGTCTCCTAAATAGTAATTTTATCTCGTCAACTCTAATATTTCATCGTTATTGAGAAATCTCTTCTAAGTGGAATATATCGCAAAACACCTTTTTAACAACGACGACCGAAATATCACTCCCATTTATGAACCCTTTCTAAATGGATCTATTTTTGCATATGAAATGAAGTCAGATAAATAGTGAAGATAAGGTGCAACGCAAAGAATATGTGAGAAGAAACTTTAAAGCGGTGATTTTGATTAGTTGTTAAATGCAAATGCAGTTGATAGATTGAATTTGCATATTTGCATGAGGCTGCATGAGGTTGCTGATATAAAGCTTGCAAAGAATCCAGTGAAATGGTAGCCGAACAAAATAGCACTCGTTGAGTAATTGATCGGAGACATTTGTCTGCAACCGGTATTCGATTGATATTGAGCGCATTTTGAAAATGACGCTTTGTTAACGGCAAAAGGCATTTATTGAAAACCAAATTTCGGCTACAATCGAAAAAAAAAACTAATCGACGGATGTTTTAAGTCCGTAAAAGCCGATCGAATCCTTAATTTCCAAACCAACTTCCATTAGAAATTACTCCTCACTAAGGCAGCAGGGAACTTTGCTTCATCAGTACAGTCATATTCGACGTAATTGCAGTAACAACTTCATATAGATAGCCAATTCGGAGGAATCAACCTGGATGCAATTATAATGGAATAAACAATGGCATCGCGATTGTTAGACGGATGTGGTATTCGGTAGATGAGTAGCTGAACGAGGGGTAAGGACTTTCCTTAGAAAAAAAGATTTAAAAGCAGACTTGAAAACCAACGCCAGAAAAAATTACGAAATAGAGAAAAAGTGAGTTGTTCAGTTGCTCAGTTGATTTGCCTATAATGAAAAGTGTCAGGTAAAATCCGGAGTGAATCCAGACTTTCGGTTAAAGTAGACCACGACATCGGCCAATTAGGAGGCCATCTCAAACGGATGCAAGTGCAACAAAATAGCTGTAGAACAATGAGAAATAGATGTGGAATAATGAAACAGCCGAGTAAAATCCATCTCGAAAAGTTATTTCAGGTTTAAAGGAGGAGAAGTGCAATAAGAAAAAGATAAACGATTGCAATGTCGTAATGGGCGAAATTCAGCGTTTCAGCAAAATTTCTGCACTCTCTCAAAGTGACGTTCAATTGCTTTTCATTATACTCGAACAATTAGACATCTCATCAAAAAGTAGACAGAGGAAGTAATAATTAGTAACTATTAAAGTATAGCAATAAACAGCTAATAGCTGGAAATAGTAATTAACAGCTTCATCATTTTATTGAGACTTTTCCAAAACTTACAATTTAGCATTCATCTAATCGGGAAAAATTTCACCAAATTGCGCATATCGCCGGAACTACAGATGGGAGAGGGGGTCAATTCTGTAGGCTAATTTTAATCGAATTTACGAAATTTATGAAATCGGTAGTCTCAATTAAACCGATGCGCTACTAACACTTTCATATCATAACAGGGCAGGAAGACGGTTGGAATGCGAAAGGATTAAAAGAAGCGAATTCATGACGTACGACGAGTGAATGTGATGTGAGATCTCTGTTGAAGATTACGCTTAAATGCACAACAAAGTGCACTGCAAATTTTGCGTTGGCTTGACTGCAATATGCAGCAAGCAAATAGCAGATGCGAAAGTATAATCTTGCTATTAACGCTTCTTCGCCTTTTCCTCGCCATGCACTTCTTCAAAGTTGAAGTCTTCCGCGTGAACGGTTCGAAAATAATTCATCATGCCGCTGGTTGACGCTTTACTACGAGCTCATGCATCCTCAACTCCTACTCATATAGCTGCCTGTAGCAAAGCGCAGTCTTTTCCCCGAAATATTTTGTCTCTTTCCTTCACCTTCGTGTACCTCTCTGTCATAAGACGAGAAAGCTCTAAGCAGAGGACAAAAATCGGTTAATATTTCGGCTTAAACCAAGTTTGACATCTCCTATCAAATGGTCCATCTGGCAAGCCTTTTTCATCCTCAAGATCTCTTCGAAAACGATTTCATGGCGAGATTCCGAATCCGTTGAAATTACGGGCACATTCGATGCTCCGTTGTACATTCAGCATTAGCATCGAATTTCTCCGGGAAAATTTTCACACATATGGCGCTTTTAATTTCATTCTCTTCGCCTATTCATCAGTTTTCAGTCCATCATTACCGGTCGATGCATCGATTCCTGGCGGGTCTGCTCTTACTGTTCGGATCGATCAGCTCTCTTAATTGGTACTATTTGGGAAATAACGAAATCCCTCGCCTGATAAGGTGCGCTTTGTGATGCATATAAGAGTATTCCTAAACGGTTAGAGATGATGTCTCACTTGTGGAAATTCAGATGGGAAAGCAAAGCAACTGAAGATAAGACGGCACAATACGCGATTTCGGGTCAGTCATCGATAGCCGATTTTGTATATTATTGATAACCATAAAAGTATACACCATAAATATGAGACACAATGCTATTTTTCATAACCCGACCACTCGCATTAAGCTTCTGCAAAAAAACAAAAAAAAAACTCATTTGTAAGCTCATTAGCATAGAATGAAAAATCAACTGGTACGAATTCTATGCAAATTACTCCCATATAAAAGTTGAAAAGTTCTGGGATTGATGAATCAACGTGAAACATGCAACGCGAAACCAATCTATAGTGTACATTAAAAGTATCAAATTTCATCTCTTTGCATACAGTGATTATCGATTTGAAATCATTTTGCTGCACACATATATACATATGTCCACACAAAGAATAGCCATAAGTATGAGTTGTCGGCACAACACCTCTTGCGAAGAAAAATTGGTAAATACGCATAAAACAACAAAAATTAAAGTGATTGAAAAACACTCAACGCATTGCTGTGTAAACGGATTGATAATGAAAAGCGCAATTCTATTAGTAAATAAAAACATTTTAAGGTATACTTTTATGAGTTTCTATGACAGTGAAAAATGCTTCTATGATAGTGAAATCTATGATGATAAATAAAATATGCTTCGGTTTCTACGATGGCGAAATACATCTAAATGTTGTTATGATATGAAATCGAATACTTTTATTTGCATAAATAATTTAGAGAGAGCAATAAACGGGGCAAAAAAAAAGCGACAACGTTTCATTTGGAAGCTAAATGATGATGACGCCATTCAAGTAGCAAACAGATGCGAACAAAAAGCATATTTTATGTGGTTTATTTCGCTCCTTTGACAACAGAAGAGTTGATCTTGAAAATCGTCTCTTCAAAGTATATATTAATTTAACTGTACTTACATTTTGCACCTTTTTTCCTGCATTTCAATCATATCTGAAATATTATTTATTTTCTATCATTAATCTATGGTGCATATCTTAGAGATGAAAGCGGATCGTACTATCAATGAAAATTGATAAGTATGCACATATATTTCTTTTCAATAGAACCATTACTGTTAATATAACTAGATGGTACTTACTAAAGTTATTCAAAATATATATTAGTGGTACTTCAAGCAGTTATTAAATTTTAGAGCAAAACTTTTTGAGCGATGATTTTATCATCACTTAAGTTGGTAGGTATTTTTTCATCGCTTTCAATATGTCACATTTATATGTATTTTTTCTCTGTACAACTTCGGCAATAATACGCTCAGTGATTGACTTTTAGTGTACTAGGCATTAAGCGACCATGCAAGAAAATAAAAATCTCCACAATTGTGCGAAATTTTCTCAATTTCCCGTTAAGAAAAAAAAACTCTTCAAATGTGTGAAATATTAATGAAATGTTTGAATAAAAATTTCAGGAAAACCAAAATCTTCGGAATGGAATTTTTCGAGCAATGTAAATAATGCATAGTCGTATAGTATTCATTGATATCGCAATGATGAAATCAAAATTTATTTGCGAATATATTCTCACAACGAAATATTTGAATGAAGTTGCTATTAGCGCAGATAAACGATATGAGCGATACGACTCCGGCGATTTGACGTGTCGAGTCTTAGCAAGTGCTACTATTATGTGAAATTTGACCTAATCGATCATCTCATATGACTTAACCAATTCATGCAGAATATAAAATGATAAAGTTTACTCCAGTAGATTGGTGCATAACTAAACCGAAACTAAATGGATAGCGAAAATTTAAAAAAGAACAAGTGGCCATATAGTTTCAATTTTGTAGGCAAGAGAAGTGCTAGGGCATATAAAATGAAAAATTATTAAGCATTGAAAGCTGTGCGGTTTATTATACCGATAGGTAATTGATAGTAAAAGGATTAAAAACTAATTGCATATTCATAAAGTTGTAATAAAATTACATCAAAAAAATGCAAAATATAAGTAGTTGCGGATAAATCAAGTTGAAGACATCGCTATGGGTTAATAAAGAAAAATTCTGTAAGGCAGAGCAGTATCCGAAGCGTTATTTATTCAGAATGTAGCTTGATAGTGGTTCAGGCATTCACTGATCCTCCGCTTGAAACCTTTCATCAATTTTAATTCGCGTTACTCATAAATACACCATTTGTGATGTGCTGCGGTTCCGGCTCATCTATATATATAGGCTATTTAAACTATGCACTCGCTTGACCATTTTTCATCGCCAGCGCTATTTTCAAGAACTTGGAATTGCGTAGAATATCTCCCTTAGCTTATTTGCATAATTGTCGAAAATTTTGTAGATGGTTGAATTTTCTTGAATTATCGATCTTTCTATGTATACAGTTGATTATTTTTTAGAAGAGACGTCTATCCTAAATCGCAGCCACAGCACTAAAAGTTGAATTTTAGCACTAAAATCATATTTTCCGCATCAATAACTAGCTAACTTTAATAACATTGATAGCAGTATGTAGCATAAGTTGAACATTAAATATGTTATTTGCAACAACAATGCATTTCATTTCTCCCACAATCGAAGTGAAATCTATGAAGTTTTCTATCGTTGTAAAATCCAATCAATAGTTGGTTGGATAAAAGAAAGTCTTTTTTCATTAATTAGTTATATTAGAAATATTGAAATTAATGTTATATTGAAAAAGGGAATGTGCTATTATAGCACGCTTCTTAACTAGGACTGACAATTGCTATAAGAATTGAAAGTTTTTCACGATCATCGCGAGTAAGTAAGTAAATGTGCACATTTGTTTAGGATTTATGATGAGGGATTGTATCTAATGAACCCCTTCTAAAATTCATCACTTGGCAACAATAGGCTTCTATATGATGGGAATCTATTCAAGAGACGCCTATGAGCAAATAAATATAGTTTATTTTATTATATTCTATATTTCAGTTTTACTTGCCAAGAATAATAAATATTATGGAAACTTCGACGGAAAAGCATTCAGTCTCATATAACAAAGTTCAAGTTTTAAAGTAAGATGAGGTTGAACTCCGCTCAAACTCGAAACGTCTTCCAATTTAGATGTAGAGTGTGTTTATAGGTTTCAAGTAAATTAGAGAAACTTATCGTAACCGATTTATCATTTCAGAAGAAGTAAAGCACCCGCGAATATTAAAGGCTTGAAAATGGAAAAAATCAATACGAAAAGAGAACTCAGCATCGTATTATACGTCGAAGAACCTCGGAAACAGACCAAAGAAAAGACTTCTGTGATTTTACTGAACATTGCGTTTACTGGCAGATATCCCCGTCAACAACTTATTGATGCGTTTAGAAGTGCGAGTCGAAAGCGTAAGCACCAAAAATGTCGTCATCCATTCAATCCTCGAATCATACAGTTGCCTTCGCTTGTGATTTGTCAACATTAAGCAATTACGCCCTAGCATGACAAGTGCCACAACGTAGTCTTTGTGTTCTTACTCTTCTCCACCTCTCTCCCTCCATCCAACTCCGACTCCAACCTCATTCCGCCTCCTCAAGGAATCCTGGCATCGAATTGCAGTACGCAGTCACATAAATAACTCAAAACGATATCCTGACGTCCAGCAAAACGACGACGACATTTTGGCATATAAAGCACGAAATCAACATGCAGGATTAGAATCACCGGAATGCAACTCGAGCGTGTTCGATGCTCATTTGAAGCAGTTATCCAAGCATTTCATCATCACATCAAAATTAATTTTTGTTTAGCATGCAAGTTCTTAAAAATTTGCTCTCTCTCTATATATATATATATATATATATATATATATATATATATATATATATATATATATATATATATATATATATATATATATATATATATATATATATATATATATATATATATATATATATATATATATATATATATATATATATATATATATATATATATATATATATATATATATATATATATATATATATATATATATATATATATATATATATATATATACGACGAAATGCTATCAAGCCTCCTCGACAGGATGAGCGCGAAATGGGAAAGGAGGAGGGCTGCGTCGGGCCAGTGAAAATTGCTCGAGCTTGGCCGAGAAGAAGCGTTTTCTAGCCTTTGCTATATTGCTGGTTCGATCTGCTAAAAGAAAAAAAACTACGGAGCATTTGCCTTCGTTGGCATGACTAGAAATCAATTAGTAAAATTTCATACCAAACTGTCGTTTATTTTCTTTTAAATTCAACAATTAAATGCCGAATGGTAATGAATGAACTAAATGGTCATTCATTGAATATGATTGTAATTTCCTTTCATTCAGTTATTTATATAACTGTTGAATTGTTACATAAGAATAAATAAAATATTATTTGCAATATACTGATCAGCTAAATGGCATTCAAGAATGATATAAACTCATTACTACTAAAATGAAAATGCAAACCAGAGCATCACATTTCAATGCATTTGAGAGCAATATCACTGCGTTTTGTTTCTGAAGCTTCTCGAACGGTCTCGCTGAGAGTCCTTTGTCTTTTCTTTACATTCTTGCATCAAGCAACAAAAATGCAAATGTTCATGCCGAATTTTTCTACTCTTGAGCACCGGCTAGTGGATGTTTTGATGGGTGAAATAAAATATAACCGTTATGAAACTTCTAAAATTGGACATAAGTGGCAAAATAGGGATTTCATTGACTGCAACGATGCAAATATAAAATATTCGAGGAGATTATAAGTGAGCGTTTTGTTAACTTTTTCATCATAGAATCGCTTTCATGTGATCGATGAAAAAAATCTTGCTACCATCACTAATGTTATCATTATTTTTTAAATTTTATCAATATTAACTCCATCATTACTAATATTAGTATTAAGAATGAGATTTGAATTTTATTACTGAATCGTGCTTTATTACTGAATCATACGCACATGCAAACGCATACCAATACACATATACATGCACTGCATTCACATGCACATGCTGATATATATACCAATACACATATACATGCATCACATATATATATATATATATATATATATATATATATATATATATATATATATATATATATATATATATATATATATATATACTCGCAAAGAAACGCATCCGTATATACACAAGCATGCGAACATGTAACACACAGATGTGCAACACAAGCGCATGCAAACATGCAAACGGACACTATCGCAAATGTACACATCCGTATATATGCGCATAAGCACATACATTCACGTGCACGCGAATACATGTGGGCGCAGATGCAGCTACACACCGACACCGAAAATACTTACAGATGCGCATGCGCATAGGCAAAAGCTTATACATGCCCATGCAAACACATACACAGAACACGTGCGAAAACATACATGGGCGCCCGCACAAACACGCGTGGGAGCGCACAGTTCCCATAAACAAGCACATGCACGAACACATGCAGACAGACATGGAGAGGTATACTTGTCTACTTGCATGCTCGCAAACTCAGAAATAAGTTCACACGCGCACACACACATGCACAGACACGCATTGCACTCACGCTGTCATAGATACACATACATGCACACCTGATCGCGAACACATAAACGTACAAGCACACAAGCATGTGCACAAACATACGAACCCACAAACATACAAACATACAAACACACATGTACAAATATACGCGTGCAATGCACGCACATATATATATACACGAGCACACAGAAATGCATGCGCAGAAGTACGGAAATATATGTTTCATATTGTGCTATGCAAATATATGTTTGCAAAAATGCACGAAAGTATGTAATATCTTTCAAGAAAATCATTTTTCACTCTTTTTTTGATCCGAAAAGATAGAAATTTTCTGTACAGGATCGTTTGCATTCGAAATTGGATCGAATAATCATTCAAATTTCTGAAAACTACTATAAATCCGAGCCGATATTTCTGTGTGGAACACATCGCTTACCTGACTTAACGTCCTGCTAACTAAGTGTTGATTCATCCTCCCTCTTTCCTCCCATCTCCCTCTCCCCTCCATCCTTCTTTAATATGATAAAAACTATAATGTTTGACGGTGTCTTTTCTAGCAGGTAGATACCATTTTCCATATGAGAAGCATAAAGGTAATGAACGTCCTCGAATAAACGAAGAGAAAAGATTCGTGAATAGTAAGGCGAATACATTAATGGACTCTTCAAAAGGCTTCTTTTCGCCCATTTTTTTATTCCGAGAATTCAAAATTTTTTTAATGCTTTTGGCCAGATGTTAGAGATATTATTTTCTCACGTTTTTCTGAGAGAGAGAGAGAGAGAGAGAGAGAAGTTATTTCAATTAATATGATCACTTTGTTCTTGTTTTTTTCTTAGAGATAATTGATTCCTTTTTTTTTTCCTTAATTCATTACAACTGATAAAAAGTTCACTCAGTTTTGTTTTATTACGCGCTGAATTTCGATGTGTTCAATGATGGCAACCCTAAGTGAATGCAAATTATTGTTTATTTTGTTGAAATTAAAGAAACTTTGGTGTCCTAAAGGGAAAATTTGAAGGCAATTGGGGATTATTATACGATTTTTGGGAAACTTTTACTAGAATTTTCTTGTATATTATTCAGTTCATTACATCAGTTTTTTGTGCGACTTTTTCCCGATTGATTGCTGTATTTCTTTCTTCTGTCGATGATAACTTTTGGCATGAAATCCCCCTCTGACCATACGAGAACGTCGTAATCGCTAATTATTATCTTCTTATCTATGTTATACATTATGCTTACCTTTCGCTTACAGTTCTGATGAATATCACCTTTTGAAGGCATTTATGGAAATTATTAGCCCCTTCACAGTGCCTTGCTGTCCATATCTCTCTTTATCCATTTCTAGCTGCATCTGTCCCTCTCCCATAAAAATCGTGCCATCAGATTATATTGCGCTAACAAGTCATTTCCTTCAACCTAATGGAGCTTTTTTGCACGTTTGGAGAGCCAATTTTTCATTGGCCATGGATGATTGCTGTCGGTAGCCCATTTCATGCTATAATCTTTAGTTTATTCAACCTTTTCATGATTAACAGAGGGAAACGCTTCTATGAATCGACGTTTAGAGCATTGTTCGTACAATCGTACAACGTCTAATTATTGTTTTTCCAACAGCCTTGTCACAACGACTGCATGATGATGAGAATTTGGGACGTTTGAGCCCTCTCATCAAGCTGTTATAATATTCTCGAAATAGGACTGTTGAGTGATATTTATTAAATTTATTTCGAAATGATTACTCATTGAAATTTTATTGAATTTTCTTTCCACTATAAATGCATAATTAGCATTATTAACTAGTTTGGATACGAATAAATTATTTGAAGTTTTCTTTCTTTTTCATGAGTAATTTATAAGCAAATATTAACCAAAGCTGAACATTCGATGAGCGAAACGATTGTTCAAATTGCAGATCGTACTTGAGTTTGACTTTTCGCTATGTTTTTTGCAGTAAATAGCAGTTGAATGTACTACAATCCATAGAATATAAATGCACTTTTATGCAGTCATTAAACCATAATTAGTAATTATTCATGCAATCGACTAGAAATTTCCTCTCAAATTTGATTTACAAAATAACTACCATTTGAACAACTGCACTGGCACGTACTTAATCGTTTGTTGTCAAAAGCTCAACCGTAGAGCACCTGTTCGGAAAGTGGGAGGTCATGGTTCAAGCCCCATTAGTGATATTGGATGACGAAAAGAGGTTTCTATAAAAGTGTTGCACTTTCAAAGATTTATGAAGAAAAGTAATCATACTATTATTTTGTCACTAATGGTGTAATGGGGGTTTTCACGCAGTGATTTGCTCTGATAGATAAATAAATAAATAAATAAATAGTTCCATAAGTACTGATAAATAATTCCATAAACGATCAAATGAGTGGATAGATAGAAAAATATGTAAAAAGATAAACAGATGAACCTAAAATAAGTGGGTGTAAGAAAAGGATAGGAAGGTAAAGTGCCAAACGTGAAATAAAGAAAAATAGAAGCAAGAGGAGAAAAAAAGAACACAATGTACATAACAAAATAAGTCCATTAAAGATCATAATAGAAATAAGGAATGAAGAAAGAAAAAAAATGGGGTTTGAGACTACATGGAGACAGAAAAGTGATCGCATTTCCATCCTTATCCGCTTACGTGAACACTCGAACTCAATCTTCAAGCATGCATTGCTTCTACCTTTGCTGTTTACTATAGCGACACAGGTAGCAATTGGTCTGATGAATTTAATATGGAAAACAAATTTAGTATTCAAAAAAAATTTGCATACGGGTCTTCTTTCATAGATTTTTTTCGGATTCACACAACACGACAAAGACTGACTTAACTATTTCGCTGATTCATCTTTTCTAAAGCTTCCAAAGTTTTGAAAATGATCGCACCTCTAATTTTTTCACGTCCTTCCTCATATATCACTGTTTCAACCAGATCGATGACTCTCTCTCTCACTCTCATCGATATGCAATCTCACGTTCACTCTTGGCAATTTGAAAGTTGTTTCTTCATTACTCTTTTCATCGCTGCACAACATAAATATATTCTTTTCATTAATTTGATATTCAAAAATTTTGCATATAATTCTAAATATATAGATTCACAAATTGCGGTGAATGAGGCATTACGCAGTGGATAATTACACACCTGGATCAATTGGTGAATATCTCATTAGGACGTTGAGCTCAACATATTGCGTTTTAATTTCTTCGCGGAAAGAGCTTATTTAATTTTGCATGCAATGAATAGTTCGACTTGCACTTCCAAAAATGATTCCTTTTTCCATGTTTATTATGCGTCAATGCAAGATGTCCTCCGTGTTCGGCAACAGTGATTTGTACTGTCCTATCTGCCACCTAATAATGTCAATATTTTTATAGCTTTTGCTTAAAAATAAACAGATAAATGTAAAAATTATGATCATTTAATCGGCTGCCAGTTGCGATTTTTTATTTGCTCAAAATATGCTCAATTTTTAAATCAGCTTGAAAGATCGACAACGATAATGTGATCAACCGTTTCGTAGATGGCAAAAATTCGTTTCAACTCTTCAGACATTGTATATTGGAAGACGATGAATTTATAAATGGATCGGAATTTGCGAAAGCATTATATATTTAAATATATTTCGATCATCTAATCAACGAAATGATAAAAATCTATACTTCTTTCGGAATTATTTCCACACAACTTCTAAATGCGCTAAATAAACTATAGCGAAAAGCTTATTGCACTTAAAATATTCGCTGAATTTTTATTTATATAAACGCTGTGTGTTATTGAAATTAACGATGAGAGCTTTTTTTTTTTAAAGTATCCATCTATAAATATATTCTTTCAAATATTTATGCAAATATGATTTTTTTTTCCTTTCCTTTCCTTTATTTCAACAATATTTCCAAAGTTTTGTGAAGTTTCTTTTTGTTGAAAAAAAAAAGAGAGAAATTTGACTTATGGAAAAGTATTTGATTACAAAGGATTCTCATGCAACTCTTCGCAAAACGATTTTTATCTTCTTCTTCTTTTTTTTCTCCAAAAAATTTCACTCTCCTAGCACATAATAATATTTCTCTTTCATTTACTTTCTCACTCATAATTTTAGCATTTTTCTTTCTCTCTCTCTTCTTGCTCTCTCAACATTGCCATAAATAATTATATTGTTCAAGGCCAAGCGGTATTGAATGTCGGTCAGTTTTTACATCGCCAAAAAACTTTTCGGTACTTTTGCAAACGGCAATAAGAGACGTTTCAGAGTGGGTCTCATCATCGTTATGCACTAATTTCGCAGAAGCGCTCTCACCGGGGTTTAATGCGATAATAGCATAATGAATGTCTACAAAAATATCACTGTTTTCGATAACAGTGATATTTTTGTTGAAAAACATCGAATAAGCATCGAAGTGTTGCTTTCGAAGTTTAATTGGTACGGGTGGAACTCGACCAGCAATACCCTTCGATCTCATTTTATTTCTTTTAACCATTATTTCAAATTAGTCTTTTAGCAGTCATTAAACGAACCTTGTAACATGCAAATAAATAATCTACTCTTAATTATAGTTTATTTTAATCATTTATGTTTGAATAAATATTTTTCGTTATATGTCTTCTATTTAATCAATAATTATTTCATTTCTATTATTATGGGAGTGCATTATTTTGTTTTGTAATTTTTTAGCGGTCGCATTTTCAATGAATGTAATTGTTCTGCTCTAAGAAACTTTTTCTACTTGGTTCAAGGTTCTGGGTATCATCTGTTTTGCTTGCAAAGTTAAGATTTAACAACAAGAAGGATATTGGTTTTTCCCACTTGTTAATTGAGGAGCTGTAGTCCCAAATTCGACCTGAAATTATTTTTCGTAATTTACCTTCCAACACAGAGAAGTACAATTCCAGTCATTCAAGGACCCAAGAATTTTGTTTGTGTTCCTCCTTCTTTCCACCTTCCTCTTATATTTCCTCTCAAATTGCTCGCTGCATGTCACTTTTACACGACACAAAAGTAATAAAAGAGATCAAAATTTCAAATATTAGAATCTTTAAGTTTTTAAGTTCCCCTTAAACAACGGACTTCTACTTAATTAAAATCAGCGGATATCGCATTTGGGTCATCATTAACGGTCAAGGACAACAGCGACACACCGCTCGTCTGCGCCATCGACTGTTAGGTTCATTGCTACGGTGCATTTTTATTTGATATAGGAACACCTCTAATTGTTGACTTTATTTTTCTTTCGGCTTTAATTTTCGCAGTAAAATCTCAGTCAAATAGCCGAAAGTTTGCATATTTATCATTGATAACCATCGAATTCGTCCTACTTCAATATTCGTCAATATTTCGTTATCATCGACTGAAGACACATTAATCAGTAATTCCGTTATCACCGAGTAAAAAGTACATTTTAAATTTCCGACATGCACTGTGACATACATATGTTTTTATAATTATACGATATGAATAGACATATATATATATATATATATATATATATATATATATATATATATATATATATATATATATATATATATATATATATATATATATATATAAAATCAGTTTTGAAAGAAAGAATTGAGTTTTCAGCAGTCAATTTGTATATTAGCGAATAACTTGTGTGCGTTTATATTGCCTTGTTCAATTGCTTTCAGTTACCCCAACTATCCGGCAAAAGTGAACATAATCTTTTTGTTTTTCAATCAAGAGTGGATCGCTTAGACGTTCATGCTATTAGCGCTCTCAGATATTGTATATCGAACGTTCCACTGCGTCTCGCTATTCAAGCTTACGAAATCTCCGTGTTTTTCCACGTTGGGGCATTGTAACAGATAACATATATTTTTCTCATTATTTCACTCAAGGTTTTGAAAAGATTACTCGGTGATGTTTTTGAGTAATATCTAAAAATGTCTGTTAGGAAGCAGGCGGGGTCGTATATAGACCATTCGAAGAGTTTAGCATTTTCGATGCATATTATGACTATTTCATATTCATAACGTTATATGCTTGTGGGTCTGCGTTGATGTGTCTGTGTGTGTACTTTTGTATTTTTTCGGACGTGACCTTTGAAATCAGTATTTATCTACTCATGTTCACTCATAATCACTATTGCGCATTCCCCTTTACGTTGATAATCGCTTCTTTTCCTATTTGCAGTGTGTCGTTAATATTTCCTTTGCACGTCATCGAATCTAGGATGTTTATGAAAAGAAAAATGAAAAAGCAATCCAATGTTACGGAATTTTATAGTGTAATCCTCACCTTAGCATTACACGCTAAAGTGACTTTTATGCAAACTCTTAAAAATCCGAAGGAATAATTGGACTCATTAATGCGATGGAATTTACATATTCGAAGGGCGTTTTGCCTTGCTAATCTGATCTCATTTTATATTCAGTGAGATTTAAAAATCGAATCTTTATGGTATTAATCAAATTATTATTATAAGTACTTTACTTGAGTACTAATCATTACAGACACTAATGCATTATTCTAAGTACTTCTTCCTTGATCGCAATTTTTGAAACCGGTTGGTCTATTTGCGAAAGCACACAATCTTTCTGGCGCACTTTCTCTATTTTTTAACAGCTTTCGCAAATTCTTTTCTAAGCGCATTCCAACAACACTATATTCATAGGTATATATGTATATATATCTCTTCCTAACGCTTTAGTTGTTTCAACGTGGAAACCATTTAACCTCGAGTTATGAAATTTGGATGGTATAATTTAAACCATAACGAGACCAGTTATACCGTTTGAAAAATCTTTTCGACATTTAAGAGTGCAAGAAAAAACCTCCAAACATTTTATACCAGTTGATTTTTCATTTACACTAGCCGAATTATACTAATATTTGGGAAGCGCTATGAATGGAAGTTTAATATCGAAGTTAAGCCGCAGTTATGGTTGCGACCTTTTAGCGCACTTGATGAAAAAGTTAAATCTTTTCTAAGCTATAGATTATTCATGCACTTTCGTTAATAGAGCTTAGCGATGAGTTAAAAAAATTCTCGATGGAGTTTTTTTGCTTTGCGATTCGTTTGTGTGATTGAATAGCCAATATGAATGCGCATTTATTTATAGTTAAGCTTTGTTGCAAAAAAAAAAACGTAATTCTTCACATCAGAAAACGATCTCATAATTTGAATGCTCTCTATGAATTCGCTAACATGTTTCTATTTGTTCATTGAGGAAAACGTTCGATGTTTTAAAAAAATGATCTAGTGGATTTATTTCTCAACCCCTTCCCCTATCCCCTCCTTCCTCGGCGTTGATCTTGGGAAGAAAACTTCTATTGGAAGGGAGTCATCATTCTTGAAACCTCCGAAAAATGCATGAATCGCAGTCTCTAATAAGCTGTCTAAGGTTATCAAGATTTATGAGTCTGTCTATCCGGTACTTTCAAATCGAAAGCCAAAAAAATTCCATAGAGTATATCCCAGATGACCTTTCAAAATAGAGCTTCACTACAACTTACTAGAGAAGCATATTATTAGACATTTTGTCCTTATTTTCGGCTCCTTGAACAAACGACTGACTGAGCGAATTGAAATTTTTTTAAAAATGTAAACTGCACCAGCAGCTCAACGTACTTGACCACCTTATCCGATAATTATGGGTCGAACATAAATGACAATAGTGCATTCGCTGATAGAAGAATAGTTCTTGGTTCAGCTTACTTTAATGATTTCAACCGCCTTCAACATTTCGATATGCCACTGAACTGCAATATCGATCGAAAAAACTAGCACAAACATATGTTTCGAACTTTGCAGTTGAGTTACACATATGTTTCTAGTTTCATCGAAGTGGTACCGTCCTCCCTTCATCTCATTTATAAACAAGGCGTTTATGTGATATCCAAGCATATCTCCGTTTGTTTCTTTAGTTCGACGCCTAAATGCTTTGGATTCTTATGCTTTTCGTATCATCGAATCTCTTCATCATTATCTGAAGGTCACCTTAGGATGACCTGAAGTGCTCCTCACTGTGGTCACCTCCTCCCTTCCTCCCTCCTACCAGAAGCCATTTTGAGACGTCACTAATAATCAGGGACATACGGTCACCATCATTGAAAAACCTTTTAGATTTTAGAAATTGTCCATTAATGGTGTTAACTTCACAGTGCAGTACATATTAATTCATTTAATAGATTCCAAGATGCGATTCTTAACGCTGTTCGCATTGGTGTTACCGAGTGCCGCTTTTCAATGCTTCTCGTGCAATAGTGAACCCGACGATGATGACTCGCAGCCGTGCATTGACCAGGTGAACAACTCTATTTTACAGTTTAATACTTTAGAGTATCCGTGATACCGATATAACGCTTGCAAATGGCGCAATTGTCCGTAGCACAATTATCGCTGAGCATAAGAACAGAGAACTTTTTATCACTCAAATTTTGCATATAACATCGAAAATTTTGCAAATAGTTCGTTCACATTACACCTCGGAAATTATTTCCGCCATCAAGGTGTGCGCTGTGCCCAACAATATTGCTCGGATGACATAATGTTCGAACGAGTATCAAGCGGCTAACGAGAAAGAATTTAGAATCATTGAATTGACTCCTTTTTGTATTTTTCGAACTACACCTAGTAATAGATCTTAGGTCACCTTTAATATACTAGATCTCTCTATACGCTGCCGATTTCATTTATAATTATTTCCTTAGTTTCAGTATTGACTACAATCTCCCTCCTTTGCTGAGCATAAAAATATTCGCAGCCCCTTTCACTCACCCCCCCCCCCCCCACCCTCTTTTAAATGAGACTCTCGTCGTAATACCGAAAATTTTGAAGAAAAAAAGTCTGCGTATAGAGGTCTATCAGTAATACTATGATAAATAAATTGAACACATTAAAAATCATATCATTGAGATTATCGAATGTCCCGATGATGTGGAAAGTTGCTCGATGGTAATCTACCTATCGGGATCGGATGATAGCGTCCATTTGAGGAAATTCTGTACAAGTCCAGGCACACCCATCTATCAATACCTCAGTTTCTTCCCTCAAAGCGCTATATGTCAAACAATTGATACAGTAAGACTATTTCTTACTAATTTAATTCTTTATCTTCGCTTTGCAATGTGTTACCTAACAGCCAGTTTCGTTTCAGATTCATTGAAAATGGGGGCAACGATTACCGATTTATAAACTGGATGGAGTAGGATAGCACATAAATTTCTAAAGAGTTTCGCATAGATGCTTAATTAAGCTATCAACTAATACCACTGTGAAGTGTATAAATTTAAGCATTACATTTTGCTATGCATAACTTCTATAATACAAATATTTTATATAACACAGTTATTTTATATAATACAATTGTTTTAGACTGATAACGAGATTTCTTTTTTCCCATCACTGAGAAGACATCGCCGTGACGCAATGCCACCAGCACCACCACGCTCTTATGTAAGCATACTCTCCCGACACATTTCTCCTCGACTGCTCACTTAAGTGGAAGATAAAATTAATGAAAATTTAATAAGTACTAACAAATTGCCTCATGTCGAGTGACCGTATCGAAACTCCGTATAGCCGTCCCTCATAATACTTCTTCGAGGGTTTTTTTTTTTAATTTTAGAGGTGGTTTAAGGGTGGGGGGAGTGGAAAAGGTGGTCTTTGACGAACAGTAAAAATGAGGACATCTGAAAGTAAAATTCTCCATCCCACATATCTTCCCTGCGAAAAAATGAGATATTCGTCAAAGTTCACCCGCTTTTATCTCTCTGAATTTTCGAGTGAATCCCACCTAGACTCTTTATGAAAAATGCCATTGCAGAAGAACAATTTGCTGTGTGTATGCAGTACACCATTGTGCAACGGTGGTACCTATAAGCAGGTCATCGAGCGTACGATGCTCACTCCACTCCACATATCCGACAATATCGCACCACTCTCACTTCAGGACCTCGACAATTGAACTTCAATCAACATATATGCTTAGAATGCCCACTCAGCACAACGCTCCAGCCTGTGCTGTCTCTCGCAAATTACGCTTTGAATAGAAAATGAACGAAAATCAACGTCTCACTCCTCACGATCTGTGCTAATAAGGCGTTTCCCTGTCAGGTTGAATTCGACAGAGGATCGTTGCAGATCAATTACATAATTGGGATCCCAATCCCTCGTACCTGTCTATTCTTAGCTTCACATCATCACACATAGATGCTTTTAAGTCAAATATGCTAACGACGTCTACAGAAACCATTCATACTGTTCTTTTTGTTGGTTACATTCATGAATTCCATAGCTACAGGAATTATTTTGGCAGAACAATTTCACCTGAATACTTCCAGATAACAGCATCATCGGATTATAAATCGAAATACCGTAGAGAGTTGACTGCAAGCTCTACCCTCATAATATCCGCCTACTAGAAATGCTGAAAACTATCACAAGGACTTCGTTGTTTATAAATTTTTTTCAACCACATCCCCCCTCCTCTAAATATTTGATAAACCTAAACGTCTTTTAATTTGTAATCTTGCTCATTAGAATAATTGGAAATCGTATATATCCACATTCTTTATGCGTCATCGATAGCCTGTATTTAGGAGACTGTTTTCCATACTTAAAGCGGAACGTTTTCGCAATTCAAGCCACGTGTCCGGATGTCCATCTGTGTATCAACGAGCGACTTCATCATATGCCAGCAATGACTAGCCGCAGCAGACAAGCAATCACACTGTCGATATATTCTATGGATGACCTCAATTTCTTAGAAAGCGACTCCTAGACCCTCCCCCCCCCCCTACGGTAACTGGCAGATCAAGGATACGGTAGGCAGGAGCTGTAGTTTTTATTGCTTTATAAGTTCCACAACCGCCTCATACTCCTACTTATAAAAGGTATTTTTTGGCACATATACAACATGCATCATGCAATACTTTTTTTAGCAACAAATACATCCTCTCTTAGACAAAAACCAATGCGTATTGATAATAAACAAATGAAACAATTGTTTTTCACTCGTATTCTTATCTTCACGATTTTGTAAATAATTACTATACTTTGAAACGTTTCATTGACAATAAAATTACTTATGAGCCATTTTATAGGGAATTAATTTGTTTCGAAATATGGGAAAAAAAAATTACACAAATATTCTATAAGAAAATATTTCTGATATAAAATTATAAATAATAATAACGAGCACCTTGAAATAAAGATAACTGAAATTCGAATTTTCTAATTATAGATATTGAAGACAACAATTTCAACACAATCGAAATAATTGTTTTTATAGATTAACATTGACTATTTCAGCAATGAAAACGTCTATTACAATTATAAGAAGTAAAAAGAAAACCTCAACTCTAAAAGGTGTACTTTTCTCTAAGAAGCCGACCTCTCAATGAGACGTGATGAATAATTAATATCTATCAAAGGTATTTGTGGTGTTGAAAACGTTGCACTTCTCAGTTCGCATTTGAAAATCCTTTCAATAGAAATCGATTTATACAACGGATATTAACATATGTACCATTTAAGCGAATATTATCTAGCATCTATCAACTTCCAATAGCTCAATTAAGACTAAATAAGCAAAAAAGGATTCAATAAATTATATCAATATATCAAATACTTTTAAAAAAATCACATTTTTAAAATTATCTCACCAAAGAAATTTCGTTTTCATTATTTAAGGGCTTTCGCCCCTTAAATAATGAAAACGAAATTTCGTCGGAATATTAGACAAAATACAGAGAAAAACCATCGAATTCGTTACCTATATATAGAATCAACAAATGAACTAGCGATATTTGTTGATATCTAACAATGACTCCCTCCTTCTTCTGATATTCTCAAGAGGTAAACAATTAGAGGAACTAATAAATAATATCACCAACAGTTATATTATCAAAGGTGAAGAACAATCAAATTTCTAAGTTCACTTTCTTCCACTCAGTGTTCAGCACCCTATCCAATCGCTGCCACCATGTTGCTTTCCCATCATCATCTTCCTGGCAAGCACTTCCCGTACCTGAATGCAAACAACGCTCAATATAATCAACTTATCTGGCCATATAATACTGTTATCACCTTCGACCATTGCCAATACTAAGAGGAGGCTCATACTGATCAAACTCATTGTTTGCAATAATGGATTAAACAGTAGCGTCATCTGAAAGGCGATGACACCGCGCTTGAACCTCCACTGTCCATTGCACTATTCATTTCTTATTTAACCATCAATGCATTTTAAAATAAAGTCGTTCAAGTCACAGTATGAGGCAACCACAGCTCGAATGTCCACAACCTTGGAAGTGAAGAGACAGAAAAGCACTGGGGAGATGAAAGGGAGAGTAAAAAATGCGATGGAAGCTGAGTTCTTCCTCCTCTCTTTCCCTACATTGTCATGCCCCCTCGAGCAGAATTAGTCCCCGTGGGACCTGAAGTTCAAAATTCAAACGTGAACAGCAAAGACAAAATGTCCTATTGAAAGGAATACGAGTAAAGATTGATGCAGCAAATAAACTACGAAAAATATCAAACAGAAGAAATTAGTGACGACAAACCAACCTTTCGGCCCAACATCTGGCATATTTTCTGCTGCAAAAGAATTTCACTCGATGACATCTTCTCGTCGTTTATAAAAACATTCCTTATATGCTCGAGTAATGTAACAAATAGCTGACACAGGAATATCTTTTCCCACCTCGTAAGACGCTGCTGCTGCAAACGTTTCAATTTATAAATATTAACTAAAAAGAGTCAAAATTTCATGTAATCGAAATAGTAGCTATTCAAAGAATTGAATTTCCCTTCGTTACAGGTGAAGAATCCAGAAAGATTTGAGTAAAACAAGTTCGGATGGGAAATAGTTGTGACCCTCCCTCTCATCCTGCCCACCCGCCTCCAAGCAGTTTCAATAACCGCAAGTTTAACTTCATTTAAATAAAGCGAGGCGTAGAGGTACTTCTTGCAACTTTTCGCATTTTGCCCGCATCTCCGCTAGCCATTCCTTCTTTCCCATCTGAGTACAGCATTGGCCGTCCACTCTACACCTACGTGGACAACACTGTACAATATATTTCACTCCGCGACATCATAGGAACAAGTATACAGCGCTTCAATAATCAGTAGCGGAAGACTAATTCAGATTCTCTAGACACGAAAGATCTCTTTGGCCACTCACAAAAGTACCGGTCACTCAAGAAAAAGAACGTATAACCCCGTGAAATAAAGGAAATACCAATTAACTTGAAAAGAAGGGATAAAAAGAAAAGGAGAAAGGAGTGAGGAAATTTTATATCCTAGTGTCTGCTCCTATGAGAAAAACCTCCAAGTCTTCTGAACTTCAAGATTACATCAAACTTGACCCTATAGGTAGCAACTATGCGGATCGACCATTCGATAATGTGAATCCAAACAAAACAACTATTCACTCATTACTTCGCATTAGACAACCCATAACTGCAGTACCCCACAAGTTTAAAATAACACATTATAAATTAGAAGGAAGAAGGACGACTTAGAACATATCCGGACGGTCAAGGTAGAGACAGAGAAGTAGAGCGTACCTGGATGGTTGCAGTAGCATGTAGAACATACCTGGATAGTCAAGGCGATCCACGATTGCAAATTCTGACGATGGAAGAGATCCTTGGCCACGGACTCATGCTTGAGCGCAGAACGAAGTATGATCAACACAAGCTTACGTGATTCCATATCCGACATGTTACTCGTAAACAGCGAAAGACACAACTTTATGCCATAACTTAAAAAAACAGCGGTAAATAACTGCAAGATAGGATATCAACTGGCTAAAATATAAAATTATATAAAACTTAAAAAGAAATGAATATGATGCCCCCCTCTCCACTTCCCCCGCACCCCTCTCCCTCCAAAATAGGTTAACATTAAGCAGCTGTAGAATTTCACCCTATAGCAGTTTTAACTTTGAAATGCTTCGCCACCATAAAATAAATAATAAAGCAACAATTACTCACCATCAGAATGAAGCATGCAAAGAAAATCAGTGGCGATTAAAAAACTGAAAACATCGCAAAATAGACGAACCGTTTTTGCAAAATATTGTAATCATTTGGTTCAATTAGCGAGTCAGCGATTAGCGTCAGAATCCAATGGCGCTCATCATGAAAGTGCTCAGTGCTGGAGCTCAAAAAGAGCTTATAAAACTCTGGCACGTTCGCGGTATCAATCGTTGGCTTCAATACAAGAAAAGACAGAACAGGTGCGTAAACCGGATCTGCTGCATTTAGAAGTAGTTTTGTTGTTCGTGCAAAAAAATGTGACACCACTGCAAGAAAACAGATCGTTTTATTACAGCTGTTATCGCAATAGCTCATAAATTAAAGGAAATGATGCAGTCGAAGTCAAAAGAAAAGATGCGGCTAAAGGTCAGGAAGGACGATATGCTAAAGGTCAGGTGAGAAGGCTGCGAGGAACGCAAATTATTGCAAGGCGGACGAGAAAAAAATGCAAAAATGGAAAATAACTTCTTGAGCACGCACTGGTTCTTCGGTCAGGAAAGATACCGGCAGAACAAAGCAATTCACATCGCATTTGCATATAAATTCAAATACATCAATAAACATATATCATGAAAAAAATAAAGAGTTACCGTGAGGAATCCGTTGGTTGGGACGTTCGATACTATTTTTGAAGAATCGTAAAAGATAAATAAATAGTGACTTTTCAGCAAACTGTTCAACACTCAAATCGGACAGATGAGCCATAAATCGGTGTAATACCACATAGGCAAGAGCACGATCCGATGCGTTTTTGAGACTTGTACCAGCGAATGCAAATGACAGTGCGTTCGCCTCGATGAATCTCCGTGAGCTTAGCTAAATGCGTAAAGTCTCTCAATACTAAATACAAAAATCAATATTTAAAGCAAAAGAATCCGATTTTGAAAGCGTTTTTACCGTGAGTGTAAAAGCTTAGGTACAATAGAGTGAAGGTTGGCAAGACTCGAAAGAACCGACCTCAGCTCCAGGCTCCGACAATGAAATCAATAGACGTAAAATAAATCGACAATCATAAAGTTCTTCGTTGTTTTCACCGCCACTTAAATAACTGACACTGTCGAATTTCAAGAGTGTAAGCCACATTCTTCGAGCATCCAAATAGTCGAGCACCTGAAGGAATATAATTTTATAAGTTAAGCTTCCTTTTCATCTTCGTTAGATCTTCCGGAAATTATGTTGACCTTGATACCTCATTTTGCTCTCCTTTTCATAAACATCGCTTTTGATGAGTAGAAGCACACAGAGAAGGAAGAGGAGAAGGGCACGAGCAAGGGAGGTGCTCCGAGGTGAGGTTACAACTCCGAAACACGGGACTTATCAGCACTATTTTAGCAATAGTGAATTTTCGAGTTGCAGTCCGCGGCGATCTTGCGGCTTCCTAAGTAGCCAACCTCTGGAAGCTCATCAACATGTCAGTATTCAAGATAAAAGATTAAGAAAAGAAATGACCTAACTAGCCAAGAAAAAAAAAAGGTAGCCAACAAGATAAACATGATTTACCTGATCGGAAGTGAGCCGCGTATGTAATGTCTGACCAAATTTATGCAAATTTTCATAATTTTGCTTCGATCGTGGACCCCAAACAATTGGAGCCAAAGGCCTTAAAAAAGAATACGTTAAAAAAAAGAACGATACATCTGTCCCTAAGTAATCATTCACATTCGATGCAACTATCATTGCATTTGCATTAAAATATCATCCATAAATGAAAAAAAAAAACATAATTGCAAATTTTGCAATCGAATTTTGCAATCAAATTTTTCATAGCATTAAAACGAATACAATTTTACTTCCATCCAGGTGAATGAAGGTTATTAAAATAATCTACTCTCTCCAGGAATTATATAAACAATTCATATTATCGATTTAAATTTAAAGAAGAAAAGTAAACGTGAAAATAACGATTGATATTGATGATGAATTTCAATTTGAAAGGTGAGTCGATTTTTTTTTCCATGAAAATCAAATCCAATGATAAAACCTCAAAGAAATATGATAAGTCCTTTCGAGAATGAATAGCAAATCATAAATAATGCGATCTTTTTCCGCAATTGTCGCTCCATATTCATAAAGAAGAGCGGTTACTAATCGTTGTGTTACCGCACCGTCAACAAATTTGATGAAATTCACCTGCAAAGATCAAGATTAGCGGCGCAAATGACTCTCATTTCTTTCTTTATTTAGTTGTATTGAAAAAATTTTCAGAATTTTTATTCATACAAGTGGAGATTTATAAATTACACAAGTAGCACAGGGGGGAAGCTCACATTTCATAAATCACGGGGACGAGACCATGGCAGCCATATTGAGGAGAGAAATTGTGCTAAATTCGAAAAATTACAGCAGTATAACGGCAATTTTCGACTAAATGGGAGACTTTTGTCTCGCACTACAATTGTGGATCAAAGAGAGCGATAAGAAAACTACCTTCTCAAAATAAAAGCAGTATATGTGCAAACATCACTCGGGAAAACTTTTCACCTATTTCTCCCAAGAGCGCGGGAGAGCACGATCACTTCACTTCTATCGACAAATCTGAGGTGAACAATAAGTCGCCTATGGAAGTTTCAGGTCGCCGGATGAAAGGCGTAAAGAGAAGACCAGGCTGAATACGGAACAACTGCTTCCAAAAGGAAGTAATGGACTAAACTGCAGCACTTAAGAAATGAAAGCAGGCGCAACCGTAATATATAAAAGAAAGCTGCCGGCGAAGTGGCGGTATCCCAACGGACCGCATTAATATCACACTGCACGTATGTTTTGTAAATAAAGAAACGGAAGCAGGCGGAAAACTCATATATGGACGGGAAATGGTTTCTTATTTACGAGATTCCCCTCACGTTTCGTATTTACCTGTCTGTTTACCGCACTGTTTGTGCGTTTTTTTTTTCTTCAAAGAGGACGTTGATCCAACTAAATGAATATCTCATTGGCGAGATTTCAGATGACATTCTAATAGTAAATATAGCATTATGGATTTGTCACGGTATGAATACCCTCCATCATCACTTCACCTTCTTCCACAAATGTTTTGCATATTTAGCTCAGTAATAAATTTGCATATCTATTTCATGGCCAATTACGCTTCCGAGAATTTTCGTAAATAATTTGTTCATCATTGAATGAATGTTACACTTTTCATTTCATCATTTACCTGGTATTGAGGCGGTAAGACCTTTAATTTGTAGGTTGCATGTGGGATTTGTTGAGTGGCATTATTAACGGTAAGATTGGAAGAAATAGCACTCCAAAAATAAGCAAATATAATGAAACGTTATTTTGCAGTACAAGTGAATAGTGGTGAGGTATACATGAGTGTCAACGATTAGAAGGAAATTACGTTGAATGTTACAACATGTTCACCACCTCCTTTAAAGATCATTTTAATTTAACGTAAACCTCCCCCTTACTTCAATTTTACCAGATTTCTGGTAATAGCTGGCAGATAGGGGAGGGGATTATGCACTAATGAGATGGGAGAGGGGGGGGGGGGAATACTATGTGCATATACATATGAAGCTTATTGCTTGAATCCCTCAATCGCATATACCATCTGTCACAATTACATGCTCCAATATATAGAAATCAATGAGAAGAAATAGGAGCGAAATCTCACATCATCTTTCGAGTCGACCAGAAGTTCCTTTAAATGAAGGATCGTCTTCAATGAGGTTGTTTGCTGTTCATCGAGTATCCTTTGCTTGTACTTCTCGAACTTCTTCTCACTTGTACGTTCTCCATCCGAACGCTCATTAACTTTGCGTCTTTTGCTCGAGGTCATTTAATAAAAATAATGCAACCAGTAACCACCTAAATACTCGGTCACTGCAAGGTTGTAGAGGAATTATGCAAAACAAACGCTTTATAATAATACCGGAAAAGAAGTACATAGATAGTTTTCGTGAAATATAACAAACATATAAGCAATTTCAGCTACAATTAATATTTACCTTGCATGAATCAGATCTCAATGAGCAACAGGAAACGTTCAATAGTCGAAACAGTATAAACTGGATCGGGAATTTTTTCTCGAAGTTCGCGAAGTTTTCAATGCATATCGGCGGTGCAATTTGTCGAACAGATAATTATGCAAAAAAAAGAAGCACAGTAACGACACCTAGTGGATATAACCTATATCCTGAAATAACCACCTCTACCAACTTGGAGTTGATTCGTTGAAACTTTTAAGAAGTCGTCGATGCTTAAAGACGCCCAAAAAACCTATAGGCACTTTCCACCAGCTTGGGAGGTTATTTACACCAATTGGGTTGCAAAAAAAGAAACTTTTGCAAAGATCTTTACTAGTGATCCAACTAATCGGAAGGTGAGTAGACGACTGCCCACATTTTCTCTTTGAGGTTCAGGCAAATAACTGGTTTCTAGCGTTTGGAATTAGAAAATCCTATAGTTTGCAATTACTTTGGCATGCTTCTCTTTTAATATGAGAGCGGTCTCCTAAAAGCACTACTAGGCAGTCAACAACCTAATTACCATCAGAGAGCAGTAAGAACAATGGCAAGAGGTGAGGAACGCAATGCTCCCACCTCTAATCGCCGCAACCTTCTTTCAGGTGATCGCCGTCATGAATCTATCGCATCCTCCTCACCTTGCTCGCATCAAGCGTTCGAATTTGCGTCATTATAGTATCGCAAATAAACGTCCTGCAGCGATAATCATTGTGGTTGGCGGCAGCTGGCGCTTTAACTCATCACGTTCTTAGTGACGCCAAATTTATGTCGAATGGAGCAAGCGGGGATGGGTTAAAGCCCGGGGTGTACCTTTCTGATTTTGTGTTTTTGTTTTCCGGTCTTTTCATGTTTTATGCGCTGTTTTCTTGTGTGCACTTTGGGTCTTTTTCGGCATTACGTACGCCTTTTTTCTGTTTTTTTTCTGCGATCTTTTTCGACTTTATGTCTCATAATTTTTGCTTCATTTTCGGTCCTTTCTGTCTTGTCCAGTTTCTCCATCTCCATTAAACCCCTATCCTGTGTGTTTTTTTCCATCCATTCTCGTAGTTAATATACGTTCAGGTTTTTATAGGATATTAGCCAAAGAGGTTGTTGCTATCTTATTGTGTTGTTTTACTTTAAACATCAATATTAGTGAAATGTGCGTACAATTTGGTTTCATTTATTTGTTCATATTTAACAATATCCTATGATCCAATAGTGTGTTTTTTTTCCCTTGGGAAGAGACAAAATTATTTTCTATTATAGAAGAGTTTCCGATTTTCTATCGACTCGAATTTTCTATTCCAGAGGAATCTCTCTTTAAAGTTGCTTCCTGTTGAAAGGAGTTGGCCCAATTTCACTAACTTTTTGCAGGAAGAAATCGATAGTATTGTCTAGCTGATCGACACGATCACATTAGAAACTTAGAAGTGCTCATGCTACCGCCAGACTTTCTCATTAAGGGTTTTCGTGCAAGCCCAGGTGCTGAAAGCCCAATTATTGCAACACCGAGAATTTTGACCAGCAAGGGGAGAGGGATGCAAATGTTCGATATTCTAGAACAATTTACATGCTCTGAAGTTTCACTCGCTGAGGTGTGGTGATGATTTGAACACTTTCGGGATTCCCTCATAGCGCTTTGATCGTTCATCTGAGTGCTGCAAACGTATTAATGCCTTGGCAGAGGGGGTGGGGGGATCTAGCAATAAGCAGTATTATTTCATACAAAAGCCTCAGGGACTGACTTCCCGTTCAGGGAGCTACTTAATTTTTTAGTACCTATTCAGGCGGAATTAGGTGGGTGATTACCTGGATCAATATAGACTTAATGATCATATTTACTGGGAGCATGTTTGCGTTTGATAAAGAGGAAGGTGAATTTAGGAGTGTACCAAGGTTTATATGGCTCCACGGCGGAAAAATGCTGGTGACATTGCTGGGCAGAGTGATTCCCGACTACGGCAACACACTACCAACAAGTTTAAGTTGCAGCGAAAACGGTTGGTTCATATTTTAATAACTCAATTTAAATGTCGGGAAGCACCCGCTGTGGGTTCATAAGAACAGAGAGGGGGATTTAAACTGATAGAGACAAGCAACTAAAGAAGATTTTTCAAGCTTCGATACATTCACGAGGATAGGGAATAATGGACGTATTTAACTTTTTTTGTTTTCTTGAAGTAAGCGCGTCAAACCGGTTTTGACCTTAACTAGAATGACGTATGGCAATATAAAGATGGGCTGATCCGATCCCATCCGAGAGACCTGCATGGGCTGGTTTAAACCTCGGCCAGGGCCGGTTCTGATCCAAATCCATATGGTCGCAGATTAAAACCTGTCGCAACTTGAAGTAGATTTAGCTCGGTGTCGTTGAAGTGTTAGCTTGACCTTTCGTCCAAGAAGCTCCTGTCTTTTTTTTTATTTGTAAACCATGCGGTGTTGCCCTTGGTGTAAAGTTTAGTATGAAGTTTGGTTGTTTATAGTATTAGCATAAATTTTAATTCGTTTTTGCATTTATTTTCACGATTTCTTGAATTGAAAATCGACAAATCACATCCGCTTATTACTGTTGAAGAAAAATTTGCTTATCACTTCTATGAGTGAAGTTTTTTGGAAATCATTGGTAAGCACCAATATCTAAATCTAATTTATATTTACAGTTTATTATTGTTCGATGAAAAGGTTTCACTAAAAATAAATTCCATCCCTAGGTAATCGATACCGTTTATTATCTTTCATTCATGTAATATTCCATTGCTGTTGAAAATATTCCCAAAATTGAAAATTCTTTTCTTTGAATTTTTTGCTTTCAATGCGATTTTTTTTTTCATAAATTTACGTCTTAATTGTTCGTTTTACCAAGGGCGCAATAATTTAGAGAGGTGAAGAGAGAGAGGAGGGAGAGGTATGCGAGTGATATGCTATTCAAAGGGCTATGCAAAAGGGTGGTACATAATAAACCAGGTCTCGACATAAGAACAATTCCTCGCCTTTGTGAAACATGAGATGGTCGTGTTTCCACCAAAATTCAAAACAATAAACCGATTCCGGCCCATATATCGGTTTGCACTTTATTTATGGCTAGCATTACATGTCAGCATTATTGGTTTGCTGTACCACTTGCTACAGAATGAGCATGGATTGAGTGTTTGAGTTTGATTAACTCCGATCCTCATCGCGGATTCACTTGCTGCGGGATCCGGAGCTCAACCCTGATACCAGCACATGTTATCCATGAGTGAATTGCCTAGTTTTCTGAGGTTTACTGTTTAGCTTTATCGATATTCCAGGTCGAAAAAGACCAGGAAGATGTCTTTATCGACCGTTCGATCAGTGATTCCATATATTGGTCCCGAGTGGAAGTGCAGACAGCGGAAACCACCTAAGAAACTAAGAAAAAGAAGTGGTAGATTGCGGCATTTATCTAACGTTTCTGCTCATTCCGCCAATACGTCTGGCATATCGGATAGCAGCACATTCAACGTTTTTAGTGATCTCAGTAGGTTGCAGTCGTTTTTTGCTTAGTAATTATGCATCCGTTGACGCACTTGATTGATATTATCAATGTGCTTGAATTTGATAATAAACCTGTTTTAATGCTTTGGATCGCTGCAAAATCCTTATTATTCCAAATGAAGTCTTTACAGAAGTTTTTTCGGAGTTAAAAGAAAAAAGTGGGAAAGCAATTCACTGGAGAAGTTCCTAATTTTCTTTTCATAGAGAAATTTCGTGAAATGCAACATTATTACAAGCATAACAAATCCAAGGAAACTCATGCAGCGTTTCAAGCCTGAGGGATTAATTTTCGTCAGGTTTCAGGTGGAACGGTGAGGATTTTGTTGAGGGGGGGGGGGGAGAGAGAGAGAGAGAGAGAGAGAGAGAGAGAGAGAGAGAGAGAGAGAGAGAGAGAGAGAGAGAGAGAGAGAGAGAGATAAGGTAAATTTGGATAGGAATTATTCCTTCTTTACAAGTAATGCTGTAAGTTTGAATAAGATATTAGGGCAGTTCGTTCGTTAGTGAGAGGAGAATGTGTTCAACGTCGGTGATAACTAGGCAACAGACCAGATTAATTTTTATTTTATTTGCTTAATGTTTGTATGCAATTACTCATATACTTTGAAGCTATTAATTTATAGAAATTCAGCAAATCATTGTCTTAGAAAAGAAATATTTCAGTACCTCGAGATAGTCTCTACGAGACGGTCGTCTTAGATGATACGACATTTTGTGGCACAGATGCGGAGGCAGATGTAACCATAACTGAGAGGGTTAACCAATTTTGTGTTGGTTTTGCTTTGCATTTAGATTAATTTTTAAGTTTTTCTTCGATTTGGGCTAATAAGAAGACTGAATTTGGAAATATTCTCTTGAAAGGAGTATATAATAAATTTATAGAAGCAGTGTTTAAGTCGACTTGTTAAAAATAAATTCGATTTAGATGGGAATAGATGAGAAAATTCCACTGGGCAAATCTTCTACATTGCAGTTGAGTTTATCGATGTGCTATAGTCTTTCGCAAGTTTCGACGCTTCTCAGATCAACTATTTATCGTTTGGAATTTTAACAATGGTTTTTATCAGGGGATTTTCGAGAAAAATGAGGAGGGGGCGTGATGAATTTAATCACCGACGAGCAAAGAACATGAAAAAAATTGTGGAGAAGAAATGATGAAAACGCACAAGGAAGAAATTATATAAAGAGATTTCCAAATCAAATCACTTCCCCCTTTTGTTGTATTAGATTTATTCGTTCGCGTTTGTTCTCTGTAGGCATTCTGGTCTCTTTTAGTGATCCTTAGATGTTTCTTCTTTGCGGTATCCTCTTCATTCTATGAGGCACCTATTGTGTTTTGTTTAGAAAGATAAAACTCGAGATGTTTTATTGAATTTTCCTCATCAATGATGTGATTTTTGCTCTTGGAATGGGTATTATTTGCATTTCATTCTATCAGCGGTTACTTTATTGAAGCCAACGTTCCATTTAAAGGGAAATTAAACATTTCTAATAATTTAATGTTAATTGTTCGATAGATATTTTATCACTTAAAAATCTAAAACACCGAGGAATCCATCATTCGGCAAATTCTTTTCCCAGAAGGGAAGAGATGGCATCCTAACGGTCATTGAAGTATCATTATGCCCATTCGTAGTTTTTTATGTGTAATGTTTACACATGGATCTATGTTTGCAGCGTTGATGTAACGTAATTCGTTTGCTTGAAGGAAGAGTTTGGCAGATCAATCCTTGTTGATTAAGTGAACTAATAATTTTAATTTATATAATAAATCGTAGAGGTGCGTATGGATTGTTCACGTACAAGGCACTTTGGACCTCTAGACTTAGTCAGCTTTGAAATTTTCAAGACTCCTCTTTGCAGGTAAATATAGAAGATGAATCGCAAACACCAAATAAGTCGTCACTGAGAGCCCGGACTGCAAGAACGATCCTTCAAAACAGCGATAAAAAAGCGGACGAAATTGGGACTACCAAAGACGTTTTGAGAGATAATGCTTCCGCGAGTGTGGCCACGGTGACGACTATTGACGACAATTCCTCGTGAGTGTTTTTTAACGCTTACGAGCATTTTTTCGTATTAAGATGTTTCCGGTGCTTACAACTGCTTAACATTCGTGCAATGAAACGAAAGGAGTTTGGCACTTAAGTAGCAGTGAAATAGGAAGGAAGCGGTCTTCAGAAGGACATTAGGAAGGAACGGACTTCTGATGCAAACCTGAAGGAGTTGTCGCATGGAGATGCCTACTCTGTGGGTAAAAAGTTTTCCATTCCATTCCTTGTAGAGCTGGATAAAAGCGCCACTCCAGTTCAAATCTTCACTCTCATCATTGACTGGATTTGTTTGTAGTGATTCTGGTGCGAGCGTTGTGACTTTGGCAGATAGCATATCGGAATCTTCTCCTCAAGAAGAAATCTCAACGATCACTGCAACGAAAGAAGTTGAGGTGAGATGTTTGCTTAAATACGACAGTATGCAAACAGTATTGGAGATTAAGATGCGAAATAGTCGTTTTAATGGTGCTTTTCGATGTTTTTAAGTAATTCAGATACTAGTGGTCAAAGGGATGAGACACTAAATGAAAATAATATGCGCACATCATATACTGAACAACAAATGGAAGAAAGGTGAAAGAAATCAAAGAGATGGATTGAAAGAGGAACGAGGCGTTTATGAATGAATGATCAGCTGACCGGGGTCCTATTTTTCGAGGAGATAGCATTCACTTTGTTAAAGTGCTACGTGGAAAAGATGAATTAGCAGTCATCTGCCGCAAAAGTGCGAGGAGACTTGTGTCTAATAATCTGAGGTATGATTCTCAAAATTGCTTTGAACTTTAATATTTTTTAAGTTGTAGTGGGATGTGCTAATCGAAAGGTCTCTAACTGTCTCTCCGTTTAGGTGGTCACATTGGAAGAGGATAAATCAGACAGGAGTGCAGCAAGCCGATCTCTACTAGATGATCTGGTAGGCTTTTCGATGATTTTATGGTTAGCACGCTGGGAATGCTGGATTGACTTTAAAAGCAAGCATTTTCTATTTTATATCTTGCCTCTACTACATATTTTTAAGCGTTTCATTCGCTCTCTCGCCTTTCTCCCTTTCTCCCTCGAGGTCGCAATCCGAAAAGAGGGAATGCACTGCAACACCTCTTGATTGACGATGGTCACGGTCTGTTGAAGTATGGGTTAAAAGTATGCCGTCTACTAAGTGATTGTCTGCATCCATCTCCCCACCTATTTTCCCGTTGCACTGTTGTTATTTTGTTGAATAATGTTTCATCAACAAGAGTAGCGCGAAATAATTTTTCTTATTCTAAGATAAGATCTTTTCGAAAGTGGTAACGTTGGTAAAACTTGTATTTCATGGTAGCCATAAGGGTGAATGATTGTGACCAAGGCAACAGCTGCGATACTGCCATAATTGCTGCTATATTCGAGCTATGCTGAAATTATTTCGTTAGATTTATTTACATTAAATGAGGTTGATTGGCCATGGTGCTTATGCTTTTAACAGTTGATTTCGTTGATAGCACGATAAAGGGAAGGGGTTTGGGGAGGAGGGGGTGGATTGAAGGATGCATTTAACAACTTTGCTACCCAAATCAGAATTTGTTGAGGCAGCAGATCAAAATCGCGTTCGATGATTTAAAGCGTAGTAATATAATTCAGGATTTGACATTAGTGGACGAATCACATTCCATAAATATCAGCGCAACAAGTGTCGGACAAAATCTGTCAGTATTTGGTACACCGATCGCTAGCACTTCTAGTTCATTGCAACAGGTTTAGTGACTTCTATTCTGTGTTATGCGTTTTGTTTTCAAAAGGTTTTCATCACTTATTTTTAGGGGGGGGGGGGGGGAATGACGAAACAATTGTGCGGTCTCGGCGATTTGAAATATCACTGTCTTTTTTTAAGAGGTGCTAAGAGGAAATTGTATCATTTTTCTTAAAAGCGGATGTTTTAGAGCTGTTGGAAGCGTCTTTTCCGTTTGTTATTTCGTGTAAAAGTGTTTGGGCAGACCTATGAATTGCAGAAACTCGGAGGATTTAAGGAAATTGTGCCATCGGTTGAGAGCCAAAGCGGAACTACATCATGTCATAGTTTTTTGAATTTAGCAAATTTGACTTAAAATTCGATGCCATTTCGTCTCCTCCACTCCATCGTTCACTGTCTTTAGTATTTTTATCCTTGTGCAGGAAATGGCATGGAAATTGCATCGATGTGAGGCTTGAATTGTTTGATGCTTCGTTTGGGACGGCTAATCTTTCGACTGCTACCTAACTTGCTGAGGCCTATTTATTTTCTTTTCCATTTATCATCGAGTTATTCCTGTTTAAATCATCGGGCAAATCTCTCCCTTGGCGTTTATCTCTTTATATTCGCAGATGCTAACTATATTTGCATCTGTGAAATCTGACATTCTTCTATAGAGTCTTGCGGGTACGATGATATGCTAATTTTTATGCCCTCTTACAAACCTTCTATTCGGCAAGTGGTAAGTTTTAAACCTAATAGCAACAAAATATCGGTAAAGTGGTAAGTTTTAGGCTAGCACTCCGTCATACTGTATTCCACGCGTCGAAAACAATGCACTTTTGAAAAAAGAATTTCGACAAAACTTCCGCTCCTATCGGTTTGAAGCTCCAACTTCGACACCGTGTGCGCCAACTTTTTCAGCGGCAGTCTTTGCTTCTCGAACGTTCCATGCCATCGGTTCGTCACTTGTTCTGTCTGATTTTGTTGATTTTTCTGTGTTTATATAATCAACATTTGTGAAGTGCAGAGTTCTTCCCGAAGATTTCGAGAGCGTTTCATTCCGAGAAGGTTTACTAAGGGATATAATTTGAGATCATCTAGAATACTGATCAGTAGGAAATACAAACGTGGATTTGTCTATATATGGGCTCACCACGTTCCCCGCATTCGAAAATTACCCATATTTTTTGCCTTTAAAGCAGCTCACAGGCTGATGCATTTTTATGCACGGTAGTGTGCACAGCAATATTACTTTTATTGTTTTCAGATTCGCCGATGGGTTTCGTGGATCTGTTGACTGAGGGCACTGCTAATTTATGCAGAACAGTATTGAGACGATGGGTCGTTGCACAGGTAAGCATATGCGATTTCTTTTGATGTTTTGATGACAGTTAATTGACATTTGCTTTGATCATCTTGGGAAATGATATTGAAGGGAATTCTTGCACTTCCCGACGATGAACAAGGCCTTTAATTTTTGCATAAGTTTTTGCATGTAATACGTGTATAGGCAAGGTTGCTTTATAGCGAATGCTGCAAAAATACGTAAACTTGTGTCGTCAGTCTAGTACCTATTTTATCTCATTGATTTGATACCACACCGCCTTCATTGTGCATTCACTGAACCCTTGCAAAGACTTCATAAATTTTTAGACGATAATTTCCGGATGTAACAAAAATCAAGTGGATTCGAGTTATTATCTATTACTTTCGTGTTGGATTTGTTGGATAAACCTTTTTTGCAGACTTCCGTAACGAAAGGAGCACCGATTCGAATTTGTAGCTATAATGTTCTATGCCAAAATACGATACCGAAGACTCCGTATCTCTACAAACACCTCGCGTTTGTTTTATACTATTTAATCGGTGCTTCATTGCTTTTTTGTGTGTATTTTTGAAGAATGTCGTTTAACTGTTTTGCAGCACCGCGTTCTCGATTGTGAAGGGGGGGGGGGGGCAGGAATGTTGATCAGAAATAATTGCAGTGAGGGGACATATCTAACGGGTGAGGGGGAGGGGATTTGGGATTCTGGAAAAGAACTTTTCGGATGAGTAGGAACACTTGTTTTCTAGAGTTTAAGCCTCCACTGACGGAGTTGGGCCATTTTATCTGTTCCTAAAGAGTTATCAATTTTTTGATGTCGTATCCAATCACTACTAGATATGGGCTTCCTGATTTCGCAATCTTTTTGAGTTTATGATGGTTGATTGTTCTCTTGTTGGTGCTCTCTATCGTTTTCTTAAACGTTAGGATGAGGGACGAAGGGAAAGTGATGAAAAAGGATGAGAGAAGCCGAAGAGAGATGTGTATTTGTGCAATTATTCCAGCACGTAAAAAAATATGCCATTATGCCTTTATTCGTGAGCTAACGTTACGAGTGTTATGTGCGATATTACTGTGGACCTTTTTCTTGAAACTAAGACTGCTTTTGTCGGTGAAGTAACTGTGTTGGTTTCGTTGGAAAGTGGAATTTGTCGAGTTTTTCGCGCAATCGCGTAAAAATCTTCTTAGCAATGTGATGTTCACTAACAACCTTTTCCGGTGTCGTGTGTTATAACTTAGGTTAGAATACTGGACTGATTTCTGCTAGAAGAGGTGTTCGGGAGGTAGCGTTGAAGCAAAGGGAGCGGGATGGGCGATTGAAGATTACGGAGGTAATTCGTCTCTTTGTTATGCTATAAGAAAATGAATTTATTGCTTTCCTTTTTCTCTGCAATCTTTGAAGTTCTACCTACTTCCAGGAACTGCTAATTGATGTTTGAGTATGAAAAATAAGTAGAAATTATTGCAGAAGCTTTTATTGGAAGACTTATGTCCTGGGTTTTGACAAATGAAATTGCTTCCTGCTATCTTCATATTGCTTTCAGAAGTATGGAGCGTTCATATCAACTGCAGTGGGAATATAGATCAAATTTATTGGCAAGAGAGCTTCTTATGATCTCAGCTGACATATTTTGCCTACAAGAAGTTCAAGAAGATCACTTTCATAATTTCTATTTACCTGTTCTTGCAAGAGGTAAGTTTTCAAACCAAAAAAAGGGAAAGAAGACACGTATGTTGGTAGTGCGCTTAGTTACCTTTCTCATAGTATTTGTTTGGAATGACTACCTCGGTGCTGCGTTTTATTTCGATGGGCTGTTTTTATATATCCTTATGTTTGTTTTTGAAGTTTGTTTTTATTTCTAGCTTTTTTCCCTAACAAGATGCATTTTTGAGCAGTATAATAGGACTTCTCCTTTTTTTGCTAATCAGAAGCTGATGTTCAGTGCTTCACGTGATCTCATTTGGCATATTTTCGAGGGTTGTTGGAAACTGAAGTGAGAAAAAACGATAGTTTTCATCCGAGTGGATAGTTTTTTGAAAAGCGGTTTGGATGGGATGAGGAAGGGTGGGAGCTGGTGAGAATTTCGTTATCACTCTAGCAAATATTCCACTCGCATTGATAGGGCTGTTTGGGTGTCTGATTATATCGTTTTCGGAATAAATCGCAGTATGCCAGTAAATAAGACTAGCTGTAGTAGTCAGACAAATCGTTTCGTTAATTTATTCAATTTTTCAAGTTTTATTGAAGAAATTGTTAAATAAACAATGATTATTTATAGTGTAAGAATAAATTGATGAACTAATAACTATTTATAACTATAAACTAATAACTCTTTATATATAGATGAACAAAGTGTAAGAACAATAAATTAGCAAATGGACTTCTGTAAAATAACTAAAGGTTTTATAAATGCAAAAAGTTATATATATATATATATATATATATATATATATATATATATTTATAATATTTATTTAATTATTTATTTATTTATTTATTTATTTATATATATATATATATATATATATATAATATATATATATATATATATATATATATATATATATATATATATGGCTAATGAAATATCATAGTTTTACAAAACAAAGGAATAGGTAGACTTTAGAAGTTGTCGAAGTTTCTGTGGTCGGGAAACAATTCAAGATGTACCTAACGATATTTTATAGTTGTATTTGTTTAAATAGAACGCGCAAAACCAAATAGAGTTTATCCAAAGGGCTTTTGAAATAGAATAGTAGGCAAGCTAGTAAACAAGTGGTCAAATAAGTTTTACACGAATAGTTGAATGAATAGATAATAATGAAGAGTCCGTTGTATACGTAAAATGCGTAAAGAGCAGTAGTAAAATATCGCTCTGAAAGAAATAAAATTTAAAAAATATGTGGTAAAGGGAAACATTTCACACGTGCAAATATAAACTCAATAGACCAATGTTAGGAGATTAGATGTTAAGAATGGAAGAGTAAAACGCAGACTGATCACCTATGGGAATAAAGGGAATAAAGGTGAGCACCTTTCGGCCCTTATCCGTTAACGTGTGCACCTGAGTTATTTGCGGGCCATCGTCAGGACGATGCTCATAACCTGTTAGTAGGAGAAATTGCATAGACAACTTAATTGCTCGTAGAGAAAAAAAAAGGAGTAGAAAAGTTTACGAGGTTTGATGTGCCCATGTTGAGGGGAATGGAAATTTACACTAAAAGTTTTCCGTCACTTTTGGGGTTACGGATACCACAAAGGACGCCGATATGGAACATTTTCTTGTGATGCTTCTCCAATCATTTTCATGTTTTTGGCGAGTTCGCGCTTATTCGTTGAGTGTGAGGTCCTTCATCTTGTTCGACTGTGGACGAGGGTCTCTCAGCGAAAAAATGGATTGGTGGAGAAATCGTCCTGACCACTAGGCTTGTACTGTGAAGTTCATGAAAGCATCTTTTCTGCGACATTCATCTTCTTCATTGACTTTTTGTTTTCAGCTGGTTACAAAGGCGAGTTTAAGAAGCGCACTCGTGAAATGTTCGATGGTTGTGCCATTTTTTATAGGTTCCCTATGGAGCTGCTCGCCTATCAACCGATCGAATATTTCCTTGGTGTAAATACGGTCCTAGACAGAGATAATATTGGTACGTCGACTGTATATTTGGATTCACTTTCTAAACTTCTTACATTAATAATTATGGTCTTAGTTTTGAAATGGGTGCATTGTTTTGTGGTTCTTATTCATTTATCGTCATCACTCGCCTCGTCTCCATTTGTCGCACCAGTAGGTTTGCATTGAATTCCTCTCTCGTGAAACTTTTTTTGTGTTATCAGTGAGTTTTCTAGCTTATCATATGTGTTTTCCAAGTTCAGAGATAGTCTGCATTTTTGAGATTGGGCCTTTATATAAATGAAGGGTGGAAAAAATCAAACTTCATTTTTTGCATTATAACTATTTCGATGCACTTTGTTCCTTCTGGTGGTTGCCATCAGCTTTTAGAAAATTTTGGACGAAAGTAGTAAAGTGATGTGTTGTTCACTATCGCCAGAATGAGCACGATTATTGAATCGTTCTTGCTTTCATGTATATTCGCCATACAGCAAATGTTTTATGCTGCATTCAGCAGTGTAAAAATGTTGTTGCTCTTGGCGAGAATAAAATCTGAACTTTGTCGACTGCCGTTGTAGAAGTTCTTGTCATTGAGTATCTCCTACTAATTTATTTATTTATTTATTTATTTATTTATTTGTTTATTTATTTATTTCAAACATGTTAGCAATGTAGTTCGTAGCTATAGTTATGATGCTCGGCAAGCTCATTGTAGCAAGAGGCGGGGAACAGCGTTGAGGCAGCGAGGGGTCGTAATTACTTTCAAGGCCACCTAACATCCATTATAACGATGTACTTGTAGTTGATTCTTTTGCTGTCCTGCTCGCGTGATATGATATGAAAGATTACTCTCATGTGCTTTTATTCCTTTTCCTCTTGTTTGTTAGCTGAGGGTGCAGAATGTCGTCTACTATATTCGTCTCTAATTAGTTAAGCTTCATTTATGAAAATGCCTAATTGCAGGGCAGTTGGCCCGCTTTAAAGAGACGCTTAGTGGAAAAGAGATTTGCGTAGCCAACACTCATCTCTTATTCAACAAACAACGAGGTGACGTGAAGTTGGCGCAGCTGGCTGTCCTATTAGCCAACTTGGACAAGGTTCTATTCATTTATTTATTTGTCGTGTAATTTGTGCTTGACGAGTTACAGATATATATAGAACGGGAGGAGGGAGAGGGAATACGGATACAGAATTACAACCTCTTCCTTTTAAAATCTTGATTATTAGACAACACGAACCAGTCAAACTTAACTTTCTTTTTTGCGGACTTTAGCAGATCGATTTGTTTTTTAATTTATTCATTTCTTTATCTCATAAATGCTGATAATAACACTCATATAAGTAATAACTGTTAGGGTTATCGTCATCAATATTCTCATTATTTTGTTGATTTTAGGAATGCGGTCCGGAATCGGCTCGTAAATGTCCCTATGTCATATGTGGTGATTTTAATATGCAACCGTACTGTCTTATTTATGATTTCTTGATAAAAGGACATCTGTCGTTTAACAATTTGCGAAGAGCAGATTTGTCGGGTCAAGGTGGCCAAGGTGGTCCAATCCTGCAAGCAAACTTCATGCCATCTCAAGCCAACATAAACAGGGACTGTCGTTTCGGAGTGCAGAAAAGTTTGCTTCTTTTTTTTTCTTGCTCATCTTACATTTGTTTTGCATGATCTGGTGGTACATGTTTTGAGATATCTCTGTTAAATTTCCCATCCTTTTATCATCCAAGGATGGGGCTAAGAGATAAAGAGTTACCACGGAGAAGCGAGTTTGTTCGTCTAATTTAGAACACCATAGTTTAAGGGAGCTTCTTAACTGAGTTGTTCTGTCATTTATCATCGTCCAAATATCTTCACGTGGCTTACTTTAATTTAAAATATGCGTTTTCCATTTTAAATGCTGAGTGCCCTGTTCTATAGTTATATACAACTCCGAACAATAGGTTGAGCTTATCCGCTCGCGGCTGTCATTCCGCAACTCGTAGTTTGACAGGAAAAAAGAGGAAATTGAACAAAGAAAACTTTTTCGTCGAACAACTTCCCGGTCTCGAAGTTATCACGGAGGTCATAATTGACTCGAATGTTGGGAGGGAGTAGGCTGATCCATGATCTAAACTACCGGTGGGAATGCAGTAGTTTGGCATAGAAAGAAATAGGTTTGTGCGGAGTTGCGGCTTTCAAACGCAAGAGTATATTATTTGCTAATCTGTCATGGAGATCGGCTGATCTTACAATGTCTTGATATTCTTTCTATTCCTCCTCTTCTAGGAAGAAACCGCATTGCAGCCGCATTACTTCAAGTTGGAATTCTATGACAAACGTTACGTCCAACTTACTGTGACAACTGTTTTAGATTATTATTTTTGAAGGAATTTACTGTTGTTCTCATCGGTCATGTTTTCTAACTAGGATAGTTATATTGCATTTCAGATGGCGTTGTAGAAAGTTCGGAGCTTAATCGATGGACCCATCCTCTGAAATTTGCAAGTGCTTACACACATATGAGCCATGACCATTGGGTAAGTGGTCACTTTTCCAGTTTTACTTGCGAAGATTGTTCCAAATGGTCATAAGAGAAAGTTGTTACAGGAAGCACAATTGCAGGTGTTGTGTACCAACAATAAGGATAATAAAGTGTTACAAAATCGTTATTGAACTGAATTAACATTGCACGATAAGCTTTGCAAATTGAAAGCTTTTCTGATGAATTAGAGGATTTCTTGAGCATCTTTTATACCTATAATTATGAGTGTAGCAGGTATAGCATACATATAAATTTTTCTGTTAATAGATTTTTCTTTGAATGGTGAGGTGTTTCGCTGGATAACCAGGAAGTTCGCTGTTATTTACGGTGATATTTTACATACCTTACATTACATGACTATTAGTTCTTGGAATTTGGATTTGACTGTGACCGCCCATCGAGTGAATTGTAGATAGCGTGACAAGGTCACCTGAGTTATGCAGCAGTGCAGAAATATTATGCTGAACATTAGAGTTTTTTGGGCCGAAGCCTTGTGATGATTAGGTGACCGATATGTTCCATTTGTGAACTAGTTTCAGTCGGGGGTGTGATGAAAGTCTCACAGCAGACAGACGATGGCATCTCATTTACGCGTGCAGATTAGCAGACACGGTCTGTAAGCTTCACTTCTGCCTAGTCTCTACTACACACCCTTCACCTATACAAGGCGCAGTACTTACCTGCACAACTTTTTGCTTTCTGGAGAGGGGAGGTGAAGAAATGGGAGTGCGCGTAGGTGCTTGGATTGAGACGATAGCCTATTTTTGTGTTGCCTATACGAAAACATTAATTTGAGGATTTGCTTTCTCGTAATAATTGAAGGAAAATGATGAGTGAAGAGAAACGAGGCGCACTCTACTAGTTGAGTATTCGAGTAAAAACGTTTTATTGACATTTTCCTCAAAGTTCTACTAAAAAATTTTACGAGAGTTTTCATAAATTTTATTGTCGAGGATAATTCAAAACGACTCGGATTCCTTATATCAAGTTAACCCTTAATATTCTATGAGTCCTGTTTCTTTTATCCTCATTGTTGGCTTATCGTAGTTATTCATTTAAGCCCGAAGTGTCTACATTTCATTACAATGGAGCCGCAAACCCTGATTTCCTCTTTTATTCGGTTAATTCGAAAACTGCTGAGGTTTGTCGCTTTTTGATCCCTAACTTAAAAATATTTTCATCATTCATTAATGGCGTTCGTTGTTGGTGTATCAAAAGAGCAGAGGGATTCCTTCTTTTACAATCCAGTTTTCTGTATCTTTTTCCTTTAGGACTTGACTCTTATGTTCTCGCTTACTGAGAAATAAATTTCCAGGGTTTGAGTGTGTTTTTGAAAGAAATTCATATTCTTTTGGATAGGAAAATGCAAAAAACTTGCACCTAGTAGTAAAATGTTGCCTTCATTTTGCTTCGCTTTAATCGAGCGATTTATTTCGAACGACCATTTTTTCGTTTCGTTTAAAGTTTTATGCAGATAATTTTCTTGTAAATCTATTTCTGTGATTGTATCAGCGTACATTTCACTATCAGTTTTTGAATGAGGAGGTTAAGTGAAGCGGCTTGATGGAATCAGAATCGATAGATTCATTGATATGACGATCTCGTTTTTAGCGAATTCCCACAAGATCCTCCCACATCCTCCTATTACCCCCTTTCTATTGAAATTATGAACTAAGTTATGTTTACTTTTGCACACTATGGCTTTTCGGGTTGATACCTCAAGATTTCGGTCAGTGAGCGAAATAAGATGAGAAGCAAACAAGAAGATGACTTCTGTTGTCCTACTGATATTTTGATTGGCTTCAATATTTACGGAGAGTTGCAGGTATCAGAGGGTGGTGCTGGTGGAGTGACGAATGTGCAGGAGAATCCATTGCAGCTAGTCAGGCATCTCGCGTTACCAAGTGAACTTGCGCTCCGAACAACTCTTGGTCCATGGCCGAATGCAGTGACTCCTTCTGACCATATTCCTCTTATAGCTGATTTTGTACTTCAGTAATGGTTATCGGTGTGTTGTTTGTTAATACTTGATATTCTATGATGCGAGACGATTACCTCATTATTATGATAGGTGACAGCTATGATATCAGTTGCCCACTTCTTCTGCATAGAGATTAGGCGTTAGAATTGAATGATCAGTTACTAATCGATTGAATAATGCCGATCTTCGGTCTTCAAACGGTTTTTTTTTTTTTGTGTTCCTTCTTTCAGGTACTCGATTGCAGTTTGTAAAGTTGGCAATGGGCTGAAATTTGATCGTATTAGTGAAAATTATGATGGATATTATGAGTTGTTGAGATTTAATTTTCATCACGTGTATTATTCACATTTTGCATTAAGATGAGTTGTCTTTCAGTTACGTTTTATTATTAATGCAGTTTTTATTGCATTGATAATTTTTTTATTTCTATTTGTTACGTTATTACTTTTCTATATAATTTAGCTAAATCCGTCTTTTTTTCTTATCCAGTTTTATTACTTATGAAAGTTTGAACCGTTCTATAGTGCGGTATTATTCGCTAGATGGCAGAGGAGCGCCATAGGAGCCATTGAATAGTTCTCGGGAATGTTGAGTTCGAGCCTCGTCGTTTAGGTAGAATTGTTGATTGTAGTTTAAGTCGTATATCGCTGCATGATACTCAAGAAATATTTCTTTTCAAGATCGAACTATTTCATCCTTTGAGATACTTCCGTTTTCAACAGAATATTTTTAATCTTTATCTATAGATTGAAAGATTTAACATATTGTTATCTCCATCCATAAAATTAAAATTTGTCAAATATTATTCGCTCAAATGTTTTTTTTAAATTCTTTTGCACTTTTGTTTCAAAATTTTTATTATTTACTATTTCAAGGTGATTTTTACATGAATATAATTATGTGATATTCTATCATTGTTTTCTGATAAGAGATATTCTCTTATTTTTGCGATATTTTTACTGAATAGACGAGATTTTATTCGTTTTTCTTTCATTTGATTGAAATTTTACCATTGAATCGATGTGAATTCTTATAGGAATTTACGTTCAAATAATTCTCACATTTATTTTCCTTAATTGGTTTCGTTCTTTCAATGATTGCTATCTATATAACACTCTCTATTGCGAGCTTTTTCTAATTATCGGTGAGCATCATTTCAAGTGATAAATATATGAGGCGATGATCTCATTGACGGAGTTGTTTGTTGGAGGTGGAGAGGGTACAATTTTTGAATATCGAGGTGGTCATGGAGTAGTCTGATTAGTTCAAATTGATGGAGAGGGTACAATTCAAATGATAAATATATGAGGCAATTTTTGAATAAGGAGTTCAGTCGAATACCGGCGATTTGATGCTGTTCGTTCTCTTTCTAGATTGTAGTATCATAGCATCTGCGCAAAGTTCCTTTGTAACATCGTCCTTTGCGAGGTTGGGTGAGCGGAGAGGGAAGGTGAAGAGCACTCCGTCTTTCTCTTTCTTCTTCGTTGTCCTCCCTTCCTTAGCTGTCTAGATGGAACGTGAGTTAACTTTGCCGGATATCTAATCAACCCTTGTCCTTGTCTCGAAGCTGGAAGCTCTGCCGGTTCGTCGTTTAAGTTGTCCTAGGAACTTTCATTCCTGGAAAAGTGGATCCGGGTCCAATTAGGCTACAGTGGCAACCGTAGACAGCGCTAAAGGACGGGTTAAACCTATTGACTATTCGGTTAAGACCGCTTGATAAAGCGGGACCAGGTTTACTCTATACGCGAATGGATGATGTTTGTTGGTAAACGTTAGTACATTTATGCTGCGTTCAGTTGAAAAGATAAGCGTCAACATTACTTCATAAACCTCTAGTTTTCTATTCATTTGCGTTTCGTATTTCTCGTACTTCTTCGATTGTAATCGTTTCGCAAATTATTTCTTCATTTCTGAATTTAGTGATATGCTTTTATAACGGTTGATATGTGCAGATTTTTATTTTATTCATAGGAATTCCTGAATTTTATAATTACCTGCATATATACCTGTAATTGTTTACTTATCGTTTTTTTTAAAGCGAACTATATATTCTCTTTAATGTTTGAAGTTTTGTTTTGTTGTTGCGGGAATTTTTTTATGTGCTCAAAGAATTCGGCAATACGTTTATTTTCTTATTAGAAGAGATGTTTATAACAATTTATGCAATCTATAGCAGATAAATTTCTTATTAATTATTGTTTATTGTTTTATACGAGTATATTAGTATTCCAGATTTATCTATTCGAATTAAACTGATATTAAATTATTTATTAGACGCTGAATGAATATTCAGTCAGTCGATTCAATTCAAAATTTGCCAATCTCATTTAAATTTTCCTAACTGATAAGGTTATGCACAATTCGATAAAAAATTCCAAAGGCAAAAAAAAAATGGATTTTTAGAAAGGCGGAAGAAAGAAAGAGCACCTAGGTAACGGTGACAATGTGGATGTTCAAAATAAAAGGCCATCGATATTGTCAGTCGAATATAAATATTCAAAAATTAGCACTAGCAATATCCAAATAGCGTATTGTTCTCTTTGATGATGACATCGTATCACAGAGAATGTCGATTCGAATACCTCTCACTTCACCATTGCAGTGATTATGAATATATATATATAATAGCCCAATCGTATAGGTTGTTGGGGTGCATTAATTGGAATGAAAAATATCGGATGTTGATGTGATGAGAGGTGACTCATTCACTAGGTATGGGATCTTATAAACTCTTACAAATAATTCAGTAGGGGTTTGTGATGTGGAAATACATGATGGTGCAAGTTTTATTTGTTCGATAATCTAATTTTGACCTCTTTCAGTTGAGCGTTTTCATTGGTCTTTTGGAGGTGAATAATGAGTTCTTCGAACTTATTTGGAATATATATTTGTGTTATTTTCTAAACAATTATATTTTATCGTTGGAAAAAATTCCATCTCGCGGCAATGTAAAAAGTAAGGTTGGACGTAAGTAATAACAAGTTTCGAGGGTTAACGACGTTCGTCGAAATTCTCGAGAAGATTTTGATAGAATTGATTTTTTTTTCTTTGAGTAAATAAACTCTAAGATTGGGAAATATAGGTGTTACACATAGTTTGATATACTATAAAGTAAGAACGTTCGTATGATTGTTTTCTCTTGCCAGAATTGCACAACACATTGATGCGCTCTCAGATAGCCATATTAAGGTTCCGCAAATTGGACGAGAATGATTGCAGAAACGTTTGTGGTTAATTAAATAAAAATAGAGCTTCACATGGTTACCGGGAAGCTGTGAATTATTTAGTATCTGTTAACATCTCGAGTTGGGTGCGTGCAATTTTAATACGGTGAGAGAAATGCGTCGCGAGGTGATCGACTACTTCACGTCAACTCTGCGTTTTGCTTTTATACTATATAACCCATTGATTATGCAAGAAGGGACCTTTGAAAACTCGATTATGAGTAAGGTCGACCGTTGATCGAATTTCCGATTCCTTGGCGGTTGTACCCCTTTTTCATTCAGTAACCAGCAGTTGAAGACCTAGGCTCAATTGTGTGTGAGTTATCTCTTAATCTGAGACGTAAAGTGGACACGGCGGGTGATTCGGCGATGTCGGAAAGGAATAAGGCAAATTTTGAGTAAACAAACTGCAAGGTTGGGATAGAGTTATAAAATCGTTCATACAAATCCAAATAAGTTGCAAAGTGACAATATGCTCAGATGTGATTTTAAAAAGCTGTCATAGCTACGCTATGGCCAGAATGAAGGCGTCGTGTGGATAGGATGTTGGACATTTATGTACTACTAATTGTTCCGTGGAGTTGGGTTCATAATGCTGCGATGGGGGAGGTTGTGAAATATTGGTCAGTATTAAGATGATAGCTGCAATATGCAATGGTCCCACGAAAAATGTTAAGATACCTCCAAAGGCGCAAATGTCGCGTGGCTGAAATTCCTCACACAGTGAAATGTTGCATAGCGCAAGGATGTGCTTTTGAGTTTCGAAGATGTTGATCGGAGTGGAAAATTTCCTGGAATTTTCTGGAAAAATATTGTTGAAAGGAATATTACTGCAAATTTTCAGAAAAACGTCACTATTGTTTAAAACGTCGTTCAATTTAAATATGGAAATTATGAGAACGAAAACCGGAAATTGTGTTCTAATAGAGATGCTTGTGTTTTTTTACCTTTCAGGTGTATCGCTAAGCAGCCTACCTGGCCATGAGAGAAAGGTAAGAAGAATTCATCTATGGGGGGCGATGAGTGTTTTATTACATTTATGGTGTTGTTTATCGTTGAAAGAGATATTGCGTTATAAATTTCTTCGTTATTATTCACTATGATGGTTATTTAGGTGCTCTACCAATAAACATACCTTACTTTCCATCAAAACCTGCCAACCTTGAAAAAACCCTCATCTTTTCTAGTCATGAATTTCCCGAGAAATTTTCCGCAGAATGCCGGAAAAGTTTCAGCCTATGAGATATTTATAATATAGTTCTTTCTCGTATTCATTACTTCAGGGTAACCTCAAGCCGATCGAATTTTTCTCACATTTCGAGCACTTCCAGCAATATAGTTTAGCACATAACAAGTTTTGTTGCAACCCCATCAGGTGCTAAAAGTTCGTTCATTGTACGAGTTGATAAGGGTTACCACGGTAACGCGGATTTCATCGTTTTTTCTTAGGGCACTTAATAACCGACTTTGATCTGTGCAACTATGTGAAGTAATTTTAGTTGGTTGGAACATGTTGCCATGGTAATCTTAGTGAAAAGTCTATTCGAGATTGAGACACTCTAGAAATTGTTTGCGAAAGTTTTTTTTTGTTGCACATTGAACTTAACTTAGTTCGTGAACTTTATTGAAAAAAAAAAAACTTAAGTCGGACTCGTTAATTACCTCATGAACTTCATCGAGAAAGACGTAAAGTTGCACTTCGTGAACTTCATCAAGAATTACAAAAATCTACACCACATTATGTCAAATAGCATTAATCATATTAAAAGGTATTATAGGTCTCAATTTATTTACTCCTCTTTTATGTGCATAAATTTTTTAAAATGTATATCGACGATGATTTTCGTAAGAATTATGGAGCAAAATATTCAATCTATTTCGTCATATTTTTATTGAGAAGCGGAAATACGCCACGACGACCTTTGCGTTAAAAACTTAACAAAGGTTTTTTTAAAAATTAAATAAAACAACTCTCAAAATTGGCCTTGATTAATCTCTAAAAATCGTCGATTGCCATAGGTGACGTTTTTATTTGATCAAATTGCTATAGCACTATTCCTCATTGTCGTTCGTTAACTGTTTCTTCGATATGTTTACTTTTTTTGTTTATTGTAATAATTAGTTAATAAATCTCGAGGGAATTTTTCTATTTTAAAACTCTTTAAGTATAAGGTGAATTGGATAATTGTTATGCAACGATGAAACTTGCTGGATAACTTTTATAATGCGTTAAGCTTTTTTTAAGGAATATGTTGGCAATTGCATGCTGCAAGTACATATCGGACGGGTATGTAGGAAGGCAAAGGCTTCATGTCTAAGCCGATTCCCCTTTGTTTTACTTTATTGGTTGATTTTGCATATCGCGCCTTTACGATCCGGGTCGCATTATGGGTCCAGTGATTTTCTGTTTTTCATTTAAGGCAAATGTCAAAGGGAAATAATGTTGGCTGTCTTCGTAATGATCACTCGACAAGAGGATGGTTGAGTGAAGCGGATTTATTGGAAGCGATCAATGAAATGGGATACAATGTATCGCCGGAAGAATTATCAGCTCTCAGAGATGGTAAACGCGTTAAACTTTTGATTTTAAACTGGAAAGAGATCTCTGAGTTTCTTTGAACAATTTTTTTTTCGTTTTTCTTGGAATATATCACTTCTGAGACAGTCTATGAGTGAATTTCGTTGCTCCCATCTAATCTTAAAATTTCCTTCGCTCTGCAAATGTCGTTTTTGTGTCCTTTTCAAATTTTATTTCGCAACGTACATTAGACAGACTCTCTTATTATGATTTTGATATATATATATATATATATTATATATATATATATATATATATATATATATATATATATATATATATATATATATATATATATATATATGTATATAATATACAGGGTTCCGTTTGTCTGTCTGCCGTTTCAGCAGTGTTTGGCAGCACTGTCCTTGTGTTTAATCCATAGTTATAAATTACTACTACAAAAATTGCAGCAGTGAAATCACACCATGGGACCTCTCAACTTTACATATTTCAGCCTGCATCGTCTTTATGAGGGTAACAGGCTGAAAATGTGCGTTTAGAGGGGAAATAAATGAGCCATATAAATTTTGCCCTAGCGGATCGGATGTGATCCAGAGAGGTTTTTTGCTTTGACTTTGTGCAACCGGTCTGTTTCAACGAAAAACATGATCAAAGCCTTTAAAGGCCTTGATGATAGCTTAAAGGCTTTGAACAACGCATATTTGGTGGCGGTGAGCTGGGAAGTGGGTGCGAAGGGAGGGGGAGAGGAAGGAAGGCACGTGATACTATGAATAACGGAACGGTGAAGGCGAGGATGATGTGAAACTGGAGATCGCTGGAATATTTATTAAAACAGATCAAATTTGGGATCGAAAAGGCAGCTGCAACTTTACTATGCCAAAATTAACCGCGAAATTTTTTTCGGATCTCATAGATGACCAAATTTTTTTCTTATCTTATTTATCTTATCCATCTTATTTATTTGCACCTCGTTGATTTCGCTAATTTTGCACTGAAAAGTGCAAAATGCAATTATTCGCTTCTTAAGGCGCTCTATTTTCCAAGCGTAATTGATAAAATTTTTTAATCACTTCATTCTCGGAGCTGAAATTTTTGAGTGGTGAAAATTTTTAGGCGTTTGTTTTATTTTGTGGAAATGATCCAAATGATCATTATTTCATTATTTTTCACAAATTTAGAAATGAATTTCATTAATTAGAAACTCTTTTAGAAACATAAGAAAATGTAACTTTTATTTTTGTTGAAAAATATTTTCATAATTTATTTTTTATTGTTCCGCTTAAGATCTTTAATTAAATTTTATAAAAGTAATCAAATTCTATATTATGCAATTCTATCAGTTATTAGAATCATTTAGTCGCGTATTTCTTTCTTATAAAGGACAAATCTTTATTGTATTCTTTGCAGATATTGAGAATTTTATCGATGAAGACGAAGTGAATGATAGCCACGACGATGAGGGCAACATTTCATTATTCTCGTCATTGCGTTTCTCTGATGATTGCCCACGTCAGCGACAACCAGGTAGGTGTTTCTTTAAGTAATCGTTTATTAGGCCGCACACTTCTGAGATAGTGACTCGTTTCCGTTTCCGGTAAATTCCGTAACAGATGTGAATCATATGTAAGCGCTCTTTTTCGTCCTTTTTTTGGCAAGTTTGGTTAAACTTTTAGCAGTGCTTATTGCTTTAAAGTTTTTTAAATTATGAGCTTATACTCGATTTATCGATCAGGTTGGGTAACTATCTTGAAGAATTAACAGTTTTGAGAACAAATGTAAATGAATTGTTGTTGTAAGCAACTTTGCCTCGAGCCACATAAATTTCATTAATTTAGATATCGATTGGGCTAAAGATGAAAAGATTTCTCAGTTTATTGTTAAAGTTTTGAGGAGTGAGACTTCAAATATTATTTTCAATGAGATTTTCAAAAATAAACGAACCTGAAGTGTTTCAAATATTCAAAAATCTCTTGAAAGTTTTGTCGATTAATGCTTGAAAAATCGATCAGATTGAAACCGATCGCTTTGCGAGCCTTCGGTAATACTAGCGAAGTGAATTAGGAACTTTTGAATCGAAGCGAAGCGATTCGAAAATCTTGATACATGAGTGAATATCTGTTAGCGTTGTTCATTTGATTCAAATTTTTTAGCCGTAGTGATGATAGGGGAGGGATTTCGGATGAGGGGGAGGGGGGAGGAGGGCGAGGCGGGTCCCTTCAAACATCGCATTTATAACCAGTGGTTCGGTGACTATGTGCTTTTTTAGTGGCTTAGTACATTCTCGAGAAAGAGCGCTCCATATGTTTCACTAAAATCTTCGAAAATTCATCATTCTTGGCGGTTTATTCGAAAAAAACACTATTATTGTTCAGTAGGGATAAGAAAGTATTATATATCCTATAGATTATAAACTATGTTCTCCAAGATTGGTTATTGTCGAGCAACTATCCGAAACAAAGTTTTGCGTTAAAGAGTTGCTTTCCCCTCCCCCTTCTTTCAAATTTTCGCATTCTACCCGAGTCTTTCAGGTGGGACGGAAAATGCATCCGGAAGCGATATGAACGTTTTTGATCGTTCTCGCTGTTTAAGTAATGCAGAGACGATACGTCGGTACTATATGCGGCGAAATCACCCTTCGGTACCCGATTCATATGGGCCAACAAGTAAACGAAGGTGGCGTCAGGAAGCCCTTGTTCTCACTCAAAACGTAAGCATTTTCTAGGCGATCGAAGAATGTCTTCATCAACCTTTTGAATTCAGGTAGATGCTCCCCTTTTTTTGCACTCAGATGGAAACCGATCGCTTTGTGATTAAGTGCTTCTTGATAGCGCTTTCAAATTTGTAAGTATTGTAAGCATTTGCAGTTTAATGCAGAATTTTACTGAAAAATAAAGTTTGAAAGACAATAAGAATATCTACGTGGAGTTTAAGGCTTCATAGAAGTGATCCGATTCCTTGAGAGGTTCAGTTAATTTTCCACAGAGAATATGTTTTGACGAAAACAAGAACTTGGCCGTTATAATTGATCAAATCCTATGCTACATTTTTAAGAGTTACGTAGAGATTTCGAAATTGAAGTGAATTTGTCTGCGAACAGATTGATAAATGATGTGCAGAAATACGGAATTCAAAGTTCCTCGTCGAAAGTTGCCCAGTGTGCTAAGTAGAAAAGGGGAGGGAAGAGAGAAGGGGGCAAGTTTTCTCATAGCAACTTGTCCTAATTAGAACAGTTGTGGTGGGGATGTGGCGGGGGGGGGGGGGTAGGATACATTTGTCATTAGTCGAATTAACTTGATGTTGAACGAGGGAGAATGCAAGAAATATGTGATTTCAAGTCTATATTTTAATACTCCGAAATGTTCTCTTCTACGGCATTACGGTGTACTCTGACTTGCGGTATTTATCCGTGTTAACTGTTGATGTGATCCTGTGATCGTTTTCATAATCTCCTCGGTTTCAGCAAAAAGCTGGGGATATCGACCGAGATGCAATATCGGATTTAATTTACGAGGGATACCTTTGTATGGAGAGACTCTACGCAGACAATGCACGCCTTTCACAATTAGTATGTCTCTTCTCGAGTAACTAGTAAACGCGAGTACAGATCTAATAGTTGCAAATTGTTGGCTGTCGGAAGTGTATATTGTTGAATTCGTCTCTTTGTTGGGTTTGGTCCATTTAATACAGAGGAGGTCATGCAACTCCTCACTTCCAGAAGCATTCACTCGAAGCTTCGAAGTGCTCTTAAAGGGAACGAATATCCGAGAGTTTTTGGTCATGGAATTCTGGACGTCGTTGCAAGCAGATGAATTCCTGCTGTTGAATTCTGCTATCCGATAGCAACTGGTCACATATTGGAAGTTGTGTTTGAATGGGATTGCATGCTTTGCCACTTTCCTCTCTCATCCATTTCTCGCTCCCTCTTTTAAGCTTTTCTGTCTAAGGCTAAGTACTAAACCGTAGTTTACCCGAGCACCTGTCTTCGTACATTCTTCAAAAACGTTTACAAGATGAGTAGAACAGTTGCAAGTTTATAGGTTGCAGAATTGTTACTTCCTGGTTCAGTTATGCTCAGATTGCAGCTTTTTTTGCGATAGTGTATATGACGACGTGATATTTGAAGTTTTCATTCCCGGAATACAACGTTTCCTATCTCGTTTTAAATTCTTATAGAGGATTATGATATGCAATGAATATGAAAAATTGCTGATTGCCTTATGCAGTAATCGATTACGAAATCAGTTATTTCAGAAGTTTCTTTCAATATTTCGTTTATTTGTTTGTTTAGCCTACTCGATTTGTTGAATCGTCTCATAATAATTTAAGATTTGAAAGTGATGTAATTGAGATGTATGCTGTACGCAATAATAAAACGTGTTTCGGAAAAAGAAGATAAACTATTTCTTAAAGAAATAAATAAAGTATGGATGATTAGAAAATAGTTTTTATGGGTATATCGATAGGTAATTGTTTTATGAATTTTTCCTTGAAGGATATCTGCAGTTTTGAGTAAATGGATGGTGAAGTTTGAGTAGTGAAAGTATTTTTAGCGTCGTTCTCTATGTGGGTATGGATTTTGCCTAGATAGTTAGGTGAAACTGATTTGCTCAAGTATGGGAGTGGAGTAATGTTAGATGAGGCATGAATTGGTACATTAAGTCAAGTTTGAAATGAACGCTTCATTGCACAATTGTTATGAATTGGTTAGCGCAACTTTTCGAACGCACCACTAATCGACTGCGTGAAATTTTTCCGCTTGAAAAATGTTTGTCCGTTTTTTATTTTATTTTTATTTTTATTTTTTCTGAGGTTTACAGTTTATATTTTATTGTTTGTTATGCTGGTGGTTCGATTTATCAGTTCGTCATCCTGAAGTCGCGAGATTATTGTGGAATTTGTAGATGTGAGATTGGATGGCGAAACTTGATCGAATCTAAGTTATTCTTAGTTATTTCTATTATATTTTGAAGACTTCGTGAAGTAGAAAAAATTTATTTCATCAGCAGAAAATTTTAATTTCCTTGAATATTCCTATGATTTCTTTTCTTCTTAATATTTTTTTCTATAGGACCATAAATGCTTCTTTCAGACAAAACACCTAAGAAGATCTCAAAGTAGTAATCATGTTGCTGCTCCATCGAACGAGCGAATAGAGGAGGAAATTGTTGCCAACGATGAAGATTTACCTGAAGAGGATGAAGGTAGCATATTTAAGTTTACTCCCTAGCGAAATAGGCACATTCTTCAAACCTCTCCATCGCGCCCTCCCTTCCCGATTCGGGCAAAACGAGGATTCTGATATCACATCCATTCTTTCCCTTCTCAACGCTAACGGAAATGAAACAACAGTGGTTTTAGCCAAAAATATGAAAAGTTGAAGCCGTATTATTTGCATTATTTTCAGCATTGTTTTCATGGATTATTATCACTATGAAAGTTTCTTCGTTAAGCACTGTAAAGTTCTATTTATCGAATCGTTCACCGATTTTTTTAAACGAGAAAATAATCAAAGCGCGATTTATATTTTGAAATGCTCAAGGATAACGTCTAGCCTCGGTGGCGGACATTTTTATCGATGGAGAAATCGACTTTAGATTCTCAACTACAGTTTATTTCTCGGAAGGGATTAACAAAATTTTACGTTTTTTAAAGCAACAAAGAAGCTAACAACTAGGATTTGATAGTCTTTATTTCCGGTGATCAAGAAGAATGGTCATTACCCGCATATTCGTCCACCGAGGATGATGGTTTTCCCGCCGAATGTTCACCTGATACAGATCCATGTTGGTTTCTTCTTCTTCTTGCGTCTTTTTTTCGCAAACTTGTCCTGGAACTCACTCTATTAGAATAGCGTCGTTTTATGTTTATACGTTTATGCCTGATTGTTTTTGCAATAATTTTAATTTGCAAATCATTATAGATAAACTCATAAAATTTGCTCAGTTGATTCACTTCGGCGGGTTCATTGCTTCGATTCGTCGAAGTCGAAACTCATTTTTGCCTTTTAAAAGTGTCATTAAATTTTGAAGCGACACTTTTGTTTTGCATTTGTTTGGATGAAGCAAAAACTTGACGATTTGAAAAGAAAATTTCCGCAAATGATCGTATTACTTGATATTTTTGTATTCATGCAATTTACCGTTTTTAGTCGAAACAACCTGGATAGAGAGTATATCGTGGCACCTCTCTGACGTGCTTTCTTCATCGTTTAAAAATCTGATCGCAAATTCTGGTATTTTTGCGCGTAAGCTTTAATTCTATAATTTTTTGCAGCTATTCGGCCTGTTTTATGTCCTCTACCTGGGGGAGTTCCGTTCAAACATGATCCAGTAAAGAAGTTCGAGCTGTATCAAAGAGAATGGAGACGCAATCCTCCACCAGGTGAGAAGAAGCGGCTCTCTCTACGATGGAAAGTGAGAGAGTATATGTTGAGGCAAGACATCTCCAGTATGAAGGCGAAGGATCTGGGGAGAAAGCGTCCGCCAAATCCCGAATGGGTGCCAAAAGGTTATCTCTGAACAGCTGTTTCTGTTGTTTCTCATTGAGGCCTTTACCGGAATTGAGAATACTCACATCACTTACCATTGAGATCATAATCTTCTAACTTTCTCGGTTCTTATTCGGAGCAGAGTTTAAATTTCTGGGGTAAGTGGAATTTCAGTTTCTCTTCTTGTGGGCGTTTCCAGTTCCCCCCCCCCCCCCCCGGTCCCGCCACTTCTAATGTACGTGATAAGTGCGCAACGCCAGGGCAGTGAGCGATCTTCTGAACTAGTTGCGTTGCTTTATTGATCTGTCTAGCTGACTTCAGATCGATGTTGTATACTAGGTTAGGCAGCGTGATGGTGCATTTGCATATTGTCTTGTTGTTTACTTTAATCATTTTATTAGGTAACCATTCGTGTATTGTTTCTGTGATGGTATGCTTCATTGTTACTTATCATTTATGCTATTAGGATATATTTGACTATATATATATATATATATATATATATATATATATATATATATATATATATATATATATATATATATATATATATATATATGAACTTACGATTGACTAATTGACTAATATAATTGTTTTGCACTATTAAATGTGCTGAGAAGAAATTGATGAACATCGATGAGGGATTGCAATGAAGAAGTTGCGATGTATTCCGACGGAATTTTGCATGTTCACCGAAGATGGCAACTGTGACATTCTAAATACGATGATGTGGATATCGTCAAGTGTACTGCAATGGTCTTTTCAATATTTGATAAAACGCATCGGTGTTTGCCCAATTTCACAAAATGCTACGCACACAAATCGATGTATTTGATTGTATACCTGCAGTTCGATTCGATATCACTGTGATATTTTTATCGAACTTTTACCACATATTGCGTGCAAAGATTTTCAGATACAGAGCTGTATGATCTCACTTATAATTTGAATATTATGATCTTTGACATTTGCGTCTCCGAAAATAATGGGACGGTTGGAGGGGAGAAGGAGAGAGAGATTAGAAGAAATAAGGTGGAATAATATGGCAAAGCAATATATTTAAGATAAGCCTAACTCATGTTTTGTAAATGCCCGAGGTTGTGATTGCCTTATTGTTTTTCATTTATTTGGTGATAAGTTCTTATTGAGTTAATAGGCTCGTTCTCTTATGTTCCCTATTATTTATTTCTTAGTGATTTTTTTCGTATATTTATAAATAATGAAGAGATGTGATTCAACTTCACGAGCTTGGATAACACACAAAAAACTTCAACACCTAAAACTAGTTGAGGTTTTCAGAAAAGAAGAAATTCACCGCCCCATTCTCGCTTCTTTTTCTGATTTTTTCCTCTCATCCAATTCTCTTTCCAAGTTTCGTTTTATTTACACTCTGTAAGCATGCATCAACTTTTATCTTTCTCTCTTATTATGTAATTTTGATTTAAATATTCTTTACGCAATAAGGGAACACTATAAGATGATGTAATTATGATGTATGTTAATGGTGAACGGATTTTCCCGATTATTGTGGAATTGGTGATATCGATGAGGTATTGTAATTTAAACGATTAGCTTTTACGAATAATCAAAGTGTTGCAATTATTCAAGAGGAAATACTGAAGAATATTTTAAGGCTTAACGGTGTATTTATGACAGTACAAAAGTTTTATTTAGTTAAAAAAAACTTGCAAACTTTATACCGCCTTCTCAAGCTGATCACGATTTAATTTCTCTTAGTCGATACGATATCTCACTTAATTGCCTTAATGGTTTATTTGTGGTAATTTAAAGTTAAAACTACTAAAAAATACTCACAAAACAACAAGGAAATTTTATGGGGTGTAAGAAAATCTTATTGTATTGTGAATATTTCGATTATTTCATATGAAGTAAATGTTGCATCATTGTTCTTGTCGATCCGTTTACTGTAACGCATTTCAATTGATAAACAATTATCTCTTTTTTTTGCTTATTTATGCTTCGATAAGAATTTAATGAATTTAAAGAATTTAATTGTGGTTGGGGGGGGGGGGGAGTATTGATTTTAGGTTTCAAGCGAAGGAGGATTGCTTATTCGACAGAAGGGGCAGATAATTCGCTGAAGGTTCTAGAAATACTCGCTGCAGCATTGGTGGGAATGACTTGGCGCATTTAATGTAATGATGCCTTGGGCAACGATTGTCACAGAATTTAGCTAAAGTGGTGCCGATGTGTATGTGCCAATTTAGAGGGTTGGACTTTAGCAGAAATATATGCGAGAGTTGGCATATTCAACAAACAAAACAGCCGATAGCAATCGGGTCGTGGCGTTCCGGCTTGATGGATTGTGGAGTATTTCGAGGAATTTTATGGGTTCATTGTAGTCGTAACTGGACGTTCGAAACGGAAAGATTTTAGCCGAATATTTTCACAAGATTTAGCATTGAATTACCAATTCTTCTAGTGGATGAAGTGAGTTGGATTGAACGTAAACAAAGAAAAGATGTGACACTCTTGAAACAACCTCAGAAGTGGTTTGATTTGTCGTTCTAATCGTAGCTACAGAACAGATCTTTCCGATCACCGTCAATGATCATTTAGATATAAGAAGTCAATTAACGGAAACACGATACGGATCAAGGCAAAAGCCTTATTTAATGCAAATGCAGTTTTATATATGCAGAATTGAATGTTCGTGTGGAAGTGCATTGCAAGTAGAAATGTTAGTATGGAGCATTTCCTTCCACAAAAATGGGATCGGATTAGTTTTGGATCGTTTATTAATGTGTGAATGAATGTGGTATATGGTAAAGGAAGACTAATTAACCTGAAGGGGATGTCTATAGTAATACGAAAAGCGAAATGAAAGCATTAAAAAGTATTGAGGGCACTAGCATCGATCGCCATCGAGTAGAGAGGGTGGGGAGAGGGCAACAGGAGTCGTCGAAAGTGATCTCTGTGAATAATTGAATATTTGCTGCCAGTTGAGTCCTATCCCTGCGTTCCATTTTCCTCTCCCCAACCGCTTCCTAATTCCACCTTCCGGCATCAGCTTATTGGAGTATATCATTTCAGCTTCTTGTTGCTCAAACATCTTCACTTATAAAGCGTGACGATGATCCGATTATTTTCAGAATCGAAGAATCCGCTCAATCTCCTTCATATATACGCTCAAACTTAATAATATCCTGGCCCGAGGGATTCGAGGATTGAAAAAAATGCGTCTTCTGATGTTGGATCGTTTACGAAGAGCGATTGGTGCGCATGATCTTCCTGGACTTCGTGGTCTTCTCGAAGGTTTCAATTAGTATGTCGTATTAACTCTTTATTACTAAGAAGCTGATCAGTTAGCAGTAACTGCTTACTGCAGGGAGACATTACTAGGTGTCTCTTCGTTGATTTTTATGTTCTAAGACATGTGATTTTGAGCTTGTAATGTTTAGATGACTCTCGGTTCAGGGAATAAACGGATTGTTCGTTTTCTTTTTTGCAGAACCTGCATAGATCGAAGATCTCTAGAGTAATGGAACCGGGAAATATTGGTTCGTATTCGCTTTCCATTTTCCACCTATACGGGCCCACAAAAAACGGCCTCTACTCTTATCAACTGTATATTATACATTAGAGATGTCCGAAATTCCGGTTCCGGGACTCTCGAATGCTTACTTATTATAATCGGCGTTCCGGCTGGAGAGACGGGATCCCCTTATTTTTATGCAGTTTCACCTCCAGTTCTTGATAGGCATTTTCTGACACATTTCCATCGTAGATCTTCTACTCGGTTAGGCTTGTGTTAAGATCCTATTAAAGCTTTCTATTCAATGTAATATGTTAGATGCTGAATGAGGTCTACAGATTGATTCATCGTGAAAACTTGATTCGGAACATTGAAAGCATCTGTGGACAACGTCGTGACGTCGGTGCAAATCTGCAGATTGAGGTCACGTAAAATTATTTGTAATTTAACATGATGAATGTGTTTAGGGTCACAAACAAATAAACCAAAATTCCTTTAGTTATCAGCGTTTTATGAAGAAAAAAAGGTTGTAGAACTTTTCGAAGATCCTATAGAATTTTTTCGTTATGATGTTCTCTTAAAATGCCACAATGCGTTTGCCCTATTGAGCTGATCTCTATCGGCAATTTTGGAAAGCTGTTTGAGCATCTTTGGGTTGCCAAATTTCTACTTGTTTTCAAATCTGCACATCCAAAAATTTTGTTGCTTTATTCTTTTCTAAACAAAACTTGTTATTTTCCGAATATATCCTGAATTTCACGGATCTCAACTCGTGTAATAGTCAGCTTTTCCCTCATTTCCTTGCACCCGCTCACTTCCCACGAATTCCTTGTATTTACCTTCCTTCTGCCCAATTATGTTCAACTTCTATTGATTTTTTCCTTGTTTCTTGATGGTACTAATCCAATATTGATTATGAGATCAGCGTTTGTTATCTGCAGTTATGATCGAGAACGAGTGAAGGAAGTTGGAGCGGACAGAGCAGCAGCCGAATGGATTGTTCGTTGCGAAGGCAAAGTGAAGTTCGTCTCATGTCTTATTAATACCTCTGTAAAAATGATTCTTCTCGTATTGTGAATTCTCCTACAAAAACTTCACTGTTTTATGATACTCATCCAACCGACCGGTTGTATAAATAATTCTTAATTTGCATATTATGCAAAGCATGGTCAATGTTCCTGTCAGCTTCGAATATTTCTTTCACTGGCCAGATCTAAAGAAGGTATCAAATATCTGTCTGATTGGTAGCTTCAAAACTTACAATTAGGCGATCGTTACCATGCGTTGTGAATGGAACATACAGCATGAATCCTTGAAAACAAACTGAGCGGGAAAATGAGCCAGCTACCTACGCTCGTCGTGCACTTTAGCTCACTAGTCGAGTCATTTGCATAGGTATTTGGTGCGACGATAGAATTTTTTTCACTTGAGGTTTGAGTATTCCGTAGTTCAATTCCATTAGTGCGTACATTGCTAATATCTTCTCATGTTGAAGTACAGGTGTGAGGTGGGCGGAAATTATCGCTGCATGAATGAATGATTTTCAAGAGAGATATTACAAACTTATCGTAACGTTGAGAAACGTTGTAAAGGCGTTATAACGTTATAAACAACAATACGTTTGCGCTAAAATCGTTTAATTTAATCGTCCATCAAGTTTCACCTTAACAAAAACTTAAGGAGAACAGGGAAATTAATTGCAGGTTGAGCATGATATCTAGTAGCATTTTACTTCGGCAGCAAAATTTTTGTTCTGGAACAACTGAGCTGGAGACGGAAATGTTGCTGATATGAAGTAGGAGGCGCAAAAGCGGAGAGTGTCGTTATCCAAAGGCAGAGGCTTTAAGTTTGGAGCTGGGAGAAACGGAGTCTTCAAGTCCCATCAATCCTGGAAGAAGCAGTGTATAGAGTTGCACCGGAAGGGTTTTCCAGAAAGCGGGATCGGTGTCGAAAAAACTTCGAAATATCGAAACCGGAACTAAAACAGCTCTTTTTTAATGTTCTTTTGCTTTGCGATGATTTCTTGTTTCAATTTCCGTCCTTGTACATTGCCCCAGTCCACTTTTGTGATTTCGCATTGTTTTTACACTTTCCACTAGTTTACAATGAAAAATAAATAAATGCGCAATTTATTGTTTGCCAAAAAGCTTTCATTTAGTGACACTTTATTTTCGGAATTAAGCCAGTTTTAACTTTATTACAAAAAAGCTTCAGAAGGCTATCCTTCAGAAGGTTCCCCTTGAGGTAGGTGTCATCTATCGAACCTCTTGTTATATATATATATAATATATATATATATATATATATAATATATATATATATATATATATATAATATATATATATATATAATATATATATATATATATATATATATATATATATATATATATATACTCGCTCTAATCAGCATAAGAGTAAAATCGCGCCACCTATTTGTTCCAGAAAGCTTTGTTCCCACGTAGCATTCATATGAAAGCATTGCAGTTTTCGGTCAAAAGTAGCGGAATTAGGAGAGGGAAAAGGCATCTGAAATCCGCAGCCGCGGTTCGGTGTACATTTAATATAAATATTTTAGATTCGACAAATTGGATGATTTGTTTATTGATTACAATGAACTCATAAAGAAGACGCCGAATTGGATCCACGTAAGGAGAGTGACCAGGTGCATGTGGTCAGTATTGACGCCACTGATTCATCTGTAACCGGATATGGCTGCCGTCATTTCGGTTTGTTCACTGCGCTGAAACGACTTTTAAGACGCGGTTGAATTGTTTGTTATATTGTACTAAAGGCGGTCTATGTGTTTGCAGAAGTAACGCAAAGCCGGGAAAAGGGGAGCGAGGATGGAGGGCCGGATCGACCGCAGTTCTCTCTTCATGCAACAGGGTGGAAAGCTTTTCCCATCCTACTAAGTGCTGGGTGGAAATATGCAACGTATAGTCGGTCTTATTGTCTAATGGGCGTACTTATGAGATTGCTCCTGCTTTGTTTTGTTATCAAAATTTATCTCTTCAGACACTCCCCGGTGACCGACCGGAGACCGACGCAGTGAGTCGATTCTGTTTGCGTGCGCGTGCAGTATGTTTACTGATGAATGAAAAACAACTTTCTCGAATTCATTTACTCTGCTCGGCGTTCAAAATTTGCCGCGCATATTGTGCACTTTGTTTTAGGTTGTTAATTTCTGAACGCTTCATGATTATATAATACCACATATATTTATTTCTTTCTTTGCCTATATATATATATATATATATATATATATATATATATATATATATATATATATATATATATATATATATATATATATATATATATATACATATATACTTATTTATTTATATTATCTATCTGTCTAATTTATTTATTTACTATTAATTTATATTTATATTTATATTATTTGTAATAATATTTACACTCATATTTATATAATGTTGAGAGGCTGCCACTGAGAATAGGAGCTTTCGTTTACGTGGAGACTGCTATGCACGTTTATTCATTCTAGCTGGCCTATCACACCTGAAAGATGTTCGCTTCATACGGTGCAGGAATCTGCATGATTACGGCCTGGATTATATGGGCGATGCGGTTGGAAAAACACTGTTGTTTCTCCAGATCGAGAGTTGTCCCAGGATAACGGAATTCGGTCTCGAAAATCTTGTTAAGTTCAGGTAAATAGTTCGTTCTTTGAAAAGCTCGTTCAACGGTTGATAAATAAAGTTTGATCAGTCGAATCATCTACTTGACCTTTGACCTTATCATTCTGAGCACCGCACCGGCCGCTCGACGATGGTATCGTCGGCGAGTAAGGTGCGGGAGGTCAAATTTGGAAATTTCTCAAGTACTGAGCAAGGCTAAACGAATTGTTTACTCTTGGCTTCTGATTGTTTGTCAACAAAATATTATATTTTATTATCCAATCTCACTCTAGTTATATTTGTTCTTACAGGATTGAAATCTGAAAGTTTTCTTTCAAAATTCGAGAAGTAAAGTTGGACGTTTGTCTGTTCATTTGAGTTCTTTCGAATTTTGCGAGTTTTTATGCACTTCTGCGAATTTGCATTTATGCAGCGCACCATAGGACATCGTGTCTCCGTGTCTGTCTGACTCTCTCTGTGTATTTCTTCTACCCCTTCCCTCCCATCTCCCCTTTGCTTTCAACAACCATTAAAACCTTTGGATGAGCTCATCGTTTACTATCTTTCAAGTTAGTTCGACAGTGTTGAAATGATTCAATGCCATTTGAAAATGCCTAGAAATTTGCATATTTGTGCGGCATTTTACACCGGACGGTTTGTAGTGTATAGTGGTTCGGTCAGAAAGGTGCTTTATTCGTTGAAGAATAGTGCAAGCATTATGTTCATTTAAAAAACTACATGAATTTATTATTACGAGCGTTTTCTTAGATGGATGGATGCCAATTACATAGGTGATTAGTAGTATGGTAAGTGGAATCACAAAAGCGCATATTGTGTCGGTCCATTGATTTCAGCATTGCTGAATTTGCTAGAATTTAAGTAATTGCAGAAATGAAATCAAACAAAAAACGGAAACACGTGAATTCACATATATTGTTTGGCTTTTTTGAATTTGATGATGATATCAGTATAACTAATTACTTTTGGGTCATAATTGTTGGATGAACCGCTTCCCTCTAGCCGAAACGACATTTGATATTTTTGGTGGATTTTCTTTAGCCGTTTCTCTTTTTTTTTTCTTGTCGAAAAAATGTCGAGTATTTAGCTTTAACTATGTGCCGGTAGAAAAAGAAATAAAGTGAATACACTAGTGAAAATTTGTTTATCTCAAAATTCCCAATAGTTGCTCCATTTTAGGCAATCATTTTTGATGTGCTCGTCTTCCAATTGCCAGCAATGATTACGTTAGTCATAAGTGTACCTAGCAGTCTGTATTTATAGCGGTCTTCGATCGTTGATTTTACACGACTTGAAGCGAGTGCACGGCAAGGAAAACGTACTGAAAATGCTAAGAAAAGCATTACCTCATTGTGACGTTCGATATCCAGAGGCCAGATTGCTTGGATCTTAAATCCTGGAATCAACATCAAGCGATCATTCTCCACTATGGTTGTCTTTATTTATATTGGTGTTGTTAATGATGCAAATCACTTCAATGAACCCGCCGATAAATTGCCTGAATTTGAGTGAAATAGTTCATCTGACGTCATTTTAGTTGATTACGATCCATTTCACCTACACATGTGATTAGCGGCGAAAATATATTCACCTACTTCCCCATTTTTTTTCTTTTTTTATAAGTGGCGAAAATTGCAAAACATTTTCAGGAATTTGCTCCTTTTTCCCATTTGTTTATTGCATAATTCCCCTCGTGATAGCCTTTGAATTTTTCGAAATTTGATTCAGTTTAATGGAACTTAATTCGAAACAAAAATGCCGAAAATATTTTTTTTTGGAAGTTCCTCTGTTTGATGTTCTTTTATGAGAAAACATGTTTTCAATCAATAAATAGGAAAAACAATGTCAGCAGACTTCATTCGTTGGGCAATAAATGCTGATGGGACACCGTCGAAGAGAGAATTTACTATTTAATTACTTTTAATTTAAATACTTAATTACTTTTATGTTTAATGTTTGCATTATTTCAAAAAAATTTTTTTTTCTTGCATTTTAGCAATTAAAATTACATTTTTTTTGTAGTTGGAGTGATTATTTGTATTTCGAACATTGATTAATTTAAGAAAAACTATTAAGAGCATATTTTGCTTTTTTATATATATATATATATATATATATATATATATATATATATATATATATATATATATATATATATATATATATATATATATATATATATATATATATATATATATATATATATATATATATATATGCATTATATTTATAGTGTCTGATTTAAAAGCGCTTTAGATAGGTTTTCATTTATTACCACAGTGCAGATTCATTGTTATAGACCAATCGATAATCTCTTGTTTTATTATTCCACTGACGAAAGCCATCATTTTTCCTCAGTGTGAACATTTCGACTTTGAAAAGTTATCGTCTTCACTTTTATGACAACGTCTTTGCTAATGGAACAGTTTCATCTGAATAAAATTTCATGCACTAACTGGCAGGTATTTCGTTCACCTGTCAGGTTCATTCACCAATCAAGAGAGGAAATTTCAGAATTGTCCCCATAGAACTGGATCGTCGAAATTGATACTGTCATATTTTATTAAGGTTCATTTTCACTTTAAAAAATATATATATTTCTTCGTGGCTTCATTTTTTTTTTTACTTTTTTTTCCCTTCATATTCATTGAGCGAGTTTTCATAAAATGAGCGCTAAGCTAATTCAATCGTAGGTATTGCAGCCGATTTATTCACTGAGGTATGTGAGCCTTTTCCAGTACGTATTTGTGACACTTTAAGAGTAATGGTTGAATGGTTCTTGTGAATGATTGCTGAACTTATTGAACTAATTCTTTCTTGTGTTTAATTCTTTTTTTTTATTGTAATAATAGTTTTATGATTGAATTTTTATGCATTAGATTCATTACTTTTTGTAGTATTTGAATTCACATGTTCCTTTATATAAAAGTTATAAATTTGAATAAAAATTTCAGCGAATTCTTAGATTTTAGCACGAATGGAGCGATCGGTGTGATGCATTTTTTAATTGATTTGCGCGATTTGTAAGTACATATTACATGATCAAGTGAAAAGCTTACATCTGATGTTTTACATTTTCTTCTGCATTCATACGCTTTTACGCTTTTCAATTTCTTTGACGTTTTCTTTTTTCGAAATCTCTTTCGTTAAAAACAATTTTATAAGTTGTCGTTTAGTTAGTTCTTTGATCCGGAAATATGATATTTTTGCAGAAATATTTGCATTTGCTTTTGCATTTTGCATAAAAGTTGTGATTAGAGCCGATGAATGGATATGTTTATCTATATTTTCATATGTGAGATGTTTATTTGTGTGTGTGTGTATGTATGCATGTTTCATAAATAAACATTGCTAAAGCCATCAGTTAATAGTAATAGTAAGTTGATGCTATTTTTATTGATCACTTTGACAACAACTTTATATTACCGCAAAACATGAATTCATCATTATCTGAACGATTCTTGGGCGGATAAATTTGGCACACTCGTTGTATTCAAATTTATTTTTGCAAGCAGCTTCATAGGCGAGGTTTTTATTCAACGAATTTTGTACTAAACAAGCGCTATCCCCTCTATGAGTATGGAAATTAGGCTATTCTGTTGTATTCCAATGGGAGGGATTTTTGATTTTTATTTCAGCGGTTATCGATGAACATTTGGAAAAATGTATTATCGGTTGTTGGAGACCACTTTTCAAGGCGGAAAAGCTGGATTGTTCACGCAAAAGGACAAAAACATTGCCAGTTTTGAGCGCATCAATAAAACAGTGCAAATGTTTTCGATTTAAGAAATTTTCCTAAGTTGCTAAGTGGATCTTAAAGCATTTTTCAGCAGTTACATCTTGCTTCACAAAGGACGGTTCCTTCTGTGTTGTTCCTTTTTCCTGCTTATATTTCTTCCTAGTGCCGTCGAGAAATTGAGGTGGATTTAAGGATGTTCTGAGAGACAAATCGTCAAAACAGGATTCCGATGCGTCCGAAATGCGAATATCGAGAGCTGTGATAGAGCTTAACAAGACTTTTACTACCTCGAATTGGTCATCTTAATTGTTCGATCGATCGAACATAAAAATATTCCACATTTATGGTCGGGGATGTAAGTGGGATTGGCCATGAACCTTCATCCTTGCATCTGAATCTTTAAAAACCTGGCGGTCACGTCCCATTTTTATACATTGCAGTGGAATAATGAGAAACTAGAGCTATTTTGTCGAGGGTACAAAATTGAAGCAAAAAAAAGATTATTGAAGAGTTGTTCCAGCTATTGAATTATTGAAAAGATGAAAGCATTCCAACATATTCGATGAGACAAGTGACCATATTTGCAAGTGAACAACGGTAGAAAAAAGTGCTCACCGTTGAAATAAACGAATGTCCACGAAATTATCATTGAACATGAGCGAAACTTTTGAATATTTTAGCGTTTCTATTGGAAATAATTTTTTAGCTTCTTCTCTTGTAAAAGAAGCGAAAAGTATTTGCGGAAATTATGTGTGTTAGAGCTTAATAAATTCTTCAAAATCTCTCCGAAAAACCTTTGTGAAGAGGTGAACGATGAATTGCATACCTATCGCATAAAAGAATTTTTAAATGTATTTCATTAACGAGCAGAATCGCTTGAATGGGATAGAGAAGTTCGACAATTTGTTTCACTTATGTCTTGACTTTTCCAAGATGCATTAGATGGATCGATGAGTTGGATAGGTGATGGTGAGAGGAGGGGGCTAATGAGAAAATAGAACCCGCGCATTCTTCTAAATAGAACCGATCATTTCGATTTAGAAATTATTATGGAAATAAACAGCTCAATTCCAAACCTTCATAACTTTCTACTCTCATCAACATTTGGCAATTCTTATCATTTGGTACCGCATATTTTGAAAAATCGTTTCAAATTTTGCAATATATATCTACATCAGCGTTTTAAATTTTATACCTCTTTGTGAGATTTTTTTTCCATAGCTGGAAGAGATGGAAAAAAATGGACAACTCATTTGAAATTTTATTAATGCTTAGCCCATCAAAATTCCTCAGAGACTTTTGCAGTGTATTGCAACATTGCTGATACTTCTACGAGTGCATAGAAGAATTCTAAACGCTCATCTCAGTTCATTGAAGGTCATTTCCGGTTGGTCTATACAATGGTCGTTATCGCACTGATCTCTGACTTGATGTTCTTCATTTGTGTGATTTGTCGTTATTGTTGTTTTAAATCGGAGTTCCATTTGCATACTGATGTTTGGTTTTGTCTTCAATTTAATACTACTCTTTGCGCTTTAGCAAATCGTTTTCTTCATTATTGAAGTATACTTGCTTTACTAATAATGCAATCATATTAAGACTTAAAAATTATTATCAACTTGTACTCATAAGTGAATAGTGCACTGCGTATTGAATATTGTTTTCCATGTCGCAAGTTTTGTTTGCCATATACCCGTCACCTGATATACTCATTAAGGGGATCCACCTTTTGCAATTGATTACGTCCCAGTTTCTTTGACGAATATAGTAATTAATATGGCTCCAAACAATCGCTTTATGCTCTTATTCTATCTATTCCTGTGATATTGTACTTCCGATGCTGCTGACTCACAAAATAATTTTAGTGCTTGATGCTGGATGCTTTTCATTTTAGCACATCGATTTTGATGCACATCTGCATGGTTATCGCAGCATTTCAATAAATAGGGATCACGTGGTAAAAACAGTGAATGATATCAACTCACCTACGGTATTTCAAATTGAACCAACCAGTTGCACCAATTTTTGAATAGTAAATAATGCCTTCCTCATCGATATTTGCTTTATATATCTGACTGGATGATGTACTAAGATGTCCGCAATATTGCAGAATATCGGTTTTATATAGATTTCAGAAGAACTCTTAGCCTTCCTACCAGTTACTCGAGTCAGTGGTTTCTCCTATTAGTGATTGTCAGGTGATAGCTGTCAGCGGTAGAAAAACTTCGCTGGTACTCTTGAAAATCAACTCCTCCTTCTTCTTATCTAAATCGTTTTCTACTCTTGTTTCCTCTCCTTTTACTGTCTTATTCTTATGATCCTGGATTCATAGTAATTTCCGAATATCTTTTTACAGGCTTACTAAAAACTTTTTCTTAGAGATGACTTTACAAATGATAACCTATATCTACAATTACTACATAGCGGTTTTTTTTTGCACATTAAAATATTAATGATTGATAACGTCATTTTTTTTATCACTCACTCAAATTCTCTTTGCGATATAATGCAAAAATATGAATATCTCAATATCACAATATCTTTATCATATTTCTTTATCATTATCAACTAGTCTGTTCCCTTAAGACTTTAGTTTTCTATCCTTTCTTTTTGCATTTAATAAGAACGAGCAGAGAACGTTGTTTTTGCATCATTAGATGAACGTTGAAGACTTGCTATGGTGCCACTCATCGTCGGAATGCTCTACGTTATGATTGTTACATACACCAAACGGGTTTCGTATTTTGCTGTTTTCATGTTTTTCTACACCTGCACAACTCTCATTTATTCATTTATATTCTCGTCTATTTTATTATGCTTTAAATGTTTTTAATGCCATGTTTTGATTATATAAATTTTTATTCTTTATTCTATGTTTTGTTGCATCGCTCATTTTTAGCATCTTTAAATGAGACCAATTGTTCTATTGCCTATAACGATGGAATATGGATATAAATCTCCATAAACAAATGAGACAAGAATCTGATATGTAGACGCCATGATTTAAGTTGTTAGTTGCTTTCAGGTAATACTTGAGTGTTCTCGATAAGTTCAATGCTTTCCGATAACTGACAAGTTTCGGTAATAAACTGTATTGCGCAACAATGAACTTATGTAGTTTTATTTTCCTGACGTCTAAAAGTTGGAAACTATATTTGGCCATTTGGCCATATTGGCCATTGGAGAAGGCGCTTTATCATAAATCGGTAACGATTCAATGGCTTCATCGATGCTCAAATATCCAGGCGATATGTTGTCGCATTTTTTTTGCAAAAGTATTCTTGCGCTTCCATCTTTCATTGTTGTGAAGCACTGTCGTGCAATATGGGCAAATCAAAATTACTTCCTGGTTGAAGTGCGCATTTATTTCAACATGGAAATACGTGTTATCATAACACCTTTTATTGCTATCTTAGTGCATTCTTCGTTGAAATTTTCTCGTCGTTTAATATTCAAAAAATTCTATAAGAAATTGATACAAATATGAGCACCATAAAGTGATAAAAAATAATCACATTTATTGGTTCATATCAAATCCTGCGGATTCTTATTGAGGCAGTGATCACGCTCGTTTGACTTTTGGAATGATTTCCCACAAATTTTGAGTGATCAATCAAAGAGTGGCACTAAACGGATGTTTGCTGTCTCTGAAAGCAATCAAAATTCAGACGAAACAACTCGAATATCTGCCTAAATGTACAGAGATTTGTGGTGAAAACGGCTAAACATTCCTTTAAATTCTTAGATTCGACATTTTATCGAAAAATTAATAGTCGACATTTGCGCTTCTTGAACGACCTACAAAAATTGTTAGAAGTAGTTGTGAAAAAAAAAACTAACAAATATACTTGAAAGGTGCTTAAAAATACAAGATCGACTTGCAAATCAGTGCGTTGCAATATTCTTTTGATTGTCGGTCATTCTTGTCAATCTACCCACTACTCGTTTGCATTGACACAAATAATCACAATCGTCGGCAATGGTTGATGAACCGGATGCTAACGAACCCACTGAACAATGAGCAACTGTGAGGTTGCAAGGCGACGACGGAAGGTGCTCCCGAGATGACGTCAGCGACGCATCAAAGATAAACCGATGTGTCGTCGAACCAAATGAGGAATGCAATCGGACGACAATGGTGAAATCGGTGAACGAACAGTGCTGCCAAGTTTATACTGCTATGCCTCTTGTTCATTATAGTTGACCCAATTTGATCTCTTCCTTTCAGCCGCATTGTCTATCAACGCCGCGTGTCGATTCATCCAGCCATCTTCCATCAATCCTTAGTGATCGTCTTTCATTAATAGTAGGCTTGTGATTCTCGATGCCGAAACTGCATTGTCAATGGTCACCGGTTTCCTATCGCACTATACGTGTTGTTTCCGCCCTATGCGTATTTAATTTCTAATGACACTAGTCGCTCGTTTTAATGACACCTTTCTTGACGCACTATAAACGTGGAGAATTTTTTTTTGAATAATATGAAGAGCTGGGATCATAATATATAGGGTTGGCACTACGCTATGAGATGCTTCATAACATAAATTCCCGAAAAACCTACTTCAGCGAAAGAGTGCAGTACTCTTAGGTGATAAATCTTTAAATTTCATTTTTCTAAATAGAATGGGAAAACCTTTATCATATTACTTCACATTTAAATATTATGTTATTTACATCAAAAGTGCTAAAATCATGCTCTTATTATAGTGGAAAGTATTTGTGCTATTGCATATTTATTGGAATGCATTAAAGATATAAAATAATAGACGTCATAAATGATGTTTTCGAAAAGTTAACGTGGAGTACAAGTAATGTAATGTTGACTGTTGATGCTCATCATTTCATTTCATTCCACATTATTTCTTTTATAATAGGGAAAATTTCGACCATTGGGCATTTATGCCCTAGATAATCCCTCAGGCGATCCAGCATAAAATTCCAGCTAATTTCTTCTCTCGTTTCCGGTTATGAACCTCAACATTTCTTTTTAACTTATGTTTACAAGTTTATACTTGCAAAGCTCAATATGGCGCCGTCGTCTTCGCGCGATCGATTTGTTTTTGTCTGTCTGTCTGTTCGAGAGTTCCGACTCCGGAGTCACTCAAATCACGAAATTTCTGTGCACCTCGATATGACTTTCAATATTAGCTCTTCAGACAGATTGGTTTTTCGCTCTACACCTGTTAGCTAAAACGAAGGAACACCGATGTCGAAGATTTGTATAAGCGCTTTGACCATGTCGAATATGAATGTATTATAGTTTATATTTTGTTATTTGTTTGCAGTTTATAGAAAAGTTTGATTTCGTGGGCGAAATTACTAAACCTCATGCTCATGACCGCACTACGCACATTCCTCTGCTCTTATCTATTGGGTTTATTAGCATGGAATCATGCAGTTTTAGAATTTCACCAGATACTTTGTGCATATTTCCAGCATTGGGCTTTATGCAAAAATATTGTCTTTATATGACCGCAACCATTAATTTGTATATCCGATGTGGGCGCATACTATGTTGTCGAAATCAGTCGTGTCGAAAGCTAGAACGCATGTAACGCCATCTTTAAGCTGCCGTCAACAATCGGCATTGCATAAGGATGCCCCACACTCTGATCTCTCTCACTTTCCACCTCCTCCCACCCTCCATCACTCCTTTTTCCTTTCCCCCCCCCCTCCCCTCCCCCACTCCACATGGCCTTTTATTCACTGGTGCTACATAATTTGGCAGCACATATATGCCGATCCTTTTTAATTACGACTATATGTGACGTAATTAAATTCTGAAGCATACTCAACTACTCGAAATCGCTCTTCAAGTCCTAATAATTTAAATCTCAATGATTTTATATTCGGTATCGGTAAATGGAATAAAATATTTCAACTGCTTTTAATTGAAATGGATCACCTGAGATATACCTGCAGAGGTACGATAGACAAAAACCTTCTTTTAAGCAGACAGCTAAACTTCTCTATAGAGTGCTTCCTCTGTTTGTTTAGTCAGCAAGTCTTAATAACGAAAAGAATGACTAATAAAATGTATATGACAATTAGGTTGCTTCCAACCAGTTTTAATTCCATTTGCATTATTGACATTGCGATTCAGATGTGATTAATTATCTCGCTAAAGACTTTCTTTTCCCTTAATTTAGGGTCGGAAAATGAGGTTAAACACGATTATCCGGTTTTATCGGAAATGAATCACAATCGGTTGAGAAATTCTCGAGAAAGAGGAAGGTTTTTGAAAATTTCAAATAAAAAAATTACTATGGCGTCTTCATTAGTCAAAATATTTGGTCTTTAAAGCGCCCTTCATTTATGAAAACGAATGAAATGAGAAATTTCGTGGAAATTTTCAGAGTTCGCTTTCCTAGTGGACAAGGCAATCTTTGGCAGCGTGCTATTTATTGAGTACCAAATTTTGAGAGGATATAAATTTCATCTAAAAATAGTGAGATGTAAGTTTCTTATAAATTAATAGCAGAAGAATTCTACTGATGACTATCGATGATATAAACAATACTGTATAACTGCGATGACAAAAAAATTCAACAACAGAGTGAAAAACGAGAATATGTTAGCGTTTACCTGTATCTCGCAGGTAACAGGTAACAGGTAACAGGTTAAAGAAAGTTGCAAAGTGTTATGCATAACACTTGAAGACAGTGAGGTTTTACAATAAAGTCGACGCTAGCTTAATCACTTATACTGAAATTTTTTAACGAATATTGGTTGAGTAATTTGAAAAGTAAAAAAAAGTATGAACTGCTATATAATAGACGTGGATTTGTACATATGTATGAATATATGTGTGTATATATATACATATATATGTATTTATGTATGTATATGTATAAATATATATGTAAAATAAATGCATAGAAAATTTTCAAAGTAAATCGATATATATATGTTTAAAAGCAAAATATTGGTTGCATTATTAATAGGTTGAATTCGACGGGTTATTCGCCAAACTTGTTCTTAGTGTCATTGGCTTCAACGTTTATATGTCCTTTTGTTTTGTACTCATTACTTCCTATGGAAGTGTTTTTTTGTGTATAATTATTTACAAAGGAATGGGGAAGTTATATCTGAATACGATATGGAATTTTCGTTCTTTCCGGAAGAATTTCGTTTAGCGATTGAACTTTGACCACATCAACAGTGTGCACTGTTTCTCGGAGTTATCCGATATTGTAGATAACCCAGCAGTACGGTGACAGTTATGCAACCAATACCCTCACACCAAAAGTACGTTAAACTGATCTTTAAAAAATTCTTTAATTCTGTTTTCAAATACCTTTATAAATGCGGTGGCGTTATGTCTAAGCGCACGTATGTATGTCTGTCTGAACGTCTGACAGCCTGAACTCAACAGCCATTGGAGTTAACAAACCTTATTAGGTAAAATGTATGTACATTAATTTTTTTTTTGGCAGCAAACCAAATATTGACTATTTGCATAATATTTCGAATGAAGTATCAGCCGCTAAAAGATGCTAAAAAATTTGCATATATTTAAATCTACTTCGATTGAGGAAAAACAAATATTTTTCAGGAGTAAATGAGAAGGCGTTTCGATCGCTTAAAGTACAAAAGCATTATATAGCGAATTGTGAAATTGATTGATGAAATGAGCAGACCGCAGCAGCGTGTTCGCTGTTTGCCTCTTCAAAAATTTCCATCAAAGGAATTTTAGTTTACTCATTTCATCGCTTTCTTTTCATTGAGAAATATTGAGCACATCAAAAGTGTAAAAAAAAAATCGATATTTATTGATTTTATTGTAATAATTTGGAATTTTAAAATTAATTGTCCATTCAGCGCGAATATAGCGTTCAAATATCTCCGATGAGAAAAACATAATTTAATGGTATTGTAACAGAATAAATTTTTCCTACATTTTTATATGATTAGTACCTTATAAAAATGATAGAAAAATAATCGCCACAGTACTCATCAATTGCACAATAGATGACAACGAGCAGTTAAAGCTTTGTAAAGAGTTTCTGATATTGAGTTGCATTGAATTCTTCGAGAACGATGAGGAGTTTACATCGAGCAAATGGTTGAAGAATTTATTCACTTAGCAAGTTGATTAATTTATTGTTTCGCATATAACATCAACCTGTTTTGATTATATTCACTTAAACAAACAATTTCCTTATTTGTATTAAGTTCTATAAAAGGCGAGAAGATTCAAAGACTATGGATGACCGGAAGTGAAAATTAGAGAAAGCAATAATCAAACTGAAAGGAGTCAAACTAGAGAGTGGAAATTCATTTTTCTTTAATGATAGTAAGATAAATTCTTATGATGGAATTTTTTATTTGCACAGTGCAATTTTTTTTTTTTTTTTGCTTATAGATTTCAGTGTCAATTTATGCAAACGATAAATTGAAATCGATATGTCTTTTGAGATTTTCGTTAAGGTCTCTGCTCATAGAAAATAGAAATTATTTTCGTTATGGTCTCTGCTCAAAGAAATAGGTCAATAGTTATTCAGATGAGTAATTTCATTGGTACGATCACTTTTCAAAGTTATCTCTCTTGTCAAATTGTCTCTTCTTTGCTGCCCTTATGATGACAATTTTTCGCCTTTATGTTTATCAAGGTCACTTCGTTCTCTTAAGAAAAAAAAACAGAATATAACTTAAAAGAATATTAGCTATATTTTGCACCCTCAAGTGGGGAAAAAAATGAAGATTTACTAGGGAAATAATTCTAATCAAACGATTAACTCTCAAAAATTTCCCTATAGCATGTCTTTCACTTTAAATTATTGCAATCAAGAATGTAAAAGTTAATTTCTCTTTTTATGAAACAACTATTTCCACTCGAAAATATGATATAATATATCGACTTATAGCATGAGCTGAAAAAAAAATTTCATTTCACTAAGATTTATTGAATAAGTCAAATTGTAAACGCGAATCAACTTATATACTTATGGATTATAATTGCACTAATCGTTGAAAGTTCATTGAAATGCTCGTCATTAATTGTTAAATTTCTTCTGGATTATTTTGTTTTCAGCCAATCCGAGTGCAAATCATAGATCATCATTTACTGCATATTCGTTTCCAATAACTCTTACAATAAGTGGTGGATTTTAATGAAATTTCGAAGCGATTAACACCTTTTTATAATAATTGTTGTTAGCATACATAGATAGTTAGTAGACATATACTATATAGATAAATGCAACAAAATGATGGGATAGTATCAGTAAAAATCGAATTTTTCGAGAAACTTTTATTGTTGAAGAGAATAATTTTTCGAAGACAACATATAGCACAATGTATATCTGACTTCTATACGAAAGCGTGAGAAATAAAGAGTATTTGAAAGAATTTTCTGCATATATTTTCACTAAATATCTCTGAGAACGATTTCACAGATTTCAAATCACAAAACACAAATAAGTAAATATCAAATCAGAAAGCAAATCGATTCGCATTATTTACTGATGGCATCGGTCGACGACATTAACGAGCGGAATCCATCGCAAAGAGTCTCATTGACGTTTTCTTGAGAGCGATTCTTGAATGCGATAAAGTATTGTGGGCTGAGAAGTTTGTTGCAAGAAGTTCACGCCGAGCACATTCTTCCAAATTCACGCCGATACGATCTCCATATGAGAGCGCCGCTCCAGCTAAAATAGACCGAGTCAGTAGCCAACCTACCAATCGACGATTTCTATTCTATCTCTTTATTTAAGGTCACTTTGCTCCTATAGACCAAATAGCTGTCACTTTTCGCACTCTTACAACTTTGTATAATTTCTCGATCGGTTATTCTTTCGTGTAGCTGTGCTAGCAGAATAATCGTCCGAATTTTCCATCGACGAGACTTCAGATGTTGAGGACCTATAAATAATAAAGTTTGCTCGGACCCATCGGGCACTGTCTATCACATTTTTTACGCTTTCTTTAGAATCCCATTGACGAACGGTTCAATTCAAGTCGCCTGGTGTTGTTTTACTTGCAAATGTTCTACTTGACAATCCACTGCGCAATTCTCATAGTGATTCTCTTTTTTGCATATCTAATTAAAAGTACGCTTCTTTTGCTGCGAAATTATTGAATAATTTTTTTTATTAGAACAAAGCTTTGTATATATTTTTCTGATCTCTATTGTAGCATTTTTCATCGTTTAAACAAAACGTTATCTTTGATTAAGCAGAATTTTCCAGTGATATGGCAACAGTGTATTCCGCCATAAAGTCATGGCCTTCATGAAAGGCGAAACGTATTTTTAAGAAAGGTTTTTTTTGCAGTATTTATTACAGTGTTCGTTACTGCTTTACGAATATAGTGAAGATAACAAATGGGTGAAATGTGCTGTTAATTGAAGTTTAGCTGAAGTGATTGAACAATTGCAAGCGGAAGCTGTTAATTTCCTCTGTATGTGTAGCGCTCAGGTTCTTTAACGATCCATATTTTCATTCATTGTGGTTATAAGTGAAAAACACGTCGACAATATTTTTATCATTTTCATTTTCTGATTCTTATTCTGTTTCCGGTCTTAAATCCGCTCACCTGTGCCATCAAGTGCTACAGAACCGATTGCAGTGCCGCGCGCTTGCCGTTAGCACAATTCACAGCTGATTTCTGTCGTAATATTTGCACTTATGCCGCTACTATTGTAAGCTGAGAAGTAAAAAAAGATTCGATAAACCAATTCTTGTTTTTTGAAGAGCCATTTTCCTCTAATTTGCGTAACGTGAAGGTTACTTTTAAGTAATTATATTTTGTATTTGCACTTCATGTTGTTATATGTCAGCGGCTATTGATCGTTTGAAAATGAATGAATATATGGAAAGATCAACTACACAGGAGAGCATCATGGAGCGATTGCAATGCCATGTGCAGAATTATGCTTGGGGAAAAAAAGGTATGAACAGCGAGGTTGCAAGGATTTATGCGGCTGGCCACGATACCAAAATCGACTCGGACAAATCCTACGCTGAAGTTGGTGTTAATATGTCTTTAGGAGTTTCTCATTTCCGCCTGAAAACTCGAAATTTTATTTTCTCTACAATATGAGAAATGTCTGTTGCACTTTGAAGAATAGTTTAGTTTTAGAAAATGCCTCTTAGCATTGCCTAACATCAAAAATTTATCAGTATAGACGCAACACAAACGCTGCAATTTGAAGGTCCTGTAGCATTGAGTGGTAATCGCTACTTTTTGAAGGATTTACTGCACTTTACATCCTCTCATCACCTATCGTTTCTTTTACTGACTATTTCAGGTTTATTTTAGTATTTCCTCATATCTTACATAGGTGCTATAAGTAGCCAAGAAATGAAAATTCAACATACTGCATATAGATGTCTGAGCCGATACATCGTTAGTTTTTTGGACGAGTTTGCAGCCCGACCTGGACCGAGATCGAGTTTAGTTTCAGTATATCAAAAATTTAATCCGGATCATGGTACTCAAGTTGTGCGCACCCATCTTTAGCCTTTTGAACATCTGCAGCCGGCTGGTTCTTTAAAACTGAAAGAGTATATAGAAACACATTTTGCCACTCCGCTTGACGGTTTCCTTAGCATACCACCTTCTATTTTTTAAAGTATCAATTCATACTATGTCGCAAATTTCACCTGGAAATTCAGCAGAAGAAAGAGAGAGAGGGAAATACGGAGGACAGGAAAGGGAAAGAGATTCGACTGGCAAGAGTTCACCCGATGACCCAACTACCCACTTTTGCAGGGAGCACTCACCTGTTCTTGTTCCGAATCGGGGTGATTAAAATCATCAAAAAAACTAGGGGAGTTTCTTGAGAATTCGAACTCAGAGATAACCCATTAACGAGTCACATTTGTTCTGCAGTAATTGCTCGTCAAGCAATCGCATCTACACTGCACTCATCTATCGTTTGGTGTGCGGAAATTTTCAACCACTTTAACTTCCGCTGTGAAATTGATTGCAAAACTGATCACAAAACAGAGTGTATGACTTTTACTTTTTTTTCATTCCACGTGTAGCGTAGACGGGTGATGAACCATTTATTAATGACCGTGACCCGAAGTGGACTACTTTTGTACAGGTGCTATGAACATGTGTGCATAAGTAGTGTAGGCAGGTATGCATTATAAAGTGCGTATGTGTAAAACTGGCGGAGACGGAGTGAAAGGAATTTTTGCGATATCGATGTCAGATAAATCAACACTAACTTTTCATCGAATCATGCATATTCTACCGTTATTTAATTTCAGTTATGGATGGGAACACATCCGGATGGTCCAGCACGTGTGAAGCGTACCAACATGAAGCTGTCGAGCTATATAACCGAAAGCGAGAAGAGCGTCTACGAACGAAACGCAAACGAGACTCATTTACCATTTATAATGAAGCTTATGAGTATCGAAAAGACTCTTTCACTTCAAGTTCATCCCACTAAGGTCAGATGTGGTTCATTTTTAATGACTTGAATATATTAGTTCATGATTTAAGAGAAAAAGACGGAAACGAATACCTATGCGGAAATAGAAAGTCATTTTAATTTACTTACGAAAAGATAGAAAGCCGAATAGAAGAAATGAAAAGGGAGGAAAGATCTTCAATACTCATTATCGCTGAGGCACATCTTCATCGCAAAAGGAAATAGATTTTGTCATTGAGCGTCAAATACTCGGATGATAACAATTTATTCGATGTTGCAATACGTTGCACTATCGTCGTAAAGAGCGCACATAACAGTCGACAAAATTACAAATTGAGCGGAAATAAATACTTATAAACAAATATCCGGCAATATATCACTGCCATAATAGCGATTAATGGAAAATCGCATATAGTCGTTTTCGAGGAAAAAATTGGCGACATTTTTTAATGTGACAGTAAATTATGGTTTTTCATGAACACCTGGGCGGAATGACGAATGAGTTTTAAAGTGCTTTTGCTTTTAAAACATTTCAAAAATAACTCTGCAAAAAATTAATATCGGCAGCATTAATAGTATAACTATTAAATTTTTTTCACGATTGATTAATCATCAATTTTCTAACATATATATTAATTGTGCATCTTGATAGCATAGTGGATTCTCAGGTATATAGGCAGTTGACTCATGACGGTTCCTCATATATCTTAAATTCCTCGTTCCACTTCATTACTTCGTCGTCCTTCTAAAGGTATGTACGGTGATTAGAGACGTTATCTCGTACGCCAACACATGGAAAATAGTAGGTAAGCATATTTCGATGTTGATCGCTATTCACAGAGGCCTGATGTTGTGCATTGTTTATTTTTCTAGCGAAAAATTTTAGTGGCATTATTGATATCACTACTGTGCTTCCACTCCGGTAAATGAGGACAATTTACTGCTGGCCTAATATGCTAACTGCGACCCCTCCGACCTCTCCATAAAAACTCCAAATCGGGTGCTGCTTTATCAATAAAATTCCTCCAATTTAATGAGTGATAGGACCTTAGCGAACTAAGTTTATAATATAAGCATGCCGATATTTTCAAGACTATTTCAGCAGTTTTTTATTGTAATATTCGAATAGATTAATTATAGGAACAAGCAGCACGTCTCAACGATCGAGACCCAGCACATTATCCAGATCGAAATCATAAACCAGAGCTCGCATATGCACTTACTCGATTCGAATTGTTGTGTGGATTTAGGCCCGCCGTTGAGATTTCCAGAAATATCTCAGGTCTGTGATAAAATGAGACTTTTTAGTTCAGACTCAACAGATTAAACGTTTTAATAAGTTTAAACGCTTAGAGGATGGCGGGGGAGGGTGCTCAGACATTTGCCGATTTTCTTTTTCCACCTCATTCAAGTTTTCATTAGTTGGTTGTCACTACTAAGCGTGCAAACGTTTATCAAATGATAACTTTTATCATTATTAATAAAATTGTTTATTTAGGCAACACAACATATGTGCAAAGTTTTCTGCTCATAAAATTAAAAAAAAGAGACGTTGAAATATAGACTGAAAGATATAACGGCGGAGATGAGGGAATGCAGGCCACTTAAAATTTATCGTAATCAGCGTTGATTACGTTTTTATACCTGGCCGTTGTTGGGGCTTATCAGAAAGTCTCCCATAGGATGAATCTTATAAGACTAAACAAGGAGATATCAGACTGTGGTTGAGAAAAAAAAAACGCTCAATAGAAAGAAAAAAACGAAAGGAGAGAAGATAAAGACATTCCAATAAGAAAAAGAAAAAGGCATAACGCGAAACTCACGTAAAATTTCAGCATATTTTCATTTTCGAAGTGAAATTGACGATAGAGGTTTAAAAAAAAATGAAAAAAAAATGAAACACAATAGAAAAGAATATTTATGAGTTCATAATAGCGACGCAAATCGCTAAGTTACTGAAAAAATTGAAAATATTACAAATTTATTATTGAAATATGATCAACGATTTTCATAAGGCGATATTTAGCGAGAGAATTATCAAAAAAATAAAGCATAGATGGGGGAAAAAAAATCTTAGCCAAATTATCCTCAAAATATAAGAAATTTTCGTTTGCAAAGTTTTTGTGATGAATATAGGAGAGAAACGATTGAATATTCTCATTGTTAATAGATGTGTCGAATTGAACGATATTTCATTGGTTTTGAAGTGAAAAAAATTTTCACTTTATTTGAATTGATGAAAAAATTTCTCACATGCTTAATTTTTATTTTTCTAAGATGATTTTTTTTAGAATGGATTTTTAATTTATCTTTTAGAGATATACAAATTTAAGTGAAAAGTTGACTTCATTAAGGAGTATTCGTAATCGAAGTTTTATTTAAATACTGTATTCCAAACCAATAAAAAATTCGATATGTTCAATTAGGCGGAAGCAGAAGCTGTTACCTTTTAAAACGTTTTATTTGGAGTCAATTTGCAGCATTCCCGGAGTTGGAGGAACTGATGGGCGATGATACATCGAAAGCTTTCCAGACATTAGTACGGGCAGGTATTAGTGAAGAATGCGCAACGACAAAGGCTGCACTTGCAGTGTGCTTCAAGAAACTTATACACGCACGTAAAGATACACAACGAGTCGGCTCACTTATCAACTCCTTCCTTCATAGACTTGATATTGGAGGTGATCTTTAAGAAACTTCCATATCGATCTCATTTCTATTCAAATAGTATTCGAGAAAAAAGTACTATTTTTGATAAAAAGAAAATCTCCATTGAAACGCACCAAAAAGCTTGACTAGTTTTATTGGCTGAAAAAATCCTTTAAATGTGATAAATTTTACTACTTTAGATAAAAAGACCTAAGAAAGACAAATGAAAGTATTACTTTTTTCCACAATAATAGCAGATGATGATTTGCTAGATTTGTAATATTTGCTGCATTAAGGAAAATTTCATAAAATTCTTTGAAATAAAACTTCACAAGAATTGCCGTAAATATTGCTGCATTCATAAAATAAAACGCATTTGGAATATTTTTATCAACAACAAATTGATTTAGTCGTAGATTTTAATGTAAAATGAGTGCTGTGTTATCAACATATTATTTCAGTAACTTAATGTTAGAATTTATTTTTAGAACGTTTGTTAGTTATTTGTGCTTGTAATTGCAAGCATTCTCATATAAAACGATTAACTGAATACCTATACTGTCAAAATTCCTGCCTCCAATTTTTATAGCACTCATGTAAGTGCTATGCCACAATTGAGCCTCATTGCAAATTACTTTAAAGGAAAGTATTTGATGAACTATTATTCACTACAGCTATTACCTGATAGGTGAGGTGACACAGATCGATAAGCATTTGCTTTCTCTTGCGTCTTACTACATATTCATATTTATATCCTTGAAATGTTCGTAGATTAAACACTTTCAAATATAGGCATACATATACTTTTTTAAAAATCATTGGTAATGCTTGAATTCGTAATTGCTCATTAGAACATATGAAACGTGTAAAGAATGCTTTCAAAAACTTCATTAATTCATTTAGGATTTAATTACAATTACTGAAAATATATAGATTGTAATGCTTTCTAGATCTACTCATAAACCTCTGAAATATGTAACAGTTGAACGAAACAACTTTTTGCGTTCATTTCATCCAAATAATTTCGTAAACAAAGGAATACGATTGATGTGATCTGAATTTTGTTGCATTGTTATATTCGTCATCAAACATTTTTTTTTTTGCAATTTGCTTAAAAATACATCATGCAAAAAGACGGCAAATCGCCTAGTAATAACAGCTTACGAATATTCTCGTCATTGAATACAATGTTTTATTATACTATCAGCAAGTTACTGGAAAAATCCATGTTTTTTTTTAATAACTATGTTAGAAGCACTTCATCATAGAAGATTTCTTGTTTAGAGCGAGGATGCTTAACTGAGGCGACAGTTGAGGTGATTCGGAAGATGGCTGTCGATTTCCCGGGAGACGTGGGTATTTTCTCACCACTTTTCCTCAATCATATTATATTGGAACCTGGTGAATGCTGCTATTATGCGGCCGAAGAGCTACACGCTTATTTATCTGGAGGTTATATTTAGATGAAATTCTCATTTCTCCTTTAAAAAATTCGTAGAAATTCCCATCAATTAATTTATCATTGAATTTATGAGTTTCTTTTATTTACTGGTATCATATACGATCAATCAGTCAGTAAATATTAGATTATAAAAAAAAAATCCCACTCGAAGAGACGTGTACTCTTTATGCAAACAAATTGAATCGTTTAATTAGGCTGTAAAACTTAGATATAAACTAGCAACTCATTTATTTGCTGACTAAACAAATATATGCTACTAAAATAGTTTACTGCAAATATTATGAACAGTCAAGCCATTGAATCGGAAGTAGAAAAAGTTCTTCGAAGGGCTTTTTTCCAACCAATTTAACGAAGTCACTCTGGGCGATGAGCATTTTGCGTGTAATGCTGAAATAATTCTCCTCTAAGCAGTAATAATGTTGCAGAATGCGTCGAATGTGTGGGATGTTCAAACAACACTATTCGTGCTGCATGTACACCGAAGTACATCGACGTCGAGGCACTATGTGAAGTGTTAAATTATCGAATGGGAGATCCGTCCTATTATATGGTGCCACCTATGAAACTGCGTGGATTCGAACATGTTAATGAGTATGCGCCTGATTGCAAAGATTTCACCCTGCATGAAATCAAGGTCCCAGCTTCAGATTGCCTTATTTGAATTTTTTATTCAAAATATGGCGGAAAAAAGTGAGGAGGGGAAGTGGGAAAGTTCTGCAAGAAGCATCGGAACTGAATATGCTATCAAAAGGTAAACGAAGAGTTTGCCATGTTGATGACGAAAGTAATGACCCTAAACGCTATTAAAATATGAGTGCAGTGAACAAATCGAGAAACGTTCAGAACTGGAAAAAATATAGCTAACAATCAAATTATTGAATTGAATAAAATAAAGGTGATGAAAAAAAAAACGCGTGGAATAGAATAACGATGTTTCGCTTGCTGCATGACGACAGTGCACTTGATATACTCATATAGTTCGATCACTGTTTCCACTCTTCCTTTCAAACCTTTTATTCATAGAAGCATTAAACGGTTATTCACGTAAATTGGAGATTTCAAATTTGCTGAAACACATCGTAAGTATATGCTGGAAGCCCCTTTTCTCCACGCCCTCCGCTTTCCCCAACCTCTTTTCGTCTAAAATATTGTAGATACGTTGGTACGTTGGATGTTTAGTAGTGCTTGGGCTCAGTGACAAATAATAGAGTCTTTTATAAAAGCGATTTCATTCATCTGCTTGTTCTAGAAGATAACTTGAGGGACATAGGAATAAAACATAAAGGAAAGCACGCGAGAATAATTGTTCATATACATTTTCATATACAAATTCGCCCAACAATTCAACCAATATCGTTCTTATGAATAAATTATAAGATAGGAGATACGATAATATAATAAATGCACACTGCAATTGCAAAATTGCAAAATGTTTAGAAGAAAATAAAATCTTCGGCGTTGCGTTAATTGCAAATCATCCGTTATTTTCTTTAGAATAAGTGAGCGACGTTAATGACCTCGTACTGTGAATTTATCCTGGATGGTATTAGGAATGAATTAATACATCTGCGTCTAGTGCAAATCATTATGCATTGATACTTTTATGAAGTGCTGTAGCTGGTTAGCATCTTAGAATCACTCAAGGTAACGACTTCATCACTGTTATAGGCAGGACGAGAATATATGCGAATAATGTGAATATCTTCAATAATATCAGATGAAATTGCTCCATTAATAAAAAACTTCATTCACGAAGAGCGTAAATGTATCTTTTGATCCTTTAAAAAATGCAGAATTGTTGGTAATTCGAGAATTCTAAAAATTCCCTATTTGGTCAAATTTCAGATGACGAGAAATCCTCCTTATAGCTTACCTAACATTCTACTGAGCCAAGTTGCGTAGTGGAATATCATATAGGCTCGTTGAGACTCGTGAGATCTCCATTCACCTTTAGAGCAGGTACTCGTTTATGAGAATGCTCTATGCGAGATTAGGTCACTATCAGCTGTATTCTTGATTGCGGACGGTGATGAAGCGATTGACCAACAGGTAGAATAGCAGTGTGGATTTTTTTAAACCATTAGAACATTATAGATCGCTTCACCTTCTGGCGATTCTCCAATACCGATTCCAAGTCTAGCCTGTGGCAGTATAATGGTGATCGTAGAGGGTGAGGCACAATTAGAGAATCTCTCGGAACGTGGTTATCGTCGGGATAAGCGAATCCAGGTGACACGTGGTGATATCATATATATAGCGCCCGGCTCACAGCTATGCTTCTTTGAATGCCAACGTGACATTCTTGCATATCGAACGTTCAGCTATGAACATGGACCGGATCATTCGCTACGCAATACTACTGACCTAATGCAACCAGTTACCGGAAAACTCAAGGTGCAAAAGAAAGGTCGAGCAAAATATTTGGTGGTAGACGAAGATGCCGAAATTTTTGACGTCGAAACTGAAATGGACGGTATTTGCTGAGATAATTACCGATGAGAAGGAAAAAAAAATTTTTTTTTCCCGAAAACTATAGGGAAAGCAATATTATTGGAATGTTTCACCTATTTGACTCGTCGAAAACGAATTTTTAACGCGGTTTCTTTTTCTTCTTTTATTTCACTCGAATTCTATAATTTTTAAATTTTCATGTAGAAAAATGTAATTTTGCATGCAATTTTTTTTCTTCTATAATCACAGTTGTTTATTGCGGACAGTTTTACTATGATGCTGTTGTGTAAATGAGTGAATGCTAAATATGTTGAATTATCGTAGTAATCAATCAACGTTCGAGAATTTTCTTCAAAAACGCAAAAAATTTTGAGAAAATAAAGCAAAAAAATAGTTACCAAAATTTTCTAAATTGCTTCCACTATCCTAGTGTTAACGGTAGAATTATCACTTATTTATTAATTACTATGCGCATTCATTGAGTTAGTGCATAAGTGTTAGCTAAACTTCACGAGGTTTATATTGGCAGATTTCCACATCACTTCCATTCATTTGCGTGGATTTTTTTTCTTTAGTTCAGCTGAAAACAGCAAAAAAAAATCAGGGATATTCAAAGCAGTACTATCATAGAAAAAAAATTGCAGAACGATAGAAAAAGTTGAGTTTATTTTGTTGTCTATCTACAATGATCACGTCAACGATTGTGCACCATATGAGGGTAAAGCAATGGGCTCATTAGTAAAGAAATTGGAAGATTGGCTCTTTTTACCTCTTTTTTGTCCTTCCGTACGGATTTATGCGCCTCGAAGGTAAAGCACAAGAGAAAGCTTGCTATAGATTGAGCATTCTTTGCAGAGCAAAAATCATTCATATTTTTATATGAAAAGTGAAATATGAACAAGAATAAGGAATATTACTTGGTGAACACTTGTTGCAATTTATATTTTATACCATTTCCATTGTGATTGTATATCAAATGCATTATACATTCGATTGTCTCGAAGAAAAATTTCACTAGAGGAATTCACTTTGTGCCTTTTTTCATTGTTCACTTATTTTTATTTCTCTTTAAAAATCGCGAAATAAAAAATCATTTACATGCGTTATTGCATTTATTGCGTAGAATAATTATAAATAAGAGGAGAGAGAGAGAGAGAGAGAGATAGAGACAGAGAAGAGAGAGAATATATAATGAAATATATAATGAAACAAAAATTTTTGAAATTTTTAGAGAAACTAATTGAGGAACGTAAATCATTTCATATTTCTGATTTATAATAAAACGAGAAAATTATTTCAGTTGAAATTTTCATTGGAATTTTTAGTTTTTTAAATTCTCTTAAACACTTTTCATTTCCTAGGCTTAAAAAATCTTAATTCATTAATGATATTGTTGCTTTGATGATAGCATTATCAATGAGTTTTTTCTCGTCATTTGAATTTGCCACACATTTATGAAAGACTTTATGGAAGGTTAAATGAAGCATAAAAAGTTAACTAAGTGTTTAAATTTTTGTTGCCATACTATACTTAATTATGCATATAGAAGCTCAGTTAAGTAAACCTCTCAAATGGTGAATAGTCACTGTAGTTGACTTTTCGTGGGTAAAAATCTTGGGGTTGGCACATTATACTCAAACAGATGCGTAATATTCAAATTATTGTACAATTCTTTAGCTATCTCATTTTCACAAATTCTTTTCACTTAAAAGGTTCAACACATGAGTAGCCCCACACTTGACAGACCTGGACAAAGAAATACTCTGCAGTTTCAGCATGAGTCCCTCGCGAGCCACATAGGTAAATTCGAAAGAAGTGGATTTCGTACTCGTTTTCGAGTGCCACTTCGTCTATTACGCTAACGTAGCGTAAATATAACGTGGGTGTAGCGCAAAATTTCCACTAAATTCTTACACAATGCCTGTAACGTTTTTTTTTTCGCATAGGGAATTACTTCATCCACAGCACTGCCAATCAATATCAGCCTCAAAATATTTACACAATTCGCAGATAATGACGTCGTGGTATTTCCGTCCTATTGACATTTGCACCGTAAGATGTGTGAAATGTTAAGCATGCGCTATGGATTTCGCGACGGATATTCGATCTACGTGAGAGCTGTCGCAGGGAATCGCCATGGGATGTTTACATGCAAGTTACTGCTCAATAAAGCATGTCGCCTCAGGCAGCTGCATAATAGATAATTACGCGGTATTTTCCGCCCACTTTCATTGTCCATTGTGCAAACATGATTTTTTCTGTGCATTTCACTCATACGTACAAAAAACAGTCCTGCGCGGAAAGCGTATAGGAAAAGAATAGATGCGATGTCGTATGGATGGACTGTAGAGAGAGAAATAAAACAGAGAGTGATAGTGAAAAACAGAGAGGGAATGTTGTGCACATATGATCCTCTTTTATATGCTCTTACAAATTTGCATGTGTGAAGTGTGTTCTGGCGGATTTGTGTTTGTGAGTATTTTTGTGTATTTATGCGTCTGGTTGTATGACAGGTGATTTCAACTCAGCAACTAATAAAGTTAGTGATACGAAGCTGGGTGGAGTATATGCGGAGTGAAGAGTTATTCCTCTTTCTTTTTTAAAGGAACTATCAAATGAAAAGAGATATGTGAATAATGTAAACGCTACGTCCTCGCTCTGACATCTTTACTGGCGCGTTGGGGGTTACGAAGCTGTCGCTCTGTGCACCTGGCCAAGGTCCTCACCTTTCGTCCGTCCACTTCAGCGGAAGGAGATTGGCGACCATGATTTCACTACTTCGTAGGAATTCATTTTATTTTACCTGCAAAACACTTTGCATTTGTTAGCAACTAGAGGTGAATGCTACTCATTCAAAAACGCTGAACCATTATACTGAGGGGTGACTAACGAAGATTCTTTGTTGTTTTTTTTTTCTCAACGGTGAGAGTTTCGCCAATAGCTCATTTGACAGGGTTTTATCAAATGGCGCATTTGTCAGGGTCCATCGAACGGCGCATTTGTTTTAGGTGTTCATTTCGTACGATATTCTTTCATAGCGAATGCGTTGAAGTATCGGTCTAATGATTTCCGAATAACGAAAGTGTCGTCATTGTTTTCGGTGCAAGTGCACCCACTCAGAAAGCATTCCCATTCATAATGCAAATGAAATCTATTTTAAGCGACAGAGACGATCTCCTCAAGAGAAGTACTTTCACTTTTTGTTTGTAGAATGCACTCTCGTCGGAGAGTTGATGAAAGATTTTCAAAGCACTTGGCAATAAGCCAACTCAACAGGTCTGCTCTTTCAGTAAACGCATGTTCAACCAAGCTATCACGATCGTCGATCGCTTATGAACGATTTAAAACCAACCGCTTTATTTTCAATTAAATACGTAAATGAATTTTTTTGTAGAGAACTTCGACTCCGGAGTCGCTAATCGAGCTGCGAACTTGGCTTAATTACTTTAGTTCGTAATTTCATATTTTTATGTTCTCATATTTGTACTTGTAATATTTTTTAAGTCTAACAATTAAATACGTTATTTTAAGATATTTCCTTTAATTTTACTATATTACATGATAATTATCAAACGGCAACGTGCTTCATTTCGATGTCTGAAACACTTTCGACAATCACCTTGTTTGTGTTGACATTGTCGCTATAGTAATTCAACAAAAATATTCGAATCTCGACAATTCCTATCCTTCATGCGCAACATTGCTAAACCGTTCGAGAGGGGCTTTCACGAATTTTGAAGAGGGTAAACTTGGCCAAAGGTGATAAATAAACCCCGAGGCTTTGTATTTTGGGATATTTGGCAAGCAGAGGTGCTCAATTTCGATCTCATGATATCAAATTGGATTCTTGTGGTAACTTATACTCAATGTTTTCTCTATATTGTTCATTCTCGTATATGAATATTTCTTTCCAAACTGACAACCATGGTGGCAGATTTTTCGATACTTTAGCATTCAAAATATGCGGCATTTCTGAATTCTTCGATCTGTCGAGGCAGTTTTGCCACGCAACTCACCTCCATTATTTATTGGCTTCATCCCTCACAGTATTAGAAACTATTATAAGCCTCATACTATTTACTGCATTTACAATCTGAAAAGAAGAGGAAATAAATTGTCTCTCATATTCCTGCTCTTCATTAATAAAATTATCAGAGCGCAGACGATCACGTGGAGCAGATTTTGTGTTATTAAAGGTAAACTCTTAGAGGTGAATTGCTGGAGGCGAAAGAGCTATCTTATTGGGCAGGCAAGGTTTTTTAACAAAACGGAGCAAGGTAATTCGTAGACTTTAAAATAGCCAGCAAATCACTCCACCTGAATACGCAGCATGTTTGAAAGTTGTGGAAAATTATGAGTTCCTTCTAAATAATGAGCTTCTTCTCGTCCCACCAATCATACTCTCCTCTTAAATAGTCAGACCTTCGGAACACAAATTTTATAATTGTGACTCTCATAATATTTGATTATATATATATATATATATATATATATATATATATATATATATATATATATATATATATATATATATATATATATATATATATATATATATATATATATATATATATATATATATATATATATATATATATATATATATATATATATATATATATGTTGTGGTGAACGACCGTGTTGCAACTCAATTTTGCATAGATCGACTTCGGTGATATCTATTCTTTCCTGCCCATAATATTTCGCTGTTCCTGTATTTCTATAATTGCTTAATTCAAACCGGTTATCCATGGTGCATGTTCAGTCGGTGATATTGGTGGGTTTTTATCCGACGTGTGTTCAGTTACCCAATTGTTTGATTAAAACTTCGCTTTGACTCGAATCGTTTCTTCTCTACGATCAGCCAGCAGTACAACAAGTGGCGATCAGTATTCGAGCGACAAGGATCGACAACAATGACAGGAAACCATGGGTCGTCGGCAGCAATCAATATCGAAGCATTTCGAGCAATACTCGAAGCCCAGGAGGAACGACAGCAGCGGACACTCTCAGCCATCCTGGAGTTGGCGGGCCAGGAGCAGCAGGCGCTACTGGAGCGGGTGGAGCGGATGCTGACCGCTATCAAACCTGCTCCTCCTGCATCGACTGCAGAGTTTATCACAAGCTCGTTGTCGACACGGCTGCCTGAGTTCGCTTACGATCCAGACAATGGCGGCATGTCTGACATATGGTTCAACAGATACGAAGATATCATTTCTAAGGACGGAGCGACACTCGATGAAGCCGCGCGGGCTCGCCTCATCGTCTCGAAGCTAGATGCCACTACGTACGCCCGCTTCACCAACCATATTCTACCAAAGAGAGCTTCTGAAGTCTCACTCGAAGACACCGTCAAGACGTTGAAAGAGGTTTTCGGGCACAACACGTCAATTTTTGCCCGTCGCTACGTTTACCTCAGAACTCAGCGTAACGGCGAATCTCTAAGCGACTATACGGGGATAGCTAATCAACGTCACGAGATGGCTGAATTCAATACCATCACGCCGGAACAGATGAAGTGTCTAGTGTGGATCTGCGGTCTCCACGGTTCAGAAGACGCTGACATTCGCACTCGGGCTGTACGCAAAATGGAGGACAATCCGCAAGTTACACTCAAAGAGCTTACTACCGAGATCCAGCAGTTCTTGAGCATCAGACAAGATGCCAAACACCTCAACAGTCCTTCAGCATCACTCCTGCCAGAAATCAATACCGTCAATACAAGGAAGAACCGCATGCCGAATCCGCCTTCACCATGCTTCCGTTGTGGCAGACTACATTGGGCCAAAGACTGCGACTTCCTCAACAAAACGTGTCCTGACTGCAAACTCATCGGTCATAAGAAAGGCTTCTGCAAGAACTTCACCAAGAAAAAGAAGAAGCAGAATTCAAGGAAGAGCGCAGAGCTGCGAACTACGTTACCGTTATTGCCTCCAATGCCGCAGACATCGCACCAATCAACCGTATTTACCGGCAAGTCCAGATCAACGGCGTTACAGTCCAAATGCGCCTCGACACTGGAGCTGACGTCACTTTACTTAGCGTCAGAGACTGGATCACAATCAATTTCTTCAATGCGCTTTAGCGCGTAACTTTTCCGGGTTGCTATTATCTAACCGCCTAGCAAATTCGTCATCTCGTTTCGTACCAAATTTTTCCCTCATCCTTTTCCATGTTCCTTATTAACATGAGGAACTTTACCAAGCAAAAGATTTGTGAATTTGCATTTAGTTCCAAAATTCAAAAAAAAAAACACAGGTGACCTCTACGGTAAATTAACCAAACCGTTGGGACATTAGACGTAAGTGAACATACCATAGTATTCCGTCAATTCCCTCTGGGGTAATAGTTTAAAATGTAATTAACAATTTTCTTATGTCATCGTTTAAGTCGATCTGCTATTGTTTCAGAATGCCTACAATCCAGGTCTGGCACACGGCCTAAAAAATGGCAGCATTACTAAAGGCCAGCCGTTTGCCATGATTCCCTAGCACTTGAAGAAGCATTCAACTTTGCTTCATACGCTGTGAACTAAAGGCGGTTAAGGGGGCATAAATCTATGGCTTAATGAAGATGATCGGCGATCAGAAGACAAGCAGTTCGAACCAATGAACGTTCATTTTTCGCTTCTGTCCATTCATTCCTTCTATCAACGAGCATTTCAATATGTTATGCACCGTGGTGTGGTTCAGTATGTCCGATCCTACTGCAATATAATGGGCGAAAGACAGGAACATAGGGGCTTTAAAAAGAACGCGAAATAATTCTTATTAGTTTTTATGCAGCGACTGTGAGAACTGAAGAGTTGAAGGGACATATTTGGAATTCGGCTAAATTTTTCTATTATTCAGAAACTTTTATAAGAATTTAATGCACAATTTGATATGCAAAAGATATCTGATACATCAGATATTCTCTAGCTTGCAATGTCTAATTGCCAGCATATCGCAACAGCCGGCACAAAGTAGATCAATCTGAGGTCGATGTATATCTTAGTGTAGACGTCTGCTTTCTATCGCATATAAAACAATATACTCTTCCATAAGAACATGCTTTGCTTCGTGCCTAATCGGGAAAGGCATGTTTTTTCCCCCCTGAACTTTAACGTGCATTTTTGTCAACAGCAGACCCAATTTTGAAAGAAATCTCGTGACAATCCCTCGTTGTTCAGCTGGAAATTAACGAGCTACTCCGATGATTCATTGGGTTGTCACCAGTCATGATGCAAAAACGAATACGTTTGACAGAGAATAAACAGCCGTTGGAAAACTCGTCTTGTAATTTGATCAGTGTGTACTGAAAGCGAATTTGGCGGCGTTGGAGTTTAGAAGCAGCAGTGCTAAGGCAAGACAGCGATGGTACCATGACCTCCCTTCAGAACCGCTTTGCAAAAAGAATGCTGCCCTTATAAGGAACTGATGAATCCTTATTGATATCAGCCGGTTATCAAACATTTTCGTTCAAACAAATCTTTTGGCAACTGTATCGGTAGCGAGTATTCGTTGTAATAATGATCGCCGATTTTGTAAGCAAACGATGAATGGTAACAGTGGGCTATTGAAGGACGCAAATATAATGAATATTAATTTTTGCTGCCGCAAACAATATAAGATCAATATACTCATTATCCCTCCATTTCTAGTTAACACCACCTAAAAACTCAAAAATTTCTGCATTTTAAATCCCCGTAGTATTAATATGCGTCATTTTCTTTCTAATTAATTATAAATCAAGTTGTCTGAGAAGCCAAGAGGTGAAGTACGCACTCTTCTTCTCGGAAAAAATCCTTGTGACACTACAATTGGCCATCATTTGCTATTCCCATTAACGGAAGCTCTACAGCAGTCAAAGAGAAGTAGTCCTTAGCAAAGTGGGTCCGGAATTGCCCGAAAGATGTCAAACCCTTTGCTTAGGGGCCTTTTTGAATTCAACTATCCGCGTTGACTGCATGCACCATCATCAAGTAATGTAAATCTTTAAACGAAATGCCACTGCGAATTTCTAAATATCTGCTTAGAAAAGAACTATAAAGTTTTGCTGCAATTGAAATATAACGAGCGAAAATCAAACAACGAAAACCAAAAAAACCAGTCGGTTCTGAACCATTCTTCACCTTTTTCGCGTAGTTGACGTCATCAATGTGAGCAGGTCGGAAATGGTCGAAGGTGCTGGGGAACGATGCTTTGGGTGAGCTCGTGAGCACCAACTCCTTGCAAAGAAACATCTCTTGCCACAAATATTCCCTTTCTTTGCTTCACCTTTTTCCAAGATAAGGCAGCTTTATCCTTTGAATTCTGGCTTTTCTCAAGTCTATCTCATCGCTCTGCAAGCAGTCTCATCCTTGCTCATCGCTGTCATTGATAACATTAGTACTCCAGTCAGTTTGCCGGTCCCGCATTCCGAAGGGATATTTTAAACTTCTTTAAGAACGATTTTATGGTAAGAGTAGGAATCAGGATCATTGGAAATATACCCCGAGCTCCAAGACATATCAGCTACATGACATTATGAGACCAAAGATTATTTGTTTAGAAGTCTCGGAGTAGGTTGTCCTCAACGTGCACCACTGCAGAGGTTCCGCAAGCTTGTGGATTTCTGCGATAACACTAGAGCAAGGGTGCTCGATCTCATTCTTATGCGTAATAGTACTGCGCGCCGTTACGATGATTAACGCTCAATACGATTACACAAGTACGCAATAAATTAAATGGGTGCAGTCGAGCGAGTATCCAAATGCGCCATTTTGTAATTCATCGGCTATGATGACTGGCTAATGAGATCTCTTTCCTTTTCTTCCTCTCACTACCTCTCCTTCTCCCTCCTTTCCCCTTCTCATCTTTTTTTCTCACGCACTTATTACCTACCTGAGATTGAACTTGCAATGATAAATCTAAGGCATCTCATTCGTAGCTACATATTTGAAAGATTTGAAGGTTATACTTAGAGCTTCGCACCGTTTTTTTTTTTTTTTTTTGCAAAAGTGAAACAATGGTTGGTTCTCTTCATGAGACACAGCCCGGGGCAATAAGCCGAGGATAAGCAAAGACCTTTTCTGAGTTTTCATTCTGGGTCAATAGCCGTACGTGAGACTCGCAAAAATTGCCCTTGAAAGCAATAAATGGAAGAGTGTTCAAAGAGTTAAAGAGCGAAACTCAGTGGCCAGAAAAGCAAAAGCTAGAAAGCGTCAATGCAAGAAATTATTTGAACGTCACGCATGCGTTTTCATTACAATACGCGGGCATTTTGATTTCAGGGGACGCCTTATAGTTCAGTAATGATCTATAATGCAGTAATACTTGTTATATTATTTTTTATATTAATTTGTTGTTATTCATTACGAATAAATCATCATACTCAGCAATAGTATTCCTTCTAGTGAATAACATCACAAAAGTTGTCGCTATCTTTGTCTAAAACTCTTCTTATCCTGATCAACGCTACGATCGACCCCGAGGAAATGCCTGCCTTGGTTCTCCCATGTCGCTGGACATAAGCTTGAGGGTGCATGTGGTTTAGCGTTTTTCAAATTGGTGCTGAAATCCAACGGTCACGGTAATGTAGGAATTCTTAGGAGATTTATATCAGAAGGTGAGGAGATTAAGTTTTTATATGAAGGAAGAGCATTTACTAAATTATTCTTTAGGAAATATCAAAATTTATATAACAATTAACCTCTTTCTGTAAGATCTCAATATAAGAATATAATTGATTGAATATGTTAAACGAATTGAAGGAATGAAGATATGAGCACAAAAAAAAACTTGCGGTCATTTCTTACAAGAATATCTCATTACCTCAGAAAAATTATTGAAAATTTTTGATGCTATTTCCTTTTTTTTATTTACCACTTACGAAAAATCGCATCTGCAGTGCACAATTTTCCACCTATGCCACCTGCAGCACGAAGTAAAGTCTTCTGTGTGCACCAGTTGCACAACGTGTAGACTTTCTTCTATATTATTGAAAAATATTTCCCATCGAACAAGGTAAAGTAATATTCATAAGGAGAATTTCCGCACAAGAGAACACTAACAAACCAAAACGAAAGAAATCCTACTTTTAATTGTGAATATCGCATATCTAAATGTCTCGGTACCAATTTGCCTCTCAAGTGTCAACCCCTAAAACGTTACCGCTTTCAACAGAACGAATACCTTACCTTACGATTGCGATGATGCTTTCATAAGTGATGAAATAAAGTTGAAGTTAGAAAAAACCGGAGATCATTTACTTAAGTTGGCCACACATCTGAACACTGAATATTAGGTTGTTTTTAGCCGAATAGCGTTTATTTGCACACCCAAAGATATTATAACGCGATCATTATGGATTCTTGAATAAATGATAGCAAAATCAATGCGCACTTCAAAAGTTCTAAAAAATAACTAAAGAAAAGTAAAAGAACGCTAATATCTTCGAAGTTCGCACATATTTCAAACATACAAAGAATGCCGAATAGAAGATGATTGAAATGAATGAACTTTAAAAAAATGAATAGCAGATAAGCAACTAGGCCGATCTTAAAGAGATTCCATTCCTTTATAGAGAAGTTGCGCAATAGAAAAACGAAAAAAGCCATGAAAGCTTTCAAATTAAAATTAGAAATTCTGAAGACATGCTAAAGTTGTTAAATGTCGTTTAGAAACGAGTGAATAGCGTATCACAGGAGTTGGCACGACATGTTTTTTTTTTGATTTCTACAAGCAACCAGCCAGGTAAATGCTTCATCAATAAAGAATAAGACCCATTCAGTGAGACATGAATATTTCAACCGCTCAAACATTTCGACCTTTCGTTTAAATTTTCTACGGAAGATGGTTAAATCACCTGTGCAAAAAATAGTCTATTCTGAATGGCTGATAGTGCATTTAGGTTTTTCAATATTTTTCGTGTTTGAAATAGGTGAGTAAAGTTGTGTGTTGATACGACCACGACATCTCACGGCGTACACCGCACCAAACAAATATCGCCACTCTAACTCCACCGCTTCATGAGCTCAAAATATCCGACAGCAGACAGACACATATGTTCACATATATACGCACAGACACAATCTCGCAATAGTGCACTTCTTAAATGCAAAGCTGCAAAAGCTGCAAAAGCGTAAAGCTGCAAAAGCGCATCGAGGGAACGGGTTTGCATATAGACGTTCCGTCCCTATTGTTATTTCCGACTTACCTGAGCAGTATCTTTTCCCATCTTTTCCACTTCCTGGAGCTCTGCTCAGGATTCGTTTTGTGTGATTGTTCAAATACACGCAGAGTGCATAGAAAAATTAATGTTTGCAGAGAGCGCAATGAATGACGATGGAAAAATAGGGTGCAAGTATCCACCGTGTAGATGTTTAAGGCAAACATACTTCATTGAACAAGAGTTCACACGTAGATATTCACGATACGTTTCTTCTGTCTAAGTCTCACATAGCTCAAATATCTGGTGTGAAATTAATCGCCCATCTTTAGATGACAGGAACCGAATTATTTCCGCTATATAAACGAGCAGATTTATGAGTTCATGAAAGAAAATAAGCAAAGAACATCTTTAATGAAACAATATTAAGCAATAAGGAATGCTTATTTTATGAAAGTTTAACAATGAGGTGAGATAATGAATACCGTCAAATGGTGGACTGCACGTTTAGCTTTACCACCGTCATGCTGATCCTTCGTTTCGCACAATGCCAATTTCATTTGATCTCAACGAATTAACGGTTCGCAGGGAATTCTTTACAATTTTTCCATTTATATTTACCTAAAATAACCGCAAAAATCATCACTTCCAATCACTTTATGCAAATCTAGAACTACGTAAGTAACCTAGTCCTCTTCATGAATACTTGCATAACTTCGAAGTACTGTTGCAAACTCTTCCCGCAATAAGGAAAAAATATTTGGCGATCACAACAAAATAAAAAATAATTGGATCCACAGAAAGAAAGTTGTGTTTATTTGCACTCAAAATTTCAGTTTTCTTTTCTAAACTGCCATTTGTTCCATTATAAAATAATAATTCATTAGCTAGATGCTAACTGCAGGAATTTCTTGCAGTACATTATCTCAACATTACTTCTGATAATTTTCCTTCGCTCAATATTTTGCCCTCAGATCTGTGTCGTCGCAGAGTTCTTTTCCATATTTTTCTTTGTAGAAATTTCGATCTAGTCTTGCTGAAAAGTTCAAAAGATTTGCTTTTTATTGTTTTCCAACATAGGCAATATGGGACCATTGGAACAATAGGGTGAGCAGATGAATGATTTGACCATTCGATGGAATTAGCAAGAACCTCCTTAGCTGTCCTATAAGGACACAACTTTATTTTGAACCGACTCGTGCTAGAAAGCACTCCGAAATGCATTTTCCATCGTCATTTAAGCGCTCTTAACGACGGAAAATTATCCTCTACAATTGATTTCGCATTCACTATTCCATATGTAAATTGATCCCAAACGTAAACTGATCCAAAATTATCGCTTTTTCAGCGGTGCTCAATTTGGTAATTTCTTGTTTAAGCGTCAAGCGAAGATTTTCCTTTTATTTTATGGACGATCGAACTGAACGAACTAATTCTCAGCGAAAAAATTCAAAATGATCAGTTTATTTGGCTAATCAACTGGTGAAGTGACTGGTCATTCACCTCCTCATCACTCCATTTACCGTTCCTCATTCTCCTCCTCCTTCTTTCTTTTCATCCGCTTCTTAGGGTGGATGCTCTAATTGTATTTTGAAAAATGAGTGAATTAACTTTAGACACAAAATCTCTATTTGTCAGCAGCGTATAATTGCGCGAGAAATCTGATGCTTCATATCAGATTTATTGGATTTTAATGTAAATAAAAACTATAGCCGAGATGTCGTGGTTTGTGATTTTGCATATGAGTGGTTCACTTTGAGAAAACATTCACTATAAGCACCGTTTGCTATCACTATTCCTTCTTTAACTTCAAAAACTATTTCTCTCTCAACAGAATTCTATCGATGTTAATTGAAAGCGACGGCGAAATTTCTTCTAAAAATAAAGCAATAAACAACAATTGTTAGTGCTGATTAACGTCACAATATCGTTAAATATTTCATTAAAAGTGGTGCACCCACAACATTATAGGCCAATTTTGCTGACAGCCACTAATAGTTGAGAGGCTAATAAATCAGCAGTTAAGAAGTCACTCTTCAGCCACAACTTATTAGAAGTATTCCTTTAAGAAGCTTTTGAAAGTAATCTCTATTAATGTTTTGTGTTTATGCTATTATGCGCTCAAAAAACGCAATCCTACATACGATTCCATCGCATTGTTTGGTACTCTTTTTTTCTTATGATTACTATTGAATTTTTTCATATTTCATGTACGAATATTTGCGCGCTCATATATGCAAATTTGCACAATATAATAAATATGCGCATAACGATGTGAATAAAACTGGCAAATGACCAACAAGATTGCGGGGCAAATAGAGAACATTGAACATTTTCGAATATCTTATCTAGCAAAATAAGCGGTCATTAAGAAGAAAAGTTGTAGCGACATTACTCCACTTGATTCATAGAGAAATTTTTCAATTCCCTCTCATAGTTATTATTTATGCATGTGAATAATTTATGAGAAGTTCCCCAAAAAAGAGCAAATTTGCATAGTGCTCCAAGATGTATGCTGTTCAGTCATTCCTTGATCGTTGAATGTCTCAATGAAATAAACATCAACGAAATGAGAGATGGTGAATGTAAAAATCTGCGATATTGCAAAACCTTCTGGCTTACATATGGCAATAAATCGCAATTTCAAACGCTATAAATTTAGAAGCTTATTGACGAAAGGCATTTTCAAGAAATTCGTCACGCAATTTTTTTTTCGAATGAAGGCACGCGAAACATGCGAGAAGATGGATTTGAATTTGTCAAGCTAGCTTTTGAGTGATTATAAAATGCTTCGCGTTTAGTAACTTATCCGTATCAGCAAAGTCACAATTTAGAAATGTTGGCTAGCATGCCATGGGAGTAATTGTTAGAAAGGATATTGCTAAAGGAATACTTATTTCAATCAAGGGCACACTTCATGTCAATCTTCTTCATGTGATCCATTTTTCTATTCTAGTGCCAATATATGAAAGTGCAAAGTGCGATTTTTGGAGAGGCGCAAACTATAAATAAAACATCCCTTAAGACGACCACTTTTTGAATACTGAAGAAAGAGAGCGGATTTGCATACTGTAATTGTTTGTCAAAATTTTTTTGGGTAATACAAAATTTCATGCACATTCAATATATATGAATCTTCAAAACATTGGTTTTCTATTGCATTTGATATATGCAAATTTGTAGACACATTTACAGACATCCATACACTCTTCAAAGGTTGACGAATGCGCCTGAAAGCTAACAATTTTTATCCGAGGTGCAGGTTATATTCATCACATTTTGTAATCATAACTTCAGTTTCAACTTTAACTTCGAATTCAGATTTTTGGAGTTAAAATTTTCGCTTGCAGATGCACATATAAATGCATACAGTATGAAAAGACAATGTACATAGACTTAACCACGCTTCAATACGCCTTGTTGATGTAGGAAAAATGCGTTTTTGCAAGAACACGTGAAAACAACTGCTACGTTTGGACCGGAAATGATGAAAGTTTACTCGCTTGACGCATATTTACAAATCTGCAGTTACAATGCGTATTATAGCGATCGATGTCATGCCTGCCTGTGTACTTGTATGTCTGCTTGGCTGTTGGATAGTTCGAAGTTGGGAACAACTGCGGTTATGAAATCTGTGCAGTGCCTTATTTTTGCCCGTGATATGATTAGGAAACTAGAGTTGTGAAAATCCCTGCGCTCAATGTACACTATGCCATATTCTAACTATTTGGTCGAGTTTGGGGGATTTATGGACACTGGAATGCAGAAAAAAATTTTTGAATGCGTTTTTGAACAGGCCATTCTTTTATTTCTACCGTACACCGGCCGAAGTATCTTCGCTAATAAAGTTATGCTTACGGTCAGGCCAATACAAATATTAGGACTGCAGTTTGCATATTTCATATTCACCTGGTAACTTCTGAAACTATCTATCCAGGTAAGAGCAGTATAAGCATAGCTTCTGTAACACTTTTTTCTTTCTGTTTGAAATTTTTATCGCAAGCCGAGTAGTGCGTGTTCAAATGCATCGAAAACATTCATCGATCGACTTCCTGATGATAGTTTCAACAAATTTCCTCCATCATAAAAAAGCAACATGTGTTTATATAGTGTGAAGGTTTTGGATTCACTTAACTAATGAGTAATTGAGGAGAAAATGAAAGTGACGTAGAGCATTGCAATTTTTTTATTCGTTTGAAGTTTCTCGATGAACGATGGTGTACTCAATAATTTTGAAGCTGTGTAATTAATTACCTATGTTGACATGATCATTTCTTTATTTGCTCGACGGAATAAATACGCGTTTTGCGTCTTTATTCATATTAAATTTCGAGTGTAAGGTGATCTTTGATGAGTTGATTTTTGCATGAAAAAGGCTCATTGAATTCAAGCATTATTTATGTAAAGAGCGGTAGAGATGCATAATAAATTTGTTTTATGCAATATTTGTGAATGCAATTTTCCATAATATTTCTTGCAAATTATGCAATCAATTTTTAATGCAACACTGAAACAAGTCTTTTCGATTGAAATATAATCTTTGCAAATTTTCCAGAATACACCTAGCTGAAGATTTTGTGCGTTTTCGCAAAATTTTATTTGCATTTGCAATCGTTTTGTAATTTGCTGACTACTGAATCGTGATATTTATCGAGTGCGTCGAATTTTCCAACTAGTGGACCTAGAAAAAAAACAAATACTTGAAAGATTTTAATGAACAGCCAATTGTGCTATAATATGAACTCGTTATCGTAAATGTTTTATTATTTATTGGGAATATATAAATGAGTTTAGTTCTTGCAGACTGTTCTATCTATTATAAATGTATGATAAAAAGGACGCCCACTCATTTAGCATCGTCTTATTTATAAATATCGAGATATGACAATTTCAGACAACAAGAAAACTTCTAGAATTTCCTAAGTCGAATTTCCATTTCATTATTTAAAAATGCCATGAATTTATTTGAATTTATACTGATGCATAAATAAACGTACAACCAGGCAAATAGCTAACAAACAAATCGATTCCAAACCATACTTGGATATTTTAGGGGATGTCATAGTTACAGAGTCCTTAACCTTCATGGGAGAAGTAAGATCGTCTTGAGGTTCGGAAGTCCCGATCGTTAGTGGCAGCGTCGTTCCGCTTTCGAATCCAAAAGGATACTCCTCTTCCGTGGAAGACCCGAGACTGGAAAGGATTCTCCTTATGCACATGAGGCTTTAAACCTTATCTACTTCCAGAACGTGGCTCGACATTTAAGAACGGCCGATTCTGTTCAATTTCATACCCGTCCATTTCAGTTGATTCGAGCGATAAGTGATTAATTACTGAGTTCACAGTTGATCAATTACTGATTTTAGTGGTCCATTGATCGTTGATTTGCCCAACGATGAGTTGATGTTCTAAATTCGATTTAAAATTTGGCACAGTTCAGTCAGTTTCAGCGCTCAGCAATGAAAATCAATCACCAAGTCACGATCATCACTATTTTTGTAAAATTCCATCAACTTATGGGACATCCGCTTGGGAACGTAAATGATTCTAAGAGAGTAGATTTCAGAATTCCATTCATATTATTAAGTGCAATTCAAAAACCGGCATTTGAAACTTGGAACCTTTCATTTGAATCTATAAGTCTAAGTTCATATGTTGGTCTTTTAGCAACCCTCGCAATGCAGAAAAAATAATGACAGTTTTTATAGCATCACGATGTGTTCATGGTTAATCACATGTTCGGTCAAATTGTTTTGACTTGGCCAACAGAATCACGACCACCTGTGTAAGAAGCTGTAACTAAATGACGCAGCTGCCACTAGGCGCTAAATGAGCGCAGCATGTGTTACTGTTGTTGCGAATTGCTCGCTAATACACTGCTGGATGCGTCGCCTCTAAATGCTATGCCTTTGAGCTATACATTCATCTAGCGATCATCTCAGCTGCTGTTCCTATGTTTCCTTCTCCGATCTTCATACTATCAAGAAGAAGAATGGGAACGTCGGGGGGGGGGGGGGGGGGGGATAAGAGTTAATTTTTTCCACTTTGTTTTATTTTCCGAAATCGCTGCAACTGTTGTTAGTCGAATATGTTGTTTCAGGCGTACACTATATGCGAGTGTTATTTGAATATCCGAGGTCCCCATAACTTATCACTGTTGATCATTAATGCCATTAAACGTCTAATCGTTGCTATAAACAACTCTTAACGTAACATGACAAGTAAACACTACACGTCTGGAGACATAGTTCAGGAATTATGGAACAATTTCCATGTAAGCCTTCTGAGTAAGAGGGAAAAAAAAGAAAAATGGAACTAAGAAAATTATGAATTAAACAGTACGTCCAATAGAGTGCTCTACTTTCTCTTTAAGTAATAAAGAACAATTACAAATGTGTTTAATATTCAACGAAACCGGTCTTCGTATGATGCTTGACATGATAGTGTTTCCTTCGTCAAGTATAGTTGCTTCATGAAAGTGGATGCAAAAGTTGCTTCACCTCCTGATTTCGGTAGCTGCTACTCTAAAGAAATACTTTAATGGCGCGAAGGTTAACTGTTCCGTTCTCTGGCGCCTTAATCAAAATAACTAATTAATTTTAGCATTATTGCTCACTGCTATAAATTCTCACTTCAACATTTTCACATTGCATTTTTTTTATTCGGATTCTTTGGTTCCATATTCACTGGCAAGTTAGACCTCAGTTTTATTATGGACTGCTGTATAATTTTGCCGAATTTGGAAACTTACAACAACATAATGGTGATATGCATGTGAGGTTGTCTAGTTCATAAATTTGTGGCATAGAAGTTTGGCAGCAACGAAATTTGATGATTATTGGTTACAACAATACGGCAGCCTTCGAATTGTCGATGGCAAAAGCGCTAATCGGAAAATAGCAATGCACCTTTTCGTAGCCTTGCCATTCTTCACTCTTGCTAAAAGCACCTCAACTCTTGCTTTAATCAACAGTTCATCACCTCTTTATGCTAGCATCAGCCTTAAAAACTGCTACCTGCACTTTTGTTATCGCGTGTTTGTCGGCAGTCCATCTACAACATTCATCATGTCAGTTTATCTCGCAAACTGGCTCCAATTATTTTTCTTCGACTTTCGAGCTGCAGGTTCTAAGACTTAAAGAACCTTAAAATTGCTCTTTTAATCGTTTTTTTTTTTGCATATTACTCAATACTTAGTGGGGAGGTATTATTAGGATTGATGCTTTGTCACTCAGGTTCGAGTGCTCCCGTGAAATTACATTGGATATATTCTATATAATTCAACTTTAATAGTTTGCAATTCTTGCATATGACAGCTCAATGGACATTATTTGTGAAATTGGAGTTTTTCGTGTTGTTTTCTTGCTCTTAGTTATTAAAAAATTCTACATTATATCTACTGAGAATTTTGCATAATATTTGCAAATCTTCGGAATTGCAAAAAAAAAATTCATTCCATAAAGTCTCGAAATTTTAAAATATCAATTTCAATGCTCCAATCCATGCATGAAAAGCTAGTTGATATTTTATTGGATTTATATAGCAAATAATTTTTCGGGGAAAACTGCAATCGTTCAGTAATCATTGCATCCAATATGAATTCTATTTTTAATTTTGCAGAAATCATTAAGAAACAAATTGCAAAAATTGAACTTTATTGTTCGTAAAACACCAATGTTTTTATTTCTATTCTTCGAGATTTGTATCTTCGAGATTCTTCGAGATCTTCAAATATTAATCTTTCGAGAATTGTATCATCAAAAACGATTAACTATCGAGCATCGAAAACTAATCTAACAACTAGATGTAAACAACGTACTAGTAATAGTTCATTACATTTACAAATATATTTGCACCTGTTATACTTTAAAATCAGAACTGTTTACACACAAAGAAAATTGGTTTTCGAATAAACGGGCGCTATTTCTATGCACTCAATTCGAATTATATTCATGCTATCTAGTTTCAGCTATATATAACATCGATGTCTTCTTTTTTTATGAAAAGCAATTATCATTGCTTAAGAGTTGTGACTGATTCTTTTTTTTTTCTTCGCATAGGCGTGTCAAATTTCATGTATTTCTCATCTATATATAATTGAGAGCAATGAGGTGAATTTGTTATGAGTTTGTGTCGCGCATTTATTTTTGTTTCATATTTCTCTCTTCCTCGTCCTCCCGCTTCCTTCGAGAAGGATGCTTGAGAGCTCGTTTTCGGCAAATTCAACAAGATGAAATGATCACTTCGCACATTGAGTCACGATTAGTGCTTTTAGTCGTTGCCTAAATCGTGTGCGTCCTTTATAACCATAATATGGGTATCAATTTCTTAGGACTGTCCACAATTATGGAAGCTTTCTTGATTGCATTTACTTAAAACACTGAAATAGTATTCATATAACTTAGTTAAAAAATATCCTCAGCAACTCGAACATTTTATTGTTCATGAGTTAATAGTTAATGTCTATAAAGGCGAATGACCGATGTTTGCTATAAAAATGCCATAATATAATTGGACATGCTCGCTTGATTGTATTTCGAACTTGGTGAAAAGCGCACTAGTAGGGCTGATATAATATTTAAAAAGATTTAAGATTAAGTTTAAGCCTACCAATTCGTTCTTAGCAGTTCTTGCTAATGCAAGGAGCGTTGACAGCACTCCAAAGAGCGCAATTGTTGGACGAAAAAGTTTATTTTTGGAGTCATACTCGAGCAGCATTTGAGATGATTTAGCATGCAGATTTGGTCATGAATTTAAGTGCTAATGATTGAAGGAAACGATGACGGACAATAAAAAAAATTGATAATGGGTGGTCATCGACGATATTTTATTCCTTTAGCTTTTATAGTTTATAAGTTCAATCTATGTACTAGGCAGCGACACGCATACACGCACACTCACTTTATACGCACAGACACTTCGAAATGATGTCATCATATCTTTGCAAAACATTGCAAAAACGTGCAAAACTTCCTCTAATTTCTTTTAGTATGATTGCTTTTCAATTCACTGTTCAAAATCTAATATTCCATTTTTGCGAGTTGATTTCAATGGCACATACAGCTGAACTCGTTAAAAAGTATCCATCAAAACTACTCGAATGTCCCTTTATTATCTGTGCCTGGTCAACGAGCATAGAAGCCGTGTCTTGTTGTTACACTCACATGATGGCATAAATTCAATTTCAACGAAATTACATTAAGTCTGAAGACTTTCGATTTTCGGCATCCCAACTTTCTTTCATGTCGAATCGGATGCTGCGCTTCTATTAGGAAGCTACCAGTTGCCCTCGTGTGTATAATGAAAGGAACACTGTCTATTCATTGCTCAACTGTACGACGGGCTATCAAACAACATGATGCATACTAGCTCAATTATCCGTGCCGTTCCTACTACCTTGCGTATGCATTGACCATTTTCGCTAAAAATTTCCATCCATTGGCTGCAAAAAACTATTTAGTTTTCTACGCCTATTTCTCGTTATTATGTAGCCTATGAACATCACAAACGTTATATGACATCATCCTAAAGCATTAAAGGTCATTATGTTGCATGAAGCTCATTATTTTCAACGAACTTTGACCATAAATTTTGATGAGATTCCATTTCGATTCGTTCTATAACGCTATAGAAGTCATCAAACATACTGCAATAAGCATAGCCTGAATCAAGGACCAAAGGCTTCATCATGCTCAGACATATTTTGCCAGAGGCAGAGTGCAACATCGAAATTAATGACGCAGGAATTTCTCGATAGGCGCGTCGTTTAATTCGATAATTGCAAAGTAAGTGCAGCCTTTGCACGACGTCTTAAGCAAAAAAAGAGAATGCATCCAGCTTCTTGCAGCAATTGCAAATTTTTTCTTTTGCAAATGCTCATCGTGACAACATGTTGAAGTCATATCTGTGCTTATGTCTGCCTGTTCATGTCTATGCTTAATTGTGCCTGTCCGTGCCTGTGCTTTTTTGCCTCGGAACTGAACGCAGAGCTGAGAACACTGTAACGTTATATGAGGAAAAGGGCCAGAGTTGAGGCGATCCATAAAATAAAAGCTTTTCTAAGTGTGCTAAATTGCTTCCATCTGCGACAGTAATTTTGTAATTTTCGATTATCCCTGTTAGCTGCTATATAACCTTAAGCAACAACTGTGGATATTTCCAAGTTTTTGTTCTTGACTCAGATAGTGACAGCTTTTCAACTGTACTTTTTACTCGTCTCTCAAAATGAAAATTGAAAGGCACCTCTTTAATTCGAAAAGCGTTTTACGAGTGTTTGATAACTTTTAACTTTCTTCTGCTGAACATTTTGAATAATGACAACTTTGCTTTGCTTTTCATGTTTGAAAGTGGTTGTTAATTCCTCGTGATTCCTTGCAAATTCATAACTCCTCCTTTTTCTTGTTTCTTATTGAAGTAATATCGAATGAGTCAGCCATTCATTGATATTAGTAACATTTACTCATTTATCATTCTTTGAAATCAATAAGAGCCCTTACTGCTATATTACTCTTATATGGAGTCGGTTTGCTCCTTTTATTTGATCAGCACCCTAGGCTTCTTCCAACTGAGATAGCAACCCTATCATATTATCCGACTCATTATTTACTGCATGAAATTAATAGGTAACTTACGGCGTATCGCAGGTAAGGAACAGATTTAGAGGAAATTCTGCAATATTTTTTTGCTGCTCATTTATCGAATCTTCAATCTACTATGTTTGTAAGCGATATCACATGCTCATTAATTATTCCTAAAAAATAGAAATACTCGCTGACCAGGTGATTTGACAGCAGCTGACAAAATGACTCAGAGAATGCGCAGAAGTTATGACTGTGATTAATATTTCATTTGCGTTGTGAGTGTTATATTCGATCATTCTGGATATATTGGTGTGGGAGGGATTAAATGCTCGATGATATATAATTAAGCTTGGCTGGTGAGTCACGTTATCAGAAAGAATTGATCTCAAGAGAAGATGTTTGTATTGGTTGGTGCGGCTTCAGAGATTGCTTTTTAAAGTGCGTATAGGGAACTTGAGCTCCCTTCGGGATGCATGTGCCCCTCAATTCTTCAGTTAGGATCAACGTAAGTTTCACAAGTTAACCTACTCAATGCATCGTGAAACTCGAGCAGTTGGCCCAATTAGGCAAAGCATATGTGAAAACAATATTTTTCTGTTTTGCTTCATGGCGAAGCAAAAAGAACACAAGCGGGAAGGGGAAAACGAAAAGGGGTGCGATATAAGAGAGAAAAGGAGAAACGACAATTTGGCAAGTTGATTAAACCGAGTCTCGGACCTGACCATGACGTAAGTCAGCATCAAAGTTTTTATCTGATCATGAACTGCTTAAGGGCGATGCTTTGGCGGATGTTTTATGCACGCGGTGAATCCTTGAAATAATCTTATTGTGTGGTTCGGAGAGATTTAGAGTAGCTTCGGGATACAAAACATTACAGGGCATTCGCAATTACTGTATCGGCGAGGACTTGAATGTGTGAATGAAACCAATCGGAAGGTGTGCTAGGATCGTTTTAAAAAATTCGCCAGTTCTCAGAACTCGAATTTGCACTACACTCATTATCCTAATTTGTTATTCTTTAGGATGCATGCTTTTCAGGTGGGGTAGTATGAACGTGATCTGAGAATGTGGAATACTTCTTTCCGAACCCAATATGGACAGCAATTAATGAAGTTTTTAGCTGCACTAAACACCTTCTGCTTGCAATTATTGCATCTAGAGATAGGATTTGCCTTCATTTGGACCGCCTTTGATCTTCCTCTTCTCTATTTTCATGTCGTCTAGCTTGCTCCGACCGTATTCTGGTATTTACTCATTTAGGCTGAAAATGCATATACCACGGCATTACAAGGTTTTCAAGCAATCCTTTTTAAATCAATTGCCACAATTTTAGCCATAGGAGCAGCGCACCATTTCAGCTATACAATAAAGGTAAAAGTTTCCTGAGGAGGATAAAAGAGGAGTTAATTGAGAATTGCACGGATATTTTGTTTGGTGAAGGGATAGTACACGTATTTCCAAACGCATAGACGATTTGCAAAAGAAAGATCACATTTTATTGCAAGCTTACGTCAAATGTGTGACATCCGGTTCCATGAACATTTAACCACTTCGCATTCATTTCCGGTCATATCCGTTCTCTTTCGAAGAAAAAACTTACTCATCATTATGTGTGATCTATTCTCTAAATGCTTATTTATTTAGTTGAAGATAACGGCTTAACATAACGGAAATAACATAATCAAATTTGCAAATTTTTTTGGGGGGTTCCTTAAAATGGCTTTTTGCAATTGCTTTTAGATTATCTCAATATGTCAGTTAATGAAATCTTAATAATAAAAAATTAATGACGTCATGTTCGATGAGCATTCAACATTCAACCATTTCACATTCATTTGCGATCATATCTCTTCTCTTTTCATTCTTTGTGATCTTAATTCTAAAGTGATGTCAGCTTGTTTAGAAATGACATTTGATTGCTGAATTTGAAATTCTTCGCAAATTTATTTGTGCTGTGCCATTTAGATGAAATCATTCGATAACCAATCCCAAAAAATGATCCCATAGATAACTTTTTTCAATTCTGAGGTAATTTCTTTCTCGAACATTTTTGAAGTCTTTCATTAATTAGTAAACAATTCCCACAATATTTGCACATTTTGTGATAATAACGTTGAGCATTAGTAAATGCATATAAAGCCTTATGCCGAATGAAAAATAAACCATTGAATATTTTTCTAAGGGATTTTTTAAGGGATTTGTTGAGTGAAATCATCGACTATATTTTCGAATTTCTGAGATATCTATTTTTTCGACTTCACGTTTCACTGATTTCGAGTATTTAAACTGGAGATTCTTGTTGCTAATAGCTGTTAAAACATATGCCAAAAAAAAAAACGTCGTAAGACGACTTTTGATTGTGGCAATGAACTGTGAAATTTATGCATGCTATATATGCGTTTTACCGCTCAGCCATGCAATTTCTTTTGCATCGTTGCTCTCTTATCCCTTTCAATAAAACATGCATGTTGATCTAGCGCTTTCCAAATTTTAGTATATACTGCATCTGAGTGAAACATTTCTTTTACTAGTTGAGAAAATTAATGATTAATCGAGTTTATTAACGCTGTGATAAATGCACACATATGTGTAGTAAGCCGGCACCACAATAAGCGTTTGGAAATAACCTCACTAAAGTTACGAGCACAACAGCATGCATTCGAAAAAAATAATCTTAATACAGCATATTTCTTACCACTTGAAATTGAAAAGAGATTTTTAGAGATGAAACATTGCAATCATGGAAAGTTATTTTATCAAGAAGGAATTCCTTGCTAAGCACTTATAAACTCTTATGAACATGAGGCGTTCGCATCGAATTTAAGCCTCCCTAAGCATGTGAAAAATTTCCACATATGTTTACGGATTTCGAAGTGAAGAGTGCGAAGGGTCGGCTTAATTGAATCGTTCCTTATGGGTGGAAAGCTTTTCATCGCAACGCCTCTTGACAGAACTGCCATCGGCCAACTTATGTACACATTTCATTAGACATATAAAGGTGCTCCTCGAAGTGTCAACACACAAGTTATTAACGACAATAAGTTAGCGTTGAATGAATCTTCGTTCAGTGAAATAACAAGCGGAATTCAATTGGGCAACTTCTCGTTCACGTTTCTCGAAAAAGTATGCTTCCGTTTTCATGTTCCTTCTTTGAAAATTTTCTAAGAAATTTGTTCAGCTCCTTGTTTCTATGAATAATTTCGCTTTTCTCAGATATCGATAATAGAGGAAAAACATTTTGGCATAGTGCGAAAAATAATTATTCAATGGTACTATGCTAGAAAAGGTTCTCAGGTCTAGTTTCATGTAACATAATGTTTCAAATCTACTTCTAAATTCTCATTTATAGGACATATTTACAAAAGCCATTAATGCCACAATTATTCCCCTCGTTCCCATTGTTGAGGGTTCATTTCGTTTTTTTTTTTCACCGAAAGTTTTTTCTTCACAGTTTGATAAACGGAAACGTGAACGCATGAATATTCGTGTGTAGTTTTATATCTTACTATACTTTCGTTCTACGATTCAGTCCATAAATGCTGCAATGATGAAATTCCTCACTTCTTTCTATAAGAGATCCGCGCAAAACCACTCTCGTATTAAAAGTTTATTTCGTGCAAATTTCAAATACCAACAGAAATATGGCAGACAAAAATTATTTGGAATTACAAGAGATTGCTATGAAACAATGAAAAATGAATGGAGAAATCTATATTTGTTATTTACTGTATCGGTTATTAGGAAGCATGCAATGCTAATCTTCAAAACCAAAAAAGGCAAGAAAACATTTCGGCAAACACCGGAAGCGTCTGAGAGTCGATACATGAGTAGGTGATTGTGACAGCTGGCCTTATTGCTTTCTCTCTGCGTGTGTTGTGTTATGAAATGAGATGCAATATAAATGCCTATGGCAATATACTATGGGTTTCTCCATATCTCTGAACTTGGCGTAATCTACCATGTTTACGTTTATGAGATGAGTTTAGAGAGCATTCGATCTTCGTATTTGAAAAACAATTCATTCCAATTCTAATTTTTTTCTCTACTCCATTTATTTCCAAATGAACTTGCAAATCATATTCGTACAGAAACCTTGAAATATTTTTAAAGTTATTATGTTTTTTTAAGCAGTTATATATATCGTTAAGTATGATTTCTCTCGAAGGTCAGTGCATCATTAGGGCGCAGTAAACAGTTCTCTTGCTGAAGAAGGCACATTTTCACTGTGTTGATCAACTGTTAAATGATGAATTACTTATATCTTTATTTATATTCCTATATTATTTCTATGTTCTCATGCTACTTTATAAAAACCCTTCACATTAAAATACCATTGTTTCGAAATTTATTATATTTTCCCGTTTTTCGATGATACATAAATTCTCCAAAAAGATCATTTACATAGGTCAAATGGCTATATTCTTAACAAATTTTCTAGGTGAACTTTGTTCATCAATATCTAAACTGCGTACGCATACGTGTATTGTTTGTGGCGAATCGGAAGAAAAATTGCTATTAAATTAAAGAGCAGTGTACGATAATTTTAACTGATTGATTTTAACAATCGCTGATGTTTAGAAAATTTCAGCCATTGGTCGCTGATGACCAAATAGTGACCAGCTAACCGGTTAATTTTATCCTTCGATCATTGGTGTACTTCAGTATCTATGGGAATTTGGAACCTAAGAAAAACGTTGCCTTAATCTATACTCATCGTTCCTTAATCGAAATGACGAACGATATTTGCAAATTTTTTGCACCAAGAGCCTCAAGATCTATCTAACAGCTTGGAGAATTAATAAAGCATAAAAGGATTTCAATTTCATTAATTGTGACATGGCGCAGACGCATTATAATTGTCATGTAGATAGGATACGTTGAGATTGGACCTTGTGTTGCATCATATGTTCTTTAAATAAAACTTCATTCGGCTTACTGAACCATCATCAGGTAGACCTCAAAACTTGGGGGCTTAAATTTATTGATGAAGGTTGAGGACTGCCCTGATGTTAGGTGAATGAGCGGATAGGTCACGTTACGAAATCATATACGATGCAACATAAGCTCTGACCAACGTTGTTTAATCGGTATTTCAATTGCCGTAACGAATGGGCTGGGCAACTTATTGAGTGCAAGATCCATAGTTCGACCTTGATAATAAATCCTCAATTTTGCTAATTAAATGAGAGTTATTTCATAAATTAAAACATCTGCTGAGCGTTTAGTGATTCAAAGTATTTCTGATGAGGTAAGTAAGTCTTGATTAACTCAAATTGTAATCATAATTGACAATGAAATAATCTACGACGATATGAAGGGTTTTTTAATAAGAAATGAGTGAAAGATTGCAGTAAATGCATTGCTATAAGTTGCGCAGTTGTGAAATTATTGAGCAATAATAGCAACAATAGTTGACTCTTTTCGAAATGGAAAACTCCCAAGTTACCGTTACCGTCGAGTGGTAGGCGCACTAGGAGTTTTTCATGCTCCGATTTTTTTGCAGTATGTGAACCGCTGATATAAAGAGGAGTTAATATGCATATAAGAAACTTTATCATATCTGCCGGTAAACTTGAGTGTGCTTGCGCATATAATTGATTTCCGATCTTGTAGTCAAATTGTCGTGGATCGGCAAAGAGATTGCAGACGCATGAGCCTTCTGAAGTGTGATTCACGCAGAGTTTGGTGCGTACGAGGCATGCTGCTCGACTTATTGAAGGTGGACTTGGTCTTACCTTGTCGTTCTATCGTTTTCCATTGGGACTAGGTGGAGTCCAGCAGCAGACTCGAAGCTTAGGGGAAAACCTCGGAGGTACAAAAAAGCGTTCAAAGGGGTCACCTTCTTCGGACGAGACACCCCCCATGTCCGCCGTTGATTATGACAGTATCGAAGTTTAGGATAGCGTTGCTTTCATTGCATTAAGCTTGCGGCGAAAATGTGACTAGGGCACGTTTTACTTTGAAAACTAGCATTTCACACAAAGTTTTATATACATATGAGGAGCGAAAAAAAGAGAATAGAAGCGAAAACGCTGAGTACATGTGGTCATTCAATCAAAAGACTAGATTCTTGTTCAGCATAAGTAGATTTTATTAGCGTCTTTCATTCATTCAAGTGTTTTCTTTTAAGCGATCAAAGAATTTCGGCTTCTATTTTTGCTTCATTAGTTATGTTTGATTGCATTCTTGCTCTTTTATGTGTACCAATTGTTCGTTCACAATTGTGATGCTTTCACCAAAAAGATTCGACAGATAAACAAAGCAGTAGATTCGGCATATTATTTTACATATTTGATGATTATATTTTAAAAAAATTTAATTTGGTATTTTATTCTTTCGACGAACTATCCTCTTTAGAGGTCTTATGACTGCTTTGCTCTTCAACTCACGTGGATGTTAGACATTATAGAACTAAAAATCCATCAATTATCGTAACGTCGTAAGCGTAACGCTTTCTTTGATTCTTTTAAATGGGACAATAAAAAGGTTCATTTTATTTGCAGTGAGTTTTAGATTGTTGTTGACTTTCGTGTAATATCGTTTCGCGTTTCTCAAATTAGAATCCCGATGAGAATCATTGAATTAACGCCTAATTTTGTTTACGTCCACATTCAAGTGGAGCTGAGATGAGTAAGAAATATTAATTCGGGCAAAAGTTATTCGCTTCGAAACAATGGACTATTTAGGTGATTTATGCTTCAACGCGTTCGCCAAATCAAGTTCTGCAATATTTTCGAGTTGTTTACTTTCCTGAAATTCTTGTTTTTTGTTGAGGCGTTCTGTTTGAGTGATAATTACGAGGCTTTCGGACCTCATCATTATACTATCTTCATTGCAGAAAAAATTAAACTTGATGAAGTTTTCCAACAATCGTTACTGCAGCAGTTGATTAGGCATACGTCAAGATATGCTTTTTACTGTGATTGTCTCAAGTAGTGGCGAAAATGTATAGCAGAGCGGAACGGCTTTAGTTTCTTTCAAAATATGACGCCATTTTGTTTACTTCCGCTCCGCTTTCTTATTTTATATTGTGAATGCCTAATGCTATTTTGTGGTGATAGCACCTGTGTTTTACAAAAGTTGGATATGGCGACGTTGTGTCTGGAAGACTAGAAGTGTTTGTTAGTGTGACCGGTAATAATAAATGTGAATACCATGAAATCTGGAATTATGCTATACCTCATAATTCTTGTTGACCCATCAATATTGAAAACGGTTTAACATTAGAGGTGCTAAAAACTTTGCATAAATTTTATACACATCTAGTCGTCATTTCACGTCGACTAGGTATAGGAAAAGCAAGTTTTTTTTTTCTGTAGTAAATTTATGCGGGTGGTCGGATCAATGAAACATGGCGCTATGATCGCCTCAGGTGGAGCGGCGGAAATGCGCATGATTGGCAAATGATGATTGTGACTAGCATAGAGCTGAAGAATGATATTTATATAGTAACGAACAGACAGAAAGAAATTTGTATTGCTTATGGCCACCATAATAATAATGTTGTCAACTGCAAAGATGCAAATTGGACGAAGGCTACTTTCATTGTTATTACTGTTACAATGATGATTATTGTTGTCGATATAATTATCTTTTTCTATTTTTATTTCTACCATTATTTTGAGTATTATTTTTATCATTGCTATCGTCAATAAACTAGACAGGTTATATTGCATATTATTTTCTTTCTGGATAACTTGTGGAAGTGAATTGATTCGACAAATGGGCTATAAAAGCACTTATCATATCATTTCCTTTAAGGTGTTTCCCCACTTGTTTGCACTTGACTAACGCGTTTTTGTACACCACATCTAGCAGTAACTTCTGTCATAATGCATAAATGTGTTATATTTTTGTGTTATAATACAGCATTTTCTGTTATGCTAAACATATTGCTCGTGATGGCATCCACTAGGTCGTCTTTCTTTGCAACTGCATAATAATTTAGAAGATTACTCCTGGAGGTAACTGGTGGAGATAGTTGGCTAGATACGTCGGATGCAAAAATACATGTCACATCAATTTCCCTGGCACGCGTCGACACTTGTTTGCGATTGACTTATGCATTTTTTACATTTTCTACTTCGAATTTCTCTCTAATTTCCACGCTCTAGTGTTTTGGGATGAATTTATTATGTGCTTACGTCGTGTAGTGCCACTTCTTTTCTTCAACTTTATTACTCAATACAGTTCATCGTTTCGATTTCGAGCTGTGATTAACAGGTGTGTCGAAGTTGCTCTAAGAATTTACTAAATTTTACTATAGATTTTCATGTTGACATCTTTAAATCAGTGAGATTTCGTACTTCCAATTTTCAGAGAATCTCGCCAACAAAAATTATTAGCCAAGGTGCTATATGATCCGACCTAGAAAATTGTAAAATATGAGTAGTAAATTTAGTGATCTAATGTCTCAAAGATAGGACCTCATGATTAAGTTATAAAGTAGTTAGTTTTCTATCATTTCCTGAAAACGTGAAAAATTTATCTCCCAAATTGTCTTCAAAGACTTAAAATCTCGAATTTTTTAAGCAAGGAAACACTTTCTTTGTTGCTCTTCGTTTGGCTAACTTTTTGATCTTTTGCGAACGGTATATTTTATTTTTCATTACTTCGGCTTGTATACTTACTACATTTTGCCTTACAACATTGGTCTGCTACGCCAGTTGTTGGTTGCATAACTGGTACAATTCAGTGCTACCGCAGAACTATGTTTCCGGGTGGTTTAAGGCCTGCTCATTCCTGTGTTTGATGAGTGAACTGTCTCTAAAATCCATCCTGTAGATCTCATCGTAGGCCCTGAAGGATCCAAGGCATCGGCCTCACTTATTTCGCTTCACCATTTATTTATTTAAACTGAACTTATTGCTGTCAGAGATATGCCACGATATTGTAAAAGATGCTATAAGAACTCATCCATAAAAAATTATTTTCATCTCCGAAGAATAAGGCCACATATTTCAGACAACCATGAAAAAACTCAATTCCTTTAAATATTTCATTCAGCGCTTTTTTTTTCTCATTTAAGCGACTCCATACTGCGGACTTACTCTTTCGTGTAAATGAAAATGCTTTAAATTCTCGAATGAAACCGATTGCCCCCGTCCCCCTCCCCACTACTCTGAACCTGAGAATGTCCGAAATGAATTTGGGAACCCGAAAATTAGAAAATTTTTTTGCTCATTCAGAAATCTGCAAAATTCAGAGATTCCAGAATAGTTTTTGGATGTCCGCTCCAGTTTCGTGGTAAAAACATAGATATTTATGGCGATTTCAGAATATTACTGGCCAACTTCTAGTTTCTATGCATAAATGGATGACCACATCCACTTTCATAGCTATCGTATACGAAACGAATTCTATAAGAAATGGGGTGCACTTTTGATGAATAATAAATATGAGCATCTTAATCATCGTCGCAGCACAATTTCAAGCCTTAACGACGTCTACTGAAACGTTCATTGGTGCGTAGAATTTCCTCTCGGATCGCTGATGGCTTTTAACGCGCTTAGCACGCATCAGCGTCACTTTTCCTTGGTAAATGGTCATCAAAAAAAAAAGAAATTTTAAGAGTTTTTGCGATACGGAAACTGCGCTTGCATAAGCGATATTTCTTTCTCGAGGGGATGGGGGACTAGAGAAAGGAGGAAGAAGAGGCTCTCTAATCGAGATTGCTATGTTGTTGGGCACGCGAATTTTAATCTTCCAAAATTTCCAGGTGAAATCTTATCAAGTTTTCGTGGTTTTTTTTCGGTATCCATCTCGCTCTTTTCTTTGAGTTGAAGAAAATTTCAGCCTTATTACTTTAGACAACCGGTATTTTCAATTGTTAGTCTTTTTTTATTTAACACCAATTTCTCATTACGTTTTATTTATTTTTTTCCTATATGGTGAACGTCGAAAAGTTGAATCACTTCGGGACAATATGAAATTCAGTGCGAATCGTGCAGTTCCTCTATGGTCTTTCAGTGTTTTCACTTCACTAACACTGCAATATGCCATACTATTGTCAATCATTACGAATGCAATAAACGCAATCAACAAACAATTTTCTCGAGTAAACAAGCGTCTCGAATTCCGCATGACAGTCTATTTGAAGGATAGATGAGTCAGATATCGATGGAATGATCGTTCAATTAGTCAACGGACTTCTTTTTAGAATTAAACTTCGAATGAATGCTGTTGGAAGAGTATAGCGAATTTTTTTGATCCATTTGCATTGGAGATTAAAAAGTTGAAATTCTTGTGAACTTTTTATCGGATTCATTGACTTCTCATTATTGAAAATGAGGATTTTTCGTCAAAATCATTGGAATACTTCTCAAAAGTTCATTTATTCTCTCTTTTTTTTCCAAATTTGCCACTTAATGAAAAATGCATTTTATTCAAATTTCAAAACATATAAGAGCAAGAAAAAAAGCTTACTGTTGCAGCCAAAATCACGTTTTTCTTTAATTTCCTTTATCGATGCTGTGAGCACTTTTTTTGGCAAGAAAACTTTCTATTTTAAGCTCTCAACTTGAGTGTCTCCTCGTCTAGACTAGACAAGCATTACTGTGCTTATCAACGATGAGAATTTTGAACGGGAATCATCCAACTGTAATAGATTGGCTAACATATTCGTTATTCTCATTGATAAATAAGATCAAAATTCGGGAAGGCGTAGGTATAAGAGATGGACATAGCAAAATATATGTATAACATTACAGCTAGGAATCGTTGTAAGTGATGGCTCTCGAAAAAATACGAGTAAACTCGTTTCCTCAATCATTGATAAGTTGAAGCAGCAATGTGAAGTTGTATATCCTTTCGCTGACAAATTAATAACTGCCAATGCTAGACAGCATTCAAATATTTTTATTCAGACATAGCGACTGACTCAAGTATCAATTTCGAATAATTAATTGCCTTAGACAAGCCTCCAAGTTCGTAAAGGACCTATAAAGATAAATTAAATCATCGAACTAACTGATAGTTCATTTTGCAAGGCCGCTAACTTTTCAACAATAAACACTACGCAGTATTAATCATTTGCATAAATTCACACGTATTTTTCAGCTAAGAAAAATTTATAGTCTGAAGTTTTTTTGTCCGAACGCAATGTTTCATGTTTCAAACCCAAAGCGTTTCAAGTTCAAATGCAATGTTTCGTACTTCGTAATGGGTGTTTCGAGTGAAATTTTTTAAATACTCATAATGGTCATAATGTCCGCACGCATTGCTTGTGTTTCTGCCCGTTTGCCTATACATGTGTCAGGAAATTCCGTCTCCGGAAAACACAGCATTTACCTATAATAGCAATATTTAGCAATAAAAATCTACGCCAAACGTATTTTTCTATTTCGATCTCGATATCGACTCACTAATTTCATTACGTATCATGGAAATCTGAAGAATGGAATACGTCCATTCCCTTATTCACCACGATAGGCACATTGGATATGACTTTTCAAATTTCCACTGTGTGAATATAGATCACACCAATTACACCTTTTAGACATGTTCACTGATGTGCATTCAGTGAACAATAGATCTAAATGCCGTGAATTCATACTTAAATGGTCTTTGTTCAATATTAATTCCAAATCTTTTGCCTTATCAAATGTGAAAATTTCTCAATTCGAATTATGCATATTGTAAACACTACTATTATTCAATCAACTTCGAACTAAAAAATCTCTACTAGCAAAAAGATTTATGCAATCAAGCGAACAGTTGAGCATTAAGCAATATGTAAATTTTTAGCTGATCATTTTTGTTTTTTAGACGGTTATTTAGATCGGAGGAATTGCAAGAAACCTATTCAAATCAACTTCTTATTCTTGTTATTCCACTTTTACAGCATTGTATACAATGAATGCGGCTTTCATGTTAAATTTAAAATCTTCAATGAATAATTACCGTATTGCGCTTTCTTGGATTGCTTGCATCCATAAAATCAAATACGAGTCACTGATAACCTTTAACCTATATAGTCATCGATGCTGTGTGCTTAGGCTAAGTTCAGCACCTGAATAATTGAATTTCGCTATTGATAGATTCAAAGCAGCAAGTTTAATCGACGCTATCAAATGCCGCATTGTCAACAACGGTGATTGACAGTGCCGTGACATAGGTGAAGTTTAACCTAACCCTTCATCAAAAGGACTGCTTTGATCCTACATCTGCAGTGTTCATTAATAGCTCTACTGAGTTTGGTCGATTGGATTGATTGAGTACCTTTTCAACGAAATTTTCATTGTCGAAAATGAGAATATTCTCATCAAGTTTACAAGGTGTTCGCAATCGTCGAACACAACAGGTAATGAAATTTATTTGTAAATTATTTGTATTTCTTGGATTTAAGCAGTAAACTGCATTCAAAATAAAATTGAAATATGTATAAGCAGGAAAAAGCTCTAAGATTTGGAAAAAAAAATTGCAGAAATTAAAGGTGTAATAAAACAAAAAAACTCATTCGAAAAAAATTATAATAGAGAAGTTTTCAAAATAATGAAAAAAATTTGCTGGTTCCATGCGAATAAAGAACAGTTGAACAAATAGCAAATTTTTTTACTCGATGAAACAGGCCAATTTACATGTCGTTCATGATTGCAGATTCTTTTCAATACTGATGTTTATATTCATCTGATTTACTAATCGCCGAAAATTTTAAACACATTTGTAAAAATATTAAAATTTATACGTTTAATAATTTAATGATACCTTTTTATATTAAAATACCTTTCACTAATAAATGGCACATGCAATTTTTCCTTATCAAAGTGATGTTTGCACAATGTATTCCAATTTCTTCAAAAAAATCTTGTGGTAACCTCTATCTACAAATTTTTCTCTCAAACACATCAATTTCTATTCTGCATATAAGACACCATCTTTTAGCCATAGCTCTTAACTAATCGAATGGCTATACATTTGGATGTGATTTATGAATCCCTCTTGAATTCCCAGTTGAAGCAGACGTTACGTGAAAAGTACAAGCATCCGCTTCTCGTTAACTACGGCAACTCGTCAGCTTCTTGTAGCCATATCTAACCTTCTGAAAAACGCTTCAGAAATCGACGTATCCTACGTCCGCACGCCAGTTGTAAATCACCATAATTTTTGATGCGACCCATAATTCAATTTTTTCTCATGAAGCAATATTTATAAGAGGTGTTATGAAGCGAGTTTTCTAAAGGCAGAAGACTCGACTGTATTTCCTCAAGTATCATTTTTGTCATTGAGTGCGGATTAAAAATTTTTTTCTCTATAGAAATACGGGAAAGATATTTTGATAATATATATATATATATATATATATATATATATATATATATATATATATATATATATATATATATATATATATATATATATATATATATATATATATATATATATATATATATATATATATCGAATATGCCCACAAAAACGTTTCATTTCCATGTAGCTTACGTGCTATAAGTAAGTTGTTTTTGTTGAAATATTTTCTTCCGATGATATTCTTGGATTTGACTTGCGAGTATTAAATGATTCAATAATGCTTAAATTGACATCTTCAAGTGACTATTTATAGTGGACTTCATCCAAACATAAAGCTTACATCTAATATCATCTAGCATTTACAAGTTTTCTACAATTCATGCTTTTAAAGCACCTATTTGAAAGTTTTTAAACAATCAAATAGATATTACAAATATCATAAGCTATTAGGGTTTTCTAACCGTGTAAAACGTTTCATAGACAGGCGATTAGCTAATCGATGAGGTGCTACTCCTTACCATTGTGTTTAATATGCGCTCAGTGTTTCGTTGATGAGAATGCGTAATGATCAACGAAAGCGCTTTCGTTCATCCAACGACCGCCCACTTGCATACCAACAAATGTGAAAAGATTCATTGCCATTGTGCTATAAAGTGGCACCTCAGTTAGCTTTGACGCGCTCACTAGTAAACTTTTATGAGCTTTTGTTTTACTATTTTGTGCGTGTAGTCATTTTGCTTGTGGCTGTAATTGTGAGCCTGAATATATCAACATCACTTAATTCATAATGTTATCTCAAAAACTAACGTTTTGAAAAATTTAAGAAGCTTACAGTGTTACAATTAACGAAATTTACGACCTGTACAGGCAATAGGCAATTGTGCTTTCGATCATTGAGCAGCTCTTTGAATCTTGTTTTGTGAAATCGGGCTACTGACGCCTTATCATTGTCAATTTGCTCATGCGTTGATAGGAGTTTCCAAAGTACCGGAAATAAGCGTTGAGAAGGAATGTGTTTGTATACTTGCATATATCACTGAATCATTGAGATATGAGGCATAGCATAGTCGTGTTTTGCGACCGACTGTTGTTGTGCGAAGGTGACAGGGTGAAGGGGAGGTGTGGAATGGGGAAGGGGAGAGATAGGGTGGCGAGGAGAATTGGAGGCGCATAAAGCAAGCTCTAACCAAAGAAGTGCAAGAGCTGTTGCAATATGCGCCATTGCGTTTCAGCCGACTAGTCGAACCGGTTGCTTAAACATACAGAAATAAAGATAAAACACTTAATATTGTTTTCGCAAGAAAGTGATCGCTTTTACAAATTCTAGACCGCAAAAGTTTCCTTCTTATTTGCATCCGACTGATAGAAGAACGCATTTGATAGAGAAATTTCATGGTTTCTTTAAGCACCTACAACTCACAAAGTGTGTGTGTTGAATCGTAACGAAATTTGGAATAAAAGAGAGAAATCTGTAGAAGTGCTTAGAGGTAGATTTTATTAGAAAATTATAAATTTAAAAAAAATGAAAATAATGCAATCAGTATTGATTGACGAAGTGTTACATTACTACGAGTATTTGTTATTTCTTCTCGTTCGAGAAAATTTCCTCAACATTACAATGTTAGCAAATAAATCCAAAAAATGAAGCTGACATATGCGGGATTCAGCTGGTTTTTCTAAGAAAGCGCAATGTTCGTAATGCATAGAAATGTGTGAAATGCGTTGCTATGAGAGTGTGGTACGCTGAAAATTTGCGAATGATGATGTCAGTTGCCACGGTGGCGGGTGTCTCATCAATGATGAACTCAAATTGTTGTAATATGTCAGTTGGTTAAGCGCGAAATCGAATTTTGCCGACAAATTTTCGACTATTGTTTCGTTGTTGTTATGTGTTATCAGAGTTTATCGTCGATTGGATAATCTAGCGTATTTACTCGAATTTTTGTGGGTTAAAAATAAAGCCGCCAGCGAGCAAATGTCTCTTCTTCGAATGGAGTGAGAAATAAAAACCACTTCTCGATCACCATAGTTTTCTTCAGTAAAAACCAACTCTTATGTTCGAAATCCTTTCCAAATGGATACTTCAAAATCGCTAGAATATTACTTAATAATACTCGGTACGCAATTTTGCAAGGAAAATGAAAGAAAAAAAGAATCTCGTCTTTTAGAATGAGAAAGAGGAGGCATGGAAAATTCTCACCTCATCCTTGAAGACCTTCATTTTTAAGCATATGATTATTTCACGCATTTCAATAACGAGTGTATTTTTTCTTCAAATTTTTTTGCGTCGTTAGAAATAATTAACTGAATTTGCTTTGAAATATTCAAATTTGCTGTTATATACTCTCTCTGTGCATATAATCTGTATGATACCATCCCTTGAGCAGGTGGTTCCACTTCGCAACCGAAAATATACCTAGAGCATCGCCAAAGCCATTCAATCTAACGCTTTATTATTGATGCAATTTAAATGCCATTTCAAGTCTAAAGGCGTTGTGAAATGACAAGATCGATGCATTTTGAAAAATTCAAGCTCATAATCGTGAATAGAGGCCCCTTCATTGGTATACATCTTCTTAAGCGCTAGAGGAAATCGAATCCCTTGAATTTCTGTTTGCATAGATTTGATATATTTGCTATTCACGCTGATTTACAAATTTGCATTTGTGGTATGTGTTATAGCCGCTTTATGCTTTAAGCCTAAATGTGCTTACATATATGTGAATGACTTTTGAATCGAACTTGGTATATGCACTATAGCGTGACAACTCACAATGAGCTCTCATTTCAATTTCATCAAACCAACAAATTTTGAAAATTGCTGGGGAGAATTAAATATGTCTAAACATGTACATACATTTTTGCAACGAAAGAAAAACGAGTTTTATGAAATCAAATTCAATGACCTTTAAACTTGTCTCGCCTTTATCTTTGCAGCAAAGGGATGACGAGTAAGGGAGAGCGAAGGAGGCGGTGGGTGAGCTTGCATTAAAGATATCTGCTCTAAACATTTCAAAATCAATTTGCAACAAGCCCAAAATTATAGCTGAAGGTACGATCAAGTTTTTGTATTCTATTCAGAAAAGTTGATGAAATATATGTATTCAAGTCAACTGCCGTACACGTTGCGTGTTCGCTTATTCAGTGTTCCTACTATGCTGCTATTATTACGTATGACACAAGCACTTCGACGCAAACAGCAAAGCAACAAGTAGCAATGCAAATTTTACGTTATTACTTATTATATCGGTTAGAAAGTAAATCAGTAATAAGGGAGAATGAGAAAGAGCGGGAGAGATAGTGACAGAGGAGGGCACAGAGAGAGGAGGAGTGGGACCGTACAAAGAAGAAGCGCTAGGAGCAGCATTGACTCGAAACCTACCTTCCATTGCGTGGATGATGAAATCTACCCTTACGCAAGCACGTTGACGCCTTCCACTGTTTATTTTGTGAATATCCTCAGTCTGGTGTGGGTCATTCCATTACATACAGCAGTGGCCGTCAGATCTCTGAGATTCAAGCTTACTTTCATTTTCTTTCGCTTTTCTCTACTACCCTTGTTAGGATGCGATGAGCAAAAGTGAATGATGCTCTCAATAGCGGAAAGAAGTACTCTATTGTGCTTAGCCTGATCATAATGCAATCTTTCTTCTAGTGCTTGCAAGGTTTTTATCCGTTTGATGAATGTTCCAAACAAATGAGTCTCTTCGAGTGAATTTTTTTTCCTATCCTCAGACAGCATCACAAATGATATATTATTCACTTAACAACATATCTGATTAAATCCTCTAAAATCACCTCTTTAAGACCACAAAAAATGCATTTGAAACGGTAATGAGAAAAAAACGTATTTCTCAATTTAATTAGTTTATAAGCGTCAGAGTTAATTAATTCGGTTTAAAAAAAACTCAATTTTTATACCTAATGATTCTCGTCTAAGAAATTTTTAGGTGAATAAATGATAGGAGAGTTACAGAGAGAGGGAAGGTGAGAAAGAAAGAAGAGATGGATTCTCAACATGTGCACTCCTAATTAACAGTGCTTTTAAAACCGCAAAAGCTTCTCACACATACAAAATGAAAGTGTGATTTTACGCCGATAGTTCGTAATTCTCCAAATGGAATGCAAAACGAATCGAGAAAACTTATTGCAATTTTTTTGGAAATTGGCAAAAAGATGTTTACTCATCGCATAAAAAATACTCTCAGAAAAAACTATCAGAAAAAAATGAAAAAGTTTATTTTTCTTTTTTAAATTGCAGAATTTGGAAATAAAAACTTGTCGTTTCTTTTAAATGGAAACATGCATCGCAGTGATCTTATTACTAATTTTCGCATTACTGCGTTTGCGTGAAGGGAATTCGTCCTCATTGAAAAGTGACTTCTGTGATCGCAAGTGTAATTTTATCAACGCTTTTATGTGATTTTTCTCTTTTGTTTATCAATAAAGGTGAATAATCGGAAATAACCGAATTATACGACTGGTTCACTTATGTTCCCAAATATTCGGCTGTCTCTAAGAAAATATTTGGTATTTATTCATCGACGATTAAGTACGCATTCAAACAAGAATCTTCCCACGTTATGCAAATTTCTCTCGCAGCTTCTTTGTTATTACAGGCAAACTAAGCTGATCGACATATTCACACGCTTTTTAATGCGCTTCTTCCTTTGCTTTCAGATGGATTTGTCGGAAAATTAAAAACCGTTTGACGCCAGAGGCATTTTCGTGATTAAAAATTAGATTTACATTTTTGGGCTAACGAGTATTTAATGAATGAAATATTCTTTAATGGAATATTTTCTTTAAACGAAAGAGCTTTCTTTCTTCTGTTATAAGTCAACATTTTACTTGAGTTCCTCACACCTCTAGAGCCATTTTGTTTACGATGGGCAGCTTCAAAGTGGCATCATATGAAAAGCAGGCGGCACAAGTTGAATTAGAATGCGTCTGCCTTCAATTAGTTCATATAATTTGTACCTTTTTTTTCTCCGTGAATCGAGTTTATTTCCCATTTTTGTTGTTTTCTTGTTATTTTCATAAACTGATAACCTAAAACTGATCGTTGCACCAAACGCAATGAAATCAACGAGGTTCGAATGCTGACTAGTTCCTCCGTTGGACTGAGCAGGGGGAGGTGGGTGATAGTAGGGATGCCGATTTATTGCAATTCCGTTTTATTGCCTTTTTTAGCGTCATAAAAACGTCAAATTGAAACGTCAAAAGTGCCGATTCAATTTATAGCGTCATAAAAACTTCTACTATAATATACTATAATACTGACAAGTTTTTCTTCGAAATATTTAACGAAGGAAGTATAAGCTTACTTCATTTTGATCCATCACACCATAAATGGTAATGACCTCTTTAAATTCACTGAAAATCGCACGAACAAATATGATTTTGAACTGATGGAACCTCCATTGATCACCTTGCTTTCATCGATGCCTAAGCAGCTGAGATCCTTTCAACGAAGCTACGTTCATCTCATTATATTCAATAAATTTTTAGCCAGAATACTGCGGAAGTATCCTTTTTCTTGAAAATTTTCTTTTTTTGAATAGATACGGAATTTCGGAAAAGCGGTAGTAATTTTGTTTTTTGTGGGAAGCATACCATTTCTTTTTGCTTTTATTGTATCACTTCAAGAACACACATTTGCCCATCATTGTGCAAACTCTCTCTCTGTTATATATATATATATATATATATATATATATATATATATATATATATATATATATATATATATATATATATATATATATATATATATATATATATATATATATATATATATATATATATATATAGAAATTAATTTTAAGGCAGCATCTTATATGATAGTTAGATATGTACGTCGACATGATATCTATGTCTTGCAGCACTTCCAATTTTGATTACTGAAAAGATAAAGTTAATAAGTCAGTGATCTTATTTTTCAGCTATATTCAAACACAATGGCGTTGAGTGCACAACCGCAAAGCACTTCAAATATGATGCAATTCAGCGAGGAAATCATCAAACAAGTGAGCGACCGTTTGCCGCTTATTGCTTCCGTTTTCGTAGGTTGTTGCTAAGTGATGAAAAGATTTTCAGCGTTGAGCTATTTAATTATTTCTTCGCAGAAGATATCGGTCTTCAACATCGATTTTGAAAATTAACCAAAGGAATTGTTGCTGTATTCGTTTGTTTTTGAGTAACTTTCCCAAAAAATTTTCGCCACGCCCGCGTCTCCTATCAACATTTCCTGATTGCTAAAAGCTCTCAGCTCGAGATCTAGAATCGAGAGCTAACACATTTACTAAGGCGATGATTTTGTCGTCCTCGAAATATCGTTTCCGGGCTGAGGGTTTCGAAATGAAATTTGCATTATTTTTCCAAATATAAAATGATGAATATATTAGTAACGGGAACCAAGATATCAAATTTCCCATCTATGGTCGAGCCAAGCGAAATCTCGCTAATTTCATCCAAATGGAAGGAAGTAACTCTCAACAAAATGAAAAAGAATAATTGAAGTAGTTTATTTGAAGAGCGAAAATAGACGAATGGAATTTTGCTTCATTATACATTCGTCTCAAAATTTCATTCGATAATGGAAATGGTCGTCCTCAATAACAGTCAGTAAACAACAGCGGTAAAATTCAAAACGTTAATTAAGAGGATTGTTTCATTCAGTCACTCAATTTATTTGCCTATTTTTCAACATCGAAATCGCACGTAACAACATAATTTTTTTAGCTCATTAAGATTCGTCAAGAATAATTAAAGTGGTTTGCAAATAAATCAAATATGAGAAAGAACTGAAGTATATATGGGAGCTAATATGGGCAAACTTTTTATTAAACAATTGACTATATGAATATTAACAAATTATGCAAATATGAGAGTAAAAACGCATGGATATTTTAATTATTATGCAGATGAGCGATGGGAATGAATGATAGCTGAACATTTTCTGGCTTAAATAGATGCTTACTTTTCATCAAAGTGGAAATGATAGAGAAGGATTAAAACGTCGAACAAATTGTTCAAAGAGAAGCAATTATGCAATTTGCCAATCTGATGAGTATTCAACATTCTTTTCTTATTTCCACTTCAATATAGCAATTTTTACGAAAAGCGGTTTTAAAAATGGAAATAAATATTCGCTCTATGCTAGATCTCTCATTACTACTGCAAATAGTTTATTGAAGAATCTATAATATTTGTTCTATGTGAAATCCTCGAATTTTCAATATTGATGGCTAATATGCAATATGTCAATCATTCAAGAGAAAGCGCTAAAGAAAGTCATTCAAAATTGTCATAATAGTGTACAAATGCCGCCTTGAATTCTTAAGTATTTGAGAAGATGGAGCTAATTCTAGATGACCAATAAAGAAATGAATTCAGCATCCGAAAAAATTTTTCAGCGATCAAAGATCACTTCTCTCATTTTTTTAGTTCTAATAAAGTGGTATTTCTAAAAGGTAGCAAATATCAGTAACAATGATCAGTGTAGATATTTCCGGAATCTTACTATTTTATACTAGTTCTCTTACTTGAATGTAAACTTTTTGAGTGGTTTTACTTCAGAAGGGAGTACCCTCAACATATAAGTTGCTTTATGCCGTCAAGCACTAATAGTGCGACGTTATCGATTCCCTCTATTTATTTAGTCAAGATTATAGAAAACTTTTTCTTTGAATGAAGAAGAAATACGTTTTTTTTATCTCTATTATGTATAGTATAATTGACAACATAGTGCGTTATATATTATAGCTAACAAACAATTGTGACGAAGCACATTAACGGCAGCATCATAAATCAAACCTCTGTTATATATTCATTTATGAAAGTATATAACGGATAAATGTTTAATAAATTGTTTATTGCATGACATCGGACAAACTTTTGAGGAATCGCTTATAGAAAATTTCAAATCGAAAGGCGTTTTTTTTCATCTCAAACTTGAAATATCGGTGGATGCATTCAATTACAGTTGAAAAAAAAACCAAACCTTATTTACAACTGAAAAGGTCACGATTATCATCGAAAATATATTTATTCGTTTGAAGATATATATTCCATTTTTGCTCTATACGTGTGCAATGATAAATATAAAACAAATGCATTTGCCGTGTATTACCTCATCGCTTTCAAACTCTCTACGGCCCTCTCATTTACTCTTCATGAGCATAACGTTAAATTTTGAGGCATTTTTTGTGCTATTGTTTAGCAATGGGCGAAAATACGTGACATATAAGAGCATTGGCTTGCATGTTTTTGTCACAAAAGACTTTCGATAGCCAAATTCACCACTAGAAATTTAAACGCTTTGAAAGTATTATAGATGTGAATTGTCTTTTAAACTTTAACTTGTCTTTTAAACAGATCGCAAACTTAATGAACAACATTTACAGTTAACACCGGAAGAAATCGATGAGTTTCGTGAGGCGTTTATGATGTTCGATAAAGATGGCAATGGAACAATATCGACTAAAGAATTGGGCATTGCGATGCGTTCTTTAGGGCAGAATCCCACAGAACAGGTATATTTTCTCAATTTTATAAGGCGGGAAAGAATTGATTTTAGTGTTGAGCCTTCATCGAATGCTAAAATCAAATGAATTTCAGAAAATAATATTTAATTATGATTTTATTCACTGAAGGAATGCTGTGAGATTCTAGAGATTCTATTTCGAAGATCGAATAATCGAAAAAATATATCAATTTGACAAATGAGTTCCTCGAAAAGAGATTCACTCATTATGAAGCGTTGCACATTGTGCTTTAAAGCAACTCGATGAACTTTCAATCACATCATCAATTCTTGTGAATTTTTGCATTGAGCGATTGCGTTGTTTAGTTGAAATTTGTTTCGTCCACAAAGAAGACAGTTTTCCCACAACGAATCCATTAAACTATGCCATATTCCCTCATATTTGAAATAGAAGCGGTCATTTGCATCTATAAAATTACTTTCTAATTATGAATTTGCTTCAATTGCACACTTCTTTCATCTCAATATGAAGGCTGAATGAGCAATTTGTTTAATGTGCCGAGAACTATTTATAACGGTAAAAGGGAACATCTAACTCTTAACTTATTTTATTTTCATTTATTTAATTACTTGCACGTTTGTTCATTTATTTGTTTATCTATAAATTAATTTATTTGTTATTTACTTTTTTACTTGTTTATTGATTAATTAATGCGCTTATTCACTTCATCGCCGACAATAAAAGGCGTAAAGAAAGTTCAACACTCATGCATCCTCATCGGCAAGAGTTCGTTTATAGACAGTGACATTTTATGAATCGTCAGCAAAGTTGTAGGAAAAAAATCTTTGAAAGCAATAAAGAAGCGTACAATTAGAGAACAATGAATTAAGAGAACACAGCTATAAGCATTGCTTCATTTCTTGTTTAGTGAAGCAAATACATTCTTAGACGAAATGATTGATTCTTTTCGTTGGATGAAAGAAAATTGAGGATTTAAGGAGGACGATTTTAAAATGGGGACAACTATTGAAGATGGATTGTCGAAAAAAAAAGAATACTGCACACGTCGCTTTTAGCCTAACCTTACATGAGCAAAAATTTTTTAATTTTTATCTTTACGTTTTCATCATTTGCTTGAAAATTTTCCCTCTCTTCACTAGATTTTTCTTTTCTATTGCTAGAAACGTTTATAACTGTCTATGCATATCTTCCAACATTTGATACATTTCACATAAGTATCATCAAGTATTTGAAATGTTTTTTTTTTCGGAAAATTCTACATTTAATCTCATTTTTACATACGAATGAAAACTTCCAAAAATCTTAGTTCGAGTTTTTTTCAATTTACATATTGAATTTTTTTTATACTGCGGTAGAAAAATGTCTAGAAAATTTCAATAGAAATTTTCAATGATTTCTTATAGGGTTTATTCGAAAACTGTAAATAGTTTAAAAAGTTAAAAATTTTAGCATACGTATGTTCATTGATATTTGAAAACTCACTCATCGAAACATTGGTATTTCGCGATTTCTTACCTAGAAAAGAGGAAACTGATTTTTAGTTAAGTTTTATTGAATCAGTTGTGCCAATAGAAAGTCATCAGTAGAACTTTTCGGTGCTAAATTTACTTCCACGAGCAGTTGGTTTTTTTTTTGTCTTGGGTATTGAATCCTTTCATTTAAAATTCGGTAGTAATGGGGAGGTTTTTGTTTTGCTTATCATCAGTGATCAAATAGCATCATTGAAACGCGCAATCGTCCATCAGCTCTTTTCGCTTCTACCGATCTCTTGCATGAGCCATGAATTCTTTCCGCTAGTTCCTTGCTCTAATGTCCTTCTCTTGACTCATTCGCCTGTTCTTTCCCCTAGTACCGTCTACCGATTTTTTCCTCCAGAGCTTTCTTCTAGTATTATGCAAATAACTTCCTCTACTCTTCCATTAATATCACCTATATAATGTGCAACTTTCCACATATGGCAGTATGCAATATGCTAGCCAAAAATTTTTTATATTTGGCCGAGTTTTGCGCTGATGGCTAGCAGAAAGAGATAGAAAAACAACCGACAGCTGCTACTCGTCATCGATCACCTCTACATATTTCTACGTGTTGCATAGCTTGAATTCTTCTTCGAGTCGAATGCAGATGTGATCTTTGGAATGCCAAAAAAAAGCTGAAAACATCAAGAGTGTTTCGAGCTTGCAATTGCAGATGATTTTCTTTATAGAAGATATTATTGAATTTTTTACAGGAAATATTGGAAATGATCAACGAGGTAGATATAGATGGTAATGGACAAATTGAATTCCCCGAATTCTGCGTGATGATGAAACGAATGATGAAAGAGACAGATTCAGAGATGATTCGCGAAGCGTTTAGAGTTTTCGATAAAGATGGTAATGGAGTGATTACTGCACAAGAATTTCGATATTTCATGGTTAGTTGATTTTTCCATTCAATTACAAATATGGGAAATTATGACTAATTTCTTTCAAATAATGCTTCCTAGGTACTATCATTGCATTATTACTTACTTGTTTATGTTTTCCTTCACTATTGAACGTTGAATGTGATTGTAGAACTCAAGATGAATATTTGAAAGCTTCCAAAAATTCTTGCTTTTCTTCTTCCAGAATTTCGGTAGATAATTGAAGTATGCATTTAGTAGCTATGCTCTGAATTGAAATAATTGAATACCGTAGAAAAATCATGAAACATTCTACCTATATCTTCATAATCTCTCCTGGCAAAGAGAATAGCAAAGTGTTACGCGCGTTATAAGAAATTCGAAATAGAAGAAAATATCGATGTATTGTACTGTTTAAATACAAAATTCAAATAAAATAGCCATCATGGGAAGTTGAGGAGCTAATATTGAAATTTCTCTGATTATCCAGATGCTCTATGCATCGAAAAAGTTATTAATTTTCATTCACGTTGACTTCAAAATTGCAAAATCCCCATCAATCGTTATCGTAAGTGTTTCCGGAAAAATTATTGTGGAAATGCAAAATAAATTGCTAGAAACATATTGAAGCACTCTAGATTACGTGACTAGATAATTGCATCTGCCAATTCTAATCACCTATAGAAGAAAAGCAATCATTTCTCCTACTGTCCTTTCATTCTCTTAAGGTATAATGCTGAAACCTTCTGAATGCAATGGCACGATAGGTCTTCGATATCCGTCAAGTAGGCGTTGAACAAAAAAAAGTGAAACGCTTTTCTTTAACGCATCATCACGCTTAACAAATGCATCTTTTTCATCCGAACAAATGCATCACTACAAGAAATTGATAGGAATTGACTAATGATAGCTATTAACCGATATGCAAAATTATTATAGAATTATATTTTCCATACTTTCGCGCTAAATTGTGTTAGAATGTTTTCAATTGAAGCTTTAAAAAAAGTGTATTGATTACTTTCAACCAAAATTCGTTAACGATAAGCTCAGGTTTTCTAGGAAGGGGGAAAATAAATTGCCAACAGTTAGAATAGTATATCGACGTTGAATTTTTATTCCGCGAAAAGCAAAATTTCAAACATTGCATATACGTGAAGGCGATTTTTTTTAAAAATTCATTTGTCCCGTTGTGGTAGTTATTTGAAAAGAGCTTGGTTATGCACATCATATTTTTGGTGCGTGAGCACGGTTCTGCTTTCTTATCTAGTGTTCTACATTGATATAATTGTGTTGTTACTAATGTTTAACAATATATCAATACAAAAAAAGAGCCACCAAAAATCAACTTACTAACTGAGGCATAAGCTCAAAGTTGACGTGGAATATATTTTCTACGGATATCTGAGTATGTGCACATTCATATGTGGACGTCATCAGTACTTGACTGCGTCAAGGTGCAAATTTCAGGTGCACATGGGTATGCAGTTCAGTGAGGATGAAGTCGATGAAATGATCCGTGAGGTTGACGTCGATGGTCAGTTACCTCACCTATTGTTTTCTTGAGTTGAAAATATGCTTACTGAAACGGTCAATAATAATACGTTAAAATGCCTATTGCGAATTTTGAAAACTTCGTCATCTCCACGTCTAATCTGAGGCGATGAACGAGGTGGAAGGAGGGAAAAGGGGAGGGTTGGAAAAATTGAATATCTTCTAGAACAGCCGAAAGTAGGACCACTTCTTCGCGATATTTTGGATGAGATTGGTCAAATAACTTCACTTTTTTTAAAGGCTGCATGTTTCTCCTAGCCACGACTGTTTGAAATCCTCAATAAATCAAGAGTTTCCCTTGCCCATCCCACGTCCCACTTTTTCTTTCTCATAGAAATGTGTATTTCAATCAGCTACCTAGTTTACAGTAATGTGCATAAATTTTTTATATTCCAGTTCATTCCCATTCACCGTTCAAAGATGATTCATTCCTTCGTGGATTGCGGTTTTATTTGAAGCCGTAGGAATTTTTTCGTACTTTTTTCATTGCGATAATAACATTGCGTCCTAATCATTCAGAAGAAACAAGTTTTAAAAATGCTTTTGAGTACACCGACGAACTAAGAAGTATCAATTATTGCTTTCTTACTTTTTTACCACCATCTATGATAGTAATCGACGTTGCTAATACCATACTGTTGTCTCCAGGTGATGGTGAAATCGACTACGAAGAGTTCGTGAAGATGATGAGTGAACGATGATGTCTTCTCTCTTCGCTTGTACCTTTCACTTCAAACAATGTCGATGGTCAATCAATACAACAAAAGTCTTGTTATCTACTATCTAATGATGTCAGACGGTACATCAAAACAACTTTCAACTGAAAATGCCAATGATCTTCTTCAAAACTACTTTTTAGTAATCGACTTACGGATGTAAGCTCAACAGTTGACCTGCTTCTGTTGTTCATCTGCTACCTCGGTAGCTTTATATTGGCCTTTGGAAAGAAAGAGGTCGAAAAAATTGCTTCAGAACGTATAGGTGGTATATCAACAAAGTATTCTTCGAAATTTCAGTTCACATGATCCTTAGTCAAAGAATACGGCTATCGACTGCATTGACCACCTCATCGAAGCGTATTCTAGTTCGTATCCTACCTAGACGCTCGAGTCAGTGTTCCCGAATAACACAGTTATTTTTGAATCTAAAAATAAGCTTATTCGTTAGAGTCGGACGTTTCTGATTGAAACGTATTTTTAATGCTGCTCAAATTTCACATTCATTTCACTCACAGATTCTTTTTGAATTTCACATACACCGAATTTCGGGATTTCTTCTGTTTTCGATAATAACGCTGCGCATAATCGAATATCTATTAAAATTTTTGTAATTGTTAAGAGCAATGTAGCTCTTATAATTGTTGCAATTGTGCCATTATAATCCGCTACATCGAGAGGAAATTGGTGGCCGTCAATGAAACCATTCCTTCACGTGCCATTCGTATCTCATATTTTTTCATAATCTTGTAATTATTTGGTAGTTCTCTTTTATAACGGTGATTTATGCTTAACGGAATGCATTTTGGGCTATTCAACGGAATTATTAGTGCATTGCTTGGAAAATAATTTGAAAACTTGCCCTCTTTGCCAAAAAATTTTCAGAAAGCTGAATGATATTCATCTTTCACATTGATGGACAATTATTTATTGCTCGAATTGTTCAAACAGTTTCTATGCTGATATATTTATTGTCTTTTTGGACAGCATGCCTTCTAACAAGAAGTAGGGTACGAACCATTTGATTTGTTTCTTTTGTGGAATAGACAACAAGAAAAAAAAATAGAGAAGAAGTTTAAATTCCCATATAGAAACACTTGCCGTTCAGTTGAGTTTCCAACATCCATCATCATAAATCATGAAGATTCTTCAATAACGCTATGTGGATCACCTTGCGTATTTAACTCATTAATTTTGCTCTGAGATAATTTCATATTGACAGAGAGGTAAAAAGAAGGAGAAAATATCGCACTCGTTTGACAAGCCTTTTCAAGCAAAATCACCGCGATATAACCCTCTAAAAACTTCAACTGTTTTTGCACACATTCCTTTGTGCTATAATGGATTAATTGAAGTTTTCATAGTAACTTTTTTCGTTGTTATTCTTTAATTAATCCTTATATTGCTTTTCTTATGTGTGACATCTTTTAGCAAATGTTTTCTAATTGTTGCATCGTTCAAATGAATCTTTGAACGAGAATGTCCATTATACGGTCATTCCAGCATGCACAGATTTATTATGATACACATCTATTATGAGACCTATATAGATCTCAAAAGATTTTTGTCGGTTCTTTTAAATGTATATCTGGAAATTAATGCATCGTTCGAATAGAGCAAGTCAATGTGTTTTTTTTTTTTTGTTTTAAAGATTTATTTCCACTTGTATAAAAATATTAAATTGTTTCGACGATATTCATTTATTTTATTCTTCTCATTGTGGTTGGAGCTTGTACTGTTCGACCATTGTGCAATACTCATTAGCACTGTTTATGACAGCACTGATCATTTAAAATAAGCCATGACTTAAGATTTTGTCAGGTGTAGGAGATAATGATCATAAATCCTTATCAATTCGCTTAGGAGAGTAAGTGATATTTCATGCCGAAGAGTTGTGGCTTGGCTGGTTATCGCGGGAAGGCGCATAAAATGAATGGTAACTTATGGTTCAGGCTAGACCGTATGAACGTTTCGGCTAGAGAAGACAAAGCTTCAGATAACGGAGTCGTTATCAGGCAGTATCAAACTTGGGTAATTAAACCTTTGAACAAAAACATGGGGTTTTATTTGCAGAATATCTCCAGAAAACTTCAAGATCTTTGGCAAATATCTAAGAGGTCTACAGAATATTTACACAACTCAAATGCGCTTTTATGGCTTTCAAACATAATCGAATTTCTCATCTTAAGATATTAGCAAGAGAGAAGAGATAAAGGAGAAAAGTTATGCACGTTGGGGTCTCGAGTTCCGATCTCGTCTCAGTTTGAAGTATGCTGTGGTTCCGGTTGGAACATGCATTTATCCCTCTTCACTACTCTGTATATTCTGACGTGAATAAACTGAACTAGCATCGCAATGTCTTTGACCCTATGAAATAAACAACTACAACTCGAAACTCGTACACTATTATTTTATTACCGTTCTCAAATGAAAATATCGATTTATATTTTACTACCACGCGATGCCATCCGTTGACACGAATCGCAATCATTGAAAAATTTGAATATATGTTTATGAGTGCTCAAAATGATCTAAAAATCGAAGCAACTATGAGGAAATTTTTTGTTGTGCACAGCTTCTTCAGTGCAGCATAAATTGGAGGGTCACATTGCTATGCGGAAATAAATTCGATTTGCTCTCTTTTTCTTTCAGCGCAGTAAAATCACTATGAAGCAACTTAGTTCGATTGCAACGTCACTGATTGATGATGATTAACACGAAACAAGCTTATTTCATGTGATGACTGCCGACACTCATCGAAACAAAAGCAAAAACTCGGACCCAGGGTATATCACTTCTTCATTATAGCCGATCATTTCTAAGAGAATTTCTTCATCAATTTTTCCTACAGATCAATAGTGCCAATTTTTAAATGATTTCACCTAAAAATGTGATTTTTTCGACGCGAAATTACTAACTCAAAGTTTAAAAAAGGATGAGCACGCTTAATGGATAGATATTTTGGTATTAATCTTATGACGACCGATAATTTTTGGAAAATTTGGAAGGGAGAAATATTAGTCGTATTTTTGCTTAGCGAATTCGTTATAATTTAAGAATTAAAGCATTTTTTAAATTTTCACATTACAATTTAGTTAAAGGATGTTGAGCTATGCAGACTACTTTCGAACAGCAATTTTTTTGTGGTTGGAAATGTTTGGCATCAAAATTTGTTCTTAGAGAAGGTAATATGCAAAATGTCTTTAATTTGGCAACTTTTCATCACAATTTCTCAGTTTAAGGAAAATGACTCTTGGGTATTGCATCACTGAACGGAAAATTTGAGAACTTCAAGAGATTTCATTGAGAGCACGAAACTCAAATATAGAAATCGAACATACCCGAAAGGTATAGCAATAATGACTGCCTTACATCGTTTTGAAGCTGAGGCTAGAAAACTGCCGTTGAAGTTCAGGGAAACTCGCTGTTCAAGTATGTTCAGGCTATAAAACCTCCTTGAGAATGCTTTAGCTTTACGTATGGCCTTTGTCCCTATTCGCTAGTGATCCGAAGCCATTAAACAAACAGGTAAGCAGGAAGACGCCTGCACACGAAGAAAGCTATCTCAAGCACGACCTTGCCAACTGCAAGAAGCATGTATTGAGGCACGGGAATGAATGGATACGAAGTGCACTCAATAGCGCTCTCAGAAAATGAATTTCTTGCATACGCTTTGTCTCGAAATTTCCGATTTTCTCGTATTTGAAAAAAAATGTCGTTCCTCTGAATGCCGGTAAATGCTTCAATGTTTGCAGTGAAGGTTTAGATGTATAAAACCATCAGCTCATCGTATATACATCTGCCTTAATATTTCTATATATTTCTCATATGCGTAAGAATAATTTATATGATGATATAATATGCAAATTGCATGTTGAATGTGGGAACACGGAACTGCGCTTAAACCGATATGTGCTTTTCGAGATTTTAAAACATGAGAAGCAGCTGTGAAGCAAATAAACACTTTTTATTCCTTTTGCATATTAAAAAAAATAAACATATTCTTAAATGAAGCATTATTTTTGAAGCAAAAATAGCCATTTATAAAGGACAACTGTGAACGATAGCAGTGATTAAATTAGATCAAATATTTCGCTAGATTTCACCCGATTTATCCGATTCATTGCATATAGCTCATAAAAAGCAACACAACTGTGCATTAAAGTCTCATGAAGGAAGTTTTCTGCGGATTGCAATTTGCAAAGAGCTTGTCTAAGCATGCTTAATGTATATTCAAACTTCTACCACCGAATTTCTCGAAACTTATTGCCATCGATAAATTATATTTTTATATATTGTAAATTCCCCGATTTTTTGCGCATTATTTGTTCATATTTATGCTCGAAAAATGGTGCGTTCACTGTTTCAATATTCTTCCATTTTTTTTAAAGAATAAAGCTTCGTTTATGTCGTGTGAAAAAAACTTGAAAATTGATGGGCTCGTTTGAATTTTTGTAAATGGAATCTTTAGCCGACTTTTCACGATGTCATAGCGGGCAATCAATTTGCCCACTGTTGCACAATTTGCTAAGACTCGTTAGCTAATTGAAAGCATTAACTAGTGCTCGATTTCATCGAAGTGATGTTGTTTTTGGCTTCGGTCATTTTGAGCGGCAACTTCTTTATCACATATTTTCGTTAGCACTCAATTTGAAATGATATGTGAGTACCGTAGAGAGCCTTTGAGTATCGCAGATTTGCAAGCCTCTTCTAAGTCATCCTGAAATAAAGTATTTATTACACGTCAAGCAGTTGCTACTAGTATGAAATTGTTTTCTTGATTATATTATTTTGGCAGTCATCCACACGTAAAATCGTAGCTATAAATCATTGAGCAAATTTGTTTTCGAGGATAAGTAGAGCACTTAAAAAAGGCTTTTTTTGGATCTTTGCTGCTCTGACGGAAGAGAAATCGAAAAATCGTATAGCAGAGAAATGCAGCTCAACTAATATTCGGTTCTAATAATATTTATGTACTGCTTTCTTCATTCCGACATTCGCTCGTCGGTAGGGTTATGATCAGGAACAAGCGGACAATTGTCAATGATACTGAGATGCTTGTTCGGGTAAATGTTTGGGCATGGCTGGATAAGTGACCGTGAGTAGTTAACAGCAGTGCTTGACAGTGCTTTGTTTACCAAGGACCATTTCTATGGTATACAGCTACAAACGTATGCAGGCAGAAAGTCATGTTAAAGATTTGTTGTTTTATTCACTTCGGTCTACCTATGATTCGGATATGACTATCATTCGGTGACGTTGTAAAGGTTATTCCGCACCTGTTTATTATCATCTCTAAAGAGGCGTCATTCTTCCTGCACGACAAATTCAGGTGTTTATCCTATCTCAATATCATCCCACATATTCTTGTATTATTCAGCATGGGGATGTTGTCGACCTTATTCAGGTTCCTTTCCCGACACGAGCATCTTTACAACCTATTTCTTTTTCAATATTGACATATTGCAACTGCGCCGTATAAAGCGTGTTCTTTTTCAGCTATATTGTTGACTTGAATCGTTATCCTATTGACGGAAAAGAAGCATTAAATATCATTACAGCTAAAATAGGTTCATTTGCATCTGCTCTTCCTTTTTTATAAGGTGTCTGATATTTTCCAATTCCAAATGCTGCAATTATTCTTACAGATGTTATCGATTTCATTGCACACTCTCACAATCACTCTTCATAGGAAATAATAATATTTTTCGTTTTTTTTTTTTTCTTTACATTTTCCGCAAGTGATCGTAATTTTTGAATTAATTTTTCTATATTGGGCAGATAGGAAACAAGTTGGGATGATTTCGATTCTTTAAGTTCTATTTTCAAGTGTTCGCGTTTCTTTACGTATTGATGATAGATACATTTTCCATTCATGAAAGTATGGCAGTTCATTTAGCTCTCGATTATGCGACGTATGGAAATGCCTGTCGGCTGCGGTAGCGAAGGCAACACCTCATTGCAGACATTGAAGCGTAACCTAATGCACATTCCATTTACACGTCTGACTGCGGAAGTGAATATGTGCGACTGTGATCCTCCTTCGCAATGATGCATCCATAAAAGGTCTTTCAGCCGTAAATAAGTGAAGAAATAAAATTTACGTTGCTTACAATGAGCACTTTTAGGTGCGCCCATACTAAACAATCGCCCTAAACGCTCCTTTCTAAAGCTCACTATGTTTCAAGAAGACTTCATTAGGTGAACCTGCGGTTACTTGCTGATATATTTTTTATGCATAAATAGATTTGATGTAGAATTTTGAGGCGGATGCGTGCAAAAATCAAAGATTATAACCTGAAAAGCTTATCACCTTGTATGGCGACTATCTTATTACTCACATGAAGCACTTCTGAAAACAGTTGCCATTTCATATTTCCTTCATTCCCGCAAGAACAACATTTTACTCTAGTTTTAATCACAGAATTCGGATGGCATATATTTTGCACTGGCTGAAGGAACCGCTCATGAAAATCTATTCAACCTAATACCTCCCCCCTCCCTTCATTGCCTTAATTTCTATACTTGAGCTGTGATGATATTAGATAGCAGTTATATAGACAACGTGTTGTTTGGACTTGTAACGTTGGCGCTAAATGAGACGATAAACGCCAATGGCATGTGACGCGTTCGTCGTTAAGACGAGTTTTGCGATGGCGACTGCGTATGCCCGATGTTACCCCCGCTTACCCTGAGCATTGAAATGACACGGCTCGTCACTGGGACAAACTTTTGCCGTCACGTTCCTCCATCAAAGTTTACTTTTTATCATTTCTTCCTGCGTTCGACTCCATAAATCCGATAGGACTTCAGCGTAAAGGTTAGCCTATCCACGCATCTGTTTGCTTACCCACTAATGTTCATATACGATTATGTATGGCTGAACGATTAAACTTTGTGACCCTCACTCACAGTTCTCAGGTTCATTTCTTCTTAAGAGATTGGCTTCCAGAGTGTGAAATAAGTCTAGGAAGAGGGGAAGAGGGGATACTTCAGTTGCGTTGTCAGAACTTCTCATTACGATTGGTGGGGAGAGGTTCGATGGAGGAAGGAGGGAAGGGAGAGGAAGAGGAAGGGAGAGGAGGCAATTTGCAGCATGGCATCGGTGAAAGCTTTTGCTTTCTCTGCTAATGGCAGCAATACATCTAAAATAAATTACTGTGTCATTTGTATAGTGAAATTCCCCGATTTATTTTATCTTCTTCTAGAATATTACTATATATATTTCTCCAAAATAAATTATTCTATTATTCACATAGTGAAATTTCCTGATGTTATCTACAGTGTTGATTGCTTGATGAGTGATTACAGAAGCAACTCTTACCTGGCCTGTAAAAAGACAAAGGATTTATAGTATACTTGAGTAAAGAGCATGATTCAATTATTTAATTGGTCTTTTTTATAAATGCACTTCTAATTGTAAACGAATGACAGCCACAGGGCGTAAAAGAAACTTTGGAGGACGATTACAGTGAATTGGCTTTGCTTTTATTGATTTCATTTCGGGATATTTTTGAATTCTGTGGAGTTACTTATCAAGTTGCACATTGGTCTTAATGTTCGAATAGGTCGAAGAAACTCGAGTATTTTAGAATTCATTGAAATTAATCGCAAGATTGCTTCATGTTACATGGTGATGATGAAAACTTTGCAACGGGGTACATGTTGAGGAAGTAAAATTATGGATACATGTTAATGCTAATTATGGATACAAAACCAAGTGAGGCAATAAAATTATTTTACGGTGGATATATGTTAATGCAGAAAAGTCAGGTGATGTGTACCACTTGAAAACTTTGCAAAGAAAAGCGAATTGATGTCTTGGAGGGATGAATCTGAATACTGAAATAATCTTTATTTTTTGTTCCTGAATGGGAACTTCATAAATCCTCAAAAATGAGTCGGATCCTGATAAGTCGGAAAATCCTGAAAGCATTTCAGTCCGTTCTTTAATGAGGAAATAGATCCAAAGCTTTCCTTATGACGGTAAAAAGTTTTGAGTATAAAATGCTGAGCTCACATGTTCATAAGACACGTTTACTCTGAATACTCGTCTCTAATATCCAGTCCACATTTAAAGCGATTGTTCATAACTAGTTATGACCAAGTCAGAGTGCCGCATATGTGACAAGAATGACAAGAACGAGTGGGAAAACGCATCAGAAATGTCGCCGAGATATGCGCTTTTTGCATCGAATACTCATTGTATAATGTGGATAAATGAACGAAACGATTAGAGATGCAAGCACTCGTTAAAAACTGTCGAAGAGAAAAAAGGTTTTGCTTGATCAATTTTACAAATCGTGTATTTTAGAGGAATATAGTTCCAGCTTTGATAATTTAAGTTGCAAGTTTAGTTTATGAGCTGATAAAGTGTCTGTGATTAATAATTGTCATTTTTTGTTTCCAAGGGCTAGGAGTGATAAATTTTTTCATTTCCAAACCGCAATTTGAAAGCTATCATTTGATAAACTGAGTTAAATCATCAGCTGATAAGACGATCCGGTCGAATTTTGAATCATGCTGCTCCCTCAGGTCAAGCATTGTGCTTACTAACTACCCTTCTTTCGTAAAGGTTTCTGAGATAGTTGCTACATAAAGGCAAAAGCATGCAGAGATCAAGGCCATAGTGCGTTCTGCAGTATAGTATAAAAGTGCACGAAAACAAATGGTGTTTGCTACACATGAAGGACTCATCTGTGTCTATGTATCAGTACATCGGGGTCATAAGGCTAAACATGAGATGATGATAATTCGAAGGCAGCAACAAATTACTGCTGAATCGTCTGCGTATTTATTGGTCACAGAGGAATTTCACGAAATTTGTTTGTACAGAAGTTTTATTGCATAGTGCATTTCTGCATTTCTGCTGTCCTCCTCAGTCCCTTGATAAAAGTAATAAAGTTAAAATTATAAAGTTTATTCTAACATTCATGATTTTTTGGAAGCAAACATCTTTATATTTCAAGGATCTCTTTGACCGTACAAAGATATGGAACCACCGCCATCGTATAGTGAAGTAATTGCGAGCGATTTGAGGAACGGTCTTTACAATGCTGAATATCCTCGTTACGACGCTTGCACTCGCTCATGTCGATCTCATTTCGTTCCGTCCTACTCTTTTTCATGTTAGTTTTTTTCCACGATTCCCGTTCAGCTAATTGATTCATCCGATTATCTAGTTTTGATTTAATTTCTACCCATACTATAAGTCAAAAATCATTCCCATTTCAACGATTTGTGTTTTTAGCCAATTTCTAAATAATCTATGTTATTACGGCCAACAATTATTGTTGTTCTGAATTCAGCACTTTTTTCTTTATTGGGATTTAAGCGATAGCGAGCGGTAGGTGATGGGAATTGGTTGCATTCGACAAGTATTTATCAAATTATCGTATTATTTGTGATATTCGCAATTACGAGTAAGATTTATTGTCCTTGGTGAGATGAGGCTCAGAGTTTGCAGCTTTCAACAGTTCCCTTTTGAGAAGACGATGTGAGAATTAAATGAGTATTGTAAATTTACAAAGCAATAAAACACTAGTTGGCATTATTTTAAGAGTACCATGGAAGTAAAAGCGGAAATATACAGAGATTTTTCTTTTGAGCAAAACTGTTAAGTATTCGATCGGTTGATTTCACAATGGATTTGCATTATGTTATTGCATTCGATTTAAAAAAGAGAGTGAAAATTCATGGATGGCAGGCGCAACTTTTTTTTGAAGAACGGGAAAACGAAAAGTACTCCATAATAGTGTTCGTAAAAGTTTACGGCAGCTTTTATGTCTTTTTCTTTGATGATGTGTGATGTCAAACGCAACTTCACTAAGGTGATGATTGTTTTAATAGTGCTTGTTTTTTTCAAAATATTCTCGATGGAAGTAAACATACGTTTGGAGTTTGGAGTCGATAATCGATATGTAGTGCAGCAAAGATTGCTAAGAAACCTCGAATAACACTAGAAATAATAATACCAATAATAATAATTGCAATAATAATAATAATGAAAGTGGCAGTAATAATAGTAATAATAGTCCCACGTGTAATAATGATAGCAATATCATCTATTATATGTATGCAGCAGTCGCCAATACTGCCGCTCTGCCTGTCGCATACAACGTAGAAATTTTGGCCACATGTTCTCCTGCCCACCGCAACAATACCGCAGGCAGTCTGAATTGCATTCTACAACCAAAGATAGGCCTACTGTTGCCTAACATTTACGATTCGTGTAATCTTCCATCACATCATCATATATTTTAACAATCCTCTTCAAATATTTCGAACAAATGCGAAAATTTCTTAGATATGCTTCTGAATAACTCAGCAGTATTATTGCAAAAATTAATAGCAAACTCGCTCGAAATTTGCTCCAATATTTGTTCATTTAAGTGGATTTTGTAGTTGAACGAGATGACGCTCACAACTCACCATTCAAATGTTTAAGGTACTAGCACTTATCGTATTTAATAAATAGAAGTATCTTCGTTATCTTTAAAACACCGTATGTCCTTAACAAAGAACTGCCCTGCAATAACACATTTTTTGCTGGACCACAGACAGACTGCAGATGCAGATGCCTAAACAAAAAGAGGGGAATGAACTAACGAATAGCATATAGGTATTGCAGAATATTCGATTGATCATCATGCTATCGCTTTTATGCGATAACTTGTTTTTTTTTATTCAATTTTTTCTATTCTCATTATTTTTTCTTTGTACTTATTGTTGCATCCAATCTATATCAGTTATTTTATTCACTCAACAATTTATTCGATTATTTGCTCAATTAAATTATTTTCAGATTTATTAATCAATGCTTTAAGAACAAGTAACGAAGAAATTGTTCACCAGTTATTACTAAGCTTTTCTCGAAATTTTCGGATCTTTCAGAGCTTTATTGCTGATTACCCACTTGCCATGTAATTTTGTTTTTTTTTTTAGCAGATTTCAGACTGAAAACTAAAATTTTTTAAATTTCAATCAATTGCCATTATCTGAGACGCTTACTCACTAGCGTTCAAATTTTCTGCCATGTAATTTTGCGGCGGTTAGCATTTTCTCAGCAAAATATGCGAGTTCTCTTATTGAAAAAAAAAAAGATATTTCTAGCTCGTGGATGGGCACCTTCGGCACCGCTACCCGATGAGGATCGAAGTGATGAAGCTAAAAATCGACGAGTAATTTCTACAATTATAATGTTTATTCTTATTTTCGCTGTAATCATTATAATCGCCAAATTGACCGAACATGCTAGGTACAGCACACCGGTGACGCCACGAGGCTAGTGCCTCTAATGAGCGATGCTGTTTCAATGCTTATTGCTTCATCAATGCGGGTACTTCCTTTTATTGTTTAGCCATATCCGAATTGCTAGTCTTATAAATTCTTTTACCTGTTATTCATCTATTACAATGTTCATATTTGTTTACTTCACGTTCGTTTCTCATCATTCAATGAAGACATCTTTATTGACAGTAAATGTGAAGAGAATCTCCGAAAAAATTCAAAAAATTGTGGAAAATTTTGTGCTGCAATTGACGGTATTTGGTGCTCAAATTGCTAAGAATAGCTAATTCCTAGTATGATGCAGCGTACTTACGCACTAAGAGTGATTCGTCACCAACAAACACTGGTGGTGTTTTGTTGTTATTTTTTTAATGCTTAAATATTCCAATTTTTGAAAATATTTGAGGTCTTTCATTGCAAGGTTATTCTGCCCGTCTATAATTCGAAGAAGTTATAGGTGATTGATGTGACACAGCTTATTTCTTGAAAATGTTGATGTGTGAGAGAGATTTTATTACGGAAGTGAATCATCGGCGAAGGAGAAAATGTCGTCGAGAGAAGGTGAGACCGGATGTAGCATAATTCGAGAACAAATTACACACTGAAATGAGCCAGGAAAACTCATCTTAATCTTTAATTGAGACTAGGCAAGGAAGTGATATCCCTACCTTACCTCTGCGTAGCACTACCTGTTCAACTGCGTAGGCGTAATATTCACATTCAAACTGCGGCAATCCATATACTTCATATACCTAAAGAACGTTTTTATATTCTCGTCATTGCTTGTCGACTCAATATGAGCGAGGATAACTGAAAGTGCCTTCTCTTCTCCGAGAGAAGAAACTCTCATTAGTGAATGAAATAATAAGTACAACTCAAAACACCCTGAAAAACTCACGATAAAAATAATAACATGTGTACGTCTGTCTACTCGTTGTTTTCTTTCGCGATGATCCTCTATCCTCCGCAAGTAGCCAAAAGTTATGGGAAGAAGCTATGGGTTCTCGTGAGTATCACCTGTACCCAGCTTAGAGTACTGCTAAATCAAAATTTGCATACTTTGCAATTCGGATCACTAATATGGAAAAGATTTACGAGACAATATAAATAAACCAATTTTAAAAAAAGTTATTAGACATTTTAGGTTTCGGAACCGTTGCTTCCATATTTGCTCACTCTGACTACTCACTATTGTCACATATGATCAATAATTACTTATGTAAAGAAAATTTGTCGATATCCATGATGAAATATTTTCTATCAGAATTCATTACTTGGTGTTCGCTTAATGCAAGTCGATTATCCATTTGCTTCATAACGTTTTAACGTTTATTGACTGATTGCTTCTGAAATATTGAAACTTTTATTACATACACATCATGGGAAGTGACGAGCAATGGAAGTGACACTTAGAATATACGAATGAAAAAAGGTGGCATTATCTGAGAGACAGCCATTTCCAAACACGTAGTCTTAAACTGCAGATGGGCAAAGCGACCTCCTTCAAAGGGATGCAATCCACCAATGATGAGGACATAGCCCTCTGACTTTTACTCAACAACGGTCTTGAGGATAAGGTCATCTCAACAGCAAGCTGTATTCATTGTCTGAGATTTTTCAACCCATCAATACACCGGCATATATATATATATATATATATATATATATATATATATATATATATATATATATATATATATATATATATATATATATATATATATATATATATATACTGAATGCCAATTTTTGTTGAAAAAAAAACGATAGAGAGAGTTATTCAATGCATAAATCAAATTTTCAAAATTTCAAAAATGAATAATCTGTGATGAATTCTTACAAGTATCCACTGCATTAGAGTGGAAAAATTAAATGAAAAATTTCCGGAAAAAGTGCGCAGGGTTCTCGCTATATTATGAGCTATTTTCCCGACGTTTCTAAATATTTCCACATCCCTCTCTTATTTTCACTCAAATTCTGGTGATTTTCATCTGATACCTCTTTGAGTCTGACTTAGACATATTTTATCTACTGTAAAAATATAGGAAATATTGGGGAAAGTTTTTGACAGCAGGTGCGCGTTTTAACTTCTTGTTTTATTGATAAAATGGTAGGTATTTCCTCTTAAAGATCTTAGTTCGGCGAATTTTTTTTTAAAATGTAGCAAAATAGCATACAAAACACATGCAAATTGCTAAAGGTGCCTCGAAGTCAACAAATCAAGTCATCCTTCAACAGAATAGAAAAAAAGAAATTCAGAATAGAGATGATCGAAATTTTTGAGTTTTGAAACGAAATTAATCCACAACAATAAATTAGTAAAGCGAGTGCTATAAATATGTGACCATGAGGAAAACACTATTATAAAGCAGAGAGATAACAATTGCGCAGAAATGGTGCGAAACAGCGGCATTTATACTGCATATACGGCATCGCCCTATAATGCTGAGTTTAGTCCGTTAATAAAGTACCGTTGTCGATGTGTTGTTGTTCGCTTTCCGTATGACGTTGCTTTTGTTGGCAGATGGTTGGTCGTTCAGCGCCCTTCTAGGCCAGTATCGTCTTATATGGACACTCGAACATTAGGCATAGAGCTTATTGACCAGTGGAGCATAATGATTTCGAAAAAATCTTTAGTATTTGAAATATAAATAACAGGGGGAATGTAGGTATATGGTTCAAAGAAAGCAAGTATGGCACTCCCGCGGTACGGCCATGAAGCGTGGCACGGTGCGGGTTTAAATTACCTTGGATGACCCTAGCTAAATGTACGATTTTGTAGAATTGCTGCAAAGTTAGAGTTTGATTGAAATCACGCTCGGCCAGTTCTCCTGGACAGATCTTTAACGTCATCCAAACATGACATCGAAGCGATAATTCGTGCAGTTTCGCGACGTGCTATCTTTTCGGGCATGTGGCTCGCATTTTTCTTGCTCAAGGCATATACTTATGAAAGGCACATCGGAAATTTCTGATTTGCTAGGGGTATATGTTGCAAACATTCGTTGGCAGTGTAATTCTATTTTTCGATAGAGTAAACATCAACAAAGGAAAGAAATGAAAGACACCATCCACAATTCATATCTTCTTCAAGTAAAGTTTGCTCTAAGAGGACCTGACCTGAAGTTTTTCAATTCAGCAAACTCCCTCACAATGCGCACAACACAATTTCGCATTCCAGAATATTGTACAGTATCGTCTTAAATTTGTCAGTCGATGCGGCATAAGTGCGACACAATTCTCTGAGAGCGAGCCACTGCCACTCTCTGACTGATCCAAACGAACAGCGCTGAAACAACTACAACTTAGATCAGAAAGTAAAAGTAACTGAAATTTTGGTACAGACCTATCATTTTTTAAATCATTGTTTATTTCCTCTTCATCCCTAACCCTCATAGTTGAGCTCTAATTACAAATTTGTCGGAGTGAGACAGTCACGTGGCATGATATTTCCTTCATTTAAAAAAAAATTCGGAGATAGATAAAAATAGAACACCTGTAAAACTGATCAAGCAAGATAAATTCTTAAAAGCTATTGAACTTGTAGTTAATAACTCGCAATCAAAATTTGACTCATTTCATACGGCCACATATTCTTTTTTCTTTGATTATTAACACTCGAATTGTTTAAGACGACACTAAAGTATCGTCTTCTAAATTCGATGATGCCAAAATTTCTATTTATTTTCCGCTGCTCTTCTATTACCTTCTTTTCAAGATTTTTTTTGAGCATATGCAGAGATGTTTCATTGAAAATGCAAAAAAAAAAATGTGTGTGAAAAATTTTAAAGATCTTACACTGTAGACGGAGGTCGATTGCTGCTTTCTTGATTGGGGTAACTGTTTTCACGGAGGAATTGCAGCACATCGTCATAAGATGTGGTCATACGATAATTAAATTCCACAGTATAGCATGCTGCAATTCTGGCCGAATTATGCAGACACTTTTGTGCCCATGCGCTTTTGCAATCCTCATCGTTGCAGTACAAAAAACTCAACACGCTACGACAAGAATCGTCACGATGCATTCCACAGCAACGACACTGAAAATGACTTGTTATTTCGAATAATATTTCACTACGCAAAGCAGTGGAATAAGTTCGTCATGTGAAAGTGCCGTCACAGGTCTCAATATTACCATACCACAGAAGTGGTTTATCGTTTCTGACACCGCATAGAAGGCCACTGAGCAATTTAAGGATGTGCAAAATCAGTGGCGGAAGTGCTTTCAGGGGAAAGAAGCCAACACTTGTAGTGAGACGCCTTTCCACGAACACAAACTTGGGCGCTAGAATAGCGGAGACGATATTTTCTGGGACAACCATCTTCGCAGCATTTGCGCAACATTCTCTTGCACCTAACAGTTAAAGAAGCTGGCATCTGTTAGGATTTATCACAATGCACCTTCAAAGAATTATAGCAGCAAGGCAGCTGTTACAACGTTATTTTTAGCCACTAGCGAGGTGGCCGTTTGTTGTTGTTAGATGGAAATGGGTTATTCAGCAGGTAAGCTGACACGTTACTTCTGAGCACCCAAGATTGTGTGAGCACGAATGAGGGATTTTGACACAAAAGTATGAACGAACTATCACAAAGAGATAACGAACTTTCTTTTATAAAAGAAGCGAACTCTGTTTTTTCTTAACTCTCGAAAAGAGGTCTTTTAGTCAAGAGCGATGTTTGAGAAGGGCAGATTCTCTGCTTAGAGCAGCGTTTCCATCTCATGGATGTATTTTGCTGAAGAGGATGAAATGAAGCAGATGAGTTTTTGTTTCTCATTGGAGTTCCCATCCAAAATGGCCACATGTCTTTTCCAATTTCTATAGAATGTTCAAGACGTGTCTCTTATCGAAAATAATTAACAAATAAAAATTAACGTTCATTTATGAAGCACATTTGAATTCGGATTAAATCTATAACTCCATCAATATATTTGATTTTCGTTATACGTCTTCAACACCCATCCGCTAGTGCATATGGGGATTTTTTCTTATGGTGAAACAAGCTAAAAGCTTTAGAATTTATTCGAGCTGAATTTTCGGTAAGCCGATATTGTCATTGATGGAAGCAAAATGTGAAATAATAAGCTAAGCAAGTGTTAACCGAAGCATATAAACTTATTTAATTTCGTAAGTCGTACAGGACAGCTAAGTTTAATGCCCAAGTTATTAATAGAAGGTATTCCAACTTATTTATGCGAAGAAAATCAGTTGAATTGTGATATTAATATCTGCTAAATGGGGAAGAAGTTTTGAAAATTCTTAAAGCCTTAAAAGACATCAGAGAAATAGTTCTCTGTGGGATCAATGTAGGAGCTATTTCATTTATACGCATGGGCTCGAGAAAATCCATTTAGCAACAATCTTGGCTTCCGGATTCAAAAAGATAGTATCGAAATGCACAAACCTGTGAAGATGCATCAAACCAAGCCTTCTGCGAAATAGGCGGTTGCTTAGATGAGATCAGATTCAAGAACACTTGGAATCGACCACGCTGCAAGAAAAAAAAGCATTACTTCAGGCTGATGAATACGCATACATGAGATAGAGTCTAAATTAGTTAGCGTCGGCATTAATGTTAACGGAATTCACACTACTAAATGCCTCAGACGATGGACATGCTTGCATTTCGGCTTTATATCCGTCAAATAATTTCTGTGTAGTCGTATGCCCTCTTAAAAATCTCTCTCATGCGTTACGGTAGCATCAGAGAAAAACCCCTTCTGCCACCAAAGCATGCCGGAAACCTTCAATATTTCTCGATTTTTCATAAATGGAGGAGAGAAAAAGAAGGAGAACGCAGGTAGCGGTCCACTTCAGGTCTTGAAAAAAGCACTCTTAGATTATCTGCCACTTTATCTGAGTATCGAAATGTTAAAGCTTTTCATCGCAAATGAGCTAGCCGCGAAATTTCACGTCATTGGGAACTAAGATTTCGGTTTATATTATCACATACATTATCGAGAACCGTTCCAAAAATGATAGGAAACTAGACGAAAGGCCTATTGACTGCTCTTGCAAAATACGCAAATTATTTGATGACTAAGCGATCAAGTGACCACTCAGTAGATAAAGTCCTATTAGTTCAAGAAATTCAGTTGTCACTGCAATTAGGAAAAAACATCCTCCCAGATGCTATTTTTCCATGCAAATAACCGAATGAATGACGCATGCATACTTGCAAGCACACACGTGCAGATAAATATCGACAAGAGTTATATTTTTAATCAGTTGCGTCAATAATTCTCATACAAACACTACGGCAATGAGAAAAATGAAAGAGAAACTGAATTCATTGAAAAAGGCGGAAATGATATTGAAAAAAATGTTCTGATGTTCAGATTTGGAATTTTATCGGTAGTTCCGGCACTAAAGAAACGCTCAGTGATAAATTTCCTGCAATTCTAGGTTGTACATTCGATGGAAGCCTGAGCAGAGAGAGTGAATATAACTACGGTGCTAAAAAAACATCTAAGGCTATTATGCTATCACAACTGTAATTGTTATGAAAAGCTTTTTTTTTAATTTTGGAATCAGATCGGTAGTCTTCTTGCTGCGTAATTTTCAGTGCGCAGGAGTGTTCACTGTGGGAGGGGAGGGGTTTAATTCCCTTGTATACGGTACAGAGTCTCTTTAGTTCATTTATTAGTTCTTTTATATATGTTGTAATTTAAGTCTAGCGACACTGATCCACAATTATAGTTTCTATGGATTGCTTGCTATGAAAAATTCCGTACGCTTCAGCACTATAGGAAAACAATTCCTGTCTATAGAGAATTCCCATAAATCACATAACAGAAGTGGAAAAAAACGTTTGATAGAGAGCTGCTATAAATGAGACGATAGTGATTAATAAACAGCATTTTTTTGATTTCACTAGTCACGAAATTGCTACCGCACATACTCGCAAAGCATCACAAGTAGTTCTGAAACGATCGTCTTCCGAAAGATCAACTACGTACTAAGCAGTTGAAAAATAGCGCTTATTTCGACCCTTCACTAGTACATTTAGTCACAGATGTCTTCACTCAGATTCCGGGAATTGTTTTTCGTCAATCTCCTCACAAGAACTACCTTCATTTTATCATCAATTATCAACGTTTGTTCATATTCCCCTAATCTGAAAATTTCAACTAAAACAATAAAACAATCTGAATGGTACCCCTTTATTGAGTCGTTTTCTGATTTCGCCATCAAGTCCTTGCATTTTCTCGCGTACTTTTGCTTCCAGATGTTTCCTTCCGGGTAGATTAATTGTGCGCTTGAATTCATAAGTGTTAGCGCTGATTTGTGTACATTTTGGTGCGAATTTTTCCTCGTTACCGTTCGCCAATTCCGGCAGAAATTCATATCCCTCTTTGTTTAGATGGCTTTCAATTTTTTCACTTAAGCCACAGATATCACAATATCGGCTGCAATAGTTCACTGATTTTTTTAAAAGAACATTCTGCTGAAATATTAGATATTGATGAATATTTATTTTTGGTTCCACCGTCCTTTGATTTTTTTTTTGATAGGTTTGAATAATCCAGAAGAAAACAATGCGACTTTGAGAAAAAAAATACACTTCTTATGCCTACTTAAAAATGATCTCTTTTAATATAATAATAAAAACTATTTCTCAACTCTCTGAAGTAATTCCATTCATGAGATTAGTGACAGAAAATTTCGAAGATAACTGATGAGGAAAAAGCATTTCGGGAATACCAAAAACGCAACAAATTTTTCTTATTGCATCGCTTATCCTCGTTTATTTGTTGCATTTATAATCGCACTAAGATTCTTGACTAAATGCATCCAAAATTTATCAGTTACTTCAAAAATAAAAACGAAATTCTCATTTATTATAAACTATTCATATCAAATTTCATGATCGCTGCTTCTTCGACTGTGAGCTGAAATTAACGCCGAAAACATTTTAGTAAAAGCTCTGCTTTGACTATGAAGAAAATTTCCGGAATTTCGGCAATTTTTCACTGGATTTTTCTGCTTCATTGGGTAATACAAGAAATAAACCTTACTAGCAAGACTCTTGCATTGACTATTAGATCCTTTCTTGTTTGTCAGCTTCTCAAAGTTTCTCGAAAATTTCAGGCATTGTACAATAAACACCGCATTCGGGGCGTAGTATAAGCGAACAACCGTTCTAGACTTGTCAGTTATGTACTTGAAATATAAGCAAGCATCGCCTCATGCGGACCTGCTAGAAAGTTCTGTGAATGTCGTCCAAGCATTTGCAAAATGACCATTTCGCCAAGTTCTCCCCATTTTTCTGTCATTACTGCTTTAAATGTCGTTGGGAGACAACTGACCAGTACTGTCGTCCATCACGTTCCACGATTCCGCTATGTTCGTCGCATTGCTGATTCAGAAGGCCTGTTTCCGGAACCATCGTATAAGGCAAGTCGAAACGGATACCTATGCAGGAAATTCTAGCAATCTGGCATATTTCATGAATATTTTAAAAAATTATCACTATTTACATTCTTCTTACCTTGAAAAAATTGCGAAAGCTATGCTATTTTTTTCTGCGAAGTCACCGAAAAAGTGGAAAATTCGGTAAGGATTCCCGAAACTTTTCCTTTACAATCGCATTTCATCATCTTTTTTCCCTTTTATTTCGAACAAAAATGAATCAGGGAAAAAAACTTTTTCAAGTTCTTCATTTATAAAGAAACACAGTAAATTATCGATTTGGTAGTCAGGAAAACTTTATGATAATGAGAGTAGAAAAGAATAGCATAGAAAATTTTCAACAGTCCTTCCAAGCCGTGAATAAAACAAACTGGGACGCATCCTGCAGGTTATGGCATAGTTTTTGCTTTTTTTGCGTGTGCAGAATGACGCTAAAACAAAATGAGAAACACGCTGAAAATGTGCCATTCTCTTTGCACAAAAGCGCCATCCCACAGCTGCAAAACCTTATTGACCATGTTTCATAAATACTAGTGCTCATAGGAGATCTTTCAGAACTTTTGCATTTTTTGGCAATCTTTTAGAAATATCTGTCAGCGAAAGCGCTCGAAGTTTAGGAAAAGCTCGCGAAGAGCTCTGCAATTTCCAGACTGGGTCGCTCGGCTTTTCTCCAGTTGCGTTAAAAATCTTCAGGTTTTGGCTTTGCTGGATTTTAAGAATTTTCTCTCTCTTCACTCGCTTTAGATTGCAAAAAATTGACACTTTTAGCTTTTCCTGAACGTTCGACGATTGTATTGAATCTTTCCTCCCCATGTCTTCCTATAGAAATTTGGTGTACACGGCTATGAAAAAACTTGATTGTCAAATCCGTTCCTGGCGGGGATTTTTTGAGGCCAGTGAAACTCCGGCGAGATGGTTTTTCTCTATTCGAAAATTTTTGTGCGGAGATTTTCAGAGCGCGCCCTGCTAAGGTAAACTGTTGCGGCCTAAATTAATGACCCGTCCTTCGACGGTTTCTACTGCGAGAAAGGCGAGGAATGATTAGACTCAGATCAATTCTGGATTTTCATTCCTGCGGATGAAAGCATTCACAAACTCCTTCCTAAGAATAAACTTCGCAAACACTATTGCATCACAAGCAAGGTCACAGCGGAGAGGGAGTTGTCAACAGCAAAGTTTGATGATTTTTATGAATAAAAAAGAGCTCTCGCTTGTGGCGGGGTTCAAACCAGGGAGCCCCAATAAGAGTGAGGGGGAACTTTAAGTATCATAAAACGGCCAGGTCAAAGGACGGGAAGGAAGCAACGGATATTTGTGCACGATCCATCACGTGCTCGTATATGGACCTCGCAAGTTTTGTTGTGATCAGTGCCGTGAATCAAGAGATGGAAAGAAGTCGGTACAATTAGAGACAAATTGATAGGTATGGCGCAATATGCGTCTTTTGCAAGACGAAAAAACGCAAATGTAACTCAAAAAGAGCGATTTCAAGTGCAATAAGCTCAACAAATTGCATTCAAAAAGTGAAGAATTTGAAAAAACGACCAAATTTTAAAGAGATAAACTCACCAGCAGGACCCTCTAAAATGGGTACTTGCAGAGTGACACCAATTTCTCCACTCAAGTAACCAAAATCGTTGAGTACTTTAATTCGTTTGAATGAAAGTGAATAATTTCCAGGCGCTTTTATGAAGTAAACACGATTGCCCTTCTCGTTTATAATATTCACATCCTCTTCAGCCAACTGAATCTCATTCTTTACTGAAATTAAATTTCATTTTATTTATTTTGGTTTTTTTGAGGAAAGGAAAGTTTGGGGATCACAAAACAGCCACGACAAAAGAAACGCAGGAAAACGATGCTTGCGCTTTGGCCCATTCTAGATTAGAAACTGATAATTTAATACGAGGAAGATAATTGCAAAGTCTCTTACACATATACGGTAAATCTGAAGAAAAAGGGGATAGGAAGATTCCCCTCTCCTCTCTCCACATGTTGATTATCCATCTGCTTCTCACTGTAAAAGTTCGCTTTTTTTTGTAACCGCAGCAAACTTTTCAGAAGTATTCGAAGAAATTTAGGGCGTTTTCACAGAGGCATTTAAAGTGCACTGAGGTTACTCCGAATTGCTCGGAATAAATGACCGGAAATTAGGTAATAAAGGCAAATTTATGTATGTATATTAATTTACTCGAATTTGTTTAAGAAATCCTTCCAATAATTTTTCTCATCAATTCATCATGATGTAGGCGATATTTCGTCTATTTTTGAGAAGCTTATAGTGCAAGAAAAAAAAAGACATTAGTTCCCATTGATTCAAGCTTATAGTGCAAGAAAAAAAAGACATTAGTTCCCATTGATTCACTTTTTTGAGGTTCCATGAGCCGAGTTTTCCAAGACCTTTAAATCACGTAAATCCGTATTCCCAACGTCTACATACTTAAACACTGATGTTATCCACCTACATATACTGTCACTTTCGCTTTTCATGTAAAAGCCACATCAGCATTGCAGGTCCAATGGCAATTACAAACACATTGACTACAGATCCATAATTAAGAGAGTGGCATCACCAATAAAGAAAATGAACTGCTTTTGGGCAAAATTTTCAAAATTTGCTTTAAAAAAATGTGCATTGAAAATGAATTCATATGAAACCTTCAATATATCTACACTTCGAAGTAGTGGTTTTAAGTTTCCATTCCTTAATAAAGGCAGAATAAGTTATTTCTATCAGCTCTCAACTAACTTGTGTTAGAAAATCTCAATATTTCATATGCATTACTAAAATTACTAAAACCGCTAATATTCTAATATTCCCTTCAAAGTATTTAACGTTTTCAATGGAACAAATTCTGTGTTTTTTTTTAAATTTTTTAAATGAAATTACAATAATGTTTCTCATAAAAATATTTTAATTTGTTGTAGTCGAATATACATTTCTCTAAAGTTTCATTTGAACATTTGCACGTTTCTATCGATATATGATGCACTTATCAATCGAATCAATCATTGCATATCTATTTTTTAATGGCTCAATTTGCCGAATATATGAAATCATAACCGGTTCCCATTGATGAAGCCGATTTAGCTCATTGCACTCACTCGACAATTATCGCCTATGAGAATTATCTCAGTGAATTTGTTGAAAAATGAAATTCAGTTTTTCGGCACTATAAAAGGTATTTAATAAAGAACATAGCGAATGTAGTATATAGCACGTACTGAATAGTTCTACTCATATCACTGAGTCACTTGTGGTGTTATTCATCAACAGTAGTCTCTGATATCTTAGTCGATGCTAACGTTTTCGGCGAACAACTAGTTGAATTTCATCTCTTTGCCACCTTCACTGCATTATCCAGATATTCCTGAGGCATTCCCTTGCTCCTTCTCCTAATCTATGCCTTTCTGGATGCTCCTTAGAGACTCATGCTTACAAAAGACCCTTCCCTGCATGGCAGTAACGTGGTAAAACGAGTTCCATAAAGCATCACAATCCATTTATTTTCCTTCTCATGAAATTAAGATTTTTTTAATATATTGGAAGGCTGAAATTATGAAATAATATATGTTTTATTACCGCGGAAACAGTAAGCGGATGGGGAAATGGGTCTGATTCTAAAAACAGTAATGACTATCAGACAGTGGATATCTTTTACGCCACATATTATTGTCACGATCCAGATGTAGTTCCGCATTGGTTTTAACGAAACTTCCTCCTTATGCGATATAACATTTCAAACGGATTACTGACAATTAAAATATATTTATTACAGATGACTCAGTTTTGCATCATTTAAAAGGATATGTTTTGTTTCAACTGTGAAGAACTAACGAAATAAATAGGGGAGATGTGAACGCATCATATGAAGAAATTGAAAAAAAAAAACTCACCTCCTCGGCAAGAATATATGCTGATTTCATCGATAAGTATGTACAAGTCATCATTAGCGACCACTTGCGCCTCACTACAAGTGGTGACGAATATCAAAAACACATAAGCAAGAGCTGAACGACAAGCGAGCATCCTGAACTTATATTGATGATAAGTGGATGCAGACGCTAAATATCAGGAGTAGAATAAAGGTTTTCCACTTCAAAACCCGTGGTGACCAATGGTCAGCTTCACAAAGCAACAAAAAGTGCACCCGTTTCAAGATACGGCATCAGCTGACACCAAAACCGCACAGGTAGATAGGGACGTCAGAGGAAGGCAAATGGATGGCGAACAAGTTTGAGGACGTACACGACGGGCGTGGTAGGCGATGGGAGGACAACAGCGGATGTAGAGTAATTTGCAGGACCGGTCCAGACGGCGGAACTGGCGTGATGCGGCAGCCGAAATGAATGCTGCCGCCTTTGTGACAACACTGTCCAGTCGATGCTTTCGTCGGTCAACGCTGCATCACAATCCCTAATCACTCAAGCGGTCAGCCTGTAACCACGCGTGTTTCATGTCGCATCCTATCGCTTAGCTATGCCCCGCAATCATCGGACAGGGATATCCTCACATAACTATTGCATCGTATGGGCAATGAAACTGCCATAGATTTGAAATTATTTATTGATTCACGATGCGAATAATGCACTCCACTGGAGAGTGGGAAGTGAAGATATAGCCACTACCCATAACACCCTCCCTTCTGGCTGTGTAAAATGAGCGCTGTTTCAAACAACAGCAAATCTGAAGAGGAAAATCTCAGACAACTATTTAGCGGGTATAGCCTATAGCAAATGCCAATCCTAACAAACAACTGTGCTATACGACAAGCGAGTTAAGTTGTTCAAAGAATGCGTGAACCTTCCTGAAAATTAAAAAAAAACTTCTATTATAACGTGGTTTTTTGGGGGTTTCTGCGACGTCTTGCTATTTTCACAGAATTTCGTTTAAAAAATGCAAATTTCTCGACAACAGGATTAATATCTTGATTTCTAACGAAGAGACACTCCACCATTTTTCATAATAAGTCAGCTTTCGCTCCAAAACAACACCTCTTCACTCATTGATCATCTTTTCTTCTTCCTCAGTTGCCTAGCATTCAACACGCCGTCGGAAACAAGAGCAAGGTAAAGGAAGTCGTGCCGAGACATCTCGCCAGAAGTGAACAGAAATGAGAAGTTTTATACGTTTTAATATAGGGAAGAAAGATATCGATTCGCATAATGCAGCCTTCCATCTCTTCATTTTCGTTAAACGTCATACATTCAACATACATCACAACTTTATTTTTTATTTACTTCGTACTCAGGTTTTCTTAAATCGAAAACGATGATTACAACAACTGCTGAGTGGCAGAGGATCGAAATGCCCTTATAATGAAATTTCCAAAAAAAAAAATCGAAATTTCCATATTTTTTATATCCAAGTGATCATTCATTACTACTGGCGTTCATGAATATTTATTTGTCTGTCTCTTTATCTTCACACTGCGATAGCACTCAAGCAGGTTCACGGTTCTCTGTTGGCTGCGAATGAAATTTCCATATTTAATAACAGCCATACATCAATCGGTGTTTTCATCGCATAGTTAGCAAACAAATTTGCGCATTTTGCAATGTCCTAATTAAGTGGTAATTCGTTCAGTGATCAATAATATTTAATGATCTTCTAATAATTTTCCAATAGTCTTTTTAGTTAATGGAAGCCACAAATTACAAATTGTTAGCCAAAAACAAAACGCGCATAGCGACCTTATTCCATATTCATATCACATCGGTTCATATATGCATCTGTCCTAACGTAACAGTATGAAAGCGGGGCCTTGGGCGTTTCATTCATTAGTGTGCAATATTGAACTGAAATTGAACACTCTTATCTAGCAAACAGTGCCCGATGGACAAACAGACGCAAATTTCCATACGACAGGGCAAATAGTGGGCAAAATCGCAACAATAATGCAAGCCTAGGTCGAAAGGTGGCCTGTAATCACGAATGGACGCATGATAAAGAAATGACTTATCCTCGACGGCAAGAACTTGGTACAATTACTAATCTTTTATAGGGCAGCGTGTAATTGAATGGGGCATTAAACGGGACTCTAGATACTTCAAAATGCTATGGAAATCATGCAAAAGTAGAATGCAGTTTTGATGTAAAATGGCACTACGACATGCAGAATGATAAATAGCTTATTAATCCTTACTAAGTTCTTATTAAACGGAAATGGTAAAAGCTTATTAAACGGTAAAGTGGAGAATGACAAGAAAATACCGAGCAGCAGTTTTGATAAGGCGATCGATTGAGATCACACCGGCTGTCCGGTGGGAGCATGATGCGCGAATGTGATGGGCCGCAACGGTGGCAATAAACTTTGAACTAATCTCGTGACGACATCGTTCAAAAACCTAACCGTATCGTGGTGTTTGACCGCGATTTGAGGCCGTCGGTCCATGGCACTCGTTCAGACATCACAGATGACCATGGCAACTTCGTCAAACTTTCTACTTCCAGAAATAGTTTCAAGAATATAGAATATAGGTGTATATATGGATGTATAATATAGAATACTACATATGCATATATTATACGTATACCGCTTGAACGTCTCCATCGAAATGTTTATGTTTCGTGTCATGCTAAATAACTAGGAATGATGGGTATTAGCATGAGCCGGAACTCGAAATTCATAAATACGTCCCTCATTCATTGGTATCTTTCAATGGCCAGTCGAGCAAAAGGATAAGCAAGCGATAATAAATCTGCATTATGCATTATCTCCTGTTGGTGGATATGCGCTTACTGGATCGTAAAAAACAACTGTTTTTATGTTTGCATAAAAAAACAGATATTTCAAAAGAAGAAAGAATAAAAGTTGCTGCAGTTTAACTAAGGTCAGCCCTTTTACCTGTTGATATTTCACAGAAAATTCACGCTTCTCACCGATGGATATTTACATGTGCGTCAGTGAGGACTTTCGGAACTGAACGATTTTTTATTAATTCAGACTGATAGACCACTTTCGTATTTGTCAAATAACTTCTCACATATTGATGTGAAGTGATGCCCATTTTCTTATGTTTGAATTCTTACCTGTTATACCTGTTGAACTTTTTTAAAATGTTCTTTTCCCAGTTCTCTCCCATCTGTTCTAACCTCAGCATTAGTCGCCTACTATCTTATTAATTTGTATAAGTGGCGCCCGCGAATAAGCACATATATTTTCACTTTCATATGTTTTAGCTACGGAACAAAGAGCCTGCCCAACATATCTACTTATGATCTAACACTGTAGTGACCACATTTACTCTTATAGTCGATTCTCGTTTATTGTTCTTCACATAATGCCACTGATCGACTTATGTAGTCTTGTGCTGCCCCAGGCGGTATGTGAAACCCAAGTAAGTCGGGCTTTGGTTCGCTTGGATGTCTTTGGTCTTTGGTCCTACTCGTGTTAGGGGGCCGAGGTGCTCCCCCATAAATTACTTCTTCTATCTTGCTTGTGCTCTCGCGTAACATCACCGGCTGACGGTTATCAGCTCCGGTCTCCTACCTATATTCGGTCCTCTATGCTGCCGTCACCAGTCACAGCATTTCTCTTATATCGGAAAGGCACCGCACTAAAGTGCTGTATTTTCCCACTGGTATTGAGAAAATGAGCAACGAGGAAAGTAAGAGAAATAGCATGACTTCTTGCGCTTAACCTCTTTAATACACTTTTTCAGAGGTTCGGCTTCCATTTATCTTCCTAACAAATTAGATATTCAAATAACTGCCCGGAACGTTTACGCTCGTCTCTCCAAACTATTATTTTCAGTAATTTTCTGAGGAAAAAAGCTAGGCTTCAATTTTTCACAAACATTTTGAACATCAAACTGAAGTGTAGCTTCAGTAAGTTCAAAATCTGCTCGAAAATTGCGGCAGTAGTGGTGGCATGAAACGATATTTGCGGAATGCGTCTGGATTGCCTGGACACTCTCAGCTCATATATCTGTCAACGTGCATTTTTTGAGCAGCTTTGAAGTTGAAGAAAGCAGACTTCTTGCCTCAACAGTTAGCAGATTATGAGAAACTCTTTGCTCAGAAATGGGAGCAAACCTTACCTGCTTTCACAGTGCATCGAACTTTCCTTACCGTATCATAATAATGAAAGGAGGCAGGACTTTGGTATCTCCACCTACTTTTATCATCCTCTTCGAGATCTTTTCAAGACCTGGTGCCTCACAAGTCTTCGTTCGCATCAGTGCTTTAAAAATGTCATCGCAATTCAAAGCTGTTAGTTCTCCGCCATCAGTACATCGCCATACAAATTGACAATCATTCTAGTAATGTTGTTTCCTTATGATTAATAAAGAATCCGCTAAGTTCATTTAAGGATCTATCTTGCTACCGTCGTTTTTGTTAACTTTTTTTGTTTTTTTGTTAACTTCCATAGGAGAGTTCAGAGCACTTCACTTTTTGGTGATAATTTTCCACCTTTTCACAACTTGTGTTCAACAAAGGACTTACTGCATTTCACTGAGTAAGCTTTTTGCAGTTGAATAACTTTATCGTATCCTTTTTATGTTTCTCATCATCAAACCTTCTCTAACTTAACTTCATTATTCTCCTGCTTCCTTCTTTTACTTTTCAATCTCAGATGACAGTACCAATCGCTTCTGATTTTCCCTATCAGTATACAAATAGGATCAAAACATTTGTTGGAATGGAACTCTCAAAGCAAAAACATTGAACATCTTATATATGCCAATACATCTTTGCAAATGAGCTATGCCAAAATAATAGCATTCATAAACAGGGAGCATTACATTCCACTACTTACTTACACCCAAATTTGTCCATTCCCGAGTCGCGAAATAGAACTTGCTCATCACCGTTGCCACTTCGAATTCTTTGCTGATTGCCTACTTAAAGATACGTTCCTCCGGCATTGTTCACGCCTTTCTCCTTCTTTTGCTAAAGAATTTCAAAAAGCATGAATTTTGCCTCAAGATACTTGTTGACAGCCGATACGAACTTATTCAAGTCGGACACTCCACCTTTACCATCCTGACAGTGTTTCTTAATTAGCGGCAACGATGAGTTCTTTCCCTTCACTTTATACAACGGCTTGAATAAAAATTCCCCATTTTCGTCGACCGATAAATGTGTGCTTTCGACGGAATGATTGCGCATTTCCTTGTCCCCATCTTTAACGTTTGATGGTCAGTTGAAAGGGGACACTAAGGCAATCTGAAGTGGGTGGTCACTAAAACGAGTTCTATCTGCAGATGTAGTGATGAAGCTCATAGCTGTTTGATAGAGGAGAGACAACAGCAGCTTTTTTCCACCATGGACATTCCTGTCTCTTTATTTTCAGCTCACAGAAGACCATGAATTTTGGCAGAAGAGACGGAAGGTGAGAGTTAGAAAAATTCTATATAATTTCAAATAGTCAACTGCAGCCAAGAATATCGAAATGTTTAGAGGTCAGTGCTACTGTCATTGCTTTTGAGCCCGTTTACAATTTCAAAATTAGTATAATTAACAAGTGGGCTGCTGATTGAGTGGACACGCTTTTTCCCAAAACATCTATTTAATTTATTTATTTTATTTCGTCAACATCAACAGACACGCATGCCTTTATTCTCGACATAGACGAGTTCAGGGGGTCGCGGCCAGGCGTTATCTGAATGCATTCGGCGTCCGAGCGGCGCCATCAGTTAAACAACATAACAATATGATACTATAGGAGTTTTATATAGGTTCCACACTTATATTTTTCACGTCTATTATAGAAATATAAGAGACTTCAACGACCCTCTCTCAATGAGGCTGTTGGAATACGTTTTGAACAATTTATTTGATTTTCGATATTCTCGTTTTTCAATTTTTGATGACGGTTTGAATAAATTATAATATGTATCACATTTGACGATAACTTCACTCATTTTTCTCGATTCTTTTGCTGATCCCAACTTTGTGAATTAAAATTTCATTTCCCGTTTCTGTGCATTATAATTTCCGCCTTTTTCTTTCCTCTTTTTTTTCGAGCAAAGTACATCCATCGTTTGCGTTGTTGCCCGGTTCTACTCTGCGAAATGGCTAATTAGTTAGAGCCTTCATTGGCATTCAATAATACTTTTTTTTTATTTCAAGCCACACTTACTGGTCACGTTCATTGGTGAATACATACAACAACGCATTAGGAATAATGTTAGAGGCAGCTGACAAATGAAAATATCGGTCGACTTTCGATCGCCGAAGGGAGACTATTTGCTAGTCGAGAAAAAAATCATTTCCCTTTAACAACAAAATGAGACAATCAATAACGAACAAAATCTCGGGATTTTTTCTTTTCAGAGCTGACCTTTTTATTTCTCGCTTTAGCCATTCCAAATGTCACCGAGCATTACATATGAGGAAAATTGAAGCTTGAAAGTTTTGACATTTACAGATACTGTGGATTCTTATGTCTACGATCATGAAGTTAAACTATGCACTGCTTTTCTTCATGCAAATTTCCTTAAAAGGTTTTCAGCTTTGAAAAAAGTGGCGATTATATTTTTTCCATCAGTTGCCATCTAATTTTGCAGGAAAAACTCACCGAACTTTGCCAGAATATGCGATATTAACGAACTTATATAACATCTTATCTATACAGTATGCGCCATATCTAATTTCCATCGTTAACAGGTTTCCATTGTACAACTTAAGATGGTAAAATGCGTCTGCGAAGAAAAAAGCAAACCGGCTTGCCCCTAATTTTTTATACGATTTCATATGTCGTTAGCTGAAACATTTCATTTTTACGTAAACTTTAGTGCAACCGCCTTTACAGTAGGACAATGTAGACATGTATATAGTTGCATGTTTTGCATGCTTGTCGGTTTCATTTTCTGAGAGTCAAGCAAGTGAATGAACGTCCCAGAGGGGCTGATACAATAGGCGTTTTTGCATTCTGCTTACCTCATCAACGAATTATATAATTCGCCGCAAAGGGTAAATTATGCGCAACAATATTTGAAATAAATTGACTAGTCATATCAATACTCCATAAGGTTCATTTTAATGCTGCACAGTTGGTGCGAGATGAAAAGCCGATCTGCGTACGGATGGATGCAAATTTTCTGGGCCTTCAATCATCTATCTCTGTTTTCTAATTTGATAGGTCAGCATGAATCATGACATAAAAGGCTGAGTTATAGTATCCACCAAAATCTACAACTCTGGTTTCTGTAGCCCCGGAACTGAAGCTGTCAGGCAGACATACAAGCAGACAGACAAACACATAGTTGCAGACAATTGTCAGTTTTGCAATGTAATTGCGCAAAAAGTAGGTAAAGAAGCGGGTGGTAGAATCTGAGTCAATTATTGAGGCAACAGGTTGAGAAGCCAAATTACCTCGCTTTAAATATAGCGATCCACTGATAGATAAGCTATGTAGAATTGAAAACTGTTGAAATCTGCCTGCTTTATGAGGTCTCTTGGCGTAGTTTTGAAGCAATCTTCAGTCGGCTAAATCCGACGAGCAAAACTATAAAAAGCGCTCATTCTTTCCTTAACGCATTTTTCAAATCATTTTTCTCTGCTAAAATTTACTCAGAACTTTGATAAACCAATATATTTTTAAGCACAACTATATTACCGCCAAATTCATCTAGAGCCCCAGTAACATATAAGTTGGTAATTTGCAATTAAGCCCCCTGTAGAGCATATAACTCTGTTTTTAATGTCGCAGAGGTAATTTTTTAATAAGGTTTTTAATAACACCACATACCTATGAACATCATTTTATACAAGCATTCAATATTGCTGATCACCGTCATTTTCATTACTGCTTCTGTGTACATAACAATTAGTCAGAAATGAAAATGCAATAAAAGTGTACCATTTGCCTGATCTTCAGAATGGGGCGAAAAAAAAGTTGCATAGCCAAGACAGGAGGCGGGTAGGGGGGGGGGGGGGGGGGGTGGGAGGGGAGAGATTGTAAAAACGGGAATCTCATACCCTTGTAGTCCTCCGCAGAAGCTGTAGCCACTAGGCGAGGACGAAACGTAGCGGTCTAGCATACGAAGCTAGCAAAATTTGTTTAGGAGATGAGGGGAAAAAGGAGGAGAGATTAAAGCCAACGAAGAGTCACCTTTGAAACTACGCCATATTTTGGAGCGTATTTCGTTGAAACTACATCAAATAAGCAAACGCTTAAGCCCCTGCCACCCCTTACGGTTGAACGTCGACAAACAACGAGGGTCTGGTTGGGCGAGAAGGGATGAGAGATAAAAATGAAAGCAAAATATGTATTGCAAGTTGAAAATTTTGTATAAAGTATTTTTTGTGCTGCCATTATAGAATTTCCAGTAAAAGATGTGGTCACTTCGATCTGGCATAGTACGAACAAATGTCGGACAGATGACCAGTTGCTCTTGGCTCTTTATGAAATCACAACAGCGTCCCCGAAATACATCAAGCAAGAAATATCCCAATCGCCACCTTATTAAATTAGCAAATTTGACTGGATGAAATCCTTAAGGCTTCGTGTTTATGGATGAACAAGTGATATAATTTAAAGGAAACTGTGGTTCCTAGAAGGCCAACAAAGTGGCGATCACATATTTCATCAAAGCCTAAGGTAAACGAGTGATCTGACCCTTCCGCAGTGAAGAAATTGGTGGCGTGATTTTATTAAACTTGGAAAATTGAACTGGAAGCACATTCACCGATGCCTTTATTGCTTCACTTCAGGCTATCCATGCTTTTACTTGCATCACACAATTCGAGCATCTTGTCACATGGCCCATAAATGGTATGACCTTTACCTCGAAGTATTAAATTCAGATAATTTTTAGGGTCACGTCATCTGAAGCGAGATATGCCAGCACCAGCCTTCTGAACAATTCGGTATCGTGTCTCGAGAGTCTTATTTATCCCCTCGTTTCACTATTAGACCTTGCTGGTGTTTCTGCACCACAGAAGCGCGAACGTAGAGTATTCTTAACAGAAGCCTTCCGACCTCACAGTTTGCAACTATTAAGTATTCATAAGCTCACAAGGTTGTCACCTCGATTATCGTTAACGTTCAAATGCGATGAGTAACACAGGTCACTTTTGCAGCTGTTGCAATAACCTTGTTAACTGCAGCAACAACTCCTCCTGCATTCTAGTCATAGGTGAGAGTTTTTGCGATGATGTTAGTGACGTTATATGAATTGAAAAAATTGAAGCCTATTAGAATATCCCCACTGTTTGGAAAGAAGCAAACACTGTTCAAATATTGATCATTTATTCACTTCCGGGCTTATGGATTTCTCTTTACGCATTTTTGCAAATGTGAAGGCAAAATGCATCGTTAGGCGGTAATACTTGTGTGTATACGTGTGCGGAAATGCATCCGCCTTCCAAGCAATCCCAACTTGTGAACGAGAAAACACATTCAACAATTTCTCCTAAAAATTGAGAATACTTTACGATTAATCAAATTTTCTTCACTTTCTTAGAATTTCAAATGAAAAAAATTTTTACTGCACACAAAAAAAACTGTACAAATAAAGGAAGGAAGAGACGACGACACAAAAGGAACAGAGAACGTCAAAAAGCATCTTTAAAAAACCCCTCTCGCTCAAATATTTCTCTTCGTGCGCAAGACAAAAATATGTAGGAAAAAGTAAAGAACATTTCTTCAGTTAAAATTAAGCATCTTCGGCCATGACGTGACACTCTTATTTCCCAACTTCAAAATCGCATGAACATAGGTGATTCTTTAAAATGAAGAAACCTGAAACAATACGATCAGTGGAAAATTTAATATAATAGCGACTATATTATTTAGCTAATTTACAGCCTTCTTCATAAATGCTTCGTTTGACGTTACTGGAGATGGAGAGAAACATAAATCCACATGGCCGAAGACTTGAACAGAGGAACGACGCGAATATGAAGGCGAAAAATTCACAAAATGCTTTTTGTACATGAAACGAAGTAATAATAAGTTGAGCGTTCACAGTCACATATGCATGCATGCACATACACGTGAACACGCATGCACATGTATGCATATATGCACATATACACACACACAGATGCGCATACATATACGCACGCACGTATGCGCATATGTACATACATTGCGCACGCAGGCGTATATGCACGAAATGGGAACCCGTCAAATGATGAAGCTTACAAGGAGAACGATGAATGAACATACAACAAGAGTGCTGAACATAGATAAAAGTATCACATTTACGACGAAAAATATTCTTGGATTGTACTTATACATCTTACAGATGTTGTTTTCAAAATTCTGGATGATTTTCTGAGGCCGAAAGGTAGCTGGCGCTTTATCACATGGAGGAACCCCATTCAATAGTTTAGGGGGTTGCAATAATTTCATAAATTCGATGGATGGGGACTCAGAATAGCAGGATTATCGCCTCACGATAATAATTATGAAGATTAACTTGAAACGGATATTTGCCACCCTCTTCCTCCCTTCCCTTATCATGTTCCAGAATTTTAGGAACATCAGTAATTATCAAATAACTGTACCATATTTCACCTAGTTTACGAAAACGCGTAAGGGTAATGTACGAGTGTGCCCTAAATATGAAGGCATGATGCGGCCGAAATTCAAATTAAATAAACGTTCAACTGCTCAGGTTCTACGTTATACAGCTGCACTCGTAACAAGGAACTCCTATTTGAAGTTTGATAAGCTAAAATGTTTGTTAATAAATGTTCACTTTATCTGGAAATTGAATGCAACTTGTACGAAATTCGGAACAAACCCATAAATTAGACTATAAATATCGCTTCCATTTTCCGATTTGATCGTAGTACCACATTTTGAATTTTGAAAACTAGATGAACATTTTCCCATATATTCCGTCCTCCCCGTTCACTCCATTCTGTCAAATATTTTTGTCTTCGCGACGCATCGCACAGTTATCGACTTCCACGTATACAAAAAAACAGGCCGACAAAGTATGAATGGATTTTAAAAGTGCATAAAAATTATTACTGTAAATTTTGGTCTGAATACTTATATCCAGTACGGTTTCTGCATAATGACTTCAAACAATAAAAACAATTCCATGAGGAAGAAATATTATTTTGTTAGCCGATGCTTCAAAATTGCTTTGCAACCTGAGGCATCTAAAATTATTCCCAGGTGCTGGAACGTGGAACGTTTGAAAAACTTCAAAAGTACTAATTAGAAACAGCCCATACGTTTGGTTCCAAGTAGTGCAGCCAAACGTACGACGCATAAATTAGCATGTAAATAGATAACCTGGAATAAACGACAGAATCAATATATAACGCTGATAAACAAAGAATAGCCAATAATCAGCCGCGCAAACGCTATCAATGATAAAATAATTTGCAAAAATTCGCAAATTTAGTGAGCTAGAAATGAAATTCCACGCCTGCAAATATTTGATGGGACTTTGGTGGCAGATAAGTGAACAGTATTTCTCAGGATTCAGATGCAACGCAAGCAATAACACTATTGTTTAATATAGCAATTTTAATATACGTGGATCGATGTGGAAAGAGGGGCATTCACCTCAATATTTTAACCTCACTTACCTTATTTTTAATCACTCCAATAGAGGATGGAATTTTCCAATTTGCAAGCCAATTCGGAAATACATTGTACGTTACAATGGACAAAGTTGTTAGTCAGGAATGTCACATACTTCGAAAATTCCTTTCACTCACATAGCTTCGCAACATCAACCCCTGCTGTTACTCCCCTGTTCCTCTGCATAAAATCACTAAACTAAATCATCAAATTAGTTAAAAAAGACAACGACGGAAGAAAATTTTTTCTTCACGACGACAATTGCTATACGGTAAGGAGTGGGCGTATAGTGCACAAACACAAGAAGAAATAATTTTTTGTTCACGAATATGCCCTCCAATCTGATTAAGAACCTTGAAGAGCTGATTCGGTGAGAGAAAAACGAAATGCACTTAGAAACTAAGAGAGAAAAAAAGATTCCATCCGTTGAAAACAATTTCCGCTCTTGTCCGCATTAGTAATCATCAACCGAAAACCGCTAATAATTTGCACTTTTATAGGGCCAATACAATCATCTAATGCATCCAATACACAGCATTTGAAGCGAAGAAGTGCACCTCCCAGTGGAAATAATCTATAGACGTGGAATTGTGATGTACACTTCCGTAATACCAGTCAACTAATCCACGCACACATATGACAATTTAAGGCAAACTTTTCTCTTTACAAATTTGCATATAACTAGCTTTAAGCGTAGTGAACATTAGCTCGATTTGTCCACCTCCACGTAATTGTGGCGCAAAATCGGCGATCAAACGTATTTCAGCACCCAAATGTTGTAATTGTGCACGTACAGTAACGTACATAAACGCAGGTAATAAGTCGTCAGTTGTCCAAACGTGCTTCTCACCAGCTTCGGCAAAACGTGTCACACACTGCAAATAATACGAAATATCACTTAATTATCACATGCACTTTTGTTAAATTGCACTCAAAAGCGATTTACGGTAAAACCATTCATGCATGCTTGTATCTCTCAGTTTATTCCATAACCTCAAGTCGGCAATCGCTCAACGAATTACGACAACACTTCAAGTGTGGCTACTATGAATGGCGACCGAAACATGGCCCAACGAAGATCATGGAGCGAAGGAGGCTCTTTTTGATGGAAGGACCACAATAAATATCATTATCCCACTACAATTTTGGCTTGGAACCAAGGAATGAATGAAAACAAAGCACACACGACAAACTTGGCTGAAACTGAGAAATGAACTGTATTGCAAACTTCCTTGTTCTTCCTTGTAATCAAAACTCCCCGATGTTATATTTTTTGTAGCGCTAAATGCGAGAATATATATTACGCTATGACAAATAATGAAAAACGTCGAATTGATGCACCTAAAGTGAATAGGAGTTCGAAAAAGAATGTAAAATATGAGAATGCATCTTTCACTGAACGAAAAAGACAACGAACGCTGAGAAAACAAATGACAAGTGCAAGCAGAACATTTCAAATTATGAGCCACAAAGTGACGAATTCGCGCCGAAAAAAATCAGTCTAACATCTCCGGTTCTTGCAAAAAAAAAAAATTCATCGCATTGGCGCTAGGGAGCTGCTCCCCGTATATACAAGTTTACAAGCTCCTTAAGTATTCACGACTGGTTTCGAAAGTGATGCACCAACCCGAAATGAGATGTACGTAATGAGCTATAGTGCAATTATGTCCATCAAGCTTCAATGGTTCCGAGTAAAGAGAGACAGACAGACATGCACTAACGCACAGAGACGATCTCGACTTGAGGCTAGCTGCAAATGCAAACGTGCAAAAACCTATAGAAAGCTTTTCGAAAATTAGAGCATCTTAAAGAACTGCCGAAAAAGAAAACATCTTAAGAGAACGTCGAATGTTCAGAACTTGACATGGAACATGCGAGGATCCTTCAAACATTCTATGAATGCTGCGGTGATAGATTTATGGGAATCGAAACCTCGACGATAAGCCAAACAATGAATCTCAGTTAACTAACGGTGATTTTTGATCAGCACGAAATGATGAAAAATGGGTGCTGAAAATAATCTACGAAGAGTGCGCTAATGAAAAAAAAGCTAAAAAAAAAAAAAAATTCATCAAACGAAACGACACGCAAATGATTAATGATGGAAATTTGTTTGCTTTTTCTAGCGAATTTGCAACAATTTGCCGTAAATGCATTCCTTTAAGAAAAATAAATAAATGAAAAAAAAATTGTTTGAAAAATTTACGAATTCTGTGAAAAAAAAAGAAAGCAAAAAGTTTTGAAACAAATCGCGCCGAATTTTTTCAAAGATAATTCCAAAAAAAAGCAATTTACACACTATGTTCTCGCAATGTCGACGCATTTAAAAATTCTTCAAACGAAAGAAAAAAAAAGAGAAATGTTTCTCATTCGAAACAATTGAAAACAACGCCGAAAGGCTGAGTAATGTGTTCTCTTATGAAATCTAACAGATATACACAACTTTAACATAAAAATTCATTTTTTTTTACCACGCCAGATAGCCATGTGGCAAAATTTGCATATGTAAATTAATCATCTTATATATTTCTTGATAATTGATCAATAATCGGCTGGAACGCACATGTGCTTAGGACAACATCATCAAACGCAAACAATTTAAACATAATCAAACATGATGCCGGTGTAAGAATTTCAAAATTTAATAGAAACGACTGGAAATCAATCAATCATTGAGCCAAAAATATACGCACATCTCTGAAATAAAAGTGAAATGCCAGCGGATGCCTAAATAGTAATTTGCTAGACCTTCAAATTGCAGCATCATGTCCGATTCCAGGACAATTAAGTGCTGCTTTCAGGATGGAATGTTGTTTGCTTGCCTATTATATAAATGACTGTTGTTAGAAAAAAAATAAAAATAACGTGAACGAATGAAGCAAAATGCTCCTCGTGACGAGATGTTTCATCGACATGAGAAACTCAAATACTTTAACCAGCATCGATCAATGAGAGATTCTCGTCGAAATTTTCTCGACAGGTACGCACTTGTTAGGATTTCTTTGCAATTAAAGCTCTTAACATTGGCCTAGCCAGTGCAAGAGAGCTTCGAATGTTACAGCGTTCTTCCTTCAGAAAACGCTCTCTTCTCCCTTCCAGCCACTCGTTACCCTCTCTCTCCTCACATGTATCTTACACTTAAAAAGAATGAAATCTTCTAAACTTTTGACAGATATGAAACTTTACCTCCACCAACAAAACGTTAAAACAGTCACCCTGAAATCATAGATACTGAGTCAGAACGTCTTCAACGTCAGTATCCTCATGGCCTAAACAAACTTCGCTCTAGCAATATTAAGTCCGGTTGAGGTTGTGCCGGTTCTGATGTGTTGCTGTACTTTGCTTAGTTCTGATTAGATCACCTTATTACCTTTCGCTTCAAATTAATGATTCACTTTGGCCTATCGCCCATCAGCTCAACTTGTCCGAAAAAAGGTTTCATCAGCAACACTTCCGCTGCGTAATGCAAATGCAACGTTTTGCTAATTTCTGAAACAGGTAGTACCAAGATTACTCAAAAATTAAAATGGATTATTCGAGGCACAAGCAAGATTTTTTTTTACAAACATAAGTAGGAAATCTGATCAGTCCTAAGGGCAATTCATGCTGATGCGCATTTTGTGGTGCTGGATGCAAAGACGCTACCACCTAGTCAACCAATTTCTCTATAGCTTTCCCATGAAAGATTTGCAAAAAAGAATATGACGCCATTACAAACTATAACAGTTAATCCCTTTATCAGGGCTGCATCGAGCATTGAGGATGCCATACTGTTGACTAATCGACGATAAGGTAAACCACCGTAAACCTGTTTTCGCGAAGATGAAGTACTTGAAGGTGATAAATGACTTAAGAAACGAAAGACCTGGAAAAGAATAGAGTACTTTAAAACAAAATGACAGATTTCAGAGTAATGCTTGAGGGAATGTAAGGAACATACGACAGAAATAAACACAACGGAGTGCTATGGGAATATCAACAAATCTTTTGATGCAGATAAAAAACACACGAATTGAATGGTGATTAGATTAGCGATGTCTAATCGAGGGATGAAAAAGCCCCCTTTCCCGTCATACTAGAAAGGCGAAAGCACAGTGCTAGTCATCGACGTCACATCGCACTTTCAATGCCCTTTTCACAAACGCAGAGTGCACTTAGTTTTTTTTACAATTAGCATGTGCGGAAATAAAAATTCAAATGCGACATTAAAGAATGTACTTTAGTGACGAAACGTGAAGCACAATTGCGTATGCTTAATGCTTACAAATCACATATCGCAAAGTGCTCACTTAGTAACGCATGACATGTAAGAGAATAATAAAAGAGAAACGGGATGACGAGTTGATGAAGCATCCAAGCAACCCACAATTCCAGCAATGATTTTTTCATTTCCGTAGAAATACAGCCGTCATTTAAAGCGGACGTCGCTCTCTTCATCAAGAAATTTTCACAGCGCATTCAGCGCTTTTCTGATAATGACGACGATGGACGAATATTTAAAAAAAATAACTTGATGACCCATCCTTTCATATTTCATGATCGATTAATTTGTGCTAGACATCGTGCAGTCAATTTCTCGAAGAAACTAAGTAAACAAAGTGGAACTTCGACATCTTGAGAGATGCGAAAATGCATGGCAGAAGAGTTGGCGCAATATGCAGTTTTATAATCGCACTCAAAAGACAGCAGAGTTTTGACCACCCGCAGAAATCTGTGAAAGATTTCCTTTCTTGATAGGCCCATCCTAGTCGCCCGATCTGCTCAACTTTATATCTCGAGTTCGAGCTACTAGACGGACAACACCAGCACAAACACACGCGGCCAAGATGCTGCCACAGCACGCCCTGGAAGTTTAATCTGCAAAACCTTTGAAAATACGAAAAGATCTCATAAATCCAGCTTTAACTGTAGAAATCTGATTGGAAATAATTCTTCGTCTCCTCTCGCCATTTAGAAGCTCAGTTATCGTCCCCTCCTTTTCCAACCCTCATTCTTCCCAGGTCACTCTCATCTCATCCACTTGAGAACCAGCCAGTATCCAAACAATTATCACCGCTCCACACCTTGTTTACATGTCTGACCACTGATACGAGTTGGAACTGATACATGTTTGGAGCGAGAGTTTACAGTTCGCTATATGAAGAACCTAGGTTTCCAAAAAAACGTTACAATATACTATAAGATGTTAAAGCACGTCACCTTGATGAACCGTTTTCGCCATCTTTAATGCTAATAGCAAGCAAGCATTATGTTGACGATCTTTATTAGAGACTCGACCTCTACATTTCATTCGATTTTCTGAGTTCATCGGCCCACCTGGCAAACGACTGATCGGGATGTGACACCTCACTGCCAATATGAAACAGAATGACATGAACTTGTTGCAGCGTGATGTGTTATATTCATTACGTGACAGATGGATACTGGAAAGTTGTGAATATGAATGTGATCTTTGGTGAAATGTAAGGTGTCCCGCGAGAGTGAACGCGAGCAAACCTTGCATTAAACAGCGCAACAATAGGTGACATTTAAGGCGGCAACAGAAAGAACGTAGGCTTCATTTGCTGAATCCTCTCTGCCGAAGAAAAAAAAGGTGACATTTCGCAAGGGCGAATAGTAGATGCTCGGAAAAAAAGCGCATTAATGAGTACATGGTCACAAGTGATATGCGCGTGCAGATGAGGACAACAGAAATGCCAGCATAAGGGAGAACGCGGCTCCAATCATGGGGCGAGAGCGCGGCACAATCTTGTCACTTGTGAAATGACTTTCTTCTCTTCGCTATTCGGTTGCTTCGGTAAGAAAAGTGGTGATAAATTCGATCGTGGCTCTTAACGTGGATAGAGAACGCTAACTAACGAACCATCTCAGTACCATAGGCGGTAAGCACTGTAGATGTGACCGTCGACACTGGGCGGTACTCATGCTGTGTTTCAAGCAGTGCAGGGTTTACGCCCTGCATGAATCACAGCGACCTCATTTGAACGAGGAATGCATAGTGAGCGTGGCTGCGTATGCAACAGACTGCTGCTTTCATGCAATAAACGTAGATGTTCATCGCGTCCAACGTGCTTATAACGCCAAACGTGCCAAATTCATCGCGCTGTTTGGGGTGCCACCTCCACTTCGATAAAACGTTCGCCTGAGTACCAGGCGACTGAAGATAGTTAACTAGATCGGATGAGTTCTTCGACCTAACCTGTATTTAAGTAAACCCTGATGTCTCTTGAGCGTTCAACAAACGAGTCGAGTGAAGAACTGCGAAATGTTGTTCTAATTTTCAAATGAATAGGCGAGAATTAATATTGAATGCAAATTCAGCAACTACGAATTAACGCGTGCCGAAAAGCGTTCTCCGTAAGACCAATAAGGCGTTCAGGTATGGCTCCTTCCCAAGGTACGTGAGGAGACATGAAAGCAGAAAATGCGATGAGCTCTTCAAACGAGATGATGAAATAATAAGACTGAGGGAGGAAATCGGTAGTGTCATTTGTGACAGCGCGGTGAGCTTGCCATAGAGTACGACAATTCGTCGAAAACTACGAAATATGCTTTAATGGATAGGTGCTGAATGAGTCAGACAGACAGCACACGCTGAAAGGTGTGTGAGAAGAGCTACGCAATGTTTCAAGCAGTTTCCATAAGCTTCCACTGTAAAAGAACCATGGACTTCGACATCATTGCTTTCAAATGGACAGAGCGGGTGCACGCCACCCATAGTTAAATCTTGTTCATCTAGCTCCCGTGACGAGAATACAGTATTAAGTCGACATCATCCTCGACAATACTGCATGCCTCTATCATCAGCAGAAAGTTCCCATTTTTGTTGCAGAACACGGCGATGTGACTGAGCTACGACTGTCGCAAGGCACATTGGTCTGGTATGTGCGTGGTGTTTGGATTTTCAGGCCACAAGGAATGAATGAGCGAGGCCAAATGCAGACTGTCGGAATACTCCCATTCGAACCGTAGAAAAAACTGTGGAGTTCGTAATCGCTGAGTGAAGCAAGCATGTTTGTCGTGTGTGGGGATACTGCCCCACCAAAGAACGGATGGCTGGCGAAAGCATGCGTCGGTAGCCAAGATGGATCAGCGTCGCATAATAAAAACGGACCGTTGCGACAAAGCTGATGTGTAAATATACATGGCGGAGAGCAACCCCGCGCTGCAACCTCAACATGATTTCAAACGGCAAAACCATAAGTGAAATTCGAAAGATGGCAATGAGTGATCCCTAATGAAATGTGGCCATTGGGACTTGTATAAATCACTGGAGACCGGTCGGAATTAAGACACAAACCCCACAGCGATGTAAACGGCAAGCAGTGTCAGATTTGGGACGGAGAGTGGCTCAACAGGTGCCAGACGCAATTCTTGCCAACATCAAATAGGTGTTTAGATTGGAAACAAACGGCTTGCAGATGGAGGTGACAGTTCAGTACGTAACCTTCAAGGGCGGCGCCCAAAAATCAGTGATGCTGGTAGGTGTGTGGGGATATCAGCTCAGAAGCGATGTATGGCTATTCGATACTATATACAGAGCAAAACTTGAAGATCCACTTCTCTTGCAACTGAAGATCCTGTTGTGATCCACATCTCGATTGCAGAGCGGCCGGAGAATTGCAAGACAGGAACGATAATTGTGTGTCATTAGTAACTTATTCTACATTATCCAACTGTGGGTGTGCTGGTGAATCATATTATCGTATGCCTGCATAAGAGAATGGTCTTGCGATGACTAGCGCAGTGTTAAACAAAAACAACCGACTGTCAATACACACCTATTATACAGCAACAAAATATACTCATCAGCTTCTCGCAATAGTTCCGGCTTTCTCCTTGTGATAGGAAGAGCAGGTATCTCATCCTACTTTTGAACAAAACGACTGTCACTTACGTCAACATTAAGTACTGAGGTGAAGCACATAAGTGAAGCAATAACCCGATGAAAGGCCTTGTTCCCCAGCAAGAAGGACAATGTGGGGAATGAGGAATCAAAAGAGTTTGGTGAAGAATAGCTAAGTGCTATAATCGACAGAGGATAAGTATGAAATAATATTTGGCTATCAAATTTCCATGAACAAATGCGCGATGGGGGGGGGGGGGGGGGGGGAACCAGAAAAACACTAAAAATTCGCAGAAAGATATTGACGGTCTGAATTGGCTACAACAATTTCGCGATAAAGGAGTTTGATTTTTTTTTTTGTGAAAGCGATGGAGGTGAGTTAGAAGTAGCTGTTAGAGCTGTTATTGCAAGGGTAAAAAACTGTGTTTGAAATAAAAGTGCGCAACTTCTTAGGCGGCAAGGTGCTCTCTCAAACCGAAGAATGCAACTAACAAAGCGCGGACGCGTGCTTTCTAAGAGCAGCTGTAACCAATTCACGATTGGACATGCTCAAGACTTCAGTTAAGAAGCTTCACTTGGCGCAGAACCTTTTCAATTGTATTGCTGATAAGTTGGATGATGTGATAATTTTTGATGTCTTCGAAACGTTCGTGAAGTGCCACATCTATTTCATTCGCGTTCTCGAGTCGATGTTCAAGCTGGTTCCACGGAATGATGGTAGCCAGCTATTGCCACTACCGGTAGATTATGCAGAAAGCGCTTTATGCACAACATCTTATTCGTATCGTGATGGTGGGAAGAGCGCCGTACTGGGAAAGAATTGCGAAAAACCACTTGACTACGCAGGTCCGCCCTTTACGAGAGGTATATTGACTTCATGAAGTCGTAGCCTTGGCTAATCCGTCTCAATTAAGACATACGGGGGGTTGGAAGGACCGATCCAACCAGCGGGAGACAACGCTTATCTGAGGTAGCGAAGATAACTACTGAGATATATGGAAGCGTGATAAGTAAGTTCAGCACAAGCAGCAAACCACTGAAGTTAGTCGGTACTTCCCTCAGTTCAATATTGATGCCCACGCATCCTGTAGGCGCTTGTTTCGTGTGACACGTGAGGTCAAGCCGTCCAACATTGATTTCGAAGAGAATGAGAACGATATCTATAAACAATTTAAGCGCATTTGCAGGTGATGCAAAATAAGTTCTTCCCTTACTTTCAATGACCAACTCAGCGAAATGCAGCAATTCCCGAAACAGAGGCTTTCAACCGCATCTTGGTAGGCTAAGCACTCACTGCGAGAAGCAATATAATGGAACTGGAACCCATATTCGACGAACTAGATCCCGTACACGGCCAGTGCTGTCGTCAAGGGTGTGAATTTTCGACGACTTTAGCGACCTTGCGACCCATATGTGACAATATTCAGCGAACAAAATAGAAAGCAGCATAAATTCAGATGCTCAGCCAGCCGACTGGAAAAATTTAGTGCGGTCAATACAGCGCATTTCCATCTGAAGCTCGAGGAACCTTTTTGCGGTAGATGTGCAAGGAACACCAACCCTTTTTCGAGTGCTCCTTTCGATTAATGGACAAGCAATAAACAATAAGCAACGATAACCCACTGAGGAACATTGGAGGACTTAAGCAAAGTATTGCTCGGAATAATCAGGGCATAAGGGTCACAAATGATGCTCCAAAATCATAGTAAAATCACTTCTCATAATGCATTTTTTCGCTTTTCACATCTCAACGTGGCATAAAAAACACTCAGTACACTAGCGCGTAGTGCCTTTCGAGAATCTTTTAAAAAGCATCAGTAGTTCATGCCGCAAAGGATTTAAGTTTCTTCAAAAGGTGTAAAACTTATAAGGTATTGCGACAGGTGCCGACGTTTACTAAATTTCACATAAACAAGTATGACGAACAAGCAACTCACTTACACCGGGCATTCGTAGAGTAATTGATCACTCGACTGTTTTTATATGCAGCACTTCAAAATAACGAAAGCAGAAGCGCCCATTGCTGGCCCCGGTTTCGATGCTCCTGATGTCTTTTCTAGGCGCGTATTGCCTGCACTTGTGATCTTTTTGTTTGTGTATGCGTGCACCCACTAATTTAAATTCGCAAACCACAAATGACACGACAGCAGGATCTGATAAGGTATCACACCTCATCGGAAAATTTTCACCTCGAACTTCGTTATGAGCTGTCACCTCCTATGTTGGTTATCGACACTCAAATGCATCATAAAATTTGCAACATAATTTTACTCCATTGACACAGTCGGCCGGGTTCGCCTCAAGAGCAAATTTTTCAATGGCCAGTTTGCACCAGTCGGTCAGTTGTAAAGCAAGATGAATTATGAAAGCGGCAACTGCTCCCGCGTGCAACGAGACCGCTGTATTAGAGGTTTATTTGCTTGCTGTCATTGCACCAGTCTTGCTGACCACAACATGCATATTGACACTGACGTGCATGTCGGAATTTGTTTCCTCATGTGACATACATATGACATCAATTTCAGTACTTTCTTATGCATTAGCACAAAATGCTTTTTGGCAAAAGAGAAGTTTTAGAAAAGTAACGAGACACGAGAAGATAGATTAATGGATAAAAGCACTCAACAGAAAATTGAACGAAGCGGGTACGACTTTTTGCTTTCAGAACATTTTTGAGCAGAACCTCACTTTCAAAATATTTTTGCCTCGAGTGCATCGAGTGGAACAGGCGTCTACTTAGTTCAGTCCTTTAGAACCATAACGACTGTGAAATGTACTCTCTCTTTCAGCAGAATGGCGTTGAGGTGATTCTCCAATGTGTAAATAACGACTAAACGAATGGCAAGTGAGCACCGCACGTGACAGAACCGATTGCAAAAGTGCAATGTTGGCATCTTTTTTTTTGACAACCGACTGTGCGAAAGCGCCTAACCGGCCGTGTACGCAGGATGCACTTTTAGACATTCGCTCGTGAAGCGAGTCATATACGTGGTTCCTCAATCTATGAGAGTGTTAGTTCAAGTAAAAAAGCGCCAAATGCAGCGTTAAACAAATGATCCGATAAAAACATAACTGTTCTTTATTTTTGTGCTTAAATAAAAATAATGAATAATTCTGAAGGAACAAATTGCATACTTGACATTAAAAAACGGAATAAATAGAGATTATGAAATTCGACTCACAAGTCTACAATCATTTCTTTCAAAAACTATTAGCAAATTTTCCGTTTGCATCGAAAAAAAAAGAGTACTGGCAAGACTTCAATTTTCACGTTTGACACTATATGTCTCATATTCGTGTATAATTTATAATGATATGAATTAGAAAAATGCGCCATCCTATAATTCTCATTCTAGGTAACTAAGCTTCACATCGTTCACATATCGTTTTACTTCCAGTAAATTTTCTCAATTCATTTAGTAAGTTATTCAATCATCTGATGAATCGTTTCAACAATCACAAAATTGCAGCAATGCCAATGAGTTTCCATTAGTATCTCAAGAATAACAAGTATGCGCTTTCCCACAATTCAATGTTTTTTTTTTCGCATTTATTTGCCGAAGTTTTCCCACAGTTGCATATTCAATGCTCTATAAAGCTTTTAAAGTAAAAGCAACAAGTGCAAATATGTTGAAAAAATGAATTGCACCTTTCTAGCAGATGATCACCAACGGAAACCTTCTTTATCTGTCAAAAAAAAAATGCAATATTTAGCGAAGAAAAATGAGGAAGGAAGAGGATCAGGTAAGGAAGCTAGGACGTTTCTCCTATAAGTGCTGCCAACAACACTGAAGAATTCATAAACTTTTGCTATAAATGAAATTTTCCTCGAACGCAAGGGATTTCTATCTGCATGAATTCGAGGCTGCCTGAACCTTTCATCAAAACACCTGATGAACGATCCTTAATCGATGGTGAAATTATTCAAATTTGCCGATTCGAAGATATTTCCATGGAACAAATGCTCGTCTCCCGCTTATCTTAGAAGTAATGCTTGCAAGTGAAGGAATTGAGCTCAGTATTTAAATGCATTTTAGTTTCTTAGCCAACTAAATTAAATTAGTTATTAAACGAACGAGCGTTAATCATATATGGAAAAATTGTATAAAAGCTCCCTATCATTAGTTGGCTAAGACAAAAAGGAGCACAGATCGACAGACAGACAGACATGTCCACATGTTACTATAAATATTATAACGACATTACAGAACTTCACATTAGCATAGTTGCATTCCCCTTAATAAACTATACAAGACCGAAGATTTTAATCACCATATTCTGCTCGCAATACTAATCGATTATATGAAATTAAATTTATTTTATAATGTAATAGATCAGTGATCAAATATAATATACGCCATTTTGCACTTTGGTTATCGATTATGGAGTGATTTGATAATAAAATAAGAGTGCAAATCGTTATGATAGCGATAAAACGATTGTAAATAAAATCGACTATAAAGAGTTTCGATTAAGATCTTTACAGAGCGCAAATATTTTATGCAAAAAATGCAGAAGCCAATAGAGAAGCAGTTATGTGTAATCGTTTTTTATTCACTAGTCTTCCAGCTCTATAAAAAGGTGTATTAAAAAATAGCAGCAAATGGAGTTAGAATTCTACACTTCTCTAAATTCTTAAGGAACGTTCGTTCGTAGACGACGTTCTCAAAGGAACGTTTCATTCATAAATTAAGACCGACCAGTTATTCTATTCCTTCGTTCAATCCCAAAGCCGTCATGTGTAATAGCACTTTGGTCTGACTCAGACTCAGACAGTATCCCTGATGACCGATGAAAGCTATCAGCTGAAGGCACCAATTCGGAACCTCTCGCTTGCCGGATGAGCGCTCCATCAGTGAGCTATCGCAGATGCTTTCACACAGCGCTATTTACCTACACGTTTTTGCTTTGGTCTCATCAGCATGCAAAAAGCCTGATGAACGCACTTCCGCATTACTAAGTAAGTGTACTACTCATGTTCGCTGTAACATGTGACTTCAACCATGTATTTGTAAGAGCATTTATACCCTGTTAATATCAGCTTTACTCTGAATGCTGGCATAATGCACTTAGCAGGCGTAGTGCATTACGTACGCATTAGATTCGATTGGACACAAGCAAAAAATAACGGCCAGTGAAAGCATCCGCTCCAGCTCACTTGCAAACTACTCGCTGAGAAATTCAGAAACCCCATGTTCGTCGCTGTCTGTGGACAAAGTGTTCACCGTTCATCAAACAATCCTTTTGACCTCGACACCGCTTTCGATGAAACTCATTAGCAAATGGATACAAGCAACATGGAGCAAGAACTGGAAATTCAGACAAATGCAGTGAAACTGAAGAAACAGAATCTCCATACAACAATACTGCTATTAACTATTAAAAGAATTCTCAACCAGGACGCAATCTTCAATAAAACTATAGTCAGTTGCAAACTTCATAGAACTAATCAGGGTAGAGAAGAAAATAGAAAGTACTCGAGGTCAAATGCAGTTCTACACTGATGAGTAAACAAGTGATGGAACTCCTACTAGAGGCTGCAGACCTATGTCTCATGATTCGATTTCAGCTGAGTTAACTTCATACCCTCAATTACAATTTCATGATTTTCACGCGGGTGGGAAAAGCTTGGAGAAATCAAGGGGGAATTTTCACCTAGGTCAGTGTGGTAGCCTTTTCCCACAGCCTTGAAAACGTTGAAGAGGTGGACGAAAAAAAAGAACTCGATCTAGACCCCCTCTCAACGCTACCTGACAAAGGAGCAATTCTAAATAAATGGAAGATCGATCACACATCATTAAATTTCTGTTCGTTTCCCATACATTCCACTCTCTGCCAACTTCTGAAAACTATCAGGGAGGCTTTGCCTCCTTTAATCGAGGGAGTTATATACTTTATAATGCCTCTTCCTATTATGATGCACTTTTTGCCAGCATAGCGACTGACAATTTCTCGACTGTTGATGTCTCCTAAAGAAGGTGAAAAGTGAAAAGATCGGATGACAATCGTGTGTTGAATTTTGCGCTGGACATATCTATTAAACAAGTGCCGCCACGTTGGAGGACAAAGAGGGCGATGGAAGGCGAGGGGGAGGGGGGCGAGTTGGTGAAAGAAAGAAGAATGGATGACAATATCATCTATACTCTCATATAATCATCATCAAATCTCCTATAAACATTCATCCAAAAATTTTTGGAAATTGATCAACTGGACAGTTGCCGTAGAAGAGCATAAAAACTTTTGAAGAAGCAAAGTGGGCTATCTTGCTGCAGCCGAAGTCAACAATTTTAGTTCAGAAGTTAGCAAAAAGTTTGCTGATATCAGAGGCGACGGTCTGAATACTTCACGTGAAATTCCATTCATTCCAACAATGAAATAAACATTAACACGGTGAATTTTGAAGCAATCGTATTAGCAATACATATTCTATTATACCACCTAACCGCTAGGCACTTACTGCGATACTTCAAATAAAACCCCGACGGTTATAAACTTCTCATCACCTCAGAAGAATAGTCAGTTAAGGGCGGTGGTTATGCCGAGAAGACTATTTTCCCAGAATTCTGGTAGACTGCAGCATCGAAATGTGATCTACCTACTTACTTGCGATTTGTGTTGACTTCCATAACGTGGGATGAAGAGGAGGTAGGAGCTGGCAAAATGAAGACTACCCTTCCATCAGCAGGTTCTGAAATGGTGTTTAAACGGCAGCAGGAGGTGTAGTTTCATTCTTGGCGACACAGCACTCCCATACTCACCAACTAAACTTTCGTAGCTCTAGGCGCTTCTCGAGATCATCTTTACGTCTATTCGTCATATCGTCGTAACAGTAAAAAAACCGCCTCATTTCCTGTTAAAAATGCAAATTTCTCAAATATCTGCGCAATCCTTATTTGTTAAACGATGGCAAAAAATATTTCTGATCTAGCGACATAGGTGCACTAAGGAATTTTGACAAATCTACGACATCTGAAAGGATTACGAAAGCAATTTCGTACCAAATTCACAATAAAATTCTCGACACGTTCATAATTGTGAGATATTCTCTCATGTTCCTGTTCCAATCAACATTTATTACGTAGAATGCCTCTATTGCACTAGTGCGGTAATTTTCACGTAGCCATGCAACTTGGTTCTTATTACTCAATGACTTCAACATTTGTATTTCAATCAGTTTAAAACTATTAATTACTATATTTATTGTGGTGGTAATAACACAGAGAGGAAAATAACATTTGAGCGCCGCAAAAGATAATGCTTTGTTGAAGTGCACGAATGCACAACTTGGACTATGAAACAATCACAAATCGCAATTGCAGCAGCTCTTCCCTATGAAACTGCAGATGCTACGAGCTCTCTTGCAGTCACAATCGCAGAAAGTTCTTCAATACAGAGTGTCTAATACAAGTCAACTATTGCACGCATCAAGTACACAGTGATGCAACATAATGTTGAATGAAAACATATATATATATATATATATATATATATATATATATATATATATATATATATATATATATATATATATATATATATATATATATATATATATATAATTCGATTCGTGCCGACCCTTGGCGAATGGACCGATCGTCAGTGGATTATATACATATATAGCCTCCCCGCAGTCTTCACAATAACTTTTATTACTGTTCCAAAGGCATTGCTAGAAGCTGTTCTTAAATACACGGTATTTCCTCTCAGGATGCCCCGACAATCGAAATATAATGTTAGAGTTAAAATTTAATGCAACCCCTAGGATGAGGAGGAAAGTTGTGACATCCAATACCTTTCCAATAATTGCAGGTATGAATGTTACCGGATGTGGCTGAGGAATAACAAGTAGTAATTGATGTAACACTTTCAAATAAAACACAAAACCGCCATAAAGCAATCACGTGATTGCATATGACGTTAAGGTCATCTCATTTGAAGACTTCAGTCATAGTGGATGCGCACAAACGCAAATGAATCGAAAACGTGCATTCTACGACTTTAGTTTCTTTCTAAAAATCTGCTTTCTCTTTTCCGTTTCAAACAATATTTCCCTGCATTAGAGGCCACATTTTTGTGTGATTCTATACACGTAATAAACATATATACCCAAGCACGCGTATATTCGCAACCGCAAAGAGAAACAAGTCCTCTCCCTCCTCATCCAGAGCTCAATTTTCGAAGTAGTCTTCTTTAAAGTTTTCGGTGTGGTGCTAGGCCACTTTAGCTTGCTCTAAAAACTTTCGGATTTTTTTTTCTTCGAAAAATCACGTCGTTTATCCATGACAGCAAAGTGGCTCTCAGAGCTGATGATTAATTCAAACCATGAAAGGCCTGTCTTCACGAACTATAGACCCATCCGTCATAAGTTGCTGCCTGCCTCCGCAGAATCGGTTTCATAGGCAATGTTTGTAAACTGGAATCAAAAAAATCAGCACCAGGAATTCAACAGCATGCCGTGAAAAAACGACCCCGAAGCCCATTCCCACTTTACATTCGAGGATTTTATTTTCAAAATTATCGAAAGCATCAGCCCATTCGATAGCGCTCGCGTCAATGAGCTCAAAAATGGGTTTGTAGCCGACGTACGACGGGTCTTCCACCGCACATGATCGAAAAAAGCTCGCCATTCCATTCTATACTTCAGTCCACAAGGTTGGGGCGTGTATATATATATATATATATATATATATATATATATATATATATATATATATATATATATATATATATTGATATTGAATTGAATTGAATTGAATTGAATTGAATTGAATTGAATTGAATTGAATTGAGTGAGCCATATGAATTGAGCCTAAGACAAAAACAACAATATCAAAAACACCAACTCGAAAACATAAAATCTTAGCAGAACCTATGATCAATTTTTCCAGACATAGTAACTGCAACCACAAAGCACGATGAACACAGCAACAACTCTAGTCAAAAGCTGGTTATGTGTTTTCACTAGTTAGAGCTGTAAGTTATACGAGATAGCGTAATATTTTTCTGAAGAGATCCCTTGTAAGTGAATAGCGAAACGGCGCTTTAAATAGTGTAGCCTTATTGTGAGCAGTTGAGTGGCGGATTGCATGAGAAAGTGCAAGGAAAAAAAAAAGAAGGAAATGCGCTGCACGATTCGCTCGTCCAAACGAATGATTGCGTCACACTCTCTTCCACTAAATTCAGCAGCAATTACTGGTAGGTTCACTGCTGACGATACCCCTTTTCTTACAGAACTTCTTCCCGTATGTTCATCACTTCCTTACAAAGGTATCGGTTAATCCTTCAACGCGATGTTTTGCAAAAATTTGCACTTGTTACTCCTCGTTCACGAACCTTTTCGAGAGGTGAAGTGTCCTTCTTTCAAAATAATTGTGAAGGATATTGCACCTCACATCTCCTCAGAAGAAAGAGTCTAGAGAAAAACTCCAAATCCAGCATCAAGTCCGTATCGTTTATTCTCAAGCTGTCTTCTTAAAAGATGTGAAATTCTCAACCTTGCTCTCCAAATATATTTAGGACGTTATCCTGGAGCGGAAAGCACATAGTTCCCGGCACTTTTTCGTCTTTCCCTGAGTTCGTGCTCCGTCTTCACTAAGGAAATTCCTAGAGATTAGAAAAAACACCGCTCCCGCAACTAAATCTCTGCCTAAAGTACTCTTTTTCCGATAAAACATGCCTCACATTTGGAATGTTTTCATTCAATAAAATATACTGGAACTACTAGTTTACAATTACCTAAACTTCTTTTAATAAAAATTTCCAATGAAACAACTGCATATATGTAAAGGTGATGAATTCCAAGCTCAAGATGATGAAATCAAAAATAAAAAGTTTTAAATTTTATTTACTTTCATTTTCCAAAACATCCAACGTTTTCGAAACACTAAAGCGTGATATTTGTATCGGTTCTAGCCTGTCAGGTGACAAACTTATCAATATAAGACAGGCTAGAAAGTGATACACATCACGTATGATTTCTCTTAAGTCTTTGATGAAGTCGGAAACGCATTCTCGCGCTCAGGCATACTTCGAAATGCTCTTAATTTTTTCAGCTATGACAGTGTGGAAAACAACTTCGGCAGAAATTTCCAATAAATACTAACAAGTATTTCGGAGTATTTAAAGTCACTAATTAAATTTACTTCATGAAACGAGTAAAATACATTTCCGCTCACTTATCAACTCTCCATCCCAATGATTTTAATTATCTCATTCTCGTTTCAGCCAACAAAATAAACATTTTAGACTGCAGAAATTTTAAAAGAATGGTCTGAAAATTGCAATTTGACACAAAAGTCTCTACGAGAATTTATGAATTTCTATGCAATTTTCTTGCAAAAAAAATTTTAACACTAGCAAATGATGCAAATCGAAGATAATGAGAAATATTTTTGACGTTCAACAGAGATGCAAAAAATAAGCAAAAATTGCAAAAATATGAGCAGAAATTACATAAATAACATTAGACGACTTCTCAGTTTCGATATTTTTAGTACCTCGAATCACTCTTCCTTTGTAATTTACGAAAATATATTTCTTGATCATTATATGGAGAAAATCCAGCAAAATTACACCATCCGATGGTGGAATTTCTTTTCAAATTCTTTTATTGTGTTGGTCCATGACCTCAACTAAAATAGCAGTAAACATCATGCAGTGAAGCGCATTATGCATAAGCTTAAAGCGCACTGAATATTATATTAGTTAAATTACCTGCATAATTGCTGTAGTAAACAAGCAGTTGCAACTAATTACTTGCAGAGACACATCTCATGCGTAGCAGTGATGGACAAGGCGTAAAAACTGAAATGTCTCTATTATTTTCTTCTAACAAAGTCGATGCGGCTTCGTGAATCTACCGCTCCAACTCTCCTATTGACTCCACGATCCAGTGAAGTGCTAGAATTGGCTCATTCCGTAGTGAAAATTAGAGCTGTTTCGAAAAAAACCTGTGCAAACGAAATCGAGAAAGCGTTGTCAAACTCAACGAATCCAAAAAGCACCCAAAACTTTTCTTCTTTCAAAATGGATCCAGAAGTGAACAATCTTCTATCTTAGAAAAAAATTGAGATAGTGCTATTCATCTCAACTCCTTTCCTCCCTCCTCGCTACGCCGTTGTTTAATCTCGTTTCATTATGGTACTGTCAATGTACACCTACTTTTACCATAAAAACTCCATTATTACCTAACACAACGATATCATTTTTAACACGCAATATCATGGTGTATAAATGGGCGCATGCATATATGTGTCTGTCCTAGTGCCTCGAGTCAACAGCCAGAAGTGTATGATAAGATTTGGTTCGTCTGGTCATCCTACCAAAAACACTGCGATTGGCTCTCTTCTGCACGAGCAACTGACTCCTAAACATACCATGAATCTGAAGCCATGTCGTGGCTGTCCTAGTTCCATCGCCTGCAACCCACAACCAAAGTTTTTGCTGAGATTGTGCAACAGGCTCGCCGCATGAAAAGGGGCAGGTACCTTATTGTTGTTTTTCGAGTACTACTGCAGCCTGGCGATTTGATGGACAGAGTTGCGAAAAACGCGTACCGTATCACCCTGACTGATAAGTATTCCATCTTATTCGAAACCGTAAAACTTCTAAGGTGCAGTCGTTCAATTCGCAAAAAAGGCCTGTCTTCCTTCGAGGATGACGATATGCGGCAATGTTGTTTACGCGCAGTGTATTTCTGTGGCACTGGTGCTCTGGCATGGCTTCAGTGAAAGTGCTGTCAAATTGTCAGCAGGTAGATGAAGCGCTAACAATCACGACGACGTGCATCGCAAGTCGAGCTCGCATGCAAACTCAGTTTCCCGTAGCAGATAACGACACTGCTGCCCCGCCTGCCTGCCTTGCTGGATTCTCGTCAACATGAAGTACGAACGCCGCAAAGTGCATCCGGCCCTTGAGGAACAACGGCTAGCGCGTACAAGAACGACACGCGCATCGCACGGGTCCTAAGCAAGCATCGCCGACCATGTAGGCAGCCGATGAGAGAGTATACCATACAACGAGCAATTCACGATGTGCGGCAACCATAGTGAAAATGGGCGGAGATTTTACATAGGTTGATTACATAGCGCACGGAAGCCAGCCAGGCAGTCGGCCTGGCGGACCTCCTTGCCCCTCAGCAGCGGCATCCATCATCCACTCTTGTATTTCTACCCAATGTGCGTGTGCGTGTAGTCCTATCTAAAACTCTGACGTCCTTCAACGACAGCAGCAGTACTGCATTTGAGATTAATGTCGCTTGTCGACGACGCCTCGCATTTGCAAAGCGCCACTTTCTTGCGAGTTGCACACTCTCTACCGTATTTAAAGGAGCGTCGACCGCGATCACTAAAGTACATTCATCACTGTGCATAGTTTTTTCTGGTTTGTTCATCAGCAAGCTCAGCATATCACAAACGATGGATGATTTGTGTGGCACGGATAATGCCCATATCGGTGCGTATCATTGCACTTTTGCCCAAAAAAAACACCATTCGCCATTTGACGAAGAGAAGTGTTCGCGATCGGCCGCGTTGTTCATTAGTGTTCGCCTATCAGCAATTTAACGACAAATCCTGCTCTTTTTGTCCTATTTTCACACATTTTCATTCTTCACTTTCTTTGCTCCCCTCTTTCCGACGATTAGAGTGATCGATAGTATTTTTGCTCTACAGAGGCCTTCGAATAAAAAGAGGTTTCTGTGGAAAATTCCATACTTCTGCATCCAAAGAGACTTATTCTGAAATGTTTCGATTCTCACTGGGAAATTTAAAAAAAAAGAAAGAAACTCTGACGGTCATTTGTGTTACTTACACTGATAAACTATTCGTTCGGAAAAAACCCCGAGCTTACAAGAAATATTTTCTTTTTGCTTTTCGAATTTTTCGGCCAAAAAAAATCTTTTCAGATCGTTCAAAGACGCAATGACGAAAGCTTAAAACAAAAAAAAAACGAATATTTTTCAGCCTTAATTTCAGTAGGTACACTGATGAATCGAAACATTGCTATCGTTGACATTTGAATGACATTTTCGAATAAAAAAAAAACGCTTATTTCTTCCAACACTACCAATAACACCGCAAAGCTCAGCACCCATGATGCATTTTTTTTGTTGCATTCATACCAAAATAAACGTGTTGCAGCTGCATCATTTGCAATATTAACTGTCCTCTCGCTAGAACTAATATCATACTAGTGAGGTACTGGGTGGTACCTGGATGAGGTAAATACTGCAGCTCTAGGTAGCGGATATATGTTTGCCGTATCGGTAAAACGCATCGAAATATGTCACACGGTCGATCCAGTGCAGTGCAACTGAACTGTACCGATCGCGTGCAAAAGAACCGCATCAGCTAATATATAGAGAAATGGGTAATGCGAATGGATGAAATAGTTATGACAGCCGTGTGGCGTTATATAACTTAAAAGAGTTATGCTGCTTAGCGTATTTTCTTTTGATCGATAGAGCTCTCATCGTGGCACATTGCACTTAACATGAACTTGTTGTTGACGACGCATTCCAATCGTCATCGTGCAATGCCAGCGAGTGGCGCACACATACACACACATACAGCCAACACAGCTATAGCAGCAGGCTATTCAACGAGAGGTGCAGAGTACGCAGTGTTGTGTGCGTCGCGTCTCATTTCCACACTTGTGCTCTCTTATTTCGAATTGTTTCTCTATCCATCCACATGCTTGTCTCGTTGAACAATTTTATATGCTGCATTAGCTTAGAGTAGTCTACTATCACGTTAAATTTCCATTTGAAGCGTCGCATTCTACGAATCGCTGCATAAGCATATGACGATTTCGTTTGAATTTCACTTCAGTAGTCTCAGAATCCAACCCCAGTATCATTTACTGGTGCACTGCACGTATCTTTAGTAAGTATTACCTTTATTTTTCTTTATTTCTTATTATGAGCAATCGATCTTCACTTTGTCGGACGATTCCAGAAAAATTAGCGCACCAATAATTAAGCACTGCCATTTAGAACGATAATGCAACTTGTCTATGCTGATAATAAATCAAAGTCGATTTGTTCTATTATCTTATTGCCGTTACCTGTTAGGCTAATAGAATTGCTAGAAACAGAATGGCACTAGTCTAGACGGTAATACTTTTGCGAGGCACATCACTTTAGAGTCGATCTTACGAGAATAATACCGCTGACGAGGAGCACGAGTGCTATGATGCATGCTAACATCTGTAAGCAGCACACCTTTATTCATCTCCAGTAACATTCTTTGCGCTTATCGACTACGCAGATTTTCCTTCGTTACGCATTAAAACTAGAATTACGAAGGTGCTGTTGCGACGATGCCGCTTAAAATACCCGAATTATTCTTGCAGAAATTATCAACATTCATCAATTCGAGTACAACTCTATTCGCGGAGTGGAAAAGCGACATCCGCCGAGTATTTGAATGGATGCCAGCAATCTACCTGGACCAACTACAAGTCCATCCGGTGGTGGTAACAGTGCTCATATGTCGGCTGCATCTACATTAGATACGAATGCCTTGCAAGCTGCCTATCTGGCTATTCAAATGCAAAACCAGCTACAACAACAGAGTCAGCAACAAGCTACTGCTGTCGCTGCTGCTTTCCCATTATTAGCGGCGCTACCTCCCGGAGCCGTTTCTGAGGCCGAACGTCTCTTAGCAAATGCTACACTAGCTAATGTCCATATTTCTCCCTCAATCGTATCTGCATTTCAAAATTCACCAACAGCTACGACGCAACGTGTGATTTCACCGCAACGGCAAACTTCTGCTTTCTCGCCAATTCGGGCGATAGGTAACCCGATTACATCGACTGCACCTTCACGACCACAATACGCGCCACCTCTCGATATGATGCTCTTGCAAATGCAAATGGCCGCCGCTGCTGCCGGTTTAGTGCAATCGCCATTTAATCTTCTATCATCCACCTCTACTCTTGACCTTCTTGCATCGCATCTACCGGTTCAACAGCAACCACAAGTTAGTGGTTTAGGAACCTTAGCAACACTTGCGCCAAACACGGCCGCCGCATCGCTCGCACAAATCGCTCACAATAGTGCTGTCACGTCGCAAACAACTCTGGTAAGTGAAACTGTACTCTAAGTGCGGCACATGACTGCAAATTGTTGTCATTGAAAATCTCATTCAAATGAACTTACCTACGCTAGTGTTCGCATTGTGGATGTTTATGAACGCAGCTTGCTCACAACTCACCATTAAAAAACCAGTTGCCACACTTAGAAGAAGCATCAATGCCGAAATTGAAAAATCCTGTTTTTCATTACATTTCAAGCAAAAGTCCGTCGTTCCGCATTTTGTCCAAATTGTCTCGCCAAAATAATAAAATTTGCTGACAAATTCTGAATGCAACTCGATAACTTTTCGACTTGCTCGGACTTCATAGCTCCAGTAAATCACTGAAGTTTTCTAATTTTTTTCACCGTATGTAAATTCGCTTTTGCTTATTTGAGGAGAAATTGAAGATGTGCGACTAGTTTATCTCCCAATAAGATTAAACTCTCTAAGCGTCGACTTCTAGGGTGCCTACGCATCTGGCAAACATCCAACAATATTTCTTCATTTATTTTATTCAATAAAAACTCACATGAGCTCATTTTAACCATAAATCCCTCTCGCAAAATCGATAAACTTTTCAGCTCCTCGGCTACACTCAAAAAATTTTCTATTCATGACGTCACTTTTACAAACTTGTTTGCAGATTTTTTTTTTGAAACCTTTTTTCCTTAACGTTGATGCTTTCTGATGCATTTGGCAAAATCACTAACAATTCCCTCCACAAACTATAAACTGCCGTTAAAAAATATCAAGGAAACGTATTCTGAGTCCTTCTGGAAACGACTAAGTAATCGATGCTTATTAGTGCTCCCTCCCCCTTCCCCCCCCCCCCCCCCTGCACACACACGCCTTCCGCTAGAATACACACTCTTCCGGCCTCAAGTTTTTTTGAAATTCGATGCTTACCAGTGTATCTTCCTCGACTCCTTCGGTCGAAAGTTCAGTGCTTTTTTCCCTTCCCTTCCGCTCGAAAATAAGCATCATAGGCACTTCTCAGAAATTTGAATAGAACAAGTGCAAAGAAATTCATCAAAACGCGCAAAACTTTGGAAGGCGTACACAACGTGAAAAATCTATTACGACACTCGCTATATGAGGATGCCCTTTCTAACGCTTTCGAAAATATTTTTGCTGATTTGTGATCAGTGAATCCGTTTTGATTGCCTGCCACATAAGAATCCACCGATTACACGAAAGGGCGCACAATGCAGCTAGAAATTTGATTCAGTTCAACTTTTGCGAATATTTCTACAGAAGTCTGTTTCTTCTCGTTATCTCTTCCCAACCAAACCTAACGGTTCGTCCAATAACTATCAGAAACGTGAGAAATTTTAACATTTTCAAGGGCATTAGTGCAAAAAAGTCTGCATATTATAAACTTAAGAAAGGATCACTTTCTTTGCACTGACTCTGATGCAAAAAGGTGAAAAAATCTAGGAAGAAGCAGCATGTGTAAATTATAATCTCTCTATCGCTTATCTATTGCTCTTATTGTGAACGCTTATCTGACAAAACCTGACATATGAGGTGGGATTGTGCTGCAAATTCTGCATGAAGGGATACAATGCATCTGATTTGCATACATTCTACAGAATGCATTTTTTCAGAATCTATTTCTTAGCAAACGTCCCTCCTTTCATATTGTTCGTTTCATATGAAAAGTAAAATGTTTCGCAAAAAAAAATCTAATGATTGTTATACATAAATTATCATATTGAACACTTCTAGAATAATATCAAAGTGTGGGTACCAATGTTATTGGCTGCAATGTAAGGAGGACTATACTTCAAAATTATCAATTCATTACGTCTAACGTGTGTAGTCCGCTTACACTCATATGCGGATATCAGCCGCAACGCTATCTTATATGAATTTAATTGCCTTTGATGTGCTGCAAACCAACAGTGTCCCTCCTCTCTAAAAACAAATCAGATCTTCTTAGGTGGTTTATAGCTTTCACATGACTTTCCCGAAAGGTACATAAAGTAGAACTGATCTGCAAATGAGTTTCATCGAAAATGCGATTAATTTATTTAGTTTTCAAGGAACTCAAAAGGCGACATTAGATTTTACTCTCATAAAGCTCAGATAGAGAGTAAAATTTCTGTAGAAGAGTATTATGAGAGAAATAAAATTGCAGGTAGCACAATCACCATGCACGACCACATGCGAGAATTCAATGTTAGCCGATCGAGCAAGTAGTTCGTTGCCTGGTTCGCCAACCAATTGTAATGAAAACTCAACATGCCCTTTGCCGCGATGTTACTCGATGGGTAAACGCCAAAAAGAATCGTTGAAGAGACCATATACAGACATGGCTGTTCTAAGATCGTTGTGCGATGATATCGACACTCCTGATAGCACTCCAACGGTGAAAAGGAGAGCGAAAGCCGATGAAAATGAGCAACATCGAAGGTTGCTAGCAGCTGAAGGTTTGTGGTTTATGCGTTTCTGTAACCTCTAAAAATGAGCATTTAGATACAACTAAATACTCTTATTTTGATCGTTTCGTTGACTGCAAAGGCGATTACGTTCAATTAGTATCTGAATCTCTGTTGCATGAAAGTTTAATAGGTGATGTGAAGTATTATTACTATCAACGGCAGACGGACAGATGGAACAGATCTTAAGAGAAGGGTATCGATTGACTCATTATATGTTACTTCACAGGCAGTCCTTTAACGCTGAACTGGAAATCCAGACAAAAAATCGACTTTATTTCACTTTCCTTTCACCGCTTTTTAAAAGTTTTTACTCACGAACGGTTAAACTAGTGCATCATTACTTGCGATCGTTTCTAAGCACTGCCCGAAGAAAATGGTTTCTTCTGTTTTCATGTAGCAGCTAAATGGTTTTTGTTGCCTTCTTCCGCCACTGCAATCACTTCTCAATAGAATCTGCTTGCAGTGATGGCATCTATTGGTTTCAAAGGGAGTCATCCGAGCCATACAGACAATAATCATCACTCAGTGGAAAGTGCAACGTTCGCCTCATTAAATCAGCATCTCCCCAACAAAGAACAGAGTAACTCCGGTGAAGAATTATCTCTCTCTCATCCGAAGACCACTGCCGCCCCAACTACCTCATCTGGTTGTTTACCTCAAACTCCCACTGGTGACCCGAACTCACCGAATCGCCATCATCCATTCAATGTAAGCTTAGCAAAAAGAACTTCCTTCTCAAAAAGGAATATTTGAAATATTCCAATATTTACGAATGAATTGCGTAATCATTAACATCCGGCTGCGTATTTCATTCCCTATTCTTTCGAACAATGTCGTTCAATCCCTTTTTAAATGTCGTGGGCAAATTAATTGGCAACTAAGATCAAGTTGCAAAAGAAGTTAATTTTTTAATACAGTTTCATATCGACGAAAGATAGCTAGCGAAGCATTCAAGCTGGCATTTCAAATGCAAAAACTCCTCGAGAGTAGTGCGTCACAGTGCTCATCGAACGCTTCATCTAGAGTTTAGTATTTTCAACCAATGCAAAGTGCATCTCATATATTTATGAATGAGTGTCGCATGAAAACAGTTACATTAGTGTCAACGAAAATGCTCATCAACAATCTTCCTTAGTGACTGCAAATTTCAGCATCGTCCTCCCGCAATGGAAGCGCGCTTCTTGGAATGTATGGCTGCTATTGCTTTACATTCCAATTTCTGTCTTCCAACACGAACATTGTCAAGTGACATTGGAGATGAAGGTAGCAAATCGCAGTCAAGTGACTCAGACAAGCCGCAGACAAACGACGACACGACAACTGAGATCGAAACAGAAGGAATGACAAAACCCGCGTCACCAATGGACACATGCGTAAATAACGACAATGATGATGTCATTGTTATTGACGACGCTCCCATGCAAGAGGAAAACAGCGTTTCGCAGGATGCGAAAAAAGATCACATCGATGAACTGACCGAACGACTAATGCATAAAGCCGAAAGAAGAACGTGGCCTACAACTGCGATCGACGATGAACTCTGTCAAGAACTTGAGAATTACAAAGGTACTGATGTGCCAATTATTCACGCCTATGTGATTCCACCTCGTTCCGATACGTCCAGTTCGTCGGGTGATACACCGGATGAACGTGGCGAATCGCCACCATTTCATTCCGTACCCTCACTCGCCGTTCCACTCCCCATTCTTAATATTCTGCTCGAACGGATTCTTCATACGATGTTACAAACATAGGCATTCGTTCGAAAAATATATACCATTATTATTTGTGTATAAGTTGATTGAAATGTTAGCGAAGAATTATTTATTTATTAATTTTTGTTTTGTTTCTTTACTTTTGCTGTCTTTGGAGAACTCCAAATTTAGCCATTCGAGAACAGTGTTTATATATTTTAGTTATGTGCATATAAAACATATAAGCTAGGCTCACTGACAGCAATTTCCCTTGACTTGTTGTATGGTTCGTTTTTGCGTGTCAGCCAAGACGAACAGTTGAAGTGGAGAAAGCTCTTTCCTCACAGCTGCACTTAAAGAATTGCGTTAAATGTGTTGATGCATTCTGTGATCGCTCCAACGGTTCATCTCGTCAACTTTTTTTCAACCCACCCTACCAAACTCTATGAAGAAAACCGACCGGCCTCTATGGAATTAGATGTTGGGGCTCTTTATAAAGATATATATGTTTTCCTTTTTTCCATTTAAGCATCACTGGCTCCGAGCTGAAATTTTCTCGCGAAGTAAAGTATAAATTTATCTGTTGGCTGTGTACGCTACTAAGGTGGAAAGGATCATCCTTATCCGGGTTGTGTGCACTGGGCGCCGAAGGGAACATTTATAGAAAGTATAGAAGTGCTCGTAGTACAATAAAATACACGAAGAAATCCTAGCATCCCCTCGAGTATATAAGCATATGCGTAGAAAAATGCCACTTTTTCTTCACCGCTATATAAGGCCCTTCTCATCAAAATTCAGGCTGCCATAAAATGCTTCCCAATGCTCCAAACTTCGCAGTGTTGACGCAGTAGGTTCCACATCCTGCGGTACTGATGCAGTATGCTCCATACATGGGATATTGATATAGCCAGCTGCCTGTTCTATCTCTTGTGAAAATTATTAGTAAGACATTGGTAAACGCTATTCGTCATGCCCCTCATTGCTAACTACTTCACCGTTGTATGATTTGCTGAGGCATTATTGGGTTCTTCTTAACCATAATTGTCGTAGAATAGCTACAGAATAACCGATATTAATAAGATGGACCGTTTATAATTCTGTTGTGAATATATGCTTGACTGCCCAAATTGTACACTCGTAAAGAATATTTGAAAATTGTCTTATCAGCGCAGTACAACAGTCAGAAGGCTAAACAAGTAGATGCATATTTCACACATTTCATATATTTGAAATAAACGCACCTCACATATTAATAAGGTCAGTAATTGTTCTTCTCCAAAACAACTACTGCATTCAATTTCGACGATCTGGTGGTTCATTACCGCAAGTTCACTCAAAATTTTGAAAATCTTTATATTTTACCACTGTATTTTCTGTAAGACCACAAATGCATAGACATCCCCTTCCCCTACCCTCGCCCCTGCCAGCATAAAGATTAGCCACGACCGGTACTATTTGCGAGTTGCATAATCAATGGATTAGTCTGTAAGATGTAACAAGATGCACATGATTCCTCTGCACAATTTTCGCCGGATGATATTCTTTCTCCATTGGTTGTAAACATTGTAAGATATAAAGTCAGTAAAACTATCAACGAAACAAAAATATCCATCCCGAATTACTATTTTGGTCAGAGAATCATGCATTAACTGATATTCATCAGATGGCACCACATAAGAAATCCCCACAATCGCAAGCTCAAATTCTGATTGTCACATCAACAACTCTTTATTGCATCAGTCTCTTCGATGAAAAGGTACAGTTTTTTTAAACAATAACCTTGTAAAAAAATCCGAAAAAAACTTCTCACCTACTATTAAATTGCGCCTTCTTATACGCTCACAATCCGTCGTATATTCAGACCGTTGCAATATCTCAACTTCGAATGCGAACTTTGCCAACAATTCATCTACCACTATTTAAATGAATGGAATAATTGTCCAGTACATTACTGCACCAGAAAAATGAATGAAACTAGAAGTTAGATGAAAGGTTCAGCTGCCAAAACGAAATTATACCCGAATATCCATTCACAGTAGATCGAATTTTTTTCTTTGAAAAGTGCAGCATGATTAACAAACGTACATCAATTCTCATGCAAAAGCCGACGTTTACAAAAACAAGTAAGAATAAAGAGGAAAAAATGGAAACTACAAGAAAGAAAACAGATATGCCTATACTGATGGGAAAAAATACTTACGGCACTAATCTCGGAGAATGTTTCAGCAAGAATCGCCAATTTTGCCGATGGATTGAATTCACAACTAAGCCGTTGTAGTGTGTGAATTGCTGATTTGTAGAATTTTTTTCGAGCGGTCGCTCGTATCTAAAAATTCAAATTAGATATCATTTGCATATTTGCACTTTTAAAGTACGTTCTTGCCAATGCAAAAAAAATTTTTTTTTTAAAGTAAATTCACTGCTATTAAACTATCGTTTTGATGATGAAATATTAAGCAGTGTTCTCTTAAAGTGCAATAGTAATTCCCCACATGATATTTGAAACACAAATCATTTTCTTTCACATAGAAGAAATCAATGGAATGAATGATGTTAAATAATACTTCATCATCGAAAGCAATCGAATGGAATTTACGATATGAGTCATCTTTACAAACATTTTTTGGATGCAGTGGTTTATATTCAGTTGTACTACTTGAACTAGTCACATTCAATTTCAGTCGCACAAAACGAGAAATACAATAAGAAAAAACAGCGGCGTTGCCCTCTACCGGCATTAATTTACCAACCATTCACCCCTCATCGCTAAGTCTTGCCACTATCCTTGGCTACATCAATTTCTCCATTATAAATTATGTAAATCGTCTTGATATATATATATATATATATATATATATATATATATATATATATATATATATATATATATATATATATATATATATATATATATATATATATATATATATATGAACGGTCATATGTTACAAAGTTGATCGTAGTAATTACTGTATAAATAGAAGAAAAAGTTTTCCTTTTTTTAGATGGTAGACATTTCAAAAAAGAGAGAACGGCAGCAAAGTGTTCGATAGAACTCTGACGAAAGCCATAAGCGGAGTACTCTTTGTGATACTCACTCGTGATTCAACTGTGATATTATTTTTATATATAAATTTGCTTATTTAAAGTATTTTCAATCATAATCGAACGTACGATGAGCGTTTTTGGAGTCAAAAAACTTCAAAAGGTAATCATATGAAAAAGCCATATTCCGATTCTCTATGTCAGTATTGAACAGCGCTAAATGCTTTCAAATCAAGCGCTATCTTGACAAAGAAAATCAAACAACAGCCAACCAACTATTCTGTAAGCGACAACTTTAGACTAAAGTACTCTAGACACCCTAACTTTTGAAAAATGAATAGCTCCCGCATTAGCTTATTCTCTCAACGATTAAAGACGCTGCAATCACATAATAACTGCAATAAAAACTGCGACGTTTCTCATAAATCTTTCTAAGACTTCGATGGAATTTCTTTTTCCAATGCAAGCGACAAACACAAACATTCGATATTTCCGTAAGAATTTAGCCAACTTTCAGATTAACAAATAAACATTCAATGCGAACATTAAAGTCGCCACCAATTTTCTATCCGTCTATACACATTGTCACCCGATTCGAATAACTGCCAAATGCTTTCAACAACGCCCACTAAACTTTTGCGTTCATTTCACTATAAAACGGAAATGCATGAGGACTGCGATTTGCAAATGCGCTTTGCACATAACTGGAACGCATTTAAATGCACCTGTTAATAAATAAGGTTGATATGCATATGCAAATATATTAATACACGAGAGCCTGCACGCACTCTATATATATATATATATATATATATATATATATATATATATATATATATATATATATATATATATATATATATATATATATATATATATATATATGCAGATTACATACAGACCCTCGTGTATTAGCATATTACGATTGAGGATACATTTGCAACATGTATAAGTATATAGACAAGTATTTAAGTATAAATACACGCATATAAACCACCAACAAAAAACAATCCCAATCGTGAATTCTATGCCTGGTCAAGCTTGCGGGAGCCACGCAACATTTTATTCATGCAAAAGATTTTTCGCAGTGTTGTTGTTCATTATTTCCATATCACAAACACAAAGTAGCCGCAGCACTGCTGCACAAGTATGCAACTTACAAAAAAAGCGTGCAACATAGCAACGCCGCTGCCGCCGTTGATGCATAATTATTGTTAGCATCATATACCTCTCCCCCACCCCCTCCCTCATATCCTCAAACCCTTTTCAACTTACCATAGGCATATCGAGATCGTTTGCATTTTCGACGTCTATAGGCCAGAGATCTCTGCAAATAAGCAACAGTAGTGGTGATTCTCACTTGTTCAAATAAATTCTCCAATCAATCAAACAATCTATTTAATCACCAAAAAAAATTTTTTTCATACGTCGCCTATCTTTCAGCGACTTCATCTCTAACTTCATTGGTGGATATTGATATTGGTATTTATCATCTTTAAAGCGGGAAGTCTCTCCGAATAAATAAAGAATGAAACGAATTTTCGTTCATGAGTATAAACCCGATCGCCACAGAAATCCAAGCCACATTTTATTTCAATCGCTGATTTATGCAACGCATAGAACAATTCCTCTTTCCGATGCAGAATTGCTTTCTGAACTTTGAGAAAAATCTAACCCGAGTAATAAATTTTTTTCCTCGTTAAAAAGGCATTCAATAACCTTCCTCATAAATATGGTCAGTTCTGTTTGTGTTGTTATTTTCTTTTTTAAAACACTGTGCATCGAAGTACTTCCCACCAACCATTGCTGCATGCAGCTTCCTCATGTGCGGACTACTGCAAAAAAGTACACAACACCCTGCTTGCGAGCACTGCTATATGTGCCCGCCTGCTTGCTAGTTCCAGCTCATCAACCACTGATGCGAGAATTACGAAATTTGCTCCGTACTACTCAAATCCCACAATGAACACTACGCTTTTTCGCACTCTTGATTATCCCTTTTTGAGGGAGTTATCGCACTTAAATATTCCCAAAGCCGCAGATGCGAATGCAATTTACAACCGGCTGGACTCAGACGAAAAGCGAGCGTTGACTAAATCTCAAAAACGAATCGTTCTGAGCGAAAAAGGAGGCTGGTCTACGACTTCGGTATTCATGTACCAAGTTCATATTCTGAATTGGATTGCAAAAACAACTATCGTGGCATCATTTTGAGTTTGATTTTATAATTGTTGCAACTGCAACGCCAGCAATAACGTCAGTGCAAGGTTGCTTCATTTTGGGGAGAGTGCGGAGGAAGAAACCGAGGAAAAGTGAGAGTATGCTGGAAATTTTGCAGTAATTGGAAAGAAGCCGTAGCGGTGTGATAAATAAACTATACACATTTCATCTGCTCCTCCCGCCGAATCGAAAACACTGGTTACGCAATCTCGAAGCCTGGAAAATATTTGATTCCAGCTTCCCCAATCCGCTCCATTCCACTCTCTTTTACGGTTATCGACTTCTTTACTCGCCCACAAATCACCGACATCAACATTCGCGCGAAATCCTTCAGACGGGCTCACCTCTCTATGCATTACTGAACTATTGGTGACTACCCATGCACGATTTATTGGCTATTCATGCTCGTTATTCAGTGCTACTTGAGCTCAGTACCCATCACAGATAACTGCTGAAGGGAACATAAGAAAGCGTATGTGCGACTTCAAATCACTCCGACTGCTGGAAATGCAAAAGCGTGTAGGTTTTTGCTGAGTGGGTTCACGCTGCATGGATATGTTGGTGAGTGGCCCGCCTCCCTTGCAAACATGAAACCGTTACTGCGATGCTGTTCTTTAAATAAAAGTGCATCGATGAGAAGAGGCGTGCCAACCAGCAGGAAATAGGTATGGCGTGCAGTAATGGCGACAGCTCACTGGCACTTGAACGCAGAGGTCGAAGCGGTACGGCGCGACATCGCAAATGCGGTGCCTACGCATCATCGACGCGATCGCAAACAGCACCCGCTGTTCTTAGCACAAACTCTCCTCGCTGCAGTGCTCGCTCCCGATGCACCCGTTGCTTCTGCTCGTCGCACTTTCTCAAACCTTCGCGTATTCGAACGCAAACGCGCGCACACATATACACTCACGTACACACACATACACATACATACACACGTATTTGACAACGCATATTAAGCACATCAACCAACGAAAGACGTGTTCAATGTGAATTAATGTGTGTAGCTAATAAACCACTGGAGATAGGCCGCTTTCACAACGAGAACGCTCCCCAACTGTTCAGCAGTAATCGATGGATTACTTCTGTAAACGCACTAAACCTGTGCAAATATTTCATTTCTTAAAGTAGCTTTATTTCGGGTAATGCTTGCTTTTACTGTTTCGTAAGTTCACATGCGTTTATGCAGAAAATCGGATGAACAATGCCCACCTACGTACTCCTTAAATGGGCCATCATTTCAGTTTCCTTTATTACTCCCATCAATAGCGCATACTTCTTCCATTCTTCCGTTTGACTCTTGTCAATATCGACATCAAACTGTTCAAAATCTTCGATCGATCAGTTCTCAATGGCAGAAAATTTCAGAAATGACCGTGCAGATCACGAGTTTCACTATATATATATATATATATATATATATATATATATATATATATATATATATATATATATATATATATATATATATATATATATATATATATATATATATATATATATGTTATTCTGTGAAAGACAACATAGAAGGCTTAACTGTATAGAGAATCAACTCGGTGATCACCTTGATCTGCAAACTCACCAGGTGCTTGCACTTTTTTATATCAACCACACTTGATTGGGCAACGATGGATGCGTTTGATGTGCACCACCCAAAGGCGTGCTATAAAGAAGTAAAGACACAAAGTGCAGTTTCTCTTCCTCCTTATCGACATTTTAATTGCACAGGAAAGCTTCAACAGCCTATTCTGAATAAATAAAAAGAGTCCATCAATCCTTACTTTCAAGATTTGGTGTCTCATTCTCATTTTGCATATTTGTTGGCGCATATTTCAGTGCCAATTTGTCTTGTGATTTCAATTCACAAACAAATGAAGCCACAAAAATGGAATTTGGCAGCAATAACCCACGGTGTTTTCGTGCTTATGTTTGCTTACCTCTCCCCCTTACTCACCCCAGGAGGGCATGAATGAAGAAATAAAATATCAAAGGCTTCTGAGTCAGATTTTATCATGAAAAACGCAGCTTTTTGTTAAAGGCTTTCGAAGCACTCGTCAATCTCATGCGTAAGCAGAAAGTGAGCATGAGGCACCGCTTTTCATGTACTACCACAAACTTCAGAAAAAACATACTTGTGCAGAAATCGTTTATCTGCCTGGCAATGTCAATTCATTGACCCCAAACACTTCAGCCATCTTTGTGAAATGTGGATATTCAGGTGAATAAAAAATCTACATATCGTTTCATTCTGGAATCTGTCGAATGTTGATAAAAGTTGCCTTTGTCCAACGTTTACATACCAAACGCTGATGAAGGCGAATGCAGAGGTTTGTGTCATAGCAGTCTTATTAGCGCTTCTTACCATACTTGTTTGTTACATACGCATCTACGTTCGTTATAGATTCTAGAATATTCGTAAATTGCCACTTCACATAGCATAAAAATTTTGAATATTAAGGAATTTCCCTTTTCACTTTTTCATCTATAACAAACTGCCATATTTCATTTGACTAACAAAAAATTCACCTAAGTGCGACTGCTGCTTGTTTTCCTTCTTGTAGTGTATATGTATCAACCATGCAATATACTTTAACAAGTGCATTAACCCTTTATTTACCTTTTTCAAAACTTTCAATCATACGTGAGCTGAAGTAAATGCTATAGGTTACTGACCCTGAAACAACAGGGCACTTAAATACGAATTCTTCAGTGCTTTAATAACTTTCATATCGTCGAATGTCCCGCTGCGTCAGAATACATCAATCTTATCCTGGACATGAGCAGATGCAATTTTCAAATGTTACTGACAATAAAAATTCGAACACTTCCGCTTTCTAACACTCACCCGAAACGCAAACCGCAGCGTCCGCCTTAAAAGCCTTCAAAATTGAATGCTGCATTGAAAAAAGTCTCTGCTAATGGATGCACTACGCCTCTCCATGAGACTATTCTATAAAACAGCGAAGCAGACCTAAGCAATGCCGTTCTGGTGTTTCTTTTCACATTCGAAATTTATTGCTTTGGCATCCTTTTAATACGTTCTGATGTCGTGTGCAAGAAAAAAAGAGCAAAAAACGCTGCAACTGTGACGTATTTTCTTAATAGACAAGGAAGTTGACTCAGCGAGCACACAATACACATAGGAAGGAGTGCAATGTGTGCACAAAGTGCACATTACATTGCACTCGATTTGCGCACGTCGCTGAGTTTGCACTTTATGTTGACGCGTTTTTATTTTCTTCCGTTAGCACTCTAGAACGATTGCGTTGCTGATTCGACCATCAGTCGCAAAGTGCATTCGTTTGATTCACGTCACTGTCTTACTCGCTTCTGTTTCTCCTTCTCTTCTCACCTTTTTCTTTTCACCAATCAACCAACCTTAGTTCCATTACCCTTCAAATCCTTTTTCTTTAAAAAATCGTTGATGTCCTCTCATACTTCACAGCTGACTGTCATTAAGCAACTGTTGCTAGGATGGGCATTACTTCTAGATTTCAAACCAAAACTTTGAAACAGCAGCACCTTTATATCGATTTATTGAACAGCTTCCTTTCTGTTTAAATGATTCAGAACAAAACGTGTTCCGTAGAAATTCACTACTCCCTCGTATTATTGTTGCTTCCACAATAGAACTAGCAAGACGTTATTAAGTGCACATATGCGAATCCCAACTCACTCTCTCTTACGACGTTCACTTCGGCGCCACAATGTTAATGTGCTTGAATGTTTAACTCCAGTGTTTAATACGTTGTGGCAGATGAAATCGGACTCGAATAGCTGCTTTCCATTGTTCTGACCCTCCTGTGGAACGGTTTTCACTTCTATCTACGTCATGGGTTAACGTTCGCTTCATTCACACCTCACTGGCCAAATAAACTACGCAACTTCTCGCCCACTCAATAACTTGTTATTTCATTGATAGGTAAACACCACAAAGCACAAATGCTTTGTGGTGTTTACCTATCTCGCGAGCTTTCACTGCGCTATCAATGCTCATCCATTAGTACACCACTTGAAAACTCCTCTAAAAATTTCAAACTTATAAAGGGATTAAATACTTTTCCAGAAAGCGATTAAATGAATGAATGCTTATATCGAGCAAATTTAAATATCGATTATATCAAAAACAAATATCAGCAGAAAGGGTCTGCGATGTATATAGAAAATTTCAGCTTTAACTTTGATGCGTTTTCGTACCGGCATTCTTAATTGGGTGTAGCTCCCGTTCAGAACTGGGTGTTCAGATCGACTTTGGTCAGACGCGCGGTCAAACTTCGTCATCGATAGAGGGGAGTGTGATTTCTTGAGGTTAGGTTAGGGTTCCCGCGCAGTTTGAATGTCGATTAGCTTGACCATCACAACGTTAGGACTCCGCCTGCCTCACCCTATATTCCGATGTAATTCCGAGAATAGTGAACAGTAGTATGGGTCGCCTGCTGTAAGCCATTTCCATCATTAGTGATCAAATCGAGTGCACTTAAAATATCTTCGGTTGCTGTTTCTATTTCGTGGCCAAGTTCGTGAAGTAGCTCTTCTGCTGAACTTCGATTTTTGGCCAATTCTTTCGTTGAATATAATCCCGGATCTCGAAATTGCGCACTCTCAAGACGGTCTACAGCGAGCTGAAGTAGTAGGATTGAAATATTCGTGGAGTGCTTTGCATTGAAGAAGATTTGGGGAACCCACTCCGGAAAAGAGTAGAGACTTACTGCAGTCATCGTTTTGATGTGTTTAGGGGGCCCTTTCTAGGGACATGATGCTTTCTTTGAATTGAGAACGTGGTATGACAAAGGCGGCCGTTTGGTCGATTGTGACTGGAAGCCATTCAAAGCATTCTCCGTCGCGTTGATGTCCTCGTGCACTTCGGTAGCTTCAATTTTTTGGCATTTTGATACCAGTAAAGTGTTCCTCATATATCGAGCAGAGATGTCTGTTTTATTGAGTAGGAATCGTGCCGTCGCTGTTGCATCCGAAATGCTGATCCACTGTACTAGGCTAGTGAACTCGTTCCTGCTCATACACCAATGTATTGCGTTGCGTCGCGCCTGTACGTCGTAGAGGTATTGTAATCGCGCATTGATTTGATCCGGTTGGTTTTCGACACGTTCTATGAGGAGCGGTCTACCCCCGTCGTTCGACTGATCTTTCATCTTGTCATGATCATTATTTGTGACAAATGAAATGATGTCATCGTTCTCCATGAGAACTGGATGGGCAATTCTACATGTTTCCGCGAGATTCGGTACTACAGTTATCCGGATGAAAGCTGTCTGGAGGGCGTGGATAAATACTTCGTCAGCTGACACCTGCGCCATATATATGCCTTTGTAGCTGTAATGGCAGCGGTGCTGAAACTCAGCATAGTCAAAAATGATTGTTTCATGAGGAGTGAAACAGTGGTTTTGGCGAGGCATGCAGCCAGCCGTTCGTATGAACTCAGCAAGAGGGCTGCTGCCGTCGAAAAGAATTGCTCCTCCATATTCCAAGACGTAGCTAATAGTTGACTTGCAAGTTCACCGAAAAATCCATAGGAGTATTGCACCGGTCATGCGGTCGTCCATTTGTGAGCTAGATCTGATCGCTGAAGGATATGTGGTCCTAGCCGTTTTTCTCGTTGTAGCTGTTGACAGTCGGTGAGAGGAACATTACGCACAGAATAAGTGTCATTGACTACTTGTAGATGCCAACGGAGGAATGCCCCATGTGCAGATTGTTCGTGTAAGGGTGAGAACAGTAGGTAGCGTTAATGGGTACGAGTCGTCTTTGATAGAGGGCTACACGATGTATCGTCCAACGGTCCAGCGCTTGTGGTACTGGTAAGGATAGATTTGCACTTGCATTGATGCGACTGCTGAAAGTCCGATCACAGTCAGAAGTGTTAGCAAGAAAAATGATGCTTTAGGTTAAACCTTGACGTAGTATGTTGTGTTGGCGGTTGCGTGTTGTTGGCTACGCATCATACTTCGCGTAGTTCTTCTGCTAATGAGGGCCGGCTGTGGACCATTGGCATTCTTATCAGTATTGCGTAAACGGGGAGCTTGCCTCGGGCTGACTTCTGTTTGTTCAGTTTCATCCCACGATACTTCGAGAGGGTACAGCTGTGCAATAGTACGTAGGAAGGTGCGACCTGAGGAACATTTGACTGCAGCAGTTCGTACTCTGTTGTCTGATCTGACTGGGACCCCAACGACTTTTGCCAGGCGCCAAAAAGCCCGAGAAGCGGTTGTATCGCTAAGAAGAACTATTTCTCCTACTCGATGAATTCGATGCTCTTGAAGTCGCCGTCTTTTGTGGTAACGCGGGTCGCGTTCTCGGAGGAGTTGAAGATATTCACGAGACCAAATCTCCCAAAATTTATTCCGGCATCCTTGAGCCTTACTCCATTGCTCGAGAAGCTGCTGTCGTGTATTGGGAGGTTGTGGGTTGAACTTCGGGCCCTCATTTGTTCTTTCAACGTGGACCGATAAATGTGCTCTAGGATGCAAGTAGTCGATGGGTCGAATGACTTGAATTTCGTCGCTTTCAACGTATGTTATCGGCCTCTCATTGAGAACTGCCTCCACTTCGACAGCTAGTGTTCAAAGTTCTCCATCTCTTAACAGACGGCGTCCTACAGACCGACGAAGACATGTTTTTGTTAATCCCACCAATCGTTCATAGACTCCTCCTTGCTAGGGTGCGAATGCGATGATGAAGGTCCACTGTAATCAGCACGCATCCGGTATGTCCTTCAAGCTTTTTGCCATGAGTACCATGTTGGTGCCGTTGTCGGAGATTATTTCTGGTGGGAGTCCCCTCCGCGCTATGAAGCATCGCAGGCGTTCTACCAGGCTGAGGGCTGATTTCTAGCGATTTCTAGGTGCACTGCGCGTGTTACCAGACGTACAAATAAGGCTATCCATCGCTTCATAGCTCCAGTTTCTGAGAAAACACGTATAGATCCTAGCAGATCAACACCGATACAGTCGAAAGCGGGTGCGGGCTGCACTCGTGCCGCTGGAAGAGGTGGCATAGGCGGAGGGCAAACGACTTTGCGTTCCAAGGTCGATATAGTAAGCAGTGGTTATGATGACGAGTCTGACTGCACGGCGTCCAATGTGAACAGTTACATGCAAATTACAAAAGCGAAAAGCGATACAACTGGAGAACTGTATATTGCGTACAGAACTAAAAAGACGGAGCCGTATACTCTCTTCGGTTGTTACTAGCAAACAGAGAACGGAAAAAGAGCTAACAGTGACCAGTGAATTTTTTAACAGCAAATTGAAGGTATACAAGCGAAATTTTCCGAGGAAGCTGGAGCTTGTGGGAGGTTGTGGTCGTGCATTGCTTTTACGCGTTTTTCTTCTTTCCCTGATTGATTGCAGTTTTTTAAGTGCTATTTCTAATAAATGAAGGACTACGAACGCTCCTCTTGGACTGCACTCCCGCAGCGACTTAGAGACGCCTTCCGCAGATAACATAAACACAACGCCACGTTAATAACGCAATTTGAGAAAAACGCATTCTCGTGTTTAAAAAAAAAAAAAAAAAAAAAAAAAACTAATTAGAAATGAAAGAAAGAACTTCTGAGGGCTATTCTCGATAGCTGAAGAACTGCTTTAGATTCAACATGACTACACGCAAATTAATGAACTAATCACGAATTATGTTCCAGAAACCTTCATTTGCGGCGCATTCAATCGCTCAGGTGGGCCAGAATAGCACCGACGAAACCTCTCACAAATCGCCAACGTTGAAAAGGAAATAAGAGACATCCCGGACCTCATATGCTGGATCCCCCATATCGCTCGTTTATTCCAACTTATCAACTTTTCTGTTTCGTTCGCTTCAGTTTCAATTCCCTTCACATTTGCATTTGATTATTTGTGTTTGCCCTTCACACTTCACACGTCACGCACATTCACCTTAACAGCACCCCAGCACTCTTACTCACGATGCTTTTTGCGCATGAGAGTTGCTGTAACCAATCTCACCACAACTCGTTCAGATAAAGCATAGCTCTTGCAGTAATTAATTAACTTTTGCTGTGTTGCCCCTTACGTAACCTTCACAATCAAAATATACTCCCTTCGAACTAGATGTGCATAGTTCGCTTCTCTTGTGGCCTTGCATCTTTGATTAACTCCCTTGATTCCCCTCCATTTCTTGATTACTTCTTGGCTCCCTTATTGTCACCTAGACACCTTGTAATGGTGACAATGCTCTCCACCGCTGCGTGATGGTATTTTCGTTTCCTGTACGCGAAACAGTACCTCTCCTCTTGTTAATTGCGCAATAGAGCAAATACGCAAATTACATCGCCCATCCCACCGCTTATAAGAAATACTCAAAAATGTCCAGTTTTAAGAGCAAATTTATAATTTATGGACAGTCTTATAACACTCGAGCAGAATTATGCATCTCCCCTGTTACTTGCTGGAAGACATTCTTTCAATACGTATGGCATCGCCGCACCTTCCATTTTGCAACTAAATAGACATTGCACTCTCATTTCCGGATGGAAAGGAGTGCCGAATCTTTTCCTTAACGGCTGGGAAAGCGCAGTCTTCGCTCTTGAAAGCAAAACAGGAGAGCACTGCGCCTTCCTTTGCCGTTCAGGAGGGTGCTGCGACTTCTTTTTTTAATAAACACAGGAGTGCTGCATCATATATATTTCAAAAAAGAGAGCGCTACACCTTTCTTTTCGTGGCTATGCGGGAGTTGCTGCCTTCTTTTGCAGCCACGAGGGCACCGCGTCTTTCATTTATGACACCCCAGCGCTTTTTTTGCACTTTTCCGCCTACTTCTTTTCCTTTTTCTTTTCCTCTTCTCCATTTCATGATAATTTTGTTCGACGTGATTTCACTTCAATATCTGTGATTTATAAGCTATTGAAGTGATTCAAAAAACTGAGAAGCGAACAGAAGCCTTTTTAACAGCGTACTATCAACTGCCATTGCAATATTCTCCAACTGCAATCAAACGAAATACTAATGTTGTAGAGCAATATCAATGCACCAACTAAGCTCTCCCCCACTTACACTTCTTTTTCTGTTACAATAACATTACTAACTTGTGCTTATTAAAAGTAAATGAACAGCGGATAGAACTGTTTGCCTCAGTAATAACAGTGCTCTTCTCCCTCACTGCCCCCTCCGCTCCCTCTTACCCTTTTTTCTCTCCCCAGAAACAGATCATTTTTAGTAGCTTTTCCACCTCCACTAAAAACAGCAATGCAAATGTAACGAACCTGTTTACTTCCAGGTGAGTAAGCAACTTGACGTCAGTATGGGCATTAAGGAAAACGACGCGATCCCAATAACGCTTATCCGCCTCCGCACAGCTCACTGAGTAGATCGTGAAGATAATTGCATAGCTCTGTGCGAATAAATGCTCCACGATGAAATCACAAGCTGGCGTCAACACTGAGAAATCATCCGAAAGCGCCGACTTGTGTGAACTGTACGATACGCGACTTGGCGACATCTCACCACTAAATCACCGCTCATCATCCGCTGTCGGCAACTGACCAATGCTAGCATCATTGCTGTGCGGCAGGTATATGTAGGGACACATCCCTAGCTTTGGGGCTTCCGCTGCGGATGCAAAACTAGACAATCTAGATACTCTGATCGAGAGATTTAAAGACTGTCGATAGTGGGACTTCCTCTCATCCTAGACTAGCCACTTAGAAGCGGAAAGGCATGTTTGTCGGCAAGAGAAGAAACCGCGACATGTCCAGAAAAATCGCCATGAATTTACTGAAAAAAAGCATCCAGAACTCTCAAGATAAGCCAAGACATGCGATGTTCCACGGCGCTAGAGAATGTAACAGGCCCCATTTCTATCTGCAGTACGTCAACAAAGCCAACAAGTATAAACATTTGTTTTAAAATTAGGCGGTGAACTATGCATATGAGGTTGTAAGATTGAGCTGTTTTGGAGATTTAAGGACACCCAAAGCGTCGAGCAGGAGACCATAAGGAACCGAACCTCTATTTCTACTGGTTCATGATCTCAAAGTTTCTTTATTTGATTGCAATCTCCAAGCTTTTAATTCTTTTTCGGGAATTCAGAATGACCTTATAGAAATTCAACATTTATAATGATACTTCTTCGGCAAGAAATGAATCTAGTCTAATGCAGTATTACTTTTTTCGATATATTAAGAAATGGAATCCGAAATAATGGTGAAGAGAGCAAACACAGTGGTTATAATATGAATCCAAGACTTTTGAATGCCCTATATCGTGCCCGAGGTGAGAGGAGATGCCACTCGAACAAGGCTGCTCTACGCGCAAAACTCGAACAAAGTAGTAGAAAAAAGCGCATTGCACTACCACCCTGCAAAAGAATCCCTGCAATTAAAATAATCCCGCAATTTGGGGGGGGGGGGATCTACCCACGGAGTTACTAGATATGATTTAGTAAAGAGAACAACTGGAAATAAGTGAATTAATTACACATTGTGTCGCTGAGGTGAAGAATTACGAGAGCATCCAAGAAGCGAATTGAGGGATACTGTAGATGCGGTCGCAGTCGACAACTCACTTGAATCAGCGGACGACGTATGTACACGATCAACACAAATTGGAACAGGTGTATGCATCTCACTGCTTGGCGGCAAATTCGTAAATAATATCCTGCAATAAATAAATCCGCAATCGTATTACTTCATGATGATGACCCCCATAACCTTTGAAAAGAGATCTTCCACCGCCCTTCGCATAAAATTCTTGCTGACACTTTCCATAAGTTTTCACTGGAAAGTATGAGAAAATTTTCATTTGAAGTACCCCGAAGGTATGAAGGATGGGATTTATCCGTGGTCAGAATAACCCCAAGCAACAAATGAAGGGGCCACCAATGGTGCTAGAATCAAGGCCGCGAAGTGAAAGTGAAGCAACCTCAAAATACTGGGAACACCGAACTAAACTTTTGGGGGTTTCGAGGGCTCTCGAAATTCAGCGAACATCAGAAAACTTCGTCGCTCGAGCGCGATTTTTCGCACCAGAGGATGCGGCAACAATAAGCAGAGGTCTTGTTCGGACTCATAAATTTCCAAGTATACACAGAGACCAATAAGCTTTTGGCATTAACAGAGACGGATGCATATTCCTTTATATATAAAAAAAGATTTTAACAAAGAATTTAGTAGACAGCAAAAGCGGAAAAATTCTCGTCGCTCCCATAACTTTATGACGCGGCAAGCCGCTGCAATGCACGTGTAAAGAACGGAAGCCCGTGGCATCAAATTTATTTAAAGAGGAACTTGGACTCTCTAATTTTCGTTACTTTCGAAAGAACACCTTATGTTGAAGTGAACAGAATTGTGCTGAGGAAGAGAGGAGGGATTGCCTCCAGGATTTTGACAGAAGCTCCAGGACTTCTGCTTCTCACAGTTTCAAAGACAAAATCTACTTTCAATAATGAGGGACGTTGCGTTGAAGGACAGATAGAGAGTCGACTACAATTATTTCATCTTCATGTTGCTTATTAATGAGACAAAAATGAAGTCACATCTGATGCAGAACTATCAAAAGTAATGGAACTGAATTAAAATTTCAGCTGAACCAAAACACATAAGATGCGAGCTAGCATGCTTGGTCAGAGAACAAAATGAGTGATCACTCAGTTTAAATGTGAATATGGAACTCTAACTGCAATGGAAATGAAGTCAGCGACCCGGCAAGCTGGGTATTAATTCCTACGCAAATAACTGGTCAACAGACGTAAAGTGATTAGGCAAAAAAATTTACGCGCATAAATTAGAGAAAGCTTGATATCTCCTGTTGTAAGAGAATCGAGAATTTTTTTAGCCGAGCCCTAACGCTTCTACAATTCAAGTCCCTTCAGTGAGGGAGGTAACCTTGTTTAAGATGGTTCCCTCGAATCTCTTTTTTTCTGCAGAGGGTTAAGATTTAAAGTGGCCTTTTTTATCCCTCAACGGTAATTTCTCACTAAAAACAATTCAGTAAATATTTTTACAATTTTAACCGTAACTAGGTGCCAGTTTACAAAACATTTTTCGTTTAGCATTTACATAACTTGAAGCCGGAGTGCCGTTCCTCTGACGGTATATTACAACAGGTAAAATTTACATATTGCACCTTACTGATTGCTAAGACTCTTAGAATCCTCACAGAATCATTGAAATCATCTTCTCGTTAGCCAGCAGTTTGTTAGCTAAAATTTCAATTTTTTACCTACTGCAATACACGATATATCAATAAGAAACGTAACAGTGTGTACAGGCAATAGCAACTAAATGCATTGCAGCAGTGAAAACCGCCTACATAGGCCCATCATCACCTTCATTAAATGGCAATGCTGTTTTGATATGCTTCTCCGCTGCTCTTATATTTTCTGCTCGTTTATTGCATATATACAAATAACTTGAAATATGAGCGTTGAGTCTAACAAAGCAGATGCCACCTACAGCCAACCACAGAAATTAATTGAAGTAGAAAACAGTGAGTGAGCAGACGTACACACATGTATATGCATCCGTTGTAATAAATTACTCTTGGGAAAATTTGTAAATAACTTTAAAAATGGCAGCAAACTGCAATACTGAAGGAACCGCTTTGTTAACTTTGCCCGATCAGTTCTAATTCTTGTTCCTCGGTTTGCCTTTCGAATACAATACGCTTTTCGAAAGTTAATTTTGATAACAGATTAAATTGCCCTCTTCGTTATTTCCAATCCTTTGCTAGTCGCTAAAAAAAAAGAAAAAAAATCGTATTGCCAGTTCTAGACATACTAATAAATTTGTAATTAAATCGATTCCCCACTTGATGGTGGAAATCATCATCTCTGACCACTGCAAGTTGCAAGAAGTATACTTTTTTAGTTGCAACGGAGAAGAACCCTCCTGCTTTGAGAGTGCTTATAAAATAATTTCCTTTCTTTAAAGAATGATGTCTCTTAAATACCACAGAAACAAAGCTAAACAATTATTTCGGATTTAAGCAAGAATATTTCAACTATCTTTAGTCGACTCTCCCTTCGAGATGTCGAGTTGCATTAGTGTATTCACACATTTTCGAGAAAATATTAATCTCATTCGAAAGGGATTAGACTCACTGCCATTTTGCGAAAAAAGAGAACGACTGAGTTCTGAAAATTTCAGGTTTAGGTGACTTTCGGTGTTCCCTTTCCCGCCTGGTTAGTCATTTCATTTTTATTAGAGGCATTGTCGCCCGGATTTTTCGACCACTGACCTTAGCACATACCGAATTCCGGTTTATCTCTGCTAACATATCCAATCCAGGAGTATGCAAAAATCGCAATCAAAGTTGCACAGTTGCAATATCACAACTTGGAAACCTAAATGTATAACAACCCCAACTTTTATTTCAGCTTGACTTCCACTTATTTCGTTATGACCCAATGGTTGAAATTTTTAGTAATGTCTGTAATGGTACGAGTTTGTTTTTCACATTCGGCGGATTGCAGCAAGTTTGACCTCCATGTATGAACAATTCACTTGGGACCTGAATCTAACTAGAGGTCCAGTTTCAACGACGACAACGCGAACCTGCATATCGACTGCATACCAAACTCACGCTCTCGAATGATAATAGCAGTTGAATTTCACCATGTAGTGCAAGTGCTAAAGCACAGCAATAGACGCGCAATCCGTATGCTATAAAATTCGGCGAGCTGAAGTAGAACTCGGTGCAACTTTTTGTTATTCATAATGCCCACCCATCAGATCGGATTAAATTTATATTTTAGTCTAAACAAGCTGCTCTGTATACGAAAAAAATTGACCCGCCGTTCAAATTCAATGCAAATTTGAATAGTTGTATCGATCAGCGAACTTTGCAAGTAATCCCATCCAACGAGCTCTGGGTATATACGGTGGAAATTTGGATGTACTGAAAAAAAAAAACTGACACAGTCGAGAAATGCAACATTAAAATGGTTCTTCAGTCAATGAAATTAGTGCTGCACATATCGACCATCTAGAAAATAGCCTGTATCCATACTATGGATATGACGTTATTACTACCGTTAGCCAAAATTTCTGACAGGAAATTAGCGTTTATATTGATCACGGCTGCCAATAACTGGTTGATCATGGTTGTCAATTAGAGTTTATTTAAACATCTAACTGATGATGCTCCATCAAATTCACGGAAACAAGTTTCTTCTGTTTCCACGATGACCTTCTTCCACTTACTGCACATGTTTACGTACTACTGTTATTACAATACTAGTTAATTGTTTCATATCTCTTCGATTACGCAAGTTCAACAAATGATGATGATTATTCGTATGTTTACTCAGCAACAGTGCTTCATTTATTTATAATTCGTTTTTTCTTTCTCACGAGTGCATTTTCGGTGCACTCGCAATAGCTATTAGTATATCAACATGCCGACTAACAGTTTAATACTTATTTAACAATGTGAAGTTTAACTGCAGGAAATAAAGACGAAATACTTTGTTGGGTATGGTAGCGAAGAGCCAACTCAAGACATCTACTTGCGACAGCGATCACATTTACTCGTTAGCCGATTCTCGTTAACTCTTCTTCACATAACGTCATTGACCGACTTAGGTGCATTTGTACCGCAGCAGCCGATATCTATGAACTATATAAGTGGGGCTTTGAAACGTTCGGGTATCTTTCTTTCTACTTGTGTTTGGGAGCCGTAGTGCTCTCCCATATATTAGTTCTGTCTCCGGTGTGCTCTTACATATCGGCATGCTTATCAGCTCCTGCCCTGTTCTATGCTTGGTTCCTTCCATGAAACCGCCGCTAGTGACAACAATTTTCCTCCTCTACCATTTACAGCACCTTGCTTTCACTTTTTAACAAGAAATCTAAGTTCACTCAGCACTAAACAGACAGACAACAAGCATTACTCTTAACAAATCCAGAAACTTGTGCCTACCACCCCCGCATTTCGAGGCTACCGTTTTGCCTCGACTCTAGTAACGCTCGCTTTCAGAATTTTCCAAAACTACTAACCTTTATTCATTATCGACCTGGTCGCAGAGTCCTTTAATTAAAACAAAAACCTCGCCTACATCACCCCTGCAATCCCGTTGAATCTGCGTTCCAGTTATGAATTTTTTTCTCGTCCTCTTCCCACACCTTGACACACATAAGCAAGAATGCCTCTGAATGCCTCTCTCTATCCAAGATGAAATGTTCGTTCATGCAATCTTGCGCTCAGCAATAAACGTAAATGGAAGTGTTTCTGCCTAAAACAAGTCATAATCCGAACAGCTTTCCACATTCAACCAACGTCCATATGCAACAATCACACTACCGCAATGAAGTACATAACTTTCGTTCCCACACTCCGAAATATTCAATTAACATTACAAATACAAAAGTAAACATGTGAACGCCCAAATGAGACGTAAATAAAGTTTTCTATGCAAAAAGGAATTACCCTCCGCGAGCAAATTCCATCACACAATGCTGCGCTGAGAAATAAACAAATTATCGCGTCTAATCAGTGCTTATATGCTGCTCATTCGTACATGCTTTCGTTCCTTTTTTGTATTGTCGCTTACTGGATTTAGTGCAGTTTAACTGAATTATCGATTAAACGCATCTACTGATACGAATCCATCCAACGATCGTTAATAGGGTCCAACGACCCTATTGGCAAAAAAAGATGATTCCGAAGGATTCAATCGAGATTCTGAAGGTGGCCGTTCACTTAATCGTTCACCATTTTCAACAGGTTCTCATTTGTTTTTCTGAGCTTCTGCCTTATTTTGGGAGAGGCATTCTGGTGCGGACCTATACGCATTCGCCCTCTTGTCCATCAACGAACTTATTTCCGGCGGCTCTCAAGTTATTCAGAAATGGCACATATAACTGTTTACTCCAGTGAACTGCAGGTATTGATTTGCAATTTGATATGCTAGTTATTTTATTTACTTCCCTCCTAATCTAGAAACCAGCTCTTGGGTTCTCGTTGTGTCATAGACATTGAAAATGTGTATCTCAAAGACACTAAATGAAAAAAAGAATTGTTTGCGATTATTCGTTTTTTTTTTCAGCAGCACCTCCCACGCACTACTTACTCTATAAAGCTAAAATTCACAGCTCTACAACTTTTGATATTTTTGAGTGAAGGACCTTCCACTAGAATACTTCATCAATTGTATCTCCGGTATTCTTTGCAAGTTATCGGTACCTTTGCAGGAGCACCTTATTTCTCGTTTGCTGCACACAGCTAAAAAGTGGGTCTAATTCGAGGCAAGGAAGCATACCATGTGAACGACTACCCCGTTTAAAAGAAAGTGTTGATTTCCTAGAGCGTTCTATTCGACACTGGGAATAGGCACTATTGTGAACATGCGCAACAACAAATCTCGGTGACGATTGGTGTTCTTTAACGAAAGATGCTGCTTCTTAGTGGACCTAGCACAATAATCCTCACATACCGATAGTAACGCCTGGGTATTCCTGGATAAGCATCATCTTTTGGATGTAATCCTCCATGGCAATCCTATGCTGTGTAAGTAAGCCAGAATAATTTAAAACAAAAATACATACACGCTACGATATCCTTACATATTCAGTTACGCACTGAGCATTATTCATTGATCTACCTAAGGTAAGTCATTCCATTTTTGAAAACTGCATGTAGAATTAATTTCCGCACCTTACTTATCGCAACGTAGCAACTTTACAGTATGCAATCATATAAATTACCCCTTAACTATCGTATAATAGAGAAATTGCCATGAGCGCACACAATCCAACTTGCTGATTATGAAAGTCGTCAACCGACTATAGCATGAGCATTTTAAAAGCATTAAATGAGCTGACGCATCGTGACGAAATTGACATATGAGATCAAAGGTATGGCGAAGATTGCAAAAATCCTACTTTACTGCCCTCACTTTCGTAGTTTGCGAGTTGGAAATATCAGACAAGCAACTACCTGCACACAGATACAAACGCGTATATACCTACACAAATTATAAATAAATGCGCTCTTATAAAAATCTATCACAAGGCATTAAGGGAAAGCGAAGCGATATAAAAAACTGTTGAAGCAAGGAAACGCTCACCTGACAACTGCGTAGAGCCTCGAAATTATACTATTAAATTCATGAACCAATTCCCCATAAACAGCACGATGGGTACCGATATTATTATACGATGACGTAAAGACTTCGATAAGACCATTCACCAAACGACAAAGCGGATGGAATTTGTTCGAGAGAGCCTACAACTATGAAACAGATAAACCATATGAAAGTATCAAACTTTAATCGACGATTTTCATCTTCTTTTGCAAAAAAAAAAAAAAAAAAAAAAAAAACCAATGAAAAAATTTCACAAAAAAGAGGACGCAAAAAAAGAAAAAAAGGGATAAAAACATCCCTCGGGAACGACAAGTAAAGAACAGTATCACAGAGACTCACACGATTAATTAAACGAATAGATTATCATACGCGCCTTGCATACTTTATTCCTCGAATCAGAATAAGAAACGACCTAAAATCTGACATCGCAATTCTGCATCAAAACTTTCTTTCTCGAGTTCAACTGAGCCATAGCTTCTACCTTCGATAGAAATATAACATCAGCCCCCCCCCCCCCTCTATGAAAGACCGTCCGTGGCTCTATGACATCCCCAAATATCTAAAGCTCTGGGAAGTATACGCTTCAAAGCATAATGTCATTTGGCGATTAAATATAAAAGACTGTAACTATGGGCATCAAATTTCATAGCCATTGATTTGCCCCATGCACTGCGTGAGATTATGTCGCGGACTGACCAACTAATTGAGCATAGAAATGAGACGTCAATGTCATTCGAATTGACAAAAACTTACAATGTAATACAAACGAATATATTTGCTCAAAATTAACGTTGTTTATTGAGTTCAAAGCATGAGCTGTTTATGCGAGATTACTTACGCCTGAAGATTCTTCAGCATCTCGTAGAAAAGCGCGAAAAACGAAAATAGAAAACCATTTCTTAAAACACATTCGTAGTGGAAAGCTGGAGTCACTTTAAACCATGAAAAGCTATTCTGGAAATCCAGGACCACACGAATCCTGCATTATTAGAACCACCTAAGTCCACCAAAACAGTGCTCTTCTAAGCGAGAAGACACAGAAATTAGCATAACAGAAAACCATGAAAACAGCATAGTCACTGTTTATTTAAGTGGGAACGACGAAGCAGTTGCTCCCAGTGGATGAGGTAAGTTGTTGAAAAAGCAGAAAATAACAGCTCGCAAATTCTGACTAGAAACCAACCAGCCACCCCTCCCCCTCGTTTCCAAAAGAAGGCAAGAATATGCTTAACGTTCGACGATGAAATGCCCTGCATTGAACGGTTCTTCCTCACGCTGCTCGTCAGAAAAAAATAGCTGTGATAACGACTATGATAAGTTTCTATGCAACATTTCAACGTTTCATCAATACCCCAATCCCCGGAATGATTATTTCCTTTTGAAATTGCATTTCTCATTTCTTTATCTAGAGTCTCCTCTTTCCCAACTCTTCATCCACCCTTCCACTTCTTGGAAACTCCATCACAGCAATGGAAATACTGTAGGAATACAGATGCCGATATATGTATATTACAAGCAAATACCCATATTCCTAATGAAATATCCAACTGTGATGCTCGCGAATGCCTGTTTTTTTTCTTCTAATTTCGAGCCGAAATTTTTTTTTCGTTCGCAAAATTCTTGAAGGATTTTACGATGCATCATTCATGTCGCTCCCCCGTGAACGGAAAATAATTCGTTCACTGCGCCCGAAACATCGCCAATTTTGTTCTCCACGTATAAAAAGCCCAAAAATGTTATAGTTGGCACAATTTACTTAGTTTAAATTCTTTTTTGAGTTCCGCGAATTTCATCAAGGGTGGCAAAGGTGGCAAAAATCTTTCACTCAGAAGTGGCAAAAATCACGTTAGCTAACAGACATAAACTTTGCCCTTTTCTCTTCAGGAATCGAAATATGTTTACACACCGCTTTGCACTGTACTATGGTCGCTTCCTAATGCACCACGACACGCAGATAGCGTGCTAATGGTCTCTCAATTCATTGACTAGCATATGTGAGGTTGTTATGAAACATGGGATTTGTTGAATATCAAGCAACGAAATCCGAACAAGAAAAAAAATTATCCATCAAACGCCCTTCAGACGTAATCAACACAATAGCGTCATTCATAACACACCACCGCATTTGCACTTTCGTTTACATATGCGTGCATTTCACTGTGGCTCCCATTTCCGTGTCCAGCGTGAGAGCTCCCTAGGTTGACCAGTGCTACTTAGAGAGGAATTCTTGAACTGCAAATTCACAAGGGAAATAGTATCATGGAGGATTGCGACCCTCATGCTTTAAATGAAATCAGCGCTGATTGAAATCGAGGACTCATAGCTCATGCTCAAATGATAACGCTAAATAGTGCTACCTTTTGACGATATTTGGCTTTTGAATAAGAACTAATAAATGCACTCAGAATGAAAGATCAAAGCTGTTGATCAGAAAAGAAGCGAAAGATAAAAACTACCACCATTATTCAAAGCTGGACAATAGCGATGACAAGATCTGAGGCCCAGATCCTGTAAATATGCAGCTGAATCGTTTGCAAAAACCAAGATACCCCATGCAAATTTCCTAATTTCTTAAATGGGATGCGAATGGCCATAGATTATTCTTGCGATACGTGACCCTTTGGTTGGGGTTAATCGCTAAAGTTGGACGATTCGACGACTGAACAATAGTGGTGGTCCTGATGAGTTCTTTATTCTATTAGCGGAAGGTATAGAGAGGTTTACCTTAAAACGTTGGTCACATATATCGCTCAGTATGGACTCGCGTCCACTAGATGTTCACCTCCATCCTCTCCTCGGTATGCCTTTCCCGGCCTCCCCCACGTCCTCTCCGTTTGCCAACCCCATCTCCCCCCATCCCGTTCCCCCTTTAGTGCTTTGACATCGTTTAGAAGTCCTCCTCGATAGAAATCCAGACGACTGGCATTAAGAATATCAAATGCATTTTGAATGAATATAAAAATTTTTGATGACAAATGGGAAATTCGGTATGCATTTGTGTAAAGTAAATTAGGTTAATAAAAAATCGCTTGCAGGAATACGAGGAGAGCCACATACACTTAAATTCTGTTATGAACTAGAACGTCTATATCGTTTAACTCCTGCAGACGTGCAAGAAACTTAAATACGCTTCACCTACCACCATCATCACGACCCCCGTTTATCAGATAAGGAGCATCGTGGCTAAATATGTGATGCTCACAACCTGCTGCTAAGGCTCTCCTCTTCTTTGCGCTCAGATATCCTCATAATAACACATATTCTTGGATGAAATTCCTTGACAATGGAAAAAATCGAGGGAGAACATTCGCAGAAAGCTGCAATCAAATAACAAATGAAACATATTATGCAGTCTGCAGCTAATGCAGACATATTAAGTAATATTTTGCATTAATTGTCCAACACTCTATCACTGCCGTTCAACCACGAGAATTTACCAATCTCGTCGAGCAGCCAAATAATCGAAATAGATGTTAGCACAAATAAAGATAGAAAGACCTAAATATGAGGAACATCATAAGCACACCACCAACAATGAATACATAAAAGTTAGCGTTGACAATATCTAAATGCCGAAACCATGAACCAATTACTTACCGCTCGCCAATAATCGACAACCATTGCATAGTATGTATTCGACCATGGCGCATCAAAACTTGGAATCTTTTCTAATCGATCGTCAAATATAAAACTGCAACAGATGGCTTAGGGGAGAAATGAAGTGATGCGCGATGAAAACGAAAATATATTCGATTTTGAAGAATTAGTTCATGTAGAAATTTTTCCTCTTAAACAATTTTCCATATGTTATTTTGTGTGTTCATCTTTGTTATTCGCTCCGAAATTCTTGCCTTACTCCATAGCTGTCATCGATTTCCAATGCTCCGCATGTTTAACACGTCTTACTTATATCCAGCGGTTGTTTTATGATGCGCTAATAATTTGCCTACATAAAAGAGGGAAGTACGAAAAGCACAACATCAGCATCTCTACCAGTGTTAGTAGTAAGCGAAAAGATTACTTCAGAAGAAAAAGCATTCAAAAACAAAAAGTTTCTTGCACATAAATGATGCAAACAAAACGAGAAATAACAGCTCCTCGAACGTATACATTTCTATCGTAGAATGTGAAAAAAAGGTTTCGGACTACTCCAAAATATTTCTCCTAATATGCTCACGTTTTAGATCATTCTTAAAGACGGTATCCCCCTGTTAATCGCAGAAACTAAGGTGACATCATTCATATTTTATTCCCCTATATTGCATGATTCACCCCATTTCTTGTTTATTCTCCTCGATGAAGCAGATTCGTTCTGAACGATCAGGACGAATGCAACATTGGTAAAACAACAGTTAATTTGTTGTTGCTCCATCTAATGACCATATCCACGTATTTAGCTCGAATCCCTACAAAAACCTTTCGTTTTGAGCGCTTCAACTCTTTGCTTGAAAAAAGGGTTTAATGATAACAGGAATGACCAGACCGATAGGCTCTAAGCAGCTTTACGTCACCGACCTATACTGCAAACCAAGCTGACCTGAACTTTTCGATATTAACGCCGTTTCGAATTTGGGTCATAGTACCAGCCAGTGATCGCCAAATAGCGTTGTGATCGAGGACACCAACTAAACTGTCGTATGATGATTGTTGGCCTAGGGATGATGCATCAATGCGCAAATCCCCCATGAGAAAATGCTCAAACATCTCCTTCCACTTCACTTCCGATGGTACTGTCCATCGACCTGCCGACGGCTCCTCACTATAATAAAACTGGGATTTCCGTCAAATATTCAAGGCTTTTGATACTATTAAACTCATAAGCAAGCACTGAACAGAAACGAATTATTGTCACAGTGAATCCAAATGAACTGGCGGTAAATTACGATCAGCTTCAGGAAAATTACGGTGTCGTAATTAATTTTTAGTCACCTGTTGTATTTTTCCTCTATGCTGTTTACGATTTATTTTGGTTCACTGGACGTATCCATGCTTCATAAATTTCGATCCTCCTCTAGGCTTACTATGCTGAGTGTGTAATAGAGTGGCCAGAATTGCGACAGCACTTTTCCTCTGCCGCTCTTCTGGACAACATTTAAATTGTATTTCGCATCGAACATATCATACAAAGAAACAACTTCGGTTTGGGCTACCTCGATTATAGATTGAAGGAACTCTTAAGCCAAGACGTCATTTTCACCTGGAACTAATGAGAAGTCACCTAGAACTGCCTAGAATATTAGAAAAAAACAATAAAAAGGGCAGAAAAAAGAGAAATTTATAACTATATCAGTCTAAAATTACAATTATGTCAGCCTCTAATTACAATATTCTCTGTGCACAAATGTTGTTTAGGGGAGTTGCTGATCCGACTGAATCAAATGCTGCATTATCAAAAATACACAGAACGTCATACTCGGAAAGCGATTGTCCAACAGGCGTTAACGGACTACTCGCGCGGACACATTTCTTGAAGATCGCATTCGACAGCCTCACTTCTCCGCTAATCAAATTTCCGTTCATCTGACCTTCGATTAGATCATGTTTCGATACTTGTAGCACTCCCTGCATCAACACTTTCATTACAATTCAGGCTTTTTGATGACATTATCAATATCGCTAAATCAGTCGATGCATCCATTCAAATATAGTAGGTTGCGCAATATTATACGATTTCGATTACGATAGGTCAGGATGATAAAGCAATTTCAGATCATTGGAACAAATTATGGCAGATGTACTGACCAACGCCCCGAATCTCAGCGCTCGCGACCTTTGAAAAAGTATTCATAGAAAAACAGCCAAAGGGGAAGGAAATAAGGAGGAAAACAAAAAATAAATGGATGAGGCTCCGTCATAGACAACATTTCTTCTTTCGTTGATAATCTGGCAAAAATGTTCGGAAGTATAGAGTCCTTCGCAGTTCTCAGCACAGTCGAGCATTTTTATAGATGGTAACGGCCCTACAAAGCTCTACAATGAAGTGCATTCAACTCAGCTTGAACATGCATTTTGTAGTCTGAAGTAGTCATCCATATACAAGAACATTTCACTCAATATAGCTACATCCTTCTTAATCACTTTTTAAAATTTTGAGGAGGACGTCTGTCGATCTGTTCGTAAAAGTAAGCTTGAGGTTTACTGCGACGTCTCGAACAATATTCTGCGGTGTTGATATCGGAGCTCATCTAGCTCGAGCTTACCGCCTTCCTTCCTCTGACTCCCGTCATCTTTCCTTTTCATCACCCATAAAGTTTTTTCCTGAACTGAAGCTTTTGAGTCCGGATGTCAGCCGAAACGAAAGCCTATTTGAAGTGAGTTACACGACACGCAAATTCTCCGTAGAAACTGATGAACTTTCTCTAGCATCACAGCACATAAATAAAGTGCTTTACCTTTCCACAGATGACGCCAGCTTTCTCGAAATGCCCCTCATAAATCGTATTAAATTCGCCATCCGGTGCAGAGCATAGCAAACGTCCATACTGCAATCGTACTTCCTTACAAGAGGGGAGGTTTCGTATTCATAGAAATACTGTATGACTACGATAAAGTACTACATAGCCAAAAGCTGAACCAAAGAAGGCAGGAATCACCAAATCTATCCGATCACAAAACGGCCAGGCACCTACAGGAAGAGACCCTCAGATATGTTTTAATAAAGTAATTCATCCAATCGAGTGTTTTTCCTTCAAAATCCTCTCCAAAAGTACAATAAAATATGGCCTTATGAGTGCTTAAAATACTGCTATACTCATTACGAATAGTTAGGTACTATAAAAGCAGACTGTTTCGATGGAGTAGGTCTGGTTAATTCCATGAAAGTTAATAAACGAGTGGTAATACCAATTTTATTAGTTGCAGAAAAAATCAGTTAATACCATGAGACGATCCTTGTCGAAAGTCCCTTCGTGATATGCACCATCGATAGAAATTAGGACACCATTACCTTGCCTCATATCATTTGCCCATAATCCTAGGTAGCGCTCTCCTATAATCACATTTATTTCTTTTAGTGAACAACTGAAAACACGCTTGAAAACTCCGATTTAGGCAATCAGCAAGATTCATGAAATATTTTTTGAAAGATGCAAAGGCCGAGGATGGAAGGGTACGAAAAAGTCTAATGAATCACTGACATGTTTTATTGATCAATTACGATTCATTTTTTGCTATTTTATTCATAGATGAATAAATACTTGTCTGTCTGTTTATTACGGGACTGCAAGAAATAATGAATGACAAATTCCCAATACCGGTGGAAATATATCGTTGTCATTCCCGTACTTCCTTCACAGCAATCTCCCCAACCTTTAAATTATGTTACTAATTTCCTCACTTTAACGCATCGCCCCACATAACGGTGATAAATTAAAAAATCAATACATGCATAGGCATATGTAGAAATTTAAATGATTTGGCAACTCACTAGCAGGGCAAAAATTCAAAGCCAGCCGGCTGCCAAGATAACGATGGGCTGGGCTGTCAGGACGATTATTATCTATGAACGATAATCTCTCTGGAGAGTAAATGATCAAATTATTACTCCAACAACACCTAACATGACCTGCGTTTAATTATTCATTTGTTTCATCGAGTATCTCAGAATGAATCCCCAGCGTGATCTCTGATCTAGAACAAACTGTTGAAGGAGGAGGAAATTTTTTGATTTGTTTAAGGGAAGTATGAACATTTCGGTCTTCATGACTCATATGCCCCTTCTTAATACTCAAAGCTATTTTTAGGCGAGGCGTAGAAAATGGGAGCGAGTGGAAGCAGATCGAAGAAAATTGGTCATCGATGATGCCCTTTTAAATGTTCGTGTTCACTTCTCAGAAAGCACCTCGCAATTATCCACTCGTGTTGAAGCGAGTGAAAGTGCACAACGACTTCCGTTATTTGGGTGAAGCAATTGAAGACATTCTTCATGCATTTATTTTACAGGGCCCCGCTGTAATACTCACTGACATTTGCTGATAATACTGTTATTTACCCCCGATTTCATTATTTATTATTAATAATAAAAGTGATAAGAATAACGCTCGTGTAACTCGTTGTGTTCAAGCAACGAACGAAGTTGCCATTTTACTGGTAACATATCACACTATAAGGTATTTCACATTTCAGTTATGATTTATTTCATCCGGCACCGCTATGTCCAACAGAACAATCTGCATGCAGGCAACCCCTTACCACCATCACCAATCGCGTAACACCTCACTGCACGAGCAGCGACACGGGGGAGTGTTTACGCAAGATGAAGCTTCTCGACCTCAACTTGCATTCGGGCTTAATGGTACTCACTTTGACCCAAAGCTTCCGGCACAGATCGGCAAACTAACTCGAATGAAGTGGTGGGTATGGATCCCAACCTCGTTTCTGAGCCAGAGTTTCAAAAAGCGACTCCATTCCTCTTCATCCTCCCAACCTGCTCTTTTATATGTTCCAGAGTTTCTCTTTAACAAACCGGACAGTCCGAATGCATTACGAAGAAAAGTTCTTGGCAAAATACATTTATCCCAATAATTCGAGCAAAACCTGCAATTAAAAAAAAATTGAACAACAGCCCTCCTCTGCCGACCTCAACCCCGTAACCATCAGAGGCAAAATTTTAGTTAAAAACTACCGTCCCTTGCAAGGATTTCTGGAACTTCTCCAAAATTCCAACAGTTCAAAACCTGGTTGCGAAGAAATGTGACAGCTGATGCCACAAGTCTGGAAGGTTGCCAAAAATTTAGAAACCTTACAGATTTGCTGTCACACAGTTACAGTCACGAGGTCTGATCCAACAAGGCTGTGCGACGAATGACGAACATTAGCAGATTTTGCATGACACTGTCCGGCAATAGTACGTATCCTATCATACTTCTCAACGTTGCTGAAGGTAATCAATGATGTGGATGTTAGGTGCTGGTGCCCGGAAGTTCATTCCTATTGGTATTTTGTTTCCAGAACAGTTTTGCTGCTCCGTCGGTCTGATAGGGCGAGGATCTATGGCCGCAAATGAACTATGTTATATCATGCGAACGTTAGGCACAACCCGCACCTCACCAGCCCCTGCGATATTGCACAGAGGCGGGCCTTAAATACGTATATGCATATGAAGGTGTGCATTTATATAAATAAATAAATAAATAAATAAATAAATAAATAAATAAATAAATAAATATATATTTATTTATTTATTTATATATTTATTTATTTATTTATTTATTTATTTATTTATATAATGCACCAACAAACAAACGAGACAAAATCAAGTAGCAAACTCACTGTTTGATGAAGCAACTCCATACCCCTGCCGCATACCCATCCGCCATCCACCAATGTAAATCTGTTGTTCCCCTCCAAGTGTATATTGTTGCACACCATGTCCATGACGTAAACCGTCACGCATATATCCTTCATACGTACTGCCGTTCGCCCATCTTAACGCATTTACAGTGTTCATGAGAGATTGTCTTCATTGTCTAAACGTGCGCTAAACAGGTCTATCTATTCTGTATTTGAAGAAAAAAGTGAAAGGCGGAAATAATTGAAGAACAATTTAAAGAACGATATGATAACGAGGTGTTAGGGATGAGCTAGCATGGCATTAATAATGACCTTAATTAATAAACACGTGAAATGTACGACATCTCTGGAAACCTTCCAGCCATCTGCCACTTTGATCTGACTTGTTTCTCGATTCCTTCAAGAACTATAATAGGCAGTCACACTACGCCACATTAGTTTACGAATATGTAGTAGTTTACCAATTCCGATAACTTCTGCTATTAACACTTCGATGTGACCACTACAGAATTACTGCAGCTTTATATTAAGGTAGTTGGAAGCTAAATTTTGTATTTCCACCAGGAAAAACTCGGAGAGGACGTAAATAGGTTAGAAAGAGCTAATAAAACAATGAAAAAGTCCTACTTGACAGAGACAAGGCCATTTATTTGACCGTTATGCCAACAGCCCGTATAGACATCTCCCCTTGCTGAGGTCGAACTTTCGGAAGTATCGGTAAAGAAGACGCTATTCACAACGGATGTGCTGCTTTGTTCTGCAGGCACTGTGAGTTCGCCGAAACTGCAAAATAATACTGCAACACAGTGAAACCGTTTGCCTTACTTACAAAAGAGCTTGCAAACTCTCAATTAAGACACTCTTTTCACTCCACTGCTCTATTAACTAGACACGGATCCTAGTATCGCAGTAAAAACGAACCAGTAGCAGAAGGAAAACGAAGAAAAGATATGAAGAAGGAAGGTCGGTGGGGAGAAGGTGGGGAGCGAACAGGAAAGGGACGAGGAGGGAAGTGACCTGGAACAGAAGATGCGCAGTGGTGAGAGAGTGTGGGGAGTGGGAAATACAAGGATAGATATGCCCCTACAGTAGAACTATTGACTACACCAAAAGAAGCCAAATATTGTATTGAAAATATACAATATCTTCACCGACACAAAATGTCTTTTTTTCAGACAATCGGGCCAATCAAAAAGTTTTACGATGCATCTACATACATTTATAGGTGATCAAATATTTACACGCATTTTATATCGATAGAAGTTTCATTTTATTTCGAATGAACGAGTGAATAAAAAGTCGTCAATGCAACGTTTTATAGGTGGTTGAATAACTGAGGAAAACATTTTACTACTCACATACTTATCAATTTGTGATCTCAATATCTGAAAGCAATTGATTAGATAAGCACGAACGCAGAAGCACTTATTGAGGCGGCTCTTCTATGTGCTCCTTTACTTTCTTTATATATTATTTCTTATATTTCACTGACCTTTGACAGAGTATGGAATACGCAGCAAACCTATTAATGAATATTATGAAAATATCATCAATGCGATCGAAGAAACAAGTGTTTCAAATCGTCTCAAACCTCAAAATTAATAAAAACTGAGGAACTCAAAAAATAAAACGAAAAAAGTACCCTTCAATAACTCCATCCTCGAAGTGACCTTTGTACTCTTTTCGATCCGGGTACTTTAAATGACCCCTGGAAGGAAACAAACGAATGAGAAATAGGATGTTTTCGAAAAATTTCACTCCCAGAAGTGAAATATTTCTCTGATCCTATTAGAACATGAATTTTACAATTTGAATCATGCATAGTGAATTTTATGAACCGTTTAACTGGTCAAAGATTTAGTGCAAGTATTTCCGGAACTACCTTTGGACCAACCAACCAACGAAGCCATCCGATTCGCTGCTTTCTACAGAACATTAGCTTCAACATATTACCTATGACTTACTAAATAACGTAGTGATTGAGTTAAAGCTTAAATAAAAATTAACGCAACTTAAGTCAAAAATCAACGCTGGCCTCAACACATCAAACGCAACGAATAAACGCGATATCTTTAAGTTTTACAGAAAACCTCACTGTAAGAATTCGCTGCAATCAGAACAATCGAAATTTATGGTGTGGACAATTTTATCTGTTTAAAGAAAAGCACACCCTCCCATCTATTCACCCCTTCAATCTGATATTACGCTGAACAGCAAATATATCACCGGGCACGCTGAGCGCGCCTCCCGACTACACTCATTTCAATGATGAAATCAATGCACCTGATTAAAAACTTGACTTCCCAATGGGGAACATTTACATCATGAATACTCAAAACGAGTTAATTAATGCAAGTAGCAAAAACAACCACGATGATAATTCAAAATAAAATATAACGAACCTTCCATGTGGCTTCCCACATAACCAACTTCCTTCGTAGATACAATTCTTAAACGATGGATGTGCTGATGAGAATGTGTATTCACCGTATCGTCTCTTGAGACCGCTACCACCGGAAGTGTTATGATGTCGTCGCCTTGCATAGCGACGACCAAATGTACGCCACTCATGACAAACTTGTAGGAAATCCGCCTTAAACTACTATGAAATCCATTTTGAATTAATACGGAATTCATCCTTCATTATTTCCCTGTCATAAAAACCTCAAATCACCATCCTCACCATCACTATAGCAGCATCACGTGAATTAATACTGGCATATATTTTATTAAGAAATATCTTCATCAGAGATTGGAAATATAGTTCCCTTCGATTACGAACTTTTGACGCCCTATACGAATGAAGCCAGCACATTAATGAGAACTCAGTTGCAAACATCCAACTTTCTAATCCATCAAACACAAAATAAACACTTTATACTTCGACTTCCAGACCCAACAATATGACCTTTTCACCATTCCTCCCATCACTAGTTTCTTACGTCTTCCAATATTATTTATAAATTTGAGAAATGCCCATCAAGAAAATTTGAGGAATTCACACCCTTCTGTCAAGCGCGCTAAATTTTAATGTAAAGTTCAAATATGCTCGATCGATGGGAGAAAAAAAACATTGTCATAGAATCGGCTTTCACAGCGAAATCTATAAATCTATCACGTTTACAAGGCATCGCCTTAGTTTCGTATATAATAAACAAGAAAGAGCAATCCACCTCGCTCGTTTTAAATAGAGGAGAGAATAATGACCAACATAACATTAATCACTAGAAACATCAAAGCATTCATAAATTATCTCCTTAATGCAGAAAATGTAAAGTGCTCAATTTATATTCTAGATAATAATCATCGTCTTCTCATAGCTCAAGAGCTTACGGTATAGAGAAAAATAGCGAAGCAACCTTTGCAGCAGCTTCATTGAATTCGACATGCAGCTCATCTTCTGGAGTGTATATACGTACAAAATGTCGGTTATCTCTTTGCAGTGGCTCGGCCCACACCAACGGAAATTTATACAATTGAAACTCACGTCTCTGAAAGTATTGTTGGCCTTCAACACATTGCCAAATTAATTCGTGCAAAGAATTTGCAACAAAAGAACAGTGAATAATGAATGCATAAAAAAAGATAATAAATGAGAAAGGGTCGACACATACCATGAAATCCCACAATTAGAGAATGCTGCTGTAAAATTCAACCCTCTTACTCTTTAAAGCTTCTCTCCAATAATGCAAAATCTCGTGAATATTGATTACTGCTGATTACTGATGAAGGAACATTTAGATAAAGCATTCGAATGATATGCTATAATAACCAGACTTTAAATCAAATCAAGCTTAATTTTGGCAGTAAACAGCTTCTCGCAATCAGATTCTCATTATGGCGTTTGCTGACTGAAGGCACTTCGAGTCTATTTTTTCGTTATTTTGGAACCGCACACTCAATTAATCAAAAGAATTCGACCTTCGTCATAGCAAATCGTCGGCAACCTATAATATGAAGAGGAATGTGAACGTATTCAAAAGGCTTTCGCTTCAATTGTTTAACATTACAAACGCTTTACAACGATATTATATTTCAGGAGTGTCCACAGTCAAAAGTCAGTTCCTGAAACAACCTTCCCAAAATTTGAGTGAAACGCCTCACGAGACATTTCTACAGTTAGGCAGACTTTCTATAACTACAATTCATATCACTCCAATTACATTCATAAACGGTCAGTCAATTTAATCGTCAAATTTTGCCTGCTTCCATAATGATACACATTCTCGCAAATGACGTTATTTAACATATTCCTAAATAAAAATATTTGTCCTACATATCTTCATACAATGCTTTATTAAGAAGCTTGCCAATATTATGAAAGCAGATCACCTCAGATAAAGCAACGGCATCATTAAATACCGCCAATGAGGTCCATGAACGTGGCAAATAGCTCTTCGGTTTTACGTTTGTCACGTTCTTCACAACACACTGCTCTTCACCTGCATCCGCGCTCCACAGCACCAATCGACTTGGGCTTTTGAGATTCTGCAATCCAAATTTTAGTCAGTATTGCTGTGTTAGTGCCAACTGTACTCCTGCGGACAAATTATTTGTGTCATCTAAGCGACAATAACCTCTCTGACAAATGCTCTCTTTCAGGCTCGGCGGTTGACAATTACGTTTCTGTCGACTGTAATCTTATCATGGTGAAAAATATTTTCAACAACTAGGGTAATGTCTGCCAAACTCATTTACCCGGTGAAGAGGAATGAAAGTGTGCACAAATATCACTGCACTGATTATTCAACTCAATTCACTCAGCTGTTAAACCGTCCATCTTCCTATTAATGGTGGACCAATCAAATTATTAGGTTCCCCCGCTGCTACCCTATTAAGCGATGGATAACATACAAGTTTTATAAGGGCTCCATGGTTACTGATAGCCAGCTATAACATAAGAAGCTCACAGATAATTCCCAAATGCCTTTATGGGAGACAACTTCCATACGCTGCAAGAAACATTTCAGTTTTTTTAACGTTAGTGCTGATTCAACTTTCAAGGTCGTTCATGAGCTCAGCAAGGAGATGTTTCTTATCAGACGGTAAAGCCCATCGCTGCTTCTGAAACGCGATGCAAAAAACTAATTTGTAGCCGCTTAGAATAATTCTCCTACATTCCATGTTCTGTTCATATCTCTTGTCTCCTTGCAAATGGGCGTTCGTCACACCTTCTTTGAAGAAACCATTCATCAGCTCAGCAAAGACAACCACCAAACCGGTCAGACCTCTCCCGTTCGTGAAGCTGATGATTAGACTTCACGACAAATCACATTCTAAACTCTGTACAGTTCGGCTTGGTCCTCAATCGATCCAGGATATGTGTTCCTATTTCTTGCCTAAGCGAGCAATTGTCTTTGTTGAATGTTGAAGTCTTGACCGGAATTGCGCATACTGATTACTCAAAACATTCACTCTATTATGAAAAGCTGATCTTGAAACTGCAAAAATGTGGTGCCGTCAACTCTTTGCTAAAGTGAGTCAGAGCATTTTCATGTAGACAAGTCTTTGCAGTAAGAAACCGAAACAGTTACGCTGTTCCACATCTTTTAGTTGTTTCCCACAAAGAAATGTCCTCTATCCTGCTTTTATCCTTATATATACTAACGACGTTTCTGATAACATTTTGAGTAGTATCAAACTCCTTGCTGATAATTTCGAAAATTCTCATCGATTGCATGATTCCGCCTAAGACTTCCACATTAGAAGAACCTTAAGACATTCGACCATTTGTCGAAATTATAGTAATGGATGATTCCCATGTTAGACACCATGTGTTCCATACCAATTTCCTACCCTAATGTTTTCCCAAGCTAAGAAGTGAAGTGCTTTTTAATGCAGAGGATGTTCGTGATCTTCGTATTATAATCGACTCTGGAATTCACTGGAGGTCGCAATACTCCATTATTGCTGCAAAGCTGTTGAAATTTACAACAGTATTCCTCTTCCTTTGCAACATGCATGCACTGAGCGACGTCCAGGATTTTCATCACCTTCTGTCGACCCATTTTGGAACACTGTGCTCCTATGCGATCTCCCCAATTGCTTTCTGATATCACTATGTTAGAAGATTGCTCAGACGCGCTTTATCTGTGTTGCACTTTGCAAAGTCTGCCGCGGCCCATACCAGCAAAATTATATCACTGGTCTAAAAATCTTCAACATCTAATCAGTGGAATATCGCAAGCTTAATTTTGACTTCATCCTTTGTCATAAAATTGTATTCGGCTTTTCCATTATCCCGCTGTCAGAAATATTTCAGTTTGCCCCTCCCCGTAGCCCACGTTCACATCAGTTTCAGCTCGCCAAAAGACGCTGAAGTACAAGCAGTGTTCCGAGTTTCTCGTCATACGAGTCTGGAATCTGCCTCCCGCCGACATCGTTAATCCACCCGCTCCTTCAGCTAGCAGCTGTCGCTGAATCGTTTCGGTTTAATTCTTTTACATTTCTCACATACTAATATCAATTCGCCTAAATAATAGCTTAGTGAAAGTTTTGTTGTTTATGCTTACAACTTTAGCATGCTTTCCTACCTTGAGACATTGAAATAAATAAAAAATTGCAATTGAAAGCGTGTAATCGCGACGAACTTTGCAATTTTTCGCCACACTGCTTGTTGTTGCTGATCTATAGAAAGGGTTCTCTTGGTGAGTCGCTAATTTTTCTGATGGGAAGAAAACGTCCATCTTGGACCACGAGTGAAAAAATAAGGACACTTTTCGAGCGTTGAGCTGATACTTTGCCGAAAACAACACAAAACAACACACTCGCAAATGAAATAGTTTTTTGATGTCCCAAAAACAGATTTTTGAATTTGGAGTACAGGCATCCACTCGACAGGCTGCTTACAAAAACAAAAATTTTTCTTTCTGTGTGCTATCATCCCTAGAATCTCCACGGCTCACAATACCCATTCAATACAGTTACTGCTCACAACTCCTTTTTCACCTCGTTCCCGTGTGTTCATTCATCATTTCCATTCGTTTCGCGTGCACTATGAAATTTGCGTCAATATTCTTTAATGGATCTGTGTGTGTGTGTGGGGGGGGGGGGGGGGAGGGGGGGAGGGAAGGGGGGGGGAAATAGAAGAAAGAGAATGACGTGGGCAAGGCGGATGAAGAAGAGAGGACGAAAAACAACGAGCAAAGAATGCACAGTCGCATTCCTTTCTCATCCTCTAATTGCAAAAGAAATGTTAGAAGGACATTATTTGCGCAAATCAAACATACAAATCACTTAAAAACAAATCATTTCCAAAGCTCTAAATTCTAAACGTAACTCTTAAACAGCAGCGCAATAAAACAAAGAAATGAGCAAAAGTTCCCTTCATGCACTAATAAGACACAATTATTGTTGTAGTCTTTTAGTAAAAAATATGCACTTCTTTCATAATTCCGTCGAAATCTTTAAGTTTTTCCTCTTCTATTTATGATCCACGGCATCTCCGCATATCTCAATCGCTTCTTCCCCTCACCTTTTGTTTTCTTCTTTCACAGTTGAAAATCACCATCAATAGTGAGCAATCACAAAAACAATGCTCATAATTTGCACTTTAGAGAGTAGTAGCCTTCACTGAGCGTAACGGACTTGAAGAGAAGCAATTAAGAAAGGATCATAGCATAAACGACCTGCTCATTTGAAACGGCTGGTCGTTTCCAATATCTGAATGTCCCATCTGCGATATCACCGAGATGGTTCAATCGTTGCTCAGCCGTCTTCCAACGTGAACACCATTCTGAGATCGCTATCTGCGAATTCGATGCCTAGAAAAGGAATCTCATGTATGGTAGCCCAAATCTTTCTATCCATCACATTGCTAGTCGATTGAAGAATCCTACTGTAGAAAAAAAAAGGTTTATATCGAAGCAAGTTCGGTAGCTGCATTCATCAAGTTCTTTTGAGAGTAAATAAAATAAAATAAAATAAAAGTGTACATGACTAGATATTCCAACTAGATGCTTCATGCTTGCGAAATGATAAACAAAGTTCACAGGAAAAGATCCTAGTATCTTATCTCATTTAATCAAAATCGGCGACAACACAAATAAACACCTCTAGATATAATGAATAAAAAATAAATTTCGTTAGCATTTTGTAAAATGATCGTTTAAAAAAACTATACTAGTGAGCATTTCAACAAGTTAATCTTGTCATGCACAAGTTAACAAATAAACAATAAATATCCTACTGCAACATAGAAAACTCCCTCCCCACTCCCCACAAAATCGGGGAAAAACGAAGAAAAAACCGATTTTCGATTATTCGAAGAAATCCGATAAATGAATATTCGCTTCCCTTTTTATCTTCGTTCTCCAGAAAACAAAAATCAGGAAGCGCGCCGTATGGTCACTATATACACTGATATGTCTGAAAATCCTACACCCGTATTACATGCTATGTATTCTAACCCTCCTATGTATTCAACCGTTGAAACAAAAATGGAATCAAAGTTTGACGGAAGAAAAACTCATCGAAAATCAACTATCATTAGCGAACAGGAGTTACTGAATCCATCGTATTGCTTCATTTACATGAAAATGGACTTTTAATAACGAAGAAATAAACATCGCATAAAATTGTCGGTTAAAATGGAAATATTTCCTTAGAAAAGCACTATCTGATCAGATCCCCTCTACCCTCTTCTCTCTTCCCTTCCACTCTCTTCGCTGCTAACTCCTCAATTACAACAGACCTTCAGTTTCACTCATTTACGTATGTTTCCAGCATTATTTAAATAGTCGAGTGGACGTGGATGGAAAAGAGAACGGTGAAACTGGCGATAATTTGCAATCGAGAGCATCACTTAACCAGTCTCTATCTGAACGCCCCAAAGAATGCTTGTAGCGATCGTTCATTCCATTCATTCCTATTTAAGAAAAAAGTGCATATTAGGATGAAATTATTTAAATTTGCTTTTTTGGAATACTTTGCTCAAGCTGATGAATTGAAAAAATCGCCTAAAGGAAATAAAAATAAGATAAAACGGAATTAATAGTAATGATAAATAATAAGAAAACTTGTACGAAAAAATAAAGGCGAAGAGGATAAATGGGAATTAATTATAATGGGGCGTTCAATGAAGCCAATGAAAATATGAGATATTCAGTGGTTATGTATAAAATTTTCTTTTTCATTTATCACATCTCACTAAAAACGAAATATTCATAAAAGATAGCTCTTTCACAGAAAGAAACATTCCCATAGAAAGAATAGAATGGAAAATATTTATCAACTGAAAATCACACAAAGAAAAAAAAAACAAAAGAAAAATTTACGTAGAGAAAATAATGTTCCGAAATGAAGTCATTACGAAGTGATGCAACAATACTGATTTACAGCAATATTACAAGTCACAGTGCTAAAAGTCCAATCAGTGTCTGCAAATCATTCAAAAATCTTTTAAAACTGATATCACAATTAAACCTTTCGCCGTTTATCAAAGAATATGCTGATAAGACCGAATTGGAACCTTCAGTTAAAAGCCTCTATCGAAGAAATTCGAAGCTCTCTCTTTGCGGACAATTGCTATTGCTAGAAACACAAAAGACTGCTCGACGTCACAAAACGTTTTGCGTTGCGATACAAAAAGGTTCAGCAACGACGAGAAGTCAAATCGACAATAATAACCATGGTCACAGCAAAGCAAAAATTGCTAGAGGTATCATAAGCATACAACTGGAGAGAGAAAAATTGCAACGATCATCATGCACGTAGTAAGCGAGAGGTGCTCGCACATGTCTTCCATATACTGTTTCACGTCGTACCTATAAAACGTATAAGACGAAATATCTCCATTTTAAATTTTTATCATACGATAAGGTGGAAAACCCCGCCAATATACGGCTATCTCAAAAATCCTTAGGACTCACAGCTGAGACGGGCCATAAAGTTTTAAACTGTCATCAAGAAGATGCCCGTACATCGCCTTTCACCAGAAAGACAATGGAATGAAGAAGAATGCAAAACTTCTCGATGCAGGAAACCGTAACCCCCAAAATGAAGGAATTTCCATGTGAGAGAGGACAACTTCTGATCGAACGCGAACTTTGACACACAAACCTGTTATGCAGAAATGCATCGAACGTGCTAAAAATCCAATCTTCAACTGAATTTTTAAAGACCGCTCACAATTCATTCCAGCAGAATTACAATCAATATTCAATTCCCTTCATTATGCATTCGCATAGTTTCCTATTTTTAGCGGTGCTTATGTGTCTTCTCATTGTGCGTAATTTTTAAAGAACCCCGAAATTCGCTACTAATGACCGGTTTATATGATGTGAATGCCCTAAGGGGTCAACAAACTCCTCTTAGTAAATTAAATCCCCTCATTAGAGCGACCTTTCAGTCTATTCGTAGCAAATTGCTTTGAGAGTGTCTTACACTGACCAAGAAAAAACTGAATCACCGCTCAAGGTAATTCGTACACTTAATAAAATTAACCACCATGAGAGATCATATCTTTTCGACCACAGAAAAAATTCGCTGTGGTAAAATCACGAGAAATCATTACACTCCCGAGAAATAAAATTTCACTATTTCGAATAAGAAATGAGGAATTTCAGATTTAATTTCAGAAAAATCGAACTTCCCCTATCGAAAAAAATTTTTATTCGCTCTTCGCTAAGCACTGTCGCCCCATCATCGCCGCTTCATCACAACCATATTTCAAGATAACGTCAACCATCAAGGGCGCTTTTTTCACGTCGATGCGATCTCTTCGTACTCGCTAAACGACGACTCGATAAAATAAGGTCAAAATTAACCAAAACGATCAATTCATGCACATAATAGCAATCTCAATGAAAAGATAATGTTGAATAAAATAAAAGAAAAATGCAGCGCGTAAACAACCGAGAGTGGAAAAATATTTGCGCGAAACATTCGTAAATTCTTTCAAATTTCACTTTCTATATCTTTTATTCACTGAAAAAAGCCAAATGATATAACTGACGTAAAAATAAATCGAATAAACAAATGAATAATCAGTTCGTTATTTGTCCTTCACTTTAACCGCACCCTTCAAGCGGTCAAATAGTTATAAAAGATGCATATTCGTAAACGTAAAATTTTAGGAGATATTCGGTATCCTTAGCTTCCTCCCACTGTACTCCCCAACAGATTCGGCTGAAATGATTTCATAAAACCTCCCGACTCAATGCGCGACAGCACCGTTTACAACATTCGACGATGATCGGTGTGACACATGTGCTAGATGAATACTCTATCATACTGGTAAAAGCTCAGATATCCATTATATCACCTCAAACCTCAAATATATGGAAATAAATAGGCCATTATATAAAGCTAAATATATGTGCAGAACTTTAAGCACTCCAAGTTTATTGCTCGCACAGTGGATGTATTAATGCACAACCGGAATCCGCCCAATTTCAATGATTTCATCTCATCGCTATGGCAGTGAATAAAAATTTCCGCAATAAATAATTCATAAATTTCAACATTACAGCAAAATTGCTCATAGAACCATTATCTCAGTGAAAAATCACTAGATGCAAAAAATATTGTCCGTCACCGAAGTTCAAAAACAATCACATTATATCAAGCAATCCATCTCGCTAGACCGATGGAAGGCTGCGACCAAGATGGTCTATTGTTCAAAACATCCGTGCTCCTCCCGTCACCTCTACATAATCCCTCACCTGGGCAACAATTTATCAGCTGTATTCAAAGGATAAGACCTCAAACTTTTATGTCATCAGTTGCGATTCAAACTTATGTAATTGCCGCCTGAAATCCTAGCTTGGATTGAGAAGTTGACCCGGGAGAAGCAAGGAAAGAAGGAGGAAGAACAGTGGACAGAACAGTCACGAAAACAGCCTGTCCACACTTGACAATAGGTGAAACCTGTACTCCGCATTCCCAGAAACCGTCGCTTCACAGAAGTTTTCAGCAGTTGCATTCGTCGTACTCGCCTTGCTCCACAAAGCTTTTTTGAATTTCCCCAAGTAATCTTATGAACGTCTATTATGTATACCATTGTAACGAGTGAGTTTAGCAATATTTTAGAGGCATGACCTCAGTAGAGAAATGCCCTCCGACGAAATGGTGGCCATGAGAGGTGAAGGGGTGGGGGGGGGGGGGGGGGGGGGGGGGGAAAGATGAGTTGAAAGAAGGATGAGAACGATGGCAGGAAATTTGCAAAAACTTCGCCAATTACGTGGATTATCGGCAGCAACAACGAATTCTTTCACCACCTCAATTCATTTTATGTCTTACTGCCCTGAAAGCGATGAGAACATCCAATTCTGGAATCATTCCCCAAATACGCAATCACCGAGGTGCCTTTCTTCCTTAACAGTTACAGTCAATCTTCTCCCATTCCCATCTCTTAAATAGAAATCACTCTTCATCCAGCTCGAAGTTGGTGTTTACATAAATCAAAACGAGCAATGCGTTTTCCTGTACCAAGAAAGCACAACGAACATTGCTATCCATCAAATGATTTGATTCTACGCGTATTTTTCTTTTCACATTTACCGGAAATCGTTCTCTTGTACAATGAGCGGTAATCTAACTCGATTCATATCTGATCGAAAAGATGAACGTTTGTGAAGTTTTCTTGAGTGAGGAGAGGACGGTGCTCTACTAATCTCAAATACCAATCAACTAAACAACGCTTTCTTCTATGAGTTGAACACACCCACGAAAATGCAATCTTTCCGAAAAAATAAGCGAAACTTATGGACAACATTATTTCCTTGTCAAATAATCCCTTGAAAAACATATTTCCAAATATTTTCAAAAACGTGGTAAACACACTAAACGACAGACTATAATAACAGGCTGATAAGCTGCAACGCAAACAGATGAAGCAGCCAAATAAAGCAAAAAAAAAAAAAAAACATCAGAGAAAACAATGTAACAAGAGTGAAAGAGTGAAAGATCTGATAGATCAGAGTTGTCTAGATAACACAGTAATCAAATAAATATGAAAAAACAAAGGGCCAATTGCGTGATAGAAAGATTATATCCGTAGCGTTTCAAACGGCGACATTTTAACAGCGTCAAACGTAGCAAAATGAATTCTACTATATAGGTTACACGTTATGTTACAGCTAAGAGAAGAAAGTGAAGCGAAGTGAAAACTTCGGCCAACTCTGAAGACATCGGCCACATTTTCGAGAACCGTGAGATAACATTCACCTCTTCCACTATCACTCAATTCTTATGCTTTTTTCACCTTTTTTTAGCGAATAATAATACGAACCTGAAATGATGTCCGTGAACAAAACAAATCATCGATATTCAACTAAGAGAAAAGATTCGAAAATATGTCACAGTGGCCAATATCTTTACGGAACCCGTAGTGCGGAGAATTGAAAGCAAATTTGGCTAGTGATATGAAGAATGTAAAAATCACAGGTAATAGAAGCTTTGCATGTGGATTATCGTTGCCAAACTGTATATACAAATTTAGGGTCGAAACAGGCGAATTAAAAGTCCTCTCCAAGCGGATTCCTTAATACACCTGCATAATATTTGTGTTTAGTGTTATCTAATTATTTAGTTTTTCGCTATATTGCTCTTTATCTAAGAGAGATGAGTTGGATGAAAAGCGGATATTCCATATCCCTTACTTCTCATCCTCTCTTATAGACTTTCGTCAGCGCTATTCTAGAAGACTTCAACTCATCAACGAAGTTTTCCCTTCACTCAATCATCTTCAGTTCTTAAAACATCGACAGCCGCATCTCAATCAACATAACAACTTGGCAACATGACGTTCTTTCTGAACAAAACAAAAAGAGCGCATATGCACAACCATAGTGCAATAAAGACTTATGCTGCATTGCAAACCATCCTGCAATACACCTGATATGTCTCCTTTAAATCAACTTTATTCACCTTTACAACCTGTAAACATTCCACCTGTCTTTAACATGCAGTTTCAGCAACTGCATTCGGCTATTTTTCTGAGTATATAACTAGGAACTAACATCCACAACGACTCCGCTCGTTAATATATCGTTTTATAATTGAGGTGGCACCTCGAAGAACACCGATGTCCACATTGCAGCACAATTATAACCGCGAATAGTTCTCTTGCATTTATATTGCGCCATATTTACTCACTGAGTATTTTCTTTAGCTACACAAATTGATCTTCGATTTCTTCCTTTTTCTGATAGCGTTACTTGTGCGAAGATCATTCCAAAGCATTGAAAAGCGTTACAAATGATCTTCGAGACGATATAACAGAATCCTACTATCTCTACGCATTATATATCTGCGCATTATTGACATAACAGAGTCCTATTATTAACTCATCCATAGAGCTCAACTGCAAAATCGAAACGCGCTTAACGCGGTTGCAGAATCCCATAACCAATCGTTATCTAGTGCAATTGCAAACCAATTTTAACCCTATTCAATTGTAAAGTCAGTGCACATCTTCTAGCATCAAAATCACTTCAATTACAGAACCTCGTTCCCATCAATTTCACAGCGAAATTCATCGCTCGGCTCAAGCAAATGGCATTTTAGACGGGAACAGCAGTTGTAATATAATGCAATGCAAATTAGTGCATCCGGATGAATGTATGTTTTTACAGGAAATTAGACACGATAGCTTTTAATAAAAAATTATAGTAAAAAGTAAATACTTTTGCCTCTATCTAGTTCCTTCTAACTCGTGCTCCGATATTACTATAAGGCAACTAAAACCTGCGAGTGCACAACAGCAAAGAATTATTACAGTGAGGCCTAAGACTGATGAAGATAACCGCTGCTTGAAAGAAATGTGGTAATGTGGTATTATGGCCCTATGCTATGAACAAATTTCATGTAAGGCTTGCATTAGTGTTCATACCATTGCCATTGGGATCAGAAATGTGAGTGGAATGTGCAGAATGCTACAGGAACTCGAACATCGACCTTTTTATTTCGGAGGAAACGGCACTTGACCTTTACTACTCCAATTTCCGCTCCCTCCTCCCAATTCATTCATATCAGCAAACTTAAGGTTTCAGTGTGCCTCTAAGCGTTTTAAAAGCGAAACAGTTGAACAACAATGATCTCTTCCAATCAAAAATCAAACGTAGTCTTCTAGTCGTTCTCTTTGCACTTTTCGTTACATCCTCTCTTCCACACAAAAACAACAGCGAGATACGTAACTGAGCAAAAAATGAAGCACTCTCAACAAGCAATTACGAAACGCATTATATTCGACTAAACGAAATATTTTTATGTAAACCTCTTAATGAATATCAAAGACTCATAACTGTCGTTGAATATTGTCTCCATGAGCACAGTACACCTTACTCACTCTACTTTATTGTTAATTACAACAGTACAACTGACGTAACTTGGCCCCACCCACGGCACGATAAAAACACCAACTTATAAAAACGCTATTATTTCTGATCTTAAATCATTTTGCAACCTATCTTCTCACCTCCGTAAAACGCTCCCATGTATTAAGGTGCAACCCCTAGCCTATCACATTTGATGAAGCATTACTTCGAAACCATATAAACTAATGAGATGAAAAGAAATCAGCAGTGTTTTCAGCATTATTTAATATAATATAACTGAATTAACTGATATATAATGCGACAAAAGCGCCAGCTGGCGAAAACGTTATCACGAACGCGACAAAAGCGCCATACGACCAAAAAAGCCTACTAAGCTTTTATACAATAACGTGTTAAATGATTACAGCAAACGGTGCTGCCAAGTGGTATCTTTTAAATTTTTGAAGAGTGTACTCTTGAAATAAACTTCCAATTCCTATATAAAAGATTTTAACTCACCATAGAACAACTTCATTACATAACAGTTTTACATAATTACCCATTGCATAAAAGTCGAAGCTGACTTTCAGCGTTCAGTACTTGGAACGGGTTCCTTCACTCACCCCCCCCCCCCTATGACGAAAATTTCTGGCAAATTTTCCACATGATTATATTTGTGAAGTGCTATAGAACCAAATCAGACTTTTTCCCGCACCAGAATGAATCCCTCTGCTCCGTCCCTCCTCCCTCTTCCTTTCTCAGTAGCAAATTTTGCTGGAGAGTTTCGCAACATCTTCTTCTTACTATCTTTCCTTCGTTTTTTTTTCGAGAATATTTCAGAGTAAAGAATATGCAATGGGAACGATGCAAACGAAGTGTCAATTCGCATTCAAAATTACGCACACAAATTTTAGTCGTCATCGAACCGATTCGGCACAACATTATTGCAATATCGATAAATACATTCGGCTTCTTCAGCGAACGTTTAAAGAGTCAACGAAACCGCCATTATGATTAACCTTCGTGAGTAAAATGCAACTTTTTTCTATGGGAAAAATTATTGCGAATGCAACTCGCAACGTTACTTCTACTTCCCTAATACTTGATTTCCATTCTAAAAAACAGAAGTAATAGAACGCACCAATTAAGAATCAAGAAAGTAACAAAGGTTTCCCTCGCAGAATTAAGGAAGTAATGAATAGCCGCAGCAAAGAAACAAAGGGGTGATGAAAGGCTCCAGCAAGGTATCGAGAACGCAATGAAGCTTTCTAGCAAAGAATGAAGGAACCAACAAACAGCTAGAGTGAAGAAACAAGGAAGTAATAAAGGACTACAGCAAACGACCAAGGAAGTAGGAAAACGCGGCAGCAAATGATGAAACCAAGGAACCATCGAATTTAGCGAATGGCAGAATGAAATGTTAGGCATCAATGAATTTTGTCACTTCACTTGCCAGAAATTCTTCTGCGTCAGCACACTTTGGAAAATAACTGTGGCTGGATTTTCGAAGAATAAAGGGCTGCCCCAAGGGTAGGGCAAGGAAGGTGACGTCAAGGGGGAGAGGAGGGTAGCAGTGGAGAAGGAGGGGGAAGGGTCAGAGAGGGATAAGAAGAGAAGAGGGGACGTCTTCGAAATTTCACTTTTGCAACAGAATTAGAAGCCGCAAAATAAGGGAATCTCCGAAATTGTGCCAAAAAATAAAATATTTTCCAAAGGAACGTTTTGAAAATGTTTTCCGACGAAAAAATCTGCGAGAAAAGTTTTGAGAGGGCATAGAAGAAATCGGAGAAAGAAGTTCTTCTTCAATAATTCCGCCAATCTATCGTAAACGATCTTCGTATCCTTACTTCTCATGATTCACCCTCATTTAGCTCACTTAACAACATAATTATTTGCAACACTCCCATTATTTCCAGCATCACTTTCTATACTTTCAGTGTTAGCAGTATCGAATTCGTCCAAACGATCTATCTTGTTTACGTACCGCGATTCCTGTCCACTGTCCACCAATCTATAGTCCATTCAGTGCTTCAGATACTAATATTGTTGAAAATGTGCAGTGCACATCCATATGCTGTGTATTCTTATGTTGTCGAATCGTTCAACCATCTCAAAGCGATTGTTGCATTGCATTTTGAATCGACAACCTTAGCATGATTGTATAGTGCGCGACCTAGGCATTATTTCTAAAATGACCGAGGTATTGGTTGATGTGGATATTTCCTTTTCACTCGAAGGCGTCCGCAGCACTACGAAGGGGCACGCTCTCAGTATTCAATGGCTATCTATGAACAAATCTAGCAAGGGCAAAATTTACTTTTCTGCTCCTCTTTGCAACACTTCCAATAATCTTCAAGCATCAAAAATTCTACAACGTCCATAGCTGCGTTAGTGTCCGTCTCAGTTACGCTAGCTGAAGACAGTCATACCCCACGCAGATACAACGCCACTACGCAGTAGACACTGCCCTCCCCCCCCCCCCCCCCCACCCATGCAGACATATTACTGCTGGGCAGGGGACATTTTACCGCAAAACAATGAAAAGAAATTTTCCGAACAATTCTGCACAACGAATGTAAGTTCATATTTGTTTTGCATTTGATGATGTAAAATAAAATGGAAGTGTTTTGCTGCATACTCGTAATCATTTTCTAATGCCGACGGTCGAACATTGCAGTACTTCACGTTTTCGTAATTCTTTGAAAAGAACATTTATAAGGTGGCAAAATTCATTTCAACAACTCGAAATGTTGTGCATAGCGATCGATGAGATGATAAACAAAGTTTTTTTTCCGTTCAAGAAAAGAAAATCAGCACTATGTCATAGTTTTTCTGGGAATCTTTAAATACAATTTTGAAAATGCTCATTCCTTGAAAAGAGTGAATTTTTCACTTATTCTCTGTGCTTTTTTCATTCAGTAAAAACGAGAAAAAAAAACGAAAATTTCATTTTCACGAATTCATGCAAATGAAAAAAAACCATAATCGACGATTTACTCGCCTATCGCACAAGAGAATCCTCATAATCGATTTACAACAAAAAAACATCACTATTTTTTCAACGGCATCAAATATTACCAATAACACAGTTCGCGTCTATAAAAATAAACTAGTACACCTCTCTCCACTCAATGCCAACATAGTCTGCATACGCGTTTGCATCCCAAGAAATTCGGAAGTTTTTCCGCTTCTTCACAAATGCCAAGATGATAGATACATAAACATGTACAATGTGAAGCACTCGCTGACTACTTCTGAATTATTTTTTTTTTACAGAAGGCAACAATGTGCTGCCATGCTTTTCCATGCGCTGCAATAAGCATTCCGGTTTCGTTGATATTAGTTCTGGTTCATTTCTCAAGAAGATTCATAAATTCAAAGAACAACTTCACAACTTGTTTGTGTCCACTCTCATTAGATCGCGTCATATCACTGTTGCCGAAGAGTACAGTACAAGCAATTCCATGGATGCTTAATACGGTTTTCCTAAATCCTCTGCCTCGTTCACATCTTTCTCCCTATTGGAACTGTGCGCTCATTTCACTTTTGCCGAAGAAACCACTCGCTATCTCAGTAAAAACTACCGTCCACTTCGCCTCATCTCAAAAGTCTGCGAAATTTTCGAATTAATCGTCACAGATGCGCTATTCAATCGTTCTATGTGAAGCATTATTCTAAACTTAATGCAATTTTGCTTCATCCCTAGTAAACCCACGATGTCGCGACTTTTTTCTCGTTTACACGAGTAGGTGTTAGCAATGGATGTGAAAAATTCGGACCAAAACTTTGTGCACTGGTTATGCAACGCATTCTAATGATGTCCATCTCGAGAAGCCCACCTGGAGCTGGGAAATGCAGAGCAATTAACTCCTTGCTAAAGTGAACCGGAGCACTTTTATATGCATTAAGTTTTCAAGCAACAATCGAACATCGTTATTTCGTTCCACATCCAATGCTCATTGACGTCCCATAGAAAAGCGTTCTCGGTCCTGTTTTGCTTTGCTGATGACATCAAAATTTATTATCAATTGTGTGATCCCGTTCATGATTCCCAATTCTGCAGAAGAACCTTGATGCAGTAGCAACGTGATCGAAATTATCGCAGTTAAGTGTTGCCCATTAAGAACCTCATTGGTCCATATCACATTTCGGCATGAATGCTTTCTCCCATTCTCTTTACTAAACATGTTGTTCGTGACCTTGGTGTTATAATGGACCCTGAACTCCACTGGAGTTGCAGTGTTTAATTACTACTGAAAGACCGTCGAAAATTGCAAAATGTATTTTTCGCGCTTTACAGTACAAATGTATCCAGTATTATCGAAACGCTTTCATTACCTGCTACCGTTCCATCTTGGAATACGCACTCCTTTGTGGTTTCCTTATCAGGCTTTTGATATCAGTCTGTTGGAGAATGTCAGAAACACTTCACCCACATTGCTTTTCACAAGATTTATCGAGCCATTTCAGCGAGATTACATTATCAGGCTAAGAGCCTTTAACCCTGAGGCAATGGGATATCACAGGATTAATTTTAACTTCATCCTCTGTAGTGAAATCACGCTCGGTTTTTCCATTATCCCGCTGTCAGAAATATTTCAGTTTGCCCCTCCCCGTAGTCGACGTTCACATCAGTTTCTGCTCGCCAAAATGCGTTGAAGCACAAATAGCGTTCTGCATAGTTTCCAGTTTCACGTTAATGGAGTCCTGAATCTACTTCCTGCCCATATCGTTAGTGCACTCATTCTTTCAGTTATCCTGCCCATATGCACTCACTATTACTGCTCTTCTGTACTAAATGTCTGCTAACTAATTTGTAGCTTTCCGAACGTTTTCCTCCTTCCTGCTGTTCATGCTCACATACTTTTCTATGTTTTTCCACTTCGAGATATTAGAAAATAAGTTTTTTTTTCAAAATCTACATTTTATTCATTCTGAGATGTAAGCAGAGGTACTTCGTGCGCTCCAAGAGAATTTACAAGTTCTCATCTCATATTTTTGAAATTGATTGAATATTTATGTCAAAGTAATTACAATGAAATAAGATGTTTATCTATATTTGAAAACTTTTTTGACCATTTCACGAAAAATTTAGTCGCTTTTTTATTTCATAAGAAAAGAATAATATTCACAAGTGGACATATGCCACTTCTCTATATTTCGAAAGTGATAGATGACTTTTGCGAAGAATCCACTAAAACGACAAATCAACGCCGCAAATGATTCATAGAAAATGTTTTAACTCCACACAATGTATTTTTAAGGAAGCAATATCGTAGCAATGCCTTGAAAAGAAGAGAAAAAGAGAAAAAAGAAAAAGTGATACGAGCGATTCGAGAAGCAACGACTTTGAAACTTTGTTGTGGATTTCGATAATCTTTGCATCATCTCGATATGTTATCCAACATCCATTACATTCATATATGCTAAATTTGTTTAATTCATTTTTTTTTGCTGTTTGTTGCAAATGCATATTCAATAAATCCGCATTATTTTATCTGCTGCATTTGCGATAAAGAATTGAGCAGAAAAGAGGAAAAATATCGATATCTTTTCAAAAACTCGATCAAATATGACAAATATTTTTCCCTAACTTCTATTGCGAAAAAACTGCTGTGATTGACGACTTTAGATAATGAAATAAACATATCAAGCACATCAAAAAATTGCCACACCCTTAAAATTTGCTAAACAATGATTAAATTTGGTTAAGACTTTGAAACCACAAAAAGAAGCGTAAAAGTTTTGCAATTAATTGCATCATGAACTTTCCACAGATTGAAATGACTTTAGCAAAGGTGTAATTCAAAATAAATGGAAAAGCGCGCCATGCAACCTGCAACGATATGCGCTTTTTAGCATCCAGCATCCTTAAGCAACAAAATAAAAGATGCAGAAAAATGCACTAATATTTTAAAATTCTCAAAAAAAAAAAATCTTCAAGAATGATCTCTGTTTTATCATCGATTTTTTTAATAAAACGAGAGCTTAACTGTCCTAAAATTTTTTCGCTTTCAAATGTCAACAACTTTCCCACTAGATGGATTAACGTGAAGGCTGTAGGCGGTTTCGTCTTATGCCGTTCACAACACTATTAAACTTCGCAATTTTAATTCCTCTGCAGCTGCCTCGGCCGGACTACCGGACACAGATATACACAGACAGACACACACACTGACGCAAACACGCGTATCTGCATGCAGACGCGACGTCACGATGCACCGTTTTTTGAAGAGGAAGTTGATAAGTTTCAAAGAATCTTAGCGCGAAAATTCAGTGATGAAAGTGATGACGTTTCGGGTGTGTCCAAATGCAAGGACATCCACCTATTGCACTTTTCCGCACCAGCAAATTATGGCGACGCCTTGTCTCTAAGAAGCGGTATATAGAGGATTCTTTCCCTCCCATTTCTCTCTATGGCTTCTTCACGTTAACCATTAAAACTACTGCAAAATTCATGTTCATTGATAAGGCACCCGAAACCACCTTTACCCGCCCATGATTTTTTGAAATGCCTTGTGCCTTCTTCTCCCTCAATAATATGTCACTAGTTCTGTACATGCAAGCGCGAATGTCTAACCATTTGATAGCTTCGAAAACGAAGAGTTACGGTGACGAATTCTATTGGGCGTTACATTTTATTCCAATCTTATGAAACTGTTTCATCACTTCGACTTTATCAGGCTTATCGAAGCATAACAACGTCGAAATAACGATGAAGCCAGCATAAGAACTTAGTTATAATACGATCAACTTTAAGAAATCATTCTATTTTCGCATAAAAGATAAAAAACATCTTGGCAGCTTTTTTTTTACTTCAGGAGGTAATGAACACTCGAAAGCACAGAAAATCGTTTTGAAAAAAACGAAAACGACATGTTATATCTATCTAGTTTTGCTGGAAAAAGCGTTCCAGCAATGCCCCTAACTCGCCAGATGCACAATAGTAACACCTGACACGCATAGACCTGGATTAACAGTACTTAACATGTGCGACGGTTCCTTCATCTACCATTGCCTGTACTCCATCTGCGATATCTTTCAACAATATAATGCAGTTATACGTGAAAAAAAGGCTCATTTATTTCTTTTCGAATGAACAGCCATCGTTAGGTACGGTTAAATTTGGAACGTTCAACACTTGTTGGTTATACTAATTAACTTGTTCAAGGTTAAATGTTGCAACTTGCTGTACTAATTCAAAATGAAGTAAGGTTAACGATCACGATTCTCTGAACAGCAATTTACCTGAAAAGGACATAGAAGAATGTTGCAGCGCTGATGAAGTCATGCAAATTCCGATGCACTTAAAATATTTGAAGCGACGACAACCTTACTTCTAGTATCAACACTACAAAAACCGAAAAGCTTTATTATAAACATAAAATTTCGCAAATTCTGAGCCAAAACAAATGCAGTAGTACGTCAGGCTTGACGTAATATGCGCTTTTGTTGTTCAGTCTGCCCAAACAGTTGCTTTACAAGGAACAGAAAAGTAGTTTTAAAAAAAGTTGGCTTATGGATCTATTCGAATGGAAGGTTAGCATACTGTGTCATACTGAACAGAACAGGTTTTATAGGTCCAGCTTGAGTTGCTCTCATGCTGAAATCACCAAGCAGATAGATAGACAAATATGCACAGACATCACGGGACAGGCAGATAAGTATATGCACACGTATAGACACCACGCTATTGTAATGAATTCTACAAACTTGCATTTGCAAAAGCGCACGAAAAACAAATTAATGCATGAAGAACCGAACAGAATTCCAGCAGATAGATACGTTCGCCCCCCCCCCCCCCAGTGAATGATAAAAAAGAAGACGGGACATTGGGGGAAGGGGAATTGAATCTATTACACCGATTCACGCTCTTGAAGACGTATTATATAGAATGCAACTTCTATGCTTCATACATATTTTCATCAGCAAAGCTATTCTTTAGCTCATAATTATATTTAGCCTTGAAAAAACAACTTAGATGCACTAAAACATAATATCTCAGCGAGGGTGAAACTCCCATAGTTGCTTTGGTTAACGTTTGTCATTATGAGCAGATAGCACATTCATCGGTTAACTCAACCTAAGAAAAAACGACTGCATCCTTGTCTAAAGAAAATCCTTCCTCAGTCATCGATCGGCCCATAACTCCGTAGCAAACTTATCAACCGTCTCTTTTTTCCCACTGCCATCAAATTATTACTCGACAGTTCCATTTCTATCGTATCCCAATCCCCTTCCCTTCCCTCCTTTAATCGACATGGTTAATGAAAGCACTTCTTCGCCTGCATTACGCTTTTGCCTTCTTCAGAGAAAAATATTCTTGATGCATCCCGAAACCTCTGAACGTTTCCGTCTCCTTACCACCTGCCTCTGTACCCCCCCCCCCCCGCTACCCTCTCAAACAAAGCTTTCCTCCCTCCAAAGAAAAAATCGCAAAAAATGAAACATGACAAAATTCATTCGTTATATTCCGCTACTCATGGCTAAAGAAATAATCCCCTCATCAACGAGAAAAATTCTTCAACAATTATTTCCTTAAGAAGTATCTATAATTGCTAGTGCATAACTCTCAACGCGACCAATACAAAAAAAATTCCTCGAATGTTTTCGTGAGTATTAAAGAGAAAAAAATCAGTTTGGTATGTAGAAAATTTCTCCACGTAAAAAAATGTGAACTTGAAACGTACGAGAAAGGAATGTGCACATGTTCGTCAAAATGTTACTAGCGGGCGTGTTCTCCGAAATGGGTGCATTCATGCATCACAAAAACATCAAAAACGTTACACAACGAAAAACCCCCCACTCAGCCTATTTACGCCTATCTTGTTGTCATTGCACAGAAGCCGAAGATTTATTTTTGTAATAGAAGGTGCTCTTTATCGACTCCGATATCGCTCCTATATCAGGGTTTTTTTTGCGAATTCCCATATCCATCTTCGGGAAGAAAATATTTTTTTAAAACACCCCTATACACTTAAGTGAGCCGATTCGATTAAAAATACATGAAGCGCGTAGGTATAAATACAACAATTAATTAATAAGACGTATACTTATCTTTGAAACGATTTCAAAAACACCATCATCATGCACAATTGAGAAGGGGAAACCATTCTCTAATGCAGTCAACTATTTACATAATATACACCAGAATGCACCACTACCAGCTTAATTGATGACCGCAAGAGCCATACATACGACTGCGCAACAAAACTTCATATGATGGTTGGCCGTTGCATTCGAGCCCGTGACTGCACTGGGCGAAAAACGCCGCTTTGCCAGTCAGTGTTAACCAGGATCCGACAATACAAAAGGATATAGAGAGTATCGAATTGTTTTATTCATCAATGCTTCGCGGAATTGAACCCTCTTCAAAAGTGTTTTCAACTGGGCCTGCCCATGAACGCCTACGATCGAACCGCTGGTATCACTTTAACATAGGTCATTTTCCCTATTATTTTTACGGCTTCATCACATCATCAGGTATATATATATATATATATATATATATATATATATATATATATATATATATATATATATATATATATATATATATATATATATATATATATATATATATATATAACGTGCATATGAGCTATTGGTCGCGGCAAAGACTGAACTGACGTAATCTGCCAAAGAATTATTGGCTCTCAAAAAAAGGAATTCAAAATTGCGAATGTGAAATCTGAGGTCAAAAGCAAAGATCTGGAATCTGACAACATTCGACAGCATCAATACTGCCAAATAAATTGAAAACTGAGAAACAATTTCAAATCCCCTCATATTCCTCGTTCGCACATCCTCTATTTTGAAGTACTGAAAAATTTTAGGAGGAAAGCGAAGGAGAACAAAGATATAACGGGTCGAAAGAGACCTTAAAATCAATTACTTGGAAGGCTAATGCATACATTAACAATTATTAAAAACAAAAAGTGTGCGTGCCCTAAAAACAAAAAAAACAAAAAACAAAAATAAAAACAAGTGGGAAAGGATCGAAACCCTCCAACGAATGCTCAGACCATCTCTTCCCCCCCCCCCTCCCCTTACGCAATATTATCAGCAATTACCCAAATTGTTGCACTCCATGAAAACGAAAAAAGTTAAAAGGGAAATACAAACAAAATTACGTAAGAAAGGGAGTGCGAATACTTCGAAGTTGTAGTGCAGACTTTCAAACAAATTAATTACAGCAACGCGACGTTTCCACTCGAAGGAAAAAAGAAAAGTTGGCAGAATGCTGACACAACCATAAATAAACATTACAATGCAGCACGCATCACGAAACATCCATCAAATCACATCAATTGCAACAACGTACATTTCACACAGAAGCCCCCACACAATTACAAAAACTGCACTAATGTATATAATATATAATAAAAATTCGATATCAATTATATTAAATAAATAGCAATAAGAAGCACTAATAGTCATAAGAATGATAATCATACCAATAGTAATAATCACGGCCTATGAAAGACTTAACTGTCCGATCAAAGACGCAGCTTGAAGAACGTTTGAAAGAAAAATGCGGTCATACGGTGAATATTATAACATTGCTGTGAATATATCCAAGCTTTTTCACTGGAAGAACGCCTAACACTGCTGAATGCTTTCCTCAAAGAAATGACAGCATTCAGTAACGATAATAGTGGTGTTACGTCGGGATTTCTCTTCCAGTAACGATGAGTTTTACATCTGTTATCCGCCAATTTTCACTTCATTCTGCCAAATGAATACCTCACACTGCACAGGTAACCCCACAAGTTATGGCACCATACAACGTAGTTTGATCTCTGATATAACGAATTTATTATCGAAAATCTTTGAGAATTAGGCACCAACATCCAAGGACATGCTCACCCAAGTGAGGTATATCGTCCTATAAATTTTGTTCCATAGCTGCAATTATAAGACTATCTGCCAAGCCATAGGGTGATTTGTCTCATGCGGCTCTAACTCAAAGGAAACTTTATCTTTCCGTTATTGGCACGCTGAAGCGAATCGCGAAGGCTGATATATTTAAATTTTAGCATGAAAATTGCTATGAAGCACTAGACCACATAAGTATTCTTCAAGCGTGCATCAGCAACATATATACTGTCGATCTGGTAAGCCTACAGCAGCTTTCACTTTATTTGATATACTTTCGCCTGCAATATTTGGTATCGCTTTCTTTCACTAGCATCAATCAACAGCAAACACCACCACTGATATTTACTCTTCCTGGGTATTTGTTCCGATGCTTGAGCCAACAACAGGTAATTGAGTATTGCATAAGAACTGCAACTGTTTTCCTGGACACACTTTCAGATGAGAACTGGGAATGCAACTCACGGCAATACCAGCTCTCTTACTGCAGGCCTCGCTCTTTCAATTGCACAACACGTACCTTTCAGAATGCCAAAAAAACATCCGCTACTAACCTAAACAGATACGTTGATGAAATATTGGTGTTCACTATTGCTCAGTTCGATAACAGAGTTGCCAATACACACAGCGAAGAAATACAATTCAATAAAGCAACGATGAACTGTCGGCATTGCCACAGGTGAGCAACACCTAGCGAAGTTTGACTGTGGGCATTTCAGCTGCAACGTTAGAAAACTCACTCATATTACTAGCAGCGTTCCTCCTCATATTCATTCAGACATAATATATGGTCAGGCTGTTTGTTATTTCTGCATATGCGCTTTTTCGTTTTATTTATTCCATCTATATGAGATGTTTGCCTTTTCTACTTAACTACTACCTACGAAAAGCTTTCAATAGACACTTCCAATTGTCTATTTCTACAATAACCATTGCATAACTTCTCTCTGTGCTTACATGATGCATGCTTTAACCTTATTAGCCATCCAGACGCTGTCTCGTTTTAAAAATTTCCATTCAAGACCACTTCCTCAATTTTATCCCACAAAAGGACTCGCTGAAAGAGTAGTCTGCCGGATTCCTTTTCCATCTTTTTTTATTCTTCTGCAAAATTTAGCCACAAATTTAGCCATATCCTGCTTCTCATCTCGACAAATTTTGTTAATGCTTCATATTACTAGATTTGGTTAAACTACTGGAATACAACTTCTTACACCGGAAGCAGCAGCCGTAATTATGGTTGTCATATCTTCTTCGGTTTCCGCTTCTAAAAACCATTCCAGATTTACGCTACACTACAAATTGCTGTAAATGCCTACTTGTAATCAACACCTTGTCAATCTTTCCTTTATCGCCCTTTTACCTCAGTGTAAATGCCTCCTTAGCAATATCGATCTCTATGCAATAATACCATCCAAAACCTAATCTTGCATCGCTTATTTTGCACAGAAGGACAAGCGATGCCGCAGTAAATAGCCAAGAAGCTCGAACGCCCCCTCCTATCCTCGCGCCCACCTACTGCTCATGAAAAATAAGAGAGATCTCCTCATCCGACAATAAGTAGGTTTAACATCATCGTCCACTGCTTCAATTTCTAATTTACCCTTGTCGTAATGATGCTAAGTTCAATTCTACTAATCACCTCATTCTCCCATATAAAATTTATTTCGTTCTCTTCTACACGCTACTCGTTCCTTCCATTTACAGTACTTTCCTCCTTTACTTCACAATCAATTCTAATTGATTTTAAAAATCTTTCACATTCCTATCGCTTTCTTTGAATTGAATTTTTATCAACGATGCAAGCCACTCTGCAAATGAGCCGACATGCTCACTGATTCACTAAACGTCGGAAGATGAACCTCTCTCAACGTCCTCACTCCTTCAGATTCCTTCTCAGCCATTCTCCGTTGTCTACGACTTTACCATCACACTTTTACTAGAAGTACTCAAAATTCCCTTCCTTTTAAACAATATTTTTATACTACACATAAGAAAATAATCGCTGTAATTAGTCACAAGTAATTCCTCACTGATGAGGCACAACAATCTTTTCCCAAATAAGTCATGTCACAACAAATACCGTCAGTATCGCGAGAGCAATTACAACAGCATCGATATATTTCTCTCTAAAAGTTGCTTTAATTACCCAACAATTATAAATAAAGAAGAGAATCGATGAGTCACATCAAAACAAGTCCATCGTTATGCGTCATCACTGATGTTCGAAATATTTCACGTTCACATTTGCGCTATGCAGCCATTTCTTCATCGAGTACCTATCAAATGCATTTCCACTCAAATTCGTCAACGATTTCAAGTGCACACTGATGCAATAATCTCAGCCGAAAATGCAATCATCTCAAGCGAAAACTCAATACGAAAGAAGTTAAAAATTTAGTACTCTAATAACAAGTCCACCAACTAGAACATGGTGAGACAGATGTCCAAGCTCATTAAAATAATCATATTTCTGAGTTGAAATCGCGTAAAATTGGGAACAATTTTTGCAAACATTCTATGCGACAATTTGCCATTCCACATGCGAATATATTTTAAAAAATTGGCAAAAACATGCTGTCATATGATAAATTTATAATGAATTTCAATCAAACAAATATACCGCCTCTTCTCCACCCAAGATGCATAATCACATATATTGGAATTAACCTTTAGCAGCAGGCAGTCTTTATAGACCATATAACCTGAAAAGTTCCTATGCTATTGCTTAAAAAATTTTGCGTGATGTGTACATTTTATAGAGCAATTTTGGCAAATTGTAGTGCAATTTGAGAAAATTGAGTATTTTAAAAACGCAAAAAAAAATTAATCGTCGAATACGGCCTCGCGATTATATCAAAAATTTTCCCGAAGAGGAATGTGCACTTGCGAGTCCATGGATGACTCACAAGATGCATCACATCTAAGAACTTAAACGATAACAGTTCATTTGGCAGATTGAGCAACAAAGTCGGCCCCGTATCATCTCTCGCACATAAATGCAAATGCAACCATATCGCCAGTTAGGAAAATATACCAGGCAGACCAAAAACAAAAAAAAAAACGCATTGCGCTAAGGAAATAGTTCTAGCTCAATTAAATCAGCTGCAAAGTCTCTCGATGATGACAAACAGCATATGGCAGTGGCATTGATATTAAAGAGATGCACAATTTCAGGCCGATATTCACATAAATAAATACATTTTCCTAGCTACTGAATGATCACAACAATCGACGCAGTGGGTATCGTCTCGCAATAATCAATCAAAAATCAGAAAAGCATATTATTTCGATAAATCAACAAAACGATAACTCAATTAGGAATTCACAGTGCGCTGAAGCAACGAATTGTAGCGCATAACAGACTCGCAAAAGATGGTGCGTAAATCTTGAACACGACAGCTGATATTGAAACTTCCTTGATAAAAAAGAAAAAAGGAAAAAGCAAACAAAGAAAGTAAAAACAGCAGGATGCAATAACAACAGAGGGCAGAAGGATGAAGATGACCCCTCATCTCTTATCGTCAAAATCCCTCCAATATAGTGAGTGACATCTTTTGAAACTTAACGCCAATTAATACTGTTATATTCTTTTCCGGCATTCCTGTGTTCAATGTTCAGCTCTACTGTCCAAATCAATAATGCCTGAATGCTTGTCACTTCCTAGAGAATATAAATGAAAGTTTCGATAACAGTTGAAAAAACTTGGAAATATTTCCCTCCCGAAATCAAACATTCAAACGTGCCCCCTTCCTCAATAAAAACGACCTTTCATCGTTTTATTTCATGTTTGATAAACGGCGACTTTAATTAATTTGTTCTTCTTCGGGATGGCAGCACCGCCCAAACGACGGCGGCGAAAAAACTGAAGAGCCTTTTGATTTATAAATGTTGCTTCGTCGATAAGGATGACGCTATCAACATCAACGCACTTTTCATCTAGAGAATTTGCACAATTACTGCAGCAAGAATTCGGATACAGAAGGACGTCACCCTTGTGGAGACAACAGTGCATCCGCCCTATAAACGGCTCAGCGAGGGAACTGATGATGAATTTATATGATCCTTTCAGCGATCTGAAGAATGAACTGTCAGCCAAGTGGAGATTGCAACTATGCCATCCGTCCTATCTTCGCTCACCACCCGAAGGATGCTGCCGCCCTTACGCCCTCTCCCTTCCCCGTCAAATGTGCGCACCAAATGTCCCAAGACAAAAACAAGCAAAGATAGCATGAGTGAAGACGAAATTGGTTATAATTGTTCGGATAAAGAAAGAAATAAGATAAAATGTCAAAACTAACAATACTTCATTTTGTAGGAACATTTGATGCAAAATACAGCTGATGATCAGGTCGGCTTTCAGAACTTCATCGATAGGAAGCCAACAATGCATACAGCTCTATAGTACACCAATATTCGAAAAGAGTGCCCCAAAAAAGTGGAAATCAACCTTAGAAAATATTACGCAAGTATATGTACTGCACTCCATAGAAGTATCGGAAATTATCTTCAAGGGGAGGAAAGCACTCAGTGGGGAGCTGGAAAAACGGAGCATCTCTCACACGGGAAAGAATAAACCAGAGAATATATATATATATATATATATATATATATATATATATATATATATATATATATATATATATATATATATATATATATATATATATATATATATAGTGCGAATTTGTGGATGTGTATATAAGCACGATATCGTTAATAGCTGTATACTGATAAGTAACAATAATGGTCGATGCAAAGTGACTTCGGTTAAAAGATGCTGAAGTGCATTCAACGTTCAAGCAAGCAACGCCATCGCCTGTGCACAACAGCGCCCAATCGCCGAGTTGCGGTGTCCGCCCCAAACATTCCAATGCACCACTATAAATTTCGACGAACATTCTCCCAGACGCACAACCCCAACTAAACCTACTCAACTTCACTTGCCACGTCTAAGCATGATGACTGCGCATGCTCTCCTATTTCTTTACTGCTCATATCTGCAAATGATCAACGCTGTCCCCAGTATATCACCTTCAGCACATCCTTCACGTTTCAACTATTACCCACCTGCAGGTTATTCTTCATATTCACACTCAAACGAATAATGGAATCTGCGTGTAACAATGTAGGCGTCATTTGTTTCCGAATAAACTCAAAATGAAAGCTTTCTTTTAACCGCTTTGACCGGGCCTAATGATTAATCGGCAGTATAGTGAAACATTCTCAGCCAACAATATAACGAATATTCTCAGCGACAAAATAGTGAATTTCCTCATGTTCAAAATAGTGAATACTCTCATTTGCAACATAACGAATTTTCTCACTGAATATCTTCATCGACTATATAGTGAATACTTTTATGAATCATATATGGAATTTTCTAAAGGAAAATGAGCTAGAAAATGTTTCCATCTTGCAGAATTTCTACTAATTTCCTTTCATCATCTGCTTCGTTTAGCAATGAAATAATCGGAAGGACTGAAAATATTCGGTTTGCTTTCACTCAACGAATTTAGTTTTCCTCATTCTCCACATAACACAACTCTTTCTCGCACATTAAATTCTCCTTTGAAGAATAAAATTACATAAATAAGTGCTCTAATTTATGCTATAAGACTAACTAATGACGAATTGTTGCTTTGCATATCTTATTTAATGAATCAAACGAAGAATGTATTCGTTGAGAGTAATTCTTTCAGAGCCAAACTATCCAGCAATCAATCCTTTCCCTAAATCGGCACCATTACCACCGAGTGAGAAAGCCACAGCGATCCCCGACGTTTTCAAACAGCAATATGGCAAAACCGACGTGAACGGTCCCACTTTAAGATCCTCAAATTCAAAATCATCGAAACATTGGCGGTCAGCTGAACAAGAAGCCTCGATTGTACATGTAAGCTCCGTAATCCATCCAGATAATTTCTACCCACAAAATAAACGTATCGTACCAAATGGCCTGATGCCACGTGATGCATTCGTCATTAGTAACGATCCATTGGAAGCATTTGTGCATTCGAACAATGCGGACGATTCTGCACTCGGACCCATCACTAATCCTGCTGCTTATTTCCTACAGGGAGCGCACCTTGACAAGGTAACTGTTTGCTTTTTAAATCGTACACTTTGACCGATGTTTATCGCTTATAATGAAAAAAAAAGTGCTTTGACTTCTATAAGCTACTTTTCGTTGTTCACGAATTTGTAAACAACTCACAGGACAAGGTCATATGACACAACGCGAAACTGTATGCCTAAGCTGCTAAGATGCTATCTGTACCATTTGAGGAAATCGACCTCTGATAAACAGAAAAAGATGCATCAGCAATCACTTCTTTGCAAAAACACCGACTTTATTTAGAAATGATGAAAAAACGTAACGCGTAAAAAATTGTTTGCATAGAGAAACGATTAGCTGACACTATGAAACGATGGAGAAATTTTTCTCCTTTACCTGCACTCATGACTGACAATACATTTTATCACCTATACCCTTTTAAGTCGCAATGAATATGAAATTCGCATCAATTTCGAGAATTAAGAGAAAAACTTTAAATCCGCTGCATTATATTTTCAAATGCTTATTCACAAAAACCACACGTGATAGAATCAGCATTAAATCCAACTAGAATCCTTCTTTGAAACGAAAATCTAAAATTCTGGTGACAGAGCAAATATGCTTTGCAGGTTTCAAAGCCCAAATGCCAAATGTTTGGTTGTGAAGGACCACTTCCTAACGATGGTAGTATTCGCTTCAAACTTCTCAATAAACCTTTACATAGCTGCTACCAAACATTCGTACCGCTAAATGCGTGCGTTGGCGATAAAGGCTATCCGGTCGGTATGGTATGCACCATTTGCTGCGATTGCACAAATTCGTTTATTGCCGAAATGCGAAATTCCCGAGGCTATAAAATCGGTTTCAGCCGTAAATGAACCCGAAATCAATCCAAATGATCGTTTACTCATCGCATCGAAATGAGAGCCAATAATTATTTATGCTGCTCGTCCTGTATGCCCTATATTGACAAGTTGCTTATTGACGTACTAATGCCATCCGTTTCGCGGCAAATTCTCCTCCTTCAGTTCTTCGTTTCGGATAGAAATAAGAGGAAAACACAAGTGAACAGTCCACAACGAATCGCTAACTTGCTTAATAATATACTAATATTTAATATTATTAATCAAGAAAGCGATTACTTACAGTTATTTCGTCAGGCACTTTTTCAAGAGACAAACCTATCATAAAATCCTTATCTATACATTCATCTCATTTGACAACGCCTTTCCCACAATTACAGAGCACCAATGGAAACGGTCTCCGCATAGTATATATTCTGGATGACATTTTCGTATATGTACACGGGTTCATTGTTAATTTTGTACAGAAATTGATGGAAGTGACCCGTTATGTAAAAAATATCTTTGTATGCATAACTGTATCATTGTTATATCCCAAAACTCTAATTGCCTTTCGCATATTATGTACATATAGAAACGCCTCCCGCAAGTATCACTCAATGCTAAAATGTAAAAAAACTTTCCAACGTAAAAACAAAAGCAATGCATCATACCATTCATCTCTCCTTTTCCCCTGCCCCTTCCCTCCACCCCCTTTCATCTTAACTCTCTCCTCTCCCCTTCCCTTTCTGATGTTTTCAGATCACATTCGAGTATCTCAAGCGTCAAATTCAAAACCGCTCTCCCATGCCAAAAGAGTCCCAAAATAAATATTCATTCAAATGTTCAAATGTAAATGTAATGAATCGTTAAACAATGTATGTGTGTAAATTCGTGCAATAAAATTGAACTCTTCAGCATACTATAAAAGATGATCATTTCCACAACGTTGCACAACACCCATATTTCACCTTTCATCTATATATATATATCAACACAATATACCACCTTCAAATCAACACTGCGTTCATCGCACTTAATATCCCACTGCGAAATTTTTCCATCAATACAATTTCCCAGCATACATCAAGAAGACTACCGCACACGCACCTAACATTCAACAATGCACATGAAGCGCGGCAAAATTTTTCGTACGTCAAGGAACTGAAAATGAAGAAATCTGCCAACTGGTTCTCTCAAAAGATAGTGATGAAAAATATTTTCGCATATTTCATATTCAACAACAAATACTTCCAACATTAAATTTTAATAAAAAGATTTGCCATTTTTTAGGAAAAAAGAAGAAAATGAAAAAAAAAACAGAAAATGAGAATAAAAGTTCTTCACTTAAATAAAAAAGCATTTCGAAATACGCTCCTCAAGCAGTTGCAGTTAATAACATTTGTGGAAACATTGCTTCCAACTATCACCGCAAATTTTCTTCCGCCCAATCGATCAAGAATTCTTGTCTAAAGTATTTAATCGATTACCTTCTCATGAAACACCAACCTGATAAACACAACTTTTCAAGGTGAGGCAAAAAAAAAAAAAAAAAGAAAAAAAAGATTTGGTAAATGCATCCCTCATGCTTAAAACTCCTCAAATTCATGCCTAAAAGGAAATAGATGAGGGTGAAGCGGACAAGAAAGACAAGGAGGAAAGTGGAGAAAGGTCAATTCCAATATAAGTTGAATAAACCTGGAATTATTCCCGCCTCATTCATTTTTGCATCGCTTCAAAAAGCTGCTAATAAAATGAACTGCCAGCATTTGACTGATAATCTTATCAACGAAATGATGGCGTGGTTCCAAATTGATATGCTATCAAAAATAACATTCATTCACGTGATGCACAGTTGTCGAATGACGTCGCTGTGCAAAAACAGGTTAACGAAAATGATCGCTCACAATAAAAACATAATTACGAACGATGCAACCAACCGGCTGGCAGCTTGAGTTTCTTATTCGATAATCATAGTTGCGCACAGCTAAAAGTGCGTAACAATGCAATCTATTCACACTGTAGTTGGCAATCATAAAAAAATAAATAATCCCACATTCTTTGACCGCAAAATATGGTAAAATTTTAAAAGCTCCACTTATTTCACTTAGCGATTTCATCGGCCAGATTGCCGCCAAGCGCTAACGAAAAAAACATATAAATCGTCGTTTAAAACGATTTATGCAGTTAAAGCAAAAATGGGCGCCACCCAAAGCAACTTTCACTTTCTACGTCATCCATCAATCAAGCAATGAAACACTACAAGATCAGGCTGTATTTGGACAGCATTCCTTTTCTCTTCTTTTTCTCTTTCGAGCCAAAAAAAAACCCCTTAAAAACTTCAGTGAGGATACATTCACTTTAAACAACTCAAAAGCAATATACGCTCCTCTAACATAAGTGACTGAGTGATTTAAAAAATGCAAAAAACACGTAATTTCTCAGTGACATTTTTCACTGGGCAGCTAATATTTCCCCCACTGTTGAATTTATGCAATGTTTTTTAGAGTTTCCTAAAATTGAACCAAATGCAGAAAATTTGTGTACTGACGAGAAACTGGATTATTCAATTCTCTAATATACGAAATACATAAAACGGCATGGTTAATGCAGGTTGGCCTCACAAGATTAGGAAAACCGCTTTAAAACGCATCACAAAAGCACTCTCGTTCACATTTCACTTAGATCTTTCAATGCATTAATCAAAAATTTACTTAATGACAATGAAAAAATTACTGCGAATTTCTATGGAAATCCTCTCAGAAAGATAGCTGCTAACAACCAATCTCAACTACACGCTCAGATTATTCACGCTCAACGTCAGTCTTCATTGCCAATAAGAAATATAACGAACGTTGAAAAATATGCGAATATTCTAGCTACGATGGAAACTCGCAGAAATCGTTCGCCTCATGAAGAGATTGCTAACATGACCGCTAACTGACTGCTGAGCATAGATCATCAATCGAAAATTGCAGAAACCAGCAATAAAGCTGTACAGATTACCTAAGATATAATGTTGCCGACACCTGCCATTATATGCAAAACCAAACCTAATTTTTAAATAATCGTAAAATTAGTAACAGCACTGCCGATTATAGATAGAATCACTCATTATACTATGCGATCAACGTGAAATTGATCTCTGTTCTTAACTCACTCAATACGGTTCTACTATAAAGAATAGCGAGAATACGCCTAGCGAATATTTCAAAGATTAAGCACCCGATTTGGAATAAAGCAAATCCCTTGATGTGAAATTTTCAAGCTTTCTTTTACATCATAGGTACGATATTCGTAGATGGAATTCAGCCGGTACACAATCATGTCCTAGCCAACTGATAACATCACCAACTGCAAGCTGTGAAAGCGATCTACCGTTGCATTTCAAGATCGAGCCTTTACTTGTAGTATGCACAGAGCTGGAGAGGGTGACATACCTCCTTAGTCAGGAGGAGACGGATAAGAGCAGAATGCCAAGTCACCATGCTTGGGAACAAATAGCTACCTCTCAAATTTCAACATAAACTTATATTGGAAGGAACATCCCAAAAACGTTCAATATGCCATCGCGCCCTTTTTCGGCAGCTTCACATCGCTCAGCTTTTATTGCCAGCCTCTCTAATCACTGGCCATTTTCAATGTTTCAACCAAACAGGGATCGAGGCCACAAAAAGCAATACCTTCCGTGAAATAACAATAAACTAGTTGAGTGTTGTTTTCCGGTGATCAGTTTGGACTTGGCAGCCCCTGATCAGCAGCTCTTAAGATCCCAAACCTCATGGTGACGAAAGAGTGGAGAAGGAAATGCGCTAGTGAGCTAACTATGTTTCCGAGATTTTCCAGTCTTAGCGATCACCGAAGCGACGCTAAAGCTATCACCTCAATGCAGAATCACCGATAGTTATCTTTCATATGCCAGAGCACCAAACAATTTCTTCATAGTTTAGCACGAACAACACAACTTACTCCAATATTTCAGCACAAGCCTTCCACGTGACAACAAAGGACTAAATTTTTACTTGAAGACCGACAAAATAAATTTCAGGATCTCGAAAACACAATATTTCCTCGAAGAGAAACCCCGAATATTCCATATCCTCTAATTTCAATAAAAAAAGCCAACTTTCTTTTCAGGATGGCTTATTCAAAAAAAAGTTCCCCTATTCTATGTCACTGAATTACTTTTTAAATATTGTGCTTGCTTATTTGGGCATATAACTCCTCGCATATTAAGCCAAATACGAAGAACTTTCATCAGCAATTTATATTTTAAAAAACGCATTGTACTTTTGATTTCACCATCAATTTATATTGAAACACACATCAGACTTTTAATCAGACTTAATGACCTTAACGCCTGTTTTATCTATTAACGCAGGTACCAAATATGGTCGAAATTTAGAAAAAAATTACTAGTACTATACTTAAAGATGACATAATCTTATGCAAGTTATTAAAGCGCATAGATTTATTTTGTTGATGCAAATCATTTGCGAATTACTCACAAAAATAGGTATCATTCTATTGACATTAACGACCGTTTGCTTACACGATCACCTAACACAGTATCGGTTCATCAAATCGGATTGGTTATATACAATGGCAGACGAAATTTAAGACAAAAAATAAAAAATAAAAGCTACGCAACGCTGAATTGCCAAAAAGAACCGACCGTTACCGTCGAGTTTGCATTCAAGAATGTCTCCGCATCACTACGCCATATCTGCAAGCAGTCGAAAGCCTTTTGAAAAAGTTTCCTCAAGCGCCGATATTGCTTCATACTTTCTGCTTCATGTTCCAGGCATAACTTGTTCACATAAGACGATAACGACTCACTGCAAATTCGTACCGTAAACCATAATCTTTGCGTAGAGATGAGTAGGTGAATAGTGCATCATATTTCAGGAGGGGGAAGGCTACTCATTAAAGTACGATGATCCTTCATAGCCGCAGTTTAGAACGTTCACTCGCAATCAATAATCTTTCGTTCCTAATGTGTCACTGTAATAATCTGTATCCAATGAAAGCTGTAAGTTCAAGTCTGCGACCTCATATAAGCAAAAATGTTCGTATTGGAAAATCGTTGCTTTTTCACAACAATTGATGGCACAGTCGAGTCACCAATATTGAAGAATAACCTAGCATCCAATATCCGAAACGAATCGATGGAATAGCAAATTTCAATTTCAATTCAAAAAGGCGAACGCAATTATAAGAGAACAAGAAAAAAAATGCATCTTCTTAAATAAATAAGGCCTTTACGTGACTAATCATTCTTGATGAAAACTTCGGCTATAGGAAGGATCATCGTACTTTAGTGAGTAGCCTCCCCCCCCCCCCCCCCACAAAAAAAAAAAACAAATCTCTTATCGAATATAAGCACTCAATTCGGAGGAGCACATTCAAGAACTTCCTTTCATAACGAATCTTGATAAAGTGAGATGCATTACCAACGCTTTCAGTTCTTCTGCGTAAAAATAAAAATAAAACCAACCCTTGCAGTGCCGCATTAAATGAAGAGAACAAATCCTTAAAAACTAGTCTTTTTTTTTCATGGACGAAGGGGCGCTTCTATTAAAAGAAATATAATTTGCGATTGCATTTTGCACAGCAAGGGATCGCACCATTCCGAGCAACGGCATCATTATCAGTGGCATTATTTATGTGGCAGTGATTTATGCTGTGGTGTCCGGTTCTACAAGCTTTTCGACGCTAAAATATATATCTCCACATGAGCAAGGAATGAGAAGCCGGTGAATTCGACGGCTACAACTATTTTCACTCAGACGTGGGGAAAGTTTCTTAGACGACGAACAGGAATTGGCTGATATCAAGACATTCTACAGCTGCCAATTACGTGCTTATTTAAAATATGTAGGGATGGATCACCTGCCTCCACATCAGGACTCATGAAACTTGGCTCGTCAGTACCTTCACTTCAATAAACTGTCGTCATCAATTTTACCAACAGGTAACTTCCTGCACACTTCTCTTACTTAGTCCTCCATTTCATCTTCCCTTTCTCCTTGAAATAAGCAAAGACGGTAGGGAGTTAAGCAAGCGAAGTGCAAAAGATCAGCGCTGAGAAAGGAGAAACAAAGCAGGAATGCGAGAAGAAAGCGTCTTTCTCAATAGTGCTGTGCGAGAAGTGAAATTTCTTCAACGAAAAACATTTTTAGAATGTCAAAACAAAGAAAAAATTACCGTCTATGACGTCACAACTATTGAAAAAATCATGAACAAGATCGCACCTGTGGTTTATTTAGAATTTTTCCGCCCCACGCACAATCGAAAGCTTACCTATCAAAGCGATCGATCTCTTCCGCCCATTCCAACTCTGTTTCTTGGAGTCTGCACAGAAAAATTCAGCTTTAAACAAGGTGAATACAGCATCAAATAAATCAAATCCTTACTAGCAAAATCATTTCACAACAACAACAAATCATCAGATAAAGATGTATCTCTTCTGGCATCACTCAGCACCTTAATTAATTATAGGGAAATTGTCGTTTACTCGCTGAGCGAAATTCCACCAAGAAATGATATAATAACATAAAGAGGGAAGATGGGGAGAAGGAGGAGCGTATGACAATACTGGCGATAGTGGACGAAAGTGGAGCAGTTTCCAGCACTCCAAGTCGCACTAGTTTACAGATATTTTCAACTATATGATAGAATAACAAAAAAATAAGATCGCCACTAACAGCATTGAAACTGCGAATGTAAAAAAATAGGATCCTCTCCTTTCAAAACCAAGTATTAACCCTGAAACTACGTTTCTGTACCGGAAACATCACTTATTCAGTACGAAGAGATACGGTTACTTCCTCCATAAAACATTTCATTCTCTAATTATCATTGTTTGCCTTTTTCATCTTCTTCCTCTTCCTAGAAGGAAATAACAACTCTGGTGCCATCCACTTGTATAAGACAGCAGCACTACGGGCTAGTACCTAGAATAAAAAGGGGCACATCATACAGTCAAAAGCTTCGAGTAAAATGAAGAAAAAGAGGTGGCTTCTGCTTTTCAACAAACATTGAGTGATTTCGCGATTACGAACTTCGCGTACTCCTTCATTCCGAAAATATAGCACACCGCAGTGTAATGAGGAATGAATAAACCCTTGCACCAGGATCTTTAGGGGACGGTGACGAGAGCAATTCTGCATTAGTTACTGCGCAGTCAGCTGTAGCAGTACTCCAACCGGACTCAATGGCCCCATCCTAGAGAGCAACTCCGCACAGCATCCTCACTGCGACGATGCGGCGAAGCTCCCACTCCCTTCTTCAGCGGCACAACACTGAATCGACCTGTCAGCATCAGAGGGGCACGAGGTAAATATAACCGAATTTTCACACGTCCTTTCAACGTCTCCTAAGCGGAAGCGAAAGCGCTATGAGATATTTGTTCGTAATGGACGCTTCGTTGATTAAAGAAATTTAAAGTAAACTGACGGATGAGAGGAAATAAGAGAGGAAAAGGAGGCACCAGGTTGAAGGATGCCAAAAAATTATGGCACATCGACAACTTCTCGTCACTGCCTATTAGAAGTGCTGCGATGGCATCCCTGCTACATGCACTGCTGTTTTTTGCATACGAAATGACGAGAATTTCATTTACAAATAACTGAAATCCCTCCTGCTTTCCCGCTTCCTTTCCCTCTCTCCTCTTCCTGCCCACAGTGTTCTTCATTCCTATGAGCCTCCCTCCTGCGCTGTTTATACTTCCAAAAGAGTAACATCATAGTAACGAAACTATTATACTTACCCGAGATCAATATCAGCGAAGCATCCGAAGGCGATACAATCAACGAAATCTGCATGGAAGTTGCACAATGAATCCATTAACGAGAAGCTGTGAGATGCTTCTAACATTGCGCTCATTGAGCTGTCACCCTTATTTGTCAATACCGCACGACAAGCTTCCGCCACCCTAAATATACTTCAAATTAAAGAATAGAGCTAACAAAAGTGCAGAGTCGATTTTGCATGCAAAGAAATAATTTTTTTAACGACACCTAAATTTACATCCTTATCTAGTATAATCCTTCTGCAGGATCAACGGCGAATGAGTGTTAACCTAAAGAATCGCTGAAATCAGCATTCCCATCAAACTGATCGAAATTAATCTCTTAAACAAAAAAAAGAAATTTTCAGTTATGAACGTCAACACAGCCCATTAACAACGGAGACTGGATATTCTCGTCTATATCATCGAGTATTCCACTGCTAACAATCGCTTCCGAATATAACCGTCTTCTAGAATTGTAACAGATCTCTTAAATGCAAAATTAATCGACTCATGAATGAATGAATGGGACAGCGTTATTCAATTTAATCGAACTTAATGAATTATCACTGCTCATCGAAAATGTAATGAGAGAGTATTGTAATTACTACGCTCAGCTGTACAAATCAAAAATAAGATTTGAAAATGTTCAGAAGAATAAAAATAAAAGGGAACCTAGCCACTTGTACAGCAAATGCACATGACGATATCGTGAGATTATTTAATAAATTTGACGTCTCCGGTTCACCTACGACATGACCTGCAATTATCAATATTGGTAACGATTTACTATTACGAGATTAATTCTTCAAATCAAATACCAATCTATAAATGGAGACTTGAACTCGCCCCATTTCCGCTCGAAAAGTTTCTTTCAGATTTCCCATCTCTCTCTTCAAACGGTTTGCTTTAAAAGGTCTTAATATATCTTTAGCCGGATAAATGCAACACCGATTATAATTTTATTCAACCGACTAAGGTAACCAAATGTGTTAAGGTCACAGATCACGCCAAGAATAAAAATATTTCAACGATGACAATGAAACAAAGGAATTTTTATATCATCTCTAATGTGCAAAGGGCTGGACATATCGCGATAAGATCACCTCCTACCTATCCTTACCATCAAATATCTCAGATTCATTTCCAACGACCTCACTTTTGCCCCAAACTAACGCCTACATTGTTGGAACCGATTTGCGAACGGTGAAATATGCAAGTGGCAAAAACTTTAGAAACTTCGAAACTGGAATCATGAGCTGCAGACACGATATTCCGGGAATGATTCTATCCAGTGAAGTGAGGTCACGATGATGCCCATATGCACCTCACACGCTCGACTTATTTCATGTTAGAGGATGGGTTGTATTAACTAAAGGCGAATAAAAGCAGCAGCTATCAAGGCCACCTATCAGCTCGGTGAAAGAAATGAAGCCTATATGTGAATGCTCGTGAAATTGACTCACTAGCCGGTTGTGACTACCATCGAGAGACTGCCACCTGGATTCTTGTAAAGTTTTCATAGGAACGTGGATTACTGATGCTTTACCTATGCATTATTGCACATCTATGAGCACACGTATCTTTCCAAGCATTACATGAAACATGGCGCAAACTAGTCAGCTGGCAACACAGGTTTCTGTCTCTCAGAAGTAGTGTTGTCGATGCCTGACTGTCACTACAGCTGGCTTCAATTTGGATCCCAATGAAAGCAACAAGCGTCCCGCTTGCCCCACCTGAATAATTCCGGTTCGAATCTTTCACTCTATATTTGTGTTGAAGCACGATCATCACGCCTTCTGGTTGCTAACGTTACTTAATATGGTATATATACTTTATGAGTATACATATAATAGCTGATATATATATATATATATATATATATATATATATATATATATATATATATATGTGGTATATACATATAGTAAACCCTCGCTTTGCCAAACTCGAGGATAAAACGCGTCTAAATCTCACAGCAGTCTAAGAATCGCAACTAAAAACTGAAATTTGATGCAGGCAAATAAATGCGCAGAATTAAGATGACGCGAAATTTGTTTACGTATACTGTAAAAACAAGTGACTGCTGAGTTATGATAGTCAAGTGACTACGTCATTCTCGCATCACAATGATCACAGCGTACGATCACTAGCGATAAATGAACAACCTAGCCGATATCAGCTGATTTCCGCCTTCTCAGCAGGTAGCAAAAGTGATAAGACACGAGTAAATATTTAAACAAACGACTTCAACAACTAATAAACAAAAAAAAGCAAACTTCTCTCATGAATCATTTGACACAAATCGGCGAGTTGCCGAGCAAATTTGGCGAACTTCAATCGCGAAAACACAGAGGAAAAAACATGTGCCACACCCGACTCGTCAACTGCATCGGTGCTGCGCTCCTGTACTCCTAACACGAGATCGGTGCCAAGTAAACGCACACACATAGGAAATCCAATCTGCAATACAATATATCGAAATGAAAATATGCGAATAAAAAAATTTTTTAACTCAGAAGCAAAATTTTTGAACGTTTAATAAACTACAGAGCGAATTTTAAAATTTGGTTTAAAAAAACAAGATGATCGTACAGCCACAGATAGGATAGCGACGCATAGAAGCCTGAAGATGTGTCCTCATCGCCTGCAAGCAAGATTTATTGCCTCATTCAGGGCACAATTTAAAAACACCTCAGAAATTGCCCTAAATATCCCCAAAGCTAGAAAACCACGGCTAGAGATGATTGAAGTAGTGAATGTAGTGATTTACTGGTATGAATATGGATTCGACGGCGAAAGAATTCCTCCACTTCTCCCAGTAGTAGAAAGCAATCGAAGCCAGTAAACAATTTAAGGTTTCATTCATAGCAGTGAAATAACGTCAAATTTTCATTAATTACATCAAATTTGAGGATTTTTTGCCTTTATGCAATATTAAACGTTCTTACAAGTGGAAACTTTAGAGACAATTTAAGCGAAATTATGTGCTTTGCAACATAGGAATGAATACTGTAATACAAGTCAGGGGGATTCGAAGAGATTTGCAACAGCCAGCTCCCAACAGCTACTATACAAGGGGGAAGGGAGGGGGGGGGGGGGGGGGGGGAGTGGGGAGGAGAAGTGAGCGTGCTTCACGTGGGAAAAAAAAGCAAACTGGGAAGCAATAATAGGTGCTCGATGCCTCCATCGTTATTTCATGCTTGTAGTCCATCATAATCAGATTTTTAATTACTCAGCAGCTCTTTGAACAACCTGAGTGCCTTCTTCTGCGATCATCCTCTTAAGTGTTTCCTCCTAAATTCTCCAGGACGGTGCTCTTATAAGAAAAAACAGTTCTCAGAGTCTTAAACCTTTCAAGCGTTCAGCTCCGGGTGCTCAAACTGCTCTAACTTCGCACCAGACAAGGATGGGACGATGAGCGAGAAGATGAATGCAACCACGACAACTATTAGGATTCGTGGTAGCGTTCCATGAAAATCTACTCTGTTGTTCGCAAGTCTAGCAGTTACAAACCATACTGTGGCATCTGCAGTGGATGTAGTAGAGGGAAGAGAGATATTGAAGAGGTAGCACTAGAGAAAGCAAACGTGTTTGTGAGCTCCTCAGCCAGCCTGATCATGAGAGCTCACGATTTGTCGAAAATCTTGAGAAAAATATCTTCTATGATTGAAATTTAATCGGCGGTTTTAAAGAAGGAAATCCTTGAACTATGCCACCTCTTCCCTCTCCTTTCCTCCTCCTCAGCTGCAATTCGGGCTATGAGCAAGGTCGAGATATCAACTTTTTGTTAACGACTGCCATAAACAAAACAACAGCTTCGAATAAAGCATTTTCATTCGAGAAAGAAGTAACGTGCAAGAGAAATCTTACTCATTGTTATATTATACACATAGAAATGCTCACTTTTTCAACTGAGGAAATGCGGAAAATCTGTGGATGGAAGAAATCCGCCGGTGGATTTTGACCACAAAGATAGATTGTTGGCGTCGCATCGATTCCACTTACAATTACAGCCGTCTGCGAGAATGATGCACTCACATCTAGCACAGACGACTGCGAACCTACCTGAATACAAACACCGTTAAAGTGGAAAAGACATGCAAGAGACCGCGTGGAAGAGATATTATAAGGATTGATGAAAGAAGAAAGAGGAGGGCTAGAGATAAGTCCTACAAACACTGCTAATGAGGAGAGTCTGAAATGACAAGAATGATAAGCTTCAGGATGAAGCGGGGAAACCTTTACATTAGCACGAAACCTGAAATGTGCGATATTCAAATCCTTTCCCTCGTTACCTAAACAATCTACATCATGGGTACATGAATGATTTTATTTCGAAGAATGCAGATATATACGAACAACCCCGCCCATTCCTCCCTTCCCGTTTTCTTCCCACTCCTCTCTGTCTAGCTCTATTACTAGCAATCACTACGTCGTGCAATCGCACTACTGTTATCGCATTCGCGATATTTTATTGCTGAAAACCCAAGCTTGATACCACCTGTTGGAGGCGCGAAAGACCGTAATAATTGTTAATAATGATTGCTCTATATTTGAAAGGAATCAAATTATGCCAGAGTTTCTCTATTTTTACAGCGATTAGAGAAGATAAGACTATATTTAAATGATAAGGATGGCATTCTCTCGTTATCAAACACAAAACTGATATATTTTTAAGAAAAGTGAGGATTAAATTTGAACAAAAATCCGCTCTACTACTAGCTGTAACACTCACGCACCACTTCATCTTTTCCTCATCATCCTTTTAGCATTAATAATATCTTCAAAGAATTCACAACAAATTGAATTAATAAGAAATACCAACTCTGAATAAAGAAGGGATCGTAATAAACGACTGATCGGATTGCTTCAATTGACCACACTTATTCGAACCCCATACGTACAACTGCAAAATGATTCGAAAACTACTTTTCAATTTCTCAACATCGCTCAACTTCATTTAAAAAAAACAACTTTTGCATATTAAATGAAATATATGAAAGAAGACGTCTTGCCTTCCATTCTTTCAAAAGTGTTCGATAAAATATAAAACGCAAACTGATGCAGCTGATGAGAGAATCAACAAGATGCGTTAAAGACATTTGTTGCTTTTTGTTTATAAATATAAATAATAACACGCATTACTAATAATTCATTGAAAATGCTTATCAATTATTTAAAACACTAAAAAATTCCGAACAAACAGCAAACCTCGACCTTTAGAGACATCTATCTCGGATACCTGATATATGCTCAAAACAATTTAACTCACATAATTAAATAATCGCAAATTCCATAACACTAGAAGGCTCAAATGAAGACATGGAATTTATGAAATAATTCCAGCGTAATATTGTGCCTATTAGCAGAACTCACACGAACAAATTCAATCCTATCCAGCAAATTTCACTCAAATTTCCTCTCAAAATATTTTTCTATTTGTTGAACCACAGGGAGGATAATTCCCCTCACTCCCTCCTCCGCCCTCAATTCCCTTCTCGCTAATGACCTCAGCTATCAGCCTATGAACATTCAACCTGGCGCATTCGTACAACATTATTAAGTAAACCTCTGCAACTTATGTTAGAATAGTTCGTATCATCAATCCGACAAAGATGGAAATGAAAAGCAAAAGAAAAAGAAATAAAACGCTTTCAACAGATCTCACAGAAGCAGCAAAGGCATTATGCACAAAACAACTATGCACTCACATTTCTGCAAAAGCTGTTTTCCCTTCAAAATAAAAGCTTTCACTATCTATGCACTAATTCACCTCTTCTCTTAGTGAAGTTTTATCGATTAGCAACAAAGTAAACAAGGTCATCACCTAATATCTTCTCATTAATAAACATGAGTATTATTTCGAATCATACCTCACCAGTGGCAGTAAGTGCGGCTGTATGATTATCACCTGCCGAAACCTTCACACAAGAAATGCCCGATAATGCGCTCACTTTGAACGGTTCCCGCCTGCAAGAAAACATTCACTTAACGATACTAAGCTACAGTAAATATTGTGTTGGAAATACTGCGTCGACAACCGTTAAAATTTGTGCTTGAGGAATGCTAGAATATCCTTAAAATGATGCCCAACCTAGGTATCACTTTCCGTTGTTTGAATAATCAGCTACCATCGACTATTTGCCGATAATTTCCAAACTACACTGTAGTTGGTACTCAGATGATATGATAAATCATACTATAATAGAACTATAGATAGTTTTTACATAGCATCACGTTTAATCTGAAAAAAGGAGATCAAACGTGGAAGAATCAAATGACAGCAGCATTAGTGATACTGTCATCTACTAGCAGATACGCCAGCACTTTATGTGTTATCCGTTTTCACATACATCCCCGTGAATTTCCTCGAAAAATCCCATTAAAGGAATGTGCTCGCATTTCTTCGTTTGGTCCGAAAAAACATACGGGAAACGACGGAGGCTGTAAAGAATGAGTCTAATGGATGCAATTCACACTGCTTCAGTTAAACATGAATGTGTAAATTCTGAGCCAACTGAAAGCGCAGAAAAGAAAAGCTCCTTGCATGCGCATTTTAGATATAATCGGTCAGCTATGCATTAAAAACATGTTCCTTGCAATTTCAAAAAACACGTTATATTCTCGATTATTTTTTTCAGCTCTGGATCCGATCTGGATGACTCCAAAAAGCGCATTTTGTGCTTGCCTCTTTTCCAGTTTGCTTGGAGCATATCGCACATTTCAAAAACCCGATGAATTTTATGCGATGCTTATAAGCAAGCAAATAGAAACGAAAAATTTCAAGTCATTAAATGCAAAAATAAACAAATAAATAAACAAATCATCACTGTTTAGCGGTTTAAAACTAATCTGCGATGCGTGCACATAAACACCTAAAATGCCAATTTCAGGCACCTGCAGAAATCTTATAGAAAAACTTTTTGATACTGTCATACAATCTTATTTATTACGTATTATTTTCACTGGTTTCATTAGTTCTCTTTTATGAAACTATACAACAATTCAAATGATCAAATATTCAAGTAGACTAAAAAAAAGCAAATACATACCTCGCAATCAGATCATTATGCCCTAGTTGGCCGAAATTGTTCGCTCCCCAGGTCCACACCTCTAATGGTGCGCGTCTATCATCACGTCCACTGATTGGTCCTGACGTTCCATTCTTGCGTGGACTTGAAGTCGCGCTCCGATGAGACGAATTGCCACTACTTGTAGTGCAATCAGTGTTCGAGCAACTTTCTGCAACGTTCCGATCTACTGAAAAAAGTCGATGATCTAATTATGGACAGACTGCATTCACATAGTCACCGAAAGTTATATTCCCTTAATGTGGTCGCTGTATCTGATCGCCAAAATCGTTGAAGTCATTGCATGGAGACACTTTCTTCAACAATCACGCCTTCTATTTCCATTCCTCCCACTCATCCTTTAAAGAATAAAAGTTAATACTCCCAAAAAGGACCAATATTCCTCCACACTACCACTCAGAAAAACTCATCTATAAATGTTGCCTGGATACAACGGGATCCTTGTAAACAACCACTGAAAAACATCTGTGAAAAGGCATAAATTATATATCTTCAAAAGCGTTGCCATATTCAATAAGAAAGGGATTCCAATGGTCAATCTGAGATAAAATTTCGCAGCAAAACGCATAACCACAATGCCACAAATGCAGCGCGAAAACTGCAAGACACATACTCAATAAAAACTCGATGAGTGTGCATGGTGGGGCTATCAGGCGTTGAAAGGAAGGTTGTAGAAATTTCCGAAGTAATATCATGCATTCAAAGTAATATCATGCATTCTAAGATAACGCATGCATTCAAAACCTAAAAGGATCCATCAACGATCCACCTCTTATCTGCCCTTAACCCCATCCCCCTACCTCGTTCTTATGCTCTGTGGGCATAAGTACTCCCCCTATGCGTGCACCTTTATTTATTGCAGTCATAACTTCAGAAGCGCAGTTAAAAGTCTACCAATTGTCGAATCCATATAAGTGAGTGGAAGACTGTCGAGAGAGACGAAAGTGAAATGCCCACCGGGCAAATTCATAAGCTCAAGTCCAATCGATGGACCTACTGCCGTCATTTCAATCGCTCCAGCAGACCCATCCTCCCCAGCAGCACTTGCCCTTCCCCATGCTGGAAGTGTCTTTCCTCTTGGAGAACTGAAAACTGGTTTGAAATGAAAGTGGAATACGATGACAATTTAAGGTGGCCTCTCGCTAAACAGTTATGAATAAGACCCTTTCCATTCCCCTAACTGGATCCTTATCTAGGAAAAACGAATTGCTGAAAAAAACTAAAATTAGGGATCGATATTGAATAAAGCCATGTTTTCCAACACAGTCACAAATGAATTAGAACATGAGGAAAATTGTGCTGCTCTTATATCCTCAAAATGTTTTGAAGCACCACTCTCATAGCCGATAAATTTTGGATACCAAGGAAAAGGATGTGAATGAAAAGATAAGGGTCACAAGTTACTCCAATCTCAGCAAAGGTCTTCACAGATAATTAAACAATTTATCTTGACAGGACATTTGTGAAATATTTCGTCTAAATGCAAAAATATCCATCTCTGCACACAAATTCTCTTGTGCTTCACTTAAAATAAAAAGCTCTCATAATAAATTTTTCACTCAACTATGCCCTCTCCCATTTCTCTACAGCTATACTCCTGCATATGATAGACGAATAATACCTATCGCTGTTGCATTATCAACAAATATTTCAGCACTTTCACGAATTTCCATTATATCGCTTCGCATAATGTAAACTTTTATCGCGTTTAATAAAATTACCAACAAGATCTTCTCTATTATGTGAACAATCCATAAATAAAAAAGCAACAGTTCGCCATCCTTCAAGAAACCCACGCTAGTCAACGTTTACGTATCATATTACCTTATATCTGAAGTAAAAAAAAGTTTATCACGAATTGCTATCTGATAAGAATTACTACCAACCTTTGTGAAGAATCTGATTTGAATTGCAATCGGAAATTCTTCGCCGCTGACATCAAATTTGCCGAAGTCTCCTCATCACATTCTACCATACCCTCTAATCCATGACGTTTTCGTGCATCCTGAACAAATCACCTTCAAATGCTTCTATGTGCAATCTACAACCAGATAGCAATCCACCACATCTATTGTACTCCAATTTACATCTACAGCACAACAGCCGAATCCCATTGCATCGCATCGGAGTATTCTCCGATGACAGAAAAGTTTTCACAACAAAGCGACAATCCACACAATTTTGCAACAGTTTCTAATTATCACATGCTTCTGCAAGTAATCTTCAAATTCCTTAAACGGCGATAAGAAACTACCTTCAAAATGACAAATCCTTCGTCTTATTAGAAAAAAACGAAAAGATATGTGAAAATAAAGTCTAGAGATTCCAACTGCAATAATCTCATCAAATTAACAAAGCATTTCAATTAATGCAGTCCCAACATTCAAGAGAGAAGCACTCCATCTATAGTAATTCCACTAGTTAACAAACAACCACTCCAGTCACAGTAATATCACCTGCTAATAAGGGAGCACCCTCATATCTATATATGCCAAGCAGAAACTATATAATCAGGCTAAGTTCTAAGTCATTCACTCCGTTCCCTCTCATCAGAAACGTACACTGACGCCTAGTCAACTCGATGAAAATTAGCATTTTTGTGGCAGCTCAGAAACGAAGTTTTCCGAGCTATGCATCAGTGCGGTTATCGAGTAAAGTATTTGTTTGCTACTTCACTTCTTTATCCCGTTCACAACACATGCTTATAATGACTATTTAATTTTCCTCCACTAACAGGGTTATGCGTTTCGTTCTGACGATGGCCCGCGCATAACTCAGGTGTACACGTCAACGGATAAGGGTCGAAACGTGTTCACCTTTTATTTGCATATTTATTTCATTCATGTCTAAAACCTACTTTGTTAACATTTTATCCTTTTAACATCGGTCTATTAATTCTATCTTTATGTTTTCGGCTTCTGATACTACCATCTTCCTTTGTAAAACCATAAAGAAATATTTTACTTGTGTCGCCTCGGAAATAGGATAAAGAAAAGACAAAGACCCCATGTGATCACTAGCCTGACGGGCACACAACCTCGTCAATAGCGCAAACATTGGCTATGCCACCGTGCTAACGTATAAATTAAAAAATTCATGGTTTTTTATCTATCAATATTTAAAGCAGCAAGTACTCCTCGTGCCGCTAATAATGGTCATACAGCTTGCCGCTTCAAGGGAATAGGTTCCGTTATTGTATAAAAATGTCAGCAGCAATATACAAACAGACGACAACACTTTGCGGAAGGATCTACTCATTCATCGATCGCTCTTCAAAGGTTTTTGGGTTATTAAAGACAGACGAAAAGCTTTGGGAATACTGAGTTACACTAATATATGAAGGGCTAAAGTTGGTGGTATTGTACAGCAAATCCATGACATCTATTCTTCCACGACGTTTTCTTATGATATTATAATTCAGATTTCTTCAACTTTTGATGCTCACTGAAGCAACACTTCTATCGATTCACGACCATCCACCACTCAAATAAGGCAACTTTTTAAAGTCTTTTAAACATAATTTTTTCAATTCATTTATACTTTCAAACAACAAAGAACTTTTTTCGAAACGATGTAAATCTAAACATACACGATCGGCTCGTTCCATAAGCGTGCTTAAGCGAAGTTCATCTTCTTCCCTGCATCGTTCGCAATGCGTCGACGGAAGTATATTGCTACGTATAGATTGTGCATCCATATCGATTCCTTTACCCTCTTCCACATAATATGCAACCAAACACACAAAATGTGCACTGTAACGGGCAAGATTTACACCGATATATGCAAAATGCAAAACCTCTTTAAGGTGGGTTGAAACAATTGCACTGCAAACTGCATTGGGTGATCAATTCACTCCAATAATAAACATTCAAGCCTTTGACATAGTTCACACTTCCGAATTACATACAAGAAAGTTGTCAGCCATATCAAGTGTTGATGCATCAATTTGGAAAAGCCGTTTTAATAACTGTGGTGCGAGGGACCGTGTAAATGATATCATAGCTCCACGCAGACATCCTCGAAACAGAACTTCGCGATCCCTTCGACGAGTCCGCCTTTATGGAAAAGAAATGGGTAGGGGGCTGAAAACTGTTATTTAACCTGAATTAAAGAATTATGTTTCGCAGTGATGATCAAGAAAGACTTCGAAATTATGGAGAGGTATAATAACCACATGCGGGTATAATAACCACACGCAATGTTTCAGACCTCAGGAAATATATTTTTCGGGAGCTTTATAAGTGCAAATGAATGGCCAACAATAACATCTGAGATTATTTCTTGTCCCGAAAGTAAGGTGGCTACTCGAGCAGAAAGTGGATGAAAGCGTGCCCATCCCCAATTACAGCATCCTCAATCTAACTAGGGGTTACTGGGCATATGGAAACATTTTCATCCCCACGACGGAAAAGTGGGCATAAACGATTTTGCTTCAATCCTGTGATCCCATATAAACCTATAAACTGGAACTTACAAGTCTCAAACCAAATGATTCACCGGGAAACTGAGGGACTGGAAGACTGCGGATGGATGGGGAAGAGAGAAGCACAGCAGAGATACTAACAAAAAACTCTACGAGTACTTAAGCTTTTCGAGAGAACGACGCCAGTGTGTTGAAATTTTTGAAGTGAAGTGCACCCTCTCCTCGTCGCTCCGAATTAACTGCGCCGTTAGTATGTTCTCTCTCTAATGCCCGTGCTACCAATACAACCATTTCACTGAGTGCGACGATCAATGACTGAATGACGGATTGCTTTTTAATATATTCGTTGAGGAGAACGATTTTCCAAGTTTATTTCAAAAACATTTTTCTTCAAGCTGTTTTCATTTGTGAAAAAATGCTATCAAAGAGTAAAAAAGGTTACGTAGGCGCTGCTTTGTGAAAAACAGATTATCAATGTGTTTCTTTCAATTCAGAGGTTAAACACCACACTAAAATTTTTATTAGCAATGGATGAACGGTAGCACAGCACCGATTATATCATCAAACCTTTTCCAGAATCCTATCACCGCACCTTTTCCTTCTCGGCCAGTTTCCAGATCCGAGGTGCTGGTTTATGGGAATCTGGGGGAAAGACGTGGATTCTAATTTTAAAACGGCTTAGCTCCCCATCATAACATATGATGTGAAAATAGATTCACTTTTGGGTCACTCTGTTCAAAGCAAATCCAATTCGCCTATTCATTTCCGCAATTTTTGCATCATTAATATATGGTAATGAAAGAAAACAGTCCTCATTAAGTTCGCTCTTGCAGACAGGAACTAAAGGCTCTAAGTGTTGCAGTGCACTTTTTCATAATTTTTCTCTCCCTTCGCGATCATCCAAATGACCTTTTTCGCAAATCCAAACGTGTTGCGTGTTGCCTTTGTCAATTAATGAAAAATGAGTGCTAAAGTGTTTGGGCGAGAGGAGGCAATGGAACGGCATGGAAGAGTGCAGTATTAACAATGCCTGCCACAAAACCTCTACAAACTTCTATGCTCTCATCATCGCTAATCTCTTTCTGGATCCAGAACTCTCCTCAATCCAAAATTAACTTAGCTAAGACCCGGCGAAGACTTAACAGCAAGCACATTCATTTACTTCATATGTTTCCTCCGAGCACTATTCCATTCTGAAGACCTCCATTGCCAGTCCTTAGTTTTTATGCCCAAATTATCGAATCATAACCATCTACTATGAGACAAACTAACGAACAAGGAAAACCGATAAAATCGGAACAGACCGCAGCATTATCAGGACGTTTAGATCTTGACCACTCCCTAAGGGTCGTTAGTAACAAGGACGTGAATATGGAAAGAATAAGCTGACCTCTGATGGGATATTACTGCGTGACCAGGTGCAAATTCATCGGCTCTTTCAAAACAATTAAAACTCACCATCCAGCATCGATCTGCAGAGCTTTTCGACTCGGCGAAAACGGCATCGGCTTACCCTCGACGCGTCCATTGGAGTCGATCTTCAACGACCTATCTCCATAGCTCCATATACGACCGTCTACATCAATAACACAAACAAGCCTTTGTGATGCCGATACTAGTCGCACAGAAATTGGCCTGCAATAATCGGCACAACATAAAGGAAACAGTACTTGTTGACGACTCATTAAAAGGAGGCAAAAGGAGTCAGATATAGGTAGGGAGCAACGTTTCGATATCTTGAAGTGCAACGGTTGTGGAACATCATCCGTCTGCCTCAGCTAAATGAGGCAACAGAAGGAAGAAGTGAGAGCTGATCGGGTGGATAAAACAGTACTTGTGCTGACAGGCAGCCTTCACTAGTGAAGAAAATGTTGGGTGAATGGCGCCTAGGTACCGTTGATGGTGAAATTTAGCGGTCAACAGGGTGCAAAATCTGTCGTTTTTCAGGTCTATAGTGCCTAGGACGCCGAAAGCACTATTTGCTTCGAATTATCTGCTTGATGATAGTGAATTTTTGTGTTATTCTTTTCCAAACAGATGGCATTGAAGAGTTGAAAAATACCACTGTTTTCGCAATGCGACGTCAAGGTTGCGGGTAATGATGATTTGAAATTCAACGGTGCCCTTCCCCTTCACACCGGAATCAAGCTTTACGTACAGTGATGGCCGCCAGGCTTCAAATTATTCGCAAGTTTATTCACTACGGACGACTCCAACGTTTTCTCAGCCCTGGCAAGTTTGTCAACTCTTGTTGCTGTTGCCGATTTCTAGATTCTGAAGCACCCATCCATCGTAGTTTGATCTATTGAACTAATGGTGAACATAGTGAAAACATTTAGTGAACCAGTACCAATACATTTAGTGAACATACTACGCGATCCTCTCCAAAATGTCGCAAAACTTTATTTATATATCGTCTCCTTCGATAGTTATCCTTTACTCTGAGAATGAAGATCTCTCTCTCTCCTCCTCCTCCTTTCTCCCTACCGTCCGACCTAAAATTTGGCAATTCAATCCACCCAAACAATCCGTTAGTCGCAGAAATGTCTAAAAAAACGAAATAAGGTCCAGCACTGCTCTCCACCTGAGGTCAACCAGTCGCACAAATTCACAGATAAGAATTAGCTTTAAACCGATTGAACACATTCACTGAAGAATGATTCGCATATGAGATAACTGAATACCTAAAATTTATAGCAATATTCGCTTTGTGAGAGTACCTCATTTTAAGGATTATAATTAGCAGATTTCATCGCGTTACTCTGCGTGCTAAAATAGCGAACAAACAAACAGACAGAGACAGAGACCGACATGCGCACACAAATAATACTCCCAAAAGAAGTTTTGTTTATCAAGAACCTATGAAAGAAGACGAAATTATTACCTCGACATCATTGTCGACTTACCACGAAAACATGAAATGAACACGAAATGAGTATAACAGACGGAAACTCACTCATGTGAAGTGACTGTAACGCCGTGCGGACATACTGCAAGTGGTGCAACCAGCTTCACTTCTCTAAACTGAGTGACGTCGTCCTCAGTCACCAAGCCACATTGACCGTAATTCGACTTTCCGCAGGCATATAAATGACCTTCTTCATCCACCAGAAAGAGGGTACCGAATGAAGCATTTATGAAGGAAAACCTCAGTGATGAGAGTGGTGAATCGCGTGGTAGAAAAGGTTCTTTTCTACCGTCTGGTGATACTTTGAACTGCAAAAAATAGCGTTATTCGGACAGCAACATTTCTATACTCAAGCACTTTCATGTGCCCATAAAAAACGCTTAATCATTTTTTACTGCAAGAAGGGGAATGGGTTCTGTGATAGCAGGAATCTCCGTCCTAGATTATTCAAAAGTAGCTTGCATAAAATTCATAACATGAGAGCAAACAATTTATAACTGAAGCGTTTGTGCAATATATCCTCCAATTACAAATGTTTTCAGTCTCATCAAGGTTATAGCTAAATGATTTGACTCCATTTGCGCCAAAGAGCTCGACAATAATAATTATAATAAATGCTAAGAGAACTTATATACTGGTTTATTAAACACAGAATAAATTGGTGATAATGAAGCGGCCGTCTAATCAGCTAGAGGTTTTCGATGTGTATATGTTTGAATCCTAGAAGGCATGGAGATCACTAAACTAAATGTGATGATGTGATCGCGGCTCTACAGGAGGGGGATTAAACAGGGGGTTTCGTATTATTTTAAATCAAATAGGGCTATTACCTTTATCCTGCCTCATCAAAAGGAATGCGAACTGTTTCATATGAAAAAGGGGAAAGGGTGGCGGGGAATGCGTGCACATTTCATGACTCAGTGCAAAAGTTCCTTTCATCGACTAACTAAGCGTAATACCTCTACATACGCTTCAACGTTAATCATGATTGCTATGATGGCTTTCTACTGTACATAAATGAAAAAACCGTTCGTTCACCTCAAAAAAGCATTCAGAGTTGCCCCATTCACAAACGTAAACGTTTCATGTTCGCTGATGTTAACGTGCAAAAGAAGACGATGAGTAAGCAATGTGCAATGTTTTGTTTGTTCTTATCGCGGAACTCACAATGTGTCATCAAAAGTTCTTCACCCGCTTCCGATCTCTCTCTCTCTCTCACAACTACATATTTCCTCGGTACCTTTATGAATATTAAACTGAAAGAAGCACAAAACTGAACGAAGAAAGTCAACGATTTTAATTAGAATTCATGTGACTTTTGAATGAATAATGCCATGCCCACTATTTTAAACTGCTTGAAATTGCTGAAATGAAACGGCCCCACTCAATAGACAACATCCGTGAATCAGTATAAATTTGCAAAAGACAAGAAAAAGAATGGTCAGGCACTAGAGAGGTAACAGAAATGTTGTATACTAGACTTTTCGTAGCAAAAGCTACAATATGTGTGGCTAATTCGTCTCAGATTCTTTGATGATGGATGATTTTGCACAACAAAAATAGCTACGAAAGCCTCCTATTAGTCAAGGTAATTTGCTTGACTCTTTCAGAATCCTCGAACAATGTTTTCATCCGAATTCACGCTTTCTGCCTTATCATATTTTTGTGAAGCGTTTGATGATTTCTATCTTCTTAATATTCTATAAGCGTCGATCGCATCGAATGGCATCTATTTTTCATTATTGTCGTTAACTAAGAACAAAACAATGACATATATGGACTAATCTCCAAAGTTAAGTTCGATCCGCTGATATCTGTGTTACTCTTACTATTTACTTTTAATGCGTTGGTTAGATATAAAGTAAAAACTTACAACTTCTCCGTTGATGAGACATATATAAGTGCGATTAAAAGATATGAAGTTATCAAGCGTAAGTGGATCGTTCTCAACAAATCGATTCCATTTTGTTTCCTTACTTGCCAATTCCTTGCGTTGTCCAGTTGATGACCATATAACGCGCATAAGGAATCCAACTAAAATACTTTCATAGGGAGAAAAAAAAAAAAAAAAACGAGCGGAAATAAATCGATAACAACGAACGGAGACAGCAAAAATATTATTGACCTTCGAAGGTATATTGGATATGATATGCTGAATTTGAGAATGAGCAACCGAATATGTGACGCTCTTCTATCATATTTCTACTGTTCGGCAACGATTCGCTCACTTCTACGCTTTATATCAATATTTTCAATACAGTAGGATGAACTGTAATTCATTGTACTATAACGAAAAGATCCATCAAAAGAACCTATGAGAGTGCGTTAACGCAAAACAAAGATTTATGCAACAAGCAGATAATTACAGGTAAGATTCACCTATCACTGAACACGTTCACCTTTGCTCGATATTAGATGATGCATCACACGATGCTTTAACCGCACAGATTGATCGTGAAACGCCATCGAAGTGGATTGCAAACATCAGTAAAACAAAGTGAAGAATGAAAAACAAAAAATGCAAAAGAAGAGTGAAGGCGACGCGAAATGCCGCATCAAGTATTCCATTTCAAAAGAAAGGAAAAAAAGTATGGATTGAATTAGAATATTGTACGCATAACTTTTGAAATTGGGAGATTAAGTTTTAGAGAGTCTTAGATACGACAATGAATACTGAAATTTAAGAGCTGAGACATTTGCGCCAAGATCCGTAAAATTAGTAGCCAGGATATCACTTTTGATTAACATCAAGAATAGACGAACAGGTTATTCCCTCCAGATGCAATAAAAAACTTGGAAATTTTCAAAAAATAATCCATTTATATATATGTAACAACCGTTTCGATAGAGGTAAGCCTTCTGAAGTTGAGAAATTAAGCACGAAATTAAGAGGAGAAAATTCGTGGCGCATCGATGATCAAAAATCTCAATTGATGACAGACGGCTGCAGTCGAAGAGCTACGAATGCGTAAACACAACGATCCGTTCAGCAGAACGGCAAACGTTAATATTTTCAGAAACGACGTTCTGCAATTCCTCCGCTCTAGAGCTTCTTCCGGCAGTGAAATCCAGCGAAGACCTTCACACTGTGGAATCGTTCTTATCACCCCCTCCCCCCCCCTCCCCCCAACCTAAATTCTGCTCATTTTCCCCTATCCTTTCATCCTTGAAAAGCATTACTAGCTATGGAATTAACGACGACGAGAGCGATTTTCCGAGTCAGATTAAAAAAGCCTCTTAATGTCTTTCTCCAATGTGTGACTGGTTTTGTTGCAGGTAGTAAAAGAAAAAGCACTTGCAAGAGGTAGAATTCGAATCCGAACAGGATTGTTTCTTGTAATTTCTTGCGAATGCAAAAAGAACGCGAAAATAGTATATAAATAACAGCTAAGTGGATAAATCACTACAAATTAACTTCGCAGTAATACGGGAGCTCTTTTACGCGCACCTTTACCTGTTTAGGTAATGAATCTAAATGGCTGACTAACTGCTTGCACCTATACCTCATCTATCGCAAAAGTTGCCACACTACGAAGTGAAGTGATCGAGACCAACTCTCTCGAATAAAAGGCAAGTGCAAAGCACGCCAGGGAGATTAGCACAGTATGCGCCTATCAAATATTTAATCTCACCGGGTCAACCGGATACGGATCACCGGGAAAACTGGCAAAGGGCTAAATAATTGCATTCTCAACAAGGAAGTGACCGTTCCTCTTAAACCATCCACAAAAAAGGTCGCTCATATCGCACCGAGGTCACGGAATGAAACTGCACTGCGAGCTGCACATCACCTTCGGATATCGTTAACGTCTACAAATGGGTCAACCAGGAGGAGAAATTTGCTGACCACGGGTCTAAGGTAACGCTTAGTAGACATTAGCAAAACAATACGTCTAGACCGTTCCGCACAGAAAAGACCTCACGAATATTTTAATTACCAAATAAGAAACGCTTCGGAAACTAATTTCCGCGTTGCTTAAACACTGATAACACTTAAATATGGACAACGCAAACATTCGGTTATTTCCGAGTATTTAAGTCCGCATGTTGAGCATAAATGCAATATTTCGAACAGTACATAACTAAATAAAAACGCATAGGCGGCTTCATCTGCACTCTTGATACCTCTTCGATCGGATTTGACTAAAATATAAACTATTATTAAATGAACAAAAAAATGGAATTAAGAATATCCCACTCTGCACAAGAATAAATCATAAAACGCAGTCACCCCTAAGATGCAACTCCCATCCAACACAAGAAGAGTGCCATCCAGGTGTCACACTGATTTATTATTAAGCTGCAACTCTCATCAAAGAAGAAATGCGGGAAAACTTTAAATTTAACTCGTTTCATGGGTAAGCGAACGTCCGTCTGCCTTTGCCAGATGCAGATACACTTCGATCAGAAGAATACAACATCAAGTAAATAGTGCGGTGCGGTATATGTAAAGATTTGCAAAAATCGGCTCCTACAGGTTCTAATGTGTCGTTCACCTTCGTTGATATAAAGTTCGGTATTTTTTTAACCAACATCTTTGCTATGCTAGGAAAACATTTGCCACAGCTGAAAATATTTGGTGTACCACCGCATAGATGTGTGTTTGAAGAAATCGTATGCAATACAACACATTACCATAAGGTTTTATAAGGAGCGCAATACAATATACAATATTAGCCATTTTGCGAGAAAATTTAAATTCACAAAATGCCTAAATAGCGTTTTGAGTTTTGAGATGCACTACTCTTCGATAACGTCGACGAGTAATACTGTAAAAGTTGCTAAAGATTGTTTATTATTGCCATAAAAATAATAAAAATTTTTCGTTCATTTTTTCAAAATCACGAAAATTCATCTGAACAAAGGAAAATTTTCATTCATATCGCAAAAGTTGTGAAAAAAATTTTCCACTCTCTATATATGTATTGCGAGCGGGACCTCCGAAGAGATTCATTTCGAAACAAGCAACAGTGATCGAAGACTCGAACTTGAAATTGAAAGCAAAAGCGTTGTTTCGAGACTGATCTCATACACTTAAGAAGCAAAGAGCATATTCATTAATTCGAAGGTATAAAAATCTTTCAAAGATATCCGTAGTCATTACGATAAATACATAACTTATAAAAGCACCGTATTCCATTAATGCTGTAAAATACTGTTACCAAGTAGTAGAAGCCCTCTATTAAAGACTGCTCAGGTGTAGGAAAAAGGACATTTCCTCCACATGCCTTCTTCCGTTCCCCATTCTGAAGATTAGAGCATACACGTCAACATTTATATATCAACGCGCCCACTAGAATATCTTCACATCCCAATAACTTCCCCTTCCATCAGGGGTTTGTGCTGGCTTCAAGGTTTACCATCCCAAATTCCAACTACCGTGTAATTCCCAACAAAAACAACTGAATACAACACCCCTTTAATTAAATTTATGAATCATTAGTCGCAAACTATTCTCAAAAAGTCTTTTTTTTGAGTTCCCTCTTTGAGCTGGCCAATATCTAGTACCTGACTACTTTCAAAAAGCATCAGAATCTGTTTTCTTTCTCAAGTACGCTGCAACTGAAGTTGTTTTGCAGGAAAAAGAAAAAGCTTGCGTGAATTTTTTCTTGTAGGCAACGATTTTGCAATGATTTTTACATATCTCTTGTTTTTCAAGCAAAATTTATGCAAATTTTTTCGTATAAAAATTGCATGAAATTTTCCATACGTTTATGATCGCCAAACCTTAATTTGGCAGAAATCATAAACCTCGCTATCTTCCTAAGCTCAGATAAATAAAACAAGACAAAATTGCTGCTTAAAAAATTGCGAAGCAATGGAAAATTTTTGAAGCATCCTTAAAGTTTTTATACTTTTCCGGTTTTTTGGAGGAGTTCTTCAGGTCAGCCAACTTACTTTCACACAAACTCTTTCAACGTCAATATAAATAGGAGAACGAAAGATGACAATGAAGAAAACCAGAGAGTGCAAGGTAAACTACGTGTCCTTTACAGTTACTTCAGTTTGCAATGATCCATATTCATTCTGCAGATATTCATGAATTTCTTTCATTGATAGCCTCTCTTCAGGATTGTCGACAAAGCAATAAACACACATCACTTTTTGGATTGGTTTCGGCATACAATCCGGCGCTGGCATACGATAACCTGATTTCACCTGAACGAAACCTTATTTCACCTGTACATTGCAGAGCATATTACATTAAATTATTATACAAAACTCAGCTTTCTCCATGGTTTCGGTAAGTGGTTGCATGAATACTCAAATATCAATGCAGCTATCGCTTGTGAAGCATTCGTTCTCTTCTTGGCCGACCAACCGCACCCATTAATTTTAAGCCAAAAAATTTTATTATTTTCACACTACACTTTTTCAATCCAAAATGAAATTTTGGATAAACATAACCATTTCACAAATGGCATTGATGATTTCACAGTGATGTGCCCATCCACTTTCTTTTAGTTTGGAGGTGGGGGAAGGAACGTTGAAACGCTTTTATAAGTCCGATTACATTGCAAGGTCGTGAATAGACAAACCTGTTCGTTGACCTCGGCGATGGTCATTCCGAAGTACGGCTCAGCTGCATCCATAAAAATTTCCCACAGCAGTATACCGTAACTGAATACATCTGATTTTGTTGTATACGTTGCCGTCATTAACGTTTCTGGCGCAAGCCATCTGCATTAATTTGACATTTCAGCAATACACAATTATTGAAATCGTTCGCATTTTTCGAATTTAATAATTTTGAGTTGTTGGAATTTCGGCAGAAAGTGATTTTAATAACACACTGAAAATTAAGCGATATAAATTTATTGAAATGGAATAAAGCATTTATTCGGCTGCTTGTCTGTTTGCAGCCGAATCTGTCATTTAACATATTCGGCTGCTTGCTGCTGTTATAGTTTATGAGAGAGATAGTTGCGGCAAGCGGCACAATTGCCGATGCTTAAAGACAACTTATTTGCCATTGTTAAAGAGTGCACAGACCTCATCAATTAAAGCCCAGAAAGTTGCAATCAATTTGACTCGTATTTCATGATTTCATTATTGGCGCCATCATTTATAACAATCGCTACTGATTCAGATTCCTGAACCGCGCATCACCTACCACTTATGGAATCCTATCTTAAGCGCTCACTGTCCAATGTTCATGAACAACTGCATAATCACACTCACCTTATTGGCAATTTTTGCTTTAGATTCGTCAGCTTATATTTCTCTTCATTGTTTGTAATCTCATGTGATAGACCGAAATCACTTATTTTTAATACGCATTTTTTGCACTAAACAATTCCTGAAAAACTACATAATATAATGTGAGGATATTCTATGTTTACGAGTGGACAAATGAAAAAAAGTAGTGAAGAGATTGAAAGACTGTCTTCTATGAACCGCTTTTTTATGCTAAGACATAAGTTCTTAATAATTTTTGAAAATTAAACAGACAAGGTTTCATTTAAGAATCAAAACGATTGATCTAAATGAGAGAAAATGAAGTGATGAGCACAACCTTGCTGAGACATCCCTATGAATGCATCCCATCTTGTGCAAATATTCCAATCCACTTGCAGCATCCAAACACATACGCACTTTCTCACTTATGCATAGCCAACGTCCTCTCTTCGCCAAATATGAGTCGAGAGCACCGTCTTTCACATGTTCCATCACAACCATTATTGGATCCTGCAACCTTTTACCAAGTGATCAGACTTATTACTCCTCTATCATAGTTTTGAAGTATGGAAGATGATTTATTCGTTTTTGTTGTTAGAGTATCAAAAAAGCAAGGCATTACCGCTGGCATTATCAAATATGAAAATGTAACAGTCGAGGCTTTTATAAAGCTAACTATGCTGCATTACAGTTAGTGCAACCTGACCACTACCCGACGTCGTCGATTCACATGGTGCATCGATGAATCCAAGAGCATGATTCGGAAAAATCTACGCCATTTCTGCACAGATTTCTGTCGGTTTATATATTCGCTCAAGTGTTTCTCCAGGTTTTCTTCTCTTTTTATTACTGTAACAAGCGAAAAATAAATGAAGTCCAAACAATATCGATATTTGGATGCTTCGGCGCATAATACGCGCCTCACAAATATTTTTGATAATTTTACGAGCGCCCTTCCTTTGTGGACCTTTCTGAAACACCTCCTCATTTATGGTGGTAAATAAGATATTCATGCAGCGTAAAGGAGTTGCGGCAGCAAGTCAAGAACGACATCCGGTAGCTAACGACTTTTCAGATCGCGACCGCAGTGTTGCCCTGACTCGGCACCGACAGAGCGACACTAACGGCATTTAGATGTTTCATCGTTTGCATAGCTTTGTTAGATTTCTTGTCGTACTGTGTTGAGAGTGGGGAGATTTTGTTGCTTAGCAGCTGGCCAGAGAATAAACACTTACAACGTCATATTGGTTACTTTAAGCGGCTAAGTATATGAGTGCTACTCGAAGCAAAACATGAATGAGTTGAGCGACTATGATTTAGTAATGGCACATGCTTCTATTCCCGATGTTAATAAAGCAAATTAACAAAACTGCAAACACTTTCACTTGAAACCCTCCCCCCCCCCCCCCTTGCCCGGTCACTTTATTCCATCGTACCAAATCACGACGCATCTCTGTCTATAAATTTAGTTTACGTGGTAAAATAAGTGAATCATTTTGACGTTGGAGAACTACACAATCAGCTCGTGCAACATTTCGGGATCGATTGCGCTTGCAATGGGGACAATCGAATGCTCCGACTGAGAAATTGCACGACTTCCTGAGGATGTCATTGGAAGAGAAATTGTTACTCGCCATAAGTGGAATTCCGTCGGCAAAGTTGCCTATGAAAGTGATTTCTGAAGTTGTACGAACAAATACTGGCCTTTACAGTTCGGTCATTGATTTTCACTAATGCTTCATAAATACCTCCAAAACCACCTTCAGCTATCAGTCGTCCCAATTTGACCTGAAAAACAAAACTAATACTTGGAACAGCGGAGAAGATGTCAATGAAACCGTTCCTTTAAAAGAATTTAGTAGCATTTTTCAACACCAGAAAGTGTTTCAACCACCAAAGTACTTCCCATCTGGAGCGATCACTGTGCGCGTCTGAAAAGTTGCTGTAAGAAAATGTATTGCGGTCACGATAAATGTGTATGCGTGTGCATGTTTGCATGTATGTCTGTGTGTCGAATAGCTTGAAATAGTAACCACTAAAGCTAGCGCTACTAAATTTGCTCCGTGCAACGTACTTCATGTGATATAGAATGACCCCCCCTCCTCCCCCCTATAATAGCTCACCTTGATCACTGCCATCAGATGAAGCTATTGACCACAAAAATTATGATAAAATTTGAGTGCATTTTATACTTGTGCGATTTAGGTTTTCTATCGGTCGTAGCATGCAAACAACTTCTTTTGATTTGGGCTGGAGGTCGGATCAACTGAAATACGCGAGCACTATTCTGCACTCTATCTTCCATTAGGATTTATGAGTATGGCTGTTGAAGTGAACAACATCCAAAACCGTATGTTGTTTCGGTGTTTTTGGCTGGCTTGTCCACTTGTTTCATTCAATTATTTTATCACTTTTAGGCCTTCAAAACAAATAAAACTGAAAAAAAAAATAAAAATGTTCAATTACGACATTGTGCTTTGAAGATGTTCACATTGACTATTGAGAAAAGCAATAAAAGTACCGTTGTAATTTTTCATTCACATCTAATTAATCAACTCGTAGTACTGATTGAAGTAATTGTTAACTCTACCTGATCGTGATGCAATTCCCAATGTTGTTTTGGTACTCCATAAACTATTAGTGCTCCTGTCCTTCTTGTTATTGGCTTTTTCTTCATCGTGTAAAACCTTTAATGTCTTGAAGACGTAATAAAAGCATATATCAAGTCGTATATGTTCAAGTCATGGTGTACTTCAATCAACTTCCACCAGAGAATGAGGAATCAAAGCAGAGGGGTATGCATATAGCCACACCTATTCTGCGCAGACAAAACAGTAATAGCGACTTATGTCCACGTTGCACAGCTGGATAAAAAGAACTGGCATAAAAGAATTGGCTGTGCTTGAATATTGAATAACGAGGTGGTTTCTAGGTAAACTGTTAAAGCACGTGTTGAATCCCGAGAGGATAGAGAGTGTGAGAGAATGGGTGGGGAGGTGCAATGAGTTGAATCGTTTGCCCGATACCCACGCCGGTAAGTAAATGCTTCGAACGCATGACTCAGTTCAAGCGTAATAGCTCTCCTTGCGAATCTCGTAACGCCCAGGTGCCGAAAGTACAAGACAACCTGCCTCCTGATAATTCATTCTGGTTGAGGTTATGAGTTTTGCGGCACGGCGGCTCGATACTACTTTGCTTTTCTTTTTGAATGTTTGCTGTGCTTCATGTCATTGCACCTATCGATAAGTTTATTTCTTTGATAGCGAATATATTAAAACGCCCTTTCAGCAGGGTAACTAGGGTCAAATGTCTTCGATGTGTTAGCCGAATGAAGAGTTAACGGTTTGCTTTCACCACATTCTTCTTTGTCAACAAACCAAAAGTATTTCTCGTAATTCATACCTTGTCCGCATTCAATTACAAAGTATTTGCTATATGTCAACAAACGTTCCTAATTTATATTTTCTTTATGGTTACCGGAGCAAAAATTACCTGGTTACTATGCCTTATCACCGATTGGGCAGAAATTAACCGGTTACTCTACTTCAAAATGACTGGAAATGGTTTGAGCAAATAATGAAGTATAACAAAGAAGCGGCGATTCGTCGAATATGAAAAAATCAAACCTGATAAGATCGCTTATTGAATCAAATTGATACTTTTCAATGAAGAACCTCCCATCTTCATGACTGATAACAAAGTGGTGAAATTTTCCATTCCATCGTACCGATAGAATCGTCTTTAACCCCTACAGATAAGCGACCATATTAGTAATATGCAATCGATGCGTTCCAACTTCATAATTGAAAGTTTTGACGATGGAAAAGCTGACATAATTTTGCGGAGGAAGAGTGGAATTTCTAATTGTTTGAGCAGAACATCGGCAAAGAAGCATGGCTTACTCAAGGCAGTTCACTCTCAAGATAAAATATTGGACGCAAACCGTATACATGTTCACAGAGGAACTACGAATAAATGGAAAGGATGAAATGGAACGAAGAGACATTACCTCACCGATTTTCACTTCGGACTGTCGGACGAGGAAATGACCATCTTCGGTAAGCAGTTGTTGTATATCTTCACGTGGCAGCATTCCATGATACCATCGTGCTGATTCTAGTTCTAAACAAATGGTTGGTTAATTCGGACTTCACGAGAATATTACAAACATTTCGACCTTCCGGTCTTTAATGCAAGTAGATATCGAAAATGCTAATACCTTTTTTCAAGCGGGTCGAAGGTACATATAGATAAATAGATAAAAACACTGTAAAATAATGACCTCTTAACACCTCATGTTTGAAACTGTTTGTAGTCTGACTGAAACTTAGTTGATAGCCACTGTTTGTGGCATTTTTTGGCGAAAATTTTGAACCCTTATATTTGGGATAATAAAGCCGAAGAAAACTTCGAACCATTCGAAAAAGATAACCAAAGACACCTTAACTCCATCACGAAAAGTTGGATATTTTAGAAATATGTTGATTTAAAAGCAATGCAACAGCCGACGCAAAATGTTGCTATCAAAACATTAACGAAAACGATTTCTTAGAAAGTACGCATAAAAGCCCCTCTGACACCCACCACTGCTCAAACCCCGGCCGTCCTCCGCTGACATCGGACCTCAACGACCGATCGCTCGCCTCATGCACCGATGTCGACACTGGTCACTAATGTAACTATGGTTCTATCCGCTATATAGATAAATTTGAATACAATAATATTTTTCAAAGCATTATTGATTATCATGCGGTCTTTATGTAAATGGGAGCGCAAAGGGGCAAAAGTATACTCGAGATGCTGGTGCGATGTATACCTCTGCAGCTCGACCCGTCAGACAAGCCATCTTTCAGAAACTTTCGGCAATTAATAAAACAAATTTATGCGCTCATGTTTCAGCTCAATCAATTGACTTTGTCAAATCCTCCATATATCTTCGCCAAATTCTTCCATTCCATGTATTGCAACTCAATAAATCATTGCATATCTGAATTTAAGAGGATTTTTAAATCTCTCTTGTGTAATTTTAGTAAATCCTTCTGTTGTGGATAGAACGGCTTGAAAATTGCCTTACAAAGTGAATCTTAAAGTAGATTACATCTATAAATCCAATTGCTTCAGCTTCATTGGCTTATGGCTCATGAGTGAAATCTATGAAGAAGATTGAGGAGAACGATGCTCAACAACTTTCATTTCAGAGTTGTCCAAATTTGGAATCCGCTAGCGGAAAGAGCTGTTCGCGCCGAAAATTTGTCCACTTTCATTAAATGTCTTGCATTCTTTGATTCACATTCACTTGCGGCTTGTTTTATTGAATGCCTCAAAAATCATCAAAACGGTGCTTGAAGATATGAAATAAATTAAAAAATAATTTCTTTATACGTCGACTGCATCATTGCTTTTATTCATATAGAGATCACTCGGAGCTGGAATCATCTTTGCCCTTTTCCTCTTGTTTGACATGCATGAGTGGATGATCGACTGGATCCATACCAATCATCAATGAGTGGTGCTCAGTCTCAACGTTTAGACGCTTATCATCGCGTTGATCTGGTGGCCTTGTATAACGACCCAGGATTCCACGTATGGCTGGCTTATTCTATAAGCATTTTGAATTCAACTGCACCTTCGATGCAAAATCATGCAAAATCTGTGCAAAATCTTCGATACAAAATCCTGCTTTTTTGCGACAAATAGAAAGAAAACAGAAGTCAACCGGTTTCTAATACAGATATCGACATTATGAACCAAGCAATGATGATCGTGTTTGAAAGTTAAATTGTAGACGACTAATGCGGCTCGCAAATGTTCCAATAAAGTCACTGTTCAAAAAAAAATGTTTTATTGCGAGCTCTATTATTGAAAATCCATATCTTAACGAGGTTGGATTCATTTGAATGGAGCTTCATGCCATACTCATATTGTCGTCTCTTGAAAAGCGATAATCTAGAGATTCGTATCTAGGCCGAACAGCTTCTCTCACCGTTACCGGCAAGATTCCAAGGAAAATCCTGCAGCAAAATATTCCAGTGATATTTCTGGGTCGGGTAGAACTGTATAGTTACATTGGTTAGTTGCTAATGGTCGGAAGTTAGGTAACAACGAACACATTTGATAGTGAAATATAAATTTAGGGAAGTATAAATACTCCATCCACCTAAGCCATGACGAAGGTGGACTTGAAAAACTTATAATAGCAAACAGTTGTTTGGTAGATGGAAATCTTAACCAAAACCAAATAGGTTAACACAGCACTAAGGAGCTTGTTTGAAATGAAATGAAGAAGCTCACTTCGCCTCTCAGATTCAGAAGACGTTCCTTTTGTCGTTGTGCGATCTCGAGAACATCACTCTTCATCATCACCGACGGTTCGTCACCTTTCTTTTCACCACGTAGCAAACATGTAACTTTCAATACCACTTGACCGTTCTTCTGTAAGCCAACCATGCATGATATTTCTGATAATGTTTAGGCTTACGCTTAGAACTAGTCATCCTTCATTGTCGAGGTTGTAAACATAAGTGATCTCGCTATGCTGTTAATTAGATATGAACCTCAGTCAGAGAGTTCTGTCGGTCTGTCCGTATGTCTGTCTACCTATCTGCCGGTGCTGGTGTTGCAACAGCTTTAAAAAACGCTAGCACTGCTAACTAGGCCCAATAGAACGCTTTATTTTGTTTCGGAAAACACTCAAGCCATCAATTAGCTCGAAACAGGCTATTGAATTAGGGAAAGAAGATCGAGCACCTTGAGAGCGCCAACGAGAAGGTTGCGTGTGTGCTCCTTGCTGGTCGGCCGAACACCGTCAATTTCGTCTATGATATCACCTTCGTGGAGCAAGTCGTCCGCTACAGATCCTCTTAGTACTTTCGAAACGCGTATTTTATCATTCACACTGCTAACACCCAAGCCGAGCTTTTGCTTGGAACCTACCGTGTATTTTAATATCACTTCCTGAAAGTTGAAAACAAGTCGCCTTTTCAAATCTTCTCGTCCTTCACTTACTAAATCGGGAAAAGATGCTACACACAAGGTGTTACAGCCTTAGGCTCGCCTACTATGACGAGGGTCCTTTTTGAAATCATTTATGACTGCCGTTTCGAATCCTTATGCGCACAATGACATGTAATGTATGGTCGTCGATAATTAAAATAGAATAAGTTTTAACCTACTAACAAATAAGACGTAAGTATTTCTTTTTACCTGTGCGGTCATAAGGTTATTTCAGTCACTGCCATTTCTAACAAAGGTTTTAAGCGTCGATAAATTATACCAGATGGAGTGTTTTGGCTATGTCAACATGAAACATGGGGTTGTATGCTAATTTATAGTTCCCAACAGTAAAGAAAGAAGCTGTATGCTATTCGGAGCAAGTTATTAGGGCACAAACCCGCATGTTGGAATTGAATAGTGGCAAAAATAACCTCTATGAGGTGCTCGTTTCTAATCTATGATCTAAAGGCACTGCAATCTATTACGCTTGTACAGTTGTTGCATAGCCCAATAGTTTTTCAATGTTACTAACGTGGTAGATTAGATTATTCCAATTCACTTACTTGTTTCTCAATGCTGTCTTCAAGAAGTATCAAGCACTACCCACAGCAGCAAACTCATATCCGTGTGGGTTCGTTCTCATGCAGTGACAGATGACATTGTCTAATCCAAAGCAAAGAAGACCAATTCGAAACTACGATAGAAACCGGAAGGCAAAGAGATCTATGTGTAGTAACTCCAGACCTGCGTTTCCATTTCTGAAGCATTCCACTTTGAAAAATGCCGTTGTAAAGCTACTGATGTTACGTGAATGTTCTTTTACCGGCGTTTTATAGGATGATGCTTGCAGTGGAGTCTTAGAGTCCACTTATCTCTTGTAAATTATGTTATTGCTGCTTGGCAGATGGGCTAGTCGAACTTAAATTACGACTGATGCCAACTTACGGTCATTGCCGTGCAGTCGTTTTCCACGGGTTCAACATTGTGCGCATTGCTTGAATCGCCGCCAGCACGTGAGACGCGTACCTTGATCGACGATCCAACCGAAAGAATAGTGTTTTCAAGATGTGATTTACTGGTTATGCTTATATCGTTTATAGCCAAGATTACATCACCCAGCTGCAATGCACTAGCTTATCAGCACATCCGTCAAGATTCATTGCAACTAGGTTATTTGAAGGGCATGCTGACCATCGATGCGTCGTTTCAACTTCGATGTGCATTTCAACCACTAAAGCAAATGCAGTATGCTATCTTCCGCCTTTAACATTTTCACTGAATCATATCAGATTCAACACTTTCTCTCCATCTTCTACTCCAGCTTATCCAAGCAATCTGAATGCCTCATTTTTGATCAAAAATGCTATCGTCAAAAACAACCTGAACGTTGCATCCGGATGTGCAGATCGCCGTTGAAAATTCTACCCGATTTTGTAGTCCTAATGGTGAGCTTCAGCTAACTTGTTATTAGAAGAGTAAACAAATGAGATCTAAGTGCATAGAGCTGTGGATGTATTCTCCAAATTGCGTCCCTTAAATTCTTGAAGGATGCAGTGCGATTCGTTCAATTAATCGCCGTCTCAATTTGAAGAGAAGACTCATCACAGATACGAAATCTTGTGATGCTGCAATTATGTGATGCACAACGGCAAGTTTTTTCAAATACGAAAATGAATGCTGCAATTATACAGTTGGCTGTTTCAAAGATGTCATATAATGGATATAATGTAATTAACATGCATCGCATCCATTAACACCTCGAAAGTTCACCTTTCCCAGAAATCCAACCAAACAGATGAAAGCAACGAGACTGCCATCAACTTACCTGAAGTTTGCCATCAGCTGGTCCGCCTTGACCGATCGCAATCACATGAAGACGCTCGTCCGTATCTGCTCCAATACCTCTTCCATCATTTATTAGATCGAATTCCAGTTGCATTAATTGACCTCCAGTTCTGCACTCTTCCACTCAGACACGATGGATTAGAAGTCGAGCGGGAATCGAGACAACCGCTCGTAAAGCTAGCAAAATGAACAAATGAATTAGCTCATATTTCTTCACATATTTATATTCATTCATTACATAAAAGCATTTGAGCGTCTTATAGAAAAGAGCCAAATGCTGCAAATATATAACTTTCTAATTCAACACTTCCCGTTAAAGCATCAATTAATTTGCATATTTTTGTAATTTAACTCAACTTTTGCGAATTTTTCGCCTCATTTATTTTCGCTCAAATATAAATAATTTGCTTATAGATAGCGTATTATGAATGTATTTGCACTGACTTGTGGAATGGGAGCGCCGATATCGAGAACTTTAGCTACGCTCCTAGAAACTAGGAAACACTCGGATGAAACTTATCTGTTGCAGTAATGCCAACAATTTTCGACTCGTTCTGATTTTATGAGCATAAAAATATTACTTTATTTCACTTTCTCTACGGTGGAATTATTGATCTATTGCGGCGTTCTTTACCTCAGAAATTTTCGGCCCCACTCGTTCGCTTTATCTTAGAAGGTGAATGCTGAATAAACCATGAAAATCGGATCGATTTGTCGTGTGCACAGTTCACCTGTCCTTTAATTCAACCTGAACTTTATGGATCTATGGAAATGCTTGGACTGAGGGTACCCTTAAACGGGAAATTGCATTTCTATGATTCGAAAGTGGAACTCCACACAAATAGATCAGTTGTGTATCAGTTGTGGAACTCCAGTTATAGATCAGTTGTGTATTCTTACCGCAATTCACCTCTAAAAGTATCGCAGATGTTCCTTCAAAAATGGTATTGCTCAAATTGCAGCAAAAGCTTACCTACTAAGGGCAATCTTTCTTTGTAAAAATTAACAAATTCCATATAATTCTATTTATTTTCAAAAAACAAAACCTATGACTATTGCGTGGTGCCATTAAATAGACGTTTATCTTCGAACCTTTCTTAGTGCTAAAATGGTGTGTAATGGCGGATGGTCGGTGAAGTGGCTCTCTCGATTATTGCATATTTGGTTTCTATCTCACCTGCAGCAAACGACAGTACATTCTGTAAGTTGTTATTCGTGATCTATGACTGACTGACTAAGCAAAATAAACGATCGAATACGAATTTAGGATCAAAAATCGAGCGTTCGCCACAGTTCCTTCATCAGACAAATATAACAAAAGAACGCCGTTTCACAGTTTACATAATAACAAAAACAGCAGTCTTAATAGCGATGGGCCACGAAAAAGTTTCGGTTCAGCAGCAGCAAACCACTGAGAGGAGCGAGAAGTGAGGGATTCGAAATATGGATATGCAGATGTGGAACTTGGAATCTATAATAAATTACTCAACGGTTCAGCGCAAAATTGCTTTACCGTGGGGAAAGCAAGGAGCTTAACGGGCTTCCATTTGGTGTTTCAACTTTCGAAACATTCTTATCAAATACATCCTTCGGGAAGCTGCGTGTATTCGCATGATGTTGTTCGTATATTCGTATATCGCTAATCTTTTAGCTTCAGGTGCACCAATTTGGCTCGACAATTTCAAGCTTATGTATTTGAGTTGTTCACCTAGTTCGGCATTAAATTATCAGTAGGAATTTGATCACTTGCAGAATTTCATCTGTCCCTTCTTAATTCACCATAATGATGCATTTTTTATGTTTATAATTTAATTCGCTTACAGATATCAGAAGAGAGTTTTATACCTGATTTGGCACCACATATCGACAGGGAAAGTGAGCTTGACGAAATCGCTAATAAAGACAAGAAAATCTACATTAAATCACTCTTCATACCTTCATTTTATGAACCAGGCTGCGATAATGTTCGTGACATGATTGTAAGTCCAGTGGATTATTTCTGGCTCTTGCATCTTATTTCTGCACAAATGTTCTTGAAGCAAGTGGTTCCACAATTGTTGTCCTAATCCAGGTCAGCAAAATCGAACTGATTAGCCGCATGAGCAGGCAAATAATAAAGCGTGATAATCGTGAAATATTTGAGCCGACCTTTCGGTTGTAACATTCGAGGTCATGAGACCATCATTGAACAGCAATCCTAGAGCATGACAAAGTAACTAATTTAAAAATTGGAGCGGATGCAACGGCTTGCAACTTCGCATGACATTCGAATACTCAATAAATAGGTTTGTTGATAAAATCTTTGCAACATTAAAAGAATGTAAATTTTTCATGAAACAAAAAAAAAAGAGCCATGTCGCGGCTGCGCGCGAAGAAATAAAATATGCGGGAGTCGAATAAAGCTGCAGAATTAGTTTTTTGCAGAAAAAAGAGAAAATTAGCAAACAAGGGAGTGAAGTTGTTGACAGGCACTCAAATATGATGTGCACAAAAATGCATGAGCGAGCGGTACCAGTGGCACAAAGAGGCCTTTGTCTCCCAACCACATAAAAGAAACGAAGCCGCTATAAACACATCATTAAAGTCATATGCCTCAAACTATAAACACATCATAAAAGTCATATGCCTCAAATTAACGGAAAAACAACGTTTTTGGAGTTAAACAAAAACACAAGGAAGAGGCGGGGCAGCCATCAGAAGGTGTCAACAAGAGGGCTATATAAGCAAACCCAAAGTTTCGGCAATTGTTGAGTACTAAATTTGGATCGGCTTTGCGACTCCAGCGTTTTTCACTTATGTATATGTGACGTGTTTCCTGTCTTACTGTAGTGTTGTGCTATGACCGTGTTTAATGAGATAAGCGTGTGATGTGTTCCCTGTCGTACTGTAGAGTTGTGCTATGACAGTGTCTGATAAATATGCGAGTTGTTTCTTTCGGGTTAGAATGTGTAAGAATATCACGGACATCCCCGATAATTATATATGAGCTTTCTTTGTCGCGTTTTAATCTAAGCACTGATATGCTATGTACATATCGGACATGTATGCGAATTGTTTAATCAAGTTATAATCTATTAGCATATCACGCAATCTCCCATCATTGTACGTGAATTTTCTTAGCCATGCGTTAATCTATCGTCATCATATACGTCTCTGATAATCAAATGTTCTTCGTCACGTTTTTTATTATCTATATGCGATAATAAAGGTTTAATTACCCAAGTTTGAGGTGTGGTTCACAAAGCAGTGGCTAGGTGCACACGGGTCGTTGCACAGCACAATCTGATAGTGGTATTATAAAGGACGAACCACCTCAGCGCAAGTGTATATTCTTGGTAACTGGCAGAGGCAAGCCAAAGTGATCATTGACGAGCGAAAGGCGTCAATAATTTGGTACGGTGCGACAACCAGGCTGGTCGCAATTGAAGGAACTCACTGATCGGGAACGTCGACACCAGCGGTGATCGTGGTTGGATCGACGCCAGTGGACAAAGAGATAACTCGACGGTGGATCAGAGACGCCACGCGTCAACACAGAACTGACAAAGGCAAATAGCGGAAACCGATCGGTGGCTCAGGCGACATCGATCAACAACAGGGACGTAGGCCTATTTTTTAACAGTAATCATATTTTTTTGTGTTTTTTTTTTTCTTCACTTCTATTGTTTGTTCACGAAACTTTGGGGACAAACTATCCTATCATACATTCAAAAATTGTTGACCATCTTCACACCTTCACAAAAATACAATCAATATCCCACAACGGGAGAGAAAATTGTGAACCAGGTCAATACATGGTGCCACGAGCCGGGACATTACTGAGTTGCCCTTCAGCAATCACAGTAAGTTGGCTTTAGATAACGCAAGTGAGGTAAAGAAAATATGTCGTCTGCTGGTCTGCGAAGACAGCTTACGCTGACCAAGGGAAGGCTGCAGAAGTATTTGAGTGAGCTGCCTGCTTACAGCGAGGATTTTAAGAATGGACAGGAGAGAATGGTTATGAGGTCCCAGTTGACAAGAGACCTTACGAGACTAGAAACGGATGTGGAAAAGATAAATGCGAGCCACGCTGCGTGGAGAGAGCTCCTCATAGGTCTAACTGGCGAAAAGCAACAAAAGGAGAGTGAGCGGTATGAAAAAGAATGTGAGGCCCAAAACAGTTTCCTGGAGGTAGTTGATAAGGCAGATGAGGCAGTAGCTACTCTGAAGTGCAAGCTTGCAGAGCTAGATTTAGCAGAGAAAACATTGCCAGTTCTGGAAGTTAAACAAGAAGGAAAGGGATGGAGAACAGAATTACCTCGAGCTACTCTCCCCCAATTCCACGGCGATCCCCTAGAATGGAGAGGGTTTTGGGATTCCTTTGAAGCGGTGGTAGATGGGCAGCCGATTCCGCCAGTGATAAAAATGACACATCTGGCGAGCTGTTTGCATGGAAATGCAAAGGAAGCTATTGCGGGACTTCCCATCACCAATGAAAGTTATCAAGAAGCTAAGGACGTCCTAGCAGAAAAGTTTGGTAATCCAGTTATTGTGAGGAGGCACCTATACCGAACACTGCAAATGTTACCCTCATGTTCAGACAAGTTAAGCGATATAAAGAAGTTTAGCGAGGCCTTATCTAGGGCTTGCAAACAGTTGAGAGCCCTCAAAGAACCACTCGACAACCCTCCATTAGTATTGTCGGTTCTGCAAAAGCTCCCTCTTTCCATTTTGGAAGAGATGATGAGGGATAAAGAAGCACAAGAGTGGGACATGGAGCTGGTGAAAAGGGCGCTAGACTCCTACCTGAGAAGAAAGGAAGAGATAGCCAGCCTAATGGACGGGGGACGGAGAGCGCCACACACCGAATTTCAGAGAAGTAGTGCAATCGTCGCAACGGCGTTCGCAGCCACAAAAAATTGTACTCAGAAAGGTTGTGCGCTATGTGCGCAGCCCCATTTTGCGGATGAGTGTTTTACATATCGAGGGATTGCTGACCGAGAACAACGCATCACAGATCTTAAGTTATGCTTTAGATGTCTGCGAGAAGGTCACAAAAGTAGGAATTGTAAGTTCACCAGACCGTGCTTCTACTGTCGGGGCAATCATCACAGTGCACTTTGTCCGCAGAGGGAAAGGATTAATCTATCGTGGCGGAGCCCAGCAATGCAAGTAAATAACCAAGGGGGGATGCTACAAGATGAGCGCTATCAAGTACGCAGACCCAGCACCAACTGGCCACAGAGAGAGTCAGTTACAAGGGCACGGCCCGAGTGGGCTTCTCGATCGGTAGTAGAACCAACTGAAGGTGTCAACAATGACTCTGCCAGTGCAGGGCTGAAGACAATCAATCAGCGCCGACCTAGCACTTCACCAAATCAGCAAATGACATATCAAACCAATGCCGTGGTAGTTGAGCGAGCTCAAGCCAAAGGTATGGCTTCCTCTCCACAGGTGCCCACAGCCAAGGACTTCAAGGGAAGGCTCGAGGGAGAGTGTAGAAACCTACCAGCTCGCGATACAAAAGTCTACCTTCCTACTACTCGAGTAGAGGTATATAATCCGAAAGATGAGGCAAGCCGTACAGTGGAGACTTACGCACTGTTCGATAGCGGTTCGCAACGATCCTTTATCACCACGTTGGTGGCAAAGCAGCTCAATCTAAGTCCTGTTACGTCAGAGGTTATTTCGCTTAACACCTTCGCTTCCAAACGGACAAAGAAGTTGGAATCCCAATTGGTAGAAGTTGGGCTTTGTCTGGAGAAGGGGAACACGGAGGTAATAGAAGTGAACGTTGTCCCGAGGCTGGTTAGGGAGTTAACCTGTCGGACACCGCCTAAACAAGAGAAGAAAGGAGAAGATTTGGGACAAGAGCTGAAAGTGGACCCAGGGATTCTGATAGGATCAGACTTTTACTGGCAACTCATAGGAAGTGGCGCACCTGAAAGACTCGCGAATAACCTGTACCGGATCTCGACAAAGGTAGGACCTATGATAAGCGGACGGCTCGAAAAAGAGCGAGACGTTAAGAGTACTAACCGAGCACATCGAAGAAAACACAGACGTAGAAAGTGTTGTTTTAAGTATCGGAGAAAAAAAGGTGGCTTAATCAGGATTAGCTACCGTCCTCATCACCATAAGATTAACCGTATAAATAAACTTTATCAAAAACTCATGAGGGGCCGGTGGGAGTGTCGCGGCTGCGCGCGAAGAAATAAAATATGCGGGAGTCGAATAAAGCTGCAGAATTAGTTTTTTGCAGAAAAAATGAGAAAATTAGCAAACAAGGGAGTGAAGTTGTTGACAGGCACTCAAATATGATGTGCACAAAAATGCATGAGCGAGCGGTACCAGTGGCACAAAAGAGGCCTTTGTCTCCCAACCACATAAAAGAAACGAAGCCGCTATAAACACATCATTAAAGTCATATGCCTCAAACTATAAACACATCATAAAAGTCATATGCCTCAAATTAACGGAAAAACAACGTTTTTGGAGTTAAACAAAAACACAAGGAAGAGGCGGGGCAGCCATCAGAAGGTGTCAACAAGAGGGCTATATAAGCAAACCCAAAGTTTCGGCAATTGTTGAGTACTAAATTTGGATCGGCTTTGCGACTCCAGCGTTTTTCACTTATGTATATGTGACGTGTTTCCTGTCTTACTGTAGTGTTGTGCTATGACCGTGTTTAATGAGATAAGCGTGTGATGTGTTCCCTGTCGTACTGTAGAGTTGTGCTATGACAGTGTCTGATAAATATGCGAGTTGTTTCTTTCGGGTTAGAATGTGTAAGAATATCACGGACATCCCCGATAATTATATATGAGCTTTCTTTGTCGCGTTTTAATCTAAGCACTGATATGCTATGTACATATCGGACATGTATGCGAATTGTTTAATCAAGTTATAATCTATTAGCATATCACGCAATCTCCCATCATTGTACGTGAATTTTCTTAGCCATGCGTTAATCTATCGTCATCATATACGTCTCTGATAATCAAATGTTCTTCGTCACGTTTTTATTATCTATATGCGATAATAAAGGTTTAATTACCCAAGTTTGAGGTGTGGTTCACAAAGCAGTGGCTAGGTGCACACGGGTCGTTGCACAGCACAATCTGATAGTGGTATTATAAAGGACGAACCACCTCAGCGCAAGTGTATATTCTTGGGTAACTGGCAGAGGCAAGCCAAAGTGATCATTGACGAGCGAAAGGCGTCAATAATTTGGTACGGTGCGACAACCAGGCTGGTCGCAATTGGAAGGAACTCACTGATCGGGAACGTCGACACCAGCGGTGATCGTGGTTGGATCGACGCCAGTGGACAAAGAGATAACTCGACGGTGGATCAGAGACGCCACGCGTCAACACAGAACTGACAAAGGCAAATAGCGGAAACCGATCGGTGGCTCAGGCGACATCGATCAACAACAGGGACGTAGGCCTATTTTTTAACAGTAATCATATTTTTTTGTGTTTTTTTTTTCTTCACTTCTATTGTTTGTTCACGAAACTTTGGGGACAAACTATCCTATCATACATTCAAAAATTGTTGACCATCTTCACACCTTCACAAAAATACAATCAATACCCCAGAAGGGGAGAAATAATTGAAGAAAATTGTGAACCAGGTCAATACAAGCCAATTATCTGTGCTCGCCTAACCCCACCAGCAGGGCAGAAGAGATTCGACTATTCGATTTCACTAGCACGAGAAAGGAAATCTTGATTTCACTAGCGGGATAGCGGAAATTCATTTAACGAAGCATAATTTTGTTTGCATTGTGTCTCTCTCAACTAATGGACAACAATTTCAGTGAAACAATCTGTCACATTGCACAAACTTAATAACGGTATCGTTCCAGCAGCATAGGCCTATTGACCACAGGATTGACACTCATCTAAATGCCGATATTGCAGAAACAAATTCATTCTCCTCTATCTCCACAGTAGGATATGCAAGAGCTGATTTGCTTTCTTCTTTCCTCAAAATTGCTCAAACTTTTCTCTTTCTTTCTTTTTTCCTTTTTTCTCATCCTCTTCCTCTGTCTCCTTCTCTGCCCTTTTCTTTGTTCCTTTCTCTCTCTTCCTTTCCGTCTCTTTCAATGCCTCTGCTCTATTTCTTCCTACTTCTTCCTTCTCTCCAAATAATACTGCTCTATCGGCCATTTCTTTGATTCAGTAGGTAGCGAGTGCGTTGTGTGACGCATTCTCCTAGCGGACTAAATTATTCCTATCATGCTTCATTTCTTATCAGTGGATGGAAAATATCATTACCACTTGCAGGTCCATCCGGTGTATTTTTGGCCAGGTCAAAGGATCGACTTACGTTGTGCGATGTGTCGTCGAGCATTCACATACAACGGGCAGATGAAACATTGGTGGTTTATGTCCGAAACGTTCGTCGAGGAGGAACTCGGCGATAAGCAAGTCGGCTTTTTAATGTACAGCACAACCTGAAAGGGTAGAATTATTGAATCTATAGTGCATAATAGCCTTCATATAGTGTGATTGGCGTATCAATTCATCACTCGCAAAAAATTCATTTTTCATTGAATGCTTTAAGTGTAAAATTGCTGTATTTTGCTCCGGACAGTATCAGTGTAATATTTCTGGAGACTAATATCATCATAAATATTATCAATCATTTCTCCGTACTACAAAATAGGCTATCAATTTAGCTGAAATTAGTAATAATGGTTAGGTGTAAGAATGGCGCATTTGTCGCTTCCTTATTCGAAAGGCATGGCTCTTTTATATTAGGGATGGGGATTGCTTCCTTTAGACAAGCCGAAACGTATAATCACCAGCTGTTCCACAGGCTATCAATTATAAAAAAGCTGTATTTCGCATTTACTGAATTTACTTCAATTGTGGTTTGATGAAAAAGTTCTTCATGAGCTTATTTATAACTATTTACAGAGGCTTAAATCCTCAAAGAGGTGGATAGATATGCAATTCGTGGCTGCAAAAAGTGCAGGATATAATTCCCGAACATCCGGTGCGATGCCCTCCGATGAAAAAGGTACATTCTTTGAGCGTCCTTCAACGGTGTTCATTCAACGCAACGGTCTTCTCATGATACTTCAGGTGAGTGAATCCACCGCCTCAACTCCTTTCAAGCATTTGCTGAAAATGCTCGATTTCAGCTTAGAATGATTCTATCGATTTTTACTACAACTGCTTCAACTGAAAGAGCTGTCCTAAATTTGGTGAAATCACCATATTCGTCAAAACTCCATATTAGAATTGCGGGCGCTATAGCTAAATTATGAGGAAAAGGTCAAAAGTGAAAAACTTCCTGCACATATTCCAGCATTTGCATCGGAAGCTAATTTTAATGAAGGGCATTTCACCAAAAAGTTAAAATTTTGAGGAAAAGAAACGAAGCAAATTTATCAATGGAAGTTTTATTTAAAAAAAGAAGTTAATTTTTTGCCGACATGAAAGGAAATCATTCGATAAATTCACAGAACTATTATGAAAAATTTCACATAGTCCTAAATAGATTTCCTCAGTCCAAAATCCTGCAAAAAAATGCTCAAATTTGTATTTTGCAGCCAACCTCAGAGAATGAAGGACTCTATCGTTGTGTGGATCATGCATCAAGGAACACATTGGATTTCGTCTATTACCTTATCGCTATGCAACCAATGTTCATTTATCTAAAGTAAATTCCATTAATATATAGCATTCCAAATTACCGACAGCATTCCGAATCGTATAAATTGTTGTTTACAAGTCTTTATTTTATGTGAATAAAAAAAACAGTTGAGTTTATTTGTTCTTACTAACAGTCCTGTCCCACCATGTCATAAATTTCTCAGTTGTTCGTTACTCGGGAATTTCTTGAGCTAAAAATGCGCAAATTGTCACATAAAAAGCGTGATGCTCTAGTATTTAGCCGATGTATGGAGAGGTGAAATTCATCCCATTTCACCGTCACTCTCTTTTCAGCTGTTAAATTCGGTTTGTCGAAGGGAGAGGTGAAAGCAGGTGAAGAAATAGGAGGAGGAAGACGAAGTAGTGGGTTTTTGTTCAAATCCGATAAATTTTTAACGTCGCTCTTAATCGCTATCTCGAGGCGAAGCTTCAGCCACTGCGGGGTTTTTTCTTTGCTATCCTTTTTCCTGTCTCTTAAGCACAGACCATTTAACAGTTTCATTCTTCTGTAGCGGTAAATGTTTACAGCACAGCATTGCCGTATGCTCAGTTTTTGTATGCGCTGTTTTTTTTTTTCAGGCCGAATTCTGCTGTAACGAATGACCAAATAGGTGGGTTTGCTTTAATGAATATCGTCACGTGGCAGCCGGTATTAAAACTACGATAGTGACAGCCTCAATTACACTTTTTTGAATATGCTTTGGAGAGGTTAAAAAATGAATTTAACAGAGAAAAGCGTTTCAGAGAGAGCATGATTTTGATGAGTGCACCACCGATCGTTGAGTTTCGCTACAAAGGAAGGCTCTTCCACCAACTGTACGCCCATTGAGACGTTACTGAATGATGCGTGAGAAACGCGACTTAGTGATGTTCACATAAAGGATCCGCAAACGATTTTTTCCGGAAGCCACGTGTAACGATAAGTGATTAGGAGCGAGCGGTCAATGTTTTAATCATTATCGGATCCGTTATGAAATTTGCATGATTTCAATCTTGTTATGGCTTTACAATACAGCCCATATGAAAGCGAATCCTTTGAGGTGCTTGAATTCCATATCGTTGTTTCCTGCGATCGGTTTTAAAGATGCCATACCTTAGGCTGGTGTTTCTGATCAATCAAGGGCCTGAATGGACCTGCATATAAAGGTTTTAAAACTAGAGTCTGCTACAGCGATTCCTCCTCAAGAAAGCACGAAAACTTCTTAATACAGGTTTACATCTGTGAAGAATGAAGAGTACCTTTTTCTTTTAAAGTAGTGTATCCTTTCAAAGCACGGAATAGTCCCCTTTTATGCATGGAATCTTTTCCAAAAAAGGCTGTAAAGACCTAAAATGATAAGAATAATGTAGTTGAAGTTGCAGCCGGTGAGTGCCCATCAACAGATGGATTTCCGGACATGAATTGGAAATTCCGTCACGTCCCACCAACATTCATTCGTGATGCACTCGGAATGTGTGGACAGAACTGGACCTATTGCATCGATTGGGTTCGTGCTTCAGATGGTTCTTCATAGAAGTGAACAGAAAAACAAGGCGGAAATTCCTTGTTGTTGTCATACATAGCCTCCAGGAGTATGTTAAATTTTTCACGAAATTCAAGAATCAGGTAACTTTTATTTTCAGTACGACTGGAGAAGCATACCACACCGTCAGGCAAAAAACGCATATTTGCAGTACCACTCATCAAAGCGACTGCTTTAATATGCTGCTAAGAAATTGCGGTACATATACACTAGTGAATTCATAATTTAAATGGCTCGTCTACACATACAAATCCACAAAAAGCGTTTTATATGCATTTCTCTAAAAGCGCATTATGGAGGTCTTACATCTCCATATATATGTATATATGTGTATACCTGCCCGGATGCCTGCACGCATGCTCGTATATATCTGTGCACATGTATCCGAGTGTGGGCTTATATTCGTGTGTGTGCGTGAACATGTACCTGGTGTTTCCAACTGATGGTGCTTCTTTGATTTAATGTATGCAATGCTTTATCTTCAACTGCCACATAAATGCTAATTCATCAACTTCAAAGGAAAATTACAAAAAATTTAAGGTTGGGAAAAAGCTGCATGCATTTTACAGGGGTCAGTTTTTCTATTTACTTCGGTCGGACTATAAACGGCAAATATTTTATAAAAACTTATGCGTTTAATCTCTGAAATCACTGAAATGTTATCACTTTGCATAATAATTATTTGCTGGCAACCAATAAACTCATTTGGCTAATCCAACTGAATCTGATCCATCGGCTTGAAAGCTGCTGAGATTCACAACTCTAACTTCAGCAACTTTTACATTGAAATAGCTGAACATACAAATGAACAGATAGCCGAGGCTATAGTGCGTTTCACATGTGGTTTTGCAAGCGCGCATAAAAAGACCTGTCAATTGGTACATTAGCAAGCAATCGGCAATAATCGACCTGTTCGAACTAGACAAGTGAATTCAGCTTAATGAGCGGGATCATCAAAATAAATCGTTTCCTTCATTTGAACCTCAGATCGCAGCTCTCCCTCTCCACTTCCTCTCATAACTTTCCACAGCTCTTTGAACTTTCGTCGTCTGTCATATGGCGGCTGACGGTAAGAAGTTTACGTCACTCGCACAGCAGACGCTTAATGGCTACATAGACTGTGTTTACTCAGACTTTATCGCACGTTTATAACTGCGTCGGCAACGATCCACGACGCTGACGTACGCTTCGCTATACTCATTGCCATCGTACCATAGCGTACAGTTTTCCTCATCCTTTACACTACTTACAGCTTTCCAGATTTCTCGATTTTCTTTCGATAACCATTGTGTCAAACCAGTAGTAAATTATCACACACTGCGTCGCATCTTAGACCATCTTTCTATAACTGATTGACTGACGGCGAGTGATGTTTGAGATCCTAAGCGACAAGCATATGAACGAAAGCAAGTCATGGAATCTACACAACCGTTCACCAAATGACGCCCACCTAGCTGCAGAGTTCGTGAACTTGAAAATCCAGTTCGAGTGGAGCAGATGGACTCCGTGTGGAAATGGAAGAACTGTTCGAACGAGAGAAGGTAAAAACATGTTGGTATGTGCAATGATACGAGTATTTCAAAACGTTCGTTAGAATACGGTACGACTGATATTGTGTGGACAGTAAGCGACGGCTGCAGTGGTCAAATAGGGCAAAGGCTATCTAGTCCTATGGTTTTGTAGCACACTTGGCTACATCTGTGCGGCTTTCATTGCACCATACTGTAAGGACAGACATGAGACGTGTTTGACCACTGTGTTGTGGCCGTTTTGGGAGTTAGGTTGAAAGCATTTTTGAAACAAGAGGCGCCTAGAATGTTTTGAAGCTTGCATCATTGAAAAGGATGACGTCACCCTAATCTGGCCAACCGTTGCACTGCTAGAATACAGCACAGAGTGAACTTGAACGGATAGAGATTTAGAAAACAATTTACACGTTTATATTTGCAAAGTTTTGCTGCTCTTTGCACATTTCCACTTTATCCTCTAAATGTGCAAAAAACATTCACACTCCTCAGTATTCAGTGCTAAATCTCAGTTTCCCTGATGGATAATAGAAGCACTTCTTCATGTATTCGTTTGTTATAAAGAAGGGAGCTAGAAGTTTGTATATGGTTCTTCTTACCGCTAGTGTGCAGGCTGCAGCCACCTACTCAGTTCCGAACAGAAGTTCGGGGCGTGACTTCGGGGCCACCAGAACATTCAGCGTCCCCGAATCCGGACAGACTTCATTTTCATTAGGGGGGAGGGGTTCGCAAGTTTCGGAGCGTTCCGGAAATGACAGTGCCCACAGTAATGGTTATTCCCGAGAAGGGCGATGTTGAAGGCCCTGGTGGCTTTACTATTAGTAGATTTTCGATGTCGTGAAGGTAGACCACAGCTATAGCCTCTACAATATGTTTCAGGTCATTGTTACCTGAGAAAAATCGACCCCAAGAAAGACATAGAACAACTTTCGGATAAAGCCTTCGAGAAGTACGATCTATTCGAATGGGCAAACCGCTTGAAAAATCGCCTCAAGGCAGTTGATGAATTTGCACGTATCGGTATTCGTCTATATAGGTCTATCCAATGTTTCCTACTTACGTTTCTCCTTCTAATTTACTTTTTACTTTAATTTTTGTCCCCTCACATTCACGGTTAAAAACTTCTTGAACACCTTAACGCATGCTAATAGTGAGAATTTTTTCAAGTTTATAGTGATAGCGTTGCGAAATTTCATGAGACTCAAAGGGCGATTTCATAAAAGAGGATCCGACCTCTTTTCTTCAAAAGTGGGAATTATATCTGAAAGTAATCTCGCCTTATAATGACCTACTTATGAAGCGAACAATTACGACTTATGAAGCGAATAATAATAATATCCGCTTTATAAGCGTAACAGGCTTGTCTAATATTCTTTGTCTTGCCTCTGCTTATTTTGCTACAGGTGCACAATACTTCTATACTCTTTCTTCTCTCTTGTTTTCTTTACCTTTAAGAGTCCACAAGAGAGTATAGGCGAATCATAATACAATAGATAATCACATAATGACAATCAAAAAACGGCTAATTTTCAGCCCTTTTTATCAAACTTAACCTAACATAAATTCGCTGCTTTTTGATGATCACTTATCCTTAGTCGAGTGAGTGAATGTTCAATGTGCTTCGCACTTCCTCTTTCGTCGAATAGAAGGTATATATGAACCTGAAAAGGTATTTACCTTCGCTGTTTATGAGTTTCGAATATTTTCTTTAATTTTTCAAAAAATAATCTTGGTGAATTTCATTTCTTCCCAATTTTATCACTGATATAAATTCTATATTGCAGTGGTATTCTAGCTAAAGTAATTGCATTATCGGCGTTTCGTAATTATGGCTCATCACAAGAATATGACGACTGCTATACGGTTCGTTTTTAAAAATTCATATGTTTTTTGACAGGAAAATGAAAACATTCAAGCGCATCTAGAATTCAGCGCTAAATTTTCCTTCTTCTAATTTTTCACTAACGAACTACTGACCACAAAAAGGACGTCATTGGTCCTTGACCTTAATAAATGACTGAACTCCTTTTTTCTTGATATTGTTTTATCCATTGTTTGTATGGTTACCTTCTCATTGTCGTTGTTTTTGACATACGAAAACTCTCTCTTCTTGTGTGCCTCCACTAATATGCCTTGTAAATGCCCATTTCTGGATTTACGTGTATCTATCTGCCTGCCTGTCTGTCTCTCTGTACGTCTTCCTATCATGCGGTTTCAACTTGTGAACCATTGAATCTGATTTCGATGTTTGGTGAGTATAATTTCTAGCCTAGGCTTCCTCCTAGAGCATTCTTCAAGTCGATCTAGCAGCTTGAAAATAGGGCTTGGGATCCGTGAGGTTTATTCGTATTGTACGCCGCTCGCGGTAGAGAAGGGACATTTTTTGCAGGGATTTCCAGGAGGCATTCGGATTATTTAAAACATAATTGGTTTTATTTTTTTGTTGGTAATGGATGAAACCCAGTTGGTCATGTATATTTCGTTAGCACCCCATCATTCGACCATCTCACAGTGAATAGCTCATGGAGCGCAGAGTATACCTGAAAATAAATGAATAAATAAATGAGCGAGCAAATAAATAAAGAAGTAAGCAAACAAATAAATTAATCTCATAGATTTAACAGAAATTCAGAAAGTATTCGTGACATCTCTTCTTAAGGTACAAAGTGGGATATTCTCGAGGGATTATGCGTATGCAAAAGACCGTTGGATTGACTCGGTGTTCGATGCATTCGGTATCAAAAGTGCTGACTCATTACTTGAGATGAGTGACCGTCTTTGCCTGCATTATTATCGCAAGCCACGAAGCATCGATGACCAGACGTCTTCAAATGTACTTTTGGGATCACATGTAATCGAGAATCAGGAATGTCCTGTCTAACGAACGAACTCAAATGGGTCATAATGGATGCCGACCACGTATAATTGTGAGTGAATGAACCGTCGGTGATTTCACTTCATTCACCTGTAGAAACGTTGCGGGTCAATTATATTTATATTTAGCTATTTATTTTGAGTAATGATGTTTTCGTGTTTGATGTGGATATTTTTGCCATAGCACTTTACGTCGTATTTGTTTAAATAAATGCCTAGGCGTTGCATTTCCGCGTGCTTTAGCGACTCATTTTCTTTCTCTATTTTCTCAGTCACTGAGGGTTATATCTCTAAATAAGGTAATGACCTTCCAGTGGGATCTTTTGTTCAAGAGAATCTTCTTTTTAGGAAAAACCGCATAAATAAGCTTCTTTTATGCAAATTATATGTGGTCGTTTTCTTCATTCTTCCACTAGTTAGGCATAAAAACGTCAATTATGCTTCAACAGCTGTTTCTTTAATTCCACTCAGCGCATTATAAGTATATGACTGCTAATTCAAGAGCGGCAAACAGCTGTTAAAACCTTTTATTACGTGCATGTGTGGCACACTTGAGATGCCATCCCACATTCACTAAGCAACGCATCAAAGATGAATGCGTTATGCCTTTGATGGTATCTGTTTAGAATTATGTGAAATATTATGTGATGGGTCTATATATTTGGTTAGTCTGTAAGAATGCAGTGAAAGGAAAGTGGGATTCCCGCAGTGGATCAACGTTTAAAATCTAACACCGATTCGGGAAATCTCAGTTTATTGAAGAAAACAGTCGCTATTCAAGGAATTCCTTCCAATAAACAATACTAAGCCGGCAGGTGTAAACTGCAATCAAATTCACGCTCATCTATGCTTTGAGTATAAAATTTATATTTATCTAAAACTTAACCTCCAGCAACAAACCACCAATTAATCTTTCTTCTTTATTTGTTTAAATCAATCACTTCGGGAGCGCTTTTCTGTACATTACTCCTCTTTTATGTCATTACAACATTTCGTACTGTTTACTCTCATTCATATGATTCCATTCTATACTAGTGGCTTCGCATTAACGATAGTCTGCAAATAACTCAAGTGCTCATGTCAGTTTCTTATTTTAAATTGTCGGCTGATCGACTTTTAATAACGTGACGCCCCTCTATGTTGTTTATTATTCCTCGTTGTTTCGTCGGTACTTTGCATACTTCGACCTCCTTCAATTTTAGCGTTTTGCTTAAATTCATTCGTCATTTATGTCACCATTTTCTTCATTTTTCTTCTATCACAAAACTCTTGCAACTGATTTTAATTTCTTCCGCTTCTTTCGTATTTTTAACTTATTTCCATTTCTTTAACATTCGTATTTACTTCCGCTTCGTATTTAACTTATTTCCATCATCTCTATTCGCTTTCCCATTTGTGTAATTTTTAGGAAAGGTGAAAACAAATTCAGAACGTCATCACTCCAATCAGGGAGATACATGTTTATTGGTTTCCAAATACACATTTCGACGCCATCCTCTACGCGATCTGCCTCACAGAGGACATTTCCGCCATTTAAGGGAACGTCATTGTTGGCTAAAAAACTGCACTCGCAAAGTTTCCTGGGCAAATCAAATCCCCGGGGATTTGAAAATTAAAAAACAACGAAAAAATTTTTAGGAGAGTTTGAAATCCCTTAAATGACAAAGCTGCCACCTGTAATACACACCTCCTTCTAGGGACGATCGCTATCACGCATATGAAACTACTCCTCAGTTGCCACATCTCTGCTTATTACCACTTAAAGTGTGAAAAATTTCCCACAAATTATGCAAACTATTTACTAATGGGAAGCATTCTAAGCGCTCCCATTATGCCGCTTCATTTCGAGTAAAAAAAACGTAACGCTATTTTCACCTCTCGAAAAACACCTTCAATTCATCAAGTAACACATAAGGAAAAAGATAAACAGAAACGATTCAAGCTGTCATTATCAAAATTACCTTTTATTTAAAAGAAGTAAAACAATTATAATTAGGGAACAAAATATGGTTGGGGGAGGTCAACTAATTGTAACTGGGAAGGGTAACCAATGATCGTTAGAAAAGGTAAACTACACACAATCAGAAAACGTAACAGTGATCATAATAGCAAAATAAAGTTTCCAACCAATTACTACGGATAACCGACGAAAGCGTAAAACGAACACTTGCAGATCGGATATATGTAAATCAAATCAACATCGAAAACTTAACGAGTAAAAGAAAAAGCAGGGGACATTTTATATAACGCGAAATTTTCAAGCAGTAAGCAAATTGCGAAATAACCAGTATAAACGACTATGAATGTCTATCAATAAAGACGATAAAAACCCAATGGCCTCAAATAAAACAAATGAACAAGGAATGAAGCAGAAACAAGGCTACGACGACTAAAGGCTCTCAATCGATGAAACAATTTCCAAACACCTTTAAAAGAGGGCTAACGAATAATGAACTGCTTGATTAATCGGCTATCACAGAGAATGGATCTCGAATTAAACTAACATTTATAATAAAACTGGCAGCCTAACTCGCTAAGATGCCACATTTGCCTGCCCCCAAACAGCATTTTACCTGTTCTAATCGCTGTAACGACAGGATTGCACTGATCATCAGAAACATTTAAACGATAATATGAACGCTCCCATCCCCAAGTAGAACTTGCGCAAAAAGTAAATGAGCCTCTAGAAGTTCGCAGTAAAACTTTCTGGCAAAGACAAGCCAATGAACACTACCAACCCGAAATGCACAACGCCTCTTTATTCGATTTGATGAGCAAAGTAAACCAAGCTGGATCACACATACCCGCCACACGCATCCTGCATTGGCACCGAGTTCATGCTGCGTTTCCCTCCATCAAAAAAAAACTAATGCGAGCGAGATCACCAAATAAATAGTGGAACAAACCTGCTAAGCACAATCCAAAGCCGATGGGACGTAAAGTCCACCTTAATAACAACCAGCTGCGGACAATTCAGCACCTTATTTTTTATCGTGACGATTGCTTTAAAATGGCTACAAAAACTCGACGCGTTTCAGTGCATAACGAGCCATCGAAAAACATCAGCGAAACAAAGACCGTTGTGATGAGAAACACACAAATCACTCTCATAAATAATATTTCAACTGAATTCACCCAATTATTACAATAGCTGACATTAAATCTGCACTTGCACCAGGTGGTGCAATACACATACCGGTCTAATCACACATTGAACCAATCACTAGACCGGTTGTTCACCTGAATATACCGCTATATACATAGAAATTGTGAATACAGTCGCTACCGCATTACCGCAAATCACTAATAACATAAATGAATGTAATGCCAACAAATAAACCACTTAAGGTTGGATCGTCTTTTACGTGAACAATCAACGTTCAATTTACATGGAATGCATACACTATTCATCAATAAGCTCATGCTTAATCCAACATTGCATGAATGCTGTTTAAATATGCAAACGAGTGGCACAACATTTTAGTGGGCTGAATGGATTCAAAGAAGAAAAACAATACAACGAATTCAGTGAGATATTTTAGGATAGGACAATAACAGTAGCAATACTTACGAATTTTTTCATTTTCGTTTAACGTTTCTAGATGGATTTTTTATTTTCAACAACAATTTAAAATACGTGTAGAAATAAAAAAAATAGCGCTATGAAACATAATTTCATATTTCGTTCCACTCTCGTTTGCCTTATGCTTAAATAAATAAAACCGAAGCGATTATTTCTTATCCCTTCGAAAATTTTTGTGAACGCATTGCAAATCCACTCCAAATTTTCTAGACTTTTCCACGAGCAATTTACGATATCAAATATTTCGTGATTCATATACTCCTGTCCTTGCTGGGAAACAAAAATGCAACTTCCTGTGAGAACATTGCGCTTCCCCGACTTTATTCTTGAAAAAATTCCCTGAGGCAATTCAGTATATACAGAAACGCAAAATGTGACATATATATTACGCCTTGAATGAAAAAGACACACAGAAAGAGGCGACATCACCAAATGGAAGGTGAACAATGCCGGAGATAGCCTGTATGAAATTTACATATCGAATAAGAACGATTGTTTCATTTATTGTTGATTTCCGCTGACAGCTGAGCAAAGATGAAATCTGTTGTTTCCGGTTCGGTGCAGTACCGTCCGGATAATTGCATTCGAAAAAATAATCGATTTTTAACGAATTTTTTCGATGGTACCGAGCTGCTCACTACGACCGACGTCGCTGCGCTGCGCTGCGCTACGCCGATCCCTGATACCTAAAGCAGTTTCTCTATATTCCAGAACGGCCCCGCCCGAGCTTTTCAAGGATCCACTCTGCACATATATCTATGAGCCATTCGACTAATGCATTCAATCAACCTTCAAAAAACTGGAAATTTAATAACACTGATTAAACTGTTCACGGTGTAACAAATCACTATCTAATTTAGCATCCGCTAAGTTCAAGAAACTTCACTGTTACCTATCAAAACAGAGCAACATTAGAAGCAAAAAAAGAGTGTTACAATTTTCACTGAATCTCCTAGTAATGCATATTTTCGTTAAGGAAGACGTCTATTATAGCGCGAAAGGAAATTCTTCAAAGAAAAAGCGACTCATCCCCTAAAACCAATAAATGGAATATAATAAAGAAAAACTGTGGAAAGTAATAAACAATAAACAAACGTACAGTGAACGACCGTAGTGATAATCGCCTTACGAGTGCATTGTAGTACTCAAACGTCTTTCATTTCGTGTTTTATGCGCACACAAATGGGACAAAAATATTGTTCCGCGTTTAGCGCTTCCCTTAAAGAGACAACATCAAAATTAAAGCATTAAACAAAAATACTTCCATTTTCAATCCTTCCTTCTAACTCATTTGTGAAAAGGGCCCAAAAAAGAACCTCAATAGTAAGCACTAGAACAGTGGTATCGAAAAAATCCTGTCATATCCGCACGACAAAATACTATCAATCATTTCAAACTGGAACTCGACTTCATACGTGCATGGATGAGTCCTAGTGATATTGAAGTATGAATTCAATACGGCCCTCAGAAAAAAACTGATTAACGAAAGCAATCAATTTCGCGCATTCTCCACAATCAAAATTCATTTTATAAATCTCTCTCCCTCCATACCTTAAAAAAAATTAAACGGTATAAAAATGCTGCAGTAGAAAGCAGGTAAAACCTACATCTCAGATATACCAATGCATGATGGATGAAACCATCCATTGCAACCATCACAGCCCACGTAGAAGCGTTTACGGTCGTATGGAGTCTGGCAAAGGCAGTAGAGTCTCTGTAATAAATAAAACAGTAGCAAAGAGTCACATGGCAATTACCAGACACTCCTGCACTCTATCCAGTGAAAATCGAGTGCTATGAGGTGACAGCAATACACTTCGCGCGATGCCCACATCCCCCCTGCGAACGGTTATGTTCTTTAAAAAATTGCCGCAAATCCATCAATCAGTAGCCGCACACCCAAAAGATTACTCAAGCGCCCTCCCCCTCCCTTCCAAATAATTGATAATATTACGTGCGATAATTCTTCTTTCCAGAAACAAAGGGCTTGAAAAAAGAACAAAGAAGAGAGAAAAAATACATCAAAGTCGTTCCAAACCACAGACATCTTCTTACTAAATCAACTTAGCCAAATCTTTTACCACCTTACACTAGCCAAGTAGAAATTCAAGAAATGGGAGAGAACTGAAATTGAAATAAATAATCGGCAATTAAGTCCGTTAAAAGATAATTCAGAGTGGCCTATCCATGCGCAGCTCTTTCACTTAAATGCATTCTGCTTGAAGATTGCAAATGGTTATGATGTCACACCTTTGTATATTTCCTTCTTCTGCTACCTCGCCTTATTCGCTGGTTTTGGTGATCCATTGTCATCCTGAACGGTTGGTTTCCAATCACTGATCGGGAATGTAATTCCATCATCAACACAAGTTGAAGGCAAAGCGTGACGAGTACGCTTTGCAATTGGTTCACTCCCTTCATCGCTGTCGTTGTGTGACAGCTCGGATAAGGGAGTTGCCGTACGTGAGCACATCGTTGGAAGACCATAATCGAGCACACTATCGCAGCGGGAGTCATTGCGATTTCTTGCTCTTGATTTTGTCGCGTTTATGCTATCCTAGAAATGACATTTATTAACAGAATTCACACTCACTGAAGCATTACAAAACTGCATTAGTTTCTGGTAAACAAGGTAGCCGCATAGACCATGGTAGATGGCCGGGTGGCTAAGGTGCTTGATTTCCACTTGAAGATGGAAAAGCTCGAGGACCCCCGCACCCCTTAATGAATGTTGATCTAGAAACTGAATGAGTGCGATGGAAACTGATAACCGAAGTTAGCTGGCAGGAAAAAGACATCCACAGAAGCAAACGCTGTATCCATGGGCATGTCATCAATAAAAACAGCGCGAAAAAGAAAGTACTCTGCCGTTAATTTGGATCCATGACATTTACGTTTTGCGCTTTAGTGTTTCATAGTGACAGCTATCACTCTCTCGGTGCTCGTTACAAATTTCTGGGAACTAATCAAAGCAACATCGAAACTACGGCGACTTATGCGGGAATCGTCTCTCCGTCCGACCTGCTGTTTTCGTTCGTTTGCTTCAGTCACCGAACCAAGACAACAAGATTGATCAGAATGATACCCTATGCTCTGTGACCTCCACATTGTTTCTACAATTACAGAATATTTTCAAAACTTCACCTACAACGTTGTCCCCACCAGGTCCCGTAAACTCTTGGTCACAGATATTTACAGTACCAAAATCTACAGTTCTGGCTAAAAGGCTTTTAAAAAATCCTCATAACTGCCTTCCTCAAAGACTACAATGAACAAGTTGCATTTGAAAAGTGACAAAAATAATCCGATATTGCGCCCAAGAAAAACAATGGAAAATTTGGAGCCCATTCTGATATTTTCACAAAAATCGGGTTAAAACGAAATAAAAGACTGTAATCAAAGTTTTTATGCAGTAAAAATTACCGCTTCCATTTTTTCATCCTCACTTCCAAGGAAGAAGCATACTTTGCTCTCCACAACTGCCTCAGCTTTCGATGAATCATTTTTAGCCAATGCGTTACGAGTTCTTTTCGCGACTGGTTGTTCCTCCACTTCATTCTCTTTTTCACTTTCTTCATTGATTTCTCGATTTTGTTCAGGGTACGCACAACACGGTTCTTCGACATAGCGCGCCTCTACTGGAGGAGTTCCATCACTGCCGCACAAAGAAAGAGTCGGCAACTCAGCGGCACGAGGTGTGCGCTGTTCTCGCTGGAATAACACAACAACTAGGAATGCTTAATTTAAGTGGTATCCCTCTGGGGTATACTATACACTAGTAAGTGCACAATTACTGTCCTAGTACGAGCATAACTCATGAAGCTGCTCGTCTAATACTACACGGCGCTACAATATGGAACAAGTGAAGAGGATCTGCATCGCATAGCCAATTAAAACATTGAAGCCTAAAATGAACAAAAACCCCTCTTAAAATGCAAAATGTTTTTCAAAAAAAAACAGTAATTTGGTTTTATGTGCAAAAATAAATAATTCGGATAACTAATAATTGGCAAAGAAAATGAATATTAAGTACAAAAATGAACCAAATTTTAGGCGAGGAAAGGGCAAAAACAAATACCCAAAAAGCGTACATTTAGGCAATCCGGTATTGAATGAATCGATTCGGTATATACTGACACTGTCTCGTGTTTATTTACGCAGAATTCGCTCGGATCAACGCATTCATCATGTGGTTCCGCTTTTATCTCCAATGGCTCTGATGCTAAAAACTTTTTTCGCATGAAATAAGATAAATTCGGAAAGATGCTGAAAGTTGTATTGAACTATCCGGATTATGAACTTAACAGGGATGAGCAATACTGTTCAATGACGTTACTGTAAACTTAACTGAAGCTAGCCTACGCGGATGAAATCCAGGAAGGGTACTTTATCGAACGCCTATTTCCCATAAGTCGTTGTTACAGAATCCAAGAGAACAGCAATGGACGAACCAATATTACACCGCATTGCGATTAGGCGAGTTATGAGTCAGATATACATCATATATCTGTTTTTTGCTCAACGTAATATAATAAAGGTAAACAACAATAAAGATTGGAGTGTTAGGGGATGGATCTGAATGCAGTAAAAGGAAATCACATCAGCACAAAGTCAGTAATATCTAAACTGAGATTCTAAAATTTTCTTCGAGCTTTTATAAAATGTTAGTTGATAAAACCGCTCACATAACACACTAGAAATGTTTCATATATGAAGCGTAGATTTTAAACTACCGATGAAGTATTCTATCAAAGAAAAATCCCTCCATTATAGTAGGCGGAATTCTCCTAACAGGTAGACCTCGGAAGACCTATTAGGATTCTTAGAAACTATTAGCATACGACTATCCACTGGCGCTTCATATTAGCTGGTAGCTCTTCATCCCTTTCCATTGATCTATTAATTCCGCTTAAAAAACACTTTCTTACAATTGCTAATTGCTACCATTTATCAATAATGATTCAATTAGCAATTTAGGAGACCTTTCCTATTGCGCTTTTTGTTTCGAGTTTCTTTGCACATTCTGCACATGCTAATTGCTGTATAAGAACTTCCAACTATGCTTCTTCACTATCCCTCTCATTACTTACCTAATGTCCTCCGTTCCGTATATTTATGTACGTTTGCCTTGCATGAAACGTTGAACATGAAAGAAAACAAAGAGGGAACTGAAGAATTTGGAGGCACGTTCTACCCAATAAATTATTCGTAGATGCAACTGCTATGAATGCTGACGAATGAGATCACCGTAACTTGGGAACTTTCGAACTCAGTACAACAGGCTGTGCTCACTTACGCAATTTAGTCTGCTTCAACTCGACATCCGATTGCGTCCGTTTGATGGCACCGTCAACCTTCAGAATCTTCTCATTTTCATCTAGACACGGTAATCTGATGTCATTAAGTTCGAGTAACCAGCCGAATTTACGCCAATCATCATCTTCGGACTCGAAAGTTGGTAGGAAATCATCGGTGCTACACGAACTGAGGCTTCGTGAGACCAATGAAACATCTGATGGGTTCTCTTTAAGCGCGACGCCGTTCAACTGCGAACTATTCAGAAGCTTCATTTCGTTCAAAATCATCACACTTCCGGCACTTTCTTCAATTCGATTATTTCTCTCTTTTCTGAAAAAAAAAGACTATAGAAAATGAAAAAATTCTATGGGAACGTTGCGTGCACAGCATGTTTATATATTCGCTGTCTCAAATACCGGGAGTGACGTCATCGCCCCTTTCCCAGAATTTCCCCGTAAGTCGTAGTTCTTTCAAAAGCCGACAGACTACCATCTCCATCCACATTCGCCCCCGGGGGCGACGTGCGGGTTTTGGAGATTTGTGCTAAAATATACCGCCACAGCAATCAAAGATTATTGAACGCACTCAAGATAAGCTTCACTACAAGTATACTAACGAAACAATTCGAAATTATGACGCAAACTTTGTGAATAATAAACACAAAAATGATGATCAATAAAATGAATAAAAGTAACCAATGGAAAGGAACACAAGGAAATTTTTTAATTTTTGTTGATCCACAACGTAGAAGATAAAACAAATTAACTTTCAACGCAGTAAAGTTGAAGCCGATGTTTTAGTGGCAATAAATGGTCTCACGAGCATCTAAAGAATTCGTAACAGTCGAAGCGTCAAATTCGAAATTCAAGTTTCTGCATCGATTCGTGTCTCGCTTTGTTGTATTTTATCAGCGGGTCTACCACGACAAAAACTTTGCCTAGATTAGCGCAATGGAAAAGTCTTTTAATTTACGACTTGTTCAACGCCTACAGAGCTATGATGCTGATGTACATGTCTACGACTGGGAAGCATTTCTAAGCGAACTGTTATGCCAAGGAAGAGAAATTTTTACAGCACATGCACACTAGTCTATTCAAACATAATAAGTAGGATCGCACACCAACAAGTGACATGGTTTGCGTTTCATGGCAAAAGGACTACTTGCAAATAGCTCTTCTTATATATAAACCTTATTTTAAAAAAAAAAGTTGTATACATAAATACCATGCTACTATCTTGTGTGCAAACTACGAATCTTAGCTTTCTTCGTTAGCTAATTTAAAATGCCCAATATTGCAGATAAACACACATATACTCTCAGGTAAGCAACGCCGACGAATTCATGAAAGCGACAAAATGAATGCCTTCATAAATAGGTCGTCAAAATCAATGCTTGTCATAGAAAGGAATAAGAAATCAGTGCAATGTATGTGACTTATTGTGAGCGCTCTACGAATATCACTTATCGCCGTTTCTAGAAGACGGAAACGGCGATTCGATAATAGAGAACAACGACATCGAATATTTTCTTTTGGAAGATGTGTCTGATATACAAATTTAAATGCTGTTAATGCTGCGTATCAATATTTCCAGCTGAGAAATCGTGGAGATGAGACTGGCGATGAAGAGGAGAACAACAACATAAAGAAAATACATTCTTTTTATTAAGAAACCATCAAAAGTAATTAAGCGTCACCTAAGTAAGTGTAAGCGCAACTAGAGCGCATGCTAAAGTGTGAAGTAGCTAAAACCTGAATTCTGAACCATGACAAGTTCCAACCAACATCGATCTTGTGATCTCAGAACCTTCAAAGTACCCATGGTTGGTATTGAGGTTTGGAGTACTAGACCGCGAAATATCCCCATCCCATCAATTGCATATACGCAGAAAATATCATCGCAAATGTAATTACAAACTCAATGCTTCAACTCACAGTTGCAAATATATGGTAATGCAACATTTCACTAAACGTTTCCTTCAGTAAAATCTGTTATAAAGCGAGCAGACAGACACTCACAGATACAGACATCTAGGCAAATTATAGCTTAAATAATGCGAGAAAATGTGTTCATCACAATCTTGAAAACGGTCAAAAAAGAACGAGGTTCAAGGCACATTACCTTTTTTTCGAATTCCCAGCAATTAGCTTAGTTGGTGACAAAGAACGTATCATCAGCCAGAGAGTGCTATGCTTGAGATGCCAAAAGAGTGAGATAAGTTGCCAACATAGATAGTACCCAAACTTATATAATCGCACCCTACATGTAGGCAGCAATAATTAACGTAAATTCACCGCCACCACTTATTCATTTCCGCTCCACTTGCAGCCGACAATCGAAAACCCTATAGGCATCGATTTTGATGCATTAGCGTACACATTGAATCCATTGTTGCACCTAGAAAACAAAAAAAAGGAGTAAAAAAGCGCATATTTGGAATGAGAAAACGCAGAAAAATTTTGGCTCGAAGGAGCGCATATAGTCTCCAATGAAGATGAGTTAGTGGGTGAAATTTACAACCAGGAAAGCAAAATGAAAATTTGAACAACGCAATGGAAAAAAATTGTGAAAAAATGCACAGAACTTGAAAAAGTTCTCGCATTTCTCTTGTTAACGGTCTCATGCTTCATCGCGCTCCACTTTCCAACGTCCCTACTTCCTCTTATTTCGTTAAATATTAAGAGTACGAAACAAAACGAAAGGAAATAATCTGAATTCAGCGCCAGTAATTTTACTTTCAATGACCATTGCATCATCAATAGCAATTGCAAAAACTGCAAAGTATACTCTAAATATTGCAAATATAAAAGAGAAAAGAGGTGCGCAAGAGCAAGCATAAACTCGAAATTTGCAACAATGCAAAAATAATCGTCAATAGAAGCTTCCGTTGTCAACACAAATAGTAATAAACAATGTCGGCCATCAAGCACATGACCACAACACAATGTGCTCACCCCTCACATACACAAAAACATCACCCGCAAAACGACATAAAATGCCATATATCGGTGAGAAAATGTGCAACATCCCCCATGAACAATTCAGTCCACACCGATGGGCTTCTTCGTTGTAAATTTGGTGCATTATGTCAGCCATAATTTAACGGATATCCGCCTTCATCGAAGTAATAAAAATCATAGGAAAGTGATAAAAGTAGGCATATGAGAGAAATATTTGATATTCAAGCCATAAAGGCATTCGTGGTTTATTGGAGAGAGGAAAATAAGGAAAGAAGGATAAACTCGGGCTTTATATATTTCTGCGAAGTTGAATTTGCAAAAATGTAGGTGAAAACTGTACTTTTAACTAGGGAATTGGTGTGCGCGATATAATATGTGCAATAAACTTCTTGAATCAACTTTGAAAAAATAAACACTTGATCTCGTGAAAAAAAAATTCGCATGTCTTTTGCATCCGGTCAGCGCGCATTTCACACCGATCCCGTGAGGAACAAGAGGACAGCTTTAACAAGTCAGCGCATATAACCAAACACTTAATAAACGACCAACAAAATAAGGGTTGGTGCTTATAGCATAAACCGCCTCAGGCTGCTTGAAATCTCAATTATAACTACAAAGTTTAGCAAAGAGCGAAACCTTTGAACGAAAAGGGAATTTCAGTTTGCGATTACCCGCTCCTTTGGTGAATTGTATAAGGTGTGCAGCACTGTTAGTGCTCTTATTCGTAAATTCTTAGTTTGTTTTGCACAAACGCCCTATAAAAGGTGTTGCTCCCATTAAAACTGTTGTAAGACTGCGATCCAATTAACGCAAAACGCAATACAATCGATGGCAAAGAACGTGCAATCCACACCTGAGGACATAAATGGAAATTTTGAAACCCAAATGAGTGAAAGAAGATTGAAATTTCTACGAGTGAACATTTTTTTACGAGTTTTTCCAAACATTATAGAAAGCAGCGAAGAAAATAATCGGTGAAGAGCAACAAACGAGAATAAGCACCTTTGGCCTGTTACATCAACTGATTTAACAATTTTAGCAATCAGTGAAACACATTGCTTTTTGATTTATTTCTCAAGTAATGACTGATCATATAGAGGTTTGATTTAAAAAAATTTTTAAACCCCACCGCGAACCAAGCAAATAAAAAAATTGCTGCAGATTTTCCTCACATTTTAACCAAATAAGTAGTGCTCAATGACCATAGGAAAATTGTCCACTATGGTGGTCAAACGGTGGTCCCTCACTTACGTCAGAGGAAGAATAGAGCTGGTTTTATTATGATGGACAGATTATGGACAACTGTGGATAGATTATGAATAAATATGACTAATCAACAGCGGAGATCACATCTGCTATGACTAGGCTGATTTACAAGTTGAAACTATATGAGACGACACAAAGAGAAATATACGTACGCACTCGCATACGCAAGAGAACCTTCAGAGCAGTAGAAATATGCAGCCGCCCTCTGCTAGCAAAACGTAAATAAGCTGGCACTCAGTCATATAGCATGGGGGTAACCAGACGTGCTGGCATGCTACACGCTATAGGTGACTGGAGGAAGGCGTATCCTAGCTGCCTTCAAAATAATCGAATATTATGATGAAATCGAGTGACACACAGCTGGCGAGCGACAAAATTCGACTCGCGTCAACAACTGAATAAGAAGTCGCAACGATTATCGCAACCAAAGTACTTGCGAAATCCTCATGCAACTTTGCAAGACGGGACCAACTTTTTAAATTAGGAAACAAGCATAACGTTATATAGGAAATGAACTGTTCATTAATTAATGTAATTGCTAATTAAAATGCATGACGATCAAAATTTAGCGCATAGACTTTTATTGTTTAAATCTCCCTCTATATATTTCTATCGAATGCTACTGAAGAAAGCAAGAGAACTTCGAATTCTGCGCCGCACGGTCCTCAACTAAGGCACTGTGAGCGCAGATGTGCGTATGTATGCGTTTTCCAAATGGACGTTTATATAGTGGCCATTGTCCGCCACGTTTCTCGAACGTTCGTGGAATCTCAGCCCGTTTGCAGCGCAGTAAACAAATCGGCGTCGTTGATGCGCTATTGTGAATGATGTCACTTGGGGAGGGGCACCGAATTGGTCATAAGGGGCGGTCTTCTGCTCTCTGCTTCTTTATCGGCTATCATTGGTTTCCCTTCTGTAAATGGTTTAGTATCATCAACCTGTCACGATATTTGTACGAGAGGAATGTGACAGTCACTATGAAGTGGAGATTCTGCAGAAAAAACAAGTCAACAAAAAATGAGAATGAAAAGAATAGATTTTAAAAATTCGTACTGTATATTATTACGATCGTTACGATTATCAGATTATGGGTGTAAAGACATAAATAATTACATAACGAAATTAATATTAAAGCAAAATAAGCATGAATGTTTGACTTGTTGAGTAGTGGACTGAAAACAAATGCAATTTTTCCTTTCTTAAGACAACACAAGAGAGCAAAGCATTTGTTAAAGTCCGCAATTTTTTGAAAGTGTCTTGTAATGTGAATGAAGTTCGTAGAGGATGGGAGGGAGGGAGTGGTTGAGGAAGAGGCAACCTATGACCGAAAAGGTATGATATTTCTCACTCGCAGTCTATGCGGTAAAGGTATAGTGTCAAGGTCATAGTGTTACGAACAGAAAGTTCAGTTTTCTTCTTTTTGAATGGGGAACCTAAAACAACTACCTCTTGATGTGTGTTTAGATACGATTAATTACAAAATGCCATAAAATGTTTATTCGATTATTTTCATATCAGTTATTCTTGCTATTATTGGACTCGAAATTTTATTGCAAACTTATTATTCTTTCTACTCGATCACTCGGAAAATTTATGCCATTATTTGACGCTTGAGCTTTGTTAAACATCACATCGCTAGTGTAACTCATTCCGTCCGCACCTCACTTCCCCTTCGCTTTTCTCTTTTGTTGTACTGTTCCATCTCTCGTTCACGTTTCACATACAATATATGGCAGTTACTCGAAAAGATGATAATAATGATGGAGGCGTTTATTCACAAAATGCAATGGAAAAAGCGCACGAGACGGTAGTGACATCGAATTATCAAACGCAGAGATTTATAAATCAGCAATGCTAAATAATAGCTTCCAAAATGGATCTAACAACGATTGATATAGAAAAGTGGGAGTCTCTTTAATATACACTGCAAATCGGCATTCGGATAAATGAGATTCTCAACGAAAAGGTGATAAGGTGATGTCAGAGTTGGTGCAAACATAAAAACCAGATCACCTACGTCATTAGGCGAGATCACAGTCGCAGTGATCCATCGTGTCAAGGTTGCACAATATTTCTCAAGAAATTCGTCCATAATCTATGACCATAAATTCAAATAATGCAAATGAAAATCTCTTCAGTTGTTTCTAATATGAAAATTCGAGGAAAAAAACTTAACTAACGGGCCGATTTTATAAGTGTGATGAAAAAGAATTTTTTTTCAACGAAATGATACAGTTACTCGAGTTTGAAAAGATCGTAGTTATAAATATTTTGAGTACTTAATCGATTAAACATTTATATGGACCTCAATAACCGAGAAAAGAGGAATGATGCAGCTGACATATTCCTCCCCTCTCCCCTCCCCCTTCAAACATTTTAGAGCTCCAATAAAAAAAAATCTTAAACGAAACATCTCAGCGAACAGGATTCTACCATTACTTACACTCTTTGAAATTGAAACATAAGAACTAAAAACTGCTGTTACTCTCTACCATATCAATGATTTATGGCCTTCGGTAGAGAATAACTTCCATGGGCCAAGCGAGCACAAAAGAATTCTGTCGCATGACATCATTTATGAATATGCAGATAAGGGTCATCAAATCGTTGCTGTTTGTGCTGTATCATTGTACCATGAGACCACGATATTAGAACAATTGGAAATAATGACGTCAGATCGCTTTGAGGAAGAATCAAGTTTTGTTTTGAGAAATTTTTGAGGGAATCTTTAAGTTTGAAGGAATTTTTAAGAATTAAATCGACGTTTTGAGAAATTTAATTGAAATTAAAAGCGTTTAAATATGAAAGAATTTTCAAAATCTATTGCTCATGTAAGATTATTTTGATATTTTTATGTGAGTTTCAAAGAATCGCGACAACAATTCAAGAAAAGATTTCTTTAAATGGACGATTAAGAGAGCATTGCATAAATTCTTGTGGAATTTATTTTAGTCAATAAAAATCGAAAATTTATTTATTCGTTTTCTTTAAATAAAATACCAAATGTCTAATCAAAAAAAAAAGCAAATTAAAATTCGACACTTTTATTAAAGTTTATTCAATGAAATCAGAACAAAACTACGTTGAAGAAATTAAACTTGAAAATTTTTTGAAGATATCATTGTGGCATTTTTCTTTTTTGAATAAAACTATCAGAGAATTTTTTTAGCTTAGTATATGATGGCAATAATCGTTCAAATTGCGCATCAAAAATAAGCATTTGAATGATTGCCAGAAAAATAAAAATTTTGGCAGCTTGCCAGAAACACATCAACGATAAATTAGATGATTAATGTATGCAGCTGCAAAACATAAGGAATAATAAATTGAAAGAAATATTATGTGCAAATATTCATAGCACGCAAACGAGAATAATAAACTCATGACTAACACGACTAACCATTGAAAACACGGTTAACGATTGTTCACTCAAGAAAAGAACACTCACAACTTTATAGTAATGGTAACAATAAAAAGCTTTTAGTCGAATAACGAAAAATATAGTTAGTAAACTATAAATGACAGGTTTTTGTGGGGAATTCTCCCGGACACTTGCGCCACAAATGCTCTTTATTAATTCATTACAAGTATTATTTCATTCATGAAGCAAGTACTACATAATACAAACACTTGAGCGAAAGGCTTTTCTTGTATGGAAAAAAAATAGGAAAATTTATAAATGGAAAACAAAAATTGCTGAGTATAAAATGACAAAATGTGCAATCATAAGGAATTTAGAATCTATTCGATAAGAATGTATGTAATTATCGAATAACAACTGCCACTAATAATTTTATAAGTATTCATGAAGTGAAATTATTCAATTCATGAAGAAAATTCTCAGTTTGTAGAGTTCGCTATTTTTGGTTGCTTTTTTACACATCGTTCGCTATTTTTACACGTCGTTCGCTATTTTTGGTCGCTTTTTTACACATCGTTCGCTATTTTTGGTTGCTTTTTACACATCGTTCGCGCTTTTTTACACGTCGTTCGCTATTTTGGTTGCTTTTTTACACGTCGTTCGCTATTTTTGGTTGCTTTTTTACACGTCGTTCGCTATTTTTACACGTCGTTCGCGCTTTTTTACACTCGTTCGCTATTTTTCGTTAAATGCTCGCCTTCTTGCGTTAGTAGCATATAGAAAAGTTTTTCCGCAATTCATAACATATAAAATAATCGGTGGAATTCAGAATAAATCAAAATTACTTAAAATTAGTGTATTTTATACAACTATTAGAAAATTCATATTAAAATAAGCGAAAAACGCAACTATAAACGGTGTGTGCAAATATTTCAATTTCTAAGGAACATATTTAGTATATCCCATATATATCTAATTACCTATACTTATGTATATTAATATATCTAATAAAATGAATCTCCATTGCTTACTAACATAAAATTTTGATTATTTTTGATGAAACACATATAGTGAAATACGAAAATATGGATGAAGACAAATTCCATGTTTTTTGCTTTTCTAGCCAGATTCAAGTGAGGCTGCCAATAGTGAAAAGGTGTGAGGTTGTTTCCAGTTACATCTTTTTTTATACTATTCCATTGCTGGAACCTTTATTCTCCTCTTCCCACCTCCCCGTCCCCTCCGCTATCGTCATCTGCCGTTCTACTCCACAACAACAACATAGTTTTTTGATTTTTCTAACGCAATTAGCAAACTCGCATTAGCAACGCATTAACAATTAATGGGTGGATAAAACGTTGGCGAGAAACGATTTCCGTAGACATAATAAATTTTTACAAGTTGTTTTCTTCAGCGAAATGATGACGCAAATTGAGTATGAAAACATATTGCTTCATAACAACAACAACAAATGAAATTGATTAAATATTACAATACAATATCCATCATAAAGCTGTTCAAATAAATAACACAATGAACACATAAAATCCCGAATGATAGTGAAAAATGAATGGGGCGTGATTCCCGCTATGTTATTACCCGTTCCATTCGGCGTTCGAATATATCAGGATCAATCACTCGGCAACAAAGATCTAGCCATGTTGATCATAATATCCAAGCAATTACTAGGTCAACAAGTTAACTAAGTGGTGATATCAAAAGAAATGGTGAAGAACTCAAAGTCTTATACTCGACTTTGCGCTAATGAAATAGGAAATGATGAGAACAATGGATCCCTAAACTCGATTTTCTGACAGTATCATTTTGGCTGAAGAGTTCGCATCCTCACGCATAAATTCCATCAGCGAAATGCAAAGCCTTGCCATCAATCGATAAAGTATTGTATAGGATATAGTAACAGCCCGTCTATCAAGTAATAAGAATTGTATAGTAAAGAATAATATAAGGATTCATCACTAAAATGATGACCAGTTCGATGAGAAATGTATAAAAGTGACCAGCATGATATCAAAATGACCAGCACAATATCAAAGTGAACGTATAATTTTAAAGTACTAGCATACAATTTTAAAGAAATACACGTATATTTCTGAAGCAACATTTAGAGAAATAACCGTCCATAGGAACGAGTCCATAGTCGAATGTCTATCGTAGCAAGACCTCTAGAGACATGGTGGGATAAAGCAAAGAACGATCACAAGAACGATGACCACGTCAACATTGATCTCCTTTTTATGCATACCATCTGACCAATTCGCTGTTCCTGTCTTTCTCTCTGAATTTGCATTTTCTCTTCTTCACACTATGTTCATCTCATTCCCTCCCACTTAAGGGATTGGCGAAATGCCTACTTTCAAATAGGCGCATTGGTCAGCTGACGTGGCATTTATGAAGCACTATGAGTCATTAGCGCCCCCATAGGGGGTGACCAGCAGATGCACACTTCAATGACCACTCACAGTATCGTAAACAAGAATGACATCATCTTAACGGAATGAATGAAGAGCTGTATGAAATCCCTCAGAGCACAACAACGGAGGAAACCACTTGCAGTATGAGACTAGGTTGTCAAATAAAACAACATAAATATAAAATACTATAAATTTTTAAATACTACACTTTAGTTGCATGTTACTTTCACAGTTATATGTTTTACAGTTAACGCAGCCAGCCATAGTTATGCGTTACTTCTGCTTATATTACCTCAAACAATCCTATATGCTAAAGGTGTTGCCGAAAAAGAGTTGGAAGCGTTCTAGAGCACAACAATGGACGACATCTTCTATGGCTGTTAAATAGTTTTGCAGAGAATTTTCCCTCTTTTATATGAACTGAAATTTTCCACATTAAAATTTCTTTTCATGTGTTCTAATCTAATGAGTGGAAAAATTTGTAAAGAAGAGAAAAAATTCGATCTACAAGTTGCGCTGAAGTGCTTGAGAATGAGCTGAAAATTGCTGTTATTGGAACAACCTTTTCGATTCAAAAATATTTTCGGACAGAGAAGTGATAAAATTTTTCTTAGTTCACAATTTTCTATATTTCTATTGTGTATATTGTTGAGAAATTTCGAGGAAAATCACAAGTTTTTTCAACTCCTTTCATTATTGTAATTTTTATTTTTGCTACTATTATTGGCATTAAATTAACACTATTACTTATTATTGTTTATTGTTATTACTTATTATCATTTATACCACAACTAATAGACACTCTTATGAAGAAGTAACAAAAAGTAATAAAATTTAAGCCAGTATGATTTATCTCAATAAATCAATTCCTAGTGCCCAATAAAATCTGCGCAGATATCATTTTTAAATATAGTTATTTCAGCTTTCAGTAAACATAAATATACGCTTTGCTATAATTAGCTCAGCGTTGAATTGCCTCTTTATTCGTTTCTTATTTACTTGCGTATTTAATCAAATGATCCTTTATAAGAAAGAACTCACTGAATTAATTTCCGCGTGATTGAATGCAATTTAATATTTGAGCTGTATTTGAAATATTTATTCATTCGACATGCATAATATTTACATCTCTCAAAGGTAATAAAGTAAATCAAATTTCATAGAAATGATTAATAATTAATTATGTTGAATGGCAATTGTTTCTCTTCATGCAGATGGCGGATGTTTTCAATTCTAATAATATTTCATATATGATTCGATGGTGCGCAAATGAAAAATGGTAAGCAATGCATCAGGAATGAAATTTGAGAAAGTGAGAAGGATTTGCCAAGGTGAAAAGGATAAAGAAGCATAGCGAAAAGGTGAAATGCATTACAGGCATGTAATAGGCAGAACGCTGACCTTACCGATATATAAAGGAAACGAACACCGTAATAAATATGAAAGATTTTCAAAGAACTCTCTTATATAAAAGGTTTTTGACTAGTTTTGTTAAAAAAAATTTCAGTCTTCCTTAATAAACTCAAAAAAAAAAAAAATTGAAAAACGTTTTCTCTGAGATTTTTTCAGCCTTTTTTATTAAAAAAAAATGATAATCAAGCATTAAAAATTAAAAGAAGGAAGAACTGTAAGGAACATAAAGTTAACTGAGTTGGAACCATCAATCGGTTGCAAACAAGTTGTAACTTATGTTGATTTATGATGGACGCATACAGCGCTAAACCTCCCATCCAGCGAATAGAATCCACAAAATCTACGTGTAATGAGATAAGATCGACGAGATCCCTATGTTCTCAGAAGCTGACACATCCGGAAGCATTTCGAACCCATCGTGTACTTGCCTAGAGGTAAAACATGGATGAAAGATATTTTAACAGGTTTCAGACATGACCACTCTCACTTTCTCCCACCAACACGGCCACTAATCTAGCAACCACGTATTGATGACAGGTATGACTATCCTTCTCACATTCCAACAATCCACTTTTCTCGGTAGTTTATTGTAGCGTAACAGTACTGAAAGGAGAAACTCATATTAGCAGGTGACTATCAAATCATACCTTATGGAAGTTTGGAGTAGGGTGGGGGGGGGGGGGGGGGGGGGGGGAGGGGAAGTTCTCCTTGAAGCAGTAGCTCTAGACGCTATCTTCTAACCCCGACCACCTATAACCCTTTTCTTCCACCTGCTGCTCACCTCGTTTGCTTTTTCTATGAAGAGGCTAGCGGGATGAGGTGCATGGCATCAAAGATCGCCGAATGCACAAAGAACGCACACATATTATAGAGCGGTTTCCCCATATGCTGACGATCTGCTTCGCATTTGGAATTATGTTTGACGCGCCGCAAAACTATTCAAAGAATTTCCGTTGGGAGCATTTTGCGTGAATGTTTTGCATTGATGAACGATTAAAGAACATATTCGCAGATACCGACGAAACACCTTTGCTGGTACAGACCTTCCATTGACTCTATGCTGACTTTAAGTGAGAAGCATCAATAAACGACTCCGGAGTCAGGTTCCTCTGAAAAGTCACTTGTACGGGTGATTCAGATCAAATCGATCGGTCATCCTCACTATCCGTTGAAAATTGAAATGCATTTTGTAGCTGTGGGAATTCGAATGAGCTATGTGAACTTTGAGTTCATAGAGGGGGTCCGAGTGGGAAGTTGTTCATCAACGCTGAGAAACAATCTGAACTAGAATTTACAAATAAAGATGGAAAAAGAGAACAAACTAATTTAGAATTATTTGCGTGTAAACATGTAACCTCGTTAATATATTGGCGAGGAAAAAAAAAAAGACAATTTGATCTCTGTTGAAGAAAATTTTCGAAAGGAAATATTCATTTGAAATATATTTACGATGTGGGAAATTTTGCATATATAACGATGCTATATATTAATGTTCACTTAAATGCCAAAACGAAGTATAAAATAGAAAATATATTTTCCGTTGGCAATAAATTTTTAAAATTATTTCTAAATTATATAAAATTATAATAAAAAATAAACAATTACATAAGATTGAACATGTATAGAGTTTAAAAATATAAAGTTTGATAAATGTTTCGGTGAACATAAATGAATCATTCGGACGAAAAATCGCTTTTTATATGAAGCGATAAACTTGCAATGAGAGGTGAGTCGTTGTGAACACGTAAATATCCATTGAAAACTGGATAGCGAAGAGGGAGAGAGAGAGAGAGAAAAAAAATGATTTCGTCTTCGTTTATGAAAATTAAGACGAAATTCTCTGTACCAAGTAGTACCATCTTAAATAGCGAAAATAACATTGCTCAAAGCTAGTTATATTCGATTTCTAATGTGAAATTTCATCAGAAATATGCAGCAAAAAAAAGAGGAAAAATGAATGAAGCACAAACCTGAATAGGAAATTTTCTTTTCCGAAGAAGTTGAAAAAATTTTCAATAGTCTTCTAGCATGGAATAAAAATAAATATTTCAAAAATATTTGGAATTATTAGATTAATTGGAGATTTCTTTTCAAATAAAAATCGTTTTATATTTCGTTAAGTGATCTAATAGTTGCAATTTTCTGCAAAAATTTCGTGATCATGGCGCTAAATTTTGTTATACCCTTTGTATGATGCAGGACAAAAAAAAACAAATTATGAAGATATATGCTATAGAAAGAATAAGCAAATATTCACATAAATACATTTTACTGCCTCACTATATTGCATAACAGATTGGGTTACTAATGGTTGTATTACTGTAATGATATAATGGGTTACTATGATAGAAGGATCGTTCTTGTTCGTATGCTATTGCTTAAAATGAAGGAAATTTGCTGAGGAAAAAGCTTCAACAGTGAACTGCTCTTAATTGACTCTAATAAAAAGTATCAATAAGTTTACCATAATATTCGCATTTGTGCTTAAATAAGCAGTTAGAGCTTGATGAAACAGTAAGTAAATTAGTTATTACTTATTAAAAATGCTATTCAAGTAACTATTATAGAATATATTCTCCAATTAAATTAGTACTGCTTCAATTCATTTCCTCTGCAAGCAGCTGGTTGCAATTACAATCATTAACGTTGAGAATACAATCAAAGAATCGATCTTTATGAGATCAAAACAATATCGTTGATTATCTGCTGTATTACGAGATGAAAAAGTTTAATTTTTCGTTTAATTCACTTGAGCGCTCTTGATTTATCATCAATCATCGACTCAAAAATTTCCAACCTAATAGATAATTCAATCAGTATTAATTAATTGAATTAATTATACCATAATTAGTTATTTACGCTTACAGTTCTGAAACCATTCCAAACAGCTTTTTCATATTACAATTTAAACCATCCATTCTAGTCTCTTCAATTTTATTTTGTATATCGTGATCGCATTTCTAATATCTTTCGCAATGATGAGGAGATTCGACGCGAAATTCCCTACTTTTATTTTATTTTATTTATTTATTTGCTTATTTTATTTATTTTCTCTCGATTTGTTTTTTTTTTCTATTTGATATAGTTTAATACTCATTTAATGTTTGATATTCGAAATGAAATTTTGTTTACGTAACTTCGATCGTAGTAACGATTTCGAATGAATGTTTCGGTACTAAAATATAGCACAGTGACCTGATTTAAGTGGTCATATCGCAAAATGAAGATTGAATGACACTCACAACATTGTCATGAGACTCTTTATATGACGTCGAGTAAACAACTATTGCACTTTAGCGATTATCAACGGGATGTGGGATCGTGTAAAAACCGATGTTGGGTTGACTGAAATTTTGAAATAATTGAGTGGGAAAAAATTGACATTTCATATGACTGCGTAAATAACGAATGTTATCCACTTCAAAGATAGTTTTTTTTCTTCACTTGCGAACTAAATTCCGCAATTGTAAAAGTCAGCTACCCTTGGCTCGTCTAGTCGTCCGGGTCTCCTTGAGGATCCGCACCTTCTGTCGAGATGCGGTTGAGTAAACTGCGAGACGAGACACGTTGATGGGCGAGAAGTTTAACACACTTGTACAACACGGTGACAAACATGTAGGAGCTCGTCACAACGAACCACGGAAAGAATAGGGCAACTTGCGAAGTCAATGTTTTTTCGTGCGGTCAATTGCATTATGCTTTATCCGATATGTCCAGAAAACATTTTTTTAATGACTGAGACTTGAAGCACTCTATTTTTCGATATTCCGGCACCGCATCTCAGATCCTTCCTTCACATGTCCTAGCAATTTTATAGTTTTCAATTTTTTGAGAGCACATAAACGTCTGTGCACATAACAGGGCAAGCCAACGAGGATTGACATCGTTCTTTGCTTGCGATTCTCTTACCATCTTGCACTGTTTTGTACCACTCTAAATGAGCACTATATTCCGACTAGGTTATCTTGGCATCACGCCAAAATGCGGGACATTTCTTTTGATCGGAGAAAGATTGCTGGAGGACGATTGGATACGATTCAATGTAATAAAAAGCGGAAGGGAACAATCGCCGATCGTGTACAAATCGCCACGCTAAATTCGCCTCATGAAGGACATGGATGCGTTTGCGATGGATGTGAAATCACAATGGGACCATCTCAACATGACTTCCATTGGCAATTAAATCATACTAGTAATTAAGCAGTTAATAAGGACTATATTTGATTACTACCATCTTCAAAGAGTTCAATATTTTTGAATTAAGCATATATGAACGAAGAATTTTGATGTGAAAACGTCATAGTTGATAGGATAAACTAACGCAATCGTTAAATTTTTTCAATGATCGCCATGATAAGATTCTTATTGATTTGTATTATTTAAATATAAGAATGCTTTTATTATTATTATCTAAAGAAATGTCTCAAAAAATTGATACTTTTGCGAGGAAATTTTCCTGCTAATAAAACGATATCCTCAATAGCATCTACCTCAAGTTAAATATACTCTGAGGCATTTATATGTCGAGTGACTTAAGCATAAAAAATAGCATCGACTATAAATTCTATTTTTGGTTTACTGTCAATTCAATAAAGGCGTAACCGATTATATTGCTATATTTCTGTCTATCTTCGATGTTAATTGGTTGTGCAATATTTTTTTTTAATATTTGTTGTAGTGTTGTTTTATAAAACTGTTTACTATTTAAGCAGTTTTTTATTGTATTTATATGAAAGTACTCCTAATGAGTTTTTGAGTACATCTTGGAATTATCTGTTACTTAAACTAACTATTACGAAATTACCTATTACAAATTACCTACTACATCAGTAGGCGCTTTCTTCATTGCTAAACACCCTTCTCGCTACTCCTTAAAATATGGAAACCATAGAGTGGTCCTATATATGGAGTTTTACGATATATCATCATGGAACACCAAACATGACAGATTTTTGCCTCAGCCTGCGAATAGATGTTCAAAAACTTTTCTTTCATGTTTCTAGGTTGGCCTAGTAGTTTAATGGTCGATCTGCCATCCCTCCCCGCCTTCACCCTCATCCCCCGACTAACTCAATCGTCAAATTTCTTTGATCTGATAGTAAGGCAGCCATAAGTCAAGTGGATTCCAATCAGCCTGTAAACTATCTGCTCACAGACACACCTACAAACAAACAGATGCACCAGCTACGGGACTTTTGATGCATAAACTCCAGCCAGCACATCGAGCCCCTCATACTCGCGAGACCTGTCTCCGCGTTAGTGGGCTGAAATGCTGAATGCTTCCAGTATGACATCATAACAGGTCCATTGTATGATTTTACGGCGTACGAACAAAAACGAACGTACGTCGTGAGCGAATTTTGCAACCAGAGTGTGCTGGATCGAGTGAACGATGCGCGCAAAAAGTGAACGCAACGGAACCATCTCTTTTTTTGGAGGGCGGGGGGGGGGGGGATGGGAAGGGAGGAGATAACAACCCATCTTATTCAAAAACTCAAGTGTAGTGGTGGGTATGGCAATTGGGCAAGTAATTTTATTGTTTGCCCGATCAGATGAGTCCAGTTTTATACTTTAATTGATGAGTCCAATGAAATTGCACTACTTTATCATTCCGCCATTTACCCGTAAATCATTTTTGGAGCTTTTCTCAAAAACATGAAAGCATCTTTATTTTCCCATTTTTCTTTACCCATAAATTTCTTTCACAATCTTTTTTTTGAACCCAATCGTAGTATTATTCTGCAATTTTCTCATATTTGAAATAGTCGCACAGATTTGCAGACGAACATTGAAGCTTTGAATTTTTTGGAGTATCTTGTTCATCGTTTAAATATGAATCTAAAGATCGAGTACATTCAATGGATTGGCCAATAAAGCTTGCTCTTATTGCATAGAGCATGACTGAAAGAAGAAGGTCTTTTTTTATTATTGTGTGAAAACCATTCGCCAGCGGAAGTTGAAAAAAAACCAGACACTTGGGCAGACTGAAACAACTTGTAAGAACATTCGGACAGATAGAATGTTATTAGAAAGCAAATATAAATAGCAGCTTTTCTGCTCTCAGCGTATCTTAAGAGTTCACTTGCTCCCAACATTATCCTTCAGTATCTAAACATCACATCTACAAATTTGCCCAATATCAGTCGTATATCAGCAGCAAGAATTTTTCCGTATTGTTTCTATTTTCTTTCTTTGACGCACTATGAGTACGCATACACCACGTTGTCCGAAACAAATCGGTCATCGATGCAGGGAGTTAATAAACCGAAGACAGTCTACATACAAACTAATAAGTTTGAAATGGCCATCCCCTCCCCGCCATCGCACTCCCTCAATGTCAAAATGAACAGGCGAAAGATTTCTGTGCTCATTTCCTGTCGATTTTGGTTGAAACACAGGTAGCTCTACCATCAATTCTATGTAAGTTTCGAGCAATTACCGCTTTCGGTCTTCTGTTCTTTCCTCTTCCACTTCCTTCTTATTTTCACGAAAGAAGAACCGTTCAAAGCATTGCATCATTTTCATTCACGCTGCATTTTGCATTCATCTGCATATGCGCGGAATTATTCTGTGGATGTCGAGTTTCGAAGTTATATATTTCGAGTCTTTCAAATATGTTTCATAATCCACTTTGGTATGCGGTTGTTTCCGCTTTTCTTCTGTTTCAAGTCTACTTTAGCAGTTTATCTCCTCATCACCTACGCCAATAAAGTGAGTCACACTTTTATTATATGCTGATTGGAAAAACTCAAGGAAGCGAAGTGGGGTGGACAGCGAATGCCTCCAGGATTTGGTAGTGTGTCAGGAGTGGTCAGTGCAGAATGAATAAGTCGTCATGAGCTTACACCGCCAAGCCCGAAAGTGTCGTGGGATCTGGATGTACATTTGAAAGAGAACAGATTGCTGTACATTTGAAAAGTTTCAAAGGTCGCGTGCCGGGCTATTTGCAGAAAATTAAGATTCCCTGTGATCCAGTAGATAGCTCGATTTCACATGCTGTCTTTTGAAATGGGAATTTGCAAGGTTAAGCCTGCTTTTTCATGTTGCTCAAGGTCTTCAATTTCATTTCCTCCTTTGATTCCACATAGTTTTTCAGTGGCTTTGGCCATAAATCATTTGTATCTCATATGTGATTAACCTAGTCTGATGAGAGCAGCTTGCTTTCCTAATGTTCAAGTTTGCGCCGGATGTGCTTTTAGGATATTGTCGACTACGGTGCTCTAGAGGTTCTTAGGCATAAGCATGAGCGTTATGTGGACATTGTCGATACTTTATTAATATTTTGATATCCTCCTCGCTAAGTTACTCTGATCTTTCCAATCAAATAATGAAGTATTTTTGCCAAAATATTTTCGATTTTTAGCCAGACATCGTCGTCAAGGCGCTTTTCTGTTTTCCGAAGCAAGTGTTCTACATAAGGGAGCGAGAAACCATTTGGGTGCGAACTGGCACCAATATTTGCACGCAGACTGTGCGAAAAGCTATAGAAGATGCTGTTCGATTTCCGGAAAACATAAAGTATATAGTGGCAGAATCAGCCCCACACGCCATGGTATATATTTCGATTTACTCTTGATTAATGTTCAATATTTCATTGTTGTATGTTGGTGGCACCAATGGATCACTTTTGTTATGCAATCGTGAGGTTCGCACTCTGCACTGAGCGATTTGTAACGTTTTAAAGTTGTGCAACAAAGTGAGGCGATGATGCGTTGACAAAAATTTATGCGGGTACGCGAGTGGAGAATAGATTTCATCCGAGGCATAGACACGCAATCCCTATAAGGAATTGTGAGGTCGATAAGGGAAGTCGAAGCTGGCATTGTATAAAGAATCTCAAGTGTAGAATTTTTGGAAGTGCTCGATATCTTTGGAAGGTTCCCACCATGCAGAGTAGACCATTATATTCTTTGTTGAAATCAAATGCGGCTCGCGTACACGGTGTATGTGTCGAAGTGGAACTAAATCTAAATATTCTTTCAAATATTTGGGAAAATACTGAGGGAGTGGAATCTTTCTTGAAGGTTTTGTGGCCGCAAAAGCTGAAAGAAACTCGGAAAATGCTTTCTCAACTATTCCAATCCTTTTCACTGCTTGCGTCTTCCATGCGATGCCATCGAATTCAGTTTTTCTTCCCACCATCCCTCTTTCCCTCCTCTCTCCTCTCCTCTTCCTCACACGCTCTACTCGTGCGACAGCTTTAAAATAAGAAACACACGAAGTACTAAATAAGAACGCAACGAAAAACAGTTATCAGCAGTTCTTAATTACTGTTCCAGCTATACTTTTGCAGTCTTACGAACTGGTCGATGTTGGGGTGTCTCTCCCTTCGTGGGGTGTACGCTTCGACATGAATGTCTCTTTACAAAACACGACGGAAGAACGTTAGTTTTTTTTTTTTCGATAGCGCCCTCCTATTTTATAAATGGTGCGTGCTTTGCAGGTAGAAATATTTTGGATTCTTAGATGCAACGGGTAAAAATTCTTTTCAGCTAACAGTCGATACAAAATGCAAAAAAATTGAAAGAAATGTGTGAAAAGTCTATTAGAGCGAGTTGTTGTACCTGCACTATCTTGTTGTTCCTGAGGCAGAAGAGATACTATGAAATTCGACGCAGAAGAAGCGCTTATGTTGGCGGAAGGCTTTCGGGAATGAACATGTCCCACGCAGTTCACATGAGAGCTGAATGATGAGTTGCCTGATCCGCTTGTTTTACAGCACTATGCCTTCAATTTTTTCCGGTGGGATTGTTATGTGCAGAAAGGGCAGAAGTTGATTACGCGAATGTCCTGGTGCGAAACTCTGAGCTATTAAATTATTCAGAGTGGTACAAATGCCCTCGCCGCAATGCGGTTTGAAAGTATTTGGGAAGGGACCAGCGTTCAAGAGGGTCTCAGCCTTGTGAAATGACGAATCATGCCCCCGCGGAGGCTTTTCGCCCACTCAGGGCCTCGCTTTCCGGAACTCCGTCATCTCGGTGGGAGATTCCGAGAATTCGGATCAGATTGCTGTGATGGCCTTCAAACTTTCCAAACGCATTTTACTTGGATTGTGTCGGAGGTGGATCGATTGTTCGATAGAGTATATGTAGTGGACTGCTGTCACATCCTAGAATATTGCTCACAGGTATGGTCATTGTACTCTCAGCCTTCATTTTTCTATGATTACAGGAGCGAACTTCTCTCTTGACGAGCACATTTTCTCTTCAATGATACAAAGAGATTATCCCAAGAACCTGATTTGCTGTAATAAATCGCAACAGTTCGTGTATAACGTTCCTGGAAATGAACGTTATGCAGAAAGATGATTTAAAGGTATCATTACTATGGTTATAATTTTTAGCGATCGTAACACCGAAGGAATCGCCGAAAGGATCAATGGAACCATCAAGAGCAGTAAATTGGCATCTCATTTATGCCGTTACTGCCGTTGCTCTATTATCATTATCATCTGTAATTATCACGGTCATCATTGTTTGTTTCTTGCGGATTCGTACAAAGAAGCGGCCGAAATCTCCAAAAGAGGAATTAATACAACACGGCAGTTCTGTCTCAATTGATAGAGTTCCCACAACATCAAATTCCGAAAGCGTTATCTCAGAGGTATGTTTTTCACCTTGCTGTCTGCATTAACGCCCTTTTGCGATATCTGTTCGTTCAGCAAGTGTTCACCTACTTATAAAAATAGCCTGTTTCAAAAGATTGCTTGGAAGTGGTGTCTCTTTGGAAGTGAGGAAGCTTCCAGCATTCATTTAAGTGCCTGCGCTATACTTCTGCTTACCTCGAGCAGTTGCCAGAAAGTGTATGAGCTAATGGCGATCTAAATTTCCATTTGAAGCGTCACCTACTTCGCTGAGCGTCATGAATCTCATTTATGTTGTCTATGGGTTATTTGTAGTGCTTGTCAATGCCTGCATTTCTTTTGCAAATTCCTCGACCACAATCATCTAGTCGTCCCATTCAAGCGAAACAAAAAAAAGATTGCTTCACACGTCCTTGCAGTTTTCCTTGTGTAAAAATAGCACATGGAAGGCTACACAACAGTGTATAAGGCATAAAAAGAGCGACAATAGGATTTGATATGCTCTCACTAACTTTGTCGCTCTGCTTGCTACTGCTCCTCTATTCATATCTAGCAAGTTGCATTCTAGCACTTCGCATGTTCACTTTGCAGGTGACAATCTCTGCATTACTTGAAACTTTTTTTCTGTCGCACATCTAAAGTTTTTAATCCCGAAATGTTTGTAAATAAGGGTATGCCTTCACTATTTTTGGGTTAAATCCATTCAAAGATGACAGGAAACGGAACATCTCCAGCGGTGTTTTGCTAAAATGGGCGCAAACAAAGGAAAGAACGGCTATAAACGTAACAAGTGGAAGCGGCGTTGTAGAGCTATTAGTGAAACGAAATTTTCTCGACAATAATCAAGTAAGCGGGAAGGAGGTGTTCATTCAAGGATGCCTGCAGACTGTTCCAGTGTTTTCCAAGCGTCCGTAATCAAAGCCTCAAAAAGACAAAGAGTGATAAAAGCGCATGGAATAGGGATCTCACAGTTGAAAAGGTAACGTGGCAGTGAGAGCGACACATCCTTTTGCTGATACCGTTGGGAAGTCACTGCATCCTATAGAGACCAGTTTCGGTGCACAGTTCCACTCGTTCTTGCCAAAGCGGGCAGAAACGAAGAAAAACATGTTCGATGAAAATAGGAAGTGGAAAGGACGTTGTAGAGGCGTTAGTGAGATTTTCTCGGTAATAATCAGAGAGGCGGGGAGGAAGTGTCTAATTTACTTGAATGTCATACCGCGAGAGAACCCAGTCTTTCTGAGTGATCAAAATGAAAGCCTAAGACGACGTGGGGCGTTGAAAAAGAGAGGCTACAGAGTGGAGTGGGCGACACGCTATGCTTGGACTGTAGCGAGTGCGGTATATTAGCGGCATGCGTCCTTTTTTTGTATAACCTCCCAAATAAGAGGAAGAAAAATTAGAAAAGAAGGTTCCCAGAAATACAACGCTGGATATGATGAATTTAACTTTTTTATGCAATTGAGGTGTTTCTGAGAAAGTATTAATGTCCCCAATGGGTGAGTTTTCAGCAAGAGACTAATCCGCGAGTGACTATCGCAGTCGCCGATAACTGCTTCTTTGGCACAGTCTAGGTTTAGTGACATGTAATCTTTCAGAGGATCAGAAAGCTACAAGCATATGAAGGACTCCCAACAATTCAAGCAGCTCGACGTGCTTCACTGGAATCGATTAGTGAACAAGTCTCTCGAAGATCCGATGAGGAGACATTTGAGCTCCAAAGACAGTTGGACACATATACCAAAGTAGGTGTTTTTTCGATTTCATATCAGAGAAATTGGCTCCCCGCAATTGATTTTGCTGTAAATTACCAAGTTGGTGCCATACTTTGGTATGGCACCAACTTGGTAATTTACAGCAAAATTTTAAATTTTCAATGTACCCGTTTAACAAGAACCTATTCAAAAGCAAGTTTAACAAGATTTTCCAATGTACTCGAATAGCAGTGCGAAGTGATCCCCGTAAGAATTTCTCTAAAGTGCTCTGTATTTAGAAGCGTTCGGTCGGATTTCTTTCGGGGACCAACTCTAATTTAATGTTCCTGACTTTTGCAATTGGGCAGCTTCTGGTTCGAACATTTCTCTGGGATGCAACGTCAATCCCGTGTACCATAAATAAGCACATGCCGCGCGCAACACCACCGCAACATTCGCACGTCTGCACAAAGGTGATTTCGATGGATGTCGGCATGGCCTGTACGATAAAATGCATAACCTGCTGCAGTGGTGATAGTGTTTTACCGAAATTTCTTTTGGTCAGTAACGGGACAAAAAAGCTCTGTTGCCATCAGAATTCGGGGTGCTCGGTGGAAACCACATTTCAGCAGCAATCGAATGAATTTCGAAGATGTATTCAAGCAGAAACCGAGTAGTCAAGGTTAACACCTTTAATGTGTTCGCATCGATTGCCGCAATTCGTTCTTTCTTTGTTCTTTTCTGATAAACTTTCCGCGCTAGTTATGATTTCGCAAATAGTTTGTGGAACGGATGATTTCGGTGATATTGTTGGGCACTACTCGCTAGAAATCGATGAAAAACTGCTTTTATAACTTTTGCAACAGTTCAACCTAAATTCATTCAAAAGTATTTGAAATGGCGTTATGTATTTCAGAAAATGAGAGAACAATTCCCGGAAGAGACCGAAGAAACGCAAAAAGAGGATGACAGTAACGATGCGAAAGAAGCATTGAAGATTAGACAAAGTGATCCGCAGGAAGAGTCCCTTAACGATTGATATACGTATATAAAACGATGACACTGGTGTGGATAATGAGTTCATTTTACGCGCGCACGAATCTTTTCTGTTGGTAATTCATCTCCGTAGCTGTTGCGAATGAAATAGTTGTGTTGAAATCGCACTACAATAATCTAGTGATTTTACATTAGAAATAAATGTAAATTTGCATAGGCATATGCGCATATGCGCTCTTAAAAAAGGTCGAGAATCAAGATTTTATACTCTGTTGCGGTGTAAATGCAGAAATACATCAACAGTCGCCGTCCGCAGTGATAACCATACCACACTGGTTTAAACTTGAATGTTTGATAGATATAAAACGGGCATCAATGTAGGCCGGATTAAACCCTTCAAAAAGCTCCTAAATGTGGTAAAGATTAATGCGCAGTTGTGCAAGGAAATGCTGATGCCAATGCGCTTCTGCGCAAAATCGCTTTTCAAATATTTTTTTCAATGAATATCGAATCGGTTGGTTTTCATTTACTCGGCATGCGTTCGCTTTTGCCTCTGAATATACCTACAGTTTATTTGATAGCTAAGCCAGTTAACAGTTTTCGAATCGAGTTTGCATAAGAGTGTGTGGCCAGCATTTGGTCTAAGCGAACATATACGACCTATAAGGGATTCACCAAGCAATCCTTGCATTTTTTGAATGGTGCAAAAAACTGAGTTGACAGATTCCCAAAAGAAAAACGATTCCCCTCCTGCCTAGCACAAATTGGAGATAGGACAAGCGAGACTTGCTTTGCCACCTTCCTCATACATTTTTTCTATTTACTATTGGCAAGGGCGATGGTTTTCAGGAGCATTGACATCAATGTTTATATTTTTACGCCTTCATTTGCAGCTTATGCGACTGTCCCCGCATTCCACAATCACTGACTCTTAGAAACTGTCTGTTCTATAAACAGAATGACTGGCTGTGTGGTGAAAGTATATTTTTGAAAAAAAAGCTGAAAATTTCTGTTCGCTTACTGCATTTATTGATTTGTTTTCTTTCGTTATTAATCTTCATATCATATGTTCATTAAGCGGCGGTATGGTCGTTTTGAAAATACCTCAGGGTATATTGCAGAACAAGAAACATCAGAACTCTCACCATCAAAGAGCATCGATTCCCATGAATGGAAAGATTGGTTGGATTCCGAGACGGACTTAGGATACACATCCCTAAAATGAGAATGTGCACTGAGAGGCAATGAAAAGTAGCCTCTCTTACTTCTACCATGAAGCTTCTGCGGATATTGACACAATCGTCACCTCAGCTCAGCTCGTTGAGCTATTCTTCTCACAACTCGTCTCCAATACCCCAAGCGTATTACCACCAAGCGGTAAAGGAGGTAATGCCATCGGGCTTCTAACGGAAGATACACAGAGTACAGTGCAAGTAACCGAAGGATTGTCAAGCATTTTTATAAATTTAGTGACATACTCGTCGCTTCATCGCTCAGTCCAGCGAAACAGTTTGTCCCGGTCGAATCGAATTTCTCAGAGCGCTCACATTCACCGGTCGTCGTGCTCGCATCCGTCATCCAATTGTCGATCGTAGTGCTGACATCTAGCGTTCCACTGTCGGTCATATTTGCTGCATCAGCTACGATGAATTTCGTAGCAGTGCTTCACATCACACCTGTTCCCTTCCTATTCCACATGACCATCGCCTATTTCGCCACCATCTCTGTGGAAGAAATCAGAAATACCCCGTCAATATCTGACGAGATGACGAGGAGAAAGATGTAAGGAATATAGCCTACTGAGCCAGATGTAGCTGCTTGTTCGAAGTATCCTTGCCAGACTCCCTCCATCGCAGTGTACACGTAAATGTTTAAGTTGAAGCATAGCGCTGCAGGCATTGAGTCAATGTCGCCTCCCCAATGCAGAGTATCCGCAGCGTGCAGTATTAAGTCCCGTTTCCATTGCACTATTTCATCCATACTGTTATACGTGGTCGTGCTCATGAAGATCTCTGAAATTTACTTACACTCATTTATGACCTCAGCTGCCGAATGTTGCACATTGCGACAAGACTATAACGGCACTCGTCTCGTTTTAACGCATCGTCTAGGAACTCCTCTGAATTAGTAAATTATTTTGTAGCATTCGAAACGATACCTATCCAAAGCGCAGTTTTCTTCGATACAGTGAAGGGCAATGAGAATCGATCGCATTTCCGAGTTATGATGTTCGTTCCCTTGATGCAATACGCAAGTGCTCTGAAAAACCGGAATGATTGCACATTACCTAGAGCTAATGCCATCTTTCGTCGTTAGGAGCCTTTGAGGCTCAGCACTGCAGGCACTTCATGCCGTTAACAAGCTTCCGATCCGCTTTAGTCGACTAAATGAATAGGTTGCATTGTCGAATGCGCTAATTCTGTTTCAACAATCTGCCACTCTTGGAACGCTTTAGATGCGAGAAATTGCTTACGCATGCTGTAAAAACAGTTGCCATCACCTCTGACTACGACCGTCGCCCATTTACCCTGGCCTCTGATCAACTTTGAACGAACGCGATCGGTACATGGTGAACGGGTACCTTGCAGGTAAGCCGGATGTTTCCTCCACACATTATTCAGCCATTCTAGATTAGGTGACTCGAAATGAATGTTCTTGGTAGCCCCATCTTCTTTCTGATCCCCTCCACATTTTCATGCAAACTGGCTTCTCGCTTAGAGTTGCGCACTTCAAATATTGAAGGTTGCTTTATAACTTCCATGTAAACTGCAATTTTAGGAGCATGTCGCCTTCGAATCGCTTTTTTGCTCCCCAATCCTGACGGATCTATGTCGGAAAGCAAGTGCTGCATGCAATCAAGTTATGACAATGCAATTAACCATACGCTGAACGCGTCGATTGGCTTCTTTACCATTAAGCGAATCTGCAATGCCCATTATCGAGAGGTGTGTGTAATATAATTCATCTCTACACCTTACCCACATGCCTGTACGGGAGAGGAATAAAATAAAGGAAGCCCAGAACTGTCGGATGCGGAATTCTTAACTGGAGAATATGACAATCGCAAAAAAGATAGATTCATGAAGATCCCCAGCAATCTCACGTAATTTATGAATGACTCCGTCAATTCATTAGTAATTCAGCGCTCCATTAAGAACAGCGTCATAAATGCACAAGAATAACGCATAAGGCAATATTAACCTGGTATTTTCGCATACATTTCAGAAGGCGATAGTTGAGGCGGACATACTTCGGATTTCTTGGTTTTGTCTTCGCGCCCTCTGTCAGTTGTTGTATGCGGATCAAATACTCTGCATGACGGGAGTGAAGGAAGGCCAAGTATGCGCTGATCGAAGGATTGCGAGGGGCGCGCCACTGCCTTAAAAATTTCTATATTATTGCTTCATTGGTAACATTGCAGCCTAACAGGCAACGCTCAGAGAGGACTACTGTAGATGAATTTCCAAAACAGGCCTTGATATCACTGAGTAATATGCTTCCGCTGCATTTGTCGTGCGCACTTCTGAGTAGTAGTGGTTCCACCTGTGCAACGGCAGTGAAAGCCAGTAGCCTTCGAAGTACCGCTTGGACGCGTTCAGTCCCTTCTGGGACCAACAGGTGAGCTTCGGTGGAGGAACCCACGATCTGGGAGGTTGCGGTGGATTTTTTAGCGCCATCTCCCACGCGCAATAGACAGGTTCTGCAAGAGACTTGCTGATGAAACGCCGCTGCTCAGATTTTGTCACAATTTACCTAATAACTTCGGCAACAGCGCAGCAGCCTCCAGATAGTTAGCAGGTTGGCTCAGTACACATTCTACACGAATCAAAGCAGTAATACAATATAGACGCAAACAGGTGGGCGCACGGGTCCACATCTGTATATATATATATATATATATATATATATATATATATATATATATATATATATATATATATATATATATATATATATATATATATATATATATATATATATATATATATATATATATATATATATATATATATATATATATATATATATATATATATGTCGGTCCGTGTGTATTCACAATGATATCTAAGTAACCATGTTACAGGTGACGTGAAACGAGAGTAACTTTATATTGCTACGCCCACTGGAAATCTGCCTTAATGTCACGTTCATAGTCGATATTTTTGAAAATCCGTGCTTAGCTCAAATAAAGCGCAATTACCTTCAGCCAGTAGTGGCAAAGCCAGGAGAGGCCGAATCCATTGGTGAATGACTCCGAACTCGTTGTAGGATGGCATCAAACCGAACTTCCTCACACTCCTTATCACAGCTTGGCAGTAGTGGAATAAACAACCGTTCACTGCTGCACCTCCAAAAGTCTCTAACACCGCTTTCATGATCGCCTCCTCATAATCCGTCCGAACGGTGCGTACGTTCACTTCGATATCCATTTCGCTCCTATGACGTTGCATCGCTGAGAAAATGATGTTGTATGATTCCAGGGTTTTGTTACGCATGACGGCGTGGAGAACGGGCACCCACTCGTAGCCCGTGTCGTTGCTTATCTAAAAAAAAAAACTACACCGTTTCGGAAACCTACTGATTTGTACAAGAATAACTGCGTAGAAGGGCTGCGGGTGACAAGCAACTTTACCGAAGTTGTAGTTTTTCGTTCGATACTTTGAGAGCCATCCAAATCGCACTAAGGACTTTAAACATACCCTGCAATGGACTGTGAGGACCTGGTGAAAACTTCGCGATGCTGTGCTGAAAGTGGCATCGGCTATTAAGATGTCTGAAGCAGCGGCTGCACGAAGTTCGGCATCTGAGGAGAAAGCCAAAATTCCATGGCCAGAATTCTGCACCAGAAGCCACCTGAAAAGTTAAATTTATACGTTACACGTTCCATCCCTTGGTTAATCTATCTTGCTTACTTTGCACCTCATTAGTGAGATGTCTAACAGCCTTCCAATGCTATACGCAGGACCAATAAAGGTTAATGTGACCATATGTTTCAAACACAACTAGTATTTCAGCGATATTGTCCTCATACCACATAAGTAGCTAAAACTAGGAGCGATCCCGAAGGACTACCTTTCGATGGCGTTCGTCAGATTCCCATGTAAAGGTGTTGCAGTGGCTTGGCAATAAGTCGAAGGGCTACGAGATTGTGGCCAAACGACGTCGGCGGTTGGCAGCATAGGATTTTCTTGCGGTTTCCAAGCTGGAAATCGCGTTGCCGTATCGGGTTGTCTGCCATCACTGACAACGATTTTGTGACCCTGAATTGCTTCATATCAACAAGAAAATCAACTCGTTAATGACGAAGAGCTTAATGAGGAAAGCTTTAAAAACACTGCAAAACTCACTCCAGCTCAAAATTCTGAAACTTACCTGAACCCATGCTTCACGAGGCTCACAGCTGACTTTGCGAACCTCTCTGCTGCAAATGAGATCGACTTCTCGAGCACGAAGCTGGTGCAAAGTCAACGGCTGGCAAGCGGTGTGATGTTCGGGATCGTATGAGCTGGTTATTGAAACACATGTCGTTATCAGCTTCGGCCTTTTCTTCTCCGGGGCTGTTTTGTTGATTGTTTCACAAGTGGAACATCGGTAGTACCGCTTCGTGCCATAAGCCTTTGTTAAACGATAGACACGAACGGCGTTCTCACCAACCCTCACCATCAAGGAGCGTCGATTTCCACGAATGGAAAACGTATCGCTTAGATCCCGAGACGCACTTAGGACACACATACTCTGAAACGTTTTCTTCTAACAAACCAGAATGTGTGCTAGGAGGCCACAGAAAACAGTCTCTGTTACTTCGACCAACAAGGTTTTGTAAACCTATGTTTTCGTTCTAATAATGCTAAAGAGTGTGTTATTAACGTCTCTGTTGCCCAACATCGCTCCCACAGTTGTTCTGCTCACAACTCGTCTCCGTTGCCTCACAAGTGTTACCAACAAGCGGTAAAGGCAGTAGCCGTACTGAGCCTCTAAAGCTGTACAGAAATACGAAGAAAGTAACCGAAGGATTTCGAAGCATTTTTAATGAATTCAGTAGCAGATTCACCGCTTCCTCATTCGGTTGAGATGAACGGTTTGGCCAGGTCGAGTGGAACTTCTCAGAATAGTCGCATTCGTCAGTCATTGTGCTCGCATCCGTCATCCGATTCTCGGTCGTGGTGCTCGCATCCATCGTTCGACTGTCGGTCATAGTTGCGGCATCAGCCACGGCGATTTCCGTAGCAATGCCCACATCAAACTTGTTCTCACCCCATGCAACATGGCCATCGCCGGCTTTTCAACTATCTTTGGCCTCCAGAAAACAAGTGCTCCTTTCAGCTCGCGCTTTCTAAAGAGCATTCCGAATCTTCAAGAAACCCTTACCCATCTTGGCTCTGATGAAGGGAACCGACACCGCAAACAGTTGACGCACAAGCAAATTCTCACCCTTAACCCGCGTGGTCTGATCGCGGTTGCAACCACGAAGAACCCGCCTAAATCGAACAAGAGAGCGCTGATATACTAGGTGCGGCAGGAACTCTTATATCCGTCATATGCTGCCCCATTCCCGCCGTAGAAGCATAAATGGGGTAATCACAACTTAATCGAAGGAAGCAGACTTCACATTATTAACGATTCTGATAGAGCATTCAACGCTCTTTAAAATGTATTGAAATTCTCTTTCGAATTTTGTTTCCATACGGTATATTTTCATATTTACTGCGACAGTTTTATTGCCGAGTGACCACTACCGCGCCGCTCGCCGTGGACGCGCGCGGTCTCTCTCCGTCTCTCTCGTGCGCGTGCGCTTGTGGCTAAGTGCGTCGACCCCACCGCGGTTGCGCATAAAATCAGTTGCATCCAATTGCATCCAACCGGTAGGTATTATTTCTCGGTTCTTGGGAAGGGAAGTGATGTGTGCGTCAGCAACCCCCTTCCCCTTCCCTTCAGCCCAAACCATATCCAACCTGTTCTTCATCTTTTAACGCGAGAATGACTTCTTGCATAGGAGTAACCTTCAGCGCTTTTAACATAGGTGAAGATTTCAGTAGCAGAGCTGTTCGCTTGCATGAGGCTCTCAAAGGTCTTCGGGAATTTGTGTTTGTAATAGTCTTAGTTAAAGCATTATGGTAATTTCCGTTCATTATCTGAGTGTTTCAACAATACAGTACAACAGGTATCATTATTTGGCGTGTATTTTGTTTGGCCAGTGCAAAAAATCGTGTCGACGTTGATTTCATTGATCATTATGTTCATTTGTAATTGTCAGCGCCGTTTTTTAAATCCATTTCCTTCTCTTTTTTTTCACTACTTTTAATTGCTTTCCTTAAATAAGTTTCAGCTCTTAAATTCCTCAGCTCTTCCGGCGCACATGAAACCGAAAGAAGCAACCGAACATCGCAACATCGTACATAAGACTCCTCACGATAAACGTACGTTCATTTAACTCGCTTCTAAGTGAATATATTTTTCTTTAGTGTGGGTTTAAATCGTTCTTGCATGACATCTGCGCCTCGAATGAGTGCGCCTTCGAGTGGTGGGTGGCCTTTTCATTGACTCAGCTTGAAGCATTTTACAGTGAGGCATTTAATGCTAGGTAACTAAGTATGAATCCATATTCAAGCTCTAAGCTGATGACCCTGTATTTAAGATGTAGCTATCGTTGCACTCGCTGATAAGATATTCTTATCAGTATTTGAGAAAAATAGCTTATCACCTCGAGCAAACTAAATGAGGTCTAAGAAAAACAAATCCGATGATCTTGTTGTAGCAGCCCATTTGCCCATTTTAATGTTACTCTAAGAAGGGAGCATTACCGTACATTTCTCCTTTTCAATTTCCTGATAAGAGAAAAACTATATCATAACATTCTAACGTTTATATTACCTGTAATTTCGTACAAAAATGGTGCAGAAATTTCTCGTCACTATTTGCTTTGCATCAAATAATTTTGTTGTTGTCGAGGTTCAAAAAAAGTAACTCGAAGGTTTTGTTCTTGAAACATTTCACCGTATGTAATGAATGAACGGAGTCATTATTATGAATGAGAAAATTGTGTCGGTATACACCAAGTATCTCATTGTCAACTTCCTTTTTTTCAAACATAAGTCGAGAATTTTGTGTGGTAAAAAGAGGATCACCAAATAGACCTCTTTTCGTCGAATAATTAAACTCTTTATTTTTTTATACAATATCTAAATTTATTTTATTATCGTTTTTTAGTATATAGTGAGAATACGATCGACTAGATTCATTCTATGGTGCATTTTTGTTATCTAACATTTATAATTTCAATTTTTCAACTCCAAAACAAAGAAGAAATTAGAAACGATGTCATGAATTTAATAGAATGTGACGTAGTTGAAACGCGGAGGATGAGATAATAAATGGATCTCTGGCAAAGGTTCGTTTATTATTTCGTCCTCTACGGATCTAAATATAAAATTTTTCAAAGGATGCCACTGTCACAGCAGTTTTGCTTTTGAACTCTTCGTTTGTTCTTTATGCCCTCTTCTTTCAACACTGCGCCTGAAACGTTATTTTGAATGACGGTCGTCTCGTTGATGTACTCTACTCCGCCTCCATCACCCTCTTCCCCTTCTTGGCTATGCCGCAGTTTTCAGCGTTCACTTATTTTTTCACTTATTTGCTTTCTTCTCATATTCGACCAATCGTTTACATCTGATTGGATCTTTCTTCTTTTCTTTTTTCTTTCACCACAAACGTTTCCTTGATTACAGTTTTTGCACATCATGATGACAGTGGAAAATGAATTGAGTCGATATCCAGTCCTAAAATCCATTTCCGATGTCATCATGGCCGTTTGTTGTGATTATCTTAGTTACGTGCCACCACCCATAATTTAGCTGTTAGCAGACCTGTAGCCAGGGTCGTGGATTGGGGGAAAAAGAAAGGGAGGGGAATTGGCAAAAATTTTTCCAGCCATGTTTCGAGGGTGGCGCACTACAGAGTGAAAGTAAAGTCACTTTTGAGTTCCTTGGCCTGAGCCCTTTCGAATATGCTTGCAAAGATTGAGAGGTTTCTTAACAGATTCGCAGCTACGAGAACGGACTGAACTTTGAAGCCGCAGAACTTTTCTCTGTAAAGGAAAGATGTTCGATAGGTAGGACATGGTTTCTATAGGTTTGTCCCGATAATTCGTAGATCAAAAAATAATCGATTTTTGATTTCTTAGAGCATATTTCTTTGGTTGCTTAGCCTGTAAAGTGGGCAAAATATCGATAAGACCGCTCCAGTGGGGGTGAATTCTTTGTGAAGGCGATCTGCAGTGTCATCAATGTATATACCATTTATTGCGATGAATCTGAATTACACGCTGTTGTTGTAGAAAAACGACGGAAGTTTTATGAAAAACGTCGCTGAAAACCACCGAATGCTGATACGACACCGAAGGAATTTTTGTCGAAGATAAAACGACGTGGGGAGGCGTCGAAAATTATTCACAAAATACTATGGGAACTCAGAAAAGTTCATTGTTCATGATCATGCAACAGAGTGGGATGGGGGAGGGGAAGGGGATGGAGAGAAGGACTGCCACTGCCTGGACTTGAATTTCATCTTTTGGAACAATTCATTTCTTTTCCCCACCTTTCTCCGCTCTACGGCATGACAGTCAGATGGTCTTTTTAGCATGAAAACTAGGTCACAGCACTTGTACATATTATTGCTTTATGCTTATTAATAAGGTTTCGTTCATCTTTTACAGTAACCAGAGTACGGTAGTGTTGGTTATGTTGGTTCTCGTTCTGCGAAACTTTTCAGCCCTTCTCCGTTCCCAAGGATGAAGTTGAGAAGAAGAAGGGGGAGAGGGGGGAAGAAAGTAAAGCCGCTTGGTTTTTCATCGATCAGTGGCGTTTTAACGTTTTAATATCTAGCTATGGATTGATCTTTAAAAATGTTCATGACGTAAAGTGTTGAAGGTCCGTCCAAAACGAAAAGTGAGGGACACTTGCGGAAGGGTACAATTCTAATCGCCCCGGAGCTGCCGGAAATCGACATAGTGCTACGCTCGCTGAGCGTAGACGAGATCCGACGTTTCGTAGAAACCACGGTTGGTTTTTTTTGTTGTCCTTGTCTTCTCGACTGCATCCAATTTCATCGACATGAAAACTTTCATTCGGTCAGCGAATCGGCTGTTATCCGCTTACCATTCCGATCGTCGTTTTTCGATGCGCTGTGGCATGAATTGAAAAGCGGTGAGGCTCTGGACATGTCTTTCCCCTTCTTCATCTTTGTAAAAGCGTTGGCGTCCTGGCCAGCGAGAAGGAAAGGAACGATGGGTCTTTTTGGAACTTGATGCCGAATTGACCGGCGGCTGATGAATATCCTTGTTCCTCTACTCCCTTCTGTCGTCAAGAAAACATCTGGGGATCAGGCATAGATGGTTGCGAATTTTTTGTTTTTAGCAATCAGTATCGGCTGAGGAAGCAGTCTCAGCTCCTTGTTCAGAGCAAGGTGAAGAGAGAAAAACTGCAAACGAACCGGAAGTCGGTACAACGGCAGAGACTGAGACCGATTCAGCCGTCGAAGAAGCCTCAGTTCATGAGGGGGTCACTCCAGTCGAACACGAAATCGTGAGTATATTCTTTCATTGTTTTCTTCTGTGTATTGTTCCAAAGTGTGATGCATCAGTAGGTGCAAAAACTCTTAGTTGGTTTCGCTCATCTGAATATAAAGGCCAGGTTTCCTTGTCGTTTTGTTTTGTTTTATTTTGTTTTTTTTTTTTTTTTTTTTAATTTAGCATCATTTATTTCATCCGTTGTAAAAACAATCTTTCCTCTTCCTCTCGTCCCTTCTCCTCTTCTTTTCTCCTTCCCTTCTTTCGCACACAAGCACATCTCTCCTTTGTATTTTTGATTTTTTATTTGCTGTCGCTATTTGTTGTATATACTAGTTTTTCACCTTTTTTGAGAAATGCAGCGGCTGTTGGGTTGTTGAAGAGAACTTCGTTTCAAATGGGGATTATCCTTGAGCCCATCCTCCTTGTTAGAGGAGGGGATCCTCTCTATGTCTTCGCATCCTGCAAGTAAAGGTCTCAAATTAAACTCCTTGTGTCAGCAGTAATTAAAACCTAGAATGGGGAGGAGAGGCACTCTGTCTATGCATGGGGAAGTATTGCTTTGACTTCAATAAAGGGCCTGATATTTCTCTCCTTTTTATGTGCTCTTTTCCAAAATGCGGCTTTACGTGTGTTAAAAATCGACTAATATCGAAGAATAATTGTGATTCTTATTGAAGTGATAAGTGTTGTTGCATATTTTATATTGTTTTAGAACGATGGTGCGTTAAATGTAGCTAATTGGAATGCACACTGCTCGATGTGTGGTAAAGGTTTGAGAAAAACGGTGAATCTTTCGTTACCCTGCCAGATAAACCTTTTTATACGCATGCGCTTTTCTAGGTCTGTTTTCAGTGTCTGCGCTTATGTATTTCCGTGTATGTCTGTCAGTCCGGTGGTTTCAACCCAGAAACCATCAAAACTATGGCTAAAAAGTGTGTCATACGGTATGCTTTTTGTCTGCGACTTTTATTATCAATTATCATTATTACCCCCACTACCAACTTTCAAGTTGTATTTTATTTCCTAAGCAAATAAGGGCACTTTAAAGGCGTTATAAATTTGCATATGTCTCGCAGTCGATGGAAACTCATCCCTCAACTTGTCGTTTTGAACCGCGAATCTCTTATGGGTGATCTTTCAATGGATCAGAAAGGTGTTGATCTTTTTGATAGGTATCGGCAGTAATGATCAAATATCTGATAGCATAGACGAACTTATTTTTGAGATGTTAGTTAAAATGATTTTTTTAGAATAAAGAATAAACGATTCCATGCGAAAAGTTTTGCACCACTTATTTAAAACATTCCATCCATTTGCAGAAAAGAAGTAATATTGGAAAACATGCTGTTACTTATTATTATTAAAGGGAGGAAACTAGTGCTGAAGAGGATGTAAATTGGAGCACATTAAAAGCGTCTCCAGTTGAAGTGGATCCTTAAGAACAAACAAGCAATTAAAGCTGTCGCATATGGAGTTGATACATTTGCACCATTGATGCGGAAATCTCTAACACAAAGATTGTATAAAGTTAAACTGTTGCGTTAAAATTGAACAGTTTGCTTCGTTTTTATCAGAGTTGGGAAATTGAGGTCCGTGAAGTGCAGAATTTATTGGAGAGTGCAGAATTTATTGTATTTTCGACCGTCAAATTTTCTCTCATAAAAGGGTACTAAGAAAGTCTGGCAGCGCCGTATGTCTGCACGCATTTTGTTCACGCCGTCTTCAACCTTTGGCTTTGATGATACCTACTTTAAAAAACGCTTCTGATCTATCTTTTTCGTTTGCTCCAGCAAATCACAACATTTTTTTGGATAATGAAAAAAACCTCACCTGAATCTTAACGACTTTTTTTCCACTATGCAAAGCAAAGTGCATATCAACGTCATCTTTTTCTTCGCTATTTTAGTGCGAGCAGACAAGACTTTCCTCTGAGCCATCAGGCGTTCTTGCATATTGGTTCGCATTATCTACGTTGAGGTGTTGTTGAGTGGCTGAATTATTGTGCGCCTGACTTGGGGAAGTTTTGATTGAAAACTTGCTAATGAAGTGCAGTGGGGGGTACACTCCATCTTCGAATTCGTGAAACTCAAATTGTTTTACATTTCAAGAAGACACTTATATTCGTTGGCAAATTATCATGGGGAATAAATATTGCAATGAAGAATTCATCTGAGAGCGTTTTTATTCAAGTGTTGAAGTTTTTTGAATGATAGGTTTTCACTGTTGTTCGTTAGCCTAAGCAGCAGTTGTAAGCTAGTTTGCTGGCGTGCTCCAAATGTTTTAAACTCTAACCGTTCGCTTTACTTAATAGATTAGCTGCTTGTTGTTATGCTGCGAAGAATTTTTAATGGTCGCGGAATATTTGAAGGACTTCCGATCTTCTCTATTTGGGAAGAGTGGCACACTCGAGTTTGTTATAGAAGGCTCCGCTTAGTGGTAAAATTCGTAGAATTTAATAGATATTTTGCTCTGCTAGGACATAACTTGACCAATATGAGCGTCATTTATTGTGGGAATATTTTTGGTTGATCGTTCTCTGAATGGATAGCTATATGGAGGACATTTAAAAATAGATGCAGTAAAATGCGAATATACTTTGATGGTATATGAGCAATGACCTCTGCTGGTCTTGGCGGTAGACGACTACTATGGTCGCCAAATTGATTTGTTACCTAAATAAGCGGCTTTTGCCTGGCTTATCCAAAATCGGTCCACGCAAATTGTTGGCAAGCCACACATTCGCACTAAAATTGCTCAAGACTGAAGAAATGCCAACGTATCGGTCTTTCGGCTGAAGATTTATTAAAATCCTTGTGAAAAGGTTTCGAATTGAAGTGGATGACTCGATGGGCACAACTTAATTTTAAAGAGTGAACTCGTGGAAAACCTGAATGCAGACAGCACTTTCCACTGGAATCACAAAAAGCTGTAAAGTAAGGTGCCGATTTTGATTTGGAGTGTAACTTTGTTGTTTCTTCGTTCGTGCAGAGTATCGCAGTTATTTGTGCAATTGATACCCGCTGTTTTCTTTTATCCACCTCTGTGAAGTTCTTCACTTAAAACGCAATGTAATAATATCACGTCTGTGCGTATGCGTGTGTGTCCGTCTGTGTGGGTATGTGTGGTGTATACCTTATAATAACTTTTGTCACGAAGTATTCGGTCCGAATTCTGCACTAATTGAAAGACGATCGTTGTGTTGATAAAACAATGTTCTCGAGAAGCAGGTTGCAAGTGTACTTGATTGCGTATAAAAATTCAGTGCTGAAGTGTGAGCGGGTCTATCCTGCTAACCATTTGTTGTCATTTATCCACTTTAATCAAAATATTCTTCTGACATCGAATTGAAATGTCCACTTTTGACATATGAGGATTGATATTTGTTGTTCGATTTATTGTGGTCTTTCCTCGTGACTGTTCCTAGTGCTCCAATTAAGTGAAATTTGGTCTAAGCTTTACTTTCATGTCTAGTCACTTTCACTCTTTTCGATCTCTTTCATCGCCTATTGACGGAGGTGAACGGTGATGGACGATGTCAGAATAGTCCATACTCAGATGAATTTCTCCGATTTTACTCCTTTACTTTGCTTCTTACTTCGTACTTCATTCATTCACTTTGGTTACACTCGCTTATGTAGGTGTTTTTGCACTCTTTTCGTGATTTCTTAGCGCCATAAATCGAATGCTTCGCAGTTTTTGACCAGTGTGCAAAGTATTGCATTTAGAAGAGCTGCTGTTGTAACTTCTAAATGCATGTTCCGTCAATAGGCGTGCACAAAGGCAAGTGTGCACGCGATTGATGAGAATATCCTGTTTGAACCTCAATGCTGAGGTAACGAAGATTCGCTTTTGAACTTGAAATTACGTTTTTGGTGAGCAAGGATGCTTTCGTTAAATGACGAATATGGCGTAGGGTTGGAAAAAGTTGCATACCTATGATGAAGAAAATAGAAGCCTGCTCGCATATGATAAAATGGGATGAGTTAGGCTAAACAGGCTGAGGATTAAATAAGTTCGGCGACTGCCAGTAAGGCACAAAAAGTGCTTAAGGTATCTACACCAATGTTTGATGTGCGTATTTACTTTTTATTCATATGAAAGTGGAGAATATAAATTGCATGAGGAATTACATTGCCTGCAGAAATTTCGCGTTCTAAAAAAAGTGTCACACCTCTTTTATCTGAGACTTTTGTCATTTGCGCATTTTATCAGAAATTTCAGCAGTTTGCACGTTCTGTTAAGTTTCCATAAATTGTAATCATTATTGTTGAAACTGCTCATGCATTCGGTTGCTAAACACTTGCAAAAGAAAGTCACTTTTTTGATATTGTTGGGTGACTATGAGAGAATATGTGAAGCATTGCAAAGACTTAGATCGTTGTTTATGGTTGCTCACATGGTGCCAAAAAATTTTCACCAGCGAATCTGTCAGACTACTCAGTCGTGCCAGTGATGGCTTATAGGGGATTATTTCATTGTTCTTCTTCTAAGTTTTGATAATTTGATAAGTGGTAAAAACCTGCTCCTTCGCATCGTCTGCCAACTAGAATGAAACCGGATTCAGGCACCCCGGCTGCAGATCAAAAATGTCGAATTGTACAGCCAAAGCTTTCTTCATTTCTAATTGCAATTATTGAGTAGGCAAGTATTGCACCATGCACACATGGATGTCGTCGTAATGACTTGCTAAAGAAGCGCATGCATATATATATATATATATATATATATATATATATATATATATATATATATATATATATATATATATATATATATATATATATATATATATAACCGTCTGCGCTATGTGTGTACAACATTAATTAAAGCAACATAACAAAAATATGAAATTTATGTAAACAAGTTTTGAACCGGTTGATTAGTTTGGATAGGCAGGAGTAGTCGGTTCAGTAGGAGAGCACTGTTTGGCGATGTTATATTTGTTCAGCTTAGCCGTCCGCAGTCCATTAATTTGAGGAAAGCTGAAATCTTTGCGACGTTTGAGGAACCAACCTATTTCTTTGAATATTGTACGACTATTTGATATATTGAAAGAACCACAAAAGCTACAACCTTTGTGGCAAAAAACGATTTCAGTTGCTTCGGTTTTGAAGGCAATTTTCGACTTTTTTTTGCATTAATGCGTGCAGGTTGTCAGCTGATAGCAAAGCAGAGCTAAAACGGCAGAGTTGCTGTATGGCACATGATTAAGGTGGCATCAGGTTCTGAAAGTGTTAACAATAGGCAACAAATTTTTAGCTTCTTAAAGAGCTTTGAGGTTTAAATTCAGGTCGTTTGTATCGTGAAATGAGCTACTCAGAAAGCTTAGCGTAGATTTTAATAGAGTTTAAGTCCGGCCAGGAGAGTGACAGATTGTGGCAGCTGGTTGGCGACCAGTTGGAAAGGGTTCGCGCTTTGCCGGATACCGCCGTAATAAGGGGAATAGAGTGCAACCAGAATATAAAATGTTTTCATGTCGACTGTGGCTGGCTCCAACATCGACTGATTACTGGGATATAAATACAACAGAGGTGAAAGTGCGGCGATTTTTATTGTATCATTTCAGGTGGCTTCACTACCTCAAGCGGAGGTGACATTTGCTCCGGAGCCATCTGGAAAGGGAAGCGAGGAAAGTGCCATAGAGGTCAAAGAGGTGGACGAACAGGGCTTGGTCGAGGATCTCTTTCGAGGGGATTCCAATACGAGTGAGATTGCGGTAATAACTTCTGATTGTTACCGTTGTTTTCAGTTGTGGTCGGCAACTATATACAGGACAGTGGAGGGTTGTTATTCCTTTTTCATCCTCAGCGCTTGCAAGGGTATCAGTGAGTATTAAATTGTTTCACTAGTGGATTGTGGATTAGATTTTATATCGCCCTCCGATTTTGATTGCCTTCGTTTGTTCGTTTTGATTTTATAGTTGATGCTTGATTACGCGTCCAGCCCCTACCAGAATCATTTGTACCTCCAAAAAAAGAGGGACAACCAGCTGCTGTGTTCGTAATGGAAACTTTTAAGGTGATTTAATTTTCAGGGTGGTGGCTTGGTTGACGCTATACTCGCTATGATCGGAGAACTGCCACAGTCGGAGATGAATGCGGGCGCTGATTCGTTAAATTTAATGCGCTACAGAAAGCGTGAACCACATTTCGACGGTAGGACTCATTTTTACATTTGCTGATTACAGCATATCACCATGCATCACAGTTAAGTGCATCGTAAGACATAATTAAACGCAGAGCCGATAGCTTAGCAATCTCGGAATTAACACATCTCGTACTACGCTGTTTATCAGTTGTCTTCTAAAACGTGAAGTGAGCTCTGTTGGAAAACGATGCAGAAAAGTTGCCCGATTGTGGGTCTATTTTTTAATAGCACGTGTAATGGCTGCCAGGCGAGTTTGAACGGTGGTCTTGGGGTTCTAAATTTTTTCGATAAGCGATGGGGAAAGGCGGATTTAGTGACTACTTGATCTATCATCCGACCGAGGACGTAGCGAGGGGAGGAGCGTTGAAGAGTTTGTCTCCAGAAGATATCCAAGAAAGATTGGAAGGGACGAATACTCTATGGTGTATGTTAATTCTGTAACGGTGGGGATTTTCTTTGCTGGGAAAATATAATTCTTGTTCGTAAAATAAGCAGTTTGGTGCACTTTAATATCCTCGGGTAATGGGCTAATTGTAGTTTAAGGGACGATTGCCTGTCCTTGTCCAGTTGACTACATTAATTTAGTCTTCTCTCATTTTACAGAATGAATTGTATTTTTAATATGAAATAAACGAAAAGGCTTTTAAGGCTTCTCGAAAGCAGAATTAATTTTCCTGCCAACTGTTAGCCTAGCGGGAAATTGGGGCAATGCAGAAATGAATGAGAATGTACGAAATCTCAGTAGTGTCGGCCGCCTGACCATTAAATTTGGCTCTCCGCTCCTTTTTTGTATTCGCGGACATTGTGTATTTTTTATTGGGCCTATCAGAAAATTGGTTCTTGAATATGTGTAAAAGTATATTGCAGGCGTTCCAAAAGTGGACGAGTTTCCTGTAAATCTTGTAAAGGCCTCTATTCGCATAAATCCTTCTGGCAAGGCTGCCTTACTTTCTCTCTTTTGATTACACTTTATAACTTAGTAGTCGATTTTGCCCGATTTTTTTCACTAAATTGAATGGATCTTATATTTCATTGTTTGCTTCTTTCTGAGCATTAATGATGACCCTCAATTTAGAAGGCGTTGAGGAATTCGCTGCGGTTGTCGATGACAAAAGATTGGCTGAAGTGGTGAAAGCAGCTAATCAGGAAATGATCAATCGAATAATTCAAAAGTGCTCTGCAGCCAGACTCGCCAATGAGCTAAGTAAGTTTCCGGTTCTGCGTTTTATTCCCGCAGTTATTAGTGCTATAAACGCTCTCATGTTCTATAGGACTGCTGACGTTGGAGTTTCACAACTTGCAAGGAGTAATGGTGATGAGCTAAAGGAAGGAGACTGTCGCTTGTCTGCAATGTCGATGAGTTGCTTATTTAACTTCCTGGTGCTGCAACTTGGTAAATAGTTAGCATTAGTGTATTTTAGATGGGCGAAGGAGCTGGTAATCTGAGGCTCTCCTCGGACGCATGGCAAAAGCCCATATATGGTGAATACCCCTCGAGAATTCAACGTAATTGAGCGTCATGTTGCTCTTACTGTAGACACTTGCGCCATGGTTTAGCGCAGCAATAACATCTACCGTAGCAGATAGTCTGATGCTACCAGTGCTTGAGTAGAGCCCCTAAACTGATTTAAATTTCACAGCTTTAACCAGAGGAGTGGTGCACCTGTGCTGAAGTTATGCAGACATAAAACCACTAGCGAAAATGTCGGCGAAACATATGGCCAAACGCGGTGAAATTGAATGCGATGTTGTGATTAGTTGTTATATGAAATCACAAAGTGGTGTTGCTCGAATATTTTTCCAAGCGCCTGACTCGAAGATGGGTCAGTAACTAGTGTGCCTATAATTTGGAAACGAATTAATGCTGTGTTTTGTTAAGAGTTTGAGCGTGCTTTCATGTGAGCGTATGTGTATTACGCATCTCTGGGCTTAAATGGGTAATAAGTTTGAGTAATTGTGCATATGATTGATCATTTGCAGACAAGCCATTCACACCGCTGGATGACTCGACGTCGTTTTTGGAAGCTCTCAAAAAGGCGCCGTCATCACCAGCTCCCAGTACTGTGCCCATCAAACAGAGAAAGGGTAATAAGGTAAGCACCATTTTAGGTAACTTAAGCTGTATTGGAGTAACTTCATTTTACAGAGCTCTTTGGTTTGAATGGTAAAGATAAAAGGCATGGAAGAGGGAAGTAGAGCAATTTTTTGAAACCAGTTGCATTTATCGGGCGGCTTAGTAGTTGCAGTAGGAAGGTAGTTGTTATTGTTGACGGTTTTCGGAAAGTCTCTTCGTTTCGTCGAAGTTGTTGCGTATTCAATGATTGATCGCAGTAATTTTCTCAGAATTCATGATGGCGGACCTGATGAGTTGTTGAGTTCTGCAGTTATATTTTCTCGCATTCATTAAAGTTTATATCTGCCGTAGCATAGGTTGTTTCAGACAAGACAGGTTTATATGTACCTGGTTTTTGCTTGTCTTGCCTTAAAAGTAGCTCCGCGAAAGGTGTCGCCTCTCGTTATTCTGGAATATTTATAACTGACGCTTTGTTGAGGACTGTACGGTAGTGTTATGTCTTGACTGCGGTACATGTTCAATTCGTTCATTATACAGGGTCAGCCATTGCGTCAAACGAAGTGTCGTTACTGTGGAGGAAACCTACGGGCGATCGACAAACATCGCGATGATGGTAAATTCGCATTGGAGTGTCGTAACAGAGAGTGCCTGAGGTCAGACTTAAATATTTCACGTTCATGGAAATGTTCGTAAATGACTTTGTTTACCTCAAATAGGTGTAGGGTTCTTCTATGATGCTGTTCCTTTCTCTCCCTCCTTGATAGTGGAGTCTTCAAGTAAGGTTACTCTCGTATAAGAAGTCAGAGTAAGTATATTCGGTTCAGAAACCATTTTCGATGCATCTAGAAGAAGCAGAAGTGAGATGTCCTCGTGAAACGTGAGCATCAGCAATGCCAGGATTTTTTCACTTATACGCAACTTTTTCAGCCATTATTCACGTTATATTCCAGGCACTTAAATATAATTGATGTGAATGTATTCACTATGTTCTCACCGTGGTTCGCGGTATACATTTATCTCCACAAGTTAGCATAAAAGAGGCACACGAACATCTCGTTGCGGTAGCGGAAAACAATTTAATGATTTGTTATTGAAGTGATTAGGTACGTCTACTGTTAGTGATCCAGTAAACAGTCGAAGTAGTTAATGGAACTTTGCAGTGTTCAGAGAAGTGTCTTTTTTGAAAAGAGGTGATTTGATTCCCAATAATGTTAAGTTGTTTTATGTTTTAAGAAGAAGTCGTATTGCATTGACTTGAAAAAACAATAAGAGATTTGCTAAAAGATTTTGAAACCGAGTGATGTTGAGATCGAAATTAGTAGGTTTTATGGGCGCAAAATAATACGTATGAGAAAACGAATGCCGGTCTCTTGGAAAAGAGGTTAGCAGGATGTAGTTTTCTAACGTTGGGGTATGAAGAAGTTAAGAGCGACTGTTTAAAAATGTTGCTATAGAAGTGAACTACCTGAAAGCAGTCGTTTATTTCCTATCATACTAATTGCTGCTTTGTTTATTTGCATAGATTGCGAGCGTATATTACAAAGTTGCCGAATTGTTCTTTTTTTCAATTATTTATTAAATACTGATTGCTCTCTTTATGTACACAATTTTATCGCTGTGTTTATCTGAGATCCTTTTAAGGCATCCTTTTAGCATTAATTTCTTAGTAGTTCTTTGCATTTTTTTTTATTGCACCGACTATCTTTTTTGCAGATTCAATGGCTTCACTGACGACCGATCATTAATCCAAAGCCTTAAAAGGCCAAAGGTGAATTACTTTTTTGGCTTGTTACATGTTTCTTATTTCTTTTTTCCCTCGTTCATTTGTTTTCCTTTGTTTTATTGAATGTCTGTAATGTCTTGCGCTTCTGCATTTTTTTCTGAAGAGGTTCATTGCAGTTATCGTGTAACAACTTGAGCTATTACACAGGAGTTGTTTACCTGTTCCATTTATAGTATGTAAGCGTTCAACCACACTTTGGATGCATTTCCAGTGCTGATGGTCGCATCAAAAGAAACTTTGCAAGAGAGGGAAGGGGTGGGAGAGGCTGATGGGTGGCAGAATTGTAGATGCATGAGTTCGTCACTTCTGGCTTCAAGTCGAACGTTCTTCTACCTGGGGACATTCCCAACCTTTATTATTCCTCCTTGCAACTTAATATAACTAATGTATATATTAAGTGAGCTAATAGATTGAGTGACAGTCTAGAGGCGGAAGCGGCCACCAACCGTCTCCATTTATTGTTCTAACGGATATCCGTTTAATAAGTGTCCAAACGATAGAGTCGTCCACGAAAACAATAGGTGAAGAGTAGATGCCGAATGCCGAATGATGATGCGTTTGCGTGTAATTTCTATAATTTTTATTGGTAAATTGAGAAGCTCTGGCACACACAAATTTGCCGCTTCAGAGTTTGTTGTGAAAGTTTGTCTGGTTTGTGATTGGCGATGAAAGACACCTGTATGTGATACATAGGTCGAGATTTATCATTTTATGTTATATTCTGATCTCAGTATTAGTGGGGCAAGAACTTAACGATCTATTTATTGATTTAAAGCACAATAAAAAATAGTATTTCGGCGCCCAACATCAATATATTATTTTAGTCTGAATATGGCTGGTATTTGTCGAACCCAATGCGGATTTATTATCAGCTACGTCCCAATGATGGAATGAATGTTGAAGACGCGCCGCCGTATGTTTTCATTCATTTGTTTGTCGTTTTTCAGTTCTGTTTTAGCGGAATACTGCTGCCTCGCAGCTTTATGCGTATATATATATATATATATATATATATATATATATATATATATATATATATATATATATATATATACCAGTAGTGAGTGCCAAAAAGCTCGGCCAAGTTATCCCTCCTAAATGTTTGCGCCAGTTCCTGGTTAGCTGGCAAGAATACATCCGGATGGTGTCGGACAGATAGGATGTTTATTTGGTTCCTGCACCCTGCTTCTCCCTTTCCACTTGCTTAAATGTCACTATAAATCAATCTTGCTAGAAGGAGGACGTGTTGTACTTACTGGTCGAAGATTATTAAAATATGGTTTTTGCACTTGCGGATGAAGAAACGAGAAAAGAAAGCAAGTACCAGTTGGAATTTGCGTATGAAATGGTAAGGAATGTTGTGCAAGTAAACAGTTTAAAACGACATGAAGCCTGCAGATGTGTCTTTGAAAGTAGGCTTATAATATGTAAATTTGATGAGCCTGGTGAAACATAGATACACAGACTGCTGTTTTTGCCGTCTTTTATATCGACTAGTGTCTCTGCTTCCAGAATGCTGCAGAAATTCTCTTGTTTGATGGGAAGACGATTCCATTTGCTTGATTCACATCGGAAAATCTGTGTTAGCGATATTACAGCACTTCATCTCTTTTTAGCTTCTAATCATGCTAAATAACCTCTTTTCTGGTCACCAACTCTTCCCATCCATTCGGGCGGACTGAACAAAAGTGCTTTTCATGCCATCCTGAGAACGTAGTTGTTTCATTTCTAAGTGACAGTAAATGAACGGGGCGAATCGTGTGGGTTGATATTTCTTTTCCATATTCAGCATCCTGAGTCACTGGCCATTTGCTCGTGCATCGACCTGCAGCAATACCAATTTTCGTTCACTCATACCCCTCCATACTCGATCCTTTTCTGTTTTCTCTTCAAAACCGATTTTCAGATATATTAAAAGATTGTTATATCGCACTTATTCGGATGTCGATATTTGAGCATTACAGAGGGTGAATAAATGGCTTTGACTCATGGCTTTAATAAAAATTCATGACTTTCGATCATATGTTCGTCGCATTTTTACGTTTGGATTTCAGGCCAAAGAAGACTGTAACTGCTGAGAAGGCAATCATGGTACGGTGTCCGGGCCAGAAGAGACTCTGTCTGCTTGCCTAAACAGCGCCTTTTTAATCGTCGCCTTCGTTATGTTTTCACTTGTCCACATTTGTATATTTGCATTTTGGATGAAAAGTACTTTGAAGCTGTTGTATAGTTATTGGTGATCACTAGAAGCGGAGTGTTTTCGAAATTGTGGGATTTTTATTTTGGGAGAGAGGGGTGATTCTAGTAGCATTTAATTGATAGTTATATTGGTATACGACCGTCTAATGCTCTAAATTCGAAGCAATTTAAATAAATGAAGCAAAGTTCTCGAAGCGGTTTGAAGCTTTTTTACTAACTGATCTCATTGGTGTTGTTCATCGTCGTCACCATATGCGTCAAGTATGTCCCACAAATAGCATCAGGTGAATGGGAGGGAGAATGGGAGAGATGTGTTCATGTACTGTGGTTTTACCGAGGGTCGGTCTGACAGTGTGTATCTTATTTATGGTCTGATACTTTAGCTATCCGACTTCACGTTAATATGTTGATCTCTTTGTGCTATTATCGGCAAAAACGATTCGGTAACAGCGGTTCTCCTGAGTGTTTTTTTGTTTGTTTGTTTATAGAATAGGCAGTTTGAAGTCGTCAAGGGTGCAGATGTTCATCTGACATTCGGTTTTTTATGTTACTTTCTTTTGCCAAAATAACGATCTTTTTGTTCACCGCTGTTGTTTCGCATATATTGTAGATGTTGGTATGCTTGGGCAGTTTATTGCCAGAGTTGGTTTTTGTGATGGTATTCTGCACTTATATTTGCTGAGTCCTCTCTTCTGTTTCTTGACAGTCTGCTGTCACGGTTTTTGGTGGCCTAGGTGGCATTAATTGTTTTTTCTTTGCTTAACGCTTGTGCTAGGATCATTTGCAGAGTGTCGTTTTATGCAAATGATAGGTCTTGATTGCGTAGATAGAGATTTGTCATTATACATATGGAAATCTAAATATGTGCAAGCTGTGCGCGTACAGGGTGATCGTTAAAAGGAGAAGTCAAAGGTCGGATGAATGATTAGAGCCTCTTATTTCCAGAGATGATAAGGCGGGGGAATGCAGAAGCGTGGAAGTGGTCAATATGATTAGCGACTGTTTTCCATTTCACTTATTCATTGCAAAATGCTGCCGTTTTTTCTTGTAAATACGAAACTTCTGGTGATGCAGAGCTGTTTTTCAGTGGTCCCCAATTGAAAATAAAGCATGCGGGTTGGGTGGACGTTTCATTTTGAGGATCAGATGGCGCATGTGACCACTTTCAAAAAAGTGACCAATTTTTTATGCTAGCATATACCTGTGAATTGTAGGTTATTCCGAACTTTAAGTTGCGCCATTATAGTTGTCGCATCAACAAGTTACTCATAGTTTTCTTCTTATATCATGTTTGCAGTGACCTAGAAAAAAATCGAGATCGTTATGGGAGTCTGAAAAAAGACGAAGCGAGTGGGGGGAGGGGGAAGGGGGTGGGCAACAGATTACTCCTTTCTCAGAGAGTTTCACTTCACCACGTCATCCGAGTGGTTATTTTCTCAACTGCCTCACTCATTGTTTTATAATGTAAAATTGAATCGTGGAAATTGTTCATCAACGTTTTTTTTGCCGCTATAAAAATTGGATTTAAAGGTGTCTAAAATAGATACAAAGTGCTGCAGGTTATATGCTGCGTGAATACTGGCATTTTCTGTCGTCGACTTATTTGAAAAACAGGTCAAATTCCGCAACTGATTCCTATGGAGATCCGTTCTCAGTTCAAACATCTTCGATTGAAAAGTGCGCAGAAAAATATTTTGTTGTCCCCAAAAAAAGTCGCAGCAGAAGAAGCAAGCGAGCGCATGATAGAATCATGCAGAAGGAACAACGGATGTGAAGGTCAGCAAGATACAATGTGAATAACAAATATTTGCAATGGACCATTTTAATGATTGAGTGGGGGTTCAAAGGATTTTGACGATAGGTGAGCTTAATTGGTCGTCTTACCTGCACAAAATTTTTGAAACGATAGATGTAGCGTACGCAGCCCTAATGTGAGAATGCGGAGAACGTTGTCCAGTGAGCACGTTTTAAGAGCTAATTGGTAATGGTGACGACGGCGGTTACAATACAGCGAATGCAGACTAAAGAGAATTCCTGATAAAATGCACTGGTAGTTTTATAAATAGTACAAAATCGTGCATTATTCGAAAATCAGCATAGTAAACCGTCTTGACGTCGTAGTAATCGGACAAAGGAAACCATTTTAAGGCGATTAGCATAGTACCTATGAACACTTAATTTAACAGGATGCTATACTAGTGAAATGCTTCTAGATATTTGCAATACGTTTAATATTCAAAGTCAGATGCCGAACAGATAGGCAATGTTCGATAATAAGGCAGCAATAAGTTGTAAGGTCTTCGTAGAAGTATTCGATGCATTTATATTGCAATATCCGCTAAATATGATTTACTCTTTTAATTTTCGCAGGGAATTTCAGGGCAATGAAAATGCGAGTGAAGATTACAGCTTATCTTGATATCTGTGCCGACTAGTAGGCCTAGGCGGGAGCTGCATGTCCTGACAGAAATCCGCAACTAGACCAGCCAAGAGGACATCGATGAATTTTCCTTTTTTTTCACTTTTGTGATTTTCACTTTTATGAATAATCAAGTGTTCATCGATTCCTTTCATTTTTCACCTCATTTCTTAAAGTAACACGTAATTGGCTCCCGATATTAATGATCACTCACAACAAAGTGCCCTTAAAAGGAACGTTGTATTCAAATTCCTAGATAATAATTTAGCTTCTTTATTGCGTCACATCTGAAGTATTAATTGCCGTATTGCTAGCATACGATCTATCTGAGATCATTGATGAAACTGTGCGCTGTGATTCCTTCTTTTCCACATTTAGCTTATTTTCGGTCTCATCTCCTTCTATGATTTCCTTTTGTGTTCTTTCGGTAAGTTCTGGAAATTGTACTCTCATCTTCTGAAAATCAAAAATCACATAAAAATAAATATTAGAAAATTGAAGCTGTAGAAATAAATAATTGGAGAAGAATCAAAAATAAATATAGAAATGCATGGAATTGAAAAGGATGCCGTATATCTTCGACAGTGAGGAAAAAAACAAATTTTTATGAGAACGATTAAAATATGCGATCGATTGACTGAGTGGTTTATCGCACAATTAAATTCACTTCATTTCCATATGGTGTTGAATGAAAGTGGAAGAAATTGCTTAACGATTTCTAAGTCTTCCTAACTAAAACATTGGTCATCCGTTCAGTTTCAAGAGGGTCATGCTATATCTTCAGCTTCGACTTATTTCTGTGCCAAATCACCGATCCTCTCTCATCTTTAATGAAGCATGAAAAATCCGCAGAAATTACGGCGTGATGCTGCAGCCTTTAGCACAACGAATTACGCCTACAGTTACGCCCTATAGATGCTAATATCTATATGATCGTTGATTTTCGTTATATTCTACGCTTGATTGCATGCTCCAGTATTGCATTTTAGCCTGGTTTGCACACTAATTTTCCTCCATGTAAGAAAGTTTGAAACCTTAAGTTCTGGGCGATCCCAACAGTAAGATCGCAATATGAGTACGGGACGCGATAAGTATTAAGCCTAGTTCTACCCTTCGAGCTAGAAACAAAATTACTGCTTACATCAGTATACCGGATGTTTTCGCAAGCAAGGATGCGTTAACAGCTAGAAACAAAATTACAATTCCCCTTACAAAATCAATGAGTTGTTACATGACAACCTTTCTAGTTCAGATGTTGGTGCGTAGTTTTATTCAAAAAATAGCTGCAATTACGATCGTCAATCATCTTTACGCTCTTCCACGACCCTCTGAGAGTGGCGATAGGAAGGATGTATATGACTATAGTTAGCCGATGAATAACTTCGCATACGCAATCCGTCAATTCTGATGTAAACTGTTTTGTTTATTTCGAATTGATCGCTTACTTTAACAAAATCGTCCATTGTTCTCTTCTCCTCCAAAGTTTCGAGATCGGCTCTTTTTGTAAGCTCATCCTTGATCGACGTATACGACGCTTGACGACGTGCCACCGATGATTGCGACTCGTTATTGAGCGATTCGCGAATTCTTTCGATCTTCTGGGATTGTGCACATAGATATCTCATTGAAACGGGTGTGTCAAGGAATTACCCATAGTTAACTCAACTATTCCCTCATCCTCCCTGTCCATCTAATTGAGAGAATCGCTAACTGCGGGATTTTCTGGAATGGGGCATTTAACACTCGCTGAAATGAACCGCATAAGATTTTATTATGCCAAGGGACTTTTTATGTCCTCGATCCATTTTTTCTTCATTGAACGCAATGTTCAGCAAGCTCAACGCTCAAGCTTCTATTTCACAGTGTGAAAAAATGATCTCCAGCAAAAACCAATATCTTCGAATTAATCTTCAAATTAGTTAAACAATACAGCTGTGCAAGCTTTCGCCTGAAATAGTCGCCAACGAGATTTTCAAAAATGGGACTAATTGTGCATAAGCACCACTGCCAGCGGGAATGGGACACACCGTAGATTTAATTGCGAATGCGGCGAGAAATGACCAAATGCGATCTCAGGTGGAGAAGGGGGATGCCCAAGTGTGGTCCCAGGTGAGGAGATTTGTCCAGGTATGACCCCTTTCAGAGATGAAAGACGATCAAATGGGATCCCAGCTCAGAGTAGATGCCTGCAAGTAATCAGAGTTGTGGATGTGACATGTCTGGATCTGATTACAATACGTTCTTTTAATGCATCTCACACATTCTCTCGCCGTATGTTCAAAAACTCATAAGCGTATACTGTAAAATTTGGAAGCCAAATTTTGAATTGCACAATTTCTTTCATTAAATGGAAACGGTTTGAGGAATGAGATGAACTTTTGTTAAAATTTTTAGGCGGTTTTGTAATTAAGAAATCCATAAATGATTTAAACGATATAGTCTGAAAGAATTCATTTACGCAATTTCAAAAAATTTTCTACTTTCCACGCAAATAGCTTTGCAATATTTCACGCGAAAGCATTCCATTATCAATGGTTGTTGAATTAACATTGAATACCTGTGATATTGCCCTATCAAACTCATAATCGGGTGGAATGCTTTGCTTTGAAATGATATGATTTTCTTGTCGATTTGATCTACTGTTATGTAATCGCCTTCGAAAATGAATTAAGATAAAATGAGCTCCGAATATTGCTAATGCAAACAAAATTGCAATTGCGATACCAATTGCCACAGAATGCCAAGCTTCCATTCCTTTTCGCACTGGAAATAAACTCTTTTCATTCAACTATTTATTTGCTTAAAGCATTTTTACATAATTTCAACTAATGCTATACAGTTTACTTTATGGCTCTATGTTTTGGCATATTATATTACATTATTCCCAGAAAACTTCAGAACAAAAAACGATGCAGAACATTTGCGGCAAAGATATCATTTCCGGTGAAATTTCCAGCAAAGATAACACCGAAAAACAGATGAGATATGCAATATCAACGAGGATGAAGCCATTTTGCATATTTGCTAAGACTGAATAGGGAGGTGGAATGGAAGAAGAAGGGTTGAAGTATGAGAAGTAATCTGTTTTTATTTTGTTTGTATGCGACAAGATTTGGAGCCTGACAAGACCAAAGGTCTTAATTCACTCAGTCAGAGTCTATTTTTTCCTTGTTTAATAAAATGACTTCTGTAGTTATTCAACTATCGAAGACTACAACCGCACTAATCATTTGTGATATTATAAAATGCTTCTTTAAGCAATCGAATCATTTCTCCGTGAAAAAAGAGCGAGTTTAGATAAGGCTGTATTATATGGTAGAAGCGACTCGCCGAGTGATGAAAGCGTCGTCAATAAATGTGCTACTCAACATGTGGCAGAAAATTTATTCGCTTAAGACCCAAAGTCAATTATTTGAAGTCTTTGTGTCTGCATTCATTCGCTTAAGGCGAATTTGAAGCGAACCGAAATGAGATAGGATTCTAGCGATTACGGTCTAGCAAGAGGAGTCTTCTTGCACTTTTTCTGAGGTCACTAACTTTCGTCGACCATGGAAGTTAATTATGTGCAACTTCAGTCTCTAACTGCTTCGTTTCCGAACAACCACTATCGTTTTTCTAGTAGTACAGTGTGAGCTAAAATAGAAAACGCTTAGACACTCCACAGAGTACTAAGGAAATCATTGTATTTGATTCTAGGAAACTACCTGATAAGAGTTACGAGTACCCACTTGTCAACAGGTTGTTTGAAAGCTCAGAAGGGCAAATTAAAAACCTAACATTTTCTCTCTGCAGTTGGAGTCTCCTGCACTGGATTCTCTATAAGAATCAACAAGTCATTTGTTGCATTCATATAAACATCGATTCCGACCATTGTGAAGTGCTATAAAGTAAACAACAATTTTTTAACTCGTATATGCGCAGCAACCGAAGGAATTTAGACCTGCTGGGCTCGCAGATTCATGTCACTTTTTCTATGGCACCATTTGAAGGTGGCTTTTTGAAAACTTTGAGCATTTCCTAAATAAGTTCACCCAATATCCGTGATTACGCTTAGAGACTCTAGCTAACGACTAGCAACCGTACATACGTATGGAAAGCAAAAAAGACAAGGGCGGATTTCGTTGCAACCTTCGTATTGAAGAAGAGGGCTCCTAGTAGAAGGAAGATATGAGTAGCTCAACAAATAAGCCCTATCTTCCCATTCCTAGACGATCATTTCGAGTTTTCTGATTGAACATACAATACGCAGTATGGCAGGTGCTCAAGCGATTCCTAAGATGGAGGGATGTGGTAACAGTGTCCGGTGGTCAGTATCTCAAGACTTGAGGTGAACTAACCGCAAAAGTGTCGAAGTGCAAAGGTAAAGATAAAAGTGACTGAAGGCCACAGCTCACAACCTAACAACTTCTAGCAGTGTGGCGTTCCCCCATGAGAATCATTAAGAATATGTATGCCACTTTGCAAAGAATGAATCACATCCATGCATAACACATATGTAGTTGTGATCACTTGAAGCCGAAAAAGAGAAGAAATGGTGACTGCCTGCTTTGAAGACGCCTTTTGTTGTGACTTGTTTCTACAGTTAGTGAAGTTATCGCGAACCGTATAGCAGCCACCTCGGATTTGGCCACTAGAAGCGCATGGAACAATAGCGACGGGGAAAATGTGCACGCGGCGTATGAGCTTGCACGCACTCTCGGACCTGGATAATTAAAACGCAAACCTTCCGAGAGAAGGAGGTTCCATTAGTGATGACAACTCTTATATCCTTTGGTTGAATATCACCTTTGGAAATATAGAATTGAAGTAAATCCAAACATTTTTTTGTCATCGTTGCATTCCCTCTATTGGCACTCAGCCAAATGGTATCGTCAATTGGCAGATAGTACGCCTCTTGTGGAAGACAATCCACTAGATCTGCCGCCACTTTTACCTTAAATGCTGCGATACAAGAGCTCTTTGTGTTTTTGTTCGATAACGATTCACTCAACTTAGATGATAATCAAGGAGAATGAGCCTTTAGTCTCTTTTCCTCCATTGTTGGAAAACTGCTTGGTAATAAAACTTCCTCACTACTAAACTTGACGAACATAAATATCCAGCCGAAATATAAACCATGTTAATACAAAGCAAGGCATTAAAACTAACGCTACCCTGTCGTTGTTAATGTTGACTCTCAGTCAGCCTAAAATCGACAGTTCTACAATAGAACCGCGTCTCTCTAGAATCCATGGACCATGACTTCCGTCGCTTCCCTGCGCGAATTCGGCTTTTCCTGAGCTTCGAGGACTTCCAAGCAGAATCCGAACTCTTTGAAATCCAGATCTCTCAACCACATAGACTGGAGAACTGCCACCTATCAGCCTATGAATATTGCACTACAACGTCGTTCAGAGAACGCTTCCGCCGCTTCTACAAAAAAAAAAAAAAAAAAAACCGCACAGAAAAATAGCCTCCATCCTGGCTGAAAATCACGCCATATGAACGTGTATGTGAATGGATGTGAACATGGCGAGCAGTCTAGGGAGTTACTTGAACGCCGTGCAGTGCGATATGTTCTTGTGTCCTTTTCTGTCCATTGATATTCTCCGCCTATTTGTCTAATTCAGTGTATACTGGAGGCAGCCGATGTGTTTATTGATCTAATACTCACACAAAACACAGACGAAATTTTTATTCCAAATTGGTGAAATTTTCAAGAAACAACGATGCGGCGCCACTTGCGCCTTCCATCTTAGCTAGGGAGAAAGCTGATGCTATATCAGCCTTCCTCCTAGGTTTCCTGCCCCTCCTGTCCTGAATTTTCTATCCTTCTTCCTCTACTGTTTCTTCAGCACAAAAACCGCACAGAACTTTAAAATATTTTTACCTTTCACACATGCACACACCATGCAATTCTACACAGTTCACTTACACATATATAGATAGATCGTACGCTCAATGCTTTCTTCCCAAAGAAAAATGACCAGAACGAATGAAAACAATAGCAAAAAAACATTGAAATCCTTTCCATAACGGCACAATAAATAACTAACATTTACGATATTATAATAACAATCGAAATGGCGGCTATAGACCCGAAGAGGCAACTGCAGATAACGAACCGCATACCGGCATCAAGTACAAAAAGAATGCTCGCAAAGACACGAATGCCGTGAGCGCAAAAATTCAACAAACATATTTGCAAACGCATTTACTTTTCATATTGCTACATACAAAAATGCAAAGTTGGAATACTTGGTTTTACTGGCCTGAATTAGCACAGTAGCCAAAATTCTGCTGATTCTATAAAAAGTCACCCGCTTTATATGAAAGAACGATTCACATGAACGTAAGCAACGGACTGTGTGAAAATCGACCACTTGAAAAGGTTCGACCCCTCATTCTCCATCTGTCATTTCATTCCACCGGTAGGTGATGGCTACTAGATAGTCGGCAATTGCATCTGTGGTTTAATGCAAAGTTGGTCTACCCTTGAATATAGGTTGAGGATCGACACTGATGTAAACAAATCGATTCGAATGGTTATATCTTGCTGACCATCTCCGTGACAGCTTCCTCGGGGTATTGCATATTAGGATAGGCATTGAATCCGAACTCTATGTGTACCAATCAAGCGTACTATAATTTCACTTTCCTTTCAGAAGAATTTCATCGCTGAAATGATAACGTGTTTCAAATATGCTAGCAAGAAATGAACCTTTGCAGGAAGCTGGTGGAAAGAATTGTCAGAAAGGCTGACACGGTATGCGCTTTCGCGTTTCGGTTGCTTAAACACTGTAAAAACCCACTATTGCGCTCTTCTGAATAATTTCTACACGGCCTTTGAAAGAAAAAATCCTTCCTCAGTCGCACACGGCCGACTGCGGAACCAATAAGATCTGCAAGTTTTATATGCCTCTAAATGGAGGTTGGCCGGACGTACTCGACAAACACGATGTTGCCTCATGTGTGGGCTACACCAACCAAATTTCGTAGCAATAGCTTTTGTGTTCTCGAATTGAAAATCCCCAACAGGCAGACGAAGAACCTACGTGCGCGGGCAGAAGAATGGAAGCGTATGAAGAGACCGTTCCCGTTCCCTATATGATCATCTACAGATTATGCGGTAGGAGTCATTCGTGGATTTGAACTTTTATTCAGTAGTCTTTGAAGTGTTCGATGTAAAGGACTCTAATACTGATTAATTAACGAGGGATAGAATGAATGGTACCTTTTTTTAGTTACAATTCAATAAACAACTGGAACTACCATTGTAACAGATGATTTTCAGCAATGCAAAATGTGCATTCGCCAAAGCGAAATCGGTGTAAATCTTGGCCTTGAAGATTTTTGCTTCGAAATTTTGATCCCAAATTCAAAAGCTCAAAGAAGATAATTTGCAGGACCTATAGATTTCGGGGTTACTTCAGGTGGAGGTTTCCCCCGAAACACTAGCTGTTTTTATCTCTATGATCGAGAATTACCAAACAGTTTAGTTAAAATTAAACTATCACTTTTGTTCAACAGTTTTTTTTAGAGATCCTTTACTATTTAAGAGAATGAGTGAAACCTCTTTCCACTACCTGCCGGAAAACCATGTTTTTTCAGCTGGGAATGAGGTTCCATCACTTCCCACATTATGTTAGGCTAGATCCGGTTCCCGTTCCGTTCCCGGTCGCGAGCAGAATCGAAACCAGCTTTAACTTATTACCACCGAAATAGAGCCAAAGTTTTTGTAGTCATCATGTAAACCTTTTCACGTCACTAAACATCCATATTAAGCAGCGATCCACGAAAAGCAAGTGCCAGTTTCATACGTTTCTTTCTCACTGCACATGAATGAAGATGGATCCTCATTAACAATCCAAATAGCTATGCAAAGGAATTGCGCCACCAATAACTCGTCGTTGATTTACATCGTATCTATAAACGTTGTCGTTAGCAAAGAATGTCACCATGTTACCATCAATAATAGCACCTGAAAATGAAAGACGTGGTCAAAACCACTAGTGCAATTGGTTATTTTTTCCCGAAATCCCAACCTCCACTTTTTGCGAGGAGGCCGGTCTTTTATACTCTTGCTCTACTAACAAATCTCTTTCATCTTCTTTTTTGTTTTGGTTTCTATTTTCACAGACTACATCTGTGTAATGAGAATAAGCAGCCTTTAATTTTATCCTAAAATGGCGGTTTTTGCCTATTAAAAGGATTCAAGATTCTGGATTTTGGATGTAAAACAATATGTGCAGTATATATTCTGCAACGGGAAGGGCCGTGGGCAATGGAAGGCCCGAATAAGTAGCTGCAGATAAAGGCCGAAAATCTGAATCGGAACGTGAACGGTTGGGGAAGGGAGGAAAGAAGAAATGAATTGGCGTCAACATTCTGCAAGTCGCTAGGCCCTAGCCATAGCGGTATCTGAGGTACTTCCGAATCCAGTACCGCTCTGAGCTATTTGACGCATTACTAACTATAGGATTGGAATGAAGTATGGCAGCTGTGAGTCGCTATGTATTAAAGACTCTTTCATCACCACAATCACGAAGTAGTTGCAGTGTGCAAATACCTCGTTTGTCAACTAGGATGAAGTTAGACTTGGTTTGCTTCCTCTCGTTTACATTTCCCAACTTCGCATTTCCCAACGTGTTACACAGTGCAGTTTCAACTTTCCAAGCAACAACATTTTTGTAATTTTATATCCGCATCCAAGTCAAAAGGTCTAAACTTTCTCTGAATATCTGCTTTGGATTGGAATAGTGCTGTGAAGACCATAGTTGGTAAAGATCTCTTACTTACCTCGAATCGGCTCATTTGGGAAATTATCGAAATAGTTTGAAATTTTATTTTGAAGTGTTCCTTTGTTCCAGTAGTGATCGTATATGGCAAAGTCATGTGCCTGCAAGAAGTGTTTTCATCAGCCCTCTTTTCCATCCCTTTCCTTATCCTATCAGTTTATCAGTTTTTGATAACAAACTTGATAAAGCATGAAAGGATACTTCGCATTTCTTCCTGCATAATTTACTTAATTTAAAGAAATCTTCCCCTTACAAGCTTCCTCCATTTGCAGTTTTTCTAGAATTTGAGAAAAGAACTAATTTCTTCTCTTCCACCTCCCCTCTCTCTCTGTGTATCTCCTTCCGTATGAATAAGGTCTCTGCTCTCAAAAAACATTCTTCTATAGCAAAACTCAAAAAAAAAACCACTTCGTTTCACATGGCTCAATTTTGCATAATATTTTTGCGCCTTGCCAAACTTTTTGAAACCAAAATAACCTCACCTCAACAAGCTCCTTCACCTTGTAACACTGAAACCCATTAAGACCTCACTCTCATTTACATTTATTCAATGTTTTTGCACAGCATTCTTAACGTCAGTTTTTCGACCACAGTGAAGAAGGTCTCAATCCGAGTTTCTTTTTATTGCTCGCACTTTTTTCTGCTTTTTCACTGCTTACGAGTAATCGCGAATTTCTGGATGTTGGATATGCATTTGAACCTAATACAGACAAACCCATTCTGAGTCTCTAAAATGTGCAATGAACGCTAAACTTAAAAAAACGCTCGCCATCATTTGAGAATTCCTCTTGGTAAGTACTAAGCTAAATCAACAGTACTATGAGATTATTATATGACAACTATCCAAAATATATCGATATGCATTGTTGCCAAGAATTCCCGTACGAGGCAGATTTGAGAGCATTGAAAAGTCTTAAAATACGCGCTTGCAAACTCTCCAACGAAATGTTCAATTTTTTGGATGAGAAATTCTAAGGTGTGAAATTATTGTTCACGAATTACCATGAACGGTTTGAATCAATACCATACGCAGGGGATGGCGATGGAGGAGGTAAGAGGAGGGGAAGGGAGGATAGAAGTGGGCGCCTCTCTCACAGCCGGATTGAAGTACATCACAGAGGAAAATAAGCGTAGTATTAAATTTCATGCAATAGAATGGAGCCCTAAATTGTTAAGAACTGAAACAGTGCAAAGATTAGTGCATCACTCATCTACGTTTTGGCTCACCCACATCAATTTTCTAACAAAGTGCCAATCTTGGAGCAAAATTCCACGGATGTTATTGCCTTAAAATGATTACATTCACAAGAACTTCACGACCGTCGATCCACATAAAAGCACCCATTGGATTGAACTTAATGTCAGTTGACAGCCGTTTTGGATAATTTGAATCCAATCGGAAAGCACCCTTTGATCGATCATAAGTGTAGGAATAAACCTGCAAACAAAGGGACTGAGATTCTAGCTCGTAACTGAAATATCTTGCCGAAATAGACATAATTATTTCGAAATTTTTGGACTGATGAAAAATTGAGTTCAGTTTCTAAATTTTATTAGCCAAACAAAAGGAAATGCGTCCAGAAAAGACGGAAATATTTTTCGGGCCGAAATTTCCTCTCACTTCTCTCTTTTTCTTTTCATTATCATCGAATATATGAGAAGACACTAAAAATATACAATTTAGCCTCTATCATATTCTCAAACTGCTTAACTCCTGAAAAGTACAGCCTGAGATACAATGGTACGATAGGACGACAGAATGGAGGACTTAATTTCACCATTCTTTATGAGTCAATCACAGGATTTATTCGAAGGCGATTTCGTATTCTTGGCTTCACAGTTGCTACTCTGGCGACATTTCCCCAATGAATGACCAGTGATGACCGAGCACAACTGCACTTTTAAGTCATCGTGTTTCAAGCAACGACTTGGATTTCATTTTTGTGATGACTTCCTATATTTGCTATGAAATTTTTTCGTTCTTTCCTGGAAGCAAAGAAGTGCCCATTTGTATTGGCCTCAGATATATGTTCTGTATACACTCAAAAAGTGTTTATGTTCTATGTAGCTATCAAACATTGGCTCTTTCCAACATCTCAATTTAAATTCTTACGGCCAGCAGAGAGAGTGAAAAAAATTGCTAGTTGTCTGAATTCCATACTTAGCTGTCCTTGCATACCAAAATTTTGCTCTATGGCTGCTCCAAAATATTGCTTCATTTATTCTGATTAGATAATCTTTATTTATCGCTACTAAATCTATAATAATTTTGCATGCGAAATCTATGCTTACCTGTCCATGCTGAAAGAGAAGAGTTACACCCGACTTAGGTTCCGTTAAGGCGCCTTGCACATATGCGGGACTCTTGGGAAAGAGCTGCCTCAGCGAATGTACATTCTCTACCCTTCTATTATCGAGTTGATAAACCTTGCTGCCACTGAACAGGTAAGTGATACCGTTGACTGAAAATAAATTTACATAAGTCCACTTGATTCCAAGCATGCTTACTTACCTAAGTTCAATATTACCGTTGATACTTGGAAATGATCAGATGCAAAAAAAGTTCAATAATAGACTTAAATATAAAGGACAGCGTTCTATTATATTCGACAGTGGAGTCTATAGTCTTACATAGTATTTTCCATCCAACAACTGACTGGACAGGTCGACGGTTAGTTGCAGAGTCAAAAATTCTATCGGTCAACCGTCGACTGCCCAAACTTCAACAATGTGGACGATTAAAAATCGATGTTTGAACTGATTCTACAGATCCAAATATAATAAAGTACAAAGAGGAACCTTGCGCTTAATCTTGGACTCAAAAATGTACATGACGAAGGTTAAAAAAAATATGCTTGATAAAATTAACGCTGTTTCTGATCAACATGGCCCTCAAACGTGTGAAAATATTGTTTACCTATAGCCACTGTTTTTAAATGTGCCACCACGATCAGCTGTTATTCCTAATCAAATAAGATTATTTCCCATCTACAGCAAATTTTAGGGAATTTTCTTCCCACCAGTTCGCTGGCTACTGGACATACGAAAAAATTCGTTACTAAAATTCCACAGCTTTTATGGAATATTGTCAAAAAAAAGTACTTCGGGCAAATAATAGTCTCATCCGATTACGCATCAAAAATATATGTCAAAGTGATCGTTTCAGCGGTTCACCAATTAGTAACCGTTTTTTGACATTTTCGAAAATTTTCTCGCGGATTGCAAATGTGCACAACAACGACTTCAACTATCATTTCCTGATTGGTTTTATATGTTTCCCTAAGAAGACTCGCTACCTCTCGTAATGCCATCAACGTCTTTTGGACATTCCCTCGAATGAGCTGAGCTATCGCTGCCTCTTCTTGAACCACTATTCGAACCGGAAAAGGATTCGGTGTCCGAAGAATGGAATCCTGAATCAGTGGACTCAGAGCCATGAGAATGTACGTTTGAGTCGACGCTCGACGAGCTATGATCGCCTCCGAAACCGAAGAAACTTTTGATGCGATCCAGAAGGCCTCCACCGCCTTAATCATTATTGCATTAATAGAACATACCGCACTCCCCCTTTATAGATTCTAGGCCTAGGCCGTTTGTGAGTTTCCTAGATCGGCGCATATTGCAGAAGAAGCTTGCATGGGGACGGTGAAGGCAAAGAGCTTCAACTGCTTGCAAAATTCAAAGCGGACGTAATTTTCTTTAAAAAAAGCTGAACACTGATTCCATTACATCCAGCCAGAAAAAATTGTAATTACAATGAGGCTCATATTAGACAGGAAGCTTGCAGAAGCCCAGGAAGGCTTATGGGCAAGTAATAGGGTTTTTATGAATGAAACCATGCGTACCTGCACCGTGGCTTTTGTATTTCGACCATAGCATCATCCAATGCGTTCATCAAAAATAAGCATTAATTTTAACTATAATGCGAAGAGAACATGCGATTAAATAGAATATCATCGATCATATAACGTAGAGAGTCATTTTTATCGATGACCCATTTTGCCAATCTACCAATTTTTGCAGTTTACCAATCTAGGCAGTGAAGCAAATGACTGATGTAATAGACTCCAAATAATAACTTGATCCTTTTCTGGAGGCACCAGTCGAAGGTCTCGCAGTCGGCTCGATCCCATCGCTCTTTGGAGGCACTCGACGTCTCGGCCCTAAAAAATTAAAATATATAGAGTTTCGATCGCTTCGTTTCTCATATTAAGTTTTCCCTTTTTCACACTGTCGAGATCACTGCTGACGGAAATTTTTATCAAAAATTTCACTGCTTCCACCCAGTTTGAAGTGACAATTATTTTTTGAAAATCAGTTCTCTAAAATGTTTGAAGAGACAAACTCATTACCATAGATATTCTGAATTTTTGTTATATCGTCGGTACTGAGCTTTGGCATTATATAATTGCCATGCGCATCCACTGTTTCTTGATAGAATGGCGCCATTATTGAGGATTCATCTCTCGAATGGTCCAGTCCAAGCGTATGCCCAGATTCATGAATTGCAACAGCGAACAAATCCGTGTAATCATATCTTCAAGCGTCAAAGCTTATCATAAAACCAAAAAAAGCTGAAGTAAGGCCATAAAAATACAATCAGTGATTAGCGCTGAATAAGCCAAAAGGGCATGAAGTGAATTTTTAGGAAAGTATTGCAGTTATAGTAAGCAATTATTATCAACTGTACAAATCCAAGAAGTAAATTTTGAAATATTTAGCTAATAATTTTTCAGCTATTTGGTCATTTTAACACATCTAGTATATAAAATACCCCAGAATTCCTTCTTTCCTATAATGTGTATCTTAGTTCTCTTACATTCTCATAAATATAACGTTACGTGGCATATCGTTTCGAGCATTTCAGTGGCCTTAGGAAAGATTTCACACGTAAAGAGCTAATAATATTATGGAAGAGATGATGGTAGAATTGCTTACTCAAAGATTTTCTTGGGATCCATGTAGACCCAATGCTCGTCTTCATCGAAGTGCAACAATCCACTTGGTGGCATCGTTGCGTGTGCTAATACTCCACCTGAAACAGTAGAAGGTCAAGATGAGAGCGTTTTATGATTTTCCCATCCGTTCAAAATTAATGCATTTAATCGTTCTAAAGAAACCTCGACGTTATGAAGATTTGACACCCGCTTCAGCAGATATGCAATATGCGAACGTGAATCGCCTCGCAGCAATAAAATGATGGCATAAGAAAACAGCGAAGGGGGGAATATTTCCTGCATGAAACAACTGTTGTGAAGTTTTCAATGACAGCGCCCAAGTTGTTTGTATGCACGTCTGCAAATATTTTCACCGGTCTTTCAGCAATATAAACCCAAATTTTCTAAGCGCTGATTCAGTTCATGAACCATGAACAGAAAAACTGAAAGAAGCGGTCAAGGAGTTGAAGGATATAATCTACATTCTTCTCCCGTCTACTCCCATTTCTTCTAATTCATCTCAAATGATAAAATTCCAGATGAGTCAAGAACTTTTAAAGGCGCCATAAAGTTTAGAAGTCAAATGTGTCATGGCCAACCGGATGTGGCCTAGAAACGGATCTTTACTCAGAGTTTATGAAGAGGCGAGCTCATAAAGAATTATTTCACTTCTTCCTAAATACTTGTGGTTTAACGGGAGGACTTGCAAGAAGTATTTTTAGCACCAGCTGCCATGCATATTAACAATTTTTCCATAGTCAGTCGAGTACGTGATTTTCTTCCACTACTAATGATCAATATGGATGGTCTTCTCAGCAATAAAAAGGAAGTGACGAGTTTTTACCACCCTTCCAAAATTAATTACCTTAAGTATGAATTAGCTGCTCGTTTGAAATATGCTCGACAATTTTGGTGGCTGTCACGAAAGGACGGCAAAAGTGCTAAGTAATAAATTGCTAGAGATCGCGATTACATAGCCGATTTTTAACGAAGCAAAATTGCGTGAACATTGAACGAGTGTTGAACATAATTTTGACTAAACTGAAAAGTGAGCAGTATTTCAAACGTTTGCGAACGGATGCACATCATCGTTTTGTGACGGCGTCGATTGCAACTTTAAGGCCGCACAGCTTCGAAGTTGTATTAGCGAGCTGAATGAAATTGAGGCAAGTTTATCATTTAATTATAGAACCAGATTCGTACTCAAGAGTAATCTTGCTTCGCTTTTTTTGCAGTGACGTTTCCCATTTATATGTTAAGAAAGCTCAAAAGCTACATGACCTTTACAGCATATGTAACTTTTATTTCACCATAGGTTCAATTTGTGTTATCATAGGTAAACTTTACGTTGAGTTTCGCTGATGCAAAATTTAATAGCTTGATTGTTCTAATATTACACTGTGGTAGAGGAGTTCGATGATGGATTCCGCACTTACCTCGTCCATCGAAAGGCCATGGATCTCCATGAAATCTAGATGCGAATCTTATTTTGATATCGCCACCAGTGCGGACTTCTTTGAAATTTAATGGCGCCACTTCTGACCATGTCGCGAACGCTTTTGCCATTGCACGCCTACAGTTCTATGCTTGTGTTAAAGTTTTAATTAATTATGGGAAAGAGTTCATAGAGAGATTTCCCTTCACCAACTGGCTTACGAATTAAAGGTTACAAGTCTTACATGAGGAAGTTTAGAGTAATCTCACATATACACGCACATATGAGGTATTTCCTCAGGGATAGGGGAATATTCATGGCATAAGCTTTGGACGAAAGGCTAAGCCATAACTCAGGTTGAAAAAGCTATTAAGATTAACCTGATATCATCTTGAGGTAAATCAGGTGAGAAAGACTCGATTGAATAGGTCAGGTCTTTCTTGTTCCATTTAAACGCTGGACCTGAAAACAAATTTCGTAGCATTTTTGACAGTAAGTTGTTTCTTTATGGCGTATAGCTTAGTGTTTCTGGTTCCTCATTGAGGGTTAAAGATGGTGGTGATTTTCGTCGGACCGCGGAGCTTTTCTCGACAGAACTATGTGCACACCATTCTTCTCTAAAAACGCTAATTTGCATTTTAAAAGAACAATGCGATATGCAGTCAGTAAGTGGACTGATGCTTGGAGACTTACATCAAACTATTCTACAGCACCCAACCTGCAAGAAAGCTGAATATTTCGCCCAAAGGTAACGACAGCTACCTTACTGCCACATGGAAAAGGATATTCTGTTCACATGGAAGAGAATACCCTTCCGAACTAAGAGTTTTCCTGATTCTTCGGAAATATCAGAAAATTTAATTCAATAGACGAATTTCTCTTGCTAATAGCTTCTTACAACAAAGCTATCAACTTTTTTGACTTCCAGGATAGCTTGAGGTGATAATTTTCCAGATATGAATTTTTTATTGATGCTTTATTCGAAAATTCACTGGTGCGGCCATCCACTCAACTGAATGCTTGAAACCAAGCAAGTAGTCAACACACGGAATTGAAGATCGCTGCAATTGATGATCGTTTGTTGCAGAAATCTATTACAAAATTATTCGTTGCAAAACGGACCTCCTTTGGTGATAGTAAGCACATCGGTAACACCACAACGGGGTTCGGCCATCTTCCGCCTTGTCGCATCGTCCAATTCACCCGTCTGTCGGAGCCGAGCGAATTCTTGAAACTTCCTGCAGGATATTTGGCTCCAATTTTACTTATTTATGAGAGCAGTAAATTCCTTCATTTGACTCCTATTTTTTTCCCGTCTAAAAGTAGACCTGAATCCACTTACACGGCCGTCTGCGTTTGTACTCTTAGTGTAGTGTGCATTTTTTAACCTGTGCCTTTAAACTTTAACCTCTACCATGAATGCCTTCTAATGAATTTGTCTCCTAGATTTTAATAACTAGGAGATGAAAAAATAAAAGTTGTTTATTTCCTTCATGACAACTGAAGTAAACTTAAATATTGATGAAGTAAAAAAAATATTTGATTTAGACTTCAATCTAGATATTCTCATAATTCATATTTACCGCATTAATGGTTTGGAACAGAGGAGAGCTTGGAGTGAAAATCACTTCTGGCGTGATCGCTTGATCGTCTGTTAATTTTATGATATAAAGTAGCGAGTTTTGTCCTTTTGAAAAACTCCTTTTCATCTAATGTGAGAAATAAGATAAGAACAAGAGCTCAATCTTGCTTCTAAAATTAGTTTGCAATTGAGAAAGCATCCGTCAAACTTTTTGAATTTATTTGAATGAGGTTTGCTAAATTTGTGGAAATATATAGAGAAAAAAAATTAACCTAATAGCACTTTTGAGTGATGAAAAGGTGTCTTCTCGATCGAGGCCAACTCCTGATGGTGCTGCGCTTAGCACATTACTTGTACTTACATAACCGTAATCAGATAAATATTTCTGAAATTTCCAACTTTCAGAATTTAAAAGTTAGTAGAAAATGATTGTGCTTAACTGAAATTGCTATTATTTTGTTCCTGGCAATGAGAACAGGCCCTCGACATAGAAATTGCGGGTGGATATATCATTGGCCATCACAATGGGCTTCGCAAATGCCATTTTCCAAAAGCAAATTAGGAGAAAGTAGGAATACCCACCTGATGGCAGAAAGAGTTACTTCAAAAGAAAATAGATTATGAAAAGCGTCGTAAATTAAGAGTTGAAGTACTTGCCGTTGCTTCAGCATCGGAAACTGGTTTCAGATTCCGCTTGCAGTGGAAGGATCGAAACAACGTTAGCAGTAAGGCCAGAAGGCAAAGCTGCCGATACATTGCCATACTGACGCACCTCTAATGGTTGTGAGTGGGCAACCTATAAAATATAATACATACAGAGGAAATGATGAAGCTAAGCATGGGATGATATGAGCATTAATGCTTGAAAAATGATGTAAAGCGATTGTTTATTGATGGATTAACATCGCTCGCAAAAGCCATCTACGAATGACTCACACAACACAAAACACAACAACAAAAAGTATGCAAACCAATACATATATGAGAATAATAAACAAGATATAATGCAAACAAATATGCTCGACCGTCCGATGCTTCACTATAAAGAATTTTGGAAACGCTCAGTTGATCACTGATTGCCGTTACTACTATGTTATCACCTACAGTTGTAACTAATTTCGCCTTTTAAATGCCCTTAATGGATTATCGATCAGCATAGAACATTTCATATTTACTAATAGATATATTTAAGTAGTGAAAAAAATCCTACATTTTCATCGAAAGAAGCTACGCCTTTATTGATTGAAGATGCTTTCAGTGTGAAAATTGAAATGACATTGAAATTTTTTTTGGAACTTTTTGATGTTTTTTGAAAATTTGCTTGCAAATTCGTGCAAAGACGTTTCGTTATAAAAAGGCATCTTTTGTGAGGAAAAAAAAGCTGTTGTAAGATCGCATTGTGCAACATCTGAACTAGCAACAAGCAACAAAGAAGTGTAAAATACACCTATTACACCTTGAGAACCATAGAAAAATCCTATATACAATTCAGACTGGTCCATGCAAGGCTGAGGCGTACTCTGGATTGACGACATTAAGTAGCATACTAGCCTTGCAGTGAACAACGGATCGACTAAACGCATTTGGAAGAGCTGGCTTGCTGCCTATAAATATTCTGGAATGCACTCTTCAGTGTAAATGTACGCCCACCTTACAATGTTTCTCTCTACATTTTGGGAAATGTACCATTTACTTAGAACTGAGTACCACCGTTATGCATTCTGCAAGCTGTTTATGCACTCCGAATCGTACTGGCACGATCTGAATCTTTTTGCTCAGCATTCGCTGTGCACGCCTGGAAAAATTCCTCATATATTGGAATTCACACCCAACTAAAAATTCTCATGAGTTGCATTGAAGTTTTCCTTCGTTATTCGACAAACGAGCTTTGCTTTCTTGTTGCGACAGAAATTAGTGCAGAAATGTGTAACAACTGCTGTCTTATTTTGTGTCAGTGGGTGGCTATTCTTATGTGGCATCCCACTATGAAGTTACTGCAAAGTGATAGGAGTGGGAAATTTATATCACTCATTAAAAGTTCATTGATATCGATTCACGAAAAGAACTGTGAATTTTATCTGACACTTCCGATAAGACTTCACTTTCCAAACGGAATATCAAGAAAAGATTTCCGAATAAGTTGTCAAAAACTGATAAATTTTGAAGATGAGTAGAAGAAATATTCCAATACACATCCTGGCCTATGCTGACCGCTGATTTTGTAGAAATAAAACCATTCAGGATTCTTTCTGCTCTTCAAACCTTACTAAAGGTATTCATTGGACAGATAAACAGTTGCCTATCCTATTAACAAAACAGAGAACGTAATCCACGCAAGGCGTATCGAGGAACTTCCGTATGATGGATTTCTGGAAATGAGGTCTTATATGAACAAATAAAAAATCATGTTTTTATAGCATGAGTAATTGTAAAAACTCCGTGATATGTCCGAAGGAGAGTGCAAATAGAATCGCTCGTAAGGCGAACAAACCAGACGAAACAATCTTTTATAACTCATTCTAGTGTAACCTCAACACACGTGTAAACCAATAAAATGGCATGCAAACATTACAGTCGAAAATGCTCCGTGTTCAAAGCTTAACTCGTAAGATAAAATTGCTCGCGAGGCCTGAGATTCGAGCTGGAATTTTACGCTCACCAGTGAAATTAGCTGACCGTCAGTCAACACAAGTCAGCTAAATCGAAATGAAACTGCTATTTCCAACGACGTCCACTAATTTCCTTTTTAAGCATTTTTGCAAAGTTCCATTTATAAATCTCATTATGGCGACAATTTGCCTGCACATACGCATGTGCCGCTGAACCTATAGTCGGGAAACTTGACAAGCACAGTGCGCACCATGCAATCGCTCCATGCCTCATATTTATACGTTGTTCCACTAAATTCGAGTATAGATAAAGTGGGCGAAATGCAGACCACCTATCTTACCAAACTCGTACCAGGGCATACTTTTCCACTCGTCTGCACAATGAAATCACGAAATAAGAACAACTGTGCAGATGCTTGTCAAGTCGCATGTCGTTAGTCGATGTATGCGAACATCTCGGAACGATGACCTATCCCAGTTTAAAGGAAATAAAATACGCATGGAAACACCTTCATATTTCAGCAGGTTTGATCAACTATGAGAATTCCCTACAAAAATGTTTTTCTATGGCCCAACCGGCGTAAGATGAAAATCTGACCTACGTGAAAGGCATGCAAGTTTTTCCGACATCTATAAGTCTGTCACTTTTTTCAAAGATAATACGTCAAAGTGGGACGCCAAAAGATACATTTCAGTTTGTGGCGAACATGTGCTCACCAAATTCGCTTCATTGTTTATCGAAGTGAAACCGTTGGAGAGGTATATATATATATATATATATATATATATATATATATATATATATATATATATATATATATATATATATATATATATATATATATATATATATATATATATATATATATATATATATATATATATATATATATATATATATATATATATATATATATATATATATATATATATAAAATGCACAAACGCGATGCAGCAATAATTTGCAGCAGTGTAAAGCAAATTTACAAAAGCGCACATAAACCACCAAAGGAACAGAGTACAAGAAAAAAGTAGAACAGAGTAGTTTTAATCATAAGTGGAAAAGAAATTTTGCGTTCAACATCAGTGATTTTGGATTTTGCTTGGAAGTTCTTTAAATAAATAAACACGCCAAGGGCAACGGTAACGATCACACTGAAGACAATCCGAAAATAAAGGAGTGATTTCAGCAATCTACTCATCGCATTATTCATCATATGCCTCAGAATTTGGCGAAACATTTTCGAAAAAAAAGCGATGCGAAGTGTGTTTAGCGTGTCAGTTGTACTACCGTGAAGCGTAAGACTTTTTAAATAGTACGTTCGCATTACTTCTAGGTGCACAGTTTAAATTTGAGAAGATTCGATCATTGAATAATTTAACAAGTTGGAGAAAGACCGCTTTTACAATAAATAATGAGAGGAATTCATTTTTTTTATTCGCAACTATAAAACATTACTGAAATAAATATGAGAAGAAAAATTCCAAAAAAAGAAGAAGCGACAAAGAGCGAGTATCTTCCGAGAGTGCGTATTCGTTTCAGTGTGTTGTGTCACCGTTTGTCGAGGTCGTTGCATTAGTTTCGATGTGTCTTCAGCTTTCTTTCTATTCACGTCGCTTTCCGGTTTCCACTGCTAGCCCACCACAATCGACTCATTCCCCTTCATATCGATTAAATCAGTAAATATCAAAAACCAAAAAACGAACAAAACGGATACAGACGATTAACGGTTCTTCTACCGTCTTATTTAAATGTCAAAGAATGTTCGAAAATTGAACTCTCCCGTAACAACTACTTCTCACTAGTTGTCATGATTCATCATCGCCGACATAACTAAAGCATCTTACTCTATGTCACGTAAGCGACGACCTGTTCTAAGATGTATTCTGAATCACTGGTGTCTTTGTTCTTCTGTAGTGCAGAGAAGCTGCGCTAAGCGGCTTTTACTTTTGAACTTTGTTCTCAACCTACCACAAAACTACCGCTGCAGTAGACAGCTATCTGTCCACTTCACTTGCAGATTATGAATTCCTTCACCTATATTATTTGTACGCACAGAAATTATTGTTAGCTACCAGATTTTTAGACAGTTGAAGGACGAAAACGCACAAACGAAGGACGCAGAAGGACAGATCGAGAACCGAGAAGGGCGGAAACGGAAAATGACTCTACGCTCAGTGATCAATGTTATCTCAGTGAATTGCACTATTGCGAACATGCCCTAAGCGATTTTACAAAAGAATACGTTATTGTAAGGAATTATACACTTTCTGTGCAGCAGTATAAATAAAAATTTACTGCGAAAGGAATGGAATATCTATGAAAAGAGGATCATCTGAAAGAAGCTATTCGATTATTACTCATTCCATTTTGCATATATGAGAAATTCCTCAATTAGAAACTTCGTTTAATTTGTAAACAATTCGATGCAAGGAAAATCAAAGCTACACTATTGATAATTTCTTTCGTTTCATAGGTTATAAAGATATAAGGAAGCTCCATCTGTAGCATACGTTTTCAAAACATCTCTCGCGTCTTTGCTTATGGAATCAGTCTCTTTTATATTTTGCAAAATTAGACCCGTGAAATGCGAGGTGCAATGGAAAAAAATGCGTCTTAAATTGCAGCTATTCCTAATGCGTTTGAAATTCGACCGATCGAGCTAGTTCCATCGCTCGATTTTCTACCGTGAACTTTCACATTTAGTTCATGATGCAACTTTGGATCACTGATTGGCGATTAAATGAACGGCCAAATTGGCAGCAAATAAAATGGCTCGAATCATTAACAATCGCTGCAATAAAATTCCTACCGCTTCATTAGATAAAATAAATTGAATTGATGGGCTATTGCTTAAAAGTACCAACTTCGGTCCCACTGCTGTCTTAGAACGCTTGAATGCAACTGATTAATAAAATTCGAGCTAACCGGACGCTAAAACGTTCCAGTTCTAACCGCACACGTAAGATTCTAAAAAGATCTCATTTCAAATACAATCCATGGTCTACCAATTGCGGCCGAGACGATCCAGCCGCCCGAATCTTACAGCAGGCTGTTAGGTTGGTCCCAAGCACAGGTATATGTATGTCCTTCACCACCTTCCGATTCTTTTCGGTGCAACCTCTTCATGTATTTTCGCAAAGTGCTAGCATTTGACGAAATTCAAAATAAGTGTTTAGCAAAAATACACAACTGGTCGACCAGGGAGAAGAATGAACACATCCGCAGTCATCTGATCAAGTGCTGGTGAAATCCCAAAAAAAAAACTCCAACAGACTAGCCATTACGGTATTTTCCAGTTTTTCTATGCCAGTTCCCCTGTAAAGTGGCTTTTGATCTTGTCCAAAAATTGACGCTCAACGTTTCAAAAAACGCCGAAACATTCTTTTCCAGTGCAACGATGCAGCCAGCAGCTGTGAGGTACTCACATACTCAGGTACGTTGAACGAACGCACACATACGATTAAGACACTCAGAACGAGTCAAACCACTATTCGGCGAATAGAACACCCTATCGAGAAAAGTAAATTTGTAACAAGCGCCACATAATATGCACTCAAAAACGCTGTCACCTATCGTTTCAAAAAGTACACAACTCATTCTCACTTTTATGCAGTCGACATCGATATGCGCGGAATTCGTTGTTGCCACTACGAAGCCGACATCCGAGCAATTAACCCCAACCAAGTTTCAGCAGCGACCTTTCGAGTAGAAACGATTCAAAGGCGGACTCGGCCAAGTTTTGATTGTAAGTAGATGGAGATGTAGGTGAAAACTTGAAATCTTTACGAGAAATCTGAGGATGATATTTCCTCATCGCACACCACCTCGATGCGCTCTCGTTGAGCGAAGCACGCTTCACTGCGCCGATGGCTGACTTCGCGGGTGATAACCGAACATCTTACTCCGCGCGATTTTAAAGCGATTAGTGAATTGAGAATGATGTGGCGGAATTTTAAAAAACGTCACTTTCTTTCGACCGTTAGCAGATCCACTTGTCGAAACCATGAAAACCCACCTATGGTTTCCAACGCAAGTTTTCCCGCACTACTGATCTCATCTTGACTGGTAAGATATATGGACGATGTCAGAGGTCAGCTTCAGTTCAGACTCTTCCAGCAAACCATCTACTTCGACTTTCTTTGTGACACCTGCACTCCCTTAATAACTTTCCCTGGTCAACCATACTGACTGTTTATCGCACATGCACCACAATTCTCGACACGAAAGCAGGTTGTCAAAACTAATATGCGTCCAAGCACTCTACCACATGGTCATCCTGAGGGACATTTGCGTGACTCGAGAGGACATTCCCTTACTCGCAGAACATTTACACGATGTGATACCATCTCAAAGGGCAACTCTATTGTTCCACGTTGTTTTCGCGAGCTAATAAAAAGGCAAAAAAGTGCTTTTATTTTCGTTTCAAAAGATCGTCATCACATAAACAAGCAGAAAAATTGAGTAGAAAGGCATCCACGTGATCATAAGATATCCACGTGATCACTAAGATCAAAACACAATCTTAGAGTAAAAATACAACTGAAGAGAATTTAGGCTTTGTAAACCATTAGTGACAGGTGCAAATCCACTTGCACGGTCACGCCCATTGCGGCTGACAAGGTGGCAACCCTGCTTCGGGACGCATCAAGCGTCATGGTTTCCTGAGTACCAAAGATTCGAAAGTTGGACAGCTCTGGGTGTCGGGGTTTTCTGGATCTTTTCTAGGCGCCCTAAAATTCATGAGCAGGATCGTTACGAGCACCATGTCCAAGCCATACTAGCGCTAATACCCGCGCATCTCTGGTCTCAACAGGGAAGCGTATCTCGACCAGTACCCATATATCCCCTTCATCTAGAACTCTAAAAATTGCTTCAATCATCAAACGAAAGCTGAGAAAGAGAAATATTTGGGCGAATACCACTGGAAGGGTATTGCTAAAAACCATCAAAAACTAAAAGTTGCATATGGTAGCGTTTAGGATTACCTCTGGATGCATACCTCTCAAATCAAACTGTGTGACAATATTTCTTATTTATTTTAGGCTATATCTCACCGCGGTATTGCTGCTTCGGTAACACTACATTAAAAACTATAAGCATCAGAAGTGCCTAGCTTTTTATTTCTAGGCATATACTACGCAACAACTAACAGCCCTCCACTATATAAATCCCGCTTAATTTTCGTGGAAAGTGATATTCCTCTGCCCCGAGTTAGTTTTACACAACTAATTTGTCGTATGTTGTTGCTTTCATGCGCCTAATTTATGGTATGCTGTTGGTGAGTATTGCAAAAATTTGGACAAAAAAAATCTCTTCTATTCTCATATATTGCTTTCTTATTGTGCAGCCGAACGCAAAAAAGCCACACAATTCCTTACCGTCGGTCGACCCCATTTTCGATTTCAAAAAAAAAAACCCGAAATTGAAGAGAATGGACCAAAAATCAAAAAATCGAAATTCTTTCGCGACCCCAACTAGCACTCGAGTTTTAGTATTGCCGCTTTAAAAAAAACTGGAAAGGAAAGCATGATCACTGCCGCAATCATTAGCAATACTGATGGTTCAATTAAATGCTGCATTTGAAACTATGAAGAATTTACAGTCAATAAAAGCATATCAGCTATTCTTGAGGGTAGAAATCCGCACGTGCAATTCGGTGAACGAACAATCACGATAGAGGCAGAACCAAACACAAGGTATTCGGCGACTTTTCCACTGCACAACCTCATCGTTAAAATATCAAAACTAGCGTGGCTGCCCTAAGGTATCATGATAAGGCGCTTTTTTTCTAAGCTAACGACGTTACTTCGTGACTTAGTGCATTTCACACCAACGATAAAATATCCACTTCCCGTAGGCGATAATCAAGGTTTACCAGAACTCTGCGTTTTAACATCGTGCTTAACATCTTCATGCTATTAAACATTTTTGCCTTGACGTATCAAATGCCTATCGAAATCTTATGTGAACTAATTTTTTTGTTTAGCTGCTTCTGCTTCAGCCAGTTCCTTCGCAACTTCTTCATCGATTTCTTCAAGGAAAGTTTCCTGCTTTACTGCGTGAATCGTATAAAAGTATATAGCGACTGCTGTTGCCACAAGAACCGCCATGCCAATTTGATTCTGAAAACAACAAATTCGAAATAATATTCAAATTTCTAATGGAGAAATTCTCCGTCCACTACGAGTTCAAAAAGCGTCTTTCACAGCACAATTCGAAAAAAAAAATCTCGTTTTCTGAAACAATAATATTATTTCCATAAATTCAAAAAGTTCTGACAAAAATAATAATCTTTCCTCCTCATCCCTTCTCAACTCACATCGAATGGCTTTGAGAAGTTTGGAACCCTTGGATTCATTAAATTTGATGCTATAAAGCTGAGAAGGAAATAAATAGATATAAAAAAATCTAGAGGTTTACAACATTTCAAAAAATTCTGGGAATTTTCAAGCAAGGGATGATGGATTTTGCGGTTTTCTAAACATACGCTTTGTGGATCTTCTGCAACTTCCTTATATTACCTTTAACATTCTCACCATTAAAATTAGTTTCTGTCGCCCTCTTAATAGAGAATCACAGTAGACTTACATGCATACCTCTCTGTCTATTGCTGCATGCGCGTCTGGCAGTTTAAAATAGCAGGATAAGCTCTCGAGGATCTTACAGCTATTTTCAGTCGCTCATCTCCGATGAGATGTACCCTAATGAAACAATAGTTCAAAAAATCACCTTGGAAAAAAGAACTAGTTGCAATGCGAAGTATGTTTTTTTCGGTTTTCAATATACCTTTAATTCTACAGAAAATGCAGGTATTTCTGCGATGGCTGTACACTTGCATGTCTCTGTAAAATTAAGAGTATTTATGGCGTATCATTGGGATAGCTGTTTTTCGATTTTAATGGCCATACGTGACGGCAAACGAAAACTATGCCCGCAAATAGAACACAATCATCAATTGACACCACGCCGTCATCACAGAAGTCTAAGCCAGAGTCGAGTGAGATCTATCAGCACCATTAACTGTATGCATACGCTAGCTGGATTTTAGATGACGCTAGAATACCCAATAGAATGAATCAGCAACCCATGGAACAGTCACACACCAAACGCAGATTATAAATGTCGAGTGAATCAGACTGAACCAATAAAGGAGGATTCTTACAAATGTGCTCTACACTACCGGATGAAACGCGCCGATTGCTCACAACGTGAACGGCACCGGAATGGTTAAGCATAGAACATGTTGCCAGATCAGAAAATGTTCTTTCTAGAGCTCTCGTTTTATCGCTAGAAGGCTTCTTTGAGAATACTACGCCTAGATTTTGCACCCGCCAACTCCCCTCCCGCACTCCCTTCTGCCTTCTTGCAACCTAACAACCCTAAAATGACGTGATACCCAGTTTTCCCGTTCAACTATAAACTTCCTTTCAGAACCGTATAAAGGCGCACAATGCAAGATGCATTCCTACACTCCACCAAGCCAATGCCCCTAGAATGAACTGACCCGTCGGACGTAGCCGAACAGATTTCGAGTGGTACCACCTGGTAGGTTTAAAGGACATTAGCTCAACAAGGATGAGGCGCCACAAGTCAAGACAAATTGTTAGAAAGCAATACGAAGATTCACCATGCCGAGACTCTTTCTGTATGCAGTTCAGAAGAAGCAAATATAACAATCTAAAGCCATAGGAAGCAAGCGACTCAACCGAATGAGGCTGCATTTGAACCAGATAATGAGAAAAACAAACAAACAGTGCAAGAAGAAAAAATGACTTTATAATTTTTCTCGAATATTTCCTTCACGCGTTCCTCGTTCACCTTTTCGAATTGTTTTGCGAACCTCTTCTGTGCCCGCGGAAGGTCTTCGATATCGATCGGCTAAAAACCAACATTTGTTGATCAGTACAGTCACGGAATAAATATAACGGAATGACAATATTCATTTCCAGATCGGACCTGAGCTCACTCACTTCCACTGGCCCCATTTGAGAAGCGCGTTAATTCGCAGATTGGTCGTCAGAAGACCCAAACCACCAGAAAACTAAGAAAGAAAAGAAGGCTGAAAATATAAGCTTCACTTGTCAAGGAAAAAAGGAAGTCACAGGCCGAACAGCGACCCAATTCCGAAAGGATATTCTCATTCATCAGCAGGACCGCAGGGAACTAAGGCACTGCAAAAAGTCGATAACCATGGGGTTATAGGCATCAACAGTCTAAAAACTGAAAATACTGGCGAGCACTAAGCCCTTCACAGTTAGGGATGCTTTGATCATCGATTGCTATGGTCATCACTGAGCACAACGGCTTTAAGAATAAGGCAGGATCCGCACAACAACCCTGTGAGATATTTGGTTGAAAGTTTGGCCAGAAATAAATATGATATCAAGCACATGATTTTAAGGCAAGCAGCCTGAGGTTCGAGACCATGCGACGTGTTGACGTGACGCCAAATGCACGCGACAGGTGACCTCGACGAGTTTGAGTGATGCGTGATTTTCGCGAATTCGAACGTTGTGTGTGAATTTTTTTTTTGCAAAAGACACCTTGCCTGGAGATTCACTACATCATGGAATGGGATGACTGTCTATAAATCGCGAATTGCAAGAGCGAAGTTATGCTTGTTGCAGGTGAAACTGCAACGTGCAAACGCAAATGGTGATAGGATTATGGTCTTTGAAGGGAAAGTACTCACCACTGCTCTCGCGGAAGTCCGAAATTGAAGAGGAGAGAAATAAGCGCAAACGAGTTTCGAACCTACTCATTAACGAATAATCGAATATTTTAAGTTTACAGCGACGGTGTTCGGAGGAACCGCTTCGCTAATTTTGTTTGCTTTGACTTCAGCAACCATCATTCCTATGCAACCATATGGACTATCACATCCATCAAACACTACTTTGGGCATGAACGAGCGTCACCTTCAGCGCACTGGTATTACAGGGATATGCAAAAGCTCGATACTGCACTGATAACCGCAACACTAGTGCCAATGAAATGTTCTAACAAAAAAAAAAAACCGTACGACATAAAAAATGTCGACAATGGGATTCTTGCGGAAAGATAGTAAAACAAAAGACCGAAAAACGATGACATCGAACTGTAGTATTAATTGACAGCAAAGAACCACTATCACATTGAACGAATCACTGACCTGAAGCAATTCGGATTTGCTAGTCTCTAAATCGCTACCCTTGTCTTTCGATGTGGTCGGCAAAGAAGTTAATGCCCTGCTCGAGTTCAACGCATCTCTGAATGAAGAAGTCATTGTCCGACTTAACGTGATCCACCTCACGCATAAAAAACGGCCCATACCTAAAAGTTTATTGTTAAGGAACAGCGCAGAAACATACGACGCACAACACTTAAACGCAAAACGCACCATTTATTACAGATCACTTGTAACACCGCATCTGCTTGAATGCAAGCCTCAGTATTTGTCCTCTGCCGATTGCTTCAAGTGGGGATTTCCACTTGGAAGGGAGGAAAGGCCGAGAGGAGGTGGAGGATACATTGTTTAGTCTTTGAATTGCGAACAGAATTTCGTAAAGCATTCTAAGCGATATCATACCATCTATCTCCGAAGAATTTGAAAAACAAGACTATATTAAAAAAGAAAAAGAGGGACGAGAAAGGAGGAGAGGATGCATGAAGGCAGGCAGACGGCTATGAGGTAGGGGAGGTGGACTATGCTCAAGCAAACACGACTATCAGAAAATATTACATAATTAAAAACACATTGGGACAGCCAATAATGAATAGGTTCGTACCAATAAATAAGTGAATAAAGATAGATGGAGAAGCATTCGAGCACTGAACAATAGCAGAAATCGAATAACACAACTACCACTTATATTACGTGCGAAAAGCGACACAACCGTGAAACTAAACATAGGAACTTATAACTTACAAAATAAAATACATCCAGTCTTTAAAAGTAAAATTCTTCTCTCCAAACCTCTTCGAAGTAGCCGCCTCTTACCGCTGTCAAAGAGGAGTCCGAAAATCACCTCTACACCTCACATTTCGACGCGTCGATAATTGCGCCTCAAATAACCACCAAGTTGAAATTTCAGCTTATTTATGAACTGAGGCTTAAGCAAACTTTCGATATTACACTAAACCTTCTCAAGGTCACCTAATATCTCAACAACTTCCTGTTATCATAATTTGCGCGCATCGCTTAGATGGGTGATCGGAGGTGCAATGGTCGCGTAGCCAATACACTTCGGGTATCCTTCGATTCAAAAACGGGAACATTATTAGGAAACATTCGAAAGGCTCAAAAACAGCGGTAAGCAAAACTCACCACTTCCTAGAAATTGCTATAAACATGATGCACTATCTGAAGAGGGCGTAATCTGAGCAAAACATATTGAACAGAAAACTATTTAAGTCAGGAAAATATAGTAATATAAAAGATAGTTTAGTACATCCGTAATGCAAGACATATGTCAACACCATCTCCTTTTAAATATCAGCCAAATTTCTAGAACAGTCTTCTCGAGAATCACTTTCCCTCAATACGCAGTTTCACATAATCTTTCGAATGACAAGGAAGAAAATATATGAAATTGCAGGTTTTGAAAGAAAAAAAAAACGAAAACAGCAAAATTTTCAACAAAAAAAAAAACAGATGAAAAAAATAGACGCTAAGTTTTGGCATAACGGAATGAAACAAACTGAAGTAAAAGCACTTACTTAGGCAAGTTTCCTACTCCGCTCATGAGATGTTTATACTAGTGCAATAATAACCTCATGAAAGGAGCGGCGAGGCTAATGTCCACGATATGGTCAGTGATCATCCAGCAAATATCATTGCTTCCACTCAATAAAAACGATTAAAAATATAAGACAAATAAAAATGCAAATTAAAATAACAAATTCAAATTTATAATCTCGAATCATCGATGTCCTTTTAAGCAATTTCAAACATGCAACAAGGAAGATAATTATTAAAAGATCTTGGAAAATCCAATAAAAATGAGTGGAATTTACGAGACAAGAAAAGTCGAAAAAAAGAAACAAGCAAGATTTCCTTCGGTTTCACTTGATTTAATCCCAATTTCTGCCATTTATCTTATCTCCTCAGGAATATGAAGCTATGCGCAGTTCAACTCAGAGAAAAGCAATCAGTGTAATCTGCAATTTCCTCCCCATCTTCCTCCGTTCATTTCCTTCTGAAGTCTCCTACCCGGAATAAAAATCGGTCCTCTTCAATTTCAATTTAAGATGGATTTATGTACTTGGGAAAATTCGTCAGAAGTTTGAGGAATTTTGCTTGTGAAAGAAATAGCACAGAAAACATCGACTAGATGGGCATCTTCTTAAATTGTTACAACAAATTCGGCGGCATTTTTTCATTCCACATCATTCGTATGCGAAAGAAAAACATCAGTCAGCGCTGTGATGGCATTCAATAAAAATCTTTAGCCATCGGCCAACAACTGGATAAGTGAGCCGAAGGAATTGATATATTCGTTTTTTCCAAGGTCGCTTTTCGAGCCAACGATTATTGTGAAGTATCAACAGGTAATACAACGTAAGCAACAATCATTCATGCAGTAATGACACCACTGCTCGAATAAATCTACAAACGACTCGTTTTTTTTTCATGTCAATTGGTCGTAAAATGCGATCCGATCGGGTGCAAAAAGCACGCAAAGTTTTTGGCGCATTTGAGCGTCGACAGCCTCATTTATGTGCCGATAACTTCCTTCGAAGTTGCTGAACCAATTTAAAAGTATCCGCTATAACGGAAGCTACTGTACCCGCCAAATCCACGACTTTACCATTAGTAGTTCCTGAGGTGAGATTATCGGGCGACAAACACATGCACACATTACGTATCATAGTGCGCTTTGCAAATGCAACAATTAGCGTGGGCGCCTATAAATAAATCTTTTACGAACACTTTGAAATCTTTGTTCTCCACGAATCTTCTTTTTTCTGTCCCAACCTCATGGCGAATTTTCCAAACAGTACTGTAGCTAGAAAACTCACCACCGTTAAAATACGGACGTGAAATATATGCCGCATATGAAACGAGAAGCCCGATGCTCGTGTAATACAACCAGACCACTCGGCCATCCGTGCATAACGCAACACAAAAACCGGATAATATGGATCGAACTGAATAGATATAGATTGCATACGGCGATAGATATTAATAAGATTTTCTTGTGAATTAAATAAGTTAAGCAACAAAATGACGGGAATGTTAAAGACGGCATTTAACAGTTTGTTTGATATCGTCACAGCAGCGACCATCAATCCTTCTCCTTTTTGCTTGTAAAATTTTTGAGCAAATTACGCAACGATGATTTCGATGTATTTCTCTTGGCAGGTCCTTGTGCGATTATCGCGAAATCGTCCATGAGATCTTCACTTATTGATACTGGTTGCGAGCGTCTATTCAACTCGGCATCGCTCAATTCACCACTCCCTTTCAATACCTCATTTACGCATCGCACCAACAGAGGCACTTCCAAACGATCAAACGCTATCGCCAGAAAATTATTTAAAGACACCTGAAAACATTTTTGTATCACAAGTAAGCAAGCAAGTGATGGGGCGAGAGGAGAGGGAATTCCCTGTCTCGAACGATTGCAAGTTCTCGGAGAAATTTTTAAAGATTTGTATGCAGCAGTGCACTCATCCTGATTCAAAAACGGATTTTATTTTTCGCTTCTGATGTATGGCTCGTAAATACCACAACTTGAAAGTCCCGTACGAGTCATAAATATCGGGCCGCATGAGTTGATGACCATATAACCGTCTCAGTTCGTTGATGTCGACTTGAGAAATCCGATGCTTCTTATATTATGCCCACAGTTGAGAGCACGGTAGGTTTTAATCAAACACATTACGCCCCCCTTGCCTGTTCCTCTCTTCCGCGCTCCTTATTAAATTTCTCGGCAATCAACATTCATTTTGCTGTTTGAAAAAAAAAAGAGAGAAGAAATTAAAATAAAATGCATCGTCGCTCTGCCACACGTTTTTGCCATGCTTCCGAAAATGGGGTGCTATTTAGCAGTTGGATAATAGGATATGCACGAAAGCGTCGCAGTGATCAATTTATTCGAATCGTTTCGCAAAACGCTCATCTTGGTTGAACAAATCAGATATCAGACTAACTCACCACCAAGCAATGCTGCCAATATCGAGTGAAATACACCTTGAAGGGCTGACTATTCCTCGGATCAATCACATACGGCAATGCGAACCAATCGCTCCACTCAGGATTGTTCCTGAGATGCTCACACATGTGCTCAAAGAATTCCACGCACTTCGAGCGTTGCTTCTGTTGCACACAGGTGATCACATATAGGCGATACACATCGTTCTCCAGCTTACTTGCCATCGCACTCTGCTCATCCGACAGGCAGCTGAAGTTGCATCGAACGACCTTTACCCACATTAGATCTATTAGAGGGTCCTGAAGACCTTAAGACCATAACCACTGGATGCATGTACTTAATGGAAGATGTATTTTCTAAAATTCTTTATATAAGACAACACCAGCAGAGCAGAAGGACGTGAGCGCGATTTTACTGCAGCTAAAAATCTGCGACATTCTAGTATGTAATAGTGCTGCTCGTTTTAAAAAGCGCGGGTCGGCAGTACTCATTATAGCATTGCTGAATTGCATTTGCAATAGGAGGATTTTATAAGCTTATTCTGAATGAAGTGACGATCTCCACGACGTAGTTCAATCTTCCACTGGGTAAATTCCACCTATATGTATGATTCAAAGATCGTGTAGACCTCCGGAAGAATGAGCAGAGGGGAAGGGGGGAGGGGTGTTGTGATCATTTCCATATCAGATAGAACGGACTGGGAAATGAGATGGCCATTAGACCGCGCTTCGTGATTCAAGCTGTAACGGTTGGTCATCGTTGCAAAACTCTTCTTCCTCAATATATGCATGCTGCAGGACAATAAGCAACCCAGCGATAAAACAATCTAACACTAGCTTATCAGCGTTCCTCCGAGGATCATAGGGAAGAAAGGTAGCCGCCTACTTGCTAGCGAAACCAAATGACCACTTAAAAGGCTAAAAATAGAACAACCTTCACCTGAACACTTTAACATTGAAGTATGACCACAATGAGTGCAGACGATCAATATCATGGTTTTCAATTGCGCTGAACAGTTCGCCGACGACCCGCGAGACGCTGAATTTGCAATCGCGTTCGTGACGCGTCTCCGCCTCAAAGCTGGCCAGCGTTGCGTTGAATCCTCGGAACGACAGATAGTCCTTCACTAACGAGTCCACCAGCCCGATCACATCTGTCATCGACCTTAAAACACTCAGCACTACATCACTCACCTATACTCATCGATCCGGATAAATGTATGCCCTAGAATCACTAAATGGAGGGGTGACAAATAGGAAATCGTGGAAAAAAACGAGATATGATAGAAAAATAAGTAATCCATTACTGAAGACACGTGAAGAAACATATCGCAGAATGCAGAATGACATATGCTTTTGCTTCTCGCTTATCCAACTAACTAATTTCAACGAAACGTTAACTGCAGCGACCACCCGAACACAACTTTTGCAAGAAATTCACCTTTCTTTGGCCAGAATGCTTGAAATGAAAAATCGATAGACGTAAAATGCATGCACTTCCAAAACCATTCAATGTCTACATCCCTCTCCAAAATTGATGAGCCGGTATAGAACATGCTATATGAGTCAGTAAATTATTCCACACTGTATAGTCAGGCGCAATATAGAACACCTATTTTATACATTATGTGTACCTAATTCCGCATGTCCGATTTCGATCGTTGCCGAGTTGGAACCGCCGAATAGACATGGCCAAACAGACATACACGCATACGCGCATGCATGGCATCGTCATCACGTTCTTTTACAACACAACCTGCCAAAACTACAAGAGAAGAACGTGCAACTTGCGCATTTTTTCCGGAAAAGCGAATTCAAAAGTTTCTCTTCTTTGGAACACATAAAGAAATCGAAATGCGAGCATGTAAGCACTTTCCTTTGCAACGCTGCACTACTCGTTTCGTTTTCGTTACTCAGCCTCGCTTTTTCGGGGAAGTGTGCCCACATATGATTTGTGCAATTGCAACGTCTCGTTACTAGGATATGGGACTCGACGATTTTTTCCAATTGCAATAACCCATTGCTGGGATACGAGATTCTACGAGTTTTGGCAGTTGCCATGCCTCCCTGCTGCGATATGGGATACCAATGAAGTTTCGAGTTCGAAATATTACGGGCCAGAGTGAATTTTTAAGCAAAGGGAGATATACTTATGCCATTTTTAAATGTAATAACGCTGCAAGCACAAAGCAATGGGGAGGAGAGAGGCTACATTAGCCAAACACACGCATTCTGAAAGAGATATCCCAATAGCGCAAATGACACTTCCAGCCCTATCGACAACCTCACACTACATAGACTTCCCGGTCTCCAAATACTATGGAAATATATAAATGAATAAATGAATAAAAATGATTCCCACAACACTAACAGCATAATACTATGAAGCTAAACAACAATGAAGAACAACTTTCATACAATGCAGTAGCCCATATGAGAGCATAGCGTTGATCTACAGTAATGACTTTAATAAACAACCTATCAGAAATAGCTCGTTTTATTTTATTTCAAAGGACGAAATTTTACGAAAATAATTACAAGAAATATACACTTGTATATAGCTCAAGAAGAGGCACAAAATAATACAGATAATATGACAGCGTGACAAGAGATTATGTTGCACAGCGCTGGACGACTTTGTTGTACAGCACGCAACGACTTTGTACGAGACAATAAGCAATAAACGAAATAGGCGAAATAAGTGACCGACCGCTCCGCAATAATATCCAGGCGAAATGAGCTCATAGACATCACCTGTTGAATTTATCTTGCTAATTCCGTAACTATTCCTTTACTAAATCTCTATTAATAGAGGAATACCATTGAATACCATAACTGAGCTTATTCCTCTACTTCACTTGTTGAATACCATAGTTATGACTCCATATTTGAGCTTATTATTTTCCTCTACTAATAAGTAAATCCAAATAAAATACATGAAAGATGGAGAGTGGAAACAAAAAAAGTCGCAAACACCATAAACGGAACAGATACCACAATAAAACTGGCAAGAATGTAGAGACAACAATTTCTTTCCCAAATGACAAAACATCATGCGACGACTTCCCTCATGAGCAAGCAAACTTTAAACACAAAACTTCATTTGAATGCCTCTCTCCAATGGAAATTAAAGCTCTAATACCGGACTGTTATTGGGAAATTACGGCTTCGAGTCATTGCATCTATATCCAGATCCGACCGACTGATGTCTTGGTCACAGAGAAAAAACAAAAATGAGACAAAAGAAACGATCGGATCAAGTGAATTCTATAGGCAGCTGAAAATATCGCAATTCAATTACCATATTTCAGATGATGCGATGTCAAAAGTACTGATGCATGCAAAAAAGTTTCTACAAAAATTTCTACCCGTCAAAAACATTACAATGAAGAAAACAGCAAAAGGAAGGAAGGAAGCTTTTCAAAGCAGCATCGCTCCTCGCACCTTCCCCTCCCTTCCCCCCTCGCAGACAATGATTAAAAAACCGAAAAAGAGTGATAGATATAAATGTTATCACAGAGGACGAACCACAGCACTTATGAATGCAAACCTCTGCAGATGTAATATGAAAAGCTTTGGTATATATAAACAAACGCTGCCCTCTACTATAACCATCATTGCTCGATCAAGCATCATTCAACGCACAAAAACAGCTCACTGCTATAAACTTGTTTCGTAATCACAATATTGTCTGAAACTAAATAGAGTTAGATCATTAAAGATGGGAATTTCTATTTCTTTAAATTCAAATGGAACGAAACAAAAGACAGGCCGAATGAGAAAGGAAATTAATTTTTGATAAGATAGAGATATTTTAATTTCACTATATTTATGAAACAATGCTGAAGAAAATATGCATCATGAGCCAGCGACATTCATGAAGACCGTAGTAAGAGATGATGCATTAGTCATAATTCCTTGCCTTCTCCTCTCTCCCTCTCTTTCAATAACCCGTAAGTAATGAAAGCATTAGCATGAGAAAATCTGAGTTTCTTCTACGTTGGAAAAAATCTGAGCTTATTCTATGTTGCTATCAAAAGCACCCGCACGCCGAATTCCAAGCATTTCATGCCGAGAGATCCTTGAAGAAAAAACAGTCAAGCAGTGTATGTACTTCCACAGTCCCGTCGCCTCGTTTGCTTTGAATTCGGATCCACAGCAGCAGCATCCTGCTTCATCACCGCAGATGGGACGCACTCATAGAAACAGAGCAAATGTGCAGGAAAGGGGGCGAGGTTCAATAATTCGCGTTAGTAGAAATTGTTGTTTCTCGAATCGACGCTCTCACCAACCTGCAAAATACATGAAACATAGCAACCTCCCAAAACCTCTCTTTTCTGGATTGCAAATCACGCATCTCATCCTGAAACGGGCGGATAAAATGTATACTAGAGTTACTCATTAGAGCTCTAATATGTCATATCCCGCTACCTGTACCTTTACATTCCCCTTGCTTTGAACATACGCCCATCTTTGAAATTGCAATTCATATTATAATATTTTCAAATACAGCCCCTACTACTTTTTCATCAATCGAAGCTGCAATGCACACTAATAAATTGTCAGAAACAAAGAAGAATGAAAGTACCGTCCAATAAACACGTTTTAAACTGCAATTCTCTTAAATATGCGTTACACTTTGAAAATTGCAAAATCACATTCAGCCATCCGTCCCGATTAATATCCTCCTGTTTCAGGGACCTTCTAAGCTCGAAACTTACACATGAGAAGAAAAATGATAATTCGCCACAATGGACAAATTGTCTATTTATATCTTAACCATGTTGATCACGGGTAAATTCTCGCAGATCAATGAGATTAATACTCGACTTGTGACAAGTGTTATCATCGATTTAGGTTTTTTGCAGAAGTGACCTTAATATTAGCGAATGGGTGCTGTCTTAATTGCTCGGCAGTAGCACGTTTCCTTGGATCTGTCTGGAAGCACATATCGAGGAACGAATAGCATGCGGTATCTGCCTGAACTCGTTGCGGAATTGTTGGTCGCATACCACTGCCCACCCGGAATACGATTTGTACAACTGCCTCGCATTCATGCCATGGTGGCTGCAAATAAGTAAACAAACACTTCTGATAGACAGACCGTGTAATAGAAAATAAAGCAACCTAAAAAGCACTAATACATAACGCTTAACCACTCAAGAGGAAACATCGATGTCAAATGAATAAATTTCGGGTTATGACGATAAATAAAAATAGCATTGGCAGCTATCAAGCCATAAAGAAACCATCTAAGAAACACTTCTCACGAACAGCTTACCTTTCCAGTGCACATTTCGAGAACAACGCAACCGACACTCCAAACATCCGCTGCACGTCCATATCCAATCAACTCCTCCTTACCGCCCATGTCCACCTTACCACCGAGGGTTTGTACTTCAGGTGCCATATAGGCCGGGGTACCAACCCACTCGGCCACCTCACCGCAAGCTGTAGTGCCACCGCGCAGACGAACTGAACTCCCAAAGTCACCCAATTTCAGCACGTCCTTCTGCCCAAGAAAAATATTGGCCGCTGAAAACGCATAAGAATAATCCATTCACAAACACAATTCCACTTTATATATGTCTCCTTGGTCCAACCTAGAAAACCTAAGTACTCAAATTCGATTTCAATTACCGACAGGATTTGCAAAGAAAAAAACGCAATGAAATCAGAAGATGAAGTCGAGAACGACTGTACCCGGACTTATGGAAATGTTGAGGTTACCTAGTGATCTCACTGAGATGGACTCTACTTTTACTCTAATAATTTCGATAGGACACAGCAACAGTAAGCCATCTTTCTGTTGAAAGACAGGCCATTTGTTTCAGTCATACAGAAAGTGAGTTTCTTTCTCGTCTAAAAGTTTGAAATGGAAGCAAGAGGCATTCGAGAAGAGCACTTATTTAGCAGGATGGTATATAAATAGCTTATCTGCTCCATTCTCATATCAAATTTACATTTGCAACAGGAATTTTATTCGCTAATAATCTGCCAGCAAACTTATCAAATTCGAAGGTAATTATAAGGTAAACCACCTAATTTTCGTTGGCGAGTGCAAGGTAAGCAATTTTCTGGTTTCGAAAGTAAATACAAAGTAAACCATGTGACTTTCGACGGCAACCCACTTATAGAGGTATACCCGCTGGCACTGCTAGTACTAATTATAAATGTGAGCGGTGAAAAAATAAGACCAAAATTATTTATATCGATATGCAAATGCCGAAACACTTTATGAAACTGTTTCATTTCAACCAAATAATTCGGCAACATACCAAACCCCAATAACAATGAGCTAACTTACGCTTAATATCACGATGAATTATCATCTTATTATGTATATACTCCACTCCCTTCAATAGGTAATGAGTGTATCTTCGAACACAACGCATATCCAAGAGACCCTCACGACAGACGCTCTCTAATGTGCCCTCGGGGCAATATTCCATGAATATCAACAATTCCTCCTTAAACATCATTCATTTAACAAGACACTTGCACTCATTCAATGCACTTAATGAAAACAAACTTGAGATCCTCTCGTATGCATCCACCATGTCAAAGAGATGTAAACAATGCAGGACAATCAGAAGTCAACGTTCGACGATTACAGCTACGTTGAATCTTGGCTAGCAAAACAAACTTTACCTTAGGCTCACACCTCCCGCCCTTTACTTGCACAAATTATCGACTACGCGGTAAACAAGCCGGTCTAAATGCCCAATCGCTATAATACTTGCATATGAATATATTATACCACTTATATTACCTTGACATGAAAATACTGTATCGCCTGTATTATCTGAAAGTGCGTGTACTTTAACGCCTAGGCAGCTCTCGATCTGCATCGACCCGACAACATATCTATATAAACTAATTTGCCTTAACACTATTTTGTAATCAAAAGTACATACCCTGTGCACTTCAACGGCGTAGTACTTAACGAGGTTAGGATGGTCAAGTGACCTGAGGTTCTCGACCTCATCAACAAGTGCATGCAGTGCTTTGTGATTGCGCTCTATACGAATCTGCTTCATCGCCATTAAGCACTGTTCCGTCAAATTCATCACAACGTATACTGTGCCGAATTTACCTGAGCCTATAAGAGCATAGAATATTTTGAAAATTACGATAAATTCGAAAAAAACGACAAAGAACGAATATAAAGAATATTTTCCATTTGAAACGTCACGCCCTTCGAAAGCTCCAATGATAATCACTAACGCAAGCGCTAAGCTAAGAAGAATAGAGAAGGACCTTGACTACTCATACGATTCTATTCAAATATTATAGCTTTGAAATAATGGAAAATTCTTTCGCAGAATATCACAATGTACACCGAGTATTTACTACAGAAAAATTTAGCAGTATGGTCTCAGTGAGGAGAACAAAAAACAATTATATTTTCAATATTCTCTATCCAGACAACTCTTGAAAAAGCTGTTAAAGAAGTGCGCCAGACCTTAACCTTTCAAGTTGCCAACACTGATGAACGGTGGATTCACCGTTGCATTCTGATGGAAGTATGATAGGTTTATTAAGACAGGCCCAGAACTACACGTTTACCTTCGCATTCATGCTATGTTACATTCATTGCTCATCGTTTAATAACAACTTGAATAACTCTTCCGTTGATCGGTATCGAGCAAAATTATCTCTTTCAATGTCGACGCTAAGAGGAAAAGCGGGAAAAGACTTAGAACTGCAAAAAACAACATCGCAAGCTTCATGTGTTAGGGAAGAGGAGATCTCTCTTGAATAGAAAACCCCTCGAGAGCCGAAAAAAGAGGTACAAGGTAGTGTTTTGTTTCCAAAAAAAGTACTGTAGTCTGCCTGCTTGTAAAGCTATGATACGAGGCAAGCACAAACCGATCTTCTTTTCGAGACGCTGCCATTCGAAAGGTGCCCGTTTTTTTGGATCAAAATAGGTGGTCAACGATAGTGCACTTCGTCCTTCCGCCGTCACACGACCAATCTTGTTTTCGGCCTCAAAACAAAACTTCCCATATTATAACTCGAAAACGAAAAAATAAGGCGAATATTTTGTGCCACTGATAGATCGACGGAATCATCAAAAAAAGACAACTTTAAACAACAAAACTACAAACATAATGATATGTGTGCAATCGGAAAAGAAGCTACTTAATTAACCCACAGAGACATTAGGCCTCATGAATGCGTAGCACGCAAATCCGATTACCTAGCGATTAGATTAGCCTCACCTAAAATAACGGCAAAAAGAGAGCAAAGATGAACTCTTAGAAGTGCTACATGGATATTCTCTACATGAAGGAGAAAATGTGAAATAATCTCAACTCATAAAACAAGTCACCGTAAACGTCAACTCAACCGTGTGGATCAATGCGAACGCGATCTACTTACTTTTATTCGCAATACGAGAGAACCTGTAACAGAAATAAAAATCACCTCACACTGTTTAAATAAACCTATCAAATACATCACCTCCTCACCATTCAGAAACATCGAATCAGGAATCAATCAATCAAACACCGTATTACTGCCAATATAACTTCCGAAGCTACGGATTCTTAGGAGTTCAAGAGTGGACGTCCAATGGAAGAAGTAGAATGGGGGAGGTATTTTTTTAAGAACAAACTTCCGGTAGGCAAAAGCGATAATATGTGACACTTCGAATATATCGAAACAATTTTGAGACAATATGAACCTCAAGTCGTTTGTTACGCATCTCATCGATACTGTTCACACATGCTTGAATGCGCTGTGAACGGCTGAGTGCATCCTGAGTTGGCTGCATGTGTCCAACAGATGTACTGCGTGGTGGTGTACTGCCAGTGAAGTGCTCATCATCGAAGTACTCCCCATTCGCCACTCCAGAATCTTAAATCGCTCGAAGTTTAACAAATATAACACTGAAATACCGCACTATCTCAGAGCCATCCGACTCCCCCCTCCTCGCTCAACTCTTTGGTAAAGAACGGATGCATTGAAGCACGTCAGTTACTAATAAGTGGAACCTAGATGAATTCGTTGCCAATTCCGCAAGTTACCTGAATGTGATCCCTCAACTCTCCTAACAACACACTGTTAAGGCTCAGTCTTTCAGACTACTGCTTATCGTTGCAATTGGCAACTATGAATAGCGGATCCAGCTGCGTCCTGAGAGAATATATGCAAAAATGCGACACCTATTACATAATGCAGGAAGGGGTTTACAATGTAAACGTAAAAAGAAATCGTACCACATGATCCACCACCGATGATGTGCTTCACACACGAATCGATTGTTGTGACGAGATCCTAAAACACCATTTGGTTCATTTATGCAAGAATAAAATACGGAAACGGCAAAGGTGTCGATATGGATGAAAACGCTTAAGAAAATGCCTAAGAAAGATAGCTGTACAGCTGAACATTCAAGATATTCGAGTATTCCATTTGATTTGGCTGTTCCTCAGCGACAATCCTCGGACCTCGCAAAAAACTGTACGATGGGAACATGCAATACCTTCCAACTCAGATGTCTTCCCCCCCCCCCCTTTCGTTAATGAACAACGAGACCACTGAGCGTTTCTCTCGTCCCGCTTAGACTTTACCCGACTGCAACCTTTCTGAAGATAACAGGCGATAGAAAGAACTAATATGAAAGAAAGATTAATTCAAGCTGGCAATGAGAGAATTTTGGCGCGTTTTAAATTGCGTACTTGAAATCTTTCAAATGAAGTGAGAGGTATACCACTCCCTCTCCTTCCCTATACTCGAACAATCGACATCAACTATCCTTTCGAAAATACATTACTTATAAAAAGCCATAAGACTTTGAATGTTTAAATATTCGCGCGTCCTCCGAAACCTACATCTCAGCGATCAATAGATCGAAAAAAGGCTGCATGAATCTTACTAGAACAATAATCGGAATATTCATCGTGACAGCAACACTGTAATACCACCTCTCAAAAAGACTTATTTGGAAATACGGATGGGAGTTTCTCAGCTTTTCTATTTTCCTGCATCAACAGAGATGAAGGCGAACTGGAAGTGAGGCCTATAACAAACACATTGGTATATTTAATAAGGGTTTTCTATTCAAGCGAATATGATAGCAAGAAATCAAATTCACTGAGGACATTCTGCGATGCGAAATCTTGGTTTCATTTAGAAGGCAGACAAGAGACAGGATTGCGCAAAACATCGACTGAGGTTAAGCATAGGTGACGCAGAAATGTGCCGACGCTTTTTCAACGAAATTCACCAACCAAAATCGATGAATCGTCTCAACCAAAAATATAGCATTTGCCAGGATCGAACTCAACAAATCAGATTTTATTGAATCAAATTCACCTGGTAAAGCGGATCGGCGAGTTGTGAAGTAAGTTGAGGGTCGGATGCAAGCGTTAAGAATTGAAATGACTGTACAGACCAAAGTGGAATAGTACCATCACCATGATGAACGAAACTTGTCACGAACGTATACCATTGCTTCGCCCAGTTAACCGTTTCTTCGGCAAATTTACGGCGTGCAAGTCGTGGCAGTATTCGATATAATTCACGATGATACTGTAATAACGCGTTGCATATTTCACAGCAATGTGGTAAAAAAGTAACCGCAGTTATGTCACGACAAATATTTTACGATAAACACAACAAAAAATAAATAAATGGCTCTAATAAAACTCAAAATATTCGATCACATTAAGAAAACAACTTTTAAAAGCAAACTCTGCCTCTGCTGTATTTTATAAACTCGTCTAGTGCACAGCAGGGATGATCGAATATACATGACCACTACGACTTCTTACCAGTTAAGCAAGCCCTTCCCCTCAGACAAACAAAGCAAAAAGCGAGCACGCTTCAAAAATGAGGAACCAACGAATGAAGACATAAGATATTCACCAATTATAACCCCATAGCGCCTATGGCTCTCAGTAGACTCCAACCCAGCAACATATAACGCTTTTATCGGCTTCCTCTTTTCACAAAAGTCATAACAATAATATGCTCGAAATTGTAGGGGCCCGGGACACCCCTCATTACCTCGAATTAAGAACACTGCATCAACTAACGAAGACAACGGCTAAAATACCTCCGCGTCTCAAGCCACAAAACAGAATGAAGTCAATAAAAAGGGTTGGAAACCACACCATATGAAGTCAACAAAAACAACGTCAGGTGCAAATATTCACATGGACTCTTTAAACGAACTTCAGCCAGCACAAGTCAACGGCGATAAGATGACATCTCGTGTATGCAGCAAGTCAAGTTCAAGTACAGCAGTGACTGCTTTCAGTGGAGCAGGGAAGGCCTGCACAGCTAATCGAAAATAATAAAACCTCCATGATAACAAATGCTTCATAATTTTAATAAAACATACCTCAAAAGCGAGGTTGTACGCCTGCAGAAGTGTGGCTCTAACCGATTCGAGCTCGTTTGAATCTAGACTCGCCAGAAGACGCCCATCTAAAACTTCGTCAGCCATTCCTGCCGCCAAGTCAGTCCACAGAATCCGACACGTCTGCATAGCCTCTTCCTAAAGAAATACCACTCGAAAACATACAAAAGTATAATGTATACTTAAACCGCTTCGAAATGGTCGAAAGGAAACTGTTAAAAATTGCTAATTTTCACAGCAGTCTGCTATACCCTCCAAGCAATCTCTATAAACTTAAACGCGAAGAAATTCAGCACAAATCTATCCCACTGTTCGCCCAAATCCACTCAAATTCATCGTAGTCGAAAAAAGCTTGATCCAAATACAACCTGAGTTTATACAAATCCCAAAAAAATCACCCAGGTCAAACCCAAATGCAACCGAATGTTTGCAAGTATGTGCAAAACTATCTCGCTATTACAATGACGCTATCTCCATATATAGTAATCAGAAGAACTCCAATCAAAGTCGCACATTTAACAAAAAATGCCCCAATTTTCCCAGCTTTTCATACTTCATGCGATAAAAAAAGTCCACAAAAGACCGCTAATGAGATACAATTAAATTAAAAAGAAATTACGCAAACTGTATTTTTTTAATGCAATAGACTGCATCATCAAACTCTCCTCTCCTATTATATGAATGCCTCTTTATTTAAAGCAGATTGAAGACGTCAAAATTCGAACAAACCCAATTACACTTTTCAACTATCGCCTTATCCGAAACTATTCTTACTTTACAATACAACAACTTCCATTTCGTAACCGCCCCTCGTCATTCCTATCACCTTAATTCCTTCTTCTTTCCTTCATACCTCAATCCTTCTCTCTCGTCCCAATTTCAATAAAATCGAACCTTTAGACGCTCAACGTGATTGGATATGATCTCGTGACACGAAAATTGTTCTTCAATTATTTCTAAAAGACCGCCGCCAGATGTATTCACATTCTTTTCCAATAAACGACGCATATACGGCAATGACGTTCCGTTTAGTGCGATCAACGATATGCCATACGGAATCTGAATTTTTGATAAGATATCAGGTCCGGTTAAATTTAAAAAACACCAAAATTTCACCGAATTAGTATAGTCGATGAGTACGTAAGTATAAATTAGTAGTTCAGAGTGCTGATCAATTTTGGCATTTCTTTCCCACAGAATATAATAAATGTCGGCATTGTTGCTTGGCTCAAGACAGTCGTTCATTAAAGCATCAAGCCCTTGTCCTACAAGAAATGTGAAGCCATTTTTGTTGTTCTTACCACGAAAGTATGATATCACGAAAGAATTTCGAGAAAAATAAAGCGCTAATTTTTTGGAACAAATGATTCTCCCAACTGCATTTGCAATGCCAAAAATGGTCTTTGACGATATGCAAATAGCTCTAACAAAAAGTCAACTTCATATGTGGAAACAAGCGAACGAACTCGTCGAAGCAATATAACGAGTGGGGAAAAACAATGCTTCATCTCTTCGTGATTACTTGTTTTATAAGTTTAAAAAATAGGAAGTTACGTTTAAATAGCGTAGCGACATCTCTGTATCGGCGTCCAAAGTAACCTCGAGTCTCGCACCTCGCCAGCTTTCACAGGTAAATCCATCAAGCGATTGCACCGGGAAAACCAAAACATAACCATCGCTGCAAAACAAAGCTCAACCAAAATGAATGTTTATCAATTGCGAACTTCAAAAAAGAGCATTCTTGGCTCTACTAAAAATCTAGAGTACTGCAATAAAAGCATTCATATAATGAAAAGGATATGCGCTCATGTTTCGCTCTGCTTTCCAACACCGAATGCAATACATGGGCATACTGTCAAAAAAGAGGATAATAAAAACCACAACATGCACAATTCACTAACTTTGCAAGCGTGAGATCGCTGTCGTGATTACACTTATCAATATTCTTCCTTTGCCCATGAAATCATTCAAAACTCTAAGTTGCAACCTTACATTACAGTTTGCATGTTATTCCCGCACGAACTGTTGAATAATTGAACAAATAAATAAATAATGTCACAAAAAATCCTCGAAATTGCTAAAAATCATTTACATGGAAATTAATGGAAATTGCATCATCAAAGCAAAAACAAACCATTTGGAAATATGTGAAGGAAGTTCATTTTCATTGCGAGAGCATGTTACATTCAGCAGCACCTGCACAAAATCCACATTACCGCTTGCACTCTTGTTGCAAAATACAACATATTTGTCAGCCAAATTCGGCAAATTCACCTGGAATTTAATAAGACTTAATAGTGAATCATATTGTCACAGCATTACTTCAATGACCATTCATCCACAAACGTGTATAGCACTTGACTGATTCTGCTGCTCTGTGGATGACGTCAAAATTTAAGGTCGTATGATTTGGGGAGCGGAGATAGAGGGGCCACAGGTGAGTGCAATAAAGCTCCCGACAGCAATATGCTTCCGGTCCTACTTATTCTTTAATCGCTATATGATAAGAAGAAGATAGTGGTATGGCATAAAGAGATGCTCATGTCAACAGACACAAAAAGCAACTGCTAATAGCACAGGCTGCCACGGAAAGAATTGGCCGATGGCCACTACAAGCGCATTTTTTGAATGTGGGATGGGAATGCTGGCATATCACGCGGAAATGAATTCACACCCAGCACGCTTGGCCCCATCGTGTCACATTCACATTTAAAACTTCTCTGTGTAACAAGGATAGCCAACGCTAAAAAAAGAAATCCGACGGAGCACTTTTTTTTCTCTATATAGCATAGCAAAATCTGCAATACCACGGATAGACCAATTCTGCCCGCAGAAATCGATGCAAAACGGTCGGCGGCAAGTAACCTCGAAAAAGAATTCGGCTATGTGACAAGGAGGACCTACCGGAAAAAGAGCAAGCCTGAGAAGCTCCAGTGAAAGACCACCAAATAAAAAGTCAGCTGGGATCGAGGAAATGCTCTCGTGAGAAATGAAGAAGCAATTTTCAGCCGAGGAACCCCAATCCCTCTCTTAGGAAGCGATGTGGATATGGAAGCATATAGAACGAAAAAGCGATGACGAGAAAACCGAGAGGCTTGGCCAATGACCTGGCCAAAAACGAAAGAAGGGGATATCGAAAGCAAGATTGAGGATCTAGTCCTGATGAAGTTTCGACACCACACCAATAATGCTTACATCTAACGAGTTATAGAGTGTTAGCTCAGTGAAATAAATGAGAATGCTACTTCAAAGCACTGCTACCATACGAGTGTAACTACACGACAGTGAATAAAATATGCGTATTAAGTGAATAAAGTGAAAAATACAACATCCCCCGTCTTCTAAATTTCTAACGTTTAGAGAGTTCGCCACAGTACAGAATGCATATCTCTTTGAAAAGTCTCATAAAAATAGTGGCTTTCTGCGACCGGGCAGGGAGCTACACGATGAGGCCTGTTGAACACAACTGACTGTCAAGCAAGACCGTGGCCTATTTATATCTTTGGCTACGGCCCTGAAGGCATGGGGGGGGGGGTCATAATACACATGGGGGAGATACCACATCAAGATCAACAACTATGAGCGTACAACTTGTTACGTAATGAAGGTCCAACGATCACTGCGACCATAAATTTGATTAGACCACAACAGATCACTTTTTAACGTAGATCACTCGTTAACACTTTCAAAGACGGATGGCTTTCCTTATGTTTTATAATATGAAGAATTTGAGAGGAATGTAAGCCACTCTTCGCTTCCGCTTATCTTAGTGCAGACCTTTCAGCCTGCACTAATGACAGCGATGAGCAAGGATTACACTTAAAACAGGCACTTGCATCCCTCTCGAATGGACGATAATCTGGAAGAAAGGAGGAAAGAACAGCAGGTCTATAAATAAAAAATAAATAGAGACAGTACTGGAAGATCTCACCAGTGAATGCGAAGTGAGGTAAAGCTGATAGAGTAGTGCGCGCGCCTGTGATGTTTTTATCCTATAGAGCGCGCACATCTCGACATCGGTCAATATCGAACGCGCGAATGTCAAAGCCCTCAGCGAACGATCCCGCAGCTGCCCCACGAGCGACTTAAAATGACGGCAAGCGACGAATATCTGGGAGGACTGTCTGCAAGTAAACTTGATGATGCAACAGTGAATGACAACGCTGTCACACCTGTCGGTTTTAAATACCTTCACTTGGCAGATGGGGGAATATGTCTGGCCATTATTTCAAACAATTAAAGTAAGCTATTTGAGTCAATGCTATCCTCAAAATCTACTCGTATGATTCGTCAAAGTAGACGACGATAATCGCTCATTTAAACACCCATGTTTAATGAGCACAGGTCTTTTCTCCACCACTCATATACGACAAAAACAGATAAAAGAAAGCGTTAAAAAAGCGTAAAATGGAAGACAACACTAACTTTCTAGGCGATTGCTGTAAATCAAGGGAGTCCAGGCCAAGTGGTGTGGTCTCGAACTCACTTCTGCATTCCTCCAATACGGTTTCCTTCTCCGAGAGAAAATCGTTTACCATTTTTCGTAGTAAATCAATACCGATCACGCTGCAAAACACTCATTTCTTACAGGCAAACGATTCGCAAATAAACGGCTGCTTTAGCGGCTCGGAATGTCAGATTAGCGTGCACGACAGTCTAGATTCAATTCCCTTTCAAAAATCTCAGATGAGCGCAGGAAATGCACTAATCGCAAAAGCTTCCTCTTTCCCGTCCCTCTCCTCGCCCTTAATTCAAGTATATGCCTTAATGTGAAAGTGTTGGCAGGACTACAGTAAAAGACGCTGAAGCGCAATGCTTTGAATTCGGCGTCATGAGCCTGTAACGACCACTCACAAGAAGTAAATTCTGGAGAGACATGAAACAAACTTCCCCTCCCCTTTAAAGCGGAAGTAGCCAGCCACTGAGTCTATAAAACCACTAGACAACAACGGACTATCGATGCAGAAATTCACCGGCCAAAGATCAGCTATTGTTAAATGATAGTTGGACAAGTAGTTGACCCGGATAATGAAAGATCCAGAGCTCGAAGCCTCCCTCATTCCCTTCCTTGGTGGAACTAACGTATCAAGAATCAAAATCAGAAATGCCGAACGAACCAGAATCGATGCGCAACTTCGCTCTCTCCACAGATCACGTTAATAGCGAACCGTTTCGCCAGAGTCCACTCAGTAAGTAAATTCTGCACCACTTTCTCCGTCCATTCCGCACCATCACCTTCCATACGCGCCTCCATCCGTGCCCAGTCACGCACACAATTTAGATAACTCTGGAAGTATTATTACAGTAAACTCACTTAGAACTTCCCGATAAGTTGACATCGCTGTACCACACCTCAAAAGAGAAATGATAGTCGCAAGCTGCAGCTCAATTTCAAGCTGAGGTCGCAGTCGAGCAAAAAAACAGTATGAAAGTGAATGCAGAAAAAATCCCCCCCCCCCCCATATGTTCAACGGGTGTGATGCAGTTCACCTATAACTTAATATGAAAGCAACAACCCGCAGAAAAATTTTCTCATCTGCTCTGTGCCGACCTTCGCCCCTTGTCCCAACTGGTATGGTGAAGTTCATTTTTCCCCTTGCTAGTAATCTAATTTTTTCTTATAACCGAAACTGATGCGAATGGGAGAGTAAATGCTTTTATTACAATTTCTTCCTATGCTAAGGTTCGGCTTAATAAAGTATGTGCACTGAACACCAAAAATGAGATGCGACTAATCGCGGCAATCAATAGGTGATGCTAATCTTAATTGATTAATTACTGTGAATGAACATTTCGAGATCAACTAACTATCACTTATAAAAACAAACAAACAAGAACAAGCTAAGGGCCAATTATGAATTAAATTCAAAATAATCTTAAGAAATTAGCGGCCAATTTAAAAAATAAAGTTACTATAAAAAGGTGTGAAATTATGAAAATCAACAAAGTAAACAAACCTTAAAAACATCTCCGAGATGATCTTCAAAAGCGGCGAGACTATTCAACAGTGTTTCGTTGTCTAAACCGGCCAACTGTACCAACGCGATATATTTATGCTTCACCACTATCGCCGCTCCCAAACAATCGTGGCAATCCTCTATCACCTTCAATCGATTTCAACTCATTATCAAAATACAGGTGGATATTATATACGATATCGTCAAGCAATCTATTTAGCTTAGCTTTATCTAACAAAAGAAAGCAATTATGAATTCCAACCTACATTCCAAAATTGAAGTCCCCGCAAACCTCCACATATTATATCCCAAAATTCTTTCTCAAATCGCATTCGCTAAATGGATGAATTTTGTGCATTCGTATAAATATTCTTATTGCTCTGCTAGAATAAATCTATAATGCCATATGATTAAAGAAGGATGAAATGCAGAAACGCTTCCACGACCACCCCTGACATTAACCGATCGTGCTGTTTTCTTCTCTGATCGCAGGAAACAACTCGATCAGAGAAGCAGCACATCGGGTCAACTAGAAGCAATCAGTTCGAAGTATAAAAAGAAATTCGGCAGATGGAAAGAATCGAATTTTGCGTACCGTTTGTAAAGTGAGCAGATCGGTGGAAAGTTGAGCGGAGCCTCTCATTTTGAGCCATTCATGAACCAGATCTAATGGCACTCGCACCAGGAAGAAGAAAAGATTATCGAACGAAGGTAAGCCCATTTCAATGAATTCCTCATGATGGACCGAGTGACGCACGTTCTCTCCAAAACGCTCACGCTGCAAAGTTACAGGCTAATGCATAGAAACATTTATGACAGCAAGAGGATTCTGCCAGGGAAAATTACGATGGGGATGGAGCAAATGATGATCAATCGGCAATGTGGACAATATACCTGCTGGTAGGACGATGATGGAGTAGCAAGGGTAAACGGAAGCAAGAAAGATTAAGGCCGCTGTTATCTCAACGAGCATTAGACCCCTTCCTTGGATGATATAATCGTGGATTTAAACCCTTGCTTTGGAGATTTTAATTTAAATACCGCAGGGTATCCGACCAAATTTCTTAAAAGGGATATCACTCAATAATTTGTTCTGAGCTCCTAGCATTACTGAACTCCCTTGACACTGCTGTTCGTCTGGCTTGGATAACGATAAATGACCTCCTCCTCCTCCCCTCCCCCTTCCTTTTAATAGCTTCCACACAAAACATCGTCGCTGGCAACACATGTTTAAAATCACAAGTTTACTAATTATACAGTGGGACGATACAGTCCGATCGAAAACTACAGATGTTAACAATGAGTTGACGTGAAAGCACAAATTGATTTTTACTTCTCCTGTTTAGGCATGCAATTAAGTGAACGACCGACGGCATGAACTCGATTTAGCTGTGTAAACGAATGCACTCGAAAATTTACAGTTGGCTGACCACCACAAACACACACAGACATACTCACAAACGCAATGCGACTACTATACTCTTGTTGATCGAATAACTAAGCGATGAGCCAGTTTGATGAAGTCTCATTGCATATGCAGGTTTGACTTGCACACCAGTACCAAGCTAAACTTGCAACACGATCAGTTAAGAGCAAATTCAATGTGCAAATGATCCATCCGTCGACAAACACACATATTAAAAAAAGTTAGTACTAAATAACAGCATTAACACTACTGCCCCTGGATATACTGTTTAAAAAAAGCGAGTGATAATGCGCTCAACCTATCCGTTTGTCAATAAAAAATAGACTGCAGAACATTTTTTTGCAATCCGGTCGGTACAAGCTAAATTTCAACCTTGCCTTGTGTACATGAATTCTTAGATGCTTTGACCATCAGCTATAACTTCTTTTAAACTCCTTTCAACCTCAGTTATGCTATAGTTGTCGACCTTATGGTGTATGTCCTAGCATCACATTTCACAAATATGCGCCCCATAGTTTCCAAGTTGAAATTACCGGATAAACCTATGGATAGGTGCAAATACAGGCATAGAAATCGTTCCGTTTTAACATGCTTACAAAAAATGCACGCAAATAAACTTACAAGTTTTTGGTAGTTAAGATCCTTGAGCATTCCATTCAGATAATTGTCTGCCGTGAGAGGCTGCAAATATCAAATACAAACACTTTGAAGCTAACCACAGCTCATATAAAGTTACGATCATTTCGAAATTGCCTGCAGCTTTCATAAGGTTCAGATGACCGCCAACATCAGTACACATGGAAACTAACTGCGTACTGCAGCATACTCGAAGGTGCGTACCATATATTGCATATCTGAACTAATGGCAATATGTAACTATGCACCATCCACTACATCACAATAATGAGAGCTTAAAAATTGTGAATTTACCATATATCTATTAAGGATGTATGGTCTAGATGCACCAGCTGCCTCCGCATAGGAGCTCGGAGGTTTTTGCAGCAAAGCGACCGCCTTCTTGACTGTCGTCGCGCAAACGCTCTCCAAACGCATCAACACTCGTCGCATTCCTTTTAGACGTAAACTTTTTGCTAAAATCACCTTTAAATAAGCATTAGATCATAACGCACAAGTGGAAATCGCAAGAAGCACAACACAATCGAAGTCTCGAGACAAAGGCTTTATTTTTAAGTCATCTAAGAACTCTTCAACTAACAAAACCCCATCACTATCACCGATATGTTACACACATTTCTTATTCCTATACCGTAATATATTAAAGGACTCCTCTAAATAATTAACCGATGAGCTCCCCGTCGCTCAATTAATTCCCACGTCATCCAATTCAAAGCCCTGAATGCGCCAGTAATATTTTCTACTCACTTATCATCATTCCCACTGCTAGCGCCGTTTTGTACCAAATGTCGTTGGTGACAGCTGAGGTGCGCCTATTCTCTATGTCTTTATATTCACTTGCTCATAATTAACATTTTACGGCAGTAGAATTGATGAGGTTTAACCAAAAAATAATCCCCACATTTGTCATCTGCAGTAGCTTAACCATTTAGCGCACTGACCAGAAAGTTGAAGGCCGGTGGTTCGAATCCCGTCAGTGGACGGTGTTCTCACTTGTTTTCATGGAACGACTATCAATTGTTCATGAGTGCTTGCAACTGCTAAAGCTTTCAACAGCCATTTGATCGCAACCTCAAAGTAACTGAAGCCATTAAAATTCTGAGTTTGATATGCAAATTTGGATATATACTCAGTCTAGCATATAAAATTTCACCTTTTAACAGTGTGTGATTAAATGAATACCAGTAAACGAACTATCATATTCGAACGTGTAATCAAGTAGAGTTATTAACATAGTTCAGGAGGTATGATAGAAATATAGATTCCATCAACCTCAACGAAGCACATTAAAACAAGAGCACTTACAAACGAATGCCGTATAGAGGCTTTCTGGTTGTCCGAGAAGAGCCGGCAGATCCGATGAGGTACTCGTTCGCACATTTGAATTTCGTGGAGAACCTGTCACACTCAAAACGGATGCACCACTCGCCTTCTAAAATATTCCCATTCGAGCCGTTCAATGAGCAAAAATTGACTTTCGGGTAAAATATGCAAAAGGAGTCTAATGGTTGCGTAGTTCGTTACACATTGAAAGAGAAATCCAAAAAAGACAAACTGCGCGTTCCATTGGCTTTGAACTGTTGATTTCAGCATATAAAAAATTTTTAACGGTCATTAAATCGCCTTAAAGAAATTTATATAGTAACGAACAACTCAGAGATTCCCCTTCAGTAAAATTTAGATATATGAGTAGTGCTCTCCGCTGAATTTAATGCCAATTAGCAACTTCTTGAGGAAACTCAAGGAATTTTCATTTCCTCCCACATCGACGCATTAAAGTAAACGAATAAAAAGAGCAATAATAAGCAAGCAATAAGATACAAATCAAAACAATCTACTCATAATCAATTATTGAAATTTTCAACAAAAAACATCCAATAAAAAAGCTCAGTTGTTTAGCCTAAAATGTTGAAAAATAGCACAAATAAGAACCTCAATATGCACAATAAACTTAAAAACGACAAGCTTGTATACTACCTCGAGATATGCGCATAAAAACAGAAGGCTGCATGCAACTACGTTGCATGAGGAAAATTTTTTAAAGAAGTGGAACAGCAGAAGCAAAAGAAATCCAGAAAAAAAAAACGTCGCGATCGCAATTCTGGTGCACTCCAGAATATATCCCGAAACCAACTTGGATAAAAAGGAAATTGGTACTGAATTACCCTCGTTTTGACGCTCATTTCAGCTGTGTTTTCATCGCCAGGATCATCAAGCGTCGGCCAAGAAAGGGCACAAGACGACATCGCGCTGCTGTCCGATGAGACTGGATTTGGAGAGAGAAGCATTGACGACCTTCGCGTCATACCATCCTCCTTGTGCATACCCAAAATTACACCCACCTGAAAACGGTTTTATTACAGGGAATATTTTCGAATGCAGGTTTGGGAGTAACGAGCAGAGACTCCAGGAGAGGATGGACAATGCTCGCAAGAAGCACTCGTCAGTCTCAAACATAAAAGGTCCATCAAAACTCAGCTAAACAGCTACGTTTTATGGAAGTATTGGGCAACTTTATGAAAAAGCCGTTCAACGAAGTAAAATAACAGCACGTTTTTTGAAGTGTTCGGTTGGCACGATTTTCCAACGAGCGATCGGATCATCGAATTGCACAATCACACATTACTTCAAATAGAAATAAGAAAAAAACGATTCTTTTGAATATGGCACTTAAGCGAGATTATACGGCTAACGTTCAAATATTATATGACAGAAATCTCTCTCGGGAAATCATCGAAAGAAAAAGCAACCTCTCTTACGAACTGTTCGGCAGCAGTGAACTCAATAAACATTTAACATTCAACAGCAATATTAATAATGATAATATATACCATCGCAATCTGTGGAGATGTTATGTCAGTCATATATAATATTTTTTAAACATTGGATTTTGGCTGTATTTCATTTCGTAAATATGAGTTGTATTCCACGATCCAACTTATCCAAATTTCGTTCAATCACTCATGACACCACAGAATTCTCACTTCACCAACGAGCAGCAATGATGTGGCATCAAAAAACCCTTGCCCAGGAAGTGAAAGGTCAAGGTTGGAGTTGACTTTGTCCGACTTTTCAATGGAACGCAATTCCCTTACCTATCTCCCACTCTATGTCCTTGAAATTTCAATGGAACAACTTTTCATACTCCACTCATGATGACTTTTAAAATATTTCTTACGACGGACATATTTCTTTAGATGAGGAATTGAGTCTCGATCAACTCATAACAAGCGAATAGGAAACCGAATAATGTGGTGAAATTAATGAAAAATGGAAAATTTTCCATTCAAGTACCAAGAGGAAAGTGACAATTAAAATCTAAACCTCGAACAACACGGCTCAAATTTATATTAAAATGTTGAACAGAGCAATCAAACCTCACGAATGCGTGCATAAAGATCGATAGTAATATTGTGCCACATATAGAGTAATGCAATACGATCCCTCAGCACTGTATCAATAGATACCATCTTTGTCATTGTGGCCGAATCGGGAAACAACGCCTCGAATCGCTCATACTTATCCAATAACGCTCTAACGATTTTCAGTTTTGCCTAAAAATTGTTTTATTGCCTCTCTTTCGCGTTACAGGATATGGGATATAGAACTCGTAAAAGGAAAGGATGGCGGCCTATGCTATAACTATTTTTAGAATAAAGAAAAATGTAGTATGAAACTCTGGTCGCATCTCCTCGATGATGGAGTCAAGAGGGTGGTGAGGTTTATCCGAACACTGAGCAATTTAGGTCTTTTTAAAGTAAACAGCGGTAAAGCCAAATACCGTTAAGAGCTTTAGAAAATGTGCAGAAACGCAGGGTGGGCAAGGAATTTCCCAGCACAAGTTTCCCGAGAAACATGAAAAATTAATGCTGCAACATTGCATCTACAATGCAGCTTCCACTACAGCTTACATACGAGCAGCACACCACGCCAGGCTATAGTCCCACCATTTCTAGCTATCCTCTATAATTTGCGATCAGCCGAAAAGAGCTTGCAAGGGCTCGAAACTTGCTAGTTTTATTTCTTCCTTTTTTCCTCCCATCCGCCCCACCTCAAGTTTATTTGACAGCAAAATATTTGGCATATGCCGGATTTCGTTGTGCTTTTCTTCATTAAGAAAATGGTGCGAGAGCACTTCTATCTCTAAAACTACTCCTTTATTTCAAAACCTTCTCCACTCTCATCATTGCCACCATAAACCAGAAACTTAACGTGCCCTAATCCATGCAATCAAATGCAAAATAAACCTTCATTGCATCTCTGCACGCCAGTTCGGTAAGCGGTGATCCCACATCGATGTTATCTGAATCGGAGAGGTGAAACGTTCGAATTTCTTCAAGGACGACCTTCTGCTTTTCACGACATTCCATTATGTACCTATCGTGTTCGCGTGTTGAACACTGCTGTTCCAATAAACTTTTCATTGGCCTTAAATATATCACTACCAATTATCAGTAAACTCCATAAGTACAACCATTATTAATCACTACTAACATCACGCCACAAACCACTACCACTGCTTACCCGTATAAACAAAAGCGATAAACACATAAAGCACAGCAGAGAAGAGCAGAATCCGATTCATAACACCTCACTGACCAAGTACATACATTTGCTGCAATAGACATTCTTTTAAATGCTAATTTCTTTCTCCAAAACACATACGAAAATCATCGCCCAGTATAGCTACCGTAAAACTTCGAAAATAAACCCACTGAGAACATAAATTTTCCAAAATTTAAAAATAAGAACGGTATCGACGATGGAGAGGTATATGTGTTTATGAGATGCTGACAAAGCACAACAACAGCATATAACGTCTCACACATGCTGGAATAAACACTATATATATATATATATATATATATATATATATATATATATATATATATATATATATACTTGAATATGGCAAAATGAGTTTTCGCAAAAATCTGCAAAAAGCGAGTAAAAACAACTAGGAATAGAGGAGAAATCTGTCACTCGTAAAATTGTTTCGCCCTCTGCTGCTTTCTTTTATTCAAAGCGAACAAAGAAATTTGAATTTTCGCCTTAACGATCAAAATTTTGCAGCCTCTAAATGCGGACTGTGTAAATTTTCCGAAATTATAAAAACATAATGAAGCGAAATGATCTCTGACATACCTTCCAGCAGTAAGTGCTTGCAAATGAAGCCAAAGAACATCACCCAGCTTGTGCTTCTCGTTTTTACGTCCTATTAGGTAAACCTGCAATTCATACAACCCCGATGAGATCCCACAACGAACGCTACCAATTCCTGTACATACTGCTGAAGAACTATGTTTCACCGTATTACTTGGCTATAAGAACCAGGTTTTGCGGTATTATCTGATGATAAAAGCCATTTTTTATGGCACTCCTATTTTTGCCCAAAATATTGAACGCATGTGAACATGTCAAATGGATCTATGCCTTAGCCACTTGTGCGATAGCCGCATGCAAACAGACTCCTATTAACCGACTGAGTGACACTTGGGCTTTCTTCTTTGGAATTATGCATTCCCAACAGAGAGCCAAAAACGTTGCCACTTTGAGCAAGCTTCACTTTGGATGCACTGGGCCTCTCAGATCTTCGTATCGACAAGCTCAAACAACAGTGCTTGATGGAACACAACAGCACTGTGTTACCACTTAGAACAGCACGAGCTGAATCCATACCTCATAGACGCTCGAGTGATACTTAATACTCCGTTAAAATAAAGAAGGAAACGAGGAAGGAAACCTGTCTAGAATGCTTGCGAATACTTTCTATCGTCGACGGTTCCGATATACGAGTCAACTTAGCTGATGTATTCAGCGTGACGAGACACTGCAGACGACGATGGAATTCGTTGCGATCGGCAGACGACGCCACTAAATCTTTGGGGAATCCATGCGGCGCTGAAGGCGAACTTGTCCGTATAGCTGCGCTTGCAGGTACACCAGAATCTCGCTCAACTGTCAAACAACTGTACGGAGCGCATTCCTCTTCTAACTGAAACAAACGTATGCTTCATAATAGTGCCCTCATTAAAAGGTGAATTTGAAATATCTCCAAACCAGATCCCCATTGTTTTCTGTTTTCTGAAATAGCGTTTTCCGTTTTCCTTTCAGCTAATTCTCCTCGCTAATTTTTCTGGATCTTCTTGAATAAGTACCACTGGAGAAGGTCTGAGTAATCCTCCGCTTCTTGCGTATTGCACTGAAGTTTCAAAACGGCAAAAGTGAAGTGGAAAAGGAAAACGGGTGCAGAATCGTGCTGGGAACACTGGAACGGTACGCGCTCTCACATTTTGCTCATCTGGCCGAGCAGATTGCCAATAAATAATAAAACATACGAAAGAATAGTATCAGATTTGAACTGAGCCATCTTAGAGCTCCTTCATAAAACACTCGTTCATTCGTGCATCAATCAGCGTAAAATGGAAATTCACTTGCCGTAAAATGTATGCAATTTTTGGCGCCTTCACATGTACGCAGCTCTTTCGATACTGATATAGTAACGTAAAATGTGCTATAGGCGGTCACTTTATGGTGCATATTACCACCATAAAATGTTTCAACCTTACTTTTAATGGTTCCAAAAAGAAACCGTCGAGCAAACAAATAGACAGGCATAGACATGCACGCACGGGCATGATGGACTTGAGAAGAAGCTTTTATTTGCTTCTGCTTTTGTTTGTTGCCGTTCCACACTAAGTCTTGGACAACAACAACATCTATACCTCACTATTAAAAAGAGAACAACCAAATACAATAAACAAATTGTGGGCCTACATTTAGAGATCAACTGATGAGTGCGCGAAAATACTAATAAATGCATTCGCATATTAGTCAGAGCTTAAACATCACTTAAAAGTTGGCGGACAGTACAGACGAGCGCTAAAAAAATGGTATTTTAACATCGAACTCAAAAGCGTTGTAACGTCGGTCATTACACCTAGACCTCGATTGGTCGAGTGGGAATTGGAGAATCGCTTTCTGCAACGGTGATCGCCTTTCCTATTTCCCTCTTGCCACCCCTCCCCTTCCTCACTGATTCCTTTAGCAAGCAGTTTAGAATCTCGATTCGCTGAATTTCGCTCCAAACAAATTGGAAGCAAACTTACAACGTTGTTTGAATCGAAAATATGTGCACGACTCGTACGAGATCGGCTTGACGAATGGCGTGTTCGTTGCGCGCTATGAATCTCGTCTACTCGGACAGCTGAAAAGTCTTTCAAAGCAAATAAATGAATGAATAAACAAACAAAAATTCAGCTATCAATTAGCAAAACAATATAATTCAAAGCGTATTCATTTCTACAACTTTTTTGAATATTAAACCTCGATAAAAAACATTTCTTTGGTAGAAATTCCGGAAAGAAGATCTAAAGGTGTTGAATAATTGTTCAATAATGGTATCTATATTGTTAACGAGATCAGAAAATATAGCTTCCTAGTGATCGATAATTCATTTCATAAGACTGCGAAAAGATCGATAAGGGAAGGAGCGGATTTGCAGAACAAGGAGGCAGGTTTCCTATAAGATTAGAATTTCATAGCGACTTTACTATGATCGAAATAAGATTTACGCCTTACATATTCTCAACTGTTTCGAAAAAATTTGTACTTTTGATAAACCTCCGTTGCTCGACTTAAATATGGAAACGTTCGTTTGTTTTCCCAATAATATACCATAGCTAATAAAGAAGAAAAATTTCAAACAGATAAGTGGTGCTATTTTACAACGCCATCTGCTTTATTTATCAAAGCATTACAAAGAAATTGGTCCTAAAACGTTGCCCAAATAAGGCGTTGAAGAATCACGATGGTATGATTGTGAACGGTTGTTATGAAAGCACAGCATTTGACGGAGAGCGACGATGCAATTCGCCCAGTCGACATATGTAACTTGTATGGGGATTTCTTTCATTTAGTTAAAGTAGATAGTGTGTTGTCTGGCTAAATCTAAACGAAAGAAGATGATGCGCCTTCCCGAAATTAAACAAGGAGTTGACTCGTTCCTACCAAGACGGGAGAATTGACAACTCCGAAAATACCTGTTGGAATATTACTAGCCAGCACTGACAGCGCTACCTGCATATACATAGCACTCTTTGCTCCGTTTCCCCACAGCTTAATGGCGACTCTCCCAATTCTTTGCATTCTCTTCTCTTCACAAAAAAAACGTCAAACTATAGCGCAAAAAATTTAATTACTGAATGATATATTATAACTTTGCAAATAGCACTTGAACTGCAAAGAATTTACGTTTTATAACCAACCGTTTGGCAAATTGGATTACCGTAGTTTGAACACTGTTTTCATAGAATAGCCCTATTCTGCAATTTGCAGGGATAACAAGGCTACATGCAGACATTCAACCAAAAACGATACAGCACATCCGCAGTGCTGCATTAACTGTGAATACCCCCACTATTCATCCTCTCCTAAGAACAGGTTCCATAATCGTTGAGAAGCTAGGCTCGTCAGCGAATTCAGAGAATGATATGCTATCGCTAGAGAGTTTCCGAAGTTTCTAAGCTATGAGATTTTTAGGTTTCAACTCAACCACATGAAAAGTTCTATGCATGAATTGTCCACAATTGAATTTGAAGAGATGAAAAAAATATATACGGAACCTTTCTGAACTTTTGATAGACTGAAACGGCCTCTATAAGTGGGACGTGAAATCGATAGCTTCGCCCGTCTATTGAGTCGATGATGCATAGGCTCAGACCTGAATTCGATAAAAATGACGTCATTACACTATAGTACGATGGCTGCTGAAAACTACGCACGCATGACCAGTTGTGGCACAGCGCGTTACTTACGCGTTAGTGAATAATGATCTTTGGTTCCTCTCATCACCGCTCACCACCTTTGTGATTCATCATCCGTATCTATGTTTCGATGTAAGTATCCGTCATCCTCACACAGTGTACCGATCAAGTCAGTACATAAGACTCATTAATACGTCTTTTAGCACGTGCAAATTGCGTTTCGACCCAGCGGTGGAAGCGGAAAAAAATTAGGTTCAATAACGGCACTGAATGTGGTGCTGAAAACGATACGCGGTATCTCTTGTTCTTTTTTTTGGCCTTTTTTCGAAATTTCGGCGGTACGAGCTGGAAGAAAGCAAGTTCATCCAAGGTCGTGGGAGCATCAAGACAATCCAACTCATTTATGTTCACCATTGCTCCCATCATAAATAACAACCTATCTCGTAGTTTTGCTGGCGGGTCGCATTTTATTGACAGATGAAGTGCGCTATTAAATGCAAGATAAGAATGTACAATATCAAATCAAATGTAGGTTAACTGATGAATATAATAAGGAACTTAAAGGGATTTACAGTGGTTTTCCTCGGCAAGAATATCAAAAGTTCCCAAGAGATCGGAGACATGCGGACTTCGAAGAATGGGGGGAATGGGAGAGATGGAGGAGGGGAAAAGGAGGGGAGAAAACCGAGACGCTTAGCAACTACAAATCACGTTACATACGAGAGAGCACGACAACCTAAGCGATGCGATCGAATTCATTTGGGCATCTGAATCGGTCAAAAATTACGATAACAGAAATGAATCTGGCACGCAGTGATCAATCTAGAGGATGCGTTGCCACGATGAATTTTTTCGGAAGATAAGAGCCTAGCGGCCTGAGAAAAGGAGTCTGTTAAATAAAAGAATTGCAAACAAAGTTGCAATAGTGGGAAGTTTTATCGAAGTCTTCCAACTTGTGCAACTGTCATAATTGTCATATATTCGCTTGTATCTACCTACACCAAGAGACAAAACGCGAGGACAGATCTTGACAAACAGTGATGCGTTTGAGACTGTGATGACTTTTAGATGCCGAGATCTTGACACGATGAGTGAAATGAATAGTAAATAACCACATCCATTTGTCATTCTCACAACAGCACTTTCATTTTAAAGCAAAAAAGCCGAGAAGAGAGGCAAAGAGCAAGCCATCTCTGCGACGTGTTTTCCGCTTGCGTGCTGCGCATCTCATTATTTTTCTGCCTCTCTGCATTCAAGAACTGCAATTCTTTTTTTTCCGCTTCTCTGTTGCTCTCTTTCAACGAAATTTCATTCTTCGACAAGAAATCCAACAAAAGGGGAAAATGTGATTTTTTTTTCTCAGATTCCTATTGATCCGGTACTGAGGAAAAATATATTACCACCGATACTGTGTTGAAACCTTCTTTAAACATATCACCCGATAGCATAACAGATCAAAACAAGGCAATATTCCGTTGTTATGCTACGACTGATGTGACATACTGAAACCTAAAAAGCTTATACCGTTGTAATCATCCTTGTCGAACTTTTCGGATGCACGTAAATATCACCGACTCTCATCAGCAGTTTTTGAGTCAATTCGAGAGTAGAAAAATTCGCATCACCAACCTCGTGTAGTCGTCATCCACCGCCGCATTTGAAAAAACAACATATGGAAGACTGTGACTGCGACGCATCTTCAACAATTCTCTACAGATGCCGGCGGTGATATTAGATTGCTCGCAAGCGTTTCAGTATGGTGATCGCCGATTCAGCACCGCTTGAGACGGGTTTCCATTTGAAATGATACGATTGCACGCTGAATTTTAGATAACAATAAAAAAGAAGAAGCAACTTCCACAGATTATTCACATACGACGACCACAATTTAATAACGCCCTTCACATTTAACGTTGAAGGATGTGTAATTATGCGAAAATACAATGAACTAAAAATTCCCACGCACAGTGTGGCTGATTGCAACAATCATCTGGGAACACATGAGACCACCGATGTTAGACAAACATTGAAATAATTCAGTGCACCTCGTCTCGTACACGCGTGGACCTGATTTACACCAGCTCGTTTACGGACTCGCGTGCACCACTCACAAAAACCCCCTCAACATTCGATGGGTGTTCAGAGACCCTCTGAGGAGAGAGAATGGAGAGGAGAGGCGAGGCGTCGATCCGTCTGTACGATTCTTAAAAGGCTTCAGGGAGGCTAATTGCTCATTCATCAGTTGGCGCGCGAATCAAAACGCTCGAAGAGGCATTCCACCACTAATTTCATTGCTCTATGGGAAACTTCACGCGCATAGGTCGAGAGCAAACATCAAACACCCGTGGGCTATAATTTAGTTTGAATGAAATAAGTTTTCGACACTATTCTCCTGAGAGAAATATTGCGGGAAATTTGAAATTCCATTATTATGCATGAGAATAATGCAACGATTAAAACGCGGGTTTTGGATTCGGTTGCTTCAAATTTAAGCGATTTGAGATTTGGGTGCCTGCAGGTATTCGGATTGGGATTATTCGCAGAAGCATCATCAAAGAGAGAGAGAAGAGATAACCTCTGTCCATAGAAGAGAAAAGAAGACTCCAGTGAAGCAGCATTTTCCGTTGATTGCAGACACATTCCATCTATCCGAGGCATACATTCAAGTATACGGCATTTCACACGAGAAGCACTTAATTGCCAGGCACTTGACAATGCGGAAAACACGCTGAGATCATTAATCAACTGGTAAAAATCAATGGCCGCATTCATAAAAAGCCGGTAGATATTAAGGTCGAGCAGTTTACACACACTTGAGAGTTTATCCGACAACTTGTTAACGTATATGATGAAGAATGGCGGCCACGAAACACTGCCTTGAGGGACGCGCTTGAAATAGAATGGCTTTGCGATAACGACTCACCAATGCTAACTTTAAAGGTCCTCGCAGACAAAAATGACCCTATCCATCGGAGCACAGCACCATCTACCCCATAGCCCTGCAGCTTATGTTAGGGTTTATTACGACGAATCACATCAGAAGCCTTCGAATGATCAATATAAAGAACATCCGTTTGAATCTTTTTGTTCAGTGCACTGATCCACTCACTAACACATGACAGTAATTGTGACATCGTCCAAAAAGACGGCAGAGTGAACCTCTCTCGGCTTTCCCCATCAACATTTCTTTTAGCAAACATACAGTCAGGATATCGTCATCCACGTTGCACGCCGTCATGCCATGTCTCCCACGATGCCTGTGTAAAAGTTTTATGTATACCGCGAAAATGACCTTTTAATGTTCACTTCACTATCGCAGTGTTGCCGCTGGCTCCTGGTTCTTGCGCCAGTCCACAGTGAATGGCGAAAGTGAAGCTGAAGTCAATTCTCGTGATCGCTGCGTAAATACGAGGAGTTCTTCCCTGATGTTAGGCTTCGTGACAGGAGTATTCAGTTTAATGAAATACATAAGAGCGTGAAGAACCCACATTAAATTCAGCATCGCATAGTGGTCTACCGATGTGAATATGATAGCTGATATCGTTATGAGCAGGCTACTTTAGTGGCTCGCTGGGACATTGCGGTAATCCCTTCCAGCTTTCCAATCCACAAGAATGTCTGGATTTCTCGGGTAACCCAAAAACTAGCTATGGAGAGGAGCATTCGTTACTAATATTCTTATCAAAGGCAGACCAGACTTTTAGACCACCGGGAAGCATCAAAATGTTTATGTGCATCTGGAACATTAATGGATGCTGCGTGAAATCTTAGAAAATTATCCACAGTATAAAATGAAGCGAAGGAACTCCACAGTGAGAGGAAAGATTGTTAAATTCTAAGTAAACCGTGAAAAGTTGTGCTGCACATTCAGTGAAGCAGAAAGAATCGCGAAAGTTACCCAAAGAAAAATGCTCAATTATTTGGCACTACGCTATCAAATTATCAGTGGATTTTCTGATATGTCCTTTGATAGTCTCTTTGCTTTCGCTCCCCATCGCAGTCGCCGTTATCATTGTTTTCAATTGGGACGCAAGATATGCCCACTGAAGAACTTTCTACACAGCTTCCACTACAGAGTGGCGTTGATTTCGAATAGCCTTCGGGAAAAAATGTTGAAGAGGCCGGAAATTTGACTGTGTTTATGTGTCGCCTAAAATATTTCAACCTTTGCTCCACTGTAAGAATGGTTTACGGAAAGTCATCAAGGAAACGCCAAATTTTTGAAAATGGATATAATAAGTTGTGATGTATTCTGAAGTGCTCCTTTATGATACGACGTTTTAAAGATTATGCGCATTTATGTTATCTTTGTACCCCATTGCTTCATTGGAGTTTTCTTTGTTCTTCTGTGAATAACGATTATTCTTTCTTTCTTTAGTGACGCTTCTGCGAATAATCCAAATCCGACTACTTGGAGGCACTAGCTTCCTGCGGCAGAAGCTGAGTTCTCAGAATCGGCCACGGAGTCACTTGCGTGGATGACAAGCTGGCTTCACCACCCTCTTCTTACGAACTTTTTACGCTCCAATTAATTCATTTAAAAATGAAGCTAAAGTGTCCTCAGTCTGTTGAGAAATGTTTGAATCAATGTGATATCTGTATTGCGTGTAATGTGGTGAAAGCGATTCTCATTTACGTGGTGTAAATAAAATTGTCTGCTGGCAACAATCTTAAAAGAACGACTACCTGCAAAGAACTGCAGTTATTTCCCCCCCCCCCCCCCCACATCTCCCGGCGACTCCTAGTTAGAACTGTTCCATGGAACTCCTCCCACCCATTCATCGTTTACCAAACCGCTTGAAGCTCTTAAGCTTAAGCCCACTTCACCGAATACACTGTTTTGCATTTCATAGTCTGACGTAATTGATATAATCCTCGGCGTTTCTAATTCCTCTTGTGCAGTTTTCATCTGCCGATTCGCTCGCTGAGTTGCAATATGCCGGCGCTTTAAATAAATGCTTCGAGATTTTCGTATCTCGCTGTGTGGAAAAAACTTATAATTTACATCGAGCGGTATCATATTCTCGTTGCAGTGTTTACCGACCTCCAGTAAAACATGCCCTCTTAGAAGAGGGATAAAATAACCCAAACAAGGCGAAGGTTGTTGCTATAAAGAAAGGTTTCTGCACCGATAACGGCGGAAGCAGTGTTGCTTAATCTGTTGCCATGCTAGGTCTAGGTGTGCACAGTTGCAGGTTCAGCGTCCTTCTATGATGAGAAACTGCAGTCTTTCGTTTTCTTGTAACCGATAGGCAGGTTCCTTGTATCAATCTTGTCTACATCTGATATGCAAAAAACAGACATACACAAAGATAGAGCCGATTTTAACTCACAAAAATGACACTTGAATATTGGAAATTCTTTAGATATTAGTAGTAATAAGATGATGTTTTTTTGTGAATAACCATTGTTCATCTCTTCCAGGATGTCAATTGCTGCGAGGCCGGAAAACCCAACCGGAAACATAATGCGAATAAAATGACGGAAATTTGTTTGACATTCTCATAATTCCACAGTAGACAATTGCTACTCAGAACCTGGCTTTGAATTGTTCTTGCAGAATTATATGCGCACAACGTGTCTAAAAATAGCGTTAGTGCAAAAATAAAACAACACAACCTTTCACTGTGGCATGGCACGGCGCCACAATGTACAATAGAATGGACGGGGCAAGATAACAGGAAGATACAAACACCTGAATCTTTCACTTGACGGGATTCATTAAACTTAGAGCAGTATCACTCACCAAAATAAACCATTTGACTGAGTAAACCACACATGCAGAAGATTCGGGAAAAAGACAAAAGACCGCTCGATTGCTTCAAATAAATATTCGTTCAACTATAACGGGAGATTATATGGATCTCTTTCATCAATTTTTGAGGATATCTTACAGGATATTCGTTTTTCAAAAAAAAGCGAATATCCTATAGACGGATGCAAAAAATAACAATCAGAAATAAAAATAAATTATGAAATATAAAAGCCAAATAAGTTAAATAGTACAAGTAGTGTGAGAAGTGAAAATAACAAATATGTTTAACCGATGTTTAACCGTTAAAAAAACACAAAATAGAAATGCGGATATTCAACAAGCAATTCAAAATCTCAATAAAAGCTGAAAGGAACAATTCGGATCAGTATCACTTTCTTGAAATTGGCAAGAAAAACGCCCTCACAACTTATACCAAAATAACAGAATTCTTTCGATAAATTTATTGAATTTCCAAAACTTGAAAATTGAATTCCTTCTCCTTTTTTCATATTTTCGCCTTTAAAATGCGAAAGAAACCCTCCTAAATATCATCCAGAAATACAGTCCTCAATCTGTACCATCCGAAGGCACAATACAACTTCCACCTGTACTACCTGCATAGTGTACACATTTAATCTGAGCAAATTAATGTTCCCTTATAGACTTGAGCACACACAAAGGGCACAGTCGTGTGGAAAACTTCATTGCAGAAATATTTACAGCCGGTGCGGAGGCCTTTAAAAAATTAGGCACTGTCGGGAGATGTTCATTGATTAAATACTACACTCAAAATTATTTCCAAAGTGAGTCCAAATTCGATGCACATGATCTCCTCCTAACATCGCTAAAAATATTCAAATAGCCATCGCGAAATTACGCTTAAAACTGCAAACGCTTCAAATGTACACTAACAGTGCCATCAATCTAACAGTCAAAAATTAGCCTCTGAAGCGATCTATGCAACTATCGCAAGTGAATGCTCTCATTGATGACACTCTGCGAATTTCATCAACCCTTATTGGCAGCTAACTGGAAAAACGCCGTGTGTAGACGTTGATGCAAACGAACAGACAGACCTGTAGTCTTTCGACCGACCGACCAATATGAAAATGTGCTTATGCACATTTTCATATTGTGAAAATTGGCAAAAAAGGACGATGGCTTTGAACTTCCCTAATCGTTCTCAACAGCAAATAATCAACATTATTTTTCAAACGACAAAGTCGACGTCATCGGATACTGCCAAGAATGCATCACATACTGCCGAGTACTTGGTCAAAAGACCACAGGTACTTGACTCAAAGAAGGAAGTTCGTTTAAGATAGCAATAGGTAGGAGGAAACGGGAAGTACGAAGGAGAGTAAGAAAATTCTCAGCTACAATAGACAAATGCTCGGAAATTGAGCGCACTCATATAAATAATTCGAAAAACCCGTTTGTCGTTTTAGTCCCTCTAGGCGTTTAATTGCTCTGCTTTAGCCCTCCCCGTACTCAGGAATCAACACTATTCAAAGACGTTTTATCTACGCCAATATTACAATGATAAATAAATACATCCTAAGCTTCAGCATAAATTAATCAGCACCAATCAAAGGAAGAACTGTGTGAAAAAATTGGCAGCTCCAAGGAAAATAATAATGCCGTGAATAGCGATGTCGAACCTTGTCAACGTGCCTCTCATATGAAGACGTTTCAAATGAATTGTGCACGGAAGTGCGAAGATGTAGACGAGACCCGAAAATGAACCAACAAACCTGCAACGTTGATCGAGCTTCCTTCAGAGGAAAAAAGAGAAAGGCTTCATCAGACATCACATCGTTTCCCACACAAAAAACCCTTTTCTGAAACTTTTCTAAAGAAGGCGACACCTCCAGTCTACTTTCGCGTATGTCGCTGATGCCTCCTCTGTCAATTAATCTCTAGTCGATTACATCAGCCACTTAAACACTTCCGAGCTAAGGAGACCATGGAAGACGACCTCTCATACTGGGTTCATCTTAGAAACCATAGATGGTTATTTAGGCAAACTGAGAAAGTTCTACCGAGAAATCGACCTTCTACGTTTCGACAACCCAATGACATATGATTCACGTCAATAAGGGGTTGAATTTTGAAAAAAATTTTCACTTTCAACTCCTTTAGCACGAATAAAATGCATTTTCCTTTAACAAAAAACCATATTTTTGCATTTGGAATATAAAAACGAAGTGCTCTGCATGGAGATGTTCGACATCTTTGGAACGTAGAACGCACAACTTCCTTATTGGGAGGGGATAGGAGTGGGTGAATAGGGGAGGGGAGAACGGTATACTGCAAGAATGTCACAGTAATTTCGAATGAAGAACCACAAAAGAAAAATGTACAACTAAAAAAAAACAAATACGCTTTGTAAATATTTGCATAAATGTTTTAAATATAATAAAATAGTAAGAGAATATCAATATTCAAAGACGTAACAATAAAAGAGAAGAGTTTACCGAATTATACTGCCAACATGTGGGTAGAAAATTGCTACGCAAACGGCTAAAGAGAGCACAGCGACGTTAAGCAAGAATACGTAACCCATCCTAAAATATTTCATTAACTGTACTGATACTCTCAATAAAACGATAAAACAAAAAACCACACAGCAATAGCAACTCAAGCTATTCTTTTATCTATTTCAAATAAACTTAGATTTTCTTGAACGTTTGGATGCGTCGATTAATCAGGAGATTTATCCAAAGCGATATGATCGATCGTATGTCTTAGTCATTTTAACCTCAATTCAATAGTGGGGCATTAGTTCACGACCTAAGCCTGCAGGTCTCAAAACAAGGGCTCGAGCTGTCACGATTATTTATTATAGTTACAAAGAGCTTCATTATTCTCCCACTTCACATACAAAGTTCAAAGCGAGAAGACTTACCCAGGATAAACTGTGCCAAGTGTAGCATAGAAAAATTGTGCGCGCACCAGATACGCTAATAGCGGTAATACAGTCATCATTTGGAATAGAAGGAACAATCGCGCTGTTGCACTCATCGCATCTCCCGAACCGAAATTGTTAAGGAAGTTCTAGAAAGAATAATTAATAAGTAATGAATTTCATAATCTTAATTGGAATCCAAGGAAATATCTGAAGTATGGATCAATCATTGAAGTACTAATAACTATCTACTTGCTATAGCCTTCCTAGCAATTCATCAACTACATATATGCACGTTAAACGCTCTCGACGATCACTTAAAACAGCCTCTGGGAATGTGATGGGACGTTAGAAATACGATTTCACCTAGTTCTATCTATTTCTATTCTAGAATACCGTGAACGTAGTAAATGAGAGTTCCACTATTCAGTCAAATAATCATTTCCCAGATAATATCCACTGTGAACATTTAACCATCATCGCGAAAGTATAAGTTATGTCCCATCTAGCAGTCATATGTACCATGAACATTTCTGACATTCCAAACACTTAAATTTACAAGATTTCGGCAAGTCTTTGGATCAGGAGGAAAAGGAAGGGTGATGGGGGGTGAGAAAGAATGAAAGGAGGAGAATAAATCGAGCAATTATAACCGCTGAGGAATCCCAGATGGATATAATTGGATATAATCACAATAAGATCAGTATTTTCTAAGGATAACAAATAAATTCGGAAGCATTACATCCGAGATGCAGGTCCGGATAGTCGGAAACAACAAGAAGAAAAGCGAGCCAGTGAAAACATATGTAAATGCGGCTAATGAATAACCGATCGATAAATCGCGGGCCTAAAAACGATTTTAACGACATTCAAAGTGACTGCTTCATCCTTCAGATCAGTGTAACGTTCGACATGCTCCAATTTAATGCTATAATCCGCTCTCCAATCTAGCTCCATAGATGAGACTTCTTTGTCGGAGATTGAGTTAAAGCAACTTGGTAACTGTGGCGTAAGCTCGACTGAATAATTTCAATCACCTAAGAAAATTCACAGAGGAAATTTGCGCACTGCAGATGGAGTAGATGGATCATTTATGCATTTCAAGAAGGTGCCATCAAAGTCATTCGCGGCGACATTTGCTGTGTTTGCTTTTTCCTTCTCCAACTTCGTTTTCTCTGCATCATACTGAAAGCTTTTAAGGGATGACCGGCGCACTTTCCTCACATGTGGGCACGCCTCTGATTGCCACTGGTTTCTTAACCGGTGCAGTGGCAGGAAATTTCCCACCTCCATTTGACTGTCTGCGGAGAAAAAACGCCACCTCATTGTTTCCGTCTGCAAATCGAAGCGATCAATTGAATGCAAGAGGGGTAGCGAGCAGAGGGGAGAGGGAGTACGCAAAAGTATAAATTAGAAATATTGTAATAAGAGGTCAACAGGCCAATTAACGCGACGATGATGCAAATTTTGCAATTTTGCATCTTCTCAACGACTAGCACTGGAAAATTTCCACGCAGTTAAATGACTGAACAAGCGGAAACGAGCAGTAACAAAGTTTACTGCTATACTACATCATGCTGGACATGGTTCATATTGCAATTTCTATATTTGCATTCCACGTCCAGATATTGAATCCGGACGCTAAATACAATGAAACGGTTATATCAGTCGTTGTGTTATAATTAAACATAGCGATTTGCCTTTTAATTATCTATGCTCATGAGCTGCAAATGATATACACATAAGCCTTTATTAAATATAAACCCACATTATTCTCGGGGTGCTTCTGATTGCGCAAAATTGTCAAAACCACATTGTGCAGGAAATACGACAACGTGAGTGTACCCGTGAGAGCAGGAAAACGCCATCGAAACACTACAAAGCAAATTACACTTTATTACGGAGGATATGACTCTTAAGTACTTTCGCTAAGCTTAATATTTGGCTTAAATTCTTGCAATCATTGCATTATAATAACTAAATTACTTCTTTAAGCTGAAAAAGATTAGAAAAGATTGAGCTTAAAAAACAACTTAAATACTTTTGTTTATAATGGATACTATATAATCTACGCAAAATCCAAGATTTTATCGCACTGTTGCATCCAAAGGTGAAATTCCCACATCTTTTGGCCGATTACTGCTTCAAGCAAACATTTCTGAAAAGGAATTCCGACGCCACAGTCACCGCCAAAGTTTAACGGACCAAATGAAGCAGTTCTTTGAGGTACGAAAAGGATGTTCACGGTAAGGATAACGACAGTCGATAAGAACATTCACGAAAATTGCGATGTTACAATGTTCTTCAGATCTGCTTTCAAGGCGTTAAATATTTTCATTCTGAGTTTCCATAAATAAAAGTGAGAAAGAGAATCTAAGAAGGAGGTGATTTAAGAGGCTAATTAAGAAATGTAATATTAACATGAAGTTAGTTCGACGATCAGACATCAACTTTGCGGCTCTCTTCGCTGTTTGATAAATCACGGATCAAATGAGAGCTCTTTGTTATTCTCTTCTCAGTGAATTCGATTACACGAATATTTGAATATTTACAGAAATCTCATTATACTCAGCCCAATTACAATCCTTTTTTCTCATATGGGAGTTGACATCGCCTATGATGTGCTCAACTGAATCATCCGCAATTCTGATATCGCTCTTCTTTTGAATAATATGACGATACTGCGCAAGAATGTCAGTCGCCCTTTTTTTGTCTTCCCTTTCCCGCAAACGATCCTCCACCAGTCACCGGCCTATTTTTTAATATTCGCAAAACCGTAAGACAAGGTAAACTCTCTCTTCAGGAAAAACATCAGTGTATTCAGGAATAAACTGGAAAACATATTCGCCTGAGGTTATATTATAAGCCCACTAGCTGCTAGAAGCCAAAATACGAGATCAATAGAGTTGTACCCTTCAAGTTTTCTATATTTTTTGTGTAGGTACGTGCGTACGCTGTGTATGTGACAATTATAAAATACAATACAAGAGCGCACACACACATGAATGTGTGCAGATATATATATAAGCATGCGTACTGGTACATTTAAACATCTGCATCTACGCGGGTATGTGCACCTATGCGTGCACGTACGCTTGTACCTATGACTATCTTCGTAAAAAATACTCAAAAAAGCGTTACATTCGGCGAAATGTTCTGAGGTCGCATCAGTGAAGTTAACGTTGATTCCACAGTCATGAGCCTTCGATGCAACGAATGACATCAAATATACCACCGAAATGGTGCCTTAATAAGCTTCACTTGAGCGATCACATAATGCAACAAATGGTGCAATAATAACATAAAAAATTGAAAACTGAAGATCTCAGCTAGCAAAGATTACGGCTTGTAATATCTTGCTGCAGTTTGTTTGTCAACGCCAAATCCGATGAAACATTATGCAATGATAATCCAAAATGAAGATCTCCTGAACAAAACGCATGAGATATTATTAATAAAGAAAAAACCCCAGCTGTGATTGCAGTCGAATATTGAGTTCGAAGATCCCAAATGCTTTTAGCTTTGGAAGGCTTCAATTTTCGCTTCTAGATACGAAATGCAATATTTCTTTTCATCTCAGGACGCTTTTAAAGGATTTTCCGACACAATGAAACGGATGAAAGTCAGAACGATACATGCTGGAGATTGGTTCTAATTACCGGGAACTATTATCGACGCAGCCAATCTGGCTTCCTATTCTGGCAAATTTGACATCTCTGACTGTTTTTCGCAGTATTCCAGCAAATGTTCGCAAGAGAACATTACCATAGCACCATGTCTGCGCATGTTTATTTACGTATATCCATTCCTACGGACCATTTTATTCGCGAGCTATAAACAAATGCAGAAGTGGGCCGCAAGAAACGGTATAACTCCCGCCCTAGCACTAAAGTTAACAGATACCGCGTCGGCGGCCACAATACATTTTTGCAACAAAAAAAAAAACTAGATGCACTTTAAAATTTGCAAAATGTAACCCGAATAAAACATATTTGCAACAACGGCATAGAGGAGAAAAAAGAAAGCAAATAAGTGAAGATAATTCCACACTCATACCAAGCATATTGAATTTGGTGAAGAACGTAGCAGACTTGAAGCTGAGCAATGGTAAAGTCACTATTGCCAAATATATCGGAACGCTTCCCTCAAATAATGAACTTTAAGCTTTGAACTAATGAAGCAATATTTGCATCAGCAGAGAAGTTTTCTGAACTGAAAATTGATAAAAACGATCAAAGCAGTCAAATAATCATTGGTACACAAGCCGATCCTTAACTCCTTCCCCCTCCCCGACCATAAACACAAACACATAGATATAAGTACTACGACTCTCAACAGCCATATTAGTTTGCTTCTATTTATAGACTCAGAAAGAAGTTCATAGCAAAATAATCGCAATTTAAATCCGCATCAGCTCTTCACTTCCAAGCACTTAAACGGAAGTAAGGGGAACAGAATCAAAGGATTTGCCTCAACCATCAATCTTTTAGACCGTGTACCAACATGATAGTACTTTTTTCTTTCACAGATTTTATGCAAATTTTTTGGTTTTCGAAAAGAAAGGAGAACAGCCAAAAACTGTTAATGACTCTATTGGTATATTGTGTAAAATCTAAAGGAAATGAGAACTTAAAATAAGATTTGCCTATAGCTGCAGTCTTATCTGCTAAACCAAATATGCTCCAAAAGAAGTCCCGAAATAAGAAAGCAACTCAAAGAGTGCATCTGATTCATCCTCTTCCCATCATTTCTGTTACTTAAAACCTACTGAAAGTTATGAAAGCACAACTCACTATTAACATGAAAACAGAAAGAACCGTATACACAATCACAAATATCAAGTGCAATAGTAATTAAATTCCGCGAATGTTGCAAAGGGGCAATAAGGAACAGTGGGTAGAGAAATGAAAAATTTTACAAAAATGTGCATAGGATGAAAAATTACCTGCAACTTCCAGAGGTTATCGAAGGTAAAGAAGTCTCGATTAGCTAGCCCTGAGGGTAAATTGCTAAAATAATTGACAACACCATCGAGTTCTTCAGAGTACTTCGGCACACCTGGGCAATAAACTGCAAGAGAAAGAATTAGATGAAATTAGAACTAAAAAGAGGTGAACAAATGAATCGAAACAACCGAATGTCGCTGCAGAGGAGTTAATTCATCTCATCACCTCGTAAGAAACAACAACTCATTCAAGAAATCTGATTGGTTCAATCGTGTGAACTCACTGGGATCAAAATTACTTACTAATATTAAAGATTTTTTTCAATGGCAAGGTATTTTTTGAAAGGATAATATACGCAAGCAATGGTAAAAATCACGGGAGGAATGAGTAGTTATCAACGAAATTTTAAAACTGGCGATGAAGAAGCTTCAAAAACTTCGAAGATGACAGCTCAACGTCCACAATTTTTCATTCCGACTGCATGAAAATTTCTTCGATAATCATTCTCATAATGCATTCTTTTAGAAGCAAATCTCCAATAGCAATAGCGAAACGAATTCGAAACATGAGAGAACTCTATGGCAGCGATTTATTGCGATTAATCAAAACCATTTTGAACAATTATGAACTTACTATCACATGTGAACGTTTTATTTTCGAGTATCGGTATCGTTGTGCTGTTTGGTTGCATCGCTTCTGAAAGCACAAATGCGATAGCCTCTTTGTTGAGAATAAAAGTGCGAAAACCTCGAGATGTTTCTGCTATGCATTCGTTGAGATTGATACCAAATTACAAAAACTGTTGAGAAGGAAGGAAAGAAGGAATAGTACCACAAACGATATAAAGAGCAAATATGATTCATTGGAGGAAAAAGGCGAGATCGATGCATAAAGTAATACAAAATGTCTCTGCTGATATCAAAAGACCTTCGATTTTAAAGAGTTTTAAATTATGCCTCTGCTCAATTGCTCAATTGCTACAACAATCATACGACTAGCAATTGCCAAATATTCAGCCAATCAGAAAATATCGTTTTTCTAAGAAACTACTTGCATTCTTACCATGGATAACGTTGCCTGTATAGTACAAGAAATTGGACATAAGTACCCAATAGACCACAATGCCTCCCAGTAGTACAACAACCGAAAAGAATACGGATAGCGCGTCGCCAACCGAACCCCAAAAATACCGACATACATCCGGCAGATCAGCAGCTTGACTGTCAACACCCAAAGCTGCAATAAAACATGAATCGGCTAAACACAAATGGAGCTTTACCGATTCCAGACGAAATCCGGATACCTAATCTTCAGCTTGGAGATATGGTTTTTAACCGGATTAGCAACTCCAGTACACGTCAAAGAGAAATCAATCCCTCCTTGATATTGATAAACGGTTCGATAAGAATGAATGACTCTAACAGCAAACGTTACGAAACTCCTCTGAGAGTAGGCAAATCTATAAACTAATGAACACATAAGTGGCAATCATTAACAAAATCAACACCTCCTGAAAGATATTTTCAAAAAAAAAAAACAACGTTAATCCTCAAATTTTACAACGAATGAATTAATATTTGAATAATTACTTAGCCCAACTGGACTTTGAACGATCCTATATGCTGTGTATAGGCTTAGCGCACCAACAGCGAGTATGAGGAATATGCCAAGCAGAAGGCCAGCTTGCTGCACTGCCCAAGGCATCGCTAATAAACTTGAGCCCATCATCGTATTCCACACTGAGAATCTAAAGCAAATCTTTACTATGCAACCATTCATCAAATAAAATTACTTCAAAAAATGATTACAAAAAAAGGAGTCAATAAGGAGTTAAAACTATCCTATACTGTAAAACAAAACGTCCGTTACAGTGGGAATAAAATGTACACATTCACCCCATTTTCTTCAATGAGGCAATAATAATATATGAGCATGACGGAAGTGCTTCAGTGAAATACGTTGAAGACCCTTCTTTCTTGATCGTCACTTCATAAATACATCCTTTTTTGATGATATTATAAGATGACCGTAACGTTTATAAAATGTGTAATTTCAAGAAAACAGAAATAAAACTAAAACAGTGCAATTATATTTTAATATGCAATGTAACTAAATAAACCTTTTTATAAGATTGCAAATCCATGAGCAACTAAGGGTGAGTGTGCCACAAGGAAAGATTCACTGATGTCTTGCAAGTAACGACATTATTAACAGCATATTTTTCGGAAGAGCATAGGATTCAAGCACATGCTTGACAACACACTCTCTTACCTTAGATGCATATACAGGTGCACATGCACATACAGGTACATAAAATATCGCCTCTATTAGGTCTGATTGAAACTTGGCGCTTATTTGAGTCATACGATAAAGCTGACGTTTTGATCAAATCTATATGGTAACGGACGATATTATAATTTTAGCGAGAGAAATATTAAAACTGGCTCATTGTGCCCTTTCTTCTCAACGTTTTTTACACTGCACAAAATGAGTAATATCCATATTTCTCACTATGGACAATCGAAGCTTGTTTGAGAGCAGCACTACAAATTAACGCTCAAAACTAACAGTTTTTCGTTATTACGTCGAGTGTCCATTACCCACATAAAAGTTTGAAAATAAACAGTAATGGTCCTATAAGCACCTCCTCCCCCCCCCCCCCCCCCCAATAAAAAACTGATACTTTCAGTCTCGACGATTCTACAAGTACTCCCATATTTCGTCAACAACTCACATCGTGACAATGCTGTCTTGTTTGCCGGATTCATCCTTGAAATCGTCAAGAGGTAGGACCGAATAAAAATCGCCTGGGACGACATGATCAGGCATCGCCTGAAATTCAGCTCAATACTCTTAACAAGCTGTGCCTATGGCACGACAGACTTTATTTCCCGTAACCCTACGCGAGCTAAGACTGCCGCACACTTTGGAGTGGCTCAAGCTACAAGAATTCCACGCCACATATTGTCACCTGCCCAGGATCGACTCAAAAAGGTATATTTAATCAACTACCAACCAGTCGGCCAACATAAGAAACTGATGTATTTCTTGACGTGCACAGGTTTGATTAAACGGCATGAATAGACGAGACATCCATTCATTGTGGATCGCCAACAAGGAAGTGTTTTCAGTAAAAATACTTTCGGAACGATTTAGTGAAAATTGAGGAGCACGAATTCAAAAAAGATAGTGGAGAGGGGGTAGGCAGGGGAATATGAATTTAATGAATTCCTCCTACTAGTGAGGGATGGTGAACTAAGATAATATGAAAGGGCATTTAAAATAAACGAGAATGGAGATTACGTTTCTATTTCTTTATTGCAATTATGCAAATATCGCACTACGTTGAAATCATGCCTTTCCTTATAGCGCTTAATGGCCCACTTGAAGCATCTCTGATTTAGCAACTGACTGCATTCTGCCAAATATGATAAGAACAAAGAATAAGATCAATATCATTCACGAGGTAATAAAGTGGAACAAATAAATTCCCGATGAATTCCTGAAATTGCAGAGAGTAAAAAAATTCGAATTACGTTCGGCTAACTTTTATTTTATCCAATTCAGAAAATTCTGAATGACCTCTCCGAGACGAGAAATGAGGGCGCAGGAAAGAAGGAAGCAGCGGAAGAAGACCGATACTCCAAAGGAATCTTCCCCACTTATTTGGTGCATGTCCGATAAGCGAAGACACGTTCGATGTATATCAAAAAAATTCTTTTTTCATTAAAAAAATAATCGAGAAATGTTAATTTATATTATATGTATTTCGACCTGTCATTAGAATCGATACGATGGAATTGTTTGCGATCCTAGAATCGCCTCTTGTGGAATATATTCGCCTACCTACACATATACCGACCTCTGTCGCTGAGCCAAATATTTTAATTCAACTTCTGTTAGCGTTCTATTGGGAATACTGCAAAAGTTGGAGAAACCATCTAAGCATTTCAGCGAGCCTATGAACCACTATTATGTTGAAGTGAGAATAAATAAAAATTGATGGATTTTTTTTTGCATTATTCAGATCGAAGTAAAAAAAAAGCAAAATTTAGAACGGTGAGAAGCGATTAAAAAGAATCAGCACCAAAGTGTATCCTCGTAACGCCATAGTAAAGAGTGTACCGAAAAGTGACAAAATCTTATCACTCCTATAATTCAGCCTTCAATTAACTAACCAAACGGTTGCCACCAGGATCGAGACGATTGAAAAATCGATAACGAATCGCCATATTTTGATCGCGAAGCACTTCTTCGGTAGATGCATGTGAATCGAGAGAAACACTGGAATTGTTCCCTATAAAATGAACCAGATCATTTGCAAATGAGAGTTTCCTCAGTGTTTTCAGCGAAAAATGAACGTAATTTCACTCAGACCTCTCCAGTTTATGAGATTCTATAAGTAACTGTTCACGTTCATTTATCTCTATCACTTTCTTTAATTTGCATGCCGCAAACGTTTTTGGATATCATGATTATATTAGTGCATAAAGCTAGATAATGTGTTTAAAACTTTCAAAGAGTGACTTCAAAAGTATCGATGAAACTGGACAGCACAGAGCAGTGATACTTGAATTCGTCATTGTAGTATGAGTTTAAAAATTCTTGAAAGTTTTGCTTTGTACAAGCTTACTTTTTTCTGTTGCCCGAGGAATTTTCCTTATTGGCGCAGTATTATACGTACTAATAAAGTTTTATATGCATCAATAAAATTACTGCTATGAATGCTCTGTTTACCTCAAAAATTTGCAAAGAGATTCAAGTTTATAACGTCTTTTTCGCAATAAGAATTGCCTCATTTTGTCATCAGCGATAATTTTCTCCCGTTGGGGAAATGTTCACGTTGGCTGCAAAGAAATAAAGAAATCTAAATGCTCCTTCAAGAATTCTTTCAAAAATATCGTTAAACAAGGGTGTCGACAATTTCAAAATTCTCTTCTCATTCAATCTTTCATCGATTTCCGCTTCGCTTCTTTCACTTTTTTGCTTCATTTCTGTAAGATGGCAAAGGACCTATAAGGATTATATGTCGGCACTCATCCATATTCTATCAATTTCAAAGAAGTGCACAGAACTGTACTATGCGGCAAACATCCAGAATTTCCGGTAAACCTCCAGAAGTATAGTTGCAATCTTCGACGATCGGTGCTATTAATCCAGCAACTTCTCTTTTTTGCAAAAAGCGCATTGTCCAGGATTTTTTTATATCTTTCCCTCAAAATAAAATGGTCGAAGAGAACTATGAGGAAAAGCTGGATCCCCACTCTATACAACTGGGGGAATAGGGAGGAATGTACATCGGCCAGCAATAAGGAAAACGAATGTTCCGCAATGCATCCATTAGCAATTCTTTTCAGTATTCGATGTGGAACGCTTCTTTATTCCTTTAAAGCACAATATGCATATCAAATACGACAAGATCGAGATAGCATTGTAAAAGAGAGAAGAGAGAAGAGAGTGCAATAAAATGAAACCTCCTGCTTTCATCATTGCCAACATTTTTGTTGTACATACTGCACAAAGCAAACTTGCGCTTTGATATCTTCAAAAATAGACACTGGCATAGGAGTCGAAGTTGATGATATTAAGCTCGAACAACTCACTCTTCACGTCAAATCGAAATGAGCTTACCGACGGTCGGTGCCGCCATTCCAGACGGATGTGAATACGTTTCATAAGCAAACGGTCGTCTCAGCGATCCACCACGTGGTTTTGACGGTCGTAGATATTCATCGGCTGTTAATGAGGAGCTCCCAATGAAATCCTCGCTGAAAAAAAGTTAACCACACTTATTACTCTACTACTGATCAGGCGCAAGTGGACATTACGGAATGATAGCCGAATGAATATTTTTTTATCGGGCGGAAATCCGTTTTTTTTTTCTATTAGAATAAACTTGTTAAGCAACGTTTTGATGCAACGATATCAAAAATAGCAAATGCTTTATGAGCAATGATTTTTTAATCAGTGACGAGCACAACGACGTCCATTCAATAAAATTTAATGACGAGTAGAAGTCACTCAAATCATTCATTGAATAAATAAAGTATCAGACAAGCTGGCACAATACGCGAATTTGCATCGCACTCATTTGAGTCAATACTTTCATGCTAGAAAAAAAAGTAAATATGCAAAATTATGCCTTTATGTTTTATGCAAATTTATTTCTTGGATAATCAGGTCACCCTAAAATGAAAGAAAAAATCACCAATGTAAAATGTATACAAATTTTTTTTCACATTTAAAGAGTGATATCCTTTTTTTCGTAATCGATATACCATAATATATGGTATAAGAGAACAAATTAGGTCTTCCGTTATAACCAATAAATCTTATAAGACTATTATATAGCTGTTCACGAGCTGAAACTGCCTAACAAATAATAAGCACAAAGATATTGATAAACAAATACGCGACATGTGACGTTATCGTAATTTATGCAAAATAAATGCACAAAAATGTAAAAAAAAACACTGAATGTCGAGATGTAACAGCTCCTCTTACACGCAGATATAACAGAAATAAAAAAAATTGAAAACGATATGAGAGAAACGTTAGATATTTGGAATCTTTAGCCTTAAGCAAACTTTGCATTATGTTATGTCTGTCTGCGTCGGTGAGGTTGAAAAGATGAGAGCGCAGTGGATACGAAATGAAAAATATGAGAGTCGAATAACCAGGAAGAAAATTTTTTCAATAGCGTAGAGTAAATACGTAATAATTCTCGAAGGAAATTGATGAAAAACTCCTAGTGAGATCTCACCAATGATCGCAAAACTTTTCTACTTATGGAGCATTCCTCTCGATTTCTACTACTTCAAAATAAAAGAGTATAGATTAGTGATATTTGTTTACTTGTTCAAATTTCGGCAACCTCAATTATGCTAATATGAAGTGAAATATGAGTTACACATTTAGGAAATGTGCAATGCTTTAATGGATCGCGATTGATTGTGACTTCGATCAGTTGTAAATCCATATTTCTCATGTGTTATGCAATCAGAATTTACACTACAACTATGTCAATCAATTTCAAGTTTTTGTGTATTTACAATTATAGAGTGTATTGTCGTGATGTTGCATTTGCATCTATTTGTATTTGCATATCTTGAGCCATATTTGGCGTTATCATTTGCGGCAATTATTTCGTAAACGCGGCATTGAACATCAATGCTGAAAGAGGATTACAAAGAAGAAAACAGAGATGTAGAACATGAAATTATACTAAAGATTACATCAGTAATGATGTCGGGAAAGAAGAAAGAGGTTCAAAGGACGAGAAAACCGTCGTGTGAGGAGGTCTCTCAGCGATTGGTAACGAAAAACGAAAGAATCCGAAAAACGAAAAGAATTCTATCTGCAATCCGAAAACATGTGGGAATACTAGGGGAAAATAAAAAAAGGGGGGGGGAATGTAGGTAATTCAAACGATAGAGCGAACCAATATCATCCAATTTTTTTCATTTTTCTATACGCAATAAAACGCATTGCGCATAGTGAAACGAAAAATATTCTGCAGATGCCCTCTCCGTGTACAGCCAAAATATACAGAGGAAGTAATACTATATTGGAGAAAGTTGTATGAAATACCTGTTCGAAGGTTGGTCAGCATTGTACCTGTTGGGTGCGCTTGTAGATTCCATTAGATCTAGAAGACAACATCATTTGCAGTATCAGAATTTATTTGCACATTTCTTGAGTGAGCTTCGAACAATAAACAAGTGATTTCCGCATATTGACCAATACAGCTGCCAAAGTACTCACTAAAGAACTCACAAAGGCTATCCACCTTTTGCTAAATTATGCCATATTGGTTCTCAACCTTTGAAAACTGATTTGAGTAAATAGACGAGAATAAGTACCAGCCATCTGAATATGCCCCTCCCCCCCCCCCTTCTACCTTTTCCAAGCATTCAGTAGAAGAATAGACTTTTTCCCTTAGAAACTCCATCCTTTTATCCTATCGTAAAGCTGACAAAAATTGTTTTCGCATATTACTGAAATATTGTCAATACGTCGCTTCGAACCTTAATGAAGTTCCAATAGAATTAACTAGGCCCCAATAAAGTCCCCTCCCAATTATTCAGGGAAGTTTATAACTCCATTGCAATTTTATAATCACACCGACAAATAAATCAAGCTAAATAATTGAACTTCCTATTAAACACTAAAATTGAAATAAAAATCCGAACAGACTGTTTAAATTAGCTATATAACCTACTGTTGCCACCAACGCAAAAAAACTTTCAACGCATCTTCACATCCATACTTATCCATTCTTTCGACCCGTCTGCAACAGTGCCTGAACTCATGCACACTCCTAACAGCTGTCGAAGCATTTTTTGTCGGCATGACGCGATCGACGTTGAGTACACGAGTTGCGAACATCGAACCGAACAACGCTCATTCTTGCACTAGAGTATAGAGCACTACCGTGACTTGCACTCCATGTGAGGTGTTGTGAATCGTCACGGGAACCATTGAACTTGCAATAGAAACGTCTAATTTTTTTTGAAGCATTCGCCTATGACATTAAATTATCCTAGTTCGTCATGTTCTGCACTAATCGTTCACTTATGTGTAGTAATCCGTCTCCGATCCATCTCCATGCTATCGTTATTCTCTTGTAGACCGACAGTCTCCTCGACCAACAATTAGTAAAAAAGTTGATATAGTTGAGGCTTTGAAGTTTCTTGAATGATATGTACACACTCTCCTTATTGTGACCAATATATTCTCCTTGTTGCCATTGTTCTGTCAATTCAGCTCGTAAATCATCTAGCTTATCCCTCAAAAACCCTTATCGCTGTACCTCTATATCACCTCAATTGCCCTTCCTTATACTCTTCAGCACCAACTCTGCGTGTATATAACACTTGGCGCTTCCACAAGGTACTTAATGCACTCCTTATGATGGGTGAAACGGCGAAACTTTCAGCAAAATATTTTTTTACATGCGCTTCTGGTACTCGCCATCAACAAATATTATTAATTATTATTATTATCTACTACCGTCACCATCGCCATGGGCCTTATCCAAGAGGGATCACTACAACAATTACTATCATTATTGCCATCATGACTGCCAGGTCCAATTTTCCTTTTGACTTGAAGGTGGCGTATACTGCGCTAGCCCCTCTCCTTGCTCAACGTATTGCTCGTTCTCTGAGAATCCTGCTTTCGGAGCAACGCAAAGAGCTCCTATCGAAAATGCACAATCTTATTACTGCAATTTCATCTTTGGCTCAGGCTATTTTGGCTAATCCTGATAATGATTCAAGCTCGCCTAGCTCCAGCTCGGCGCTGTGTTCAACGGTATGCTATGCATGAGTAGCGCATACCGACGCAGCTGTGCTGCAGGCAAATGCTAAAAGACGCGTCCTTGTTGGAGTGCCGTAAGAGTCCTCGAAGGAGATCATGGCTGAAGCCGACTTCTCTATTGCTGCTGAAGGAGTGCAGTCAAGCGAAATTCCTGATCTTATCAAGTGGATAGTGGTTTGGTATCAGTTTTGTCGTCATCCGAACTACGCCGTTGTAACTTGCATGGGTTTCAATTCAGCGTTGTACGAATCTGGAATCATTTACCTCAAAGCGCAGTCGATGCGCAAAATTTAACCGTATTCATGAATCGGCTTGACTCTTTGGACTTTCACTCCATTTGCACTTAGCTCCACTCAGGTTCTGAGCCTCGATCTCATCTATTTATGCGTGCTGTATATAATGTTGTGTTCGCATAGTTTTATAAAGTTATCTGTGCAGCTTCACTTTCCACGGGTCTGGTCGTTGTTTTCTTGCAAACCTATATATGTATAAACATTGCATTTTATGGCTACGCATGACTTATTCCGTTTCGCGTTAATTTATCTCTTTATCTTTTTTTTATTCGTATATGAACAATAAAGACATTACTACAACTGCTACTCATAAGCTCTCTAAAATCAACGATTAACGGTTGCATCGAGTTATCCATCGTCACCAACCTTCCATCTCGCGATCTTTGAACTCATCCTTCTTTATTTTCTAAAATCTTCTCTTCCTCCTCTTGCATTAATCTTCTGAAATCCTCTTCCCTTGCATAAACGTGGCAGTTTTCGTAATTCCGTGAAATGTATTTACGTGATGATTTCCAACCTGGTGTGTGCTATGGTTATGGCTCAAAGGCCCGAAACCTCAGCAGAAATTATTATTTTATGTCTATTCGACGCATTACACGGTCACACTACAAACAATCGTATCTGTCTAAAATGCATCGGCGAAGCAACAGTATCATTATAGATTTTACTCTCCAGTACAGTTTTCTTGTTGTTGTTTCTCTCAAGATTTGAATAAAAACAATTACACACACGCAAAACGATGTTGTGGTTTCCTCAATAAGAGATCAACAACACCTATCCTTCGTAGAATTCTTCAAAGTTAGCTTTCTCGCATCGATCGTGGTGACTATATTGATTGTGTTTAGTGTGATTTTAGAAAAGCTTTTGATTCACCTTCTTTACTATAGCTCTTCCCGAAACCGAATTTCTACGTAATCAGAGGTTCTGTTTCATTGAATTCATGATTTCCTTTCCGTTCGTTCCTGATTAGTACGCGTTGGGAACTCTACGTCTGACTTTGAAGAGGGCAGCACTGGTGTTCCACAAGGAGTAGTCTTGGGCCACTCCATCTCTCAGGTCTTTATTAATGATACCCAATTTCCGCTCGCCTAATTCCAAGTGCTTCCTCTTTGACAATGATGTCAAAGTCTTTACCACCACCAGCAATCTTCAACATATTTTGACCATATTGACCGCTGGTCACCTCAGTGGCTGCTCCTTTAGGCCCCAGAAAAAAATTATTATCAGATTTGGACGAACCAGCTCTGGAAATTCCTCTGTAAATAATGGCAGTGCTATCCTAGCGTCCAGCGTTGTTAAACATCTACGCTTTATGATCAACAACGATCTTACATTCCACGACCATATTTCGTAATTGTAAAATATGCAAATGCAAGGACTTTTATAATTCAACGATATTCTCTTCCAGAGATATATTTCTACTCACTGATTATTTACAACTTACGTCCATCCAATTCTCGAAAAAGATTGCACTGTGTGATCTCGATCGGACCCTTGCAGAGATACTCATTACCTAAATCTGACTGAAAATGTTCAAAAGCGCTTCACTCTTCGATTGTTCAGAAGATACTATATCCGAACATTTGTGACATCTAACTGCATGCTGCAAATTGGTGCGCTAAGTTTGCAGGTGCTTTAGGCGCGCCGTTTTCGCTTAGTTCTCTATATGGCCTAGAACATTGTTCGTGAAAATGTTTGCCTCCTCTCTGATCGGTTCTTCGGAATACCTCCCACAAATGACCGCACTCGATCGGCACACTCCTTCACGCTCACTATTAACAGTTGCGGACTGATACTTTTGCTGAAGCAGAATAATAAATGCGTGGAACTCTGTCACGGATGGAATTTCGAAAGCGAAATCACTGTAGATTTTAAAAAGAAAGTCACATCGCTACGATCGGAACTACTTGGGATCGCATCTCGTGTAAGAGAATTAAGACTGTGCCCCCCCCCCCCCCCCCTATTCTCCTTTTCATGTGTTCTCATTTAACCTACTGTCCTTGTAAATATAGATCCTCTCTTAATTGTTAAGTATTATGACATGACGTTCACTTTATTTTTGTTTGTAGATTTGTTTTCGCTTTTTTCTCTCATTCTCGGCTGCCGTCTGTTTCGTATATTGGTCACTTTGCTTTATGACATGTATATTAATGTCCTCATAAGTTTGAGAATAAATTCGTTTCAATTCATTCGTTCACTTAAACGGTCGTCTATACAGATAATTATTCAGTTTTAATGCTTTACTGGGAGCTCACTGTTTTGCTTAATTTATTTGTTCGTGTGGCCTCGCAACTTCGGCGTCTCGGAAGCAGTAGACAACAACCCCGCGCCTTCGGCACTTTCGAACAGCTTTCATAGCGGGTTTCAGCCGTGACATTAACATCAGTTTATTCATGAACGCCTAGTCAACTTTTCAAATCCCACAACCTGTAGATTTCTTTCTCTTCCTCTCTCTCTCTGCATATATATATATATATATATATATATATATATATATATATATATATATATATATATATATATATATATATATATATATATATATATATATATATATATATATATATATATATATATATATATATATATATATATATATATATATATATGTGTATATGTGTACACATATAAGTGCGACTCAAGAAATAGTGATCAGTTTGACGTGTGGATTATAAAATACTGCTGATAAAAGAGAAGTGAACACATGGGAATTCCTAAAATTAGAAACTTTCTTTCGGCTACACAAGTAATCTTCTATACTCACATATGCAGTGAATGTCTGTGAGAATCCGAAGAGGACTTGAGTGAAGTGAACGCACCTCAGCAATATTGACGGGCTAAAAACCATCGAACTTGTGGTATTAACGAAATATGTTGTGCCACTGAGCTCGAAGTCGGACAGCACCTGAGATACAATGAGATACAATAAACGAAGGTTTGTTGTATCTCAAAAATTATAAACCCTTGTTTGTGGCATGTTTCAATTTAAATTTTAAAAAACGCGAAAATCATAAAGAAGAACTATCATGAAGCACCTCAGAGAGGCTGTAGCTTGGCGTGTTCGCTACCACTGTTCCTTATGTGATTTTCCACAACGACCTATACCCTCATTCTAGATTTCGTTATCTCTGATGGGGGATTGAGCGAAATAGCCTCTGCTTTAACGACCCATCTAAGTCCCGCGCCTGTCAGATGTCGGAACATAGTTCACGACTAAAGTTCGTAACTTTCACTTCATACGGATCACCCCTTTAAACCTCAGGGAACAGTGACTGTAGAATGGTGGGGTAAACCTGTCTGTTTGAGTAAGACCAAAGTGATGATCATAGGATCAGAAATTACAAAAAAGAGCCCAGTAAATTTATGTTTGTATGAGTGAAACGTTCTGCGTCAATAATCACGTGGGAGATTTGCGCATTCGAAATGTCGCATCTTTGATATGCATAATTGCGTTTATGCAAATTTTGTGTTCCGAATCATGGATTCGGATTGTTTGCTGTGCTGGTCTCTTCCTTGGATGATCGGAGGTGGTTGTCCGTCGACAGCTTTTCTTTTGAAGCCGGTTCCAACGCATGAGCATGCAACTGCTCGAGTAAGCACACCCAACATTCCCGAGTACAAGAAGGAGGACGTGGGAGCCATTGGTTCTGATGACCTGGAAAGGTGAGAGAAGAATTGGCCGTTTCGAGAATCACAGGGCAGAAATTACTAACTCTCGTTTATGTCGGTTCTCAATTTAAGTCAAAAGGATTTAAAAAACAGGACAATTCATGGGAATATCCAGTAGAACTTGAAAAATCTTAGCCCTCAATGAGACCAGCAAATAGTGCGTCAACGGTTATTTATTGCGTGTTTCGGACAGGACAACAATGGCAGATGTGCTTCCGTCCTATTGCTGTAAAGCAGTACAATCTGTTCGGAGGCATTCTCATAAACGGCGTCGCAATGTTAAGATGCACAAGAATAAATGCGCTGCATCATTTCATCACCATTACTTTCAATTTTCCCTCTCATTTTCTTCCTTCGGAAACTTGCAGCTTCATAGCAATATTAAAATCTCTCACCTGAATCATACTCAAGTTGGATTATGATGTTAAGGTTATGAGGTTCGTTTTTTCTTTCGAGGTCTTGCGCATAGAGAAGAGTCAAATGATATTGACAGTCGGGTGGTAAGCTTTTAATTTTTCAAAAAGTGCGATATCACTTTGTTCAACGTGGAAGAGATTGTTATACTGCGGGTTTCGGTCGTCTTATTAGAAAAGAGAAGTGTCGACGGCCGTACTGTTGGGTGGCGCTTTTGTCAGATGGCGCTGAAGCGGTTTTGTCGGGGCTCATTTTAAAATGCTGTTACATATGTAATATTTCTTCGCCTTTTCTAATGCACTATATAATTGTTTTCTGGCAGAACTCTGCAGAAAAGAGCATAACCACTCCTACAAGTTAATGATATATTTGAATTCACAATGAAAGGATATTGCAGCCTCTAATGCTGCTCCGCTAATGTGAACGCTCTCCATAAATGGGTTAATTTTTTCCAAGACTTGTAATGCGGTTAATTTTTCTACAATAAACGTGTCACTGTTGTATTCTAATATATCTATCTTTCAGTGATAGAAATATATTCGAAGGATCTCTTATTTCCTGCTGATATTAATAAAACATAACGGAGTGTGAATATTATGACAGCAAAAATTAGCACATCTTCGACAAGAACGTTATCCGCATTGAAGGAACTTCCCGCATGGCGTTCTGATGTATGGCTACGAGATGTTTGTCTGGTGTGTTTTTGCTTTTAGCGTGATGATTTCCTTTTTTTTTAATTAGTTGGAATTTAATACCCACCACTTTTTCTGATTGCTTCTTTGTTCGTGTATATGATAGTGAACGCGACGAGTGATGGGCATGTGATGGCAAACTAGGTCGATTTTCAATGTAGTGCAGGTGTGCATTCAAAAATGTAGGTGATAGGAGGCGGCATAGGCAAATACAAACGTGACAACTCTCTGAGATATATAGTTATAATAAGAAATATAAGCATAATAATTCTGTGAGCAAATTGTGAACTAAAAATAGTTAACTTGTAATGATTTTTGAAAAGTCGAAATTAACTTAAATGATTAACTCGAAAATAAATGAAAGGTTTTTAAGGAGCATTTCGATAGGTTGAAATAATATTGTAATTTTATGCATCTTTCACTTAAATTATAGGGCGATGAGATTTATATTATTAGTAACGATTTCAGGTTTGTCAAACGAAACATTCCACAGCTGAAGATAAAACTGAGCACTCATTTTCAAATTCACATATTAAGGTATGCCATATCTTATTTACTTCCTACAATTAACTTGAAATTTCAAAAACAAACTTCATACGTTTTTATGTATTCAATGAATATATTTTTCTTTATTTTCATATCTGGGTTATTTGCATACTTTTGTTTATTTTATTGCTATCGCATAGGGATGCTAATTAGCAAAGTTTATTCGCGATACGACACCTTATTGGGCATTGATGTTTATGTAATCTTTGATAGACAAGTAATTTGTTATCCATTTTTGTTGGTTAATAAAAATATTCATAGTTCTCGTACTTACCTAAAAGCATTGTACAGATGCCGCTTCACTAGGCAGTATTTGAGAGGGAAATCGTTGTTCGCAGGTATAGCGCTTCAATAGTTGCACGGACGTTGAGGTAGTAGACTATTGCTCTGAGATTAATATTTATTAGGATTTGCTTATGTTTTTCAGCGGGTGACTTTATATGATTTCTTCTCGAAGGAATCCCGCTCACTGAAGCCGTCGAATAGGCGATCGGTGCTGCTGGAAAGATACAAAAAATCTCGCACACTTGCAGCTGGTAAGCTGTATTGGAAATTAGATTTATTTCAGTGGGTTATCTGGTCTCATTTGCTTTGTTACCTGCCGATGATATATGTGGTGGGTCGTTTGAAGTGCGCAGATGCATCAGTGATTGATAGGTGCTCGATTAATGGATACATGATAGTGTTATTTAGACGGAATGAAGAGGCACATAGTGTTTAGTGTTTTTATGTAGTGGGAGTGAGTTTTGGAGTTATTGTGTATTTGTCTTCCCTCCCCTCCTCCCCTTTCCTTCCCACCACATCTTTTAATAAGTTCGCGGAACAACTCTTATTTTAAATTGAATTAGCTCTATTAGGATTCTATAAAATGCGTAATCCTTTCGGTTAGAAGGTTGTAAACTGTAAGGTTGCCGCATAGAAAGGCTATAGCAGCTATTGTTTGTGTTTAAGGGTTGGAGTGCATCCATGAGTTTGTGATGCCGTTTTGCTCGTCGCCGTGGTGGGCGTGCAGTATTTGCTACAAGGCAGACGCCGATCTCGATGCAGTCGATGATCACATTCATTCCATACTTCACATAAAGACATACGTCGTTCGTTCTTCTCTTTTTCGCTTAATTATTCATTATCTATCGTTTCGCCTGAACTAAGAGGATGGGTAGTATAGTTGATAATGCATTGCCCAGGGTGCAGCTCTTTCAAATTCAAATCCTGTCTTCTATTCTCATCCGTGCCAATACGGACGGTACGAACGGTCGAATGTTTCCCTGTTAAAACGCCAAGGCAGTAAACTAACTGGGGACCAGGATACTCTATGACAACGGGTTACAACCTGGAGAGGAGAGGGGAAGGAGAATTGGTGGAGGGTTCTAGTGAAACGAGAAATGAAAAAGGAGGAACATAAGGACTAAAGAAACGCTAGTCAAGGAGAGTTGAATGATCGTTGCGTTGACAGCCTAACAAATGGGTGTATGCGTACTTCGTAGTTAGCCTTAACAATAGGCAGTTTGAAGAGAAATTTCACTGCTTGTTTTTAGTTGATGCAAATTTCACTTCTTCTGAAGAGATCAGTGGATCAGGTTTTGTTTTGATTGAATATATCATGGAAAATTGGTTGCACAAACCCCCAATGGGTTTTACCTTCTCTCAAGTGATTGGAAAGTATTTAAATGGATTTTCGGTGCGTATTTTTTATTGGAAGTGTATATCGGCGCGCAGTTGTTGGTTACTGCTGAATTATTCAGGAAGAGTTCCATCCGGGTCGTGTTGTTGACGAGAGCGTCGATCGTTTCACGATGCTTGCAAGGTTGTATGCGATGAGGGTGGAGGTATTGGAGGAGCAAGGCAAACTCGAGTCACCGGAAGTGTTGGATGTTGAAGGCGTCACAAGGGAATGGGCTCTGCAGAAGTTGGCAATTGTCGCAGATAGTAGCTCATGCCGGTTCAAAATTGATGGATTGTTTGGTGGCCATGAAGCTTTGCATTGCAAGGTAAGTGTTTACTACCCTTCAACCATACTGATGTGATCGAAGCAAACGTGAAAGCTTTGAGCTGTGAAATTTGGCTTATGATATGATGAGAGCTTTCAGGCTGCTGTAATATATTGTGATGTCTTCTGATGGTTACGTCATGTTTGAAGTCGTTCTCTCCGAGCATGTTTTATATTCCTTTGAATGCTAAGAGTCATCTTTGTCGAAAAAATTTAGACTATAGAAAAATTGGAGACTTTATTAATGCAGATGTCATCTGTTTATGGTTGTTAAAATATTTTCTTCTTGACGGCATCTGAGGGGGGCAGGAGGATTTCGTTGTGACAGTTAATGTTTTTTTTCACATGATGCGTTTAAGGTTTGCCACAGCAATATTGCTAGTGTTGAGCAGACAAGAGAACGATGCTGGGAAACACATGTGGCGTCATCGTATCATCAGCGAGTGCAGTTGCTCGCTTCAGTGATCGCACAATGTATGTACTTTGAGTGGATCTCTACCTGAACGTTGTACCGTTGATTACAGGTGGATGAGCGTCGATTCTTTGCCGTTTAAATGTCCTCGTTGGATGATATTATTGTATAGGTTGTAGTTATGAGCCCATTAACGTGGAAAATTTTATTGATATTTTATGCAAAAAATCATTTTTCTTTAGCGACTCGTTGTCCATTTTTATTCGTAAATGAGTTATCGCATTCGTTTTTTTCCAATTGGTTTTCGGAAGTGTTTTCACTTTTCATTAAATTATTTTAACGCTTTCCAATGCCCATCAATTTGATTTACTACTTTTTAGCATCCACCAGGTTTTACTGCCGTCTTAAGGTTGAATGAAAGCGATAGGTAAGCGACAATAGTTGTTTGTGCCGTTATTTTTACTAACCCTACTGGTAGAGTCGATCGTTTCAGTTGAGAGCCATCCGATCGACAATCCTTTCGGTGATAGACCCCAAACGAGTAAATGGGAGCAAAATGCACTCGGTGTTTATCTCGGACCTATGGCTGGACTTCACCACCTTGTTTACTTTGGTTTGTTTTAGTTAGTTTCTTTCCCATTTTCTCGATTGACTGTTTTTAACAACTATTTGAGACCTCTAGAGTGAGGAGAGGCAGGGAAAAGATCACGAGCGTAGTTGACAAGGGGGCACATCAGACAACCACGACGACGTCGTTCTTCCTATTTCGCAAAGAAACTTCGAACAACTGTATCATTTTCTTAGCACCTAAGGTGACGTTGGTTTCTGTGATGCCGAGATGCTTGTTCACCACTGTTGTTGGTTACAGATATTGAGTCACTATTCATGTTCATGATATTCAAGCACATGTTTTCCAATGCGTAAAAGTCACAGAGCTCTTTGAAGCTGTTCACGTAAATCACACTGCAATGAAAGTAGCTATTTGAATAGGTGAGTAGCAGTGATACGATTTAATGAATCTAATGAACGTACCTCAATCGATGCAATCATTGATGATTTTACGCAGTGCATCAGAGGTTCAATTTGAAAGAAAATGTTCTCCTTCAGGTACGTTTCCGTATTGCGATCTTTGTTATACGGTGCTCGATGAGGATGGAGTTATGGAACATTTCTGCAGTGAAAATCATCTCATCAAATTCTTGGTAGTCTCGTTCATCGTTCGATTTTTATAATAATAGGTGATCATATATTTGGCCAGGTGTTAAATAGAGCTGGAATGTTGATCGTTATTTAGGCGTCGTCACTGATTTGTTTTTTTTTTTTTGTGGTTGGAGGATGTGGGTTTATACGATCTGACTACTTCGAAGTGCTTGAAAATGTGTTTATTGTCCTCACTTCTGGGTAAGGAGTGCTTGGAAGCCGGAAGTCATCGAAAGAGATTAGCGGGAAATGCGTGATATTCATCAAAAGGCGGATAATATTTGACAGTTGAGGGTATTGGCTTCATGGAGGATCGGTTTCAAAAGCAGCCACTTTGATCGCTGTTAGAGTTTTAAGGAGTGACCCAAACTCTTTGCAGTCGTTTCATCGACCTGGCGCAATGTATGTCGCTGTGTACCTGCCAGATGATGCAAGGCGAACGCAGATGCTCTCGATTTTCGATAGTATTGGCAGTGACGATCTTGGCGGGCATCCGCGCAAAATTGAGGTAGATCCTTGTTTCGCGGTGTGCTGAGCTTGCCTCTTTATGGGTGGATGTCTTATATAGTTCGATGATGGTAGGCAGGCACTGCATTGGGTGAACTTGAATGATTGAGTAAATTCGAGTTTCTTGGGAAGAAACCAAATTTTGAGGGAAGGTAAAGTTATCCATCGAGAGTGAAGCAAGACCTTTGTGTTCATGTGGTCGGCAATGAAAGAAATAATTTGAATTATTTCCATCAGGCTTGAAAAATTTTTTTGCACTGAGGTTTGGAGGAGCGCAGTTTCGAGTCCACGTTCTCTGCGTTCTCCACCTCTTCCCCCACCCCGCGGTGAACACTCCCCAACCGCTATTCTCTGATTTTTAGTATATTATTGTGACCGTTGCATCTGTTATTTAGAAGTGACGTCATTCGCTATCGTGTGGAGGTGCCATAAAGTGATTAATTTAAGGCGCCATACATTCCTGAAGTGATAGGAGCAAATTCGAATCCGAATGTGTTGAATGCGCCGACTTTGATGCCTCAGTTATTACCCATCGGTTCTGATGGCTTTTGCTTGTGGTGCCCGGTTGGTTTACTACCTGTTTTTATTATTGTTTATTAGTATTACTCTTTCCGTTGTTTATTTGATATGCGAGTCGTGCATAAGTGACGGAAAATTTAATAAATAAGGCTACAGTAGTGCGTCGGAGGAACTGAGGTCAAAGGTTAGCGTGAGGTTAAAATCGTGAACTTTCGCTTGCTTCTGCATTCACTTCTTTATCATATTTTAGCCATGCTTTAGATTAGCTATTCAATAATTGCTGTTCTTGGAATCTTTTCTTGAATTTATTGACCGATGTCATATTGCCGAATTTATTAGCTTTGATTTTAGATGAATTGCTTAGCGCTGTATGTTCTTTTTCCTTTGTAATAATGAGCTGTTGATTTTAGGTATGTTGGAGAACGTTAAAGGTATCTAGTAAAGAAAATGAACGTATTGCATTCTGGACGGAGCACTGCACAAAATCAAAGAAGCATTTCCAAACGGCAGTTAGACGGGCGCTATTCAATTTCGGTGAGCTGACTCATTACGAGTTTTCTGAAAGTTACTGAAAGGTTATGTCGTAATTTACTTGTTATTCATGGTTACCTGAAAGGCGATCACCATAGCGTAGATGAGGTGGTGGGTGGGGTTCGTTAGATTGTTGAACTATTCGATTCGAAGCAGGTAAGCTGCTAAGGGAAATTTTGTATCTCTATTATGACATGCCGAATTTCGCCGAAGATGGTCGCAAAAAGTTATACAGAAAAAAGTATGACCCATGCAGAATTCCTCTGAAACTGCAATGAATATGATGCAGCGCTATTTTTTTGAAGAATTGCCTTTGCAGATGTTATAAAAGAAGCGCGGTGCTAGTCACAGTGTCATTATTTTAATTTTTTTAGTTGTTAGAATAAGATTGGTGGAATTGTGCACTGAAACGTTCCTGAAATGTGGTTTCATGTTTCAGTGCATGAGGTCATCTCCTCAAGGCAAGAATTTCTCTTGCATCTTTTCTCTTGCAGAGGAAGAGAACTTTGTGGACATGGTGACGACACTTCAGTTACCAACGATAAAAGAAGAAGCAGTTTGGAAAACTGCCGAGTTGGATGGAACAGAAGTTGAAGTGCAGCAACAAACCGATGTTGGTCTCGATTTCCTTGTCGATGACTTGCACGCTGAGGAGGTAGGTGTGACTTTTGTTGTTTCCACCAGTGTTGGTGGTTGTTTTTCATAACCTCTTCGATTGAGTTGTTTATTATAAGTTTTTTTTCTTCATCTCCTAATAGCGCTATTGCAGTCCACTGGTTTTAGCTTTTTAGAAGGTGGGAAGTTGGCCAGAGAGGAGCTGTAACTAGAATTGGCCCAGGCCCTCTTTCTCAGATATTTTGCAAGGTCGAGATGCATGTGCGTGATGCACGTACTTGATACGGATTTTTTTCTGAGTCGGTTTACTGAAGTCGTTGGTAGGGGAGTAAAGCAGAAAGGCTAGGAAGTGAATTTGACTATTGCAAAAGTTTGACTCAAGTTTCCCATCTCTCCTTTCTCACGCTTTTTCTTTCCACCATCACGCGATAACAGTCTTTTCTTGTGAAGTAGAAGGTGCCAAAGAGCTTTTTTTCCAGCCGCGGTTCGGACCTTGCAGGTGGAGGTGTACTTGAATGACGTTTCTTTCTAATAGAGAGAGAGCGACTCGACAGATTGTTTTATAATTTGCTAGCGGGACTTGAGGTAAGGGCTTCAGGTGCTGTTTGCTTAAGCCCGATTACTTCACGGAAAAAATAATGTGGTCATCCTTAGTGCGCTTTTTCTACTTTTAAGCAGAAAGCTTTTAATTTCCGGGCTTTTTTCTCCCAGTGCTGCACGTTATTGTTCTTGTTTTACCTCTTCTCTGTGGAAGAAGAGCCTAACGCATATAGGTGAGATGTGCTGACAGCTTTTGTTAATTCCTTGTTTAAAGTGGAAAATGAAGTGCAATATTGAGGTGGTTTGTATCGCGTGTGCAGCAATGTTTCCTCGTAGCGATATCTCGCAGGTCGCACTACATGTGCGTTCTATGGATCATTTAATGCAATACTTGGTTGGTTCAGTTCGCATAAGTTTTTGAATATTATTAGTTTCCTTATTGAGTGACATTAATTTTTGTATCAAGTATTATTCTAGTAAACTGGTAAATCTATTATTTAGTAAGTCTGTTACTGGTAAATCTATTATGGAAAATTCTAGTAAACTGGTAAATCTATTATGGTAAATCTATTATTTAGTAAAAAAATATTTAGTGAAGTAAACTAGTAAATTATTTAGTAAATTTGTATCTAGTAAATCTATTATTCTAGTAAACGTGATGAAATTATTTTTTAATGATTCAGTCGTTATGCGGCTTGTTTACGAAATTTACGCTATCATTTCACTTAAATTACAGACGGTTTTCAATTTTCGGTCGCAGGGTAAGCAAATCGAAGAGATTTGCAGGACTGATTCTCTTTATTTTATAATAATATCACTTCGATTTAGCAGTGTACCATCGGTGCACGTTTGCGTACAGAAGGTTGTTGAAGGTGCTTGAGGGATATCCATCATTTTTCTGAGCAGTTATCGGAATTATTTATGTGTAAGAGAAGCTTATTTTTTAGCACACGACGGATCGCGAGATGCTCAATTTAGTGATGTCACAGAAATCATCACAAGCTGAACACGATCTTCTGATGGACTACCTACGTCGTTCGGTGACCTCGCCTGGTACTATTCGAGTCTACAATGCCGACTTGGCCATAACGATCGCCAGATGGGGTTCGGTGCCCTATAGGAAGATCGAACTGAGTACTGTAGAAGCTAATATACGACCAATTTATGCGGTGCTGTCAGAAGTTATCGACAGAGTGGCTGATGATAAAGGTGAGGTGCACACCTTTCTAAGAGTAGTGGCAAAAGCCTGCCAGCATACCCGGTCGCCTCCACAAAGTGATAGGTGGGGGCGGTGTTTATTGAAGCTAGTGGTTCTTTAATAGCTAGTTATGTATAAAAGAAGCGTCACAGAGTATCGATCAAAATGGGTGGCCATATGCATCAAGACTGTAGTCGAATATGCTTTATATATTTTTATAAAAGTATACGTGGTTGTCGAACTTTTAGCGTGCTTTTTGATATTGTGTTATTTTAATGCATTATAAAACGGACATGATATAGCCTTGCTTTCTTATTTTCAATTATGTATTTTTATATTATGATAGCTTGAACAAATTTTTTGAAACGATTGCGATATCGTATAGATTCTTTTTTTATTATTGATATATTTGCTTATTTTTGAGTTTTAATTGCGAGTTAATCTTCGATTCGATGATTCTCGTGTTACTTCTGTTCTTTTGAAGTATAGTTTATTTCAATATCACTTTTGATGAGAGTATGTTTGCCGGTGAAAAATTGTAAAATTTAGTGATTTCAGTTGAGCATATCACTGTACCTGTAAAGGATGCGTTACAATTGTGTTCTCTACGTATACACTCGATTAATGAAAAGTCCATTCTACTTTGGTGTATGGTTAGTATTTCTTAATATACGTTATGCGTGTTTGTAAAGTTTTTTCCTTTCTTTCTTTATTTATTTTAGCGTTCCGAAACGGAAAAACGTACAAAAGTATGTGAGCGTGAACAACAACAGGGCAAAACGTTTGCGGAGCTACAAATTAAGGGGGTGGGGTGGAGCAAAAGAGATAGGTGCCCGATTTGATTAAGGTGAAGTGAATGGAAAACGTCAAAATTCAATGAAAAGTTCTTATATATTCGTACATTGAATATTATTTATTAATAAAGCTTTGATGGCGTGAAGATGCTGTAAAAGATGTGGGCGAAGGTAACTTGTTTTAAGGCTTTATATGAATATGGCATCTGAATCTCTTCCTATAGTAGAGTCGTTTAGCAGTGTTTAGGAGTTACTATATAAGATGTTGCTTTCATATCTCATTTGTGATTTGTTATTGATATCGATCACACGTTTACGTTACCGCAACGTCACATGTAAGATAAATAGCTTCATTTTCGATTACGGTGAAAGTCCACATAGCACTTCACAGATATAGGAAGGATTGATAACATTGATCTGCTTTTACAGTTTTGTGTTAAGCAGAGCAATTTAACTTGTCGTGCTATTTTCTGTTGTGGATATGTGTTCCCGTTGAGCATTTGCTCAATATTTGAGGGGTGTGAGCGTGCGTTCAGTGTTATGGAAGGCGCAGTGGTAGAAGGTGCATGGGATGGACATTTGCTGGGTGCATCTCATGCAAGGAGAGTCGCTTCGTTGGCGAAGAACAAACTTGGTGAGTCTTTCGAATTAGGATTGATCTTTGCACAACAGTAGGGCGGAAGAGACAAGGGACTTGCGATGTCAGCAGGTTTGGCAATGGGAGAGTAGTGCCTAAATATGAGACCTTACGTTAATTTAGGTCCACGTGGCATACACACACTACACATCCGCTTTAAAGGCTGATTGTAATGCGAAGATTACTCCTGGGCGAGTGTTTCTTTGCTTGAAGCTCCAAGGATCATTAGAAAAGGTTTTGTGTTGAAATTATTAGTGAGTGATATTGTCTTTTGGTATTGCTTGATGTTATTGTCAGTTCGCTTCGTTTTGGGAGGGATTCGATGGTTAATTGAAATTTTGAAAGTTGTGATCATGAATAAAGGAATAAATTGAAAATGAAATGAAGGTTCACTTCGGTTTTCTTTATACACATGCGATTGTCGGTATAGCGGAAACCGGTTGTTACATACCTTTAATTACAAAACGTCCGGTAGAATATGAATTCAAAGGACTTATGGATTGGAAAACGTTGGCTAAGCATGCTGCTATTTTTTAAAATATAATTTAAATGCTTATAGATCCGAATGGCTTCATAAACGAGAAGCCGAAGCTAACAGCAACTCTCGTCGATCAGATGGAGATGAAAAAGGTACTTGAATTGTTACAAGCAAATAGACTGAGAACGCTATGGTAAGAGAGAAAGGCATTCGTAAAACGAAATTTTAATTTCAGCTGGCTCACTTCACTCCTTTCATTTAAAGAATACCCGCTCTCTAATTTATCGCCTTCTCCGAATTCTGCTTTGTAATTGTTTTGCGAGTTTTAATGCTATAATTGGCGCCTATGTTTGTGCAGAATGCCTGTGTACCCATTTCAAATTTGTTTGTATAGTTTGAATTGGAGTAGAGCATTTTCATGTAAGCATTTACATACACATACATGTATACACACATTTGAATAGTAATATGGACTCGATTTTGCTATAGCTCTTCTCATATCAAAAATAAGCTATCATATTGCTGTCCCCGTTAAACGACATATGCCTTATACTAGATATTCGTGCCTTTTGCAGTTATTGTTTGTAATCATATTTAAGAAAGTGGTGTGGCGTTGGAACGAATCGGATAAATTGTTTGAGTATATTTATGCGGTGGTTGGTTTGAGCGATATGGTGGAACGACGGTCGATTAATGTTGGAGTGACGCATATACCTGATATCTATTGTACGCTATGCGCTGAGGTCTTACCGCATTCACAGGAATGGCTCGACTCTCATATTCGTTCGTTGTCACATATCGTCAACTATGTTGTAGGTTTCAAACGATCTTCATTCCCTTTACTTATTAAGTTTTCAATTATTAGATAAAGTTGGCATGTTTATAGTCTAAGGGATTACTCCTATTCTAGAAGCGTGTTTGTCGAGGGGGGGGGGGCGGGAGAGAAGGGACGGGATAACGATGTGCTTCTTATTTTTGATAACGATAACGATGGACATAAACGGATTTTCATGATGAGAGGAGTCTAATAATCTATCGCAGCGGGGATCCGTCTTCTTTTTAGTTGCTTGTATAGAAACTACTATTAGATAACCACTATAGAGCATTGCTGGATGGAACATTCAGTTTATTCTCACTTAGCGAAAATTGTTAAGTGGCTTTCAGATTGTATTTTTTAAGTGTTGATTCGCTCTATTCGGAGATGAGAAGGGGTTGAATTGGAATATTTGTTTAGTACATTTATTTACCACTGTGAATGTACAGATAGTTTTATTTTTCAGCAGAGATATCATACGGAGGATATCGCACAATTGGAGGCACTGCAGCGTGATGCATCGGATGATGGAGGTAAATTGTTACGGAAGCATCTCGGGTTTATGCTCAAGAACGAGTCCAGTAAGCTGAACGTGGTGGGCGAGATGCGTGTCTATCATCCGGACGGTGTACAAAAGCAACGCGAGGCTGAAGCGCTTAAGGTTGGTTCGCTTTTAGCAGTTGCATATCTTTTGTTCTCGCATCATTTGGACAGGTGAACACTGAAGTGAGATTTCTCGTCGTAGTCACTACTGATTATGATTGGTGCTCAGTGTGGACACTCTGAAGAGATTCCACAATGCACATTGTATTTCTTGCTTGCCAATGGACCATTTTATGTCTTTTGTTAAATATGCTTTAGTTAAAGGAAATTATAATCTTAGCGAGGTTTGGGAAGTTGAGTTTGAAAGAACACCTCAAAGCGATGTTGCACTTACTTAAATGGAAACAGCGACAATCTCATCACTACTTGTCGGCATAAGCGTTGCAGATGACCTCGAAGATCTTCTACCTTATATTTAAGAGCGTTTATCTGCATCGAGCAGGTGGAATTCTCTTTTTACTGAACGATGTTGATGGAAGGTGAAAATATAATTTAAAGGTGGCAGCGATGGAAGCAGAAAAGGATCATCACAAAGAAAAAGTAAAGAAGGTTGCTGATCAGCGGAAGAAAATTTCCGAAGAGCAAAAACAGCGGGTAGATTCGCGTCGCTCTAAAGAGGTGTGGTCTTGATTATGTCACATTTTTGTATCTTCCTTTCGAGGTTTAAGATATGTGGCAGTGTGTCGATTCTTTTATCAGTGATTGAGTATTCAACGGATAATATACCAATCTGTGAGAGAAAAATTGATCGGTTATAGGTGGTTCACTTGTTAAAATTCGGTGAATATTTAACCGGGTTATCGTAAATTATATTTATGATTAATCTTTACATTTACTGATTAGTATCTTATTTATTCCAGAAATTATTTTTGAAAAAATTGTTCACAGTCCAGTTAACAAAGGGGAGTTCTTAATGACTTGGAGTATCGATTTACCTCAGTGCATGACTTTCAGAAAGGCAAATTACGCCGTTCTCCTTGCAGCACCCAATCCCACCTCATTCCTCTTTAAAGGTTGAAAAGGTGGTTGAAACAAAATGTTGCTTGGTTCAGCTTATTCATGAATACTTCTTTCCTCAGTATCGATATGACGAATTCTCTGGTTCCCTTCATGGCTTTTGGGGTGAAAAAGGCTTTCCAACAGATTGGACATTTAGGAGGCAAAAACTGAGGAAGATAAGCGCCGCAGGGCAGTGGAGGAGAGACGCTCCGAGCTGTCGCGAGAGGTGATGCGGCGGAGGTATGAGAGAGAGCGAGAAGAGAGAATGAAACGAAGAGAAGCAAGCAAACAGGAGGAGGAAAAGAAGGCGAGAGAAGAGGAAGCAAGAAGACGGCAAAGGACGTAAGCTTACGTCCTTAACCCAAAATTTTTTTCGCTCTTAGCGCTTTCTTGTTGCAGAAATATCGTTAAATCAAGCAGTAGCTTTGTATGTAGATCACTATTTCATGGAATCTGAGAAGAATGTTCGAGAGAGACTACTTTGAGGAATTTTAGAAATTTGAAAGCAGTAACTTCCGGTGCTTTTCATTAAATGAATAATTTATTACAAGAAACTGTAATATGTCTCAAGAATTGCTTGTACTTCATAACTGATGCAAAAGATGTGAAGAATACAACTCGGAGATCGAATTACAGAAGTAGACATGCTTCATTGTAACTTACAAGCTGGCTGGCACTTTGCAGCGTTAATTAGCAAGAAGCGGCTACACGAACGCTGCGTGATACGAATGAAGAACTATGAGTGAAGTGAAGCGAAATGGTGTGGTAAAAAGAGTAGAAATGGATGTCAGTGATGTGATTTCAGCTTAGCAATGGAAAGGCAGCGGAAGAAGGAAGGAGAATTAAAGAAGAAGAAAGAAACTGGAAGAGAGGAACATATCGCGCGATTACGACGCGAAGAACAAACGGTATGCGTGGGTGCTTTTTCTTTGTCTTATTTGTGCTGTTCTATTCGTTTCGCTTTTATTTTTCAAACGATTTTCTTTTTCGTTTGTTTTTACTTTTTTTTCGACAGTTGAAACGAGCGATTTGCTAAGTATAGAGCTGCAGAACCATGGCCGTGACTTTGTTTGAGCCCTTATTTTAGTGTTGATTATGGGATGACCGCATCTAAAATTTGTTAGCTTACAAGTCATTAGAAATCATTAAGAGGAATTAAGTAGTTCTTCTATATGTAAACGCTGGGAAATGTTTGAGGATATAGTACGCTGGCTTTTACTTTGAACTGGACTGGGGATGCGTTTTCCAGATTCAGGCAATATGATGTTGTTTTAGTTAGCAGGGGCACAAAGGGCTGGACGAGAACGACAACATATTTTGCAAATGCAAATGGAATTGGAGCACGAGCAGCGAATTGAGCAAGAAATGATCCGTATTCGACACGAAAAGGCAGTCATCATAGAAAACCTCTCAACAATCCAAAATGTTAGCTGTTTCGTTCGCCTTCGTTAATTGCGTCAATTTAGCGTTTCATTCGGCTGGATTTTTTAGATAACAATAATCTTTTACGACGGAAGTGTTTAAGGTTGATCTTGTTGCTGTTATGCTTTGCATCATCATTGAAAATAGCAGTGAGGGCAGTGCAAGCGATAGTGAGACGGGGGCTGCGGAGTTGTGGTATTGGTTGGAAGGATGAGAAGAGGGCCAAATGTGGTCGTGAGAACGAAGCATTTTCATTTCCCCTTATCATAGGAAGTAGACGCTCAGATGCGTTGATCCTTCCTCTAATTTCCCATTGCTGCTTTTCCGGGAGAGGGATGATGTGTTCGTTAATTAGAATAACTCAGTTATTTACTGAAATGGGTCGTTGTTGAGCGTTGTTTTTTTTTTTTTTTTTTAATGAGAGATGAAAGTATTTGATCCGAGACGACTACAGAAACGATGAGAAATATTAGTTTATTGTTAAGGTGCTCGAATTTACTGATCGAAGGATGGCGAGTTTGATACCCTTCCAGCAGTGAAAGCTTTTTCTAACTACTGCTTATCATTGTGTTCTTGGATCGAACTGTAATTTCTTTCAGCATTGAATATTTGATCAATTTTAAGCGTCAAGAACATTCCATGGATCGAGATCGACTGACTGTAACTGTGCCGAATATTGAGGCTCAACGATTGATGGTAACTGTGCCCAGTGCTTTGGGTACATCGTCGACTACTTCGCTGAACGCACGATATCAAAGTACTGCTTGGTCTCCAGTCATGCATCCGGTTCCATTAAAGGATGTCGATACGGGTGTTCAGCGACCTCCCAGTGTGAATATGCCACAGGTGCAAGAGCATCCATCCAGACTGCATTCGCCCACCATCGGGGTACAGCAACTTCCGCAGCATTTACGCCCAGATCGTACAAAGAAGCTCGAGTCACACGTCAAAGCTTTCAAGCAGATAGAAACGAGAGACTTGTTGGTTGATTACTGTAGGTTGTTTTCATTTGTTGTATCTTATCAGTCCTACTAAATGCTTTTGATAGTCATGTGATTGCAGTAAATGCTGGCTTGAAGGAGTTCCGGTTTGCCGTTTCCGAGCTTGAACGGGTGGTCCTCTCGACGATTGTTGGGCGGGTAACGATCCAGTCAGGTTGTGCAATATCCTTATTTCGCGTATGAGTAGCGATATCCGCTTTATTGTTTGATGATTATGTATGGGTATATAGCTTTTATATGCTTTTCAGTGTGGAAACAAGGCGGTGAGATGATTCCCGAGGCGGAGCTTCCAAAGGTATTCAATAGTGTGGCAGCTCGTAGAATTGGACTGCTTGGTCTCTCTTCGGTAGGTGAATGAACTAAGACAGTTTTAATCTCTTCATCTCTATCCCTAAATGGAGTTTTTTCCTGCGGCTTTGATAAAAAAGCATGTAAATTATTTTATTAAAGCTGCAGATTAATTGGATATTTTATCTTAGCGAGTTTGCTTCGATCATTAGTGAAATCTTGTTTTCTATACACTGAGAAAATGTTGGCACTGTGCTCAACCTCTGACTGGGAGTCCAATCTTTGGACAATGCGCTAAGGGGAAAGTGGGAAGGAAAGAAAGAGAGAAAGAGATTGAGGGTATATTATCACTAACGAATGTTCTATCCTTTTTGTCTCCGCCCTATTATCGGTCATATTAAATGTTGAGCAGCATGATGCTTTATGATAGTTTACACAACAGAAGCGTCATTTATAGGTGTACCAAGTGCTGTGTAGCGATCGTCCAACATTCGAGTCTATGTACTGCAGCGCTTGCTCGGTGTGGACAACCTTCTCCGATATGTTCAACCATCTAATGACTGCAGAGCACAGGCTTGGTTATTTGGTATGCATTCGTAATTATGGACTGGGCTCTTTAGTTCTCATGTTCTTTAGATCCTTTCGAGTTGTGCAGTCTTATATTTTACTGTCTCTAGAAAAACTTGCATTGCTTTTAGAAGCTGTGCTACTAGAATTGCACTTATCACTTAGCGGTGAAACATTTCATCTGGTACTTTTAATTTATTTCTTCTATCTTTCTCTACCGATCTTCATCAATCATATTCTCATAGTAAGTGGGATAAGATGAAGGGCCGGAAGCAATAGAAGTAAATCTCACTATGGGTACGGGGAAAAATATGGATGATTCATCGACGCGCTTGCCTTATGTTGTGAGTTTCAAGTGCGCATAAATTGAAATGAATGCTTGGTCGAAGCGATGTTCGTGGAACGATGTCGAGAGAAGAACGACACGGTGTGCTGCATATCAGGATGCTGCATTTTGTTGAAGTATTCAGGTGATAGCGTAAGTGATAAATGAGCACAAGAGGTAATGGCCGTCCCAAGGTATCGGCAACTAGAGGTTTACTGTTGTGATATGAAGGTTGTCGTCATGTGGAATTTGAAGAATGTTTAAGGGTAATTCTGAGTTATTGACTTCTTTTGAACGAGTTGGAATTGTCGAGAGGGGACCGGTTATCTTGATGGAATTGCCATCCCCCTGTAATTGTTGTGCTGTTTGCTAGGTTGGGCGGGAGCTGAAGGCTAGGGTAGATATTTGAGCTCTGAAATGCTCTCTACACATTGAGCTCACTGACAACTGATATGCCAAGAACATCAGTGAAACAACTGTGCATTGAGTGGGTCTTAATGGTTTTAGTTCCGCAATTACAAAATGTATCACAAATCGGCGATGAGCCAACCGAATGAGACGATACGCGAGCAAATGTTGGAACAATTCGCCCGACAAATTTGGAAGTTAGAAGGTTCAGGTGAAGTGAGGTATCGACTCACCTGCCCTATCAACTATGAGACGGTGATGCGGCTGTGGCCTCAGCATATTCGCCTTTTAAGCAATGACTGGATGGAAATGCGCGATAGACAAGGTAAGCAGTGTGGTCATTGTGGGTCGAAGTGGACTTGTTGATAGAAAGGAAGAGGAAGTTGTTGCATGCTCAAAAAGGTGGATATAGAACTTATCGAGTTCAACGGTTGCATGTCGCTGTTGTCACTACTAACATGAATAAACGTCGATTCCATTGGGTTCCTGTAAATTGGCTATTTATTCATATTCGATTGTGGTTTGTGGTCTCGAAAGCAAATGAACGGACATATTTCGATAATTTGCAGGGTTGTTGTTCTGAGGTGATACCTTAGATCATCGTGTATGTCGTCGCTTATTTAGATTGTCGTATTCAAAAGCTAGTGGAATAGTGATCCGTGGTGGTTATGGATGTGTTATGGGCAGAAGTGAACTATAATGTTGCAGATCCGAATTTGACTTAATTCATTTTTATAAAATTGTGCTCCGCTTTTCCGATTTGCTCCTCTCAGAAATATTTCATTTTGCCCCTCCCTCCCCCTTCCCCCCCCCCCCAATAATTGAAATAGATATTAGTTTCAACTTGCTAAAAAAGTATTTCAGCACAAGCAGTGACTTGCATGTTTGCAGTTCTTATTGGGTAAGTTTGGGATGCATTTAATCTTTCAAAATGCGCCTAAATTGTTAGGGTCTTTGAAATACTGTTGCTCTTACATGTCGAACATCTTCCTGTTTCGCAGACGCTTTACTCTGTCTTTTTGTTTGTTTACATTTTTGCACTGTGTAGGTAATAAATGTTGGGCAGGTAGAGAGGAGAGGTACTGCTCTATAAAGTAAATTGTTTTTAGTTGCGTTATACACCAACTCGCGACACTGTTTTCTTTCAGTCATGTTTATTCAACTCATGTCAGTGTTGACCTGTAGTATTGCACTGAAATTCTAAAATATTTAATACCTGTATTTATTCTAGTGAATGGTACTCCGCCTCCAGGAATTGATGTTGGCAAAGAAAAAGAGAAGAATAAGAGAAGCGAAGCAGGGCAAAAACAAAGGGAAGGTGAAAACTTAAGAAAGAAGCAGAGGAATGGCAATGATGAAGGGAGAGAGCAAGAAAGAAGCAAATTGAGAGAGAGGGATGCGTCGTCAAGTGGCAAGCAGAGGTCGCCACCTCGAAGGAGAGAAGGATCCTCTCTGATGTAAGTGATCTACAAAAGCTTATATTGCGTTTGTGAGTGCATGGCTAATAGAAATAATACAAACTGTCCATTGTTTTGCATGAAATTCTTTTCAAATTCCATTTATTCAGTCGGCGTCGTTTTCCACTTCGGTAATTGAGAGCTTTTATTCAAAATGTGTAGGTTGTCGGCGTCATTTCCCACCGGGCCACATTTGACAGCCCGAAAGCCCAAATTCAAAAAGTTGGTAACCCGTCTTGATGTGTTGTTTTTGCATTGTCTTAATTACTCGTTTCTGTATAGCGCTTTGATTTCAACCTTAGTTAGCACCACACATTTTGTTATTCATCTTTCCTTGAAACCATATTAATGAAGGAATGAAGGAATTATGTTAGTATGGATTATATATTAATAATGAAGAGAAATCAATCATTGGGGTCTTTTTTTAGCGGAGTAATATGTAATTTTGGAGAGTCGATAGGGACGTATTGAAAGTTATAATGATAGAAAAAGAGGTCAGCTAATTTCTTTCAAGAAACGATTCCATAAACGAGCAAACGTTTTTATGTTTATTTAGAATATTTCGCGACTAGCTAACGTGAAAGCGAATAATGATAATTGTTTGAAGCGTCCACTCATTGTTTACCTCCGACTATACTTATAATTTTTTCTTTTTCAAATATGTTCGTGTGTGATCTGCTTTTTTTAAATTGTAATTTAATCCGTTTTTGCACTCTTTTGCTGGTAGATCTGTTGTGCTTGAAATCGTTCTTCATATGCAATGAGCCAGCTTTCAATATAAGCTGATTTGAAGCGATTTCACTGTTACAGCAGACAACGAAGTCAACGTTCAACAAGTCGTCGACGATCACGATCACGCTCGCGTCACTATATTCGAACTCGTTCTCCTTCGAGTCATATGCATCGCTCGAGATCGAAATCAGGATCATTGTCACGTGATCGTCGTAGATCTCCGCTGAGAATCACTAAATTGCTGAGTACACTGGAAAATGTGCAGGACGAATCGACATGGGAAGATGCGGCTGCTGCATTTTTGGCTAAAATTGGAGATAAACGAGGTGCCGAACGAGTACGTCGACGGTCGCCGTCACCACGGGCTCGTAGCAAAAGTAAAAGCACTGCTCGAAGGCGCTCGAGGAGTATCATATCACCTGGAAGGTGCAGGTATAGCGTAGATTTTTGCATACACACTCTGCAGATATGTAGAGGAGGCGACTTTTGATGCCAAGCTGAGCATTAATTTTTCCATGTGATCGGGGTCGAGAAGTGACCCTGCTCCATTCCAACACTTGTTAAATTAGATGGGCACGGTAAGTACAGGTTAATTTCTCTGTTTTCAATGGTAGTTGATGCTATAGTGCTGATGGTTATATGTCGTCTTCACTTTACTGCAACAGTGTGGATGAACTTTGATTTATGATATCCTTAATAACAAATAAATGTTACTTAAGTGACGTATCGTTGTTGTCGAAACGATCGTCGACCACTTTGAGGACTGCAGTTTGTTGTTATTGCAGTGACCTTTTGTCTGTTCATTGAGATGGAATACATTTTCTGCTGTGGTCGATTGCAGGAGTAGGAGTGGTTCGCGTTATGCACACACACGATCCCGTGCATCTGAAAGTATTCGAAGGCATAGTAGTCGTGAGAGGAGAGCTTCCTTCGATAAGAGAGTCGAAGAGGAAACAGCAGGCGGTTTGTTGAAGGTATGGGAAGGCCTTCCTGAAGAGGTTGATAAGCAGTTATCGAAGGAACCGACCAAAGGGGTTCCTTCAGACGAAGATATCGACCGAATACTCGCCAAACGTGCTAAGGTACGGGTCCAGCAGTATAAACAGATATTTTCTATCTGGATATGTGCACCCACACATGTATACAAGTTTATCTACACATGTGTGCACGCACTTGCATATATGTACGTATGTTTAGCCACGATCGAGAATCTTCAAATAGGTGAAAACGAAGTAATATTTTAGTTCGAGCTGTTCCCAACGATATTCCAAAAGGAAAGGATGGTCGATGGTTATCTGCATTTATATCAGCCCGCTTCAGAATACAACAATTCATGAATACAACACCTATCACTCCTCATCCACTTATTTAAGTCACCACTAAAATTGAAACCCGTTAAGTGCTGTTTCGGTTCGAGCGATAACCGCTTTAGCTTGCTGTAATTTGTCGCAATGATAATTTGTCTTCGTGTCGTACACAACGATAAGGCGAAGATGAGTAAAATTTGCTTCTGCTACTGCGTTACTTGACCTGTTGCAATTTAAAGGTCGACCAAGAACGACCTCGAGACCCGAAGGAAGATATGCGTAAGCTGCTTGGGCTTCTCGTTACGATGCAACAGGAAGTGCAGCAGCGAGGCCAACTTGATGACGCGACCATTTCTCGTCTATATAAGGAGATGGGCGTATCAGACGGTGACATGACTTCAAGTGGTGCTCTGCTGCAGCAATTATGTCAAATGCTTGCCGGCGACGGTGCATCGTCGAGTGGTGGCGGATCCTACCAGCAAACACAGCAACAGTCTAACATTGATCTTGAGCGCTTCGGTTCGTCATCTCTTCTTCCAATTCGTTTTATCTACAAATGGATCAACATAAGCAAATTTTGAAAGACATGAGCTCCGGGCTGATTGGGGGACCTTAGGTGCCGAATTTTTGTTGAAGTCTTAGGATGCCTTAGGAAAATATTTCCAGGGTCGTATTGTTTATGATTTCGCCATCGTAGTTATCCCTAACCTGTCGAAGTGATCGAGGGTGGGGGAAAGTTTCCACTGAAAGCAACTGAGGTTACTGTGGTGGATTAAACTCGCTGATGAATTTGTTCAGGTGAGGCTTGAATAAATTACTTCTGAAGTGATGGATGCTTTCGTTAGAGCTTAAATCTTCCCTCCTGCTCTTCCTCTAACAAAACAGTGGTATTCAGTTTGCGTTCGATTTCGGCAATGCCTTAAACAAGGTCACGTTGGAAACTGAGATAGCATAAACAAGAAGCGTTGCGTTCAAAAATCGCTTGTTTAAGATGAGCCATAAACTTTTTATAGGAATCGCCCCAGTGAAGGAGCAGACGACGGAAGCAAGCTTTGTTTACCCAGGCGCACCAGATCCAGAGGCACAAGAAGCACCAACCATGCATGCTCCTTATACAGGCTGTGGAGGCATCGGAGAACGTGCGATGCAAGAGTCTTCACAGAATGCCACCATTAATCCGTGGATCAACGGTACTCCTGGTGGCGGGCCGCCCCTCAGCTTGCTTTCTGGTGCACATGCATCGTCAAGTTACGGCCTTAGGAGTGCTGCAGCATTTGTTGAGCCGACGCAAGTGCAGCCGAGCTCGGCTGACGTCTATGCGGCGAGACGTATGAAGGGTGCGACGAACGCCAATGATGACAGTGCACGGCAGAGTGCGCCTTCTTCTTGGGGTACGTTGAGTTTGTGATTTTCATTGCATGTTTTGTGTTTGCTGAGGTTTAAAACATTTCAACGACTTGATTATGCTGTTTGCTTTCTTCCACGTTTGGAAATTTCCGCTTGAGACAGTTCTGACGTATGAGGGACTTCAGCAGAATGCTGAAGCTCGTTTACCACCAAAAAGAGCCATACGACGACGTAACACACACTGATTAGCAAGGGAGATCGCAGCCTTTTTAAATCTTCAGCTAAGATCTCGAAGGCATGGGGAGATCATAATCCACATGAGGGAGATATCGCATCAAGATCAGTGCAGGCGTAAGTAGAACAACTTGTTACAGAAAATGGCCACCACGATCACTGAGGTCACAAAACTCATTTGACGATCACAGATCAGTCGTTAACATAGTTAAATTTTGGTTTAGGCAAAGTTTTCAGCGTTGTCGTTGCTTGTACTTATTGCAGGAAGAAGTAACCAAAAACCATGAGGGGACGGCATTCGTCTCGAAACGTGGAAGTAGCAAGATTATTCACTGTGCCCGCCTTTTGTCCCTTACAGAGGTTCTGTGATGTAAATATGGCGCTAGAAATTGCCTATGTTAACATAAATGAAATTTCATTTCGTTATATACTCAAAATTGCTCTGTTCTCCGGACATTGCAATATCTCTCTAATAGGTACCATTGGTTGCTTACCATTTGCGAAGCTGGGATATGCAAGCATCAGTGACTAATTGTTTGTGTGCTTATTTGTCTTTTTGTTGGAGGTCGGAGTGGTAGTCGAATTTTACCTGTAATATAATAGAATAAAAGAAAATAGATAGGAAGGTTGAAATTTGGGTACCCTAACATGCTGTGGTTGATAAAGAAGTTTTAAGTATACTGATAGTCTGTCGCGGCTGAATACGATAACGGAAACGTTCCCATTCGCAGCTGTGAAAGAGGAAGTTAGGTAACAATGTTTTGCAGTTAATGACGAGATGGGACAACCTCTTTCAAGAGCACAAGATGAGACGGGAGCATTATCGCGTTCAGCAGGTTTTCCAGTAGCGCAGTCGGTGCCAAAAGGAGCGATACGAATGGTGAATGAAGTGGTTGATGACGATGTCGTAACAGATAATGAATCTGATGACGGTGAGGTGAAGATTGGCAAGAAGAAGATGATCGATTACACGAAGAAACTGCTGGAGATGAGACCCGATTTGAGTAAATGGACTGGAGCCAACAATCGAGCCAACAACACTGGCCTCAGAACGGTAATACCATTTTTCTTTTTCTTTTTTTAATTTCGCGTTTGTTAGCAGTTCACGAAGATCATGTTCTATAGTTAATGCGCGAATCTATAATCTCTGTGTGAGGTTGGAAGGCGAAGTTTTAATTGTTGGTCTTAAGGAGTAGAGAGAGAGGGCAAAATATAGCACGTTGATTTTCCGCTTTTGCATAAATAAGATAGTAAACGATCACGCTAACTTCTATTCAGAGCGAAGCTAAAATATTTCTGGAAAGGGTTTACACTCGGTCAACAAAAAGGAAATAACGCTGCTAAATCGAAGCAATGCAAAAAAAAAAATCACTTTGACATCAGAGTCGGCTTGTTTCATACGCTTATTGCACAAGGTTGCTGATAGTATTTGAATTGCGAATATTGCAATATTCATGTGGCAAATATTTCCTTGCTGTTTAATTAGCGATGCTGAATTTTGGGTAACATTTCGAAATTTCAAATATGAACAATTCGATAATCGACACAGCTGGAAGGAATACTCGATGCCGCATACAGAGCGATAGGGGAGATGATTCGCTACACTGCAGGAGAGAGAGAAGGTCCCGAAGTGGAAGAATCGGTGAGTGATTCCGTCTCTGCAGGATTCCAGCTAGTGCAGAGGAAAGACGTTCAATAGAAAAATCTCAGCCCCAAGGCTCATCGCAAGCCGCCATTGACTTGCAAGAACAGTTCCACAAGAAAGATGCTCAACGTTTATATCATCGAATTCGATTTGGGATTGCCTGTTTGGAAGATCGACCTCTGTTTAGAAGGTATTATTCGTGCCAAGGGGAGTGCTGTTGTGGTGATTTGTGGTACTACTGCTCGAAATATATGGGGACGGTGAGAGTACAATTAGAACACTTTGACGGCTGTGTGAAAAAGGGAACTCAGCTGCAATGATAATACAGCTGCTGACACAATCAAAGGTTATCGGCGACTTCTACATTTCACTGCCGGCGAGGTCGTTTTGCTGTATACAAGAATGCGGATTGCGACGTTATCGGTTTTCTAATCGCTCGATCAGAATTTCTAATTGTGCATCTGCTCCAAGAATGATGAGGTAACCTTGGAGAAATGAAATACTGGTCGGCGAAATAGAGTTATGTCGATTCGGTCGGTGACGTTTTGGAGAAATACTGAGCGACGAAATGAACTTCTGTCGATTCGGTCGGTGTCTTTGTGGAACGATCGAATTTTCTGAAGATTGCGGTCACATTGGTCGTGTTCTCGATTTATGTGGCGGGGGAATCAAGGAGATTTGATATGTTGAATCTGGTGACAGCGTGTTAAGAGCGCTTTTTTTGCGGATATGGATTAACGGAAGCTAAAATACTGTGACAGTAATTTCTTTGCATCCTCCTCTTGTTCTGTTTTCGATCTGGATGCACGAAATTGATTTATCAACGCACAACATCAGTTGACGTTTCTTAATTTTGTATTGGTTTGAGTTGAATCATTTATCAGCAACATGAAAGCTATGTTGTTTTATTAAGTGATATTTATTGATGAGTGGAGAACGCTTTTTGGGCAAATTGTTGCCCAAGAAAAACATGCTCTTATGTGAAAAGTTTCTCTTTTTTGAAGTGCTTTAAGTTTTGCCCGTATTTCCTGATATGTACTATTTGCATAACAGCTTCATCGCCCCATATTATACGTAAAATCTTGCTTGTAGCAGAAATCTTTTCTATATCCATTGTTTTTTTTTTTTGTTAGAAAGTCGCTAAATAAGTTGATGTTGAAGGGTAGCGCAGTCGCCACGTCGGCTATACCAAAGCAAGGAGCATTGAGGACACCAGTGAATTCGTGGAAAACAGGCGCTAGTCAACAGTCAACGATGTCTAAGCCTATACAACAACTTCGTGACTCTCAACCGATGGCACCTGCAACGAGCGTCCAAACAGCGTCACACCAAAGTGGACAGTTGAAGACGGCAAGAGATGGACAAGGAGGCCAGCAAGAAGGTTCAGCGAGCGGACAGAGGACACTTACACGCAGTGAGCGGCGTGCCCAGCGGCGAGCCGCGTTCTTGGCGACGAAAACTGCAGCGCTTGCGGAGGCTGCAAAGGCGTCCGTAGTGCCCGTTGAGCCAAAAGATGATCTAAGTCTCGCTGGTGGCGGTACATGGGGAAAAGATACCAGTATGTTCTTCGGGCGTTTCGAAGGTGGAGTTCCTTCAGTTAGGGATGCCGGTTATTCAGCGCAAGCGGATCCGCTCATTGCAGGGGCAGCCCATAGTTTTGGTGCTTTTGCCTCACATCTTCCAACTACCTCGATCAACAAGAACACAGCCGTCGCTGTTGGCGCAACAGCGACCTGGGAAGATCTCGGTTCCACCGTATCGGCTCTCTTTAATAATGCCAAGAAGCAGACAGCACAGAATCCGGCAAAGTTCCAAGATAGGAAAGCCAGTATTGGGGCATCGATTAGCAACGTCGATGGACCACCCCCACCTCCGCCAGCTTCATCTTCGACAGCACGCTACGACCCGATGTCGCCGGCTGCGGTGACCCAGTACAGTGGACAACCAACTAAATATGCACAACCAACCACAACAAGGGTTTATAATCCGACAGTAGCAAACTATGGCTTGCCAAATACGGCTAAGCCGCTCTACTCAGCAATTGCTAGTACAGGAAGTGTTTTCACAGCAGACTTGAAGCAGCCAGCATACGATAATGTAGAACAACCGGTATATAGCAGCATGCAGCAGTCCTCAGTTTATCCGCCAGCGTCAGCCACGCAACCGCAGGCGAGCGCTTACTTCAGCTACTTCTCTTCTTTCCCTTCGTATAATCAGTTCTGATCTTTCTGTTACCGACGATATTTTTTGTCGCGCGCTGCCAAGGGAGTGGGAGGAGCGGAGAGGAGGAGGAAAGTGATGAAATGTTATGTACCCATCTCCAAGAAGTTTCTGTTTTTAGTGATGGAAGCACTTATGCAAGGCGTTATTTAGAGATCAGCTTCATTGAGAAACGTGTGGGTAGTTAGAGAATCATACACTGACTATCCTCTATTGGATTAATGCATTGAGTATTTCCTTATCTTTTAATACGTTATGACCGCACCTCCTTTTGGCCGATAGTGATTCAAATTTGTGGTGGACATTTTTGGAGACCGTCGGTAGAAAGACTTTCATGAGAATTTTGAATATACAAGGTTAGGGGAAGCTTTCTTTTTAATTTCTTGCGAGATTTATACGGTTGCTAGTCTATGACGGTTTCCGGTATAAGAGTCACGGGATAAGAGAGCAAATTTAATAGAGTGCAGCGGTCTGTCAGTTGCATTTATTAGCTCTTCAGGAATGTTTACCGTTTACTTTGAAGAGTTTCTGTTAGTATTTGACCGCTGTTGTTATGCAATCCGCAGCCAGTCAGTCTTACACGGATGTATGGTGCTGCCTTTTCGTGGTCGCGTTGCGTCTAGAGTTCTTCACAGGAGAAATGATTAATCATTTTATAATATCTCTGCTCGGCAATGATAAGGACCATTAGTAGGTTTTTTGTAATCTTAACAGGTTATTATTAGAATAAGTTTAAAAAAGACTGCATAGTGGAGACAGAATCCATCTTCATCCCTCCTTGGTAGTGCGATATATGAGGCGTTTTTGCGAATTCTTGCCATTTTATGGGCTTCATTTGTTCGTTTTTCTGCACTATTTGGATACGGGAAAAGATAAGAGAGATTGAAACAACGTTAACGAAATATTTTCCGTCAACATGTCCGGCAATAGAAATTTTTATTGAAATGATGTCAGTATCGAAGAGAACTTATTTTCCCTCCGTGAAAAATATTTGTCAGTGTTCTTTCTATAAGAAAATATCTGCTAATACTATCTCTTTATTTAAAAAAAAAGTACTCATTTCTTTGCTGTGGGCTATTTTTTAAATGGAAAGGGAATTAAGCAATAAAAAGGACGCTTCTAAATCGTTGATTTCCTTGTGGATGTAAATTTGTTTTTTTTTTTTTTAAATCTAGATTTGTCATTTGAATGTCTATATGGTAATGCATTTTTGTTAGAATATCGTTCATTGAGCAAATGTTTATTCGTTAAATTGCTCGATGAACTATTATCTTCATGCTGTGAAGTAAATAACTCTCGCTATACTATACTATGAGATTTTCTGTTTGTTTTATATTGTTTTATTATCTTTTAACTTCTTTTTTCATTCTTTGCTCTTCTTTACTTCTTGTTTAATTGTAATTTTTCCTTTGTAATTTAATCGTCTATAAATTTCAACGTTTGCAGCTTTTCTTTGAATCGTTCATTTTCCACTGCTGAGTGAAAAATGATGGATGCAAATCCCATCAATACAGCTAGAATTTTTGTTCTCATCGTTCGATGTGTTTGTAAACTTTAATTTATCCGAATTGAGGCAATTTTTTCTAGATGGAAGGAGCAAGAAATGAATGTTTTAGATATATTTCTGTTTGTTTAGGCCAAAATGTAGGATATTTGCATCGATGATTTTACGAAACTGTTCAACCGGAGAGCTCTCACTGCTCGAGGTAAGGTGGTTTCTGCTCAAGTCAGAAAGTAATATTTCATATCGCCGCTCATATTTGTTTATTTTCACTCGGTGTATGGGACATTGCAAGACGCTGTTTTGTTGTTCGGTCGTTTCAACAGTTGCCAATTATACGCTTGGATACTTGTCAGTTCGCCGTCATCAATTCATACAAATTCAATGAGAGGTGCGATGTATTGCGGCGAAGGTTGACAATGAACGAGACCGTGATGTGGGCTGTCACAGAAATTTTTGAATTGGAGGTGAGTTCGGAGACGAGATCCTTTATTGAAAGACATTCTGCGAAATATTCTTCTCTGTGGGCATTTTTTGGCGTATATTGAAGATATGAATGGCTTTCATGGATAGAGTCGACTTATTCGTCGAGGATACCGGCAAAAGGAAACGTGACATTATTTATATGTGGTCATGCGGCATTGTCATTTAATCAATATTTTTTTTAAAGAATGTGAGCAGCGCTTCCAAGCACTTCTGTGGTAATATTTCTGGCGATACTATAATCACCGCAAATCATTTTTATGTGAAGAGTTGTAATGTTGCAATCTTCACGTCATATTATTGTCGATTTATCTTTGTGGCGCTTTAAATGCGTAAAAATAAATGCTTTTTATTTTTGTTTGTTTATTGATGCTTACTTGAGGATGATTGGTTTTATCCACGATATTTCATTGCATTACCTGAAAGAATTGAAACGGTTAAGCGGACTTACGTCGTCTGTAGATTTGTTTCTCATTGTTAAGAGAAGGCGTTGTGAATTTCTTTCATTGCAAATATGCTTGTTCTCATCGCATTATCATCGCAAGTTGTAATAGATCAATATGATGCAACATATTGCTATTGCTGCGTTGAATGAAAAGAATGGCCATGAATGAATGTGTGCGAGGTAAGCAGCGCTCTAACTTTTTGAATTGCTTTTTTGTTGGTTGAGACCGTTAAAGCAATCGGAACATGAAAAGGTCGATGAAGACTATGTCGAGAGTGTTGTCGTAAGAATCGACGAACAGTGCAAGTGATGTGGAAGCTAGAAGTCCTCTCCATTTGGGCTCTATTAAAAGAAGATTGATGTGGAAGGATATGCGGATGATATCTGAGGGAGCTGTTGGTGCTTTGATGGATTCGGTACTGCATCTAGGTGGAAGATATTCTCATTCATTTGGTGTTTGGATTCTATAAAATCTTCGCTGCGGAAGAAACGGAAGTTGAGGTTGCTAAAAGGTACGTTCTGAAGAAGGTGTCCGTTGCACTCGGATTAGCGCTGTGTGAGGAAGATGGCTTCTCATAAGCACCCTTCGATGGTGATATGTCGGTTACTGGCAAGTAAGACTGGAAGGTCAGCAGTGGATGAAGGCATGCTGCGAGAGCGTCGCCTTGTTTTCTTCCCGCTTTAATTTCTTTTCTTTGTGTGGATTACTTTTTTGGCCAAATTGTATTTAATTTTGTATCTATTAGAGGTTGGAAAACATGGAAGGTTTGTGTTTGTGCAACTCTTTAGATTTGTTTTCTTTAAACGTAAGGGGGTGCCTTCTCTTTTTTAAGTTGCTGCTGCTATTTTATGGTTAATTCCAATCGTAGAGAATGCTAATATTAGAGAATCTTCCTACCTGTTGATATTTCCGCCTAGTTGTTGTAGCTTCCTTTAGTTTTATTCAAGTGATGCTAGATGGTCATTATGATCACTACAAGGTGGCCGGATATAAGCACTCATCGGTTATTGCTGCCCGGGAAATATTTTCTTCGACAGCTGTTTGGTTATTATGACTGCAGCCGTGTTGAAGCTATGTCATCGAGAAGCTTTGCTTATCACCTTTGGACGTTGCAGTTTGTCCGTTGTCGGATAATTTGGAAAAAGCGGATACGGTGGATTTCGAATTAACGGATTGAGTTGTAAAAATTATTTCACTCTCTGCATATCTGGAGTTGAGATGTTTTGCTGACGAGGAATGGAAAGGCAGATCCTGGCTTCGGTTGTGCTATACGTGCCACTGAATATTATAAGTGGGAGCGATATGATAATGCTGCATTATGCTGCACATTAGCTATTAAATCGGAAGTGTTGGTGTGCGATGTGCGAGGCGATTTAAGCGAGGGTTTTACATTGACGCGGCTAATGAGAGATGGCTATTAAAGCTGACGAGTTGTGATGGTAACGAACTTGTCCTTGCATGGTGGGCGACCTCTATATTTGTAGTCGACGATTTTCAGTGCGATCACACATAAAGAGCTAGTGTTTTGTCTCTATACAATACATGTGAACGCTTGATCTATACTATGAATTACTGTTGTCAGTTGTGTCGATATGTTTGAATAGTCTTATGTAGAGCATCTCATATAGGTGCTGATCAGTGCTGCATTTTGTCATTCGACAATCATTGTGCTTTTTGGAGTGGTTTGCTTGTTAGACCTACTTGCTGAACCCATAAAGTCATGATTGCTTGAGAATTTTATGCGAGAGCAAGTGATGCTGTACGGAATTTTCGTGCATCGCTTTTGAATAGCATGTTAAAGCAACCGGAAATTTGTAGAGTTGAAGTTGAAGCTGCGTATACGGCTATGCTGATGACAGCTGGAAGTTTCTTATGCGCCTGGTCTTTGGCTTCCACTTGCAAAGGATTAAAAGCAAGCTGAAGTTATTTTAGTATTATTTTAATAACTGTGAAATAGATTATACAATGAACTTGTGAAGTGTTGCGAGGTTAGTTTATTTTGTTCACTCGATTTGGAGTGTGAATTCATCACCCATACGTGCCATTCTTATCACCTTATCATGCTCGAGTTGTTTATAGTCATCGAGGTATTAGGGTGTATGAAGATGCCAGATTCAGGTCCTTTTTAGGAGAGGGGAAGGGAGCAAAAGGAAGAAGAAGAAAGTCCTCGTATTTTCTAAGTTCCTGTAGAGACTTTCGAGTTTCTTTGGTCTTTTTAACGATAGATTTTCAGGAATATTTCATTGTTAGAGAGAATGAGCGCATGAAACGGTTTCATCAGCTGCTGGAGCGGTGGATGAAAAAAAGAAACGCTTATGGAATCTGTGCGCGGAAGAAATGCCTTTATTGTTATAAAGGTGCTAAAATTAACTCAAAATCGCGGAGTTTATATACAGTCTTGCATGATTGATTTACTAACAAAACGGTTGAGGTTTCAATTTCTCATTGCAATTAATTCAACGATCTTTCAATATATCTTTTTGCGATTTTTATTGAGTTTTTTTTTTTAATTCATATATTCTTTACTTGCATACGAAGATTTGTTTATTTTCAGTTAATCGATCTTGCTAACGGGCATATTGTTTCATCTGCTACTCTCTTTGATGATTGCGCATTCATTGCTTATGCAGGCGCATCCACCACTGCATTTAGTCGTTTATCGTATTTTCCATTTTCAAGTTTTTTATTAATTAGGCATTAGTGATAGTTCTATAATTATTTAGGATACCTGGTAATGCAACAAGATGGGTAGGATTTGTAATTATGAGTGGTTGAGGTTCGTTGTGAATCTCAGCGTTCAGGAGAAAATTTATTTGGTGTCTTAAAGTTGTTTCATTGTGGCTGCTGCTTCTGCTGCACTTGGGAAACGAGAAGAACGTTTGATGATGCATTTGATGGATAAAAAAGAATTGAATTAGAGAATCAAATTCAATTCTTTTCTGCTCTGTGTACTTCGATAGACAACGAAAGGGTATCAAAGCATAGGTGAATTTTTTTTCAGTGAAAAGTGAGCTTTTTCCCTAATTATTATACTATTGTATATATATATATATATATATATATATATATATATATATATATATATATATATATATATATATATATATATATATATATATATATATGACATAATATACTTAGTATCTAGTGCCCCAAAGAAATCTTAAGTTTCTTTAGCTTTTGCCAGTTTTGCTCGATTCCTGTTTTGATATGAAAACAATGAAAAGGACTAATTGGTTCTAATTGAAGCTTTATATTTTCTGTTTTACTTCATGAAATCGTTTTCACTTCATTCTGTAGAGGATAGCCACGTACATATTGATGCCTGGATCATCTTCTTCAACGATTATAGTGTAGGCGCCGATTGTTTGTGAAAGCTTGTTAAGATTCGTCTTGGTGAACATCGTATGGCCTGAGTAAACCTCCCGAGCTTCTATTCTTTTCGTTTCTCGTAAGTATTCCCAAAATGAACGCTTGTATCAGATTCACTGGGTTCGATGTTTTTTTAATGAGTAGCCGGGTAGCCGAAGTTCATTGGCGTCAATAAAAGGAAATAAAAAAGACGGCTCCTTACTGGTGGAGCGCTTTATTCAAGGTTGTACAGTGATTGCGCTTACTTTTTTAACGTGAGGAATTTGCGTTGATAGCGACTCCGATAATGAGTTTCTGCTGGGAGTTGTATATTATTTAAATGGGTGCCGTTATAGGTGATGGAGATTGACGAACCATGGGAACATGTAAAGGCATCTCGTCCGGTGCATTTCGGCTTATATAAAAAGAAGGGAGCGAAATGGAGGAAGGAAATGCGTGAGATCCGCGAGTCGCTTCCTTCATATCTTATCTCCTCCTGAAGATAAGCAGTTTGTTTGCTTCTTCCATATTCCTCTAAGGATTAATGATGCGTTGCGAATATCCGACTTTGCTTGTTCATTTTGATAGTCCAAATATCTTTTTAAGAAATAATGGATGCGGTTGCCGCTACCAAAAATTTCAAAGTGTTAGGAAGAGGAAGCGGGAGGTCATTGTCTTCCGTGCATTGTTGAACTCATCTTACTGTTAGGCAATCGACGATCGACCTTCAACAGAAAGATGCAAGGAACAAGGGTAGCCGTAATGTGCTGTTTAACGTGCATGGCCTCGTTAACTCGGATGTCGGCACTGACATCCGCACGTTTCATTCTTGTTGAATTATCGTGATCTAGTTTTGTTATTATTGCTACGGTTTTGTAACTTGCGCTGATGAATTAGGAACTTGTTGGTGTAATTTTATTCCTGTCGTCTTTTCATCTCTTCGGCAAAATTGCAGTTCTATTCACTTTTAGGCTCATAGCTGATACACTATCCATTTTGGATTGCACTCTATTTCCCTTATGTTATACTTATTGACAGCATACATTCCACAATATCACGCGCAACACAGTGCGCAACCTGAGCACCAAATGGTTGCAGTTTAGTTGCAGATAGCACTGACCGGAATTTAACCACAGTCGGTCAGGCTCAAGGGCGAATGCTTTCACCACTGAGCCATTTGCACAGCGACATTCACGATTTCATGTGGTTTATTCAAGATTTCGTTTAGCGATGCGAGTGGACTTGAAAAAAAAGACGACTTTCGGAGTCCTATAATTTTCCAGTTTTCCAGTAAATACGTACTGACTTACCAAATAATCATCAGTTCACTGAATTCAGTCGTTTGACACTAAAATCTTTGAAACCGGGGCGAAAATTTCTCTGCGTCATTGTGATCGAAAAATCGCCATTTTTGGGGCACTACGTGTTGATTCCGGACCAACGTTGCGGAAAATTGAAGACGTCGCTAAGGAGATCCTGATGAGCTCAAACTACCTCAAAGATCTCGACCATCCAGTTGAACATGGCTCAGAACCAGGAATGCCTGAACCACGGTCATCCCCATCCAACAACCATATCGGAATTGAATCATACAGAGCCGAGATATGACGTCGGAGAGCTCGAGAACGTGCATAATGGCGCGTGGCACGGTCATGCGCGCACCTATTGTGCATCGTATGCAATTCGTATACCTCTTCACGATGGAAAAATCGCTATTCTGGGATGCCATATCTCAGCTCCGAATCAACACTGCGGTCTACCTGAAGCATCATATTATAAGGCCGCCTACCGTGTAATATAAATCTCCAGCAGAAAGTCGGTCGAGAGTTTAGTGCTCCCGGCGTCGTCGTTTGGGCAGGAGTCAGGTAGGGGAACATTTTAGAACCTTTTTTTTCTGAGAAAACTGGACGCCAGTTCTTACCTGAGATGTTAAGTGGTAAGGTGACATCTTTAATAAAAAAGCAGGGTCTTTTATTCATGCACAGTGGGGGTCGGGCTCAATACGCAAAGACTGTGCGGAGTTTCTTGTAAGGAAATGCTCTTTACTTTTGGATTGGAGAGAGAGGAACCATCAAATGGCCACTGACGAACCCAGATCTCACCCCACCCTCGATTTTTTCCTCTGGGGTCTCGTTAGAAACTATGTGTATGCGCAGAAGAGCTGGCTAATGGACGTTCTCAAAAGCCAAATTGAAGCGTTTTCTCATATGGAGGACTTGTGCCAACGCGCGTGCGATGCAGTACCAAAAAGGCTGAAACGGTGCAATGAGCTCCATAACGCCTGGACGGAGTTGCGTTGATCAGTGTTTGTTGTCGTGTTCAATTTTTTAACTTCGTGAATGTGGCATCGGCCAGCAATGATCCGCATCATGAGATAGTTGGCACGCAATGAGCGGAGGAGAATGAAGGGAGACAAATCTTATAGCATCTCATCCTATTCTTTAATACGTGAACTGTTTTCAGTACCGAAGTTAATCGTTCGAGAGGGTTTCTTTTGGTTGATTTGCCACAAAACGATTGCCAATTTGCGATGATTTCTATCCCCTATCCCTCCGCCCTCCTCTCAAGAGCTATTTTCCAGTTTCTTTCCGTACCATTTTTTATGACGTCCGCCGTATGTTCAATGCTTACGCATTAGATGAGTGATAGCGTGCGAGTATTACAGGTCCGTAATGGGGAAATGACATTTTCGTATAAATATTAAATGCACATAAGCGAGCACTTCGATATCATTTTGTTATAAAGCATAAAATGTGCGCCATATAAACGAGCGATTAATGAGAGCCGTTCGATTTGCTAATGCTATTGGTTGATTATTACCGTCGGCGGATTCTTATAATTGAATGCTTGATTGATATCAATCAGAAATTTTCGGCTGTTTATCTATGAGTGATGTGATTTAATGCATAGAATTAATAGATGTATTTGGATTTCTTATAGGCAAGTTATAAACAAAGATAGTTCAAATATCTTTACAATGGATTCAGCGATGATAAAAATCACAAAGCCTCAGGTTGGCTCAAGGTAAGAATTATATTTGTTGCTAATCACAGGAGGTAATAAAGTAGTATATGGAAGAACGTTGTCTGTAATGAATGGATTATGCATAATTCCAGGTTATTCTAGAATTTCAAATGATATCGAAAGTTATGCGAATTGCCGTAGAGAGAATTATAATGATACATGCGATGATTTATTGATGAAAGAAAAAGGACGCGGTTAATTCATTTAGTTGAAGTTTTTTTTCAACGTATAAATCTAATGGATTTGAATTTCTTCCCCCACAATTTGCAGAAAACCTATAATCGATGAAATTTAATATTTCGCGGCAATTTTCTATAACATTTCCCAATCAATTTGTGAAATTCGCTTTACTGCTGTAAGAGTCGTTAGTTTTTATTTTAGTTTTTTAGTTTACATAAAATTCAAAATTTGTTCGTTGGAAAATTTTAATCTTTTTTTTGCATACCGTCAATTTCAAATAAAACAATATATATTCAAAAGACATTATGAATATTCTATTCATTTCCATTGATTATCACAATAAATCTCTTCAAAAATTTCATTTGTTCCGTGAAAAAAAAAAAAAATTCAAATTCTACACAATATGTGATAGTCAAAAAATTTCGCCTTTCCCATGAATAACTACAACGAAATGCAATTAAAATGGGCTGATATAAAAAACAACTTAAAGAATTTCGAGCTCATTCGTTTACTGATTGCATTAAAATTTTCGAACATAAATGCAGGGGGTGAATTGAAAACAACACTAACGGAAAGGCGCAGACTTATGCATGTGATTGATTCACAAAGTGAACCCATCAGACACAGACATATAGATACTTACGAATGAATTTCTCGTCAGCATAGTACTTATTTTGCAAGAATTTGCTATGACAAAAGATAGAGAATAATGAAGTGAATATATTATCAGTTATGTTGTTTTGTGCGCCTTAGAAAATTTTCTTCGAGCATAGTGCATTGGAATGATGTCATGTCTGCGTTCATATATTTTTCATTAGAAAATTGTCTTTCAAGGGCCATTAAAAGGTTGCGATGTCATGTTTGCGCGTACTTATATACTAATGTTCACTATGCCAAGAGCCTTATATGTGTTTGTTCAATGTGCCAATAATCCCTATTCAATGTCACTGTAACTCGGTTATAAAAATTGATAGCTTGACCTTCTAGAGTATATCCAACAAGTTCAAAAATTTGCAAACATTTAAGGATATTGAAAAAAAAGCTGCTGCACATATTTTCGATTATGTGAGATTATAGAAAAACGGAACTTTAATATAGGCAATTTGCATAGACACTCAGAGTAATTAACTATTGAAAGATTTTTCACTGCATTTTCTGACGCCAATTTGAAAAAATGGTTGGTCAGATTAGAGGAACGCAAGAGTACATATCCGGCCATCTTTTTTGGCGGCCTTCTTCACTCGTTTAGTTGTTCTACAATCGGATTGATGTAACAAGTGGGATCGCAAAAACGTTGTTCATATCAGCATCTTTGGCACATTTCCTTCCGGTTTCCAACGCCGAATCAACCAACCTAACTCCGCTCGATTGGATTGTCGTCTTTGTACTCTGCACCCATCGATTTTACTTTACAATGCATGTTTACTTAGTTGTTATGCTCACCAAACGAGTGTATCGTTCACTGCTACAACGAATTTGCTCTCACACTCTTCCCAAAAATCTCACCCCATTTTCTCAATCTAGAGCGTATTTTCTTCAACAACTCTGAGAAAAGCACTAAAATTTTAGTGGTAAATTTCCTTAGTCAACAAAATATGCATATATCTTTTCCAATAATCTACTGAGACGATTTTAACCTTGTGGGAAATAATTTACTGCCATCTTTAACAGCACAAAAGTTTAGAAATTAATGAGTTTAGTCTACGCTCATATTGTGATAGTTTATATGAATTTTATTTGCATAAGCCTATCGACTATTGGCTACGTCAAGAGTTTTATAGCAATTATTCCACTTAGGCTTAATTTCCACAAAAAAAAACAAAAATTTTCCGCTGTTATTTATCGACTTAATGAAATCTTTATACGATAAAGATATTAGTTAAGATGATTTATAAATTACATCAAATAGTTTAGAGATTGCATTTAATGGGAAAGCATCGTAGAACAATATTTAAGCGACGAAAGTTCCGCTAAATTATGATGTACACTTACTATATCGCTATTTTCTAGTATATTGTCGCTTCATCTCTCGTATTTCATTTCATATTTATTCCCATTGTAAATCGAATTTTAGAATGACTCCCCGTCGAATGTTTTCCTATTTCTTGCTTTATTTCGTTTCTCTTCTTCTATTGTCTTGCATTTCGGTTTGGTCGCTCTACACGTTATTATGGATGGGGGGTTTTTTAAAATATCTATAGTGGTGATATTGCATGTATAAACATATTATCTATGTCCTACGTCATCAATCGGAATGAACCGTCCAATGCCTATTGCAGCTGTCTTAGATGGCGTTTTTTCGTTGTTTTTTTTTTCGAAGACCCGATGTGCGGGTTTGATGAAGAAAATTGGATTCAATGGTTAGGCAATTATATCCACTATGGTTTCGAGACCTATTTTAAAGTGTTGACGCTTCACATGCCTGACAATATCGTTGAAGCTCTTAGAAACTAGCACACTGAGATTGAACATTTGCACTTTATTGGTCGAGTATTGATGAAGTCAATCGATTCATTAATAGTATCATTGTTGCATGCTCTTTTTTTGTTACGCTATACGCAGTCATAATAAGCAAATATAATGGATTTATTATGGAAAATGTCATGACGTTTAACAATAGAAATGAAATATTGAGAGAATAGATGGATATAGCAAAGATTAGAAATATTTGAGCATAGTTGAGCACTAAGAAATGCTGTCATCGAATCATTTCTGCAACGCTAAAATAACAACGAGTAATGTTAGAGAGTGTTAGATGTCGCTCTCATCGCTTCCTTCGATTTCCTCATGAGACCACGAAGAAAGATTCGACTTTTTTTTCGTTCATTTAGAGATAAATTTTTCGATTTGTATCGTTAATCGAAATTTTGCGTTGAAAAAAATTCCTTTCTTTTGTTCGCAATCTATTTGTAACAAATTGCGATGTCCTTTGAAGAATGATTTATTCCCCGTTAGCTGATTGCGTTCTCTTCAAGATTAATCAGTATTTGATATGTCCGTTAATTTATTTTTATTGTCTCTTCAAATATTTTTCTATTTATTCGTAGCTTTTTCTTTTTTTTTATTCATCTATAAAACTATTTTAAATTAAATTCAGTAGCTGCCTCTAAAGTTTTCATAGTTCTTGATTGATTGAGTAGATATTTTGGCGAATCTGGATAGCATCTTCGGCATTCGTTTTCATACAGGTTAGGACGGTGCATTATCACTGATTGTTGACGCTGCTGTGTTTTTATATCTGCAAAGTGTCTTTAGCTCTCGATGGTATCAGTAGCAAAATTATGAATGTACGATAAATTTGAGTATTCAATATACCAGGAAAATGTTTTCACTCTCGATCAAATTATTCGATACAGCAGGAAGATGTTTTCACGCTTAGATGCAGTGGTGCGTGCACCCGCAGTAAGAGGCATTTTTATGTTTTCGAGTAGGCTTGAGCACAAGTGAGCACTCGCAGTCCATTGAATTCATGATAGGCGCCTCTATGTCATGAGGCTGATACAAGGAAATGGGCGATAATTAGGGGTTTACGGAGAGGAACATATCCTTCCTCACTTTGCTGAACCCCTGCCCCTTCCCCCTCCCCCCCCCCCCCCCCCCCCTCACTTGCGCTCGCGAATCGCATGCAGTGATATTATTTCCTCCTTTATAAACTTTGTTTAGATATGTGGTATATGTTTTCAACATTTCATTTAAATCGCAGTTTTATAATTATTGCAAAGTTGTGCGGGAAAGTTGCAAAGAAACTTATGCTTGCTAAGCTGGCACAATGCTCACTTTTTCCTATCACTTTTTCTTCTAGCGATAAAGCATTTTATGTTAGTGTTGATCAGATAGAGAAAACGATCGCTAATAAAAAAAATAGCGAAAAATCCTTATGTACTATCGGTTATTTCTTTAATAGTCGTTGTAATGTAGTGCGTTGAATTGCATGTTTTATATTTTATTCTTATTTGCGAAACTGCTCCTCGATATATCTATTTTTCAATTCAAATAAGGCGCCTTAGTTTGTGGAAGTTGCGCTTTTTAAGCTAAGATTTATTATCAGCTTTATCGCTTCTCATTAAAGATGCCTCCATAGAAAGGTCTCCACTCTCTAATTTCCGGTTGAACAATTTCAATACGCTTCAATGATCCTAGTGTTCTCAAAGAAAAAGAGAGGGAAGCGCTCCAAAGGCTTACGCGAAATGTGTCTTTTTTTCTCGCCGATTCTTTCAACTCGACCAGCTGGCTATTTGTAAATATTTGAAAAAAAGATGCACTTTTATTTAACATATTATGTAAATTGAAAGTCGGGAATTCTTTTTTTTTTTGCTCATATCTAACATAAAATGAGTCATATTTTCCTTTAAAAGATAACAGTATACATATCTTGTCTTTTATTCTAAGTAGCAGAAATTTTGCATATATAAATTCGATGGCTATTTTCTTATTCATGAAATCTCATAAAGGAGGTGACAATTGGCGAGAAAATTAAGCTGAGAAGATAATCGTAACTTATGAAATATATCCATCAATTTTCATCACTATGATTTTTTTCAGGTTATGGTTCAGTTAAGCAAACAGATATGCATATGTATGTATGATAGCGTTTGCGGAAATCATGTAACGTTCTATCCAGCTGACTAAACTGAAGAGTCGTTCGAGGTTTTTATTTCCTATATGACGTATAATAGGAAGTCGGCTGGAGTGGCATAGCAGCAATGACACAGATGTGATAAGATAATTGAAGCCTTAAAGAAGAAAAACAAGTGAAGGAACAATTATGCACGGGGAGTAACGACTAAGTAATGCCAAAGCAATAAAAGATATCCGAGCAGTTAACGTTGTCCATTTATAAGAGATCGGAAACCACAGAGAGAACGAATGAATTTAGTGAATAGGGCAATATTTGAGGCCTGCGCCAGCTTTCTTAGCCTGCAGGAATTTTCGTGACGCAATATGTGAACGAGTTGAGAATGACACTCACTTCTTCAACAGCAAAAATGGTCGACTGAGCGCAATAGAAACTGCTTTAATGAGAAGATATTAATTGAAAGAATGCTTGGAGGGATATTACAATCTGTGATGGTAAACGTAGATGGAATCAAGTTTGCTCCATCCGACATGACATTCCGGAGCAGAAATTTTTAACCTTTATTCGTAGAAGGGGTGGAATATAAACCCGATAATTATTGCTTGCGAAAAAATTTCCTGGTGAATCAGCGTGACGTATTTTTCAACCGGTTAGTTTCATGTCTGTAGTGCTGGATGGGGGATCAGACAGGAATACAGTAAACAGCTGGCAATATGAAATAAAAACCTGCTTGAAATAATCGTGGGGTTTGTTTTCGAGGGAAGATGAGGCGCAAATTCCAGTTTTCGATGCTTTGTGAAGTCGGTGGACAATGCTTTTTATCAGTATAAACGTGCTTCGATATAAACACTCAGGTCAGGAATGTCACCATTAGATAACAAGATGATACTAAGGAGTGGGGCGGAACGCTCATACTTAGAAATGATATACAACAGTTGTCATTTCTTAGCTGAAATACATAATTGCTAACCTCGTGATCAATTCGCAAAGGCAATTTAGTCGACATGTAGCTTAAATAGTTTTGGAAAATTGGTGCTTATCTTGCTGTGCTAAGAAGCGTTATGTGATTTTTGATATCGTCCGTAAAAGGCCCGTATGAACTCTGTACTTCCTGGAAAATATCATTTACATATTAAACAAAGAGAAGTGGATCCAGGACGTTTACCTGTAATATGCTACTAACCATGTCGTACACTCTGGGAAAGTTCCTCTCTATTTTATCTTGGAAAGTAAAACCGGTGAAGAAAAGTTTTGAACAAGGCTAGAAGTTTACCGAAAAAACACCATAATCCTAAGCTTATACAACAACTTGCTGTGTCAGAATGCGTGAAACGTTCTACCAAAGCCTGCAAAAAGGTAGATCTATTTGATATTTAGTGAAGATGACCAGTCGGATAGTGACGAAATGAGCTATGTGCCGTTGACCCTTCCAACAAGAAGCTGAATTGGGGCTGAAGAGGTGCTGATGTAAGCTAGTGTTGTCCTTCAACACCTTGAAATAATATATGCTGAAGAAGAGCACTTTTCACAACAACTTCCATCTTACAGGCGGAATAAATCAAGCAGATGAGGCGATAATATCAGAGGGATGTTTCTTCCAAACGGTGTTTTTTCTATTTTTCAAGCTTTGGGAAGCGACTGTACCATTGAGTTGAGCTGAAATTCATAGCTCAATGGGCAGCTGAACCTTTTAGCTGTTATTTTTTAAATATAAGATAACATAAAATCCTGCATTAAAGAGACGTTGTTAGACAATTGATGAATGGCATTTCCCCACATCTCAAACTCAATGCTGGACATTTGCAAACGGTTATCTATGCTGAACAATTCTATAGTCTGCATTAAGAGACTTTTCTTCTAAGGTTTTTATTCTATTATTGGGGAAAGATTCACTGAATTTCTCAAACACATTAAACATTTTTAACTGTTTATGGGGCGTTTGTTACAACGTTTATAATAACTAATAGAACAGTTGTGACTATAGGCTTTTGCTCATTTTTGTAAAAGGAATTAACTCGTTGTTGAATGTAATGAGGCATATGTTTGTCACGATTTGTCGCCGGTAAATGAATACTTTTTGCTTAATCGTCCTGCAGGTAGTGTCGAATAATTCACCTTTTGGCTTCTTTATGTTTGCACAACTCTCCAGATACCACATACCATTGTACTTTCAACAGAAAGATATCTGCCATAAGCAAATGATAGTGATTGTAGTCTTGGAATGAGATCAAAGGTAGTCGGTTGTATGCAAATTAGGTAATAACTCATGTTTTGCGATAGTGCATTTTTATATTGCCTAGTAATAAATCAAGACATTCTTATTACTTGTTGATTGATCATTGAAACGGAATAGGCCGTTAACGTAAACAAAGTTTTTGACACGATAACAATAGATAATTGAAACTACCAATAATTACAGGTAATGAACTACATATCGTTCGCTAATGATGCCAGAAAACTTTTTCATTATGTGAATCTCACAGTTCGGTTTTCTCTATACCAAGATTAGATAAAAGCAAGGTTATTTGAAGCAAAAAAAAGTCCACAAAAATCATTTCACAACATGAATCGAGGGATCCTAACTCAACTCTTGCGTGCATAAGATGGTTTTTAGCAGAGACTGCGAAACCGCTAATCCTCAAGTCATCATTTTGACTCACTTGGGAGAATTTACGGAAAAGGTCATTGAAAGAGGGGTGGTCAGGTTTTTTGATGCAGCCAAGTTTACACAAAGCGATAGCATCGAGAGGTTTTATACTTAGGAGGATACGAACTTATGAAAGTTTATTTAAGAGAACTGGAGAGCACGTGTTTCAATGCTGTCATATTACTTCGAGATCTCTATATGGCTGATAACCAGCTAGTGGCATGCCTGGATGGCAGTTCCTGGCACTCATCCATCACAAATCCGATCGGTGTCTGAAGGTGCTTGTATTTCTGGACCGTTTTATAACTTAACCACTTCGTATTATGAAGTCTGAATCCGTCCTATGCACCTCCGTTAACTTTGCACGTAATGCAACAGCTGCATTTCTTTCACCATGAAAGGAGCACAGATATATGGTTTTTTTTGGATTTCTAATTTTTCAGCTCCCAGATACTCCTCAGAATCTGCTAGTTATCAGGAACGACTTTTGCATAGCTTTTTCCTCGACCCTATCAAGTGCCTCCATCCTGAACACTTGTTGGGAGATCACATCTGCATCAAGGGTTTCTGGAATGTTTTCTGCAATGTCAGTTGGGCAGGTCGCCTTCATGGGACAGGGAGGAGCCAGGAAATTTAGTTACCTTCAAGCAAAACGGCCGTTCTTTTCCTTGCTTCTGCTTATTGATACCTTGTGCATGATGAAGCCGAGTGGCCGTCTCCCAGTTTGATGTCGTCGTATCTTGTATGGTTTTGAGCGCGGGGCGGCTTCAGATGCTATCAGGTTTAAGTCACCACCTCTGTCAAAATGTCAGCATGTGGAACCTCTTTCAGTTTTGCCTACACGGCATCATTGAGTGATCAAGTTGTATTTCAAGTTTTCATGATTGGATTAAATATTGTGAGTCAGACCTAGCTGACCCCAAACATATGAGTCGGAGCTGACATGTCACCAGTTTTCACGAATCTGGCAAGTATGCTGCCAAGTCTTATAAATCGAGTCTAACATCATTGCTTAACTTCCTTCATATTTGACTGCAGGAGAGAGAGCTTATTAAACGCAGTACAAAGTGGCAGAAACAATTAAATTAGAGTGTACACAGCACTTCCATCTTTGTTTAATTCCAAGAGAATTTCAGTATCTAAGGTGAGCGGAAGTGTGCACAGTCCATTTGTAGCTTATATTTTGGATGGGGGAACGAGGGACGGACACCAACTTAAATTTAAATCTTCACGCGATGACAATAAATAGTGTTCTAAACTGTACGAGATTATTTATACAGTAACTGGCACGTCCACATTCATGACAGGGAAGTATTAAACCGCTTTATCGGATTATGCAAATCGAGATCAATGCTTCCATGTTCTTGGCTTTTTGCCAGCAATTCCCGCATCGCCGATTTTTGCGCGCGTTTCTTTTCGAGCGGGTTGATGAGCCCGTTATGTGGGCTTTTTAATTTCCGCTAAGGCGTGTGTGGTGAAGCTGTTTCTGGCAGTTGTTTTAGGCGTAGGTTAGGGCAATCGTAGATTAATTTATATTAGCCATTATTGTTTTTACCGTGGATTCCCACTTCATTGCAACTGCCCATCAATTCTCAATGCCGTCTTGTTGCTTGGCTATTTTTTATTATCGCTACTACACCTTAAAGCTGGTAGAAACCTGTTTTCATGGAGGCATCGGAAGTTAGTTCATAGAATAAAATGTAACCCATGTGATAAGAGCTTCATCAACCGTTTCTTCCATGGGCGCTGGATGTTTCAGGAACCATAATTTGTGTTACTTGGTGTGATGTAGAGGGATAACAGTAGCACAACCTGTCGAGTGGGGGTTATTTTACCGTGATCAAGAGGAATTTTCGGGGATTTTATAGTGGAGTTGGTATAGTCACTAAGGACGGGGGGGGGGGGGGGGAGGGAGGGAGGATAAGAAGGATGCATGTGTCTGTGCAAGACAAATTCAGTGGCTATTGATCGACTTTGGCACATGTGTTTTTTTCGGATGGAGGCGATTTTATTATATGTGCTTTTATTCGAAGCGTTTTGTCACTGATGCATCGATCCGATTTATTATTTATATGCGCCTTTATAAATTTGCATTTGTAAAGCGATTGATGACGATGTCGTATCTATGTGTTCTTTGTGATAGTTTAAAGTTGGAAGACGCTGACGCCGAAATTATTGAATTTTGCTATCAAATTCGCACTTTAATATCGTCATCGAAGTTAACTCATCGATTTTGAGGAAAAAAAACCCTTAAACATTGTATTTTAAGATTCTTCTATCGTTCAAGCTAAAGGAATGAATATATTATAGGAGATTCGTAAGGTGTGTTGAGTTGAAGTATCTTCATTATGTTTTCTATGATTGATGAGGCGTTAATCAATTAAAATATATACTCATATGTTTTGTGGCAATCCTTATGCGTGACTGATATGATGAGTAATTAGGGGGGGGGGGTTCGATAAAAACGTATGCCATGCCGTCTCATAAGGTGTGCTTTTCCATTTATTTATCGGTTATTTAATTGCAGGTACGGGCCAGTGCAGCTGCCCCAACCCATTGATTAACTCACTCAGCGAGGAGTTGTCTTCGCTGAGATATCAGACGTGCTGCTCCAATTTATTTTCACTCGCTGCATTTGCTACGCTATTTGAACGTCTCGTTTCTAAACGGCGTATTGAGTGCTGCACGGTGTCCGTTATCGATCGATTGATAGACAACGCTGTGATCTAGCCAATAGCACACAAGCAAGGAGCATACACACCTTTATTCTGCTTCTTCTTCTTCATCAGCCAGGCTTCTCGAAGCGTTCGATTGGACAATTTGCAGTCGGCGATCATCTCCATCTAAAGACGCTTGCCTAATCCGCGATTATTATCTTTGCTCCATACCTCTAACAGCTGTTAATAGCACCTTGTCGACTCGTTGTTGCTTGACGATCGAGAGGGAAAGGTATTCGTTGGTATTCACTTGCGAGCGCTGTCCATAAAATGGCGCGGACTCCCGTACGCCTTAATGTTTACGACATGGTATAACATTTTCTTTGATTACAACCTCTTTTTTTGAATGTTTGATATGTTTACAGCCTTTATTCAGCTAGTTGATAGAATTCGATAATTCCTGCAATACGAAGCGTTTATCCACCGGTTATATATTCGCATATGCGTTTTAATGTGAGTAAACCTGTACCATATTGTAACGCATCGATTTCTCCAGTTATCGTTATTGTATGTCTGTTTATGTAATGTGTTTGTCTACTTGATAGTCTCATGTTGACGTTTCAAGTTTTTCAAATTGTCTTCCTAGGTAAAGCTAGGTGTAAAGAAACTGAAGGTCACAGTATGTACGTTTACGTGATCACTCACTATTTAACGTTCAAAGAGATCGATCAATTTCGAAGGGTAGTCGAATTGGTCCAAAAAAATTTCCGTGCCTTATACATCGATGAGGCCAGCGAAAAGCGACTTTTATTTATGAGGGATATTTTTATAAACGGTCGAGTAAGTGGAAAAATGGGGGCATTATTCTGGATATTTTATTTAACTGAATAATTTTTGGAGCCGTCAGGTTAATAGTGCAGAATGGAATATCGCATATCATGTCGGCTGCAGTGGAACGCTTCTCAGCTCGTTTTCATCAGCGAGTTTTCCTTCACATATACTCATTAGTTTTGAAATTTTCGATTCCCACTTGTGGCAACGACCTCGCTTGTGCATTTGATCATTTTTATGCGTACAAGAAAGGAGTCGTGCTTGTGAAACTTCATATTTTAATTGAATCAAAGTAATTTTCTTCACTGTCGTTTAGATGACTTCGTATCTGTAAGGGTTAAGGAAATGCATAGAAGAGAAATTTTTGAGCATTTCATCTGAGCGAGTTAGTTATACGGTTACAACATCAAAGATTTCGTAATCTTTTAAGCATAAAAGGTTTCAAATGTGCTGACAAGCTTAATTTGTAATTTTGGACAGTCACTTTGTCCGCCTCATTCCGGCCTCCACTACTAAGATTGATAAATATTGTTTTTTCTTTTGTTGTGATGCAGCTTCAGGTCATCTATTCCTAAATTTCCATGTGCAGCGACGATGATTCATCGATCTCGATGTTTATATGCATAAATTTCAGTATTGGTTAAACGAATATGCCTCGACGCTTGGTTTTGGTGTCTATCATTCTGGAATCGAAGTATACGGTGTGGGTATGTGCGATTTCTTTCTATCATAAATCCTTATAATCCTTTCTTTTATAGTTTTCCTCGTTCTAAGCAGCAAGTCTAGCTGAAATTATTGGAAATATTGGTAATTAGGGAGCGAAAGCAGAGAAGGCGAGGAAAGTATCTAAACTTCAAATTCCAACATACGAGGGAATAGAGTTGCGGGAAATATAAATTCCTCGAAAATGTTTTTGTTAGACACTACTTATTTAAACTCTCTTTGTGAGAAGCAGAATGGGTGTCGCACTGAGAATCCTCCATCTTCACAACAGCTATGGAAATGTCTATAATTACATTCTTTTTATTTCGCTTCTCTCTGCACTATCAGTGATCGTTTTGCTTATCGATTTTCATTTGAATACGATTTACAGCGTCGTAAGTGTGCGCATGTATCTGTGTTTGTGTTTATGTCTGTGTGCTTACTATGTAATCTAACCTGAGGAACTATGAAAAGCTGAGTCAGGACATCTGGTGGGTTAAGAAAGTGGTAAAAATATATCGCCTCGAAGAGGTATAAACGTTTCCGTTTTGCAAAGAATCGCACGTGATTGCTGATTTTCGCAAACAGCTACGTATGCTATATATATATATATATATATATATATATATATATATATATATATATATATATATATATATATATATATATATATATATATATATATATATATATAAAGATGAAAAACGATGAGGAGGGTGTTTGTTCTGTTCTGAAAAGTGCTGCTTTTCTTTCATAATGTCCGATCATCTGCACTATCTTTCAATAAGTGCATATTTTTCTCTATATAATCGACAGAGAGCGAGTTTCATGGGAATTTGCAGCCTCCTTTCCCACTGATCTATTTGCAGTGAGAATCTTTTCATTACATAACAAAAGAATCGAGACGGATCCATGCAGGGGTGTCGATAATTCAGCATAGTTGCAAGCATCAACCTTCTTCTTGTAGGTTCGGTGAGTATGCTACCCTCCAAAAATATTCCGTTGCACTTTTATGGTTAATTATGCTTGAAAATAAGGGGAACGCGTGGTACGTTTCCGATGCTAGAAACTATGAGCTTACGTCAGAGTAAGGAATAGCTAGCCGAGTGTAACTATAGTTCAGATAGGAACTCTGTTAAGAACCACGATCGAATAATTCTGCAGGATTAGATTTCCTTATATAGCGTGGCATGTTATCGCGTCGTTTAGATTAATCGTATTATAAGTGTTAAATTGATTACCGCACAAAGTTATATCTTTCAAATAAGGTTTCATAGGCATTAAATGTTTTAGAATATGCTTATGGTGGGCATCCATTTGCATTCTCGGGTATTTTTGAGAATACCCCACAAGATGCTGAAGAATTGGGCGAGAATTTCAAATTCAGGTAACACTTCGTTCTGAATTTGTTGAAGTAGACGGCAAATATTGCTTTTTCAATTCGTTGATGTTATTTCGTTTTTATGGTTATTACAGATTTTTTGTGGTACTTAACATAAGTGTCATAAATGACGCTGATGTAGAGCGCAAGAGAAATCGACTCCATCATTGCCCAATTCGAATTCGGGAATATAAGAGGATGACTTGTTAAGCACTAGGCGCAATTAGGCAGACTAACAACATTGTCCTTTATGAGAATCTATATGGAGCTAGGATTTCCTTTATTTTGATCTATTCCTTTGCAATCGGAATAGTTTTGAATTCGTGTATTTAGCAAGTGGATGGTCGCTAAATGATTTTAATAGTGGCAGAGCAACTGAAAAAGAATGAGAAGTAATTTATGTGGATTAATGAGTTATGTTGAGAGATTCTATGACTAAGATGGTCCTTCCTAAGTTTCTATAGTTCTCTAGTTGACGTCGTTTGTTTTTCACTTCTGAAGGGGCGTCATTCTAATTAAACTTCTATATTAAGAGCTCTATTTGCTGATTGTTCGCTGGAAAAAACGTGCACGTATTTGCTGGAGAAAAGAGATTGACACAGGTTTTTTTTTTCACCTAAAACTTGTGCAGCCTATAAATTCCAACTTTTTAAAAAATAGGAAATTATAGGTGAGTGCTAGACACATACCAGACGACTGAAAACAGCATACAAAAATGATACCAACAAATATGAGGGAATGTAAACGCCGGTGGTTGATTTCTGGAGAGTTGTTAGGTGGTAGCGAGATGAGTTTTACTGTTGTGCTGAGAATAGGTGCTTTACCTGGAATTCACGCACAGAAATTTTCGAATTAATTTCCTTTCAGCCGGCTGCTGTATATAATTAGAAATCTTGGTGCCAACACGCTTATGGAAATTATTTCAGCGTTCCTTTTCGGTGGAACTCCGTAGTACTTTGCAGTATTCATATATGAAAGGTATTTCAGGGAATGTATATTGATAGGCGAGACGGATTTTACGGCAGCCGACGTGAGGCATATGATTCAGTTATTGGGTCATGAATATAGAGGCGATAAATACCACCTTATCTCGAAGAACTGCAATCATTTTTCGGCAGCTTTTGCTAAGGTCCGTGATTCGTTTTTAAAGTTGAGATCTCGGAATAGAAAGTCCGATTTGAAGTGATTTGAGATGTACAGTTCTGCTCTTGAATGTAGGCCTTTCACGGTAAGGCCTATAATGGAAAGTTCTTTTAAATGGTCGTTTAAATACGCAGAATTTTCATAGACGACTGCAAAGCGGGTTATGAATGTGCATATTTGGATAGTGCACTTATTTGAAGCGACAAATGATTACGAAATATAGAAATGCGTGGATGGGCAGAAAACTTTATCATAATGTAAGGCCTCTCTTGGAGCATTGTGAAAAAATAAATTCCCTACGTGGGGCTTCAGTTCAGGCGAATACGTAGAGTTTCATCATTTTACCATTTGATTGTTTTTGGCTGACGAATGTGGCGATGAGATGGAGTTCCGTGACTTGAATTCTTCATGCAACGTTTAGCAGTTAGTTACTCGTTGATGCCATTTAGTTGACGCAGTTATCGATTCACTTGCACTTATAATAGATATCATAAAGTTGTGATGAGTTGTGATGTGAAATTACTGCGGCGAGAATACCCTTCCCTTAATATGGTAACAACCACCCCGTTTCTCTGTTGGTTTTTTTGTTTGAAGCAGCAATAACGGAAAAGGCCGTACATCCTTCCTTTTTAAAATGGATTGAGTCAGATGGGCTTTTTAGAGACTCAGGGTGATTTAAAGAAAGTAAAAACCAAGGTGGAAAAAAAATATAGGTATGTAAGCGCCGATCAGCGATTGCACAATCCATTAAATATTTATGCGGAAAAGTTGAAAGAAGAGTTTCCTCAATGATTGCTGGAATTTCGTGGGTCCCTGTTAAGGTAGTGGCTTAGTAGTTATTACAGGTGAAACTTATGTATTCTTGCGAGCTTTAAGTGAACCCTAATGGGCTGTTGAACCTAATTAAGTCCGTGTATGCTGCGAATGTCTCATATGGAGGAACACTATGTATAGGAGGTTGATCTGCGCTAGGCGTGCATGAATTGTGTGATGTTGTTGCACTATATTTGTGCCGTTTAGAACTTCCGATCATTTCGTTCGCGTTGAAAAATACTTCGGTGCTGTTCGATAGTCTTTGCTTTGTGCAGTTTTCTATTCATTTCACCAACAAGCAACCTGTGTACTCAGCAGCCAACAATAACACTCTTTTTTTATCTCAGTATTTTTAAGTAAATTATTTGCATACTTGAAGCTACATTTCAGCTGATATAGAAAGCGTTCCGATCAAAGTAGATGTTGTGATGGATACGGTCTGTTTTTTAGGGAAAAGAGCTGCAATTGCCAGTCCTTTTCTTAAATTTTTGATCTTACCGTGAATTCATTGATTACAGCATTGGATGCTAACGTGAGTCTCAGATGTTGTTTCATGCTAGCATCTTTGGTTAGAAAATTTTAACGTTTTCATTGATCTATAGGTAACTGTTTTTTTTTTTTTTGATCGGCAGACTACCAGGTAGATTCCACTCAAATTTAGGTGTTTGCAATTACGTGGAAATTTGAACTGAGTTGATAGAGGAAGTACGTCTGTAAATTGAATTTTTCATTTTCTTAAAGCTTTTTCTTCTCTGATTGCTGTTCTGTTGTTTGTAGCAGGCTTGCAGGTAGGCGTGAGTGCTACCTTTTCGCTTGGCGAGAATTCCTCACCTAATGATGTCTTAGATGTACATCTATATTCTAGACACTGACAGGCCGAGATATACCTGGCTGGGTGAATCGGTTGGCCTCATTCTCGGGTTCAATACCATTTTTGGAGCGATGCCTTCCACAGGAGTGGCTCACCCCCGCAGCATTGAAGCAAAGCCTTGAGGAGAGGCGTAGATCGGGTGACTACACCTCGGCAGTTGTTGAACACGCTCAAGAGGCCATCGAAGAAGGACACTCAAATCGCAGGTGTAGTCTGCCTATGAATGGACGCATTGAAGGTTAATTGTTCAAGTCATGGTGTATTTTATAGGGCACTGGTGATCCCTCATCTTCCCGTTACCTTGTCAAATTTTCAAATCGCGCTGCCAATCTCACTACCAAACAGAATGTAAAAGAAACGAATGTTTATATGTGAAACGATCGGCGGATGTTCTCTGATAAAACTGCGAGTTGGGAGGCTTTACATCCCATCCTAAAATGTCTCCATGTTGGTGTCGCAAGGATATATTAGACATCTCATGTTACGCTTATATAGTAATACTGCGTTTACTTATTCTATGAGGAGCTGCTCACTTTGTTGGGGTATTCTTTAATTGTTAGTGATTTTCTAGTAATTCTAGGGCGTCTCTCTTTAAAGGTGGCTGAGAGTCTAAACAATGCAATCACCTTTTGCAAGTTAAGAAGAGGCGTCCGTGAAAGGCAGTTTGCCAATCTTTTCGAAAATCTTTGAGTCGTCGACTCGTTGGACATTCTCTTGCAGTTTGAATTTTGAAAGGTTATTATGCTTGCAGAATTAAGGCATAAGAACGGCTTAACAAGTGCTAGCTGTTCGAATTCGACGATCACTGTGAGCGCGCCATCATCGGCAAGGACATCTAGTCCTGTGCCATCGTTGTCACGTATTTGGAACTCCATCAGAAACATTGCCTCTGATACATCAGTACAAAACGATCCAACGCAGGTGCAGAAACAACAGTGATATTGCCGTTTAGCTTTCGAGGATAAGCTGGGGCGACTATGGAATGAGATTCTGATTTATCGTTCCGCTTCTTTTTTGATAAGTTTGTCGAATTCGTAGTGCAAATTACTTAATTTGTGAGAGTCAGAATGTTCAGAAAAAGGCCGAAAGGATGCTCAGAAATTCAGTGTCCAGCGATGAAAATTGTATCTTTTGCCTAGTTTCTATTGCAAAATTTTGAAAAGCTAAGTCGGCTTATATTAGCTATTTGCATTTATCCGCCTGCATTGGAAAGGTTGTATAAATTGGCGGTTGCTTGACGGGACCGTAAAGATAGCGTTGCCCATTGCTTATTTGTAATTCTACCACATGCTTCCTTTATGTTACTAATAAATCACAAAGGAAGTGGGTGGATGTTGAACCTCTATGAATTTTGTCGAAAAGCGCCCTTCCAAAGGCTCTTCACTTGTGCGCTTTATTGTTTTCTTACTGACCTCGCCTACTTTTGCCAGCTTACACCATTGCTCTTCGGTTTCGACGTTTAAGAGCTGTTTATTTTCTATTTGAGATCAGTAGAATGTGATCATGATGACTGATATTCTCTTCGTTGTTAAATAAGGAGGATTCCATCTAGTAGTGGAATTGAAGTTCGTAACCGGAAGATAAGGGTGACATTTGTGGTGAAAAACAAGGACGAGGTAGATAATTAAACGTTAAAGGTGTCCAAATAATCCGAAGCAAGACCTGTATATTTACGGAAAGGAGTCAGTTTTTGGCAGGCAAAAGTTAAGGCCGCTGTCTTGTAACCTTTAATTTTCAGTTGATATATGCCTTGATGTTAAGTGGACTTATATATGTCAATAGAATTTCTGTTATTGGATTCGAGTGCAAATTTTTTTGAAGTTTTGTTTTGGCTAATATTATCTTTAATTCCCATCAGGAATGGACCCCTTGATTGTTCGACAAATGTTTTTGAACTAATCTGATCTAATTGGTCAGAGTAGGTAACGAGAAGAAACAACGAAGTGGCTGACTTTATCCGTAACGGAAGCGTTGTTGTTTTGTTTCTATTTCCTTTCATACCTAGGAGTCATTTGTTTATTTCATGAAATAAGCTCATTATACATAAAGTGAGGATGAATATGAGTGAAATCCATTTTATAGGATTTAAAAAAAAGAAAGCCGTCGGGAGCATTTTTATTTCTTTCCTGCTAATTTTATCCTTTAGTGACGAGTATTTTATTTTCAAGTTGTCGCTTTCATAGCGGAAAAGGTGAAACTATCGATGGGAAAATTACCTAATTAGAATTTTGAGCTCATGCCAGTGTGTTTGCCAATCTCTCCTCACCGTTTTTCTTTTTAATATTTTCCAGCTCTCGATTAATTTCCCTCATTCTCCCCTTTCTATTCCCCATTCCTATCCTGATCGTTTCCCATCCCTCACTATTTCATTTCATCTTTGGTGGTTTACAGGGTTCACAATTTATCGATATCCTGTGAGTTTTTCACTGACCGCAACCAATGTTTACACGGTAAAATCGATTTACCCTCATGTTGAGGTATGGATTGGCATACATTTATGCAGTTTTTTAATATACTAACAAATGTGGAAAGTTTTGTTTATCTCATGTCTTGATATAGTTTTGTTTTCCAGTTGACACGCTCTCCCCTCCACATGTTCAGTTAGCGTAATTGCATCGCTATCGTGCCGTACTTTAATTCAACTTCTCTTTGCAAAATTGTGATGCGAATCCTTCCCTATTGTTTCAGTGAAGAAACGAAAGGAAGGAATAGTGGGATTAATGGGCCTTACCTGTAGGCTATCCATCATGAAAATGGCGATCGTCATAAGCGCTCGTCGCTCAGTGATACGCCTCATAAATCATCACGCTTGGCTTGCACCTTCACCGAGCTTATTGTGATCCGTAGCGCGCATGTTTAATCTACCTGCTGCACAGCAATGTTGATTAGAAAGGAGGGAATCTGTTCACGAAGATAAAATAATATTGGCATGAAATAGCTCTTACTTCTTGTATTCTTTCTAGTTGAGCTTATAACAGATGAGTCAATAGAATGATTGAGTGAATTTTACAATGAAGTAGTAACAAATTGCATCAGGGTCCATCAAAATTGCTACCATATGTGCTCTAGTGATGCCTCTGTCTTCTTGTTTACGAATTATCTATTATAGGCGTAACGATTGTAAGTAGAGCTGGAAATAGCGACTGAATAGAGAAATTATTGAGCGCAGGAGTAAAGATCATTTGCTTTCACATATGTGTATGGCTGTGAATGTAAGTTTATAAATTTTAAATTTTCATATAAGTGCGATAATGGAGAGCTAATTGCCTTATTGATAACTGACACCTCTTTGTTTAGTTAATATTATTCTTCTGCCTCCTATATATTTCGATTTATTTTTTTTTTCTTTTTTTGTGAAATTCCTGGCAGCAGTTTTTTCTTTTCTTTTCTTTTTTTTTTGCCAAATGAGAGTGTTATATGAAATTGCTTTTACAATTTTTTTGTGATTGACATCGTTTGCACATTTTATTTTAACAGATTAAAAAATTCTGTTGACCAGTTTTCACATATTGTCTCCGGGATGGTTTATTTGGTTTTCAAGTGGGCATTTCACGTGAATTTCAATTGTTTAGATATATTCGTGTAATGTGATAGGTGAGCTTACTATGCTCATATAAATATATAATTGTTAGGAATTGATGATATTCCCTTGTAATCTTTGTTCAATGGAAAGTGGAATGGAAGTTGCCTATGAGGGTGATGATGTTAGGTTAATGTGAACAACTGTTCTGATCAAAATTGTTGCTGAGATCCAACTAGAATTTTAGTCGAACTACGTTCGAAATTCCGATACCACCGTTTAGATTTCTGATAATGTTGGAAGAATTGCTGCATTTGGAGGATTGTAGAGTTAGAGTATCTAATGAACTCAACATCGAAGAATGCCGAAATTCTTACCTTTTTTGGATTTTTTTTCGATCATTTTACCCATTTACAGTTGGAATACCAGTGCGCATTTTAGTTTGAGCTTCTTTTTTAGAGATTTCATTGTTTTCGCAACTGAAAATATTAGAGGAATTATTAATTACTCATCTATCGAAATAATCCACAACTGTAATGATCATTTGTTGCTTAACAAAATTAATTAAATTTTACCTTAGAATTGGTAGAATAAATGAATTTCTCGGCATAAAAATGCATTGTTATTGACATCCTTCATTAATAACTTTCCATTCTTCGTGAATGACTCTACGTTCTTGATTGACTTCACGTTCTCTTGAATGACCTCACCTTCTTCTTGAAAGGCTTCACGTCCTTCCTGAATGACTTCAATCTCTTGTTGCCTTGATCTCAGCTGAAACTACGAAAAAGATAGCTTTTGGATTTTGTCCAGATGCATCTAAAGTGTTGTTCAGAAGGATGGATATGAAGTGGTGATGCTAAGTGATTCTCTGATCCGCTAATTTCACGGCTGTGTTGATTATTTTCACCTTGTTTGCCTTATGAAATATATCTTCCAATAAAACAACTTAATCGATATTTGTTTGAACTCGAACTAGAGCTCATTTTGTGGTTGAGCTGTTTTGAACAAACACGATTGACCCCACTGACTATCGATCGGAAATGGGGACTTCGTTGATTTTTATCAGCCCGAAATCAACCTGAAAATTTTTTCGATGTTTTTGTTGCAACGGAAATTATGTTTTCAGGCCTTCGTTTTCGACCGCAAGCCAACGAACTTTTCACGAACACATTCTGTTTTGAACGAGTTTTTGTAACCACGTGTTTCAATCAGAAGGAGATTTCTCAGTGAAGCGTCGAACGTTTAGAGAATTGCATATGCAGCAAATTTCTTCACCTCGGCACTATGGTCAATGCAGTGTGCACGACGCTGCAACAATTGAAATCTGAAAGCATAACCTAGAAATCATAGTAATTTGTAAAAATATAAAAGCAGTAATATACAAGAAAGGTTCAGGTAGAAGCAGGTCATCGGGAGGAGAGAAATGGTCGATTTATGAACATGCTTAGTGTGTACTTCAAAATACTTCAAAGCAGTTAGCGCTTTGTGAATGAATCATTTGACATCGGGAAGACGCTTTGAAAGTCGTTCGCACAAAAAAAATGTACTTGTTTATATGTATTGAATATTTTGCAGAATTTCATTGCTCATTTTAAGTTTTCATTACGTAATTTTCACCGTTATACACATCAACTGTTTCCGTAATGAAAGAATTAATCTTTTCTTGTATGTGGTGGTAACCTTTCGAGTTTTACAGTTTTCTGCATGGTTTGGCATAGTTCTCTTTAATTTTGCTGTTTTTTATTTGTTTCGTTCTTTACGGCTGGAAAGCTGTGCTTGCCTCGGTGTATTTTATATATGTCTACATACGAGGATTGCAGCTTGGAATTTATTTAGTACAGATGAGTCGCACTTACTACCTCATATCGTGCTGCGAAAATGGTTGTCCTATGCCACTATGGGTTTTGGCTATTAAAACTGCGGCATTCCGTTTGATGTGAAATACAGTGAACAGAAATACGCTGTCGTTGGCAGTCGAAACGCTGCCAAATGTGCCGAGAAAGGCAACAGGCAAAGACTGCACATGCTTGCATGATGCAAGATATGATAACAGGTGCATTCTAAAGCACAACAATTGAACATTTGTTTCCATGTGCACAGGTGGCTGCTGAAAGCAAACTGTGGCACTCTTTTGAAAAAAAAAAAATTGAAGAAATCGTACGGCCTCATTCACAGCCGAAGATCGAGGAATAGCCGACTTATTAACAATGATATGGATTGTTGGGCCAAAACGAACTTATCCCGCCTGAAAATTTCGTCACACCCGCCTTTCCCGTGTCTACTTTATCAGTCGTTTTGACAGGAAATGCAAAAAATAAGGGGATACGTCGAGCGAACTCCATCGTATCAAGCATCGATTCACCTATTCACCTAGACGGTGTTGGTTGCGTGATGATTTCGACGTATGTCAATTTGTTGGGAGTAAAAATGTCACCGCCGACAGTGGCAGAGCTGATGAAAGCGTGTGGACGTTTCCACATTTATTATTAAACATTTCAACGTCTCGGTTTCATTGCTACAAGGCCTTGGCCCACTCGTCGACACTTTGTTCACGCGTAATTCTTGGGCCTGGCAAATTACCGTACGGTTCATCGTCAAAGGGGTCGTCGTTACCGAAGGCACGCCGCTGGACTTCTTTGTAGAGGCAGAAGAACGCAGCCGGTTGATATGTTATGTATAACTTATGTACAATAAGTTCAGGTCTTTGTAGCAGATTTGGTATATCTCGAACTCCGAACACGCACGAATGTCGCACATATTTCCCTATAAACGACATCAATATTTCTGAAGAAATAACACAGATTTGACGATTAATGTTGTGAATAGAGAACCTTCATGCAAAATAAGCTGCTCTTTCCCCCTTCCTTCCCTTCTTCCTTGCTAACGACTTTTTTCGTGGTTCTGGGAGAAAAGTAACGCTCGCCTTAGTAACCTTTCCTTACTTTACTGAGAGTACAGCATTTGAAAAATCTTGGGAAATTTGTTGCCCGCAGATTTTGTTTCGGAGTACGATGTATACCACAGTAGTTATTCCGGGTCCGCCGAAGTCGTGAAACCGCAAAGTCAGATAATATTTGATTTCACTCGGAAACTGCAGAAAAGTCGAATTCACAGCAAGTTGATTTATTCAAGAAGGATTGGTCATGCAAGCCTCTGCGCGATCAAAAATCCACATGCAAATTAGACTCTCTGGAAACTCAAGTACCACTAACCTGCTGTTCACTGGAAGTGTTATCAGTGACGTGAACATTCGGTTAACACATATTATATATTTGGTACATATTATATAAGACAGTCCTGTAGTAATATCAGCTAGGAAGTTGAAAATATCATCAAGAAAATCATAAGGAAAAGGAACGCAGTTATAGTGCTGTAACGACAGCTCCGCAACTATGGTGGTCATTATGTTCATTTTTTTATTTTCTGATAACTGGCGATCGTGGCTGATAGACCTCAATCTATAGTGCAATCGAGCCACGCAACATTTTCTTAGAGTGTATTAATTCTTCTCTGGTTCTTATGAGCACTTCCGGGACCAGCAATGAGACCTATGATATTATTCAGGATGTGCAGTTTCACATCACATATAACCAAGAAATGACGGGAACGACTCTAGAGATCTCTTTGACTGCATTATGTAATTCAATGGACAGAGGTAGTGCTCACGCAGAGATGACCATCCCCATACGACGTTTCGGGTGAATAGGTGCACCGCGTGAGATAACCATAGCAGGAAGAGGATGTGGAGGATAGCAAATTGTTGCACCAATACAGTACATTTTGGGTGACTAACAAAAACAACATAAGGCGATAGGGGGAAATCAGGTATCTTTCGGTTGCAGGGAAAAGCTTTGTTGCATAGCCATCGCAGGTGAGCGCCACATCACATCGTCCGTTACCCATCTTTTTACTGTTTAACCGCTATCGGTCCTAGTCTTCTCATACTTAGGCATACCTAATGAGCATATAACACCGATAATGCAACAAAGGACGTTGAATTACTATCACAGTACGCACTGCGATTAATTCTATGGAGTTATGACTCAATATTGTGTCCTCAAGTAAGTTTTCATTCCCCTCGAATACGAGTAGCGCTATGTACGGTGCATGTTTAACTATAATAGGTTTTTGCGTATTGTATGGTAGTAAACGATAAAATGTATGCATATATTATATGCATTCATGGCACATGGCACACTTAACTTTTATAAAATCTCTTCTTGGTACTTCTGTGCTATGCAATTCATTTATCTCCGAGGTTCTTCAAATTGTCTCGAATCTGCAAAAGTTTGCCTATGAATTCTTCTGGTAAAATTATATATATATATATATATATATATATATATATATATATATATATATATATATATATATATATATATATATATATATATATATATATATATATATATATATATATATATATATATATATATATATATATATATATATATATATATATATAATAAGCCTATGGGACACCTAGAAGTTGGCTTGCCCGTTTAAGACTAATGTTGTTCAAGGCTCAACAACCATATATCCTTAAATGACCACTAGTCACCTTGACATGGTTTTGATGAGACGATAACATTGTATTTTTCGATCCATCGTTGATACCGAGAGATGTAATAGGGAATCGATTTCCGTGCCAATCCAGGGTTATATTTTTCGGTCTTTCTTCTCTTTTCAACGTCATTTAGCAACCTCACTGCGTCGAAACTTCCTGGCATTTGAACACCTTTAAGCAGAACACGCTTATTGCTAGCTACATTAAGATCTAATAAGCGATCCTTAGCTATCATCGCGTCATGCATGTACTAAATGGATCACTCCAAGCATCGTCTGCTGCATTTTCTAGGTTTTGCTTTCAAGGCGATGTTCGATCAAGGGCGAAAGCCAAGGGTGGAGCCTTATTGGAGGGCGTATCCAAAGTATTGGACATTGAGGTTCGAGGTTGCGCAATTCAATTAAATTGTTGCATGATTCATGAATCAATTAGAAGAATGCCAATGGGCACTCAAGAAAACAAGAGCAAAACTGAAGCAAGAAATGATTCATGAACAGGTTCAATAAGCTCATTAGGGAGTCAATGATAAGGTCTCCTCGCCAAAAACTGTGCGATAGAGTGAGCGAAAAACAAATGGGTACAGAAAATTCCGAGAAAACCATCCCCGAATGCAGAATTTCTAGCTTATTCGACGCTAATACTTGTAAATCTTTAGGTACTTCTATGTTTAGCGGAGCAATGATGGTGCTAGTTAAGAAAATTCGAGAGGTAACGCCGAGTGGCGTCTTGGAAAGCAGCGAATTTTGCATCGATGTGAAAAGAGGTTGCTGCATTTGCCTCCTGAAAGTATTCAGGTCATCGCCGAATTTTGCTTGTGGATTTTGCTGCAAGTAGACTGCATATAGTCGGAAACTGGCCTTAGGATCGTGCTATTTGACTAAAAATTTTGAACTTTCTAGAAACATTTCCATATCTTAATCCTGCAGAATCATTACCGATGAAGTATGGCGACCACCTGAGATCTTTTGAAGCTGGTTTGTTCAATTCGATTATTTGATTCCCCCTTCCCTCCCCTTCCTCTATGGAAAGAAGCGTCCGAGCATCGTTATTGATCTGCGCCCATATGTATATCTGGATTTAACATCATTGTCAACCAACACAATTCAATGAATTCCTCTATTATCCCTATATCTTCAAACCAATCTCATTTCTTTTTACTTTCTAAAGTGATCTTCTACCAACAATTTTCGTTACTGTAATCGAATTAAACATAAGCACGAACGTTTCGGGTTGCCGGCAAGTGTGAGCCAGAAATACTCGTCGGGACACATCAATCGCCATTTGCGACGTATAAACGATCGAAGTGCTTTTGCTTGCTCGCTGCTAACGAAAAAGTGAGCCGTCTCACGACTGAATGTAGCCGATAAACTCGATTTAATCAACTTCATGCCGTATATTGGCTCCACTTCGTCCTAAATTTTTCATGCTGCGAAATCGTTGAATATGCGCTAAATGTCAACATTTCTTTGTGTTTGAATTTAAAAAAAAATTCCACTAATTATGCTGAAGTTGGCAAATTAAACGATTCTAGGAACATCTGGGATATCAGCTACGGAAACGCCGCGATATTTTAATAGGCATAGTTAGAAAACGAAATTTGTGGATCAACTCATTTGCCGGCATCGGGAATAAATAATTGAACTGAAAACGTTAGTAAACGAGGTACAACATGGAATTTCAGGTCAGTCAACTCGCAGTTGCATTAGAGTTGAATGTTACGTTTGCAATTTGCTGAGAGTAATTCATCTGTTTCCGACGGTTGCTTTCCAGTCACAGATACCAAAATGTTGTTTTTTAACAGCACAATATTCATAACTCGTATATTCTTGCGTTCCTTTCATTTATGAAACCATAGAATACGCTCAACGTATCGATGGGTTTATAAAGTATAAGTGCGCGGAAATCGAATTTCTTCCTAAAATAATCTTTCCTTACCGTATACTTTCAGTGACATTGCTTCCGGTACGCGTTATGTTTCCCATATATCTCTTTGAGTTAAATCGCTAACGACAGCTACTAACAGTATAATTTCTTAATATTACCAGCGAAAATATCACTTTATAAAATTCTATTGACCCTAGCAAAACACCATTATACTAGCAAAACCGTCACTAGGGAATGATATAAGAAGAAGCAGAGGAACCTTTGGCCAGATCCATCTGTGTAATTTGTCCAGAAAAGGCTCCTCAACCATTTTCAGCACTTCCGCATTTATTGAGCCATTAAGGCGCTTGAATATTTGAACCATTTCTCTATTGGTTCTAAGAGGAAGATCGACACCCGAAAGATACTGCAAAAAGAAAATATACAACTCAAACACATCAACACGTCTTATGGCAAGTAAAATTCTACCTTCCGGAGCGGTGCGGCTGATTCATCCGCTCGACGGAAACTATGAACCGATCTGTCTTGTTTTACTCGTCAAGTTTTCAAGAGTTATCTCGTGTTAATTGAGAAATGCGGAGGTGCAGAAGAAATCGTAAATTCATTAAATGTTTACACCCAAATACGTTAATTTGTGAAAACAGATTAAACCAGGTAAAAATGAAGGAACTAAATAACCGTAGCTAAACCATCCTATTAATCTATGTCCACACTAGTTCTGCTCTCTGGCGTTTAATTATATGCGCATGTTAGATTATTATTTTTGGCGTCATTCGATAGTATCCGATGTTCGCATCATCATGAAAATCGAATGATTTTTTTTTTTTGCATTAATGTCGAAAATCGAAATGAATTTTAAAAGAACTGAAATTTTTAAATTCATATATCAAGACCTACTCTTGAGGGTTAAAAACCTTTGAATTTAATAACATCGATGGCAAATGGTGCTCACTGACCTAAAAAAAAATTAAATGCAACACGAGTAATTGTAAATTGCACTAATAGGTAATGAAATTCATTGTAGTGATAAGATGAGAAAAATAAAAGAATATATTTCAGAGAAAACAGTTCATTGTCGATTAAATAACTAATATGAAATGCGTATGGTGTCTCAATGGAGACGATGAGTTCCATATTTAGGTATTAAAATAAATCAGGTTATGATTAATTCGTTCACGTGAGCTATCAGTGATGTCGAAGAGAGTAGGTGGATGGATTTTAACACCTCTAGGCACTTGAAAATGAGTGAACGGGTTACCGGGTTACCTGGTAATACCTCCATGGATGATCGGATAGGGTAAGTTTGGTAAGACAAGAGAGTACAGCATCCAGAACACTATTGCCGCAATGGTAAATTATTGGAGCATCCTGGAACTCTCTACTTCTAATATTAAGATAGGAAATGAACAACAACGAATGATCGCAAAAATTTCTAGGAAAATTTTGCACAATAACGTTTTTTTAGGACTTCAAAAGTCGATCGAGCAGTTAATAAATATTTAAGTAATAAATAAATATTGCTCAATGTGTGTCCTTTGATATAAAAGAACACTTGAGATGTTTAATAGTTAGTTTTTATTTATTTTTCGGCCACACCTGATCATTGCAGAGGTGACAATGCGTTGCAGTTTTCCAAGAATTTTTGAATATTCATTGCCACCGTCAAAATTATAACAAACTGGAACAAAGCATTGTATGGAGCACAATCCTTATATCAATCTCATTTCTTCAAATCCTACTGCCGCATATTTTTTTATTGAACTTACAAAATTGTCGTCTAAATTGATGTAAAATGCAGAAATATGCAGATGCAAATATAAAATTCAGCAGCATGATGCTGCACGAACTTTTTGCAAATTTCTGGGGATTCTACAAGAAGAAAAATTGATTCAGCGGAGGAAAAAAAACTAGGGGAAGTTCAGCCATATTGAAAGCAATGTGAAATATGCAAATTTCAACATAAAATATTTACAACTTACGATGACATGAATATTGGGGAAACATTCTTGCAAAAGAAATATTGTCTGCTTAAATTTCGTTGAAGTTTTATTATCGACGGCAATACAGTAGGAGTTCTGTGGTTGGTATATGGCACTCATCATATAGTACACCTGTAAATATAATTTGATCATTCGATTGAAAAGCGATAATTATTGAAAAGTATTTTATTGTATGCATTATCTTCTCATCCGTATCAGTATGAAATCGTTATAGTGCATTATAATTACAGCTTTGTCCTCTTTAGAAGGAAGGAGGTGGAATGAGAGAAATCTAGGAGCTTGAAATATCTCAACCAATCTAATTGAAGAAGATAGCATTTAGCCCATATTCTCTCTTCGGTAATCGATCAAAATTAAATAATTGTGCTCTTTAAAGGACGTAACGACATAGGAACATATAGTGCTGCGATGCGTTGTGGGATTCAGCATGAATGCAGATGAGAGCAGTAAAGGACAAAAGGAAATATCGGAAATGGTAAGAAGCCTTTTGCAGAACAACTGAACCGATTTAATTTGCGCAGAATGAATCTATTCTAGAAAAATCTAGTTTGGAAAAATTTGTTCTAGAAAAATCCCTCGCATTTATCATGAAAAATCCAACTCGAAGTTTTCCATTCAAAGTACAGGTTACTTTCATAGTAACGATCTGTTGCGTCTTTCAACGTAGACGTTTATTTATTTTCGAGGTTATTGCATATTTCTCTTATTACTGTGGAAAGCGCATGATTCGGTTCAATGGGGAAAGACTGCCAAAGCACAGTACATCTTAAGCAATCATTTGGTCGCAGCATATAAAGTGACATATATAGGTGAAATATAGAGTTTGAACGGTAGTAGAGTCGTCTACAATTATAATCGGTCGAAAGACATGGTTAAAGAATTTAAAATAGCTTCATGAATACCTGAATATACCACCGATGTACCAAGATGCCGTAAGCAATTGGGAATTGTTCTTCCTCTTGGGAAAGGGGAATGCGGTTAAATTTGAAGTGACCTTTGATGAATCGGCATCTAAATTTGTTTCATTTGAGTTGAATAAAATAACATCGATAAAACTTTCAAGAAATTTGATACGTTGCTACTTCTTCATGAATAGCTTTACTTGAACTTGCGAATATAATATACGATGAAATCGGAACCCTTCTCATATTTACAGCAAATATTTCCGTTCATTATTCCGTCTCATTAGCTGAGAGAATCCCCTCTATAAATTGACCTTTCTTCGAGAATTTTCGACATCAGGTACTTTATAATGATACAAGTTGTTGAGGGCAACAAACATTCACTACTCGAAAAACAACCTTCTCCAAGCCGCAGTACCGAATTGTTGTCTCTTCAACTTTCACGTCCGCACTAGTGTTTGGAAGAGGGCGCGCATCGGAAGAGCGTGATGAATGGGATTGAACTCTCAGAATCCTCCGCGGGGGGAGGGTAATCACGGAGAGTGGATGCCCCTCTCCGAATTCGTGCTATGTTGTATGTCCTACTATTCCTTCGTCAGATGAGATTTTCTTTTCACCAGAAGCAAGGCAATTATAAGAGTGGTGAAGGGGACAGCAAACTGTGGAACCCGGGAGCAATGGGCTTTTCTTTGAGCATCGTATGGACTACACAGGTTTGCATTAACGCTATGTCGCAGAGCTTCTTGATACGCTACGAGTGTTTTCATTCATTCGAGACATGCATCCATTTCAGTTATGCTTTTTAACCATGTCCATATTATCTCGATATCATCTTCCACGACAAACTGCTATTTCTCTGAGGATATACGTACGCCACGTTGCTGTCCAGCGTTTCTGATTCCAACACATTGCACCACGCAATTTCCTCGTGTTCTGTGACTCACTGCGGAGTTTTTTCAGCTTGCGATCGCAGAATCTGCGCGTCTAACACCTCTCATAGAGATGCCGAAAAACATTTGGCATTCGCTGCGGCACAAGATTTTTTGTTCGCCAAGACCCCTGCGGTCCAAAATTTATGATTCATATTAATGCGAGGGTCCTCGCGAGGAAGCACGCGCGATATGCTCGCGGGCCTTGATCTACGAACACTAGACGTTTCTCTCATTTTGTTTACAGGAAAATATAATAAATTTGGCGAATTGACTCAGGTTACCTGGAGTAGAGAATATAGGTACGAACAGGTTTCGGTCCATTTAAAATATTTTGCTACATTAGCATGTCGGAGTATAAACATCACCGTCGGGACTTATAACCGTATCTGAATTGACTAACGGGGAGACGTATCCGTAGAAAGCGTACGCCAACCTTTCTTAACAAAGATAAGCTGATGTCAGTAATAAAGAACACCATATGGTGGACAATCTTGATAGAATAGTTTAATATCGACGTTTTTACGACTTATGCGATCATCAGAAAACAACGGCAACTTATGTGCGATCCCCATCATCGTGCATTCGGCATTGATCAGCAAGAGAATCGACTATTTCTCCACTTTGTGAACGATATATCGCAACGCAGCATAAAGACATGATTCCGAGCCAGAGCTCACATTTGTAGTCCTCGAAAACAGCTAAAACTAGCTCGCATTTTCGAGAGATGTGAAATGTTCAAGTGACAGTGTCTCGAGTATTATACGCATCTAATAACGACGTTTTTGAGTTCCACAGTGAAGGGGACAGGAAAGTGGAGAAGAGTAGAGGAGATCATCATTTCTTAAGCTATAGCTTTAATTTCATCGACTGGGAAGAGCCGAAACATGATGAAAAATATTACTGCATTGGACGCAGTTTGAGCCAAACCTTTCCTCAGCTGTTGGTATCGACAATACAACATCTTCATTGGGCAGTGGATATGTCCATTGCTCGGCCCACCGAACTGCGTCCTCCCATTCCTTGTGACGACTTTTATTTGCAATTATATCGCAGTAATTGGCACTAATTTCTGGTGCTAGGAAATCAACGGTTCCTTGCGAACTTTCCTCGTATGAATCCACTCTGCAATCTGCATAAACTTGATGAATTCGGCAAACCCATTCTAAATTTGCGAACTTTAAGAGGACTTTAAAGATGTTATAGGCAATGGAAAAAGTGGAAGTTGGAAGTTCTTCGGATAAGCGACTTATGAATAGGTCTATTCACTAACTTAATGAATAGCAACTTTATGAATAGGTAAATAGTTGTATGTATTAAAAAAATGAAGGTGCAATATATTTCATTTAAGTTGATAGTGTACCGGAAGGATGACTATAGAAGTTGTGCCATTTGAAACCATTATCAAAGAGAGTGAGGATTGGTATTGATTGATTTATTCAAGGAAGCTATTCGTTATTTCCTAATTTAAATCTCTTGAAGAAATTTTCAAATTTTTTTGGATCCTAGCAGAGATTGTACTTGGAATCGCACTGACATAGAAAAATTAATAAGGAAAATATGAAACACTAAAATAAATAATCCTATAGTTTTTCAAATACCATCTATAAGATTTGACTCCAATCTCCATGATTCGGAAAGAAACTATTTTATCGGTTGGAAGTAAAGTTATTTACGAAAAGAAATTTTCATAATAGAGAAGTGCAAAAAACGAAATTCCTTTTAATTAATCTCTCTCATTAAATCTAATGAAGGCAATACTTCATATAATGAACTTCTCTCTCAATTTCCCTACGTTGTTTATTCGTTGACGAAAATTCTATGATTCGTCGCAAAAAAGTTCACCTGGGAATTATAACTTGATGCAGTACGAAGAAGGAAATCAACGAGATATAAACGATAGCAGTGAGCTTGAGTTGAAGCAATTTCTTCCAACGTCGATGGAAGAAGCCTGAATTTTCCCTTGTAAATTAGGTCAATGTGCGTCTAGAGGGGTCAATAACACACACTTTCATAGTGCTGCTCGTCATTCCGATAAGTTCCTTATTCTGCTAACAACTTGTAGATTGTGCATAATAATATACACAAATTTTAAGCGAACCCTCGTTCATAAAAGATTTGCTTTTGCGATCCGAGGGCTCATAAAGTTTGATTCAACACAATATTAATTGCACATGAATCTTAAACGGATCTGCGTCATAAGTATTCCTATTAATGATGAGCTTTGCACAGAGATTGGTAGAGGAAGCTAGGTCTAGATTATGATCATGATCCCTTTCCCCTTTCCTCCTTCACAATTTGAGTTCAATGGGCACCAACTTGAAATAGGCGGATAGATGCGTATAATAGATGGTAACGAATGAAAATTTTTTCCACTCGATTAGTTCAAAACTAAAGTTGCCTTTAGTCGAATACACATGAAAATGCCGAAAATTTGTCGATCAGAAATATTTGGTAAAAAACCAAATTTTAATTGCAGTCGAATGAATTTTCTCAACGTTAGCCGAATATCGATTGGATTTCATTTAGTGAAAAATGGATTTCTCTTGCAAACTAAAAAAACGAAAAGTCAAAATTGGATCTCGAAAGACGAAAAGTGACAGACATTTCGGTTCGAGCCGAAGTTCAATCGTTTGATTATTACCACAAATATATCGTTATTATTAAACGTTTCATAAATGAAAACTTGCAAATAAGCATAAAACTGCCCAAATAAATGGGAAATGATAATATTTCTTGAAAACTATGTAATGATTGAAAAATTTATATTTATGTGGTTAAGAAGCACTATATAATCGCAGGGAAATTTTATATTCCGCCGAAAAATTTGCATATTCATAGTAATCTTTAGCCACTAGCAAATTCAATTATTATGGAACTGATAGAAAAAAGAATTTAAAAAAAGCGATCGCGAAAATGGAACTGTGAGATTAAATTCAAAGATGTAAACTCACATGATGGCATTTTTGAAATATCGCAATTAATTCTTCATACACTTGAATTAGACACTTATCTGTCTGCAAAACATCAAAACTATAAAACAGTTCAATCAAGTTTAATTAGTCTAATCAGCTGCTTATATGAAGCAACAGAGAGGTTGTGCTACCTTGTGAGATAGCATTCGAAGCACATTACCTATACGAAGGTAAGAGTGAAACAAATGTTGAAATCTTCTAGGAAAAAATTTTTTTCTATACGACCGATCGATAGACAAAGTAATTTTCCAAAAAAAAAGACAATTAAAAACCATAGATTGGAGGACCGATTGTGCAAAGACAAATGGATTTTGAAGAAGCGAAATTCATTCTGATGTTCCAAATTCAAGTGATAGTTCCCATGATAATGAGGTCTGTCGCAAAGCACATCAAACAAATCTTCTCAGGTGCTCATTTCTTCTTTACTTACTTAAATATCTTTCTTCCAGCCTGATCGCTTTGGTTTTCATTATTATTGAAAGCTCTAAATGTGCAATTAAATAACTCAAAAAAATTTTATCGTGGCAGTTATCGGACTGTTAGCGATCCCTCCTCAAGATAGCAATAATTTTGAGCAAAAATTAATTCCGGAAAAATGGAATATATTTTTATGAGTTCTGGATTTGTCACGCCGAAAGTGGGAGGAGAGGGACAATGACAACCAACAATAGAAGCACAGCAGTTAATCTTCATCCAATTTCGTAGCTAAGCTTAGAGAAACTCTGATAAAGTTTAGTTGGTTGAAGGCATATCTTACCTGCTAGCTTCAAACATTCTACTCTCCTCTACAAAAATTTACAATACCCTCGGGGAAAATCTATTAATGAAAACTTGAAGGTCAGGCATCCGCCTCCATTGCTTTCCTCTCTTCAACACATCGCTAAAGAAAAATACTTTCTCAAAGGGCCAAAACTTTCACCGAAGTTGGGCCTCGCTTCCTTTTCGATTCTAACCAAATCGTAAGGGTAACAAACAAAAGAATGTGGTTTCTGAAACAGGGAAATCATGAGCGATAGGATGGAAGAGGAGTGTGAGAATAGAGGGAGAGAGGAGAAAGAGGAAAAAGCACATTCTTCAACACGCAAAAACCCTTAACGCTAAACCCATTTCGTATTGAAGATCATTACTTTTCGTGCTGGAAATCTATGAACATCGTTTTTTTGAGCCAAAAACAGGTACCTAGAGAGATTCTCGCGTCGCTTTTTCATCTTCGATAAAAAAAGTACATTTCTGTATTGTTTTTCACCAAAATATAGACGAGTAAGGACTCATCGCAAAAGTTGACGAATTAAATGAACACTCTATATGATCGATAAATGCAAATACGCACAATTGTATTTGCTGCCAATCGACAGTTTCAAAGTGCATGGCTGTCATATAGAACGACTAAATGAGCACATTTTAGAAATAATCGTAGAAATGGCAAGGAAATGGAATTCCTTTTGCTAATTGAAAGCTAATGTTATCTTTGAGAGTTTCTAAAAACTTCTCGCTATACGTCATTCTCGAAACAGGAAATGAGGTCTTTCAAGATTGCACAATTTGCGGGTCATCACAGCGCTAGTCAGTGAGCAAAATGGGAAAGTGAGAGGGACCGAGGGAGGAAAAGAGGAGGCACGAGGGAGAGAGAGGAGAAGAACGGCAAAGACAAAACACGTAACGAAGAAAAGGAAAAAACAACCGAACTAAGAAACAGTTGAGGTAATGGCGTTAAAAGTACAAAATCGAATACTTGACATTTGATGACGAAGTTGAATATGTTTTTTTTGGTGTACTTCAAGTTTTAGCAGATTCTATTTCAAGCTTAGCAGAGATATTCGTGACTATTGTATAACCGGCAGATATTTTGGATTCCTTAATAAAGATCCAGTTGATCGCCTCAGACCGAAGAATAATCCGAACCAACATGACTCTAATAGAAAAGAAATTCTTTTTGATAATTTGTTTCATACTGTGGTGAAAAAACTTTGCATTAGTCAACAGGTTCACAAAGAACTTGAAAGAGTAAGAAAAATCAACGGAAATCGAAAGAAAAAATCGCAAATCATTTTTGAAAATCGGATGAATGTTGTTTTAATCGCCACTCGTAAATGATTCTAATCCAAAATGAAGCAATCTTAGTTCAATCGGCACTTCCATTTTTACCGACGAGAAGGACTTTGATAAAACTGCGTTGAATCGATTCACTCGGCGATGTTAATAATAGCCCTTGTACGACTGTATATAACCAAACACAATCCGGCTGAGAGAGAACGACGGCTCACTATTTTAGACAACAAATTGAACACTGAGGATTTTGAAACATTGAAGGGTGAAATTTAATACAGTATGTATCCTTCTGTCATACAAATGTACAGTGAGAATTGAAACGCAGTTGGTTACCGACAGTGACCCTTGATCATTGTTGTAGCCATTTGTTCTTGGCCGAAATGACCGACAATGGCGGCAATGACCAACGACCTCCTGTAGCACCTCATTTTGCTTAATGAATGTAATTGAGCCTAAAGCATACATCATAAGAAAGCAACTTTTCGCCAACGAAAGATTACATCGCATTTTGCAGTACCATAGAGAAACTGTCGTAGTTTGACTGCAGTGTTGCATCAGCTACTTTCTCCAATGGGAGAGATTATAAAAAAAGTTCAAAATGAAAGCAAATAAATGTAAATAACGGTAATAAATGCTTTTTTAATGAAATAAAAATGTTAGAAAGTAAGCGACCGGAAATTGAACGGTAGAGACACTCTAGAAATAAAGCCTTCTCCCCCTCCCCCCACACAGACAACAATGCACTCTGCTAATAAGAAAAACGTTGAATGAACAAATGTTTTTGCTTTGCAAAACCAGTTTTCGATTTTACAGTGAATGCATTTTCCAGCATCTCATGTACATTTTTACCCCATTCGATATCGTTTTCCTCTGTCATTTAGCAGTGAAGTTAAGCTTAATCTCATCACGGTCTTTTAAGCCTTTCACTCAAAATTGTCTTATGTTGTTCAAATTGTTAATGATTGAAAGGTAACTTATGTTATCAATTATTTATATTCTTTCCGAAACATCGTGATGCAACTCAGTTGATGCATCGTTGCAAACAATTCGAAGCGTATACTTACAGGAACGAGCAGCTATGCGTTTTTTGCATTTCCGCGTATCTGAAGGAAAGTTGTACGACTTGGCTACAAATAAAAAAAAAGTTAAGCAGTAGTACATTTATGTATTAATGTTTTAATTATACAGCGCTTGCATCAGTCTTTTCACCGAAGATGCGATGTCTCGATGTGTCTTAGTCCTCGATCAGTGCACTTCATCCCAACTCGAGAATAAAATCCTTGTAAATTTCCCACCACATATCTGAATCTATGTCTACGATTTCTTTCAGGTGGAGTGAATTTGAATTAGCTTCACTACTTACAACATATTCTCGATAACATTTCATGTTTATTAGTCTAACTATTTCTCACTATTCAGATTTTTCTCTGCCCTAACTTCAAAAGTAGGCCGACTATCCTAGCGTTCATATCCCAAGGCTCCATTCCATGTTGCTTAAGCTTCAGATGTGATCGATCCTAGAGGATCGTGAGGTCGTGGTGACGAGAACCCGTGGTCTGCTTAAAAACCACCAATGTTCAGGGCCCCAGACGATACCTTTTCTAATTACAATCGTTCACAGAATTCATTTGTAAATTATAATATATTCCTGGTCATAGGTGACCAACCATTCATAGACTTGTTGAGGCAGTGAGTTCCAATCTATTATTTATTTCTTTGCATCCTTCTTATTCACTAGGGGAGAAGACCCTCTATGGTAAAGGTGCATCCATAAAGTAACTCAAATCGCTTCACCATATTACTTGGCCGTTTTTTTAATTGGACCAAGATCAATATTCGTTCTTGGCCTCTCTTCATTTATTAATAGCTCAACCTTCATGTCATAATCAATGCGGCTACTGTATCAAATGATCCGTCTCCCAGAATTTCTTGGGCATGCCTCACATGGTGCTTTTCTTCCGCCTAACTTTCCGCATTACTCTCCACAAAACATCATCAGCATGCAACGTTTATGCTATACTCTGTCAATAGCTGGCTTGTTTAAAGCAGTGTTTGCCGACCGATAGATCACAAGCATAGAGGCGGTCGTTATCGTTCAATTTTATCTATGAATTAATATAGGAAAAATGGGCTTCAATATGCTCCATATTACTAGCTTGTGAGTCCAGAGATACAGTACACGTGAATAAGCTGTGGAAGAAGTAGTTCCACCACTCTGAGCACCAAGTTCGGGCTTAGTTCCACCAGTCTGAGCACCAAGTTCAAGCTGTCATTTGAGATATGAAGCATCTCTCCAGTAGGAATGGGAGGGAGGAGTAAGGGAAAAATAAAATGGGATTGGTAGACTTTGGAGCCGAGGTCGCTGTTCACCGTTCCAATCTGGGCGCTCAAAGCACAGCTCTACTGCTTCGTTCTTTGCCAAAGTGCCATGAGTTGAAATATATTCTCTTATTCGGCTCTTTTCACGCGGTTAAACAGGCGACGAGCATGCATAAATGCGGCAGAGGTGCCACTATTAGCTCTGCTTTCCGATGCTTCTGTGAGGCGTCGTGCCACTGTCAAGCTAAGCAAGATCTCTGCAGAACGGGAAACGTTTTCAAGGGATGCAGCTCCTCTGAGAGGTTGCGACCGAAGTGATTAAGCAGGTACCTTGGTGCAAACCTATGCAATACGCCATCACATTTCGTTGGTCCTTGCTTCACGTAATCATAGTGGATTTATTTTGCCTTGCATTGAATCGCCTTTTCTGAGTCGTATTTCCAATCCAAGTTGCAGAAAGAGCAATATCAGTGGAGCGTTGTAACTGTCGGAGTGATTCAAGACGGCGTAAATCACTTCCTACTTTCTGACCACATTTCCCAGAAAAGAAAGACTTGAAAAAACGACCAAAGTACATCAACAAGAGGTTAGCGAAAAGCTGATACATGCATATCTTTTCCTAAGCTTTGATATTGGATGAAAGCAATAGCTTATGAGCAAGCTTTTAGAAACCGCGCCCCAATTTTTTATTAAGATTTTGCTGAGAATGGGCAAAACCTGGTCGCAACTGTTGACAAAAGTGATCATTCCGTTACACACAAGACAGAAAGAAATACACATCCATGAGCTAACTGGGGCAAGTTTCGTTTAAAGATGTTGCTAGAAGGTGTTTTTGATGCAAATAAAGTCTTGTGCGCGGAAGCAATAAAAGCCTTCAATGATAGTGTCCCTGTCGTACTGAGGAAACGAAAACATATGAAGCATTTGTCAGTAGGAATGAGATGATAGGTGGGTGCAGGAAATAAGATATTCAGAAAGACCTATGCTAATCATGAATTGGCGTAATAAAATTACACTTAAGAAATATTAGGAATCTTTTTTGGCAGAATGTCAATGAACGATAGGATTTTAACTGTAAAGAAGATCGAAAAAAGTGGAAAATAGAGTTGAAAGAATTTTGGAGAAGAGAGTTGAAAGAAGATCATTTCATGCTATGTTACAGAGATTCTTCATAGGCAACGGATGTTTTCGTGAGTCAAAGACCTGTTTTCTTTTCACATCAGGTTGAAGGCGGTGTTACACAGCGTTTTTTTTTCGTGAAATTGATTTCATCTATAATTTTGATTGCACCAACTTGTATTAGATGGTTTTCGTGAAAAGCATACTGAAAACATAGAATTTTCTGCTTCAGCGCGGTGCAAAATTGTGCATAAATATAAAATCAATAGAATTTCAACGCACTAGACATTGTGGTACAAGCATTTAATCTGAGCCATTTTTCGTATGCCCTTCTCATTGTGTATGACGGCTAAATTTACAAGTTTCCACAAATCAAGCCATTTTATCACTGAAATGATGAGTTTAAAAAAAGACTGTGAAATTAGCGATTTGGCCTTTTTCGAGCACAAAACTTCATTCGTAATTACATCAAACCGTGATGTCTTCTTTGACTACACGTAGGAGAACGTCTCTTTAAAATGTCGGTGTTAAGTTCGTTCAACTGCAGCTTGTCTCGGTTTCTCTTATGTTTTTCTACGCTTTTTCTATTATCTCCATTATATTCCGATATCGTCTTTTGCAATAAACTGTTGCTGGCTCACAAAACGCCTCTGCGTCACATTTCCTTTCACTGTTTCTTGTGCCAACACGTGTTCTATGACTGCCTTACATAGTTTCTTCATGTTCTGTGACTCAATGGAGGATTTTTCAGCGTGCGAAGCAAAAATCCAAGCTTCTAACATCCTTCAAAGATATGACGGAACCCATGGGGCTTCCGCACATGGGCTTGCGAGACGGTTGGCTTCAGAAAATGCGCAGGGGACCGCGAAATGCAGGACTCCTCGCTGCGAAATTTGTTTCATGTCATCTTTTTCTGTGGAGGACATGCGGGAGGTTTTTGGAGCTGGAGGGGACATTAGAGCTTCGAAAACTACTATGTACATAATGGAAAAAGATCATATGGGCCGAAGCCGACGAAATGACGAATTTCGAGTTCGGGGGGATTTTAACCAAAATTGTTTTTGGGCGAAAAGCAATTGCCCAAGCATTCTCCTGAAAATCTCTAAAGAAGTCGTCAACAGTTGTATCGCTATGAATGGAAGAAAATCTAATGCTGAAACTGAGCGCTTTAGACAGCCAACAGCTGAAGCGCTTAACTGGAATATCCTCTACTTCAATTGCACAATGATGCATGACAGTCTTGAAAATTATTCATTTCAATTCCAGAGGTATTCTATATCATTCATTTCAAGCCATTCTATATCAGTAAGACTTCATGTACAGGAAAGAATTTGTCAGATGATTAAAAAAAATTTTTTTTTCGCTCTAAATTTGGTGATAACATCTGCTTAATACTAAGTAGATGTTTATACAGCTTTATCTATGCGAGCGTCGAATGCACTTCCATTATCCTTGCATTAGACCCCGTCCTCTTAGCAATGAATTTCTCTGAACACTCCAATGAGTCCAGTGAGCCCAATTCTGGTAATTTGGTCAAAGAACTAAAAAAACAAAATAAAGCTCTCTAAAGGGAAGTTTAATCATAGTTCAAGCATTTCTGGAATTTTAGAACTCACCTTAGTTCTTTTCTTAGGGCAACACATGAATGGATATGCCGTGAAATGGCCTCAGATTTTTTTTTGAAGTTTCTCCGCAGTTTGCGTGATTGCCAAATATTTCTGCTTTATTATTCTCACTATGCATTATTCATATAATTTCGTTCTAGCGGCGTTTCACTGTCTAATTTCATTTGGCCTCTGAAAAATCCGAAAGTTTTTGGCTCACTCTACCTTCATCTCCTTTCCTCCTCTCCTTCCCATTCCTCTATAAGCGAGGCCGATGAGAGGATACCAATATAAGTTTGGCACAACAAAATATTCATTACTTTTTTAAATGCAGTGGCAGCATATAGACCATCAGATAATTCTTTATTTGAAAATCGAACATTACTTCAATCAAAATCACTTAACCGTGAAATTTAGGTGTCAAATTTCAACGGAAGAAAAGAGCGTAATAACATGTTTAACCTTAATACCATTTCCACGTCTTCGTCGATAGCTAAACAGGTACGATACTATAGTGAGCCGAATACTGAATCGGTAGAATGAAAGAAAACAAAGTCACAAATATTGCACATAATAGCAAACAAACAAATAAAAAAAACTCATACGTAATTGTTCAAAATAGTCGAACGTTAAATTCCTCGAAAACTTTCGTCACCGGCGATTGCCTTCTGCAAAGGTGCCCTATCATTCAAACGTGGGTAATCGGTCATACGCTAATGTGCTGTCACCGCCTCTAAACTAATAAATGCATTATGGACGCAGAAAAACTAAAGGCAAAAGAACATCAAGTCTTATGATGCAAAAAATGAAGTGCCTATGCGATCGTATTGATGCATTTCTGTGAATCAAACCTACATCTTTTTCTCTCTTCTCCCCGTCTTTTTCGGCATAAACAGTGGCAGTAAAATAGATTAACTATCATAAAAAAGTCATTTGAGTTACAAAGAGATAGTAAAAAGGGAATATGAATTCTTTCAAAGGAGGTAGGCGGATTTCATTCAGAAATACCATCACCGCAGGAAAGCCTAGTACAATGAGGAAACAAAGAAGAAAAGCCAGGATATTAACGGCGAGGTATTTGAATTTCTTCGAGAAAAAAGATAATTTCAGGTAAGATTGTTTTTAAAAACAAGACTTTGATATGGTTGAAATCTATGAATCATAATAGAGGGAATATCCGAAAAGAGGCATATGCGCATAACGAATGACCAATCGTTAATGCTTTAAACTGTTTGAACAAAGAGAAATAATTACACTCTGTGATGAAACTCGATCAACTGGTCACGAAAAGAGCCGAACAATAATCACCTAACTTTTTGTTATGTATTTATATTTGGGACTGTACCAGATCAAAAGTTAAGCATCTTGCCACATGTGCGCGGCGCGATGGAGAAAGATGCGGAATACAAAATCATCCGACATTTGAATGCAATAAATATTTAGAGGGAAGATCATATGAATGGAGTTCGTTGAGAGCGAAGATGCGGAATACAATGCAAAAAAATGAATGGAGTTATATATATATATATATATATATATATATATATATATATATATATATATATATATATATATATATATATATATATATATATATATATATATATATATATATATATATATATATATATATATATATATATATATATATATATATATATATATATATATATATATATATATATATATATATATATATATATAAAGTAATGCAGTGCCATACTTTGAGCTTTTTCTGCCTATCCGACATGTTTTCGCTTACTAAAATTCCTATTTTTCATACTGACAGCTGCTCTTTCAGTCGTTTTCAAGACCATCTCAACCTTTACAATAGTCAGAGAATGACGAACGATCTCGCAATTTGCAATGGGCTCTGCAATTTTTTAATGCTCTCTCTTTTTCCTAACTTCACTGTTGTCGTTTCTTCATAAAACCGGGTGTCAATTAATGATCTGTCTGACGAAGAATGGCGTTGACAGTTGAGAAAACGCAGCTTCTATGCCCTCAGACGACACATTCAGTTGGATGCTATTCAAAAGGCTTGCAATTAAAGTGGAAAATATACTACCAAGAAAGATTCGGAATGCATTCAGGTCACTGTGGCACCTCCACAGCAAGTCTTTCGGGATATGTTCATGCCAAACGGGTGGCATTCGAGAACGGACTAATATAATCATTCTACCTACTTCTCTATAGTTTTCAGCAGATAGCAATTAGAAGCGTTCTATCTCACGTGGAGGATCAAAAACGAAGAACCCATATGGAGCAGTTTGGAGCGCTCATACGGTAGATGTCAAATATGTTGCTTTCGAACACATAGATACCAGAAACTCCTATTTTTCATTTGTCAGAAACGATCATTCACTCCCAAAAGTGGGATGGAAAAATTATTCGACCAGAATTTCAGACAAATAGCTCTGAATTATTGTGGGAGCTCTCGCTATTGGTGTAACAAACGCTGTTTGCATTCTGTCTTAGAAGAAAAGGCATCTACCGCAGTGATCTATTGAATGTCTTCATTTTGGAAAAAAATACTGTAAAACCTTTGAATATGGTACTCTTCCCACTGTATCTTCCTCCAAAATTCAGCGTTCTTCTCGGTTTGGGGATACGCTCAAGCGCTCTGAAGAAACTTGACTGAACCCCTTCAACATAGTCCGGTCCTGCTGAATATCTTTTACCTTAGCGTCTGGTTAGATTCATTGGATTCATTGCACGTCTGATTTATTGTTGCTTTCTTCCTTCCCTCCCCTCTCCCAATTCACGTACATTACCTTCAAATTAGGTTGCCCCTCAAATATGATCACTTCTCTTGCTAGCTGGAGTGTTAGCACCGCTGAGACGGAGTTCGAGATTTTAAAGGAACAAGAAATATTCACTCGTCCTAAAAAATGGTTTAGTTGGTTATTTGCTGCTCACACAAAAACTAATAGTAAATGCTACTAAAAATGTCTGGAACTGACTCATTATAAGCTCTTAAAAACCTTCCAAGCTTTCAAGGTTTTCATGCAAACATTCTCGTCTATATGATGTAATATACGTTACCGGCATATTATCACTTACCTATTATAGCTCAAATGTACCGATATATATCGCCCAATATAGGCACTTTAAACCATAATGAGTGCATCAGATAGCCCCTCTTCTAAAGCTACGTGAACTGCTGCGTCATTCACCAAACGGCGACAAAGAAATGGTACGAAAAAAGCGACTCTTTATGACTTAAAAACTGCTACACGCATGAGGTCCACCATTTAAGGGTATAGGTAGATATATCATATTATGCACGATATGTCTATTTAATTCAGTGCACAAGCAAGTAATTATAACTATTCGTTTATACGACGCCATTAAAAATGAAATTCACGTGCATAACTCATTGATAAAAGCAGGTGAGTTACAGGTAATGTATTGTCGCAAAATCATCAACAAGCAATCAAACAACAGTATCAACTTGAAGTGCGCTTCAAATATCATCCACATGAAATCACCACTTTGGCCGTTCGGTGAAGACGGCGTGATCAGTGATGTGATGAACTATGTGGGGCGGAGTCAGTCCTATCATCGACTCATTACCGGTTCTTAACGCCACCATATCACCAGAAAATTTTTCGAGCGATTCTCAACGTGAACTGAAAAATCCGCATTGGTGTTTAGAGCTTCCAATCAAGAGTGCGACTCGATCGACTCTCCGTCAGATTCTTGTCGTCGTCTACTTAATTCTCTTATTATTCGTTGGAGTATGCGAAGCAGCTCCAACTAGGCATGAACAACAGCAATCTAATTTTTTCTATAATTAATCAATATATTTATACGGGCCAACATATTCTGCTGTGATTCCCTTCGTGTGTCAGCATTCGTTGCTTAACCTCACTTGTAAATTAATCGCGATAAATAAAAAGCTTACATTGGCTTCAGTGCCTGTGAAACCGTTGAGAATCTTCAGATTCTTCTGATTGCTCAACGTCTTGTACATTGATTCACTCATTCTATACGGTTTCATTCAAGTTATTTATAAAAAATGGTATACCTCGACTTCATCGCCGGTTGCTTTGGAGGTAAGGTTACTTTAGTTTATGAGGTGTTCTAGCCTTCACATGCTACCGTGAAATTTGCAGAAGAAGTATTTGTATAGTATTTCTTATTGACCGCTCACTCTTGTCGGTGCAATTCGATCGCTGCAGAGGCAAAAGAAGTATTTCTATCGAAATCACCTTCATGTCATATATGCAACCAAGCTGGTGTCCCAGGGGTAAATGGAAGGGCAGGACAGTGGGATGAGGAACTCGGATAAAAGTGAGTAAGCATGTTTGAGAAGGAGCAGTCCTGAATGCTCAGTCCACTTACTTGATCCCAAACTCTAACCTTATGCTTATCGCTCAACGAGCAAATGTAACACTGTCATCCCATTCTCCAGCTTAGCAGTTTTGGCTTGGGTGCCGTTCATGTGCTCCACAGATGCCACCTACCATAAAAAAGGCTAGCATTCACAATCATCATAAACTGATCAATAACTTTTGCGATAATTAAGCGAGTTATATCATGCAGAAACTCTGAGAGCCTTTGATGAGAATCTTATTCGGAGCATTTTTTTTGCTGAGCACTTATCTTATGGGTCGATGAAACCGTTCATGGAGCGCAGATAAACTTCTACAAATATACGAGAGTAATATCATATCATATAAACAAATAATAAAAGATTTTTACTCCACGAAAAGTGTATTTGTATAAATGTTGATAAAGCGAATATGTTGCTAAGCGGAGATAACTACTATAGCTAATGCTAAATGACAAAAAGTTCATAATGACTTGTTTCTCATTTCTATAGAGGTAATTATTTTATAAAACATTGCCAAATGAAAAAAATAACCTTAGTTTGCTTTTGTTAGAATACGCTTCACAGTAGCACTTATGCTTATGCATTCGCTAATTGAATCGACAAAGCATTTATGTAGCGCGTTAAGGGCTTACATCGAATACTGACGAGTCGATTCATCGTTGTTCCATGCGACTTGCTGCACCGATTAGACCACTAGTCGGAATGACTCGGTAGGACAAAGCAAGTTTGCTTTGCTCGGACGCAATTATATATGCAAAGATTATATTGAAGACAGTGGTCTTTTAGCAACAAACGTCCATTGCATTTGGATGCGAAGATTATTATCCATTGTATTTCTTAGGTGATGACTATGGCATGTGAATTTTAATGCTTGCAATTTCTTTGTTTTTTTCTAAACATTTCACATTGAAAGAACGTGAAAAATGCCTTCAAATGCAAATCTTATTATATTTATTTAATAGCAATGAAATGATGAAATAAAATTTAAGAAGGATAAATGCTGTGTTGATGATAATCTTTGCTCAGAATGTAACAAATTACCTAATTTAGGTGCGGCAGGTGTTCTGGCTGGACACCCCCTCGACACTGTAAAGGTTCGCTTGCAAACACAAACACCCGGCCAATACAAGGGAACTGTTCACTGTTTCACGTCTATAGTAAGGAATGAAGGAGTTTCGGGTTTACTAAAAGGTAAATAAACTAGTAGGTATTTTTATTACAACGAAGAGGTGAAACATTTCTATTTTAAACAAAACTTTACCGAAAATATGTGATATAAAGTAATGAGTAATTATACATGATCCACCGCACATATGTGAGTAAAAGTGCATCAAATTTTCTCTCATGATTGCACAATACTTTTGCATAATTTATGAATAGAAATTCATATTTGAAGAAGTATGCTCTGAAAGTGTATACAAATTCACAATTCAGCGTACATGTAGATGGCATATGTATACATTTGTGTATTTGTTTGTTTAAATGGCGGTCTTAACTCGGGAACTACTATGGTTAGTGATATGAACATGAAAGAGTGCTGTTACATCCCTCATGATTCTCCAGGGTGATTCACCAAACTGCAAATGACTTATAGGCACTTATATGTACCAAAAGCGGTGCCTAAAGGTTACAAGCTATAGGCGCTCATATGTCTCACAACAAGTCCGACCGATGCCTCAAGACAATTATTTGCGGAAAAAGTACACCAGTAATGGGTACGGGTTAAAACATCAACGTACTATTCCATATACTTAATCATTCGTTGGCTAACTCATAAAAGCGCTTTGTCTTTATAGTAGAATAGAAATGCAGATATTATGCGGGCTCATGCGATATTCTTTTCTGCTCTTTTTATATAACTGTAAGATTGATAATTTATTTCGAGAATATTGTCAATATGTGACTATCCATCATGAAAGACCTTAAAAATATTGGTGTCTGAAAAGGGAATATCCTCTGTTAGTTTCCACTCGCTCTAAAGTAATCACATTTCTGCTATTTAACATTTCAACTGCATTATGTATACAATTGTATCTTTCGTTCAAGATGTATGGCTTGTTGCTTTTCGTCATATATTAGTAGAAGTTGATGATGGAGAAGAGCATGAAAAGTATGAAAGCTTTAATGATAAGCGTTAGCGTTGAATTATATCAAAGACTTTAAAATGTTAGAGACTGCCTCATATCACCGGTTTGAGGGGAAAGTTTTTTTTCTTTTTTAATGAAGATTTCTTCAGCTAGAACTTTTTGGCATTGAAATGCTTCGTAATTTCAGTGAACTTCTAAGAGAGGTGAAAATGAGCAAATATTTATCTCTTAATGCTGTGGCCAATGCAGCAATAACGCACGATGATTAATGAACATAATTAGGTTCACGTGATCGTCATGCTGTACATCCTTTCCGCAATGTTGCCGCAAAAAGAAATGCATGCGACGACGCCATGATCGCTCACCTGTCTGACCCGATCAATATCGGATTTATTATGATCGGTCATGACGAATTGGATCATTGATTGAGAGCAAAAAGTGTAAAAGAAAATCATGAGCAACTTGAGTAAAATCATGAGTAAAAGGAAATCATAAGGATATGGTTAATGGCGTCTTTTCACCGCTTCCATTATTTGTTTATTTGATGATGGCGAAGAGGATGGACGGAGTGGGACGCTTAAAATGTGCCTCCCTTAATCTTTCAGCAAACCTTATTCAAAGTCTTGTCGGCAATGCCAAACTTTCACTAGTATGCTCTGTAAAATTTCTCTGGAAACTAGTAAGTATACAGCACCTCATTTGTACCCCAACTTCGAACTTTCTTTCGCTAGTGCTTTTCGGCGACGCCAAAACCACATCTTCAAAACGTTTCCGTCTTCTGTACCTACCAAACCTGCATCGAGCATCAAACATATCGATGACCAATCGAAAAATGATTGAAAAATTGAAGTAGTATGTTCCCCTTTTTTTACTTTGTATATATTACATCAGCGTTAGAATATCACGATGTATAAGGAAATATTGCAATAAAAAGCAGAAAGCTCCTCTTTTTGAGGTTAAACAGTAGGTCAAGATTACAGATTGCTCTAGAACTCATAAAAAACTAGCTGGAGCAGAAAATTGTCTGCAGTTCAAGAACACACGTGAACTACTCAATAAAACATTCAGCGACCTAGCATACTTTTCTCAATCTTCAAAACATAACAAGGCGTATTTTTTAGTTAAAAGGGAGTGCGGAGGATTCATAGTCTTCTTCTGGTCCCATGTAGGCCATGCAAAATGTAAGACTATGAGTGCACTTCTTCGAGTGGATGCTAAACCAACGCACCAAATTAACGCATACATCGGGCACATGAACGCGCATGTATGTGCAGACAAATAGACCGACGCACATACTTACACACACACATACATAAGCGTGCTCGTACGCACATGCAACATGCATGCAAGAAATTTAAAAATTCATGTGGATCAAATGAATTTTCGTTTATCTGATTGGTACCAGTAAATATCGCAGGTAAGCATTATCCAAAATACATCGCTTCTTAGAGGCATCATAAAGAACAGCTTGAACTTGAATTTTTTCTTTTTTTATCGAGCTTTGTTTTCACATTATTCACAAGTATTCGTAGTAATGATAGAAGCAACAAGAATGCAAAACTATAATTGTGGCTGATGATGTAAAACTGATGAGCATTATCGCAGCTTCTTGAGGTCTCTCAAGTCCGTTGGCGAGTCTCAGTGTTATCAATGCGATTGTCTTCGGCGTATACGGGAATGCTGTGAGGCTATTCGAGAATCAGGAAAGCATTTGGACGCATTTCGTTGCCGGATGTGCCTCAGGTCTTGCTCAGACAGTCATCGCGACGCCCACAGAAATGCTGAAATTGCGCATGCAAATTCAGGTGCATCTACTTGTTGGCTATATTGCAAACAAAATTTCTTAAGGCTACAATGCGAAATGTTCTCCTGCTTAGCGAATTTTACCCTCCTTTGATCTTCTATAAATAGAAATAACACATTAGAGAAAATATACGTTGAACTTATTTGTGGAGGGAAAATGATGTTTTCTTGGGCACTGTGTTGCTTCATTATTATTTTTAAGCATCAGTTTTGTTTGCTTTCTCTCCGCCGTTTAAGCCGAGAGGCACAATCTTTCACACTGTCACTTTTTGAAGAAGTCATGAAGCGAACTACAATCATTATTGTTCGTGAGCTAAAAGCGCCTTAAAAACGAGTTTATGTGAGAATTATCGAAGGTACAGTAATGTCGATATGGCTATCTCTCAGGTACCTGGCTGGTTCTATAATAGAATGACGGAATTTTGGGACTACTTAAGCGTTCACTTTTCTAGTGTAATGATATTTCAGAGCGACAGCTGTCTCAAGGTGTATCGATCTCCATATGATTGCTTGCGAAAAATTATAAAGCAAAAAGGAATAAAATATTTATTCAGGTAAGCAATGAGACGATCATTAATTAAAGTTGTTGAACACCTACAAAGGTATTTGTGTTGTTTTGAGATTAGAAGACGAAAGATGGTCACAATATTGATTGCTTAAAGATGATAATATCTAGCAGAAGATATTCATCTTCCTTCATTGTTCAAAACGAATTTTTTTGCAACACTAATTCGCGTTAACGATGTCCTCAATTTGCATATTTCATTGGCGTATATTTAAGACTAAATGCATTAATGACATTCATGCGAGGAAGAATGGAAGCAAAATGAATCACTTGGCAGAAATTCCGTTTTCATATACTCTTAAATCAGAGCCGATCCACATATGTTTTAATAAAATATCGCATTCAGTGCTGCAACATAAATTGGCACTATTGTCCATATTGGAGCCGCTTAGTGCCCCTATTGGCCCTCTCAAATTGTCTTTCAGATTCGAAATGTTCCTTTCAAGCAATTTTCAAACTCGGAGCGTGATCGGATACATTTAAAATTCGGTTCAAAAATTCAATCGACCTAAATCCTTCTTAATTAGGAATGATAACTTTCACATTTAACGATACAGAAACCATTTGGAATGAACATAAATCCAGTGAAACGTGTTGACAATGATGTGACACTTTTTTGGAGTTGGAATGAGGAGAAAACGCGAGAATTCGAAGATCGCAAACGCTGAGCGGTGTTTTATCTCACCAACTACTAAGAGTTGTAAGCTTAGTAATAATTTGATGAATGTCATTACCTGTAACGCTCCCGATTACACGGCATTCATTTTGTTTCTACCTTGCCTAGATTAAATCTGCTCTAAAATATCTTTTAGCCTCTAAGATATTAAACAACTGCCAACCTGAAATCTATCACGGTTAAGGAAATGAATTTTATTGTTCTGAAAGCTCACTTTTAAAGTTTGCACGTTTGAGGAATGAGCTAAAAAGTCATCGATGCTTTATTATTGCGATAGGTAAATAAACTTTGCATAACGAATTGAACACAACGTATCGGCAACAAAGAATCGATTATGAAAACAACGGCACAAGTGAGGAATTGCGTTTGTCGAATGAGCATATGACATATATGTTTCGTACAATGTTCGAACAACTATTATTCATTGAAATTTTGATCGAATAACGACTTCGAAGGAGAATGTTTTCTGCAAAAGAATATAAAATATTAACAAAAGTCTGTTTACCTGAAAGCCATCAGTGCACGAATTGGAAAAAAATGTTATATTAAGAGAATACTAAATAACTGATGTTATTAGGTACGAAAGCAAGAATATACTTTCCTGCAGGAGAAGACAGATATTTGGGCTTGAAAGCAAGGTCGTATTCCGAGAGGCAAATTTGTTGATATTGAAGGACCACTTTGATGAAACTATTGAAGCAAACATCGCGATGAATAGAAATTTCAGAGGTTCTATTGCTACTCAACTTCGTGACGCACCTGCGTTCGGTATTTATTTTGCCTCCTATGATTACATGGCAAGACACTTCAGTAAAGATGGCACGATGGAATCGCTGACTAGCGTTCAATTGCTCATTGCTGGAGGTTTACTGCATATTCTATAATTCCCTTGTTATTTATTTATGAGAAGAAATAGCATTATGAAAATAGAGTGTTGTATCGTAGGACAGCTTCAGGTATTTGTTCGTCGGTGGCATATTCGAGAGGTGTGCTATCCACTTTTTATAAGCTCAAAAGTATTCACAGATATTTCCTTTATATTCGGATCACAAATCCTTTTGCACGAACATATATTGCACGATGTGATTCAACTCGAATTTAGAACTTTGAACGTACTAAACACACAAAACAAAAAACTATTTTGGCGATTTCTTCTTCTAGAAACAAATATTCTTATCCGCGAATCTCTAAAGAACTCGAAAGAGAAAATAAAAGCAAATGGAATGCGCATCTTTTTGATATATTCCATTACAGCAAAAACAAAAAAACAGTGAAATCATTGAAAAGCATTTAAGACGACGAAAAAATATTTGGCAACTGTACAGAATAACAAAATCAACACCAACAAGTCTCACATATTCTTCCTCTAACTTTGCTTAATTACGCAGCTATTAGCTAATGTAACACATAGATGCAAACCAAGTTGTATAATAAAGATTTCGGATCAGCTAGAGGCTATGAGTTCCACATACCCATGTATATACACGTGCGCATTAGAACATTCTAAGAAGTAATGAAATCATCACCAAACTTGTAGAAAAAAATTTGGAATCTTGCCCGTAAGGAATAACTCTGACATTTAAGAGGAAAGTTGGCATCGAGGAAAAAGTTTAACTTAATGAAATCGGAAAATACAAAAAAAGTGACAGCTGTGACAACATTAACTACTGAAATGAGAAAAAAAGAAAGAGGATAGGAGTAAAATAAAAATTAATAACTTGGAAATTTTTATATGTGGAGATATTCTTGAAGAGTGATGGAAAAGTTCAATTCTGACGACTGCTCATTTGCAAAGAAATTTGAATTGAACTGATATTCGCCTTTTGCCGCAAAGCTAATTTAATTTCCGCTTTACCATCTAATAGCGCGCAGTACTTTTGGTGGGACATTTGCGCCTTCGGCAGAAGAGAATGAAACCTCTAAGTGCGGCTAGGATCGTTAGATCACACTTATCACATGCTGGTAGAATCCATAGAGCATTGATAAGTGAACTCATAAACAGTATCTTCGTGTGCTGTCATTAGCTTTCATCAACTGTAGTGGCTAATTGTGTTGGCCGATGTAAGCCAGCAAGGTAGATGCACGGATTTTGTGCTAGAACATATCGATATAAAACGGTTGATTTCACTAATGTGAGCTGATGAAGTCGCAGTTTCTAATCACATTTTCTAAGCTTGATCGTTCAAAAGAAAACACACCTTTACTTATCGAATAGGAAATTATTGCGACTTTTAATATCGGGAAATTACTTTTGGCTGCATGAGATCGACGAATTTCCAACAAATCAAATCACAATTGCACCTATGCGCTTTTGCACGTCTAAGCGCTTGCTCATTTCTTGAAGCGATTATACCTTGCTCAAATACTTGAAGCGACTGAATAGGCTATTTGCAATATTTGTAAGCGGCATCAACGTCTATATGAACATTCTGCGTGAGCATTTCAAAGCGCTCAAGCCTTTTCACGTTCCATATTTTTAATTGAAGCCATTATAAAAATTACGAGAGGCATTAATAACAAATCATAAAAGTGTTACCACAAAATGATGTTGGCAAACGCAATGCATTCGATTTCGATATTCAGTAATATAAAGCACTCAAAGAACAAATAGTTCACAAAATTGGATTAATACTTATTTAAGATGTTATATTATGCAGGAGTTTCTAAATGAATTTACACATTTATCGATTCACTGAAAGAAAAAAAAAATTCCTCTCTAGGTGACAAGCGATATTGAAGGGTAAAATGATATGAACTTTTACAGGCACCTGCCGAAAGTGTGCATGCTTTGATTCCAAGTACGGCATAATACTGTGATGCAACAAAAGCACCGTGAGAAAGCTTTACATGATACAAAACAAAAAACGCTCACATGATTCGTCTTTCTAATATTAAAATGATTGTACCACAGTAAAAGCAGTCAACTTGACCATAAATTACACCATTTCATCGGCTCTCACAGCATTCAGGTGAGATATTTCAGGTGGTGCTGGCATGTTATCATGGTTATTTAATTACCCGACCGATGTGATAAAGACTAAATTCCAAGCCGATGACACTTTCAAGTCCTATTGGGAAGCAATTGCCCATACCTATCGAACGCAAGGATATCGAGGATTCCTTAACGGACTAAATTCAACGTTATTACGGTTGGTAATTTCTGAATATATTTCTAAAATTGTTGACGAAAAAGAAAAAATTATTTCTGAGCACTACTTTACTACTCTATTTCTATGGAGAACTCTAACAAGCAAATGATATTCACATCGCTTTAGTGGTTCATAGATTGGAAGCGAGAGGAATAGTCAGATACATAACACACAAATGGAATATTTCACCCTGTGCTTTCCTCACAACAACGCATATAAGAGCAACCCACATATTTCAGTGACTCGAAGGACTTCCTTTAGTGAGAGTTATTGCTGTTGCTTGTGTAGTTAAGTTCGTTTCGAAGAAGGATGAACGTTGTGGGAACCTTTTGGGAAAATTTAGTTGAAGGCAGGAAAAACAGCTGTCTTTATTAGAATTGTGAATTTGACGTAGAAGTAGTTCATTTGTCTGATATCTCAAATAATATCGCCTCAACGACTTTGACGTTCATTTGCTAAAAGTTGCTTAACCACTATATTATGGTAAAGATTTACGCAGATGATATGCACAAAACAGTTGGCACGAATAACAGGTTGTATGGAGCCGAAATATTCACTATGAGGTCTTTTATGCAAATCGCAATAATTTATAAAGTCAAATTTTACAAGTTTTGCAGAGTAATATTGAGTCGAGTTTTTAGCTTCAAAGAAAAAAGCGTTTACGCTCACATTTCCATCAATGTTTGAGCGGCGATTCATCTCCTATATCGAATAAAAATGAGTTAGAGTTTTTTTAATTGTAGAGCATTTCCAAGCAATGCGGCAACATTCTTTGCTGTCGAATGGTCCTACCGATTAATGCTTGATTTACAAGAAATGCATCAAAAACGTGTAGCCAAGCAACAACCAAAGAGGTTCGTAGCCACCAAATTGGACGACGAAAAGGTTCTTTTATATTGAAAGCGTAAGTGAGTTTATGGCTTTCGGTAGTCACGATACATCTGTTAAAGCTCCATACTTCCGTAGAAAGTAACTGTGGTTTGATCTAGTCACCTTTCTCGACATCAGGGTTCCAGATACGCTTTCGATGTATACATTCATCCATAGAAAAGCTAACATACATTATTGATCGAATAAACTTCTATGCAACTAGCAAATTGCTTTCACTAGGTCAAAGTATTGACCAAACAATGAGTGCTTAGGCCCGGTGGCAAGATTTGCTGAAGTAAACTCAGATCTCTTAATAATTCTTCGCTCTCTATCTATAGCAACAAGTCTGAAAATTCACTTCAGCAAACCAAAATTGCGAATTATATTGGCTAACATTACTGATAGTGTAAACTGTATGGACGATTTTGCTTCAGCATTGAAGAGCAACGTAGAACACGAGCCCAAATGGAAGTGCAATTAGTGGTTTACAATACTTCGGCTTTCTTACTTAGTTAATTTAGTATTTATTTAAAAAAGCAGACCCGTCGTACTCTATATTACTTTGCACCGTTTTTGTCAAAAATTTATCCAATAAGATTTTTCGCTGTCTTTGCTCCATCATTTTTACGCTTTTCGTGGCATACTCGCAAACGTGACTATTGTCCAAAATACAACCAAAGATGAGAAAAATCGCATAAGCTCCTCTGGAAAAATACCACACATTTTTCTTAACTCCTTCTTCCACCTCGCCATTTTCCATTCATTAAAATGCGCCCTCTTCTGCATCGTATATTTCCTTGCACAAGTTAGAAAAGAAATTACTTGTGAGATCATTTATGATGAAATCGACAGCCACACTGCATTAATGATGCAGCACATTGAACGGTTTCGTAGAATATCAAAAAAAATTTCAAGTTCCATAGACCATAGACTAAGATTTGCCACATCACAATCCGTCGGCAACATAATACTGACTAAGTTCTATGATGGCAACATACAATATTTCTTAGCTTATAGGCATCAATGAAGATATGAGCGTATTTCGAAAAATTAGGGCATTTGAAGCAATTAAACAATTATGTCTTCGATGAATTTCAATCTTCGTTTGACATATATGCAAATTTTCCCATTCAGGTAAACTAGAATTCAAATGATTATGTTTGCTATTCTCGCCACTATTAACGAGAAAATAATTCGAGCGCTAATGAATAAGTGCGGTAGGAAAATAACAAAAAATTTGAAAACGATATTATTACCTTGATAGTAAACTTTTGCACTTAGATTGCCTAGTTTTTTTCATTTTCATCATTTATGTAAACATCGCCAATGCTAGAAAAAATTAATCTCTTTTGTATTACATAAACACAAAATGTTAATAGGTTTTTTTCTAAGTTCAGGGACTAGTTAACAAGAGGCAAAAGTTATTCAGCAATACATCATGTATGGGACAAGAACTATTTCTTGTAGCCCGGAGCCGGAAGCGAATTTATCGATGCAATAATTCACAGCAATCGATTGATGTGATATATGAGAGATGGATCAATGATGAAGTACATATCAATGTGTATAAATTTTTATTGATATTCGTTACAGTTGTCAGAAACACAATTTCTTCATTTCTTTTGAGACATTATCGATAGCGAATTTTACTGAAAGTGAACTGTGTAAACGTTCTTCAAAAACATTCGCCAGTATAGGCGAGATCGAGTGTAACAAAGTTTAGGAAGTATCATTTGAAATGAAAGGATCAAGAAAGATCGTTGATGAGAAGCCCGAAAACTTCCCCTCAGACTTAGAAAAAAAGAAAAGAAAAGGAAATTATTTGTCTCAGCTGTTGTGAAAAAATTGGATTTGCTCTGAGAAAGATTGAGGTGTCAAGTTTTGTGAACATTTGCAGTTTAATTCTCTGTGATGTTGCACTCGCAAAAAGCCACTTGACCTCATATCCTTCTCGCATGTAAAGACCCAACGTCCCCAAGAACGGCATCTTTTGAAATTATGCGAAAATGAATTGGATTAAATTTACGTTTCTTATGACACTTAATCTACTAAATTTCATCCCACAATTCACATTGGCATAATATTTCATATGATTTAAACAAAAGGGCTGAACACCGGCGCGTTGAAGCTGCGCGCTTTTTCGCAGCAAACGTCTAACATGACGAAGAAAATAATTTAAATTAATCAGATCGAAGATGTGTATAGTTGAAAAAAAATGTTTCGAAAAATGACGGCTGGAGCTCTGCAAGGTGAAACGATCAGTCAAATCTCGAAGATTTTTCAACAGTTTTCGAATATCTTCAAAGCGCACTTTGCACTTTATACTATAGTGCGCAATTTGATAGCTGCATATCTCAGCGGCATAGGTGAAGTTTCAGTAATTATTGGAAGTGCCCCATTTATTTCACATGCATTTTGTTAAATTTGTAACTATGCATATAGAACATTCTTAGGTGAAATGTGAACAGCAAAACGAAATTTTTTCCTGAACGTTTCGATGGATTCTATAGTCATCAAGGAGAACCCATATCCTTGATAACTGCATGCATAATGAAACGATGAAATAATGCATATGGTAAAAACGTGCGGAAATATCAAACAAAATAATGCATGTTATATTTTATGCCATAGTGAGTGTTATAAACATTCATAGAAAAGATAAAATTGCTGAAAAAAGATTGGGAAAAGGAGGCAAAAGTTGAGTGAAAATAAGGGGAGCGCTAAATTCCATTCTCGTGTTTAACGTGTCTAACGTTTAACTGTTCCATAAAAGGTGCATGCCAACATCAATCCCACATGAACGAATAGCACCTTTTTGCAAGTAAACGGCCAAATGGAGGACCTTCAGTCAGTTGACCTTTGACCGATGTTGATAGAATGACCACTGATATCGCAAATTTTTTTTTTCGGAAATGAAAGCACCACTCCAGCAGAAGATAGCACATGGAATGAGGACGACCATTTGAATATTTTTGTTTATGTGCTATGTTGAACACCGCAATAGTGAACGAACACAGAGCAAACTGCAGTTATTTGCAATTGAAAAGTAATGCAGTAACTAAACGTTTGACACTTGAAGTTATTCTCTTTTTTACGAGCGTACAAATGTGGTGAAGTTGAAAAGAAGAATTCTGTTAAATGTAGTTTGCGAATTTCAAAATTCCATATAATTTTTGAAGGATTTTTCACATTCAGAAATTTCAAGAAATTTCCAAGAAATCTAAAAAAAAAAAAATGGATGCACACCTACATCTTTTATGCTCTCATGCAACATTTGCTAATTTTTTAAAAGAAGTAATGAAAGAAAATGAAGGAGGAATTTATATCCCATCAATGCTTTTGTAACAATATGAGTAGGCATAATGACATCAACGATTACATTAATGAAAGAGTTTTATTTATGAGACTGTTCAACTGCATCATACGAAAAAATTTACAAACAATATAACAGTACGAATTTCATAGCTTAGGAATATCGAAATCGTGTAATATTGGCTTATAAAAATGCTTTGACCATCTCGACAAAACCTGTACCAATGACGGTACAGTAGAAATGAAATTTGCCGGAAAAACTCGGGCGGTCACAGAAACAAACATTTCTAAAGCCAAAAGTACCTCTGCCGACTGCAAATTTTCAGTGGACGATACGAGAGTAAGTTGTAGTGATTTGTACAGCAATAAGTTCAAACGCATACTGAGTTCTTTTGTCGATAAATCATACGAGAAAAATACCGAACGTTTGAGGGAATGAATATACTTCAACTTAAAAACAACTCTTATTGAAGTCATAGAGAATTATGTGAAGAATCTAAATGAACTGAGTCCGTAGTTACCGAAAGGAGAATGCACAATCGAAGATTCATTTAATCCGAAGCTAACAGTCAATAATACTGGACCATAATGAAATTCTCAAAGACAGTAGCAGTCAGACTACTTTCCTTATCGGTTCTTACGACTGTTGGACTGAATAACTAAACCCTTTTGTATGAAAGCCTTCAGGAAATGACGAGATAGTAACTCGCGAATACCCGATCAATCGATTTGACGTAGCCGTAGTCCACGATAATTGTTCAGCATCAGTAGTAGTAGTCATTACTGTAGGCTTCAACGGTTTCATCTATAATGAATTAGCTACTACAATGGGTGAAAGTGCAGTATAGTCAGTCAACATTTTTCAATATCAAGGGAAAAGCCCTGAAGTCACACTTCAATCTTCCTCTCCTCCCTCCATCCCCTTCTCCTCCTCTACACACTCCACGCGATGACATATGTATATGATGCACTGAAAGAGTCACTTTTGTGACGCGATGGCTCAAATTATGAGACGATTATAAAAACAGTTCTTCCGGAAACGATACTGTGTAAGAAACTGGCGGCTATTTGTTGACTTGAGCGAATTTAGGATTGAGAAGTTATTTTTTCAAACCTAATGGAAGCATGCAATAAATCTTTACCGGATTCACTGAGCAAAATTTCCGCCACAACGTATAAAAAGTTGACCCATGAACAATTGCACGCGGTAAAATTTAAAACTAGTAACACCATTAAAGTGCAATTGTTGCGTTTTGTGCAATTAAAACAATTCGATCACTGATCAAATATTCTGAAATTTTTTGGTTCAAAAGAGGTGATGAGGCGAAAAAAGTGCAAAATAAACAAAGCAACTCACTTCTCGCATATAACTGAAGGAAGATAGAATCTGCAAAAAATGATGATTTTTTTGATTTTGAGAGAGCCGTGAAAAGCACATAAGCGAGAAAATATACGAATTTACGATTGCGATTAGCAACAGGCAAGCTTAATTCCAGAAAGAGAGAGAATGCCAAAAAATTTTACACGATTTCCCATCAATAGTTGGCGCTAAATTATTGGGAGATTGAGTTCAACGGAAGTAACAAGCAAACGCAGAAACTATCTAGAATAAACGGGGGATAAATGAAAAAATTAATATGCAAATTAGTAAATAACAAAAATAATATTCCTTACGTTTTCACACAGGTAAGTACGGGTGTTTAAAAAAAAGTTCATGAATAAAGCAAGATAGCATTGCTGATGGAGGTGAAGGCATTTCCACGGAAAAACTCCATGAACGTTATCATTAACCTCATGTTGTTAAGAGAAGATGGATAAAGCCGACACAAAATATTTGGCAATTGGCGAAGAAAAGAAGATTCCGGGAGAAGAAAATCTTGGGAAGGCACCCACAGATCCGGATTGCCCTTCACATACTTATTAAAAAGCTTGTCTATTCTTATGAATAAGGTGACCAAGTGGTGTTTTGTATTTCATGTTATCAATTCTCTGCATGCTTAAAGCAAGCCACTCGATGTGTTAAAACATATCTCATTTACACACCTTTATTTTGTCCATGAAAGACATTCGTTGGATATGATTTGACTATATGCAAACATGAAATTATACACAATAACTGGTGCTTTTTCGTGGCCCAAGCAAAGCTCATCCCCAGACTCGAATGAACCCAAGACCTCTCGCTTGTCAGGCTAGTGCTCTTCCACTAAGCTGTTGAGCTCCTTGACCTCGCACATGAACATTCATTTAATCAGAAAGGTGAGTGTGCGACAGCGAGAAGTCTTACCAAATATGGGAGGGAGTTGGGGGGAGGGGGGTGCCAGAGTCGATGAGGTGGAAGCCAAAAATATCATCAAGATGCTAAACGAACAATTTGCAACATGTGCTCTTCACTGCAGCGAAATTACGAACGCCGTTCATTTTAAATGGAAAATCTGCTGAAAAAATGGCTCAGATTAGGAACGCATTTCTCGGAGGTTTGAAGGCCACGATTATGCTTTAAACACGTGAAGTTCCTATAATAATGCATACATGGAGGTGATATCGCCTAGATTATGTGAATGCTTTAAAGGAAATGCAGCAATAAACTTACTATTAGGAAGACCTCGGCCACAGCAAAAGCTGTAATTGTACCGCATAGACTGGTGGCAGAATGTGTATGGTGGACAGAATTTGCTGCCTGGTTTGTTTATGCAAAGATCAGTTAGCAATGGCATTTCATGCTCGTCGACGACAACGCCTAAAGCGCGTAGAGCACAAGTCAGCTCCACAAATTTCACTGCGCCCGCTGAAAACAACAACCTTCAACAGAAATAGAAGGTGAATTCCCTGCAATTACAAGGATGTTGTGCAATGGTCTTGAGAAACCGCCAAGTTTTAGAATAGAAGTTTCGATCGTGAGCACACCGAAATTCATACTAAACGGACAAAATCGTGAGGGCTGCGTTTTTATTTACTCCGTCACCTTAGACCTCAAGATTGCACCTATCACAGCCTAATTGCACAAGCAGGTGGTTTCCAGGAACGAAAATGGTGAACCTCAGAAGAAAATTTGCTTCTTACCTTCAGAACTATGTATTCTTTCTTATTCGCATGTATTTGAGCTGAGGAATATTGTTGAGGTGAAAAAGGACGAAAATTGCTCCAAGGAAGTTTTCGAGTGAAAATCTCGTTCACATTTCCTTCCTTTGTCCTAACTGAATAAAACGCTTTTTGCATACGGATGAGGATGACATTATGACTTACGAGAGAAGTTTTGATCCATGCAGGACTGAAGATCATCATAAATGAGAGACGTACTGACTAGCTGACAGCCTTCACGAAATCCATAACATAAGTCATGTTCTTTTGAGTAGTAAAACTGAAAATGGATCGCTGTTTTTGTTCAACAGTTGATGCACTCGATTAGTGCAGGACACGACCAACTGGGTAATGAACCAACAAAAAAAAAAATGAGACAATGCGCTGAACTCTGATCTAGGTTAACTTCAGGCCTCGTATCGGCTCTGAAGTGTGCCGCTATGACGCAATGCTCTTTCTTGTCAGCGCCATGTCTATATTTGGCATTGATCCTACACGGTTAGCTTTATTCAAAATATTTTATCTGTTAGCGCAGGAACCTTGAGGCAAACACAAATTAATGGAGAAGGTACAACTTCACTTACGTCAACAATCGCCGAGTAGAATTGCGTAACTACTTGTGACAGACCGGAGGTCTCTGAATCAGGTGACACAAAAGCAAACTGGAAGACCGTTGGCAAAGACGTTAATCAAAACCAGACAGGCTTTACCACTCTATTTATCATTCACCATACTATAGCTGCCAGCCATACAAAACAATACCATTTGACGGCATGTAGCGAGATTATTTCATCACGTGATAGAATTATGCAACTATAGAAAACGTGGTGGGACGGCCCAAATAGTCACGAATCTAATTTCTGAGCGACGAGCTCTGATCAGATATCCGAAGCCGAATTCCTTCGATAGCCTCTGCGATTTACCGCAGGCTCCGATCATATGACTCTGCAGTCGAAAACTGTTTGCCTTTGTTGACGGTTGGTCAATAAAAACGATGATCGATGATTCGATTTTTCGGATTTCGAAGAATATTTGAAAATAACGCGGCTAATTTCTTCAAAAAAAAGTCATTGAGAATATTAAATTATCTTCTTTGGTTTCATCTTAAGACGGCAGCTGAACGATGTGGAAATTATTTACCTTTATTGGTTGTGAGGCATAGTTTTTACCAGTGCAATATTCAGGAACGCCATATAAAGCGAATACAGTTGAGAACAGCCCTAAAAGAACTGAAAGCTACAATAGATTCGATACTGATAGAGTAGAGTAACAAGAGCTGTATTCATCAAGAAATATTTCAAATGAGCTCCTCATCGAGCATTAAGCATATTATCTGATGTCTAATTAAATGCTGATATCACTTTTAAACAATCATTTCATATCGTAACACTGTTAGGGATATACTCATTCTTTCTAATGAACATAATCTTTACAAATATTTGTTATGATGCACTTATCTATGCAATCAAGTACGAATCTCACGCTTGCTCGAACACAATTTCTACTTGCTCCATTTTCCGTTTATTCTCTTTTTTTTGCATTCACCAACTTTTGAGTGAAAAAGAGGCAATTCTAGAAACAATAGTATCTATTTAAACGAATGCCTCATGAGATTATCGTCTGAAACTTCATGATCTTACCATTGAATGCAGCTATCCTAAAAATAGTTGCAAATATTTCCATTACCTGAAAGAAAATTATTATGCGTAGACTTCAAGGTAGATGACTTCATGAATTATCCTATAGAATATTCACATTTCAACACTTTATTTAGCATGGTGAGAAATGAATGACCGTATATTTATTAAGCACATGTCTATTTGGCTGACTTTTTCTTCCTATGATTATATGTCAGACAACGACTCAAAACGCTTTCACTGGCTTCTAATAATAAATAAAACAGAATTTCGTATAAAGATGAAAAATCTGAATTTATGATGTGGCCAAAATAACTCATATGAATTGTAGATATCAACAATTCAATGCGATAACATATGAATATTGGCATCAACAAGCTAGAAGAATTTCGATATAAGCAGCTAATCTGCAAGAAAAAGACGACCACAAAGTGTGCAATGTTCGCTGAACGGTTGATTGATGCTGCGGCCATAGAACAAAGCATTTTCAAATACACGTGCCGAACAATGCCCACTCTTTGAGCAATATGAGGCAGATAATGGTGATCGAAGTATTAAGATTCATATGAAAAAGAATATGAATGCTTGGTGGTTGCGAAAAAAATGTTTGTTACAACAATATAACAAAAAACATAAAGGACATTACAGTTTTGCAAGAAATTTTCTCGAATTCTATTGCTCCAAATAAATTCTTGGGGAAATTTGTACAATGATCAGTTGTCGCTTTCACTTCTATCTTTTTTTTTTCTTGCAAATTAGCAATAGCAAAATATATTGCGGTGTAGTTGTGAGTGTACTCGTCGATATATGTGTCCATCGATCTGTCCAATACCTCGAGAAGCAGTGAAATGAATTTTGTTCCACTGGAAAATTAGAGATGAATTTTATTGGATACAACGTACATTACGAGTTGAACTAGCTCCAGTATCAAATTTCATGTTTTCGCATCAAAATCCGAAGAAGTTTTTGCACATCCTTAAAGGTGCCTGCAAAGGTGTAACCGTTTTCCAACCACCCATGTAGCACTTCATGTCTGGCAATTTAAAACTGCAAATATTATCAGAGAAGTTGGAACATTACGTGCTCTTGCAATATCTCTCATCATACCAATCCGTAAGGAAATTGTCGGAAAACAATAAATATATGCCATCAAATGTGTTTGTTTTAACTGCAACCCTACCCCCCTCCCTTTCTGCCCCCTACGCATTTTAGCCTTGCTAATTTGGCTCCTTGCGGATACCGACTCGGCTGGTGCGGAATTCAACCTAAATGACGGTGAAATGCATGCAGGTTTTAAAGAGGGCTCAAGTGACCATCAAACCTTGGGAAATATTTCCGCACTTTAAGAAATGCGTGCAGGAGCAGTCAGTAACAACGGGGAAAAGACTATAAGTTTCTCCATGGAAGCATGCGGGAAAGATTTAACGTTCTCTAATTCGTGCAAAGCGTCGGCTAGCGGCTAAATCAACAATCTTCGAACTACTCACGTGCAGGACGTAAATTTCGGCGAGGAGAGCATGCAAAAGAAGTAAAGAAGCGTTTAAAAGAAAAAACAGGCTTCTTTGGGTGGACTCTTTGATTGCTGCTTGCTGTGATCAAACCGAAGTGAAATTCTTGCCACTATGTAGGAAATAACAGGTTCACAAGGGTGCATTTTTGCAAGACTTGATGGTGGTGCATTCAGCTAAAGCGGATGATTGAATTTGGAAAAATGCCGTTGACCGAACAGTTCGATATTCCTGCGGGGATTTCTGATCTTAATCCTTTATCATTAAAAAGCAAACAAGGTCGACAGAGGACATTCTAGTTGATTGCTGCAACACATGGTTCGAACCAAAATGATGTGAAATTATACAGGATAACGAGGCGTACTTTTCAAGCAATTTTTTCTAAGAAGAAGGCGACGTACTTAAACTTTGGTTCTTTATAATCTTGATTTCTGAGCTCGAAGGATATGATACGTGTTAGTAAGAGGAGCATTTAGAGATCCAGTGCTTTGGAGTACTTCGAAAATTGTCCCCAGAATTTGGAAATATAGTAGGTTACCGTCACGTAATTTCCTTTAAAATTTAAGAATGAAGGCGCATCATCTTTCCATCACAGAGCCTCTCTTGCCTACGGTATTTCGAAACAGTTTGTGATAATAGGTCAGCGCGATTCCGATGGAAAACGAGAATCTGTGTTTTGCTTTTCATCATAGAGAAATTCCTCCACTGAACAGCCGATACTCTCTTTATTCTATATGTAAAGTAAAAAAGGAAATGCAAGTCTTAAGAGGAGCAGTCTTGAATAGAAGCTGTCGTTTGACGAAGAAGATATAGCTGAAAGCCCGACGCTGGTCAACGGAGATTTGTGATTAAGAAGAAGGGAGAGGAAGGGAAGGGAGGTGGTGGCAGTATCTCCGTTTGGTTGGGATTTTATATCTCTGCCCATCAGCCGCCTGAGATTGTCTGCGTACAGCTCTACCTGAAAATAGGGTTTGACCTCAATAGCAGTCGAACTCGAAACATTGGGTGGTAGCGAGGGTGACATCGCAAGAATTTTATTTCCTCATGCTCGCGACGAGCACACAGCGCTGCGTGCACTGTGCAATTTTTTAAACGCCTTTTCTTACCGAACGCAAAGTTTCCTTTAGTTGCATCAAAGCCAATTATCGCGCTCATATGCATACGTTGATGGCAGCAAGTAATTCGTTTTATAACTCGAGAAGAACCGTAGCGATGACATTTTGCCTGTCCCTTTAATGGCAGCAAGTAACTATGCTCATGAGAGCCCTAGCGCTTTTGCCATCCTTGTGAGTTGATTTTAGGCAAGGTAAAAAAGTTTTTCCGCTTCAATATTAATTTCATTGATTTTTTTTAGTGATCACGATAGACTTCTTTTTACTGGCTCAGTGAAATCAGCTACCTAAGGGGAAAACAGATTTGTTATGCAAATTTTTGTACCGCACACTTGAAGTTGCTCAGGTTATTCTACAAGGCTATCGATATTATCGACAATTTGCTTTTTAGCGGCTTTTTACGTCGTAAATTACAAAGAGTTGGGTTTTTTATGAAGCCGCTATTGCTAACAGCGAAAGGGAAATAACTGTCTATGAGGAAATGAGAATATGTTGATGACAACGCACCAATCCAAATATGACGCACAGCAGGAGAAAAAAATATGACATGACCATCCTCGCACTTCAGCTGTTGAGGAAGAGGAAACTTGAGACGTGTCGGCAGTGTGGTGCGAACTGGGCACTGTTTGGCAGTGGAACAAGGGACTTCTTTACACGCAAATTTTGCAATCACTGCTGCCTTTGTACAAGTGTGGTATATGATATCATGGTCGAATACAGCATCAAGGAGAGATGCGGTACATAAACAGAACTGAAACATTCAGGAATAGTCCGAATATGGCACAACGCATTTTAAGGGAGATGTAGTACAGTAAGGCAGATCGCCCATTTTTAGTGCTACAGCGCAAACCCGTATAACTGCCTCAAAATGTCGCATTTCAGAAGCATAGTTTACAACTTCGCCAGCTTATCAAGAAGAACTTAAAGTCTTAAAATGTAGCTTCGACAGCGCTGATCGGCTTCACAGACATTCGCATAAATCTATATGCACCTTGCTATTTCTGCTCCATTCAAAAATTAAAGAAAATGGATAGCCGTTTGTGAACCTTGTCGGCCATACACTACCACGGTCTTACCAACACATCGCGTTTATTTTGGCCTGAATGAAACTATACAACATGTTCACTCGGCTTTGTAGCAGTAGAATTCCCCGCACTTTTGCTGTAAAAGTGAAGATGAGTAGAGCGGATGAGCGGGATATGACGTGATACGCTACGAAGGCTGCGATCATGAAATCTTGCAATATTTCATCTAGCTTGAAATGCTGTGTACGTATTAACTCAATTGTCCTTTCGCATCCTGTTGATTTCATCAACGACAAAGAAAAATTCTTTCAATCGCCATAAATTTCTTGTGCATGGTTGTTTGCAATAATCTCGCGTGATAGCTACGCTTATATGCACTGACTATGACGTTATATCAGAAATTTGTACAATGCAATTCTAAGTCATTGTATGAACTTTTGGCTGTTTTACCGCAAAGTTCTGAATTAGCAAATTGGAACGCTGCTAGTTGCGAGCAGAAGAAGCTTAGTGCTTTTAGTGATTAACTTGCACAGGGTATGAATGTCTGCACTAACGATTCCAGAACTAAGGTGACCGTTAGCGGAAAGAAATGTCCACAAATCCTGGAGACTCATTCATTCAGTATTGAAAGCGGGAAGTTGCCATCTTCAAAAGTCCACTGCCATCAGGAATAATTCTTCAGGAGAAGTGAGAGGGTAATACAGTTAAAAGCAGAAAGTTTCGCCTTCTCCAAAGATTGGAGTCTCTGAAAACATCCGGCGGTTGTTGTCCTCATTTTAAATTACTGTGATGCAAATATAGATTTGGCGAAAAGTATGAATGATTTCCCTTGCAATCAATCAAAATTTTATTACGTATATTTTTAAGGAAATATTTTTATTTGCGGTTTTGATAAATGCGATATCAAATAAAAGAATTTCATAAGACGTTTACAAGCTACCAAAGATTCGTGTTTTTCTTCAGCGGAAAAACGTAGTCGGATTTAGATTTTTCTCATACAAGATTAATCAGAATTAATTGCTAAAATGTTTACTAGTAAGTCGCCATCATACTTTCAGCGACAAGCTTTTCGTTAATGCTAAGCGCTTTTTGTTTGAAAATTGTTCAACGACGAATGCGTTGCCATATTTTCCAATTGCTTTCTGAACCGTTCCATCCCTGAGCCGCGTCAGAGACCATATTTACTGTTAGGCATCGGACCTTTTCTCTGAAGGAAAGAGAATTTCATTACTGTTATTAAAATGTCACTCGCTTAGCATAAGTGTAGCATCTATGCCTGTCTATTTTTTCTTTTTACTTCACTTTGTAGCACAGCTATGCTGATGGTCGCTGAAAATCATGATAAGCTTTTATCTAAAATGCTGGAGTGAAGGCTCATATGGAAAATAACCAATAAAAGGGTTGTCAATTGCCAAAGGAAGCCTATTTCCTGCTATCACTATCGCTGATCATGCTTTTGAAAGAAATTAAAATGGAAGATATTCGAATGATTCAGCATTTCTTACTTAGCAATTCTTTAATAGCTCTTCCTATTCATATCTTACTCACTAAACTGTTCTTATTCAGAACTAATGTGACGTTGTATAGAGCATATCTTAACAATGAAACATAATTAAGTACGAGTTTAATAGAATATAAACGCTATATAACTTGCAAAAATTAGAATAATAAAAAATGATATAGAAAAAGTTTTAAACAATGCAGCATAGATTCTTTTTATAAAAAGGAAGTAATAATTCTTCTATAAGTAAGCAATCTAGCACATTTACTTTTATATATTTTGCACATAAAGCAACCTTTATTAGACGGCTTAATATTTGCTGCATATCATTACATCACTGAATGAAGTTGCTTTGCAAATACTGGAACTTCTATGAGTGAATATAAGTAAGTAAAGAGAATTATATAAAGATCAACAATATCAAATCGTCGATCGTCGATCATTTTCCACTCATATCCTGCGGATGCGATAGAATAGATGCAAAATGAAGGTTAGCTAAGTTGTTTGCGATATCCGCCTATCAAACAAACAATCGAAATTGCATTTACCTAATAATTAATTTCCATTACGTACGTTCTCTTTTTTCATTTATTTTCGTATGTTAGCAATCGTCGTTTTTCGTTCGAATTTCCTATAGTTAGACTAAAAAAGCAACGACTATTTTTAAATTGCAAGATATTCGAATTCTGACTTCGAATTTTATACACCATATAAATTATGTAAAGGTTGCACAAATTGTAAACAATAGCCTCAAACTTAGGCACGCTATAAACGGTAAGTTTTTCTGTGCTTTTGCATTATGTGCATTCGCTTGTTAGCCCTTTGTACCTTTTGCGCTTTCTTGTCAATGTTGTGTAGCCTTCTTGCAGTTACTATATCGACATTGATTTTGAAGTCAAACGTATGGGTTTTGCGTTGATGGATATGAGGAGATATGGTTGCTGCGGTTGTTAAATGTTCATCCTGAGTGACTTTTTCGTGACTTTTTTTCTGAGTGAATTTGTGACGCAATAGAGGATTGGATAGATTTTTCCAGTGTAGTAAAACTCCAACGATATTTCATATTTGAGGATAGAATTAAGCCGCTTTTGCATTTTTGCGAAGAAAAACAAAAATTTAAGAAAAAAACCACTGTCACAGCTTTGAAAGAATTTTCCCAGCTGGCTTTGAAGAGGACACTTATTTTTTTCTACACCTTTGGGCCACCTACCTTCTTTCTTCCGCTCCTTCACTTCATTCTCCATCTTCTGTCTTTTTCTTCGAACATATGAATGACGTCTGATATCAATGGTTATACTGTATCGCCTTTTAACATTCAAGCACAATTTGCATAGGTGATTATAGTGATTACAATTACATTTTAAGACGTCAATTATACTTTCAGCAGCGAGCGAGGATGGCTGCGTTTCCAACATTTCCTCTAAAATATTCATTTTATGTGAGAGTTATGTTGGAAAACTTTGCGTTAAAAATAAATGATATGCACTAAGCTGTGAAATTCGTTTACTCTTTAGCTTAATTCACCGATTTCTCTATCAAGTTCGTTGATCTCTCTTCCATTACTGCTTTATTGAGATTTTTTAATATTATGTAAAAATTAGTGGATTATGTACATGCAAGCTAATCCATGATTTGTTTAGTTTGTATGGAAGTGTGATTGAAAAGATAAGGGAAGAGTTATCGGTTTTCAACAAGAAATTTCTTTTTTCGACGTTTCCTCGGCTCACTTGGGACAAATAGTACTGATTTTTGTTGCATCTTGCCATGAATGGCGATCACATACGATTCCCCTTGAAGGGCAATTGTTTTGGTGAAATTTTCTTTGTTAACATGCCAGCTTCAATTTTTCTGTCCAAACTGGGCCTTTTGATATCGCATTTCCATCCTATGGCTATTCAGTCACTTTATTGTCTTACATCAAGCTGTTCGTAAAGATATAAGCCCAGTGGTCTGCCAGTATTCAAAGACAAGATTGTGGGTATTTTTTAAACAACCCTTATATAACTCTGTGACGGCTAGTCCGATATGAAACCTTAGTCTCCGATGGGAGCAACTTTTAGTCCATTCGACTCAGGATTTCATGCTCTTCCTCTTGACGTTTCGCATATTGGAACGTGTGCTCACGGAAGCTCGGATACTGAACATGGCGACGAGGACATACGCACATGCGAAAGAAGCAGATATGTGGTTCTGCATGTAACAAATACTGAAATGGTGGGGACTTGGCTGCACTGTCGACTTTCTTGTTGAGCGAACAACATTCTGTATAGGTCTGGGATGTTCCAATGTAGCTCTCAAGATTCCGACTTTTTCAACCAGTTTTTTTTGCCGGTCGATTGTCGACGTGGATGTGACTTGTTTGAGTTCGGCGGCGGCCCGGAAATCTCATTCGGAATATGCGAGTTGTGTCATAAGTCGCCAATGTTTTGCAGAAACTTGACAGTGCAGATCTTCGATTTCATGCGCATGAAAGCAGAGATTTCAACGAGATAAAAAGGTAGGGAGGCAGAGCTCGCATTAAAAAAAAGGGGAACCGCTTGCATAAAAAAGGTAGGGAGGGGTGGGGCAGAGCTCCCTCTCTCTGTTGCAATGCTTCGGCCAGGTCTTCTGTTTTGAATTCAGCTTTTGAAGCCCAATCAGAAAGACTAAAAAACAGTTTGCAAGCGATCCAGTCCCAATTTCTGCGAATTGAATTTGGCTCCGGTTGAAAGCTCGAGTTCGATGCCCGAAAAAATCCCCATAACATCATTGCTATTAGGTTGCTAAGATGACAGGTGGCCTAGATATGGTACAGCAAAATGAAAAACTTTGAGGAAATATTTTTTTCTCCCATTTTTTTCGGTTTTGAGGGGAAAATTTTTTTCTGCCAGATGAAACATTCAATGACCTGATCGCTAATTTACAACTTTTTCCATGAAATACAGCAAATAGATTCACCTTAACGTATCGCTGGATCTTGTTCGAGGAGAGAGTGGTTAGAGACACCGGCCTGGCGTTAATCGCTCGCATGTACCTTCTTTTTCATTGTGAATGCTGTTTCCATGGTGGGCCCTCACTACTGCAAAAGCAGCATCACTTACGTGGATGGAGGGTTGCTGTTGCAGTTTTGGGTCCCGCGTGTCCGCATTGGTTGGTGGAAGGCCTTACTTAGGTTGTCGCTCACTTGCCCAATGGTTTTCATATCCAGTGTAGTGGAATGAATTTATGCGGGATGGAGTCTCTGCAATGTTTCAGCTGGCTGAGCCCAGTTTTGCTTTGTTGAATTCTGGTTTCAAGTCTGACCCCGTTGATATCGAAACAACTGCAAGTATGCAGCGGAAAAGCACCGTTGTTTTTATCTGCAGTGGAAAGGTATGCTGTGAGGTGGACCTAGTACCTTTGCATTTATATGGATATATGGACTTTCCTGTATACTTCTCAGCTCGGGAACTAGAGTCTTTATTCAAGAAATTTTCATGGTTTTGATATTCTAGAGGTGCCTGAAACAGTGAGTCCATTTACAGCCAACCTTATTGCTCTTTTATTCCCTCGACCGAATTTTTAATTTTTTTGGTCGGAAAGACGATTCCCCAGCAGAGAATTTGGTTAGAGTGGCCATTTCGAATAGAACGGTACATGAATGCATTATTGAAAAAGTTTTATTTTAGCTATAAAATTTATGCTGGTTGCCCTGGTTAATCAAAATAACAAAGATCTTTCGTGTTGTGCCACTCCTTCAGGAGGTTTATTCATTAGGATTGACCATCAGCGTAAAAGGCTCATTTAATTTCCGAGGTTGCAAAAAAGTGCACGCTATGCCAATCCTCCTTTTATTCCAGTGTTTTTTCAAAGCGCTGTGATAAAGCGCATCATTTAGAAGCATTGCTTCATTGGAGAGTGTAGATTGGGATTCAGTTCGGAAAACCCTGGAAACCAGTTTCAGTGACGAATCGTACCAGCATCATTCAGCTTTCATTCTTATTCATGAGGTGCATTACAAGGGAGCGAGCATGCAAATGTGCTGATGTTGGGTATTTATTTTGTTTCTAGGTTTTGCACACCGCTTTTATTAGAGAGGTAAAAAAAAAATAGCGGCTGTCTCCATGGTCCTTTTCTTATATGGGGTGGAGGGTTGAATATTGCCGAAGTTGCTCAAGAAATGAACAAATCTAGGCCACGAACGCTTTGCAAAGTAGTCGTTCTTCGATTGTGCATTTATTGCACGCTGTGACTTTGTAATGATGTGTAACTCAAAAATGCCTGCATTTTCCGACGTATCTACATAACTACAAATTGCGATATAAACTTTTCTCGATTTATAATGAGTCTGAAACAGGCATATTCATGATTTTTCACTAAACGGCTGACTAGTAGGTAATATTTTTGTTAATTTTTCTATTATTTCTTCGCTTAATGTTTAAGTAAAAATTTTCTTATATTTACTTTTCTCTTCTAATGAGGAATCCATTTACTGTTTTTCAAGAAGACATACGATGCTAAACGTTTCCACTTTGATAGTAAGTTGCCCACTTTTTTTTTTTTGCTTAAAAGCAATTATCACGTTACTTTCGCCGAAATCAATGCTATGTTTGCATGTAATTTATCTCTTCGCCAGTTGGATTTATTGATAATTGATGGAATTTGCATTTGACAACGTCAATTATCGTTTTGCTTCTAAGATTTGTTGATATTTTTGCAAACTTAGATTATGCTATAAATTCCATACAAAAAAACCTCTTTTATATTTTATATTCATAAAAAATCAACTAGAATTTCAAAAATTAGAAAAAGGGCATCTCGCAACATCGGACACAATCATTGAAAAGAACCGTTTATAACGAATTTTATCGTTGAGATAACATTCTACCATTAACACACTTCACACTGAGCCAAGCGAGATCATCGTAGTGTAATGGTATATAGTTTTTTAAGGTATTCAGCTAGGCTGGAAATTATAGAAGAAAAAAAAAATTAATCCGAAATTTACTATGAGTTGATGTTTGCACCGTTATGAATCACTGTCTATCAACATTTGCACGAAATTCTTCCATAGATTTACTGATATCTGATATTTCATCAAAGCGATATTCATCTCAAAATCACAAAATGAATCGATATATGGAGAGATTCTGAAATTGCAAAAGCAAACTGAAAAGTTTAAAGTTTGCCCGAAAAAAAACAAATTTAGCGTTAAATGGGCAAAAATAATATAGCATGTTATGAATTGCCGATTCCACGCAATGCATTTGAAGAATACAATTTTACTTTTGGTTTTTTTAATCAGTAAAGCCGAACTGAAAATGTATGCTTATCGATAAGTGATACATTTAACGTCGAGCATTCACTTAGCTGTTTTGTTATCTTCATCCACACTCAACAGTGTAAAAAATGTTCGTTCAGTATGGATTCAGCTTTGAAGGACATCTCGCTTCAAGGTCCTGAAGTCTGAAGGCCTCATTTTCTTCAAAGCTTTTGAGACTGAGAGTTCTTAGCTTAGAGGGTGAGATTAGGCTTTCGCTTTACTCCGAGATAAAATTCGCCACCATCTCTCTCACAACGTGATGAAGCTTTGTAGCAGCCATACTTTGATGTCTATATTTTCGAGATTGATGCGTGGGGTTTGATTCCACTCGAAAAAACCTTCAAAAGCACCGTGAAAGTATGTAAATAAGTAATGATATTATTACTATAGATTTGGCTCGAAGGTGCACACTCTTTGAAACCTGCTAGGCGTTCTCCACTTCCACAAACTAATGAAAAGTTTATTTCCGAGACGTCCAAACCCTGCAAATTTGTTTCTGTAACAAAGCAAAATAAAAAAATCGGCCCAAGGAAGCCATAACACGACTGCACGACAAAACTGATGTGCCGGAATAGTATCAGTCAACAATCGATTATCTTGATCAGTGATACAATAGAATGTCTGGTTTCCGGAATGATAAGCATCGTTTCTTTAAAGATTTTTCATCGAAATAGGGAATGCAAGAATATACCTTAGAATGTTGCTGTAATTGTCCTGCATCTCGAGAACGCGCCTGAGATTATTTTCCTGAAATCGTCAACCAGAAGTAGTGACGTGCCTTCAGGGGTGGTAAAACAACTACATAAATTAGCCTTTTTTGAATAAACGAAGCCCATTATCGCCAATTCTTCTACAGTCATCTCTGCTCCATTCATGTGAGGATGTGCAAAGATTACTTCAAGCCATTCCTTCTAGCCGTTTAAAATCCCCTTATCTGCACAATACAATTACTTTTCCTTCATAATTTGTCGTATTTCTCAAATTTTATTCAATTCATGGAATTTTTTTCGCAGCATTTATTAACTTTTTTTGACGAGCATTATATTCGCATTTCATTTCTTTCTTCTATTTTCTTGTTAATACAGGTTTGATTATTAGTAAATATATAACATCTTGTGCGATCATTATTTTTGTGATCTCTTTGCAAAAACATTTCAACTGACGAATGTAAGCAGAAGGATGAGCGGTATTACTGAAGCCATAATGAGAATTTCTATCGTATAGAAGAATGGAAATCCAAGATTTCATAATGTTGCTCTCGAACTCAACATGAGATGAACTCATGAACTCCTTTGAGCTTTACATTGATGTGAATATGTTGCTATTTTTTGCATTCGAGATTTTTCATATTTTTAGATAATTAAAAAATATACGCATATAGGTTATTTAAGATTAAAAGAAATTCCGCAAATACGAATATCTGTCTACGCATTGAGGCCTTGCAAAAAAAAAAGAAAATGCAATTTTTGTAGAAATGAACGAATGTATGCATTGCAGGTTCATGCACGGTAATAATAGAATCGGTGTCACTGTTGCATTTGTCATATGTTCTCACATTTTTGGCAACGCTATGCTGATAACGCATGAAAACGTTATGAAGTAAGTGAATAAAATTTAATTGAGGATCGAAGAATCGCTGATCTTTTTTTTTTTGAAAGGATCTTCAGAATTTAGTAGGTGGGAATGTAAAGAGTTGGGGAAGAGATACGCGCACTTCATTTTCATAAAAGCGAAAGCAGCAGAAACAGATGCTCCTTATCCTTGATGGAAACATGCTTACCACGAAGAGAGCAATTTATTCGGACGATATTATGAGAAAATAAGATTTAAGAAAAATGAAATAACGGTGTTAGAGAACATGCGATGAGCCAAGAAGAATACCATTGAAAAGACAGAAACATTTCTATAAGGTTTGCTGAAAGAAACATCTTTTGAACGATGTTAAATGACCAGAAGTTTGTTGATGCATAACTGTGATGTTTAAAAAAGAGATACTTTATGCAACAGTTTTTGGGTAAGGTTCTTGGTGAACACAATCTAACAAATCGGCAAGTCATATCACGATGTCGACTTAGTCGGAAATTATTCATTGGTAGTGAAAAATTTGATTAACTACTCTATTACAGTCAATCTTCGAAACGACATCATGTTCCACCTAACAAAGCTAATTTAATTTGAAATCCAACGATTCTATCTCGACGCAAACCAAAACTTCTTCTTCATTGTTGCTAAAGAAACACTGGAAAGAATTAATATCGACAAAAAAACTGAGTGAATCGAGAGCATTTTTCACTTTGCATTTACCCCTTTTGATAGATATGATGTTATGACTAGCATCCTTTCCTCGATATGCAAAATTTCGTCCCAAATCTCTTCAAACCATTTGTTACATGCAAGTTTCTGCTACATTTTCAGTTCACAAGGCTTCGGTTGCAACGTTCATATTTTGTTTAGCATATTGTCCTGTGTCCGAGTCAGCGCCTCATATTTTTATCAAAAAATTCATGAAGTAAAACGCATCTGCATCTTAGATAGTGTATTCCCTTCATTTTACGACATGCTTGTCTGAGGACAGTCGCGGATGAGGCGCTGAAACTATACATGAAAAACGCATTCTTTCCATTTGTTTAAGCACTCTCATAAGCTATCAACAAGAAAAGAATACCTATGATAGCGGCGTCGATCAATCCGATGGTCCGTGCAAATCGTTTGCAAAGATTCTTTTTTTGTAGACCGACCGATGTTACATGCTTACAAATTTTTTCGACCTTCAAGCATATAACCCTTTTCAAAGTTGGCAGATAAATGAAAACAACTATATATGTACATGAGCCCAAGAACAACACTACCGTAATGCGTCGTGCAAATGTAAATCCGCAAAAGCGCATCAAACGAGAAATATCGCCTTCCGAAGGTTCTTTAACTCGAAAAAAGAGTTTAGAAGCATCAGATATTCTGGTTGTCGTAAACAGTGTTCTTTAGAATATGTCTGTAAAACGTTATGGTGGGATCTTATGATTTCCAAGTGGGAGTTTAGTGAAGAAACTACATCAATAATAGGGATGGATGTAGATGAGCGAACCACTGATCACAGACGTACTCTGCGTTACAGGAACTAAAGCGCTCAGAAGCATAGCTACTTTTTTCAAGCGACTAAGTTGTGGTCCGATAAAGCTTTTCCATCTTCCTCGTCGGCCACACTTTCGATATGCAATATAGGTGTGGACTCCATCTTCTATAGCTACGCAATGTAGTCCCTACGAGCCTTAGGCAACGGACAATACATGAATATATCATTGGATATATTTTTGATATCCAGGAAACCTTTAACTCATTTAGTATGCACATTAGCGGATAGGAAGGCGATATTAATTTCTGATTAATTATGAAATATTTGTTAAAGGTCTTGAAACAGAAAATTTTTATGCGTTATGGATGAGAATATTCTTTGCATTCAATTCACTAAGAAGCAAAGTTTTCGCTCAATAGAGCGAAGACTAGTGACAATTGCAATGGATTAAAAAATGACATGAATACGGAAAATTTGGCATACATATTCAACGTTTGAATATGATCGACTTACTGGGACGAAAAAGTAAAAAAAAAAACGACAGGAATTGTTAATATGCTGTATCCCAGAGGAACAAATGCACTCCCGAATATTCATGTCATATCTCAGTCACAAATGCTGTCCTCTTTCTATTAGTTTTTATGCACTTATCGAATTTATTTTCGTGAAAAGTGTACTTTGAATCGGTTACCCTTTTTTTTAAACCATAGGCGTAGTTTCTACTATCCGGTTGTTTCGAATGAAGAATGACTAAAATCGCACACTGCAAAATCTTAATGCTTACGTATATTAAGAGCGTGAAGTTATAAACCGATTTATTGAGCGCTGAGTAATGTTGTTTGTTAACTTCAACTCGCCTCATATTGTTGTCAATAGTTCTATTTCATGAATAAATTACATCTAAAGGAAGCAATTTTTTTTTCGCTATTTTCCTTTGATATTTTAGCGATTCCTATTGGCAATTTCATTGAAATTTTCAATAGTTATATATTTCAGGCCATTCGCTATTGGCGCTATAGAAGAGCAGCCAATGAATCTTGCATATGAAGATAACTCGGAAAGCATGAACGCGGAAGAGAATGCGTTCCGACGGAATTGTTTCTTTAGTCCTGTACAGTGCATGTTTCGACGATCGACCACCTAGCTAGCTGTGCTCACCTCATTATTAATCGAGTGTATGAAAAAAAACTGGACATATAAGGCGCACGTATTTTCTTTGACAGAAGAAGGGAATAGATATGGTCAGTTAGTAAATTGATGCGTTTAAATAGCCGACCTCACATTTTAATGAGTTCTCCAAAAGGCAATCATGTTACACGGAAAATATGAATCTCACAGTAAGCTTTTTTTGTGCAAACATCGGAAGGTGTCCATCATTTTGAGGACTAATGAGAAATAACCTATTCTTAATCGTCTATCATCAGACCAACAATTCATCAAAGCTATGCGTCATTTCCTTTCTCGGTCTATTTCTAATTTCTGATTGGCATTTACAGATCACTTCTTGAATTATGAGGATCTGATTTAGATCTCGCGATAATTTTTTGGTTGAAACTCGATCGCATTCTACAAACTTTCTCTGAGGTTGATTTATCGACCACATCCACAACGTTCTGCTCATTTCTTTCATTTAGCCGAATAAAACAATATCATTCTTACGTTTCTGAAAGCATACATAATCCTCATAAATACTTCGTGAGTTGATGTGTAATGAGCAACGTTACATTAAATGAGCGCTCTTTAAACGGAACTCTACTGTTTAAATAGCTTTCTGGATGAATGCGAACAGATATGTGAAGATTTAAGAAGAAATAAAATTTATGCTACATAGTGAGTCTTCACAATCTGGTGCGGAAAATTTATAGGTCGAGAGAGTATAATGGGAGAAGATTAGTTTGGTCAAGCCTGCGGAAGCAGGCAAGTACCAGTGACGTTCGTTTATTTTTAAAACCATCAGGTCGCTGAAAAGTGTTGGATTATCGACGCTCCAAATATTCTTAGAAAGTTTGCGATTTTGAATTTGCTGCAGATAACTTTGTAGGCGAGCTGCCTATAAAAAATAAGGGACTTTATCGGTGTTGAGCAAAAGGCGAGGTCATTTTTCAGAATCCAGGAATGATGCTGCGAAAAGAGTAATATTTTTTGATGGATGGACTGAGCGAAAAAATTTTCTCTTCCGCTAAGCTGTATGAACGTGTAGCCAAGCATTTGCTTTTTGCCTATTCGATGAGCTGTAATCGTTCATTGGAAAGTACGGTTCTTTCAACAAACCGCACAAGGTGGACTGGGTATGGTTTCAAAGAGGTCAAAGTTGGTTGTGTAATGAACGGGCTAGATGAAGTGCCCGTCGAGTCACACGTGTTTTATGAAAAGATGTCTGCTAGTGAGCGAATTGTTGTAATAAGAGCAAAAGCGGACTACTTTTGAATGAAATGGCGAAAAACCTGATCAACGGGGCATTTAACCCTGGTCATCCATTTCAACACTCCCTCAGATCAACCTCTCGCACATTAGCACCCATCACAACCTCTTGGTTTATGCACAACTCGCACATCGGCATTGCTGATGTCTATCATGTGATCGGCGAAAACAAATGCCTAGAGTTGACACGAAAACGATGGTGGTGCTATGTTAGGTAGATATGGTAGGCATCCGAATGATGGTGATAATGCAGCATGTGATGCTTACCATGCAGAGGGTGAGGTCTGCCATGATAACAATCCCTCTCCTATCAGAAATAAAAATTTGTAGACAACAAGTGAATCAATCGGCTGAATTTTATTTATACAGTTTGGCAACATCAATGATACAACAATCATATCAGCGAAGCGAGAAATTTGCATAAAATGCATTTTGTGCATTCTTCAATATTCAGTTATTCGTCTTACAATTCACTGCAGTACACATCCACGGAAGCTCATCGTGTATGTTGCCGGCATAAATATTTTGATTAGGAACACGATTTGTCAGTATGAAAGAAAAACTCAGACGGCTTGAGTACATCGATAGATGATCCTAGGCTTCCGCCTCCCCTTCTGCTTCCCTTCACCTCTCTTATAACTGTCTAGCCCTATCATTCGGCCTTCTGAGATTTGCAAGCTCAACAGCAGCCAATCTTCCACTTTGTGTTCACATACTGAAAGAGCAAAGCATGAGAGGTTTTGATCGTTTATATAGCCTGCCAAATTTGAACGCTGAATTTCAACGAAATATCTGCAGACAGTAATGCATGAAGAATCAAAAATTGCTGTCGTCGGCAACGCTACTAAGATGAAGCTATTGCTTAGCGATTAATCCTCCACGCAACCTCTCTTGGAGCGGTCATAACAGGAGTTGGAGTTTCGTATTTAGTGTCCTAGGAGGCCTGACGAACAACTGCAGCGCTCGTTAATTTCAGGCCGTCTAAATTCTACTTTCACGACATAATTTAACTCATTCGAAAATGTCATCTGATTGTATGTGTTTCATAGAAAAGGCACTTCAATAAAAATGGCTGACGGCAACACACACTTCTGGTGTCCAATAAATTCATCGCTGCATTCATAAAACGAGAAAAAAAACATTCAAATGAGAGTGACAAAGATGAGCACATCGAAGTGTGATTAAAACCCGTGTGCCCTATAATCTAGATGGAATTCCTTAATTTTGAAATCCGGGAGGCATGAATCCATTATGGAGAAGTGAAGCGATTCATTTCGTATGTAATCTTTACTAAAACTTATATTTAAACGCACATAAAGACATCAGATTACTTAAGCTGTTCTTCCATTTCACTCTAAAAATCTTCAAGCTATGACTAGCCATCTATCCTTACTGTCTGAGCCCCCTTCGCCTTCACCTCCCTCTGCATGAGTTACAAATGCCATATTATACTACAGAAAGTGAAAAAAAAGCAGTTCTTGATAGCATTATAGTCACAGAAACCTGATTATATATCCCCCACTGCAGGTGTCAATTTTACTCTATTCATTCTCGATAATCTGTTCTCCCTTCTATTAAAACATTGATTTTTCACAAATGGTTTCTTATTTCACCGCTTATAGTTTCCTGAAAATGCAGCTTTCTCATGAATTCAGCTTGATTCTTCTTTATTTTCAAAATTCATTATTATAGTTCATTTCAGCGTAATTGTCGATTTTTTTTAAAGGATCAATAAAACAATTATTGATTGACGAAATTAGGCGACTTTCCTTTGATCATTTATGCCAAGTTTTTTAAGTTCAGCGCGGAGCATTCTCTCCATTTCGTAGCCGAATCGAATTTGATTCGAAACAAATGTTGCTAATGCACTCCATGCAGAAATATTCGCCGAATCGATCTGAAACTTTCTTTTTTTTTTTGAAGGAAAATGTTGAATGAGAAATTGAGAGCTTGAACCGATGTGCAACATTACGCTGTGTTCCATCAGCTAAATCAGTTGTCAGATTTCTTGATAATCAGCGACAATTCGCCTATTCCTAAGTTTTCCTTCGATGTTTACTAGTTATAAAAATTTTGACTGAAAATATAAATTTTTGTTTCAGCTACACCATTAATCGGGAAAACTTGATTTGCATATTTGATCATCTCCGCACAACATAACCTGACAAGGTAGAACTGAGAATAGGAGATGTCTCATGGGACGTTTCTCGCAGTCATAGAAGGTTCCATCATCAGTCAGCAATGCCTCGCCCCTGTGCCTATTCATGCATTCACGCATTACGGCCATGGAGTTATTTCACCTGAACGGCCACAAATTCTCTCAATGAACGGTAGAGAATAGGGAAGACGAATTAGGAGTGGGAAAGCGAACAGATGGGGTTAAAAAGGAGCTTTAGCGATGATGAGACCACTGCGACTACAAATCACTACAAATCACTCGCTGCTTTAGGAACAATAATGAGGTTACCTGTAAGTCGAGCCTTTCATTGGTAGCAACCAAAGCGTCGTCGACGGAGAGCGAATTCCTCCTGCCTGTAGTGAGAAAAAAAAATGCTTCATAAGCGCAAAAATAATTGAAACTAGCAACATAGCGTTATGCCTATGGGACTGGAAACTGAAAATATATTTCATATGTCCGCGATGATAGCAACCTCCTGAACATGCTAAGATTGATAACGCCTGGAATGGTCACGGAATGCATCACAAATGGAGGAAAGATGGCACCAGGATCGCCATATTTGAAAGAAATATTTGGCGAAGAATTAACGTGATCGATAAAGTACAGAAAGATTGAAATAAAAGAAAAACTTCAATTCACTAGAATGTTAAAAAAAAAAAAAACAGCAACTCTAAGGATATGCTGCTAAAATGTAAGAGAATTTATGAGAGCACAATAGTGCACCGTTTGGTTGTTCTTTTGCATTATTAAAGCAATCAAAGGTATAAAATGCTTGCAAATCCCTTTAACAATACTAAAATTATTTAAATGTTAAACCCTATTGGCATTCATCTGCTCTATTTATTAGGACCATCCTTCTTTTCTTGCAACATTGCAACCTTCTTTAGAGAAATAATAAAGTCGAAAAAACGACAAAATTCTGAGTACTTTTCTGTGACGGATTTTCATGGAATTCTTTTGCAGTTGAAGTCATTGCACTGATGAGTCTATCCCAATAACTATGTGGTATGCGACTGCGATTGAAATTCTCTGAATCTTCCATTTCCGCGTATGTAGCACCGAACTCTTGTAAACGGTCGGCTGCCACAATCGGTTCCACAAGATGACGCATACACTGTGACAAAGCGTGAGTAAATCGCTGTAATGAGTACAAATACTTATCTGGACTTTGACCTCTTTTCATCTTCGACAAAAAATAAAGAAAAACGAATTAACCTTGAATTGCAGATTGGATAGAAAAGATTGGGAATAGATGTGAGCGAAATTCGACATTATTCCTCGATACTTTCTCTCTTTAAGTGTTTCTCTTTGTTTGCCTATCTGTCTCTGTCTCTCTCCCTCTCAAGGGAGAGAGACACTTCTTTCGTCGGCAGAACAGTAATTTTTCTTCTCTAAGCGTTCTTTATACTTCACATCCTCATGATCACATATTTATGCAAATATACAGCAATTCCTCGTTTCTAAGCCACTCCTCCCCCTCTCCTCTTAATGTACACTTCGATTTTCAGCAACAGTGATCAACATAAGGTGCCTGTGAGCAGAAACATTCACCCCAAGCACAGCAGCTCTCCGTATTAAGCGAGGAGATCAGTCCCTTATTGTTCTATGCAGCATGCGACTGATTGGAATCTATAAGTCGAATAAACTGCACCCTCCTTCCACATAAGTCAAAGAAACCGCACCCAATCTATAATCCTCTCATAAAAGCTGATTTTGAAAAAAAAGTAAGAAGAGAATTTGCGTGAAGTACAACGTGCTCCATTCTCGGAGAAATTGAGTGACTTTTTGCTCAGTCTTTCTCACATCCAATTTTGCTATTTCTGAGGTGCACTCTTATCGAGCAGTTCCCTCACCTGTGCATGCATATGAAAGTTGACATGATCGCGCCATGCGTCTGTGCCTTGCAGATGCTCCAAGTTAATAACGACCAACAAATTTGGATCCTTCTGAAACAATGTGCCGAAGACGCGTTTGCCCAAATCGAAAACAATTCCCTGTGGTAACTGTCGCCATCTGGCTGTCAGGATTGCTTTCTGATGCATGCTGAGTCCCGTTGTTTCGCAGATATCGGATTTGCGACGTCCTCCCGCAAAATACCTGAAAGGGACAATCACTTCTGTAACACACAAACAAACATCATAGAGCACCTACGCTAACAACGGACGTAAAGCAACAGTCCGGAATGCAGCGAAGGAAAATTATTTTAATTGATTTCACCTGGAGACAGAGGATAAGGAGGATGTGGAGTGAAACTGCCATTGTTTGGATGCAATCCATATATGACTGGTGTAAAGAAGTATGAGTAAGTAGTTTTAGTCGTTTAGAACTTACACCATGTGAAGCAACGTAATGTTTACCGTTACGCTTGTCCTCTCAAAGGGAACAGTTTATGATGAATCCTTAGTGAGATCAAAATTTAGTAACGTTCACTGAAATCGCACGTCGAGCGAAATAGTTCATGATTAGGCGAAATGCTTAATAAATGTATGAAAACCAAAATCAATAGTGCGTTAATCTCTCAAATGTGTATATTCATACATAAAAAGTGAGAAGCAAAAACGACAGCAGTTAAAGAAAATATTGATTGGAATGTTTCTCATTATATCAGCACAGATACAGGTAATTTAGAGTCGATCGAGATTGAATTTTTGTAGCATTCCTCAGAATGCTAGAAAAGATATAATCTCGATCGTTGTTCCGTTGGTCGCTTTTTGTGATGACCATTCCATCACACCGCTGCTGCTAAGAGCAGTCGCTATCGTTAGGGAAGCTTCTCATTCAGTCACTTCAATCGTACGATCATATGAATCCTTGGCCACCTCATTTGTGTTTGGAAACTTTGTACTGAGAAATGAATGAATCCACTGATGTCAGCTATAAAATTTTCAACAGGAGCGAGCCAAAGGTCAACTCTATTGACACTTAAATAAGGCAGATTCAAGGTGAAAGTTCACGAACTGAGAGAAAATTGAGTTCAATAAATCCGAAGAAAATGTGATCAATCGAATACGAATGATTCAATTGCGATTTCGGCGAACACTTCACAGATCATGAGCGAAAGCTATGACTTCAATCGATTTTGAAGGACACTTATCTCATCTTATCCCTTCAATTGAATTTTTTTCCTTCTCTTAGCAGTTGTCATGCACCTATGTGAATCTTGACCATGAATATGAATGTATGAAGCAATACCTGGAGGTCTGAAGTTGATTCACGGAGCGGAATGATTTGCTCCTGTTCTTATTGATTGCAATGATCGGCGGCTCCTCTTCCTCATCACGACGAAAACTTGAAAGCTTCCGCGCACTAGAAGGAAATATTTGCAATCTACATATTGCAAATAAAATTACAAAACACAATTTTATGACTCTAGAAGACACACTATGGTGCATTCACTCGGATAATAGGATATGGAAAAGGTGAAAAGGTTGAATGAATTATGAAGATGGATGAGGAATTGATGGTTCAGAAAATTGTTAGCCTCGGCATACATGAATACATAAAAAGCTGACATCACATTATGACTTTTGGCAAATGGTGTGATAGGTATTACATAACGATACCATTACCTTATAACCTGCATATAGATCATGAGTATTTCATTGGACTGAAGGAAAACTTGGTATGTCATACTACATTAGTATCCATATCTTCATTTTGCCTATCCTTGACATTCATGTCAGTCAAAATCTTTGATACAGTACTCTGCTAGGATCATCTCCTTCAGGCTGACGAAGATCCATGACAAATTGCATTCGAAAGGAGGCGATTTCACTTATCGTCCGGCAAGTTCTGCTGCATGATAATTGAAAAATTGCTTAAAAGTAGTTGTGAAGTGAAGGAGTGGTAGCGACGAAATTGAGCACCGAGGAGAACGATAAAGTCGCTCAAACTACGCGAGAAGACGAATGAAGTATCAAAGAACGCAAAGCAAAGCAGTGCACGTAAAGCAATGAATGACCACAAAGCACAGAACGCACAGTAATGCGATGAACAAATCCCTAGCCGTTTCGAGGGCTGTTTTATATAATCCTCGAAAAGTCATTGGTATATTCACATACAATCACTAGCGGAGACCAATATCTTCTTTTTTGCGGCACTTGGTCGTCATCAGAAACTCTGGCGATTCATCGGTGGAGACGCATATTTTGATTTAGCGGCGCCTACTCGGCACCAGAAGTCCGAACGATCCATCGCCAATGTTTTCTTCGCTTTCGCGACAGTACTAATATCAGACAATTTTCCTTTTTGTTTGTTTCTCTTTGCTAATGACCATATGCTGGCTAACTAGAATTGGACCAAAAGCATTGTTTATTTATTACTAATTTACTTGGAATTTGGGAAATTAGTCGTTGAACAAAATATTTATCTTCCTATGTGGTTAATGCCCACGAAAATTATTTGATTCTTCCTCTATGTTGAATATGCGATCACGCTGATTGCCTATTTGATCCTGATCACATGTGAAAGTTGATGCGGTTTCTTCCTGATTACCTTAACTAATCTGTCCATAAAATGCATTTTTTTACGAGTTGCGACGAACCTTGGTTGAACAACAATACACTGAAGAGCAATATGCTGCTATTATACATGTTAGACGCTCTTCTATGACGAACTCTCATTGAATACTGGAGGTTAAGTTTGAGAGCGTTCATATTCAATAATGTCACTTAATCGCTCGTTGTTCTTTTTGCTCAGCTCGCTTAAGAAGATTTTTTTCAAAATATTGCTTATCGCCTAAAGATAATCCAGTAAGAGTGAATTCAAATTTCCTAGCAAATTTTGCCTCCATAACGAAAGAGGCAACAAATGGGTCCTACCTTTCCCTGTTCGTTCTTTCTTTTTGAACAACGTACGGGTTTCAATACGTCCCTACTAAATTGCATATGAGAAACGCATTATGGCGGCAAATATCCTCGTATAGTTTTGAGCGCAATTCTTCGGCTGTCTGTTAGATTTCAGCTGGAGAATTGTTGAAATCAGAGTTATCTATACATTTAAGGTGAAATGGAAAAAAAATGGTTGATGTATGACAACGAGTCAATTGATAGACATCGAAGTGAATGCTGTTTCAAGTTTTTATCGCTTAAGGATATTGCAGAAGGTATGAAATCAAATTCTGCTACAACATACATACAACTTCAATCGTTAGCGTTTCAACTCATGAGAAACCCATTGTTATGGATTTCAACCTGTAATCGTTTCAACTTTAATATTCCACTGTAAAAAAAAGGTGCATCGTCGAACATTTCAACTTTACTTGCCTTTGTGTGTGTGCCAAAGACTCGCTTCTGATTCGATACTCGGGGAATCTTGCTGGTGATGCAGATTCATCCCTTTGCTTCGACGATCTTCTCCTTGCATTCGGTGAATGCGGTGCTCCTCTTGAACCAGAATTGCCCATCTTAAAAACCATCAGGATATATCAATAGCGATATAAAGTGAAACATTCGACGCATTAATTCGATCTAAATTCACATCAGCATTACCTCTCAAGAGTCTCTTGATTTTCCCACTTCAAGACGTATAAATAAATAAACCTAAATAACGTTGAGCTCATAGAATTTTGTAGAAGAATTTCATTGAAACAAGTTGTAGAAGAAAAAGCTCATAGAATTTTCATTGAAAGCGATGTTATTTGTCAAGAAATCTTCGATGAAGTACAACATCAGAAACTAACATTTCAGACACCGAATTGCGTAAACAAGAGGTGATATATTGAGTAAGGACTCAGCTAATGAGGAAATTCTCAGAAAAAATTATTAAATAGGAGGAGAGAGCAATGCATGAACAATTTGCAAGAAATTTACATATCGCATCAGAATACAACAATTATTGCAATCGTATATCATATGCATTGATTACAACACCATCTAGGAATTCGCCGTCTTGGTACTTAACATGGGATTTTCCAGTTCAACTTAGCAATTTTCCAATACAAATGAAATTGAACCAGTATGAGTCACTTCTAGAGTAATGCTCATTACTTCTAGAGTAAAGCAAATTCCTATGTAATAATGAAATATGAGCAGATAACCGAAATGGTAAAATAACAACTGAATAGGTCAGAAATAGTGTGGCAAAAAAAGATTCCTACAGGAATGAGCATACGAGTTTATCTACGAGTGGACTAGCAGCTAACATAAATATTCATAAATATATAGATCTAAATTTAATTTTACATTGACCTGAATGTGCAAACGATAGCATACTCACTCCACTTCTACCCTCTCATATCGCACTAATTACTGTAACATTTTGGATCACAGTTCACAGCCTTTTTACATATTCAAGAATCCTTCAGGATGTAATAATTCGAGCGTTGAAAAATTTCTTCTCCTAATAATCAGAGTAGACTAGACTAAGCGAATCATAGGGGGTTGATAAATTGAACTTGCCAAATGGAAAGAAACAGATAAGAGACAATCAAAATCTTTCAAGGTACCTACACAGAAGAAGAGCAATGAATTTTGTCTAATAAGCGTATATAAGCACTTAGTTTCCTTCGCCAACGAGTCGTCTCAATTGAGGACAATTAATGAACTGAATGCGAGACTGGATGGATTCTTTTGTTTGCTGACAATCCCAAGGGAGTCGCTCATTTTCATTCCTGCTGACTGGTTGCCCGAGGAGCTTTTCAAATATTTTCAAATAAAAAAGGAAATCTAAATACGGTGTCCTTCAGAATCACCTCCTTCAAGTTTATCTCCTATATTTCCATCTGGGAGATGCCTTTTTTGAGTAAATTCTCCTAAACCTTTTCCTGCCTTGAGCGGAACCTTCGATACTTGTCATTTTGCATAAGCAGTCAGTTTGCACGTCGCTTGGGTTTTCTCGTCATATTTGGATTCCCCTTGATGATTTAGCACATGATAAACCCCGAGAATTAAATCTGCGATTCTGTTAAGCATATTTAAGTTTTCATATCAATGATGATAGTGAACTGCTCATTTAAATGTTTGCCATACGGCGTTCGCTTCATTAATTCGTTTTCCATTTATACTTTAATTTCAACCCAACACTCAATCGTTGAGAATGAAACTGTTCAACAAAAAGCGTCCGTATCATTAGAAGAAGATATCAACATTGTTCAGCTAACTATGATTAATAAAGAAACATCAAATCTCTCCGAGTACACAGTGGTCCTTTCTGAACGAACAATTTCCGGCTACCATAATTTTGTATCAATATAGGTCACTGATGAAGATGTACACACCGCATGGAGGAATTAGGGCAGAAAAGAGGGGAAGTGCAGAACTCACCTCGAACTCTTCATGATCAACAAAATGGTGAAGAATACGAGACCGACCTTCTTTCTTCAGCCTCTGAGAACGCAATTAGAAACAGTTGTCATAAGATGACTAAGTAGTTTTTTAAAGGTTGATAGAGGCATATAAAATCTTACCAGAGCATTTCCTGCATTTTTTCCTAATATCGGGATATTTCATATCTCCTTAATTAATTTATTGGAAAATTTGAATATCATTCAATATGAGTTGAAAAATGATTTTATCTTTAAGAGTTTCAGTTCATTTATTTCTTCTTTGTGAAACCAACTGTCAAATTTGTCTAAAAGAAACCAATTTTCACGCTTGTATAAAATGCAGATTATTCACCAACAGCAAAAAATTTGAAAGAATGGGAGATTCGAACAATTGCGTTACTAAAACTGAAGATTACATAGGACAGTTAAATTTTAATCCAACTTCAGAGTCACATTCTCATTGCATTTTATACATTATTCTTCAACAGAATATAAAAACTTATATATGTATATCTCATGAGTCGAATGATAACCGATGCAATAAGCAGATATAAATTTATATGAATTTCCAGATGTTTTTTAACGAGAAATTTGCAGCTTCAATAAAAAATGATCATTTTGGAAGGTAAAAATTCCTCGTTCAGCAATATTTTGGATAAGTCATTAAAAGAATTTGAATTTCTAGTTGAGCTACATTAGGAAATAATCAAAATTGCGCATATGCAAATCACTATTCTAACAGGATGGCGCTTTTAGAACGTCTCATCTTCAAACATATTCAGCACTATATAAACGCCATCATCTTTTTTTTTAGAATTTTTTTTCCAGAAGTAAATCTACAATATTCAAATTTTCATTTTATGACGTTTGCTCAAAACGATTTGCATTTGAAATTTTCAAAGATTTGAAAAATTTGCAACCAATCAACGAAACATATCGTGTAAAATTACATTCATCATCACATAATGGCGACAAATATTAGAGTGCAATTGCGCACTTAAGTCATGAAATGAAAAATTTAACACGAATCGAAATAATGTTTCATGTTTGAATATTGACGAAATTTAGCAACAAATAAGGCGGATAATGCGATTCAAAAGAAAACCTCTCTTTGTAAATGTGAACGCTATTCGTCTGCATTATATGCATAGCAAACAAAGAAAATCTATAAAGCAAAAAACGAATGTAATAAAGGTTTTAAATGTTGGTAAATGTAAATGTTGGACTTGTTAGAATCGTTGGTGCTTACTCTACCACTGTCGGGGTGTTAATTTTGGAAAAATTGTTAGGGATTGCAGAATCTTTTATTTTACTCGCAAATTTCGCAGACAAATATGAAGGCTCATAGATGTCAAAGGAAAAGTGCTTTTTTTTTCGGATTTAATCGTGCAAAAGGACTGAATGAAAATAACGCTGACTGGAGTGAAGGCTATTTTCTCTTAAAGCTAAAGCGGGAAAAGGAGGAATATTGGGGAGTCGGCTGCATGCGTCAAACGGATAGTATTAAGCATCGTCTTGTATGTAGACTTATGTAGCAGAGCTTAGGATGACAATTGATAGTAGCCCTCCTCTCCTTCGTCCCTCTCCTCTGCTCTCGTCTTCTCTCCTCTCCTCTCCCCTTCCCCCCCCCCCCCCCCCCCACCCAGCCACCTCTCACTGCCTCCCCACGCCCTCGTTCTTCACTACGCTCCCTCCCCTTCATACGATCTTTTCAGTGATGCAAAATAATGATGCATCCAAGTGGCTAATACCAGCTCTCCTGAAAAAAAAAATTCGTCTACTTTAGTGCATTTTAAAGATTGTTGAGAATCCGATTTTTTCAACAAATTGGCAATTGTTTTGGAGAGGGAAACCTTCTACTGCTGGAGCGCTAAGATGTATGTGACGTTACAGAACGACACCATTCAACGAATAATACTAGCCTAAGGGAGGAAGACAACTGCATTATTATGGATGAAGGAAACCGATAGTTAATATTTGACATGAGAAAGGCATATAGAAAATTACTGAACTGTGACTTTCCATCGCAGACTTCTTGTGACGGGTCAGCTGCACTGATAGTGAACTATCATCTCAAGTGAATAACGCAGTAAACGTTGCAAAAATGTAAAAAAAAAACGAAAAAAAATATAATTGAGCAAGAAAAGAGACTGCTAAACGCAACATAGAGTACCAATAAAGATGAAAGCATGAAGCTGAATGTAAGTTTCAATTTGGTAGCAATTAGCGAAAGATTTTACCAGATTTTGATCGAGCGGCACTCTCATAAAATATGCGACTAAGAAGTTGAAGCAGGCAACGCATCAGGAAAATAAGAATAACTAAGCTTGTACAGGAAAGTTGTTGCTAAAATACAAAACAAGCTAGGACTTGCAAGCAAGGCATTAAAAGTCCTCATAAGGCATTCTGGATCAAAGAGCTAGGAAAGTACCACATCTATATGACAATATTTAATGAATGTATTTGGAGCTCCTCATCCCAAAAGCACAACCTCTCCATACGTCGGTGCGCCACTAGCCTTTCTAGAAATCTTCGAAGCAACTCCCCAACTTCGAATTTCTTTGAAAGTGCAGTGGGCGGCCTAAGATTAGAAGTTAGGGCCGCATTCATTGGTTCGATTAGGGACAACAGACGTATGGTTGAAGATAGCAAAGAACGGAATACTTTATTACAAAGTAGAAACTTTCAATAGCGATTAAAGCTTCAAGGAATAGCTTCGATATGGTGGAAAAATGGTTAACGCAAATATTTTAAAAGAGGTCGACATCCTGTTCGCTCATCCAGAACTCGCGAAGGTGCATCCTGAAAGGCAATGATGGAATTGTGGAGAGAAATGTTTTCAACAGCAACACCTAAACGTTAGAAGGGCTTAAAAACACATTGCCAACGCTTAATGAAACGAATTACGGGTGATAACGTTGACGTTTTGGAAATTGCTGATGCAGAAAATAAAAAGATAACGCCTACTTGAATGCTCTAATTTAGGCGAACAAAAAAGCACTTGATTTATTGGAAAGTGAATTTTTTCCGTCCTACGCTTCACTCTTCCATTGAATTGTTTGCATTCGTCATTGTCTGAAATGAAATCCAATGCAAATATGCTGATTAAATGATCTATATAAGCAATGAAGGCGATTAAGAGCACGAGAAAAGTGATGATTAAACGTGATGATCAATCAAAGAGAAGCAGTAGATGCACTCAATCATGAAGCATCTTCGTGGTGACCGTTACTGAGAACGAATCATACTGTGAAAGCAAATAGAGAGCAAACTAATGGTATGAAGTTGAATTCATTATCTATTAGGCGACTGTGCATAAGAGCTCAATAACGTGCTCGAATTCATAACGAGGTCTGCTTAAATTTCTTCTTTTTTTTTCTCTGCACAGAAATTTCAAGCGATTCTTTACAGCTGGAAAAATCATCCACTGTGCTGGCACAGCGTTGATTAAGGGAGATCGTTTCGGATAAAGACGAAACTCTTGACCAATGTGGATTTAATTTCACCTCTCAACCCCTGATGACCAGCGCAGAAAAGCAAAACAAACGGGGTACCACAAAAATTAAACAGCATGATAGAAAACCGGAAAGCAACGACAGCATGACTTTGAAGGAAGCAACAGACTCTCTCTCTCTCTCTCTCTCTCTCTCTCTCTCTCTCTCTCTATATATATATATATATATATATATATATATATATATATATATATATATATATATATATATATATATATACAGGTAATTCACGAAAGTCACATTCCCTTCGAAATTCGACTTCTAAGGCCACCTTCTTCTTCGTCCTCTACCATGCAATCAAATAATACAGCAGCATCACAGTGGAAACAGTTACATTGCACCTTGCGCCCTGTTTAGATCACATTTTATGAATTCGAGCAAATGATTATGTATAAAAGCTCGGTCGTAATATAAGTTCGTTGTATGCGAAAACTAAGCTTGAATATGTCAACTCAAAGACCGAACAACTATGTCGTTATTTCCATCAAGTCGCCTTGAAATAACGAAACTTTGAGCGGCAGTTCTTGGATAAAATCATTTAAGCGTTAACAATTCTCTAGCGTAAACTTTTTTTTTCATAACTACCGGAAATAAAGTGATGTTTAATTCATGCTGTGGAAATCCTACGTGCAAAATTTTAAAATCTTCCACCAACCGCAATCAAATATGAAAATATGACGAAAATATTTATGATGTTAGTCACGTTCTGTTGCTTAATGTTACCTGAAGTGACCAGTTTTAGGTTATTTCACCAGTTATTTTGAAACGATGCTGATTCACCATCGACGAAATTTAATAAAAACTTCAGCACAGTGGCCAACTGGACGGCATCTTAAGTGCAACTATTTTAAGAGATGGAGTCGCCCTACTAAATATGCCAGAAGGCCGAGTCGGTGCCACTTACGAATGATTGAATAGATGAATAAGACTTTAAATGAATTAAAAGAGAGAGGCATATGCTTAATTAAAGCATGAGAGAATTATAAGAAGTGGATAAAAAATAAAATGGCGAGATAGGGAAGATTACAAAGGGAAGAGTGTTTATATCGGACTGAAAATTTATAGGATTTGATAGAGAATAGAGAGAAAAATTCAGAGGAAAGCGCAAATCATTGAACATTGCTAGCAATAACTCATATGAGCAACATATAGATCTCTGAGATATGAGCAACGTTTTCTTACTACACAAAAAAAAATATTTCGTAGTCGAAAATGACGTTAATTTACAACGTAAACATTCCGGAAAATAATCCAGCAGCCGGAAATGTCATCGATACCATACGGTTTGCAGTAGTCGATCGTGGATTTCAAAGGCTTTCCTAGAATTTATGAGCGGATGCAAAATGCTTTTACGAACTCTCGATGCTAATTGTCAGAGAAATTGTTTAGGTGTATATAAATAAAAACGGCAGCAGAACGTTTGCCCTGGGGATACGAGTGACGTCTTCAAGGCTTTCAGAAAGGCTTCCACTAAATTTAGCTCGTAGCAGCTGTCAAGAAAGAAATTATTAGCAATGCGCGCTTGCATTTCGCCCGAGATTTTCTATGCCATAGTTCTATGAAGCAACTTGCTATATCGGGGTTATTAGTTGCTTCGGTAAAGCATATGAATTTCTTAGCATTTGCATTTCGCAGCATTGCTACACTCTTGGGATGATTGAGAAAAAAGCAATAGAAAATAAAGGCTGCAATAAATTTTCAAAATCAACTCCTGAGATGTTTCGATTCATGCATTTTTTTGTTTTCACACTGTATTTATGTGCTATATAAACTTAGGTTTTTGAAGCATAATTTTGCTAAAGCACTCTCGTTTTCAATTTTTTCTTCATTTCTTTTATATTCAAATAAGCAGCGTTCAGGAACTTATGAACCAATAACGGTAGCATGTGCAGCAGCAGCTCCATTCCGCTTCCCATCATGTGATATTCTACGATTCGTCATGTGCTAGTGACGGGTGGTGGAAAATAGTCACGGATCGCTCATGTGCAGTCAAAAATTTTGCGCTAATGAGAAGAAAAGTTGGTAAAAATTAAACAAAATTTTTGTCCTTATCGGATTTCAAGAATGTAACGAAACACTAACAATACGGTATAAAAAATCGTCTTGTACTAATTTTCGCGATTTTCCGCTCTTTATATACATCACCGAAATGTCCCAGATATGTATATTCTGCTTAGTAAGTTCAGGTTTAATCTCAACAATGTTTTAGTCATACTAGATTAATTTCCGGTTAATCTGACTATCCAAAGCAGTAAGTTGAACTTTTTAGATCCGCTCGCAGCAACAATGTTCAACTTCTTTGGAATAAGCTCTCATTTGAAAATTTATGCACCAAAGAGAAATACGGCATTTCAGCTTAAAAACGCGAAAGCAGTTGCACTAGACTCAAACACAAAGTACTTATGATGCACTTACTGAGGATTTCTGATGATATAGGTTTTAGATCTTTCTGAAGACAGAGCGTTTCATTGCTAGACTTAGTTGATGGCCGAGTGTTTCACACATAATTGCAGCGTCAAAAATCGTTCGCATCTCACTTTCTTCTCCTCGAAGTGCAATGCAAAAATTTTCGCAGCACTAATGGTTATGTTTGTAAATATTTTATGGTATCGAATAAAGTAACCAGCTCAATAGCTGGTTATTATTATAATTATTAATCAATCTGATCAATAAATTAATTATATCCTTTCAACTGCTCAAATTTGCCAAAGAACTATATTTTCCTCACTTTCATTTACTCTCCAAGAGTTGTAAGGAAAAAGTTCCCTAGCTGTCTCCTCCATTAGTACATTAATTAAAAATAAGAATTTCCTTAGAAGTCCGGGCCAGTAGTCCAGAATATAGAGCATAACCGCAAAGTAAAACATCGAGAGCACTTCAGATACTAAGTAAAGGTTTCTGAATAAGCAGCCCTTTACATTCAGAAGTTGCAGAATAGAAGAGTTTGTTCGCTAAGCTCAGGCAGCATTGAAACAAAAAGAAGGCAGCATTACATTTTAAATGAACTACTTTCTATCTCCAATGACAGACGAGATATAAAGATTCTCTCTATGTTTTAAAATTGTGAGTCAGTTCTATAAGCGCTGATATAAGGACACTCATAGAGGAAAACCTCGAAGTACCGAGTGAGACATTCTGATGAAGCCATCTCTGCACTATGAGACCTAAATTTTTCGTTTCCACTCAAATGAATTCCAACCATCCGTGATGTTCCAGACCGGAGAAATAAGGATTTGACAGGAAACAGGTCACTTCGTTGACTGGCGTGATATAAGTCTATAAAATTCCTTCTCCTTAAGGAAGGTCAAAGAATGGAGCGATGGCAGCTGTCTTTCGCACATGCACATATATGCGCAAAACGACGTAGAAAATTTGCGCGTCCACAGCACTTTCCCTATGGTCGAGTGAATAATCTGTCGGCCGCTTAGTGCATGCATAAAATTCGATTGATATATCGAAGGATTCTCTTATGCATCCATGACTAACACCAGCGAGAATGGCTATTGATCACATCGCGTTGAAATTGATGCTACTGGCAGCTGACTTTTCATGCAAGCAATGGAGATTTGAATGTGAGCAAAAAACAACCATTAAATTAAGCATATCGTTCTTTGACCACTATATCACATATCTACAAAATTTATGGTGCTGCTATCCGGAATGATCGACTAGGCGTCTCAGTTTTCTCACTGCAATTGTATTGACTTTGCATTTGCAAGGGAGCAATTGAAGCATTTCGATAGTTGTTGCCGGTATAACAATGGCCTTTTAGGAGCCCAATCGGTGAATCAAACATCAGAATCTAGCGAAATGCTGAGAAGTCAGAACAAATGTCCTTTAAGAAGTAACGGATTTCGCAATTGGCTTAACGGGACAGTCAGGAGTGATGGAGGATTTTTTTAATGCAAAACTTTTGCAAATAGATGAAAAAAAAATGAAAGAATTTCAATACCGCCGATAAACTGATCTAATTTCTTCACTTTAAGCCATATGAACGATGCAATGGCCTTGAGAAAGGCATCTCTTAAGTCATATTCCCTTAAACTCAGAAGTGATAAGGAGACACATATTTATTCTAATTGCATGAAGGTAGCCACCCACTAATTTATTTTTTACATTATTAATATTTATATGTATAATAGAGATGGCGACTTTCAGTCTGCAGGATTGGATTTGCAAAACTCGACGAATGATGCAATAATGTCGAAAACATCTAGAACCGCAACAAAAATAGTTTATTTCGTAAGCTTTTTATTTCAGTGTTGGACAGTTCATGCAAAAAATTAGCTGATGGCTGTTACAATCATTTCTAATTCTTTTGTTTAGTATCTATATATATATATATATATATATATATATATATATATATATATATATATATATATATATATATATATATATATATATATATATATATATATATATATATATATATATATATATATATATATATATATATCTGATTTCACCAATTTACTAAACACTAATCGAGAAAAGAAGATAAAAAATTTTAAGCGATGATAATGATAATATTCCAAGAAGATATTTAAATACTGTAACAAAACAATCATTTACTATTATTGCCATGGAAGTTTGTTATGAGGTGTGCAGCAAAATTAGCTGGTTAATGGAATTAATGGGTGAAAATGAATTAAAATTGACGAATTGTGTCACTGAAATTTTTGCTCTCGGCATTGACAAAAGGTAAGACATGGATGATTTAAGCATTTCATATATTCAGTTATAACGACATCCTCTTTCAAATCCGATTCGTTTTGCTGTTCACCTAATAGAAGGAGCTTATTTGCTTATACACGTTATTCCCTAAAATGCACGAAATAAAACCTCACCACTATGCGCTGGAATTTAAAAATGCATATATATAAAAGATGAAGTTCAGCTTATTTTTTTAAAGCTGATAATCGCTCATGAATGAAAGCAAGCATGGATGCCTGTCAGAGAGGTTGGAGCGGGTGGCACCTTTTCACAAGTTACTAGTAGAAAAGTGAAACACTGCTTCGAGTTTTAACTCATCCATGTCCTCAAACGAGGTAAAACTTGTGCAACCTTTTCTCGGTTTTTCGGTCATCTTTGCAACACTGCACCGTCACATATCCGACAAAACAATCCGTCTTTTAATGGCGGATCCAAACGACGAACCTTTCGTTCAACAATTTTGTTCTGCAAGAAAAAAATCCAAGTGGTAAGAAACATGGGATGATATAAGCTCTCATGCGGTTTTTTTAATCAGTTTAGTAAGCTGCAAGAAAACTCCAGTCCCAGCAATTAGTAGGTCTAGGAATAGCAGCAGCATTGAAACGAGTGAAAAAAATACTCCAAAAGAGTTGGCAGTATATGCGCTTTCGCACAAATCAATGTCAAGAATTTGCACCGATTAATAGAACCCACACCGTAGCACATCCATATTTTCATTGATCCACACTAATCCCTTAAATCTTATGCAGAGTGTTGATGTTTTTAAGACTTTAGCAGTTTTGAATGAAACTCCGATCGATTGGAAGCGTATACAAATTTCAAAGATTTACACACTTGCTCCAAGCGATCGATCGTTTAATTTCAGTGTGGATATAAAAGATTGTCGCACATTGAATGCATCAAATCTCCTAATACCAGCTTTGGCAGTTTTCAAGTTCGAAGCATCTAAGATGTTGATAAACACATGTATGTAGGTGCGTCGATACTGCATTGTTAATAATGTCTGTTATAATTGCAAAAATTTACAACCGCCCCTAACATATTGAAAAAAAAAAACTCTTAGAGAAATTGGCAAGATGTGAACATTGAAGACTTCGAACAATACATCAACTTATATAAAACGTTTGCATAAAATGGGGAAAAAATTAAACGTAAGCGATACTGCATCGATATTTTAATTGATGCAGGCGTTCATTATCAGCACGAGGCTCTTTTCTGGAGGGGTTAAAAAAAATAAAACAACCTTACGAAGCGCATTGGATCGTTTCTTGCATATTTATGTTTATCTATTTGCCAGTCTGTCTTCCCGGTAATCCAATTTCGGAGAGCACATCAAGCCATCGATACAAAGTTCCGCAGATATAGCACATAACATGGATGAATTATGTCATGAATTTTTGCACTCGTAACTATGAACTTCTTTGTTGAAATAATATTTTAAAAAATTCTTCCGCTTATTCGACTACCGCTCTATCGTCCATAGTCTACTCAATGATGAATAAATAAATGTCTTAGAAGCTTATCAGAATTAGATGGATTGCTTAACGACCGAAACAAAATTCACTTTCTTTATATGCTCTATTGAACTCCCACCAAATGTTCCAGTTTTGTGCCTAGAATGCGGCAGTAATAATGACCCAAAATTTGCATAAATTTCCAAAAATGAGTAAGAATATATGAGTAAGAATATATTTCATTTCCACAAAAGTGATCAATGAATAGAGACAATTCCGTTAGGAAAGTGCTCTAGTCTATCCGTTGAAGAAATATCTGCAGAATGATCGTTCTTATGGGTACGAAAAGGCATCTTGAATATCCTTAACTTTCCTTCACGTATTTGCACTTCGTGTAAATTTTATGCGTTTTTCATGTATGGCGTTTTATTTATATGTGGATTTTCGACTTCATTCATTGCTTGTCCGTTTCGATTCTTCCCGCCGTTCAGCTCCTTTGTATGATGACTTTACGTCATGCTTCGCGTTTTACGTCACGTCAATAAGCCAAAATATAACAGCTCTTACGCACTTAAACACGCATCTACGCAAACAGACGCACACACTCCGCACAAACACGCGCATAAACACACTAACAAGCGCATACAAATGCATGTAAATGCATAAACACTCACAAATTCACTTACGTGCTAAATTTCAAACAAAACGCCCAAATATGCATATGCGCAAGCATATATATATATATATATATATATATATATATATATATATATATATATATATATATATATATATATATATATATATATATATATATATATATATTCAGAAATACAGAAGTACTCGTGCATACATACACGCATATGCACACTACACACATACGTACACGTAAACACATGCATGCGAGCTCCATTACCCCGCTACTGGTGCAGTAAGACGCCCGTACATTTTTAGGAATTCACGTCGTTTGCGAGATTACTTCATGGAAGATGAAAACGAGCTCCCATATGCAATCATAGTTTAATTTGATGTAGAATGGAATTGACTGTTAAAAAAAACAACGAATGAAAAAACAGAGAAAAGCTGCAAGGATCGCCACGAACACAATTCTACTGAACTTCAAAGTCCGAAAATTAAACCGTTTAGGCAGCATTGAAGTGGAATGGATCAGATTACGATCGTTGCCGAATGCATTCCCTCGATTATTTGCGTCAGTGTTTCGTTTCACTTTTCACATCCAACGACTGCATTGCGTTAAATTAAAGAGAGGCATCGTGTATGTAAAATAACACAAAAAAAAATCTCTTCGTATTGGGCTTCCGCATCCGTTTGATTATATTTAGATCCGTTTGATTATGGATTATATTTTACCACATTTTAGCTATTCATCATTCTTCACAGCAACGAATTGACGCAAATATTTGACGAAATTGACAAATTGACGAAAAATTTCCTTCCGAGAATTTTGTTCAATTTCGAAACTAACAGATTTCATGGATTTTTTTTCCTGCATTTTCATCTATGAAGATAGGTCGCTACTATCACATATAGGACTCGTCACTGGACTGATCATTTATTGAATAGGCTCCTTCAATTGATTATTCACGATTTGCAGAGAAAAACGTTGAAATCTTTTGTAAAGATAGTGGGAATTTCAAGGTGACTAAATTAGTATTCCTTTTTTTTTCAGCAGAACTGAAATTGAACAAAACTGCACTAGAGTTGAGTTCTTCTGCCAGGCAATCGTACCTGCAGGAATCTACTCTAGACCCTCTTCCTCGATCCTTGAGAGACAAATGCTATTATATTGTCGGAGGTTCTCTTAAAACTAGACTTTTGAAGTAATGCATGCGCGAAAAACTTTCTTACACTTATTTGTGAGGCACATAGACATAGAACGATGCATGCACTTTGGAGGCTCCACTATCAAGCAGTCTTCTCATTCGACTGTCTTTCGATGAGTGTCTCGATTAAATGAGCAAGAAAAATCCTAGATGGCGAGATAGAAGTCTCGATGAGTTGCGGTATAAATTTCTACGACCGGAGTTAGAAACTTCCGCTTCTTAAATTATGAACGCGAAGGATTTATCACTATGATTTGCAATATCAATAGCAAGTCACAGATAAGAAAGTACTTTATTAGCACATGGAAATATCCATATCAGCTCCCTCTGTTATTTAGCGCTTCGAAAAGACTCGTTGTGACGCAAAAAAAAGTCTTCGAGCACTTCAGTCTCACTGCGCAAAACACTCGCCTTTGTATGCACTAAAAAAAGAGCTAGTTCAAAAAGTGGTGCGTTTGCTTAACAGTCTATTCATCGTAACATACGAGAAAGTCTACATATCGCTTTATCAATTAATGAGCTTATCAGCTCAATAGCACACAATAACAGCTTATCACTTATAGTTAAATACTCGCACTTATTACCTTACAATAGAGACCTTATGAGACATCAAAAACAAACATGTTTGACTAAGAGGAATCTAATAAAGCGAGGTGAAGGCAGCATAAAGTGCAAGAAATGCAAAGAGATTGCACCGTATTTTATAGCAAGTTTTCGTAGAAACGGCATCCGTTTTCACGATTTATGTTAGGGCTACTCAAAAGGTTTCTTTCGAAAATTATGCGATGAATGAGGAGTTTTGTACCAAACCCTTTATATGCGTTTTCTTCCATTCAAGAAGCTTCCTATGGCTTAAACTGTTATTGTAAGATGCTTCATTTGCAATAGCTCTGTTAGCAGCGAATTTGAGATAAAAATTACGAAAGATAGTATCTTCGACAAATTATATTTTTACCTGGAGTCTGGAATATGTTCATGTCGGTGAGCTAATATAGATCAACTCATCGACAATTATGCATATCCATTACACATAGATCACATTCGTGCACGTCATTATAAACCTAAATGATTGATTATTACTAATAAAACAAAAAAAACCCCAATAACTCCGGTTGAATACCGCAAAGGTATTGCTCAGAACTGTTCTCAACTGTACTATCAGGCAATCTCTACGGTCTAAAAACCTCACGTTAAATTTATTCGTTTATTTGTAGAGCGAATGATTCAGCATATAGCATTCGTCATTGTGATCTTCATAGAATAAGCTTCTGAAAGCACACCAGCAGTTTTCCATGTATCAAGAATCATAGTTTCAAATCATTTTTAGCATTCTTTATGCTTAAAAAGCAGTATAGAGTGTCAAAAAATCCGCTTCACATAACCGAAATATACATATGTTTTAAATTTTAAGGAGTTCTACCCATCATGAGTGGCTACATACTTTGCTTGTAGGGAGCAATTCAAAGACCCACGTAAATATTAGGAGTTTCCTGGAGATATAATGAGGGAACAAGTGCCCATAATTAATAAACGGTATTTACATTCGGTAAAATATGTCTAATGAAATGGTTCCACTCCATGAATTTATGCAATAATTTTTGGAACGAAAGTACGTCAAATTTTCCAATCTAGATTACACGACAGTATACTCAATACACTGGAACCTTTTGTAAAAGCATGCATGCAGCACAGACTAATACACCCTGCAAAAAATTTTGACAGCACACCAGAAATAGATGTAGGAGGTGGTAAATTGAAACATTTTATTAAATATTTGGTTATATTTTATTCCCCTCCTGTTCCTTAATCATGTGCGAAACAGTACCATATTTCCACCATGCGTCCACAATCGGCCCCCAATAATATAGATGTTAACCCATGCTTACAAAAGACAGCTCTTAACCCCTACAAAAAAATTTTTTTGGAAGCAGAAATAGATGCTAGGAGGTGATAAATTGTGCCAAAAAACCGAAAAACTAATGATGTTACGTATGAGCGCATCGTAAATATAGCACACGCAAAAATATGAAAGCGCCTATGCGGGTCAATGCGAGCGATTGGGCACGGGGTCTCTTTGAGGGATGGCTACTTGGCCCCAATCTTTCACCTCTTATCGACAAGGCCAGCTCCGCCCACATAGTGACCGATTCCCATATGGCGAAGGTGTTCAAGTTCATACTAAAACATGAATGCTGATCCTCGGCGAGTGAGGTCGGGGCAACTGGACAACTGGACAGTAGGTGTCGACAGTGACCGTTGTTTCGCTTTCTCCGCCGGATAGGTGCCTTGCCTCCTCAATAGAATATTGATGTGAAACCTTCTAAGAGAAGGCTAGCGTCTACGTTTACTACCGCCGCGAAAAATTTGATCAAAAATGTCAACACTTTTTCTCGAATCCACAGCACTTAAAAAAGCACGCTTCTGATACTATCGGGTTGTCGAGAATGTTGCATTCGTCAGGTTGAAAGATATCTACAACAGAAGCAATAAAAGATATAAATTGGTGAATCTCGACAGATCAATAGTCAACCAGCGGAAGGGATAAGGCTCGGTTAGAATGGAATATACAGCTCAATCAGGGAATGGTAGAGAGTTTTGAGACGGCGAGAATATAGGTGTAAAATCTTTCTATAGAAATCAATTTGCAAGCATATTGAAGAGTGTTTTAAGAATTTGTAGCAGCTGTGAAACGAACACTCACAATAACCTCGCTACGATATTTCACTTCTGGTACAACTGGAGTTGGCATTTGCTTAGCTTTGACCTATTACAGTTCTTTAATTAACCTTTTATATCTAAGGAGTTAATGAAAATGTCCACCTATAATGTAGGTGTTAGGGATGTGAATGATCGATAAATATGTATAATGTTGTTGTTTTGCATCCGGTGAATACACTTCCCAATAGAATGAATTACATAATTATGAATACAACCATGTGGTCTTAAAGCACTCAAGATATACGAATTCATTCCTTCGATGTTCTTTTCTATTCCTATGCTCATAGATTTAAATAGGTTCTCCAACGAATCATCGAATTCCTTTCTCAATTCCCTTTGAAAAACCGATGGATAATGGTGATGAGGTGAAATATCTCTTTATAAACGTTTATGTTGAAGAGTGAATAAAATTGAATGCGATATTATGGATCGTTGAAAGCAATGAATGCGACTTCAATGTTTAAAAAAAATATAAATTCTTTAGTCGTGAAAGGACGCCTGCCGATTTTTTCATCCTCATGCGTTGATTTGTTCCACTTTTTCCTGCTATCGATGTCATAATTTCAGGACAATTTCATTGCAAGATTCTTAATGATCTATATGAGCTTTAAAATACACACTGAAATATCGAAGTCAAATAAATCGTATAACTATTAGAGATAACAAGCAGTAATGCTGACATAACTTTCAAAGAATTCAACTCATTGTTGCGCTCTTATTGACGTTTAGTTTAGTGTTCACATTGGCCTACTGCGAATTACATTTGCTTTCATTCGATTAGATGCGACCTTTCAATGCGCTTGTTAATGGGGCACTATTTGCAAATTGGGCGCTTACTTTGTGAACGAATGCCTCAAATCTATAATCTTTGATGCACTTAAGTGCATAATCTTGGTCGTTAGTAGTGCATCGATGAAAAACAACGTTGAAAAAGTGGAAAAAAGTGAATGAATTGTGTCGGCCTCATTTCATCTTTTCCACTTTGAAGATGCAACTTTCGAATGAAAATAGCATGAAAGATCTATAAAATTCGAACTTTTTTTTGGCATTTTTCTTGCGATCACCAGAAAAATTTTTTCGTCGCATTTACCTCACATTATTTAAAATAATTCTGGCTATACTAATTCCCCCCCCCCCCTGCCCCTTATACTGCAAAATAATCACTCAAGTATTATTTTTTAATGGTTAATTAACTTACTTCAAAAATTTCGAGCGTATTTACCTATGAAACGAAATCTTTTGAAATTATTATTGCGTAGCCCATTTCATTTATTCATGAAAATAATAGCAAAACAAATTGCGTAAGCATTCAACTTTGTATGATTGTAAATTAATAAATCGTTTGGCTAATATCAAAAGCTGCTCACTGTATCGTTAAATCAATATCCAAGAGAGATGTCGTAAATTACTGAACCTCTTACAAGCCTCGAAAAAAATCATTTTAAGCAGAACAACCTTTTTGGTGGTGGGTTTAACTCTCATTGAGGCTTTTTTATCGCTTATGTTCGATGAGCAGAAAAATAGGAAGAAAAAAATTGAAACAACAAGCGCCTGGGAAAAAATTACTTAAATTAGGACGACGATAAGACAAGTTTTTGCATGGCTAAGGCTCAACAATCATTTTTGAAGGGATTACGTAACCTTGTTTTTCAGTAAGAAAATGAATATTGTAAAATTTGATACATCTGGTAAGCTGCCAACTACTAGTTGTTCAATTGAAATTGTTGAGCTTTTTTTTTTTTTTTGCATTCTAAGGCGAATTTCTGCTTACGCTTATAATTTCCGCCATAAACGAATACGATTATGTGTGTTCACTATTCGAAATACTCAACGTTGAAATCACTCTGCAGAAATCCGATGAAATTTCTTGGCAATCTTATGACGTTAGTTACAATCAAATTGCCCAAAATGAATTCGTCTTGCATTTGTCGTAATCGCAAGAGAGTTTATAATAATTATTCAGCTAAGCGATGTTTTATAAGAAAAGATCTCAGAGAGAGTTTTATGAAATTATTTCAAAACGACCTTTATTGAATATTTGCAAAAATAGATGCGATCGTATAAAACTGATGCAATATTGAGAGTAAATTTTGCATTGCATTAAGAAAAATGCAGAGTAAAAATACTTAAGAAGATGATATATGGATAAGAATGAAATTAGAAATTTATATGCATCATTTATGCAAAATAGGATATTGCATTTTTTTTCACAGAATTTAATTTCTTCGAATTCTTCTAGCCTATTTCAATTAAAGAACCACTTATAGAGTATTTTTCTATAGCCTCTTCATTTGGATTGTTCATTTTCGATTAACTTCTTTGGAACGAATATGCGGAAAAAGCTTCTTTTAGCCCTCTATAATGCATTCGATGGTAAACACTCTTTTTTTTCTCTCACCATCAGCGATGTTATTGGTTTGTGCTTGCCGATAATTGAATGCTAAAAGTGACGAGTAAATGTTAGAATTGATGAATGTCACACAATGCCTAGGTTTATGAGGAAAACATTTTCCTTTTTCAATAATTTATTGAGGTTGAGGTTTTAAAAAATTCGCAAATATTACATATACGTATTGCAAGTAATAACCGCTTTTTCTGGTCACAAATAAATGGCGTATCTACGAGTATCCGCATAATGAAAGCATAACGGAACTGATATCACAGTGATTTAAAATCACTGGTTAAGTCCTATTTTTGCCGTCATATCTATACCCAACACTGGCTTTTAGAAGTTAGGATCTATATGATGTACATCGGTGAATTTGTGCAGGCATTTAATTTCAATTTTTGGACTAATCAAATCATTATTTTTCTGCCATTTTGCAAATAAGCTCGCAAGTCAGCATGACATAAGTGTTATGGCCGCATATATATGTGTGTGCTTATCTGTCTGTCTGTTTGCCTGATAGTTTCTACTCAAGGATTGTTCAAGTTAGGATCCTGAAGTTGGCTGGATATAACGCTCGGAGCATCCTGTGTCACCTTTCACATTGATCGATAAACTTTGAGACCAATATTTGGCATGCAATCTACGAACTTTCTTACATCCTCCTTTGGCCAGGTTATTAAAAAAAAATTTTTTTTTTGATGAAGGTTTAAGCGAGCGATCGAGTTTAATAACATATGGAAATATTTTTTCACGTTTTTTGATGGGAACTGATAGGTCATTTTGGCAATATGCCAAGCACCTATCGCTCGAGTTGTTCTGCAATGCTTCATTTATTTTAAGGAGAACGAACACAAAGCTTATAGTTACGTGAAGTCCGTACTGCGCGCTAAGCAGTAACTAAACTCATACATTTATCAAATACACGCAACTTATTTCAAGTCTCGAAAAAAGTACCTTAAGTAATCAGTGAAATTACCGCATGTTTCATGTGCTAGTAGGAAGCGAAAGTTTAGAGCAAAGGAATTTTATAATGTCATCGATCAGGTGAACGCGCATGCTCTCATAGTAGCAGTCAACCGAAGCTATCAGATACAGTGATGAAAGAAAGATCTTTTCCTCCATTCTCTAAACTTGAACTTTTATGCTCGCAAAATTTCCCCGTCGGTATCTTTCATGGGCAAAAAGCTAAATTCCGTGAATCTTGTTGCATAATTTCAGTGACCACCATTTGTGCCGTCTAATATTTCTCGCATTAAAAAATTTGTATTGACCCAGATGAATCTTCCAAAAAGATTCATAATAAAAAGTTGGGGTAAAAAAACGTATTTACATTCCTTTGCTGCTGAGTATAGAGTATTCAAGTCATAGATAAGCGAACAAAGTTCAGGAGAATTAATGAAGATCTAAAAGGTTCAGAGAAAAACCAAATGAAATGAGGAGAAAATATTGAGTGTAATCTAGCGATATAAGACCGAGTTCTTTTGAGGCATTCATAATGGATTTTAAGATCTCGGCAGCTACGAATGAAAGCATTAGTTGTATTAGACGTGGCATTCTTTCTTCAAAATAATGCATTTATGCCTCAAGAATTTTGAGTAAAATATTTATAGAATCCGTGTCGCAAATATCGGCAAGCGAGATGAATGGAACTTTTTCGTAGGTATCGTAAATGTTCTTCGAACCTTGGACGGCTATCACCGCATCAGCCCTCATAAGGTTGATGAGCGAGTTAAGTCAATTTTATTTCGCAAATTTGTGCTTATCTTTCAAATTCTTTTGACTACCAATTTTTTATATCATCACCTCTCTAAGACAAAGCGATGAAACGATCGAAAATTTTCCACCACGATTACAGCTAAGCCATTATTTTAAAATGCATCTTCTCACACCACCACACGATCCTCTGTGTGATTTGCTGTGGTTGGCGCTTTGGCAACCTGAGGTAAGTGTAGATGAAGTCTACGAATCAAGCACTCTAATAGCTGAAGCTTAACAGCCGGGAACCTGTAGCGACTCTGCAATTTCTACTCCCTATCATCAAAAAGCTTATTTCTCCCAATTAGCTATGACCATTCTGCATGTGTTTTTCAAAGCTATACCGCTTCGTGTAAACTATGGGCAGCACATCCACACAAGCGTTTAGTCTTCTTTCTATGTGGATTCTAATGTTTGCTTCATTTCTCTGTATGTGTCGGTTGTTTTGCTTAGGAGTGATTTGTTAACATTGGACAGATTGTAAAGGATAACTGAGTTTAGTTGGAAGCATTATGCGATTATGCCACCCTTGAGATAGAGCACACACAGTCTCCGAGTGCTCTCTATATGATCTTTACGGATCGACCATAATTTGCGTGACGACTGTAAGCTTTAGTAAATTTGAATGGGATTTGCAAGCTTCCGCTTTTAAAGACCTCTGCGTGCTTTTGAATTTAAATTAAATGCTTTTTTTTGTAAATATTTAAAACGATATGAGGAAAGTTGAGCAACGTCTTGCAAGATCTATAAGCAGATTACCTAAGATCTGAATTCTTCAAATATCTTTCGAACAAGGAGTACCGGTTTTTTTTTTTGCAATTTCACAACTACTTTCATTTGTTGGAATTTGATTTAATATGGAAAATTCTAAGCCAATATAAGTCAATGTTATCGCGAAACTCATTTATCATCTTCAAAAGCTTTGTTGCCAAATTTTTTGATTGTTGACTTTCATGCGATGCAACATTGAGCATATAAATTCTGAGCCAATATAAGTCACTTGCCTCAACAACAACTTTTTCACCGCATTTCACACCTCTAATTGCACTATATATATATATATATATATATATATATATATATATATATATATATATATATATATATATATATATATATATATATATATATATATATATATATATATATATATATATATATATATATATGCAATTAGAGGTGTGAAATGCGGTGAAAAAGTTGTTGTTGCATCGCAGCACGACATCATGTCGAGCAATAAGCAGAGGAATTAAGAAGAACTCTAAGGCAACACTGCATTAATGCGTTCGTTACTCGAATGAACTGCTCTGTAATAAATATTCACAGAAGACTTTTCGTTGCTAAAGTTATGAAATGGACTTGCTTTTCTAAAACGGTTTATTTTTGAAGTGGAAATTAGAAGTGAGCTAATAAAAGAGAAAATGAATTGCAATGAAGCATTTATAATGATAATTTTCGTAGATAAAGGCAGCCAGATTCAACAAATATAAATAGATTTCGCTGAGTTCATCCATTAAAACCAGTTTCATTTTGTAATTTCCCATATCAGCGCAACGATCAAATTAGAATAAAAATTAATATTCCGCTACCTAAGAGAATTGAGTAAGGTCAATGGGAGAAATCGCTGATGAGAATACAAAAAAATTAGAACATCAGAGAAAACAGGTAGAATCGTTCAATATCTATTTAGTGGTGACTGAAATGACAACTGCCGTTTCGATGAATAGGAAGAGGACGATTTTACTCAATCTTCTTTTGTGTCCTCCTCACTCTTCCCTTCATTCTCTCCATATCCGCAATTTAACCCGTCGCCTTCCCTCAGAACTATTCCTCCCAATTTTAAAAGCGTTAATTTCTAGGTTATTTATTCATGGCGACGCTATGGTAGCATACCACTCAACAATTTCATCTCGTCGATTCAAAAACTTTTGCATAGATCACAGAAAGCTTCTTATATTGATTTTCATTGAGATTTACTTCACGACCTGTTCATGTCAAACTGATTTATCCTTAACGAAACAGTTACGAATATTTGGTGTTCTAATAAAAAAAGTGAGCTATAAAAACAATAACATCCGCTTAGGAGCAAGTTTTAGGTTCGAAAAGTGTCAAGATTGAGGCAATCGTGTGAATTGTCTTCGCACTTCGTTGCAGTGAGCTTATCTCCCTCCCTCCTCCCCCCAACGATCTCCCGCTCCCTGCCCATGCTTGATATTACTACCTTTGATGAATTAAAAACAATTCATGCGAGATCTTCATGCTCATAATTTTGAGGACAAGATAATTTTCGAGGAAAGACGAAACCCATAGTATATAATATATATATATATATATATATATATATATATATATATATATATATATATATATATATATATATATATATATATATATATATATATATATATATATATATATATATATATATATGCACGGCTGATTTCATAGAACATATTTTTTGGAAAGATTGAGCTAAAACCCGAGGCGGTCGGTAAATAATGAAATGAGGCATTGCAGTTTTCTGCCTTTAGGGATTTCGCCTTGCTCTGTTTAACTGATAGAACCTGGGATGGAAACAAACCCTTCGGGACTATTTTTGAGTGCTGCATTGCATATGTGTGTATGCAATATATATATATATATAAATATATATATATATATATATATATATATAATATGAAGATCTGAAGTATGAGCATGGCTTAATATCATCGATTTCGTTCATGTGATCATATGCGTGTATACTATAAGTTGAGCCAGTAATGAAATATTTCAACGTTTGAAGAGTGTTTACAGCCAAGTGATGGGACCTATTCTTTATGTTTAAATACGTGTAGGAAAGCATACTTGAATGTTTATGTTTATAGACGTTTGGAAGATTCCTTCATTTTCACTGGGGAAAGGTCTTTTTTCACCTTCCGTTCTCATTCTGTCAGCAGTTCGTAGCATCTTGAAGTACTCGAGTTTACTCATTCGTGCTATATTCTCATCGATTCGGACATCTCTGTCCACAATCTCTGCACGAGTAATATCTTTATACCATCCACTAGACCGAAATCTATCAAAAAATATCGACCATTCCTTCAAAATTACCAACAATGTTGGCTGTTCTTCTTGTTTTCTTTGCCTCTTACTCATATTCATGAATATTTCTGCAAAGCCGAATTAAGTTTCCGACTTTTGAACAGTTGACGATTACTACTAGCGATAAAATTTTCACTGCTAAAGCGAAAAAGCGGCGAATATATTGGCGACAAAAAATAAGAAAGTGAAAAAACTCAAGCATGATATTGTATTGTTATATCAGTTCATATCGCTTAGATATAATGAAAGTAGTGATTTCATATTTTGGTCCTCCGCGGTGCCTTTATTGGTGGCACATTGTAATATAAATGTGAAAAAGGGATGGCGGAGGAGGGAGGGTGATAGAGGTAGAGAGGGAAGAAAAAGAGTGCAGGAAGAAGATTCGTCCAAAATGGGGATTCTAGCCCAGAAAGAAGCTCACAGTGCGTAACGGAGGCAATCTCTATTAAGACATTGGTCAACTATTAATGTGAGTTACTTTTGTTTTATGCGATAAAATTTGTAATGCTTTACAGCCCCTCCTCGATCACGATAAGCGACCCTCCCTCACAGTATCCGCACAAATAATGTCGGTTACACAACGCAAGGAAGCTGATAAGAAAACTTGCGTCTAACAATGACCGTATATTGGAGCTAATATCTGATCGCAGATTACTATTGAAAATTATCAGACCTATTTGTAAATTCCATTCGCCTCATATTTCAAATTCCACGCATATAGAAAATCATAAGAAAGAAACACATTAGTAATAACTCAAGATATTTTCCTAATCAATAATAAAATTATTGTGAGTAAAACACTTTTCAAAGAAGCCGTATAAAATCTCCTAATTGAAGAGAAATATTTTTCTATTCTTTATTGTAAGATACTTTTTGAAATTGCCTTATAAAGCGCATAAATATCTTTGATTGTTTATAAAATTTTCTCACTGCAAACGTTTTACAGTTTATTGCTCAATTGAGATCGCAAATTTCATTCGATAGTGGAACGTAATTAAACTCCACCTGCTGAAAAAAAAAATTGTCACACATATCCTCTGAATTGATTATTAATGCAGAGAAATATCAAACTTCGAGTAGATGTTATTTTGTAAAATATGCAGTCGGCTATAGATCAAGCGAGAATAGTACGCCGTGCAAAATAAGTCAGAGAAGGTCAAGAGCATACTAGCAGATCAAACGACTGCTCAGCATGTATCGTGAGGATAGCTTGAGACAGAATCGGGAGGAGATAAAAGGGATTGATGTGCTAGTGATTCATTTCCAGCTTCTAGACTGGTCTTAAGGTCGAGTGGTCACACGGACAACTGTTGGAATTCGCGAGGTGATCGGTGGCAGCGTGGAGTTCGACTGCCGGATCGTGTCGGCGATTCCAGATATCCCAGTGCCCCTTCACGTTTGTCACCTTTTTGTACAAGTGTGATAAATGGCTCGCCCCTTATACCTGTGCTGTCTCACTTAAAATTTCCTCGACCGCAGTTCGACAGGGGGTGCAGATCCTCAAGAAAACCTGAACGACTAGACAAGCCAGGGGAGCTGACCCCTACAATTTTGCACAGTTGTAATCAATGAAAGAGAGTAAAATTCCCACAAGAATCATTGATCAGTTATTGCTGGAGAAAAATTATTTCAACCGCTTCGGTTGGTACGATAGAACGCCTTACCTATCGCATGCAGCTAGCAGCAACAATGCAGACATGTGGCACTACACTGATCTTTGGTGAAAATTTCTGAGGCAAACATGCGCATATAGGTCTTACCTCTCGGTGTTTGTAACAAGCTAATCAAGAATGAATTACTGATGGCTTTACTCGAAAATTTTGAAGTAGCCCCATATTTTTTGAAAAAAAGTTCATTAAATCTGGAATTTTTCATTTAAGCAATTTTATACTACCTACAGTTTAAATTTCTTCAAAGAAATTTATATTTATATTTCATTTTCTTATTCAAATTCATTTGAACTGAAATAAATTGTATTTTTATACTAGCAGATCAAAATTCTTTGGCCAAGTTCATTACATGACTCCTTGCAAGGCGAGTAAGACTGATATACAATACAGTTGTGCTACCGCAATATGCAAATCACTCGTATCTATCATAATTGAATAGCAGCATTGCGAATCGCTCCTAAACAATACAGCAACGCTGGATGATACGGAAAACATTATAACGTCTATGTGTAGCATTATTGAATATCGTATCTATAAAAATCTTCGTTAACAAAAAAAAAAGGAAAATGAAAGTAGAGTGTGGATGAGCTACACAAAATTGAAGGAGTTAAAATGAGAGTCGCTAAATGAACATAGTGTATCGACAACAATAGAATGCATTGCTTGAGGCGAATTCCATTGTGAATGAGGCGAAGCGCATATCGAACCTGTCCCAAGAGGAAATATGTCACGAATGTGCAGAATTTGATAAAAACTTGCTTCTTCTCAATGTGTCTCACAAGTCAAATTCAATTACATTGTCGCTCAAGTCTTTCTTCACTTTTTATTTTTCGTAAAGCATCTCAACAACATTGGAAAAGATTTCGATCACATGATTTCTTAGACGAATCCACAATTCCATCTTCAAATCTAATTATTTACCAATGCCATTGTGATCAAATCGATCGAAACAGGCTCGTAATAAGAAGAGAGTAGAGGTAAATAATCCACTAGAGATGCTGGCGATTTTGACGTTTCTCCTGCTTTCCGCCCATGTCAGTCGCCAATATACTCAATCGAAAACAGTTACGTAAGCATATAAAGAAAATGTTTGCACATAAGATAAAATATGTGGAGATCAGGAAATCGAACTTTCCCATATGCTTGATCAGCGATGCAAAATTGTGAAGCATCTCATTTTCGTGCACCCAAATATTCTTGACCGATTGAAAATTTCCATGCGACATCTTCGTGATTCTCAAAAACGTGCACCCAAATATTCGTTGTTATGATGGGCATGACCTTCAGACTCTGATTGGTCTGTTGATTATTATTTTTGCTATTATCAGTATTATCTTTATTCTCCTCATTGGTAATAATGCTAAGAACAATATTACTTATTTGATAATAGTTGCTTCGATTATCAAACATTATATTTCTACTTATATTACTAAAATTTTTTAATTGTTATTATTATTGCTTGCGTTAATATTATTGCGATAAGGATGATTATTTTATTTATCTCGCTAACAGCTATAGACGAATTTATGATCAACACAGACAAATGAAAATTCATCTATCTGATCATCACGCCGATCTGCTCAATGTTAAAGGTTTTTCTAGCCATTAAGCAAGGCAACAACGCCGTATTGAAGCGTTCTCTGCGCCATCGTAGCTCTGCAGATCGTATAGATAGCTACCATATAGGAAATGATTTTGTTGAGATATTTCTCCAATACTTCACAGAAGCTAGACGTCATTTTGCTAATTTCATATTAAATCATACCTCAGTCATTGCTACTTCAGTAAGATCATTACAAAAATATTGCTGCTTAAAATATCTACACGCTCAGATTTTTTTAATTACTAAATTACTCGTGAACAGTGGATAGTCGCTTTCTTGAAGATCGTGCTATCTCTTGTAATTGCACGAATGCTCTTGCCTCTGATAAAATGAAACCGCTGAAATTTACCGTTGCATATTGTCAAAATATAAAACTCTTTATGACTCATATATTGATACAAGCGCATTGCTAGAAGATTTTGCTCAAATAGCAGCGAATAGAGCAGTTTAACATAAAATGTAATATAAGATTCTTGTGTAGGATCTCATTTTGAATGCTGTATTACCAATCTCAAACAGGGAATCTCAAACCCGAGTTTCTTTTCGACAGTTGTTTTGCTCATCGGCATCTTGCAGCCAGTACTTTTTTTCGAGCCCACCGTCATGAACTCCTCTCTAAATACCTCAATTAATTTTTGCTCACAGATGTTGGAGAAGCAAGAATTGTAGGTGTAGGTGAACACGGATGCTTCTTTTATTATTAGTGGCAGAAGAAACGGAGGTCATGAAGGCCCAAAAAGGTCGCAGAGAACAGCGAATGTGGCAAGAATTTCTGTCAGAATGTAGCCTTCAGATACATCAATATCATATTTATTATTCAATGGAGCTTTGCAAGAAACTTTGCACCCCCCGACTGATGTCTCAGATTTCCTTCGATAAGGAATATTGCAGGTCACAGCATCGGACAGCTTTTAAATATTGAGTTGGTGCCTGTAGGCAACATGATCACCCTCAAAAGCTCTGCGAGTATGCACACGAACCTCAGTGATGGCTGCAAGCATAGAATAGCGGGCACCTTGATTGTTAGTCTGTAAGAGATAATAGCATAAGCTCATATGCCAAGATATTTATAAGCTTTTCGAGAGAATTTGAAAGCGAATAAATCAAACTTATTGGTCGATAGTTAGTAGGTTGGCATGAATCCTCCTTTTCAAAAATAGACGCTATCTTTACCACTGTTCACAAATCAGGGGAATATTTCATCCCATACTGTGGCATGGGAAAGAGGCAGGAGCTTTGTGGTGAAAGATTTGCTTGGCCAATTTCAGTACACTATTCGTGTTTTATTATTCATGCCAATTAGAACATTAAAGTTAGAGATTTTGCTGAAATCATGTGTTTTATGAAGGGATTTTGATAGTGCTTTAAAGATCTCAGCGTAGTTCAGTACTCTCAGATTAGCATTAATAAAAGATTGCGCTGCAATATAAATAGCATTCCTATAACATCATTCATTCCAGCGATCAAAGAATTGTTCAAATTCTCCTATAGCAGCTTCTCTTTTGTTGCGCCCCAAGAGACAGTCCAAAATCGCAACCTTCGCACAATGACCTGACCACCCCAAGCCTGTGCCCAGTAGGCGACTTCACCTACTCGGTAAGGTTTTCATAAATGTGCACGGCTTTATCGGAGCTGTGTCGTCCTTCTTTCTATTTGCTTGCCTCCTATGAGTTAATTTCCCTAATCTGTTGCGTTCTTGCATTCACCATCTAATCTCAGAGAGCAGATATTTGGCGCGTTTAATGTTTATTATCAGTGGGCAAACAGAATCGGAAACGCTCATTCAGAGTGTATACAGATATGGTGAACGTTTTATCCGCATCAACAATATTTTTTTTTAAATAATAAAAATGCCTAGGACGAAAAAAGAACGAGCATAGGAAAAACTGTCGCTTTCTATGTGACTCCAATGTCATCTCTTCTCATTCCGGAGTTGAAGGGAAGTAGTTTGGAGTATTTTGGCTCTCCAGGTTGAACTCAATTTGTGTCTAGCGTGCGTTGCGCGATGAGACTTGATAAAAATTGCCCTGCACAAGCATCCAAACAACGAAAATTCTTCGAGCTGAAAGCATTATAACTACGACAATTTTTCAAAATCAAGGAGGTAAAAAAAAGGAAATATATTGGCTTTATATCTATGATCAATATGGATAAATTAATAGCATCGTACTGCTATATTATCAATAATGTATAAGTTTTGTTTTGCCTGATTTGAAAGTATACTGCTATCGACATGTGGAAGCATATGAAACGTAATCACTACAATAATACCAAATCAAATCACCACTCGCTCATGTTCTAACCTATTAAGCGTAGTTGTTTATACATGGTTTTGACATAGCCAATTCTCTCTTATCACCTACTAAACGTCATCAAATTTAGTGAGCATACAGTTGTGCCCTCAGTGATTCTCTCAATGTCCCAATTCGTATCCGTCAGTCCAAGTAAATGCAGAATGCCACTGTAACAGTTGACCGTGATTTGGATGCTGCGAACAACGGCACGTTAGCGAGTGACATAAAGGCCCATAATAGTCGAAGAAGAGCCATTGCTTTGCTTCAATCCTCATCGATTTATAATTTAACGTCAACACAATAATAATACAGCTGGCGAACGTCTCATCATACAGATGATATTCCTGAAAAGGTGATTTCCATCTTGGCTTCATTACGTGCACCCTCTATTTGCATATTTCACTAGATGTAGGAGCAGTTTTATCTTTTCGCTTTGAGTCTCAACGACGAGGAAAATAGCTTATTTTTAGATCACGGAATCGCCAATAGGAATGAGTAACGATCGGAAGCTACAGGAGAATTATAGTGGTTTGATTAGAGCCCACAGGTAAGCAAAGCTTGAGCGTCTACGAAATGCCTCACGAATCCATCAAAGTGCAAAATAATTTTTAATGCATATAAACTCTATAACAGATTTCTGATTACAATACGTTCTATTTGGTTGCAGTTATGGTCCCGTGTATCGCTCACATATAGCCGAATGACGTCTTCGTTGGGATTACATAGATTGTTCGGCCCCCACTTTGAAATGGGCTTCGCTATCGACCATTTTAAGGCTTATCCCAAGACGCATCGATGTGCTTAAGCGGCGTCTAACATTCGGGCGATGTGCGGATTCATCAATCATCGCTGAAAACGTTTCCTAACGCCTCTCATTCTGCGCTCTCGCTCACACATATCAAAGAGCATATCATTTCGATGAAAGCAAACGAAAAAGCAATCGCTCTTTTAAAAATTGCAGCAAAACATCGAAATTTTTTATGTTCTTTTAAATTCATTATTTATTCAAGACGAACCATAATCTGATGGATTTGATAGTTTTATACGAATATTTTTTTCATAGGTAAAAAGAAATGCATTTATCCTCATTATTAGACTTCAGAAAATCAACACATTCACTCTCCCCATTGAAATCAGTTTGCAGTAACATATAAGATATGGATCAGCCTCATGAATATTTTCCTTTAATTTCCGGAAGAAACTGTTGATGGGTGATATTATCCTCTTAGCAGATGACTGAATTTCGAGAGTAATAGTAAAAATGAGTTTCTGGTCACTCTTGAAACAACATTTGGCGTGCAAGAGAGCAAATACCTTTGTTCAAAGTGCCAAATAAGTTTCAACCAAACTTCCGATTCAATAGAAACAACATGTGAAGCTATGTTAAACAGAATCTGGCGTGATATGTTCTTTTGAATCGTCCTAACTTGTTTAAACACCTCAAATTATTGACAAATAACGAATATACGAAAAACGGTTAATGCATCTTATTTTAATTAGCTCATTATTCACGTAAATCTTCCACAATAGATTTGCTTTCATCATCTCTGTTTGAGTTCAAGTACGTGCACAATGTTCCAAAACATTCGACTGTCTAATTGAAACACTGAATAGGCGATCAGCTTAAAGCGCTCATTTTATATCCTGTATCTCGAAACTTTAGCTGAAGTGATTTTGCGAATGAGAATTATCATGCAGACAAATAACTACAAATACATGAAAACAAGCCTCCTCTTCATTCACCCCCTCCCTTCTCCCCGCCATCACCCCTCTTTCAGCTCATCTATACATATAAATACATGTGTTTATGTATGAGAACATACGACATTATTATGATTGGTATTTCAGAAGGATTTTGTAGAAAGCCCATAAAAATAAACAAAAAAGAGGGAAACTTACCTAATATAGACATTGGTCCACAAATGCTTTGTTTGGTTTGTTGGAATAAATCCTGATTTGTTTGTCCATTGTTGAGATAATTTTCGAATAACAATAGCTGAAAGATGAACTTTTCTCGCATCATCAAGTGATCATATATCACTCTCCTTGCATCGTAACTAGCTTTGTCACCCCATTAGTTTATTGGATCACTGTATGTGATGAAATCTCATCGAGAAATGGTTGCTGGAATATCGGAATCCCCACAAGAGTTTTTTCATGGACTCTAACGCTCATTCTTTTCAAACACAACGGTTTCTGCAGTGACCAAAATCGAAGACCTCAGAACAGAATTGTTGTCACTTAGAAGTCCACGATTTTTGTTGGCGTATGAGCGCAATGTGAACAGGTTTCAGGGGCCTCTTTAACGAACCTCTTGGAGACCAACATTGGACAAGCCTACATGCCATTCTTATGTTTCCGCTGCAGTAATCTCTACCTGCTCTTTGCCACATGCAGCCATAACCGTTTCACAAGCATAATGAGTATTTAAGAAAGAGTTTACTGCAATCCGTGAGCAACAATATATGCACAGATCGCGAGCTTTTCTCGCCATCGATTGAAAATAACCTTTCTGTTACACTGGCAGATCTGAAAATGACATCTATCCTGAGATGATGTTGCAGACGAATTATCTGCATCTTGAATACGCTGTGGCTGATATTTGCATAGAATTTCGCCATGACTATGTTACGTTCTCGTAGGAATTTTGCAGCGAGGTGCAAAACTTTCTCTGCAACAGTCTTTGCTGGGATGACAAAACAAAACCAAGTAGAGAAACGTGTCGAAAGAACTGCAACGATATGAGCTACTACATATCACTCACTGAATCGGCTAGTCTCAAAAGTTGTTATGGCCAAAAAATACAAAGTAATACCTTCCTATTCTAACTGATATCATATAACAAAAAATCTCTTTAAAGAAGATTCCTCTCCGCATCATATCGATACAAAGTGAAAATCCGACTGATTTAGAACACTGGTACATTTTCAGCATGTTTGAATAATTTCACTTTCTATGAACTGATGTGAAAAGGTAAAATGTAACCGATGCTAGACAGCATTATCCACCAAATTTCGCATGTATATCACCACGACGAAAAACTTGGAATTATCAGGCAGATGAGTGGATATGGATACATATGTATTAACGTGAAGTTGGCATAACAAGCCTTTGCAAAGGAAATTGCCGGAAATGAATGAAACTACGACCAAGTGAAAAAATATCTGCATCTGGTAATATCAGTGATCGGTTCCTCACACACCCGAAAATTATTCTAGCCCATGCTTAACTAGAAATAGGATGCAAGCCCTTTGCAAATTTATACGCCTGTAAATGCCAATAAGAGCAAAAGTTGGCGACCATCGAAAGAATTTGGAGAAACTTCGCCTAAAAGAATGGATTGTGGCTTTGATTATGTTCCTTGAAACGCTTGTCAAATAGCGTGCCTGATCTTGTGAATTTAGAGGATGAACCAGGATTCTTTATCTCATATCGAACGAATGTGCTACCACTTGCTGAACAGAATGAGATGGCTTTATGTCGTGGAGGAAATGCACCCACTTGCCTTGGATGCATTAACGGCGCCTTGCGGCACAAGATGCGGTGTATTCAGGATGTGCGGAGACTATAGGAGTGGCAAAAATATAAAAAGAAACAAATAATAAACAAATAAATGCATATATATATATATATATATATATATATATATATATATATATATATATATATATATATATATATATATATATATATATATATATATATATATATATATATATATATATATATAATCTGCACCCTCCATTTTGCCTACATTCTTCAGTATTTAAACAATTTTCTCTGAATTAACTGCCATCGTAGGATAAAAGTAATGACCGTAATTTTGTGAACCTGCTGTGCGAACTCATATAACGACACTTCATTCTTGTATGCCATATTTTGTAGTATTTCAATCTGCTGTCTGTAGAGTAGTTCAAATTTAGGAAGCAAGGACATTCTCAGGAACCACTTGATTTCAGGAACTGCAAAACCTAGCATCATGATATTTAATTGATATTATGGACACCAAAGAGTTACCTTCGATGCAATATCATGCGTTAATTTCGAAAGGATTTATGTATACATCACATTCGGAAATATATTTGTTATATTACAAATAATAATTATATTATACATATTATTAGTGAGGAGTGATTTCATAATTAACGGTTGACTCCATAAATTTATAAAATCTGATGGTCACTAAATTCAAGTAAGAATTAGAAAGTGAATTAGTAAGGCAGAAGTGAGATTGCGGAAGCGTAAAAGTACTTTTGAAGTGAGTGGTTGTCTTTTATATCTCATCGTAAGCAAATATCTTCAGGTTGCTTGTCACAGTCATTAAGGCTAAATATTACATGCTTATGAGGCTAATAAGTCAACATCTAGAAAAAACATTAAATAAATATAAGATCTATTTGGATGGTTATAATAAGCTAGGGAGAGACTAAAGATAAGAGTGAGGAAGATTTTTGAAATGAAATGAAGGGCGAGAAGAAATGCATATGACATGACGTATGCATGAGAGAAGGTAAAGAGAGGAAGAAGGGTTGGGGCGAGCTAATGAACACAGCGTTTACCTTTGTGCCACTTTGAGTGAGACTGCTTTTCGATTTTTTCGCCGCATTTTGGACGCATTTTACGCCTATTCGATATTCAGCTTGCTGAGACCAGTAAGCAAAATTGAATCTTTTGTAAAAAACTTGCAAAGCCGGCCGGACAAATAAAAATCCGAAAATTTTATTCTATTGCTTCTACTTAATCTTGATAGCCGATGAAATTAGCTGGCCACATTATTTGTTTATTTGTTTATTTATTTGTCTTAACGTCCCGAGGTGGGGAAACAGAAAGAAGTATATGAGCCTGAACGGCAAGAAAAAAACAAGGCATTGGCAAAACTGCAATTTAGGCAAACAGACATTATCCGGACGTAAATAACAGCTCCTCTAGTATGCCTCTTCACACATTGATGAATTGCTGCACTTTTTCAGCTCTTTTTTTTTTGCAGTCGGTTGCCGATTGCCAATGCACATGGCCTAGTCGACTTCTTGAGCATAAATTAGAAAAAAAAAAAGTATTGTCGCGCTGTGGAAAATTTCTCTCGCGGGAAAAATAGTATGGATTTGGTATAGTGCATTCGCCGCATGCGAATACTTCAATCTACAATGGCAGACGTTCGTTGGGATTTCACTGAGAACATTAATTTGAACATTTTGGCAATCTTTTTTGATGTTCACATTCAAACATCGTTGCTTACATCATTTATTTATAATGTTTTGAGCACATCCCATTGCAACACAACATTGTACAACAATTATGATTAGAGAGTTCTTTTATATGCTTTGATAAATTTGCGCTTCATCAAAGCGACTACCCACCTCTATAGGATTTTGTGAACTTCCCGATTCATTCATGAACTTTAAAGGGATTTTTAGACATTCGAGAAGTGCCTAAGATCTAACGATCTAACGATGGACTCATAAAATATTCTGAAAAGTAGAAATTTTGTAGGTGATTTGTAGGAGCCTCAATTTAACTGATAATATGGATGGGTACATTTTATTACTTGCTAGTAATTTATGAAACGTTTTATTCTAATAAGCAATATTGCAAAAGGCATATAGAAAAACTTATTCATCATGTTTTTTTTAAATTCTGCCACTTTCAAAGTTTTCACCCAAAAGGTAAAAAATCATGTCATTTAAATAATGATGGAAAATTTTCCCACTGCCTGTTGCTGTACTTATAAGTGCAATGATATTTTAGGAATTTTTTTGCGCGATGATGCACTGTAACAATTACTTCTCCAACTTTTCTCAATTTCTTCCTCCTTCTGCCTCGTTTATTTATTTATTTATTTATTTTTTGTGAAAGCCGACCTTTTGCCTTTTTATATGCTGTCAGCTATCCTTTAATATCAAAATTAAATGGCAGAGATCTCTTAGGTAGAAAGATATGGAACGAAAATCAACTATAATTTCGAGGAAAGGCATCAGTCAACAAGAGCGATTATGATAGAGCCATAATCTCCGGAACAATTTGATGATCTATGCCGATGGCTGAATATGCGGTCATAGATTTTTTTTTTTTTTTGCATTAAGCAATATTATCCATCGTGGAACATTTGTTAGTAAAGCAAGCGCATAAAGCAGTGATTTAGCGTTTAGGCAGGGAGGAGTTCTTTAGAGAAGGGCGTGTTTTCGTCGACTGCAAACGGTATAGGAAACCTCTCACTTTAATTGTCGAATCCCTTGCGAGCGAATTTCATTGTTGCTAATCTCCGCTGTGTATAGTTTTACGCTTTGATTCTCGGCAATGATGATCGAATTTTTGAAATACTTCATTCTATCATTTATAATCTTACTCTATAATCTTAGCTAGCATTACTATTCATTATTAGCAGTTTTTAAACAATTGCCTTAGGTAACTATTTATTATTATGGCTTTATTCTATAACTCGGAGGCCTAAGCATTACGTAAATTTCCTGCTGCCATAACAGCTGCCAATCTATGTTACCGTTAATGTCACTTGATAGTGCTATAACTACCATTATGGCGCCATTATTCCGAACTATTACTGCTATGACAACTGCTTTTCCACTGCTATTACCACAATTTCTTAGAGCAAAATTCGGCAGTATCGCGAATGGTAGCAATTACTGGCACTGATAATGGTGAACGTCGTTAAAGATACGGCATTACAAGCAGCACTTCATTGGGTTACGTGTAGCAATGATCGACAAGAATGATTTTTTATCAGTGGACTAGCAACTGCAATATACTTGACCTCTTGAGCTCTTACATTACCTGCATACATCAAAAACTAGATTAAATGTGATGATATGATCAGCATTCTGTAGCAGAAGATGCTCATTTTTTTTCAAATTTCATTGCGAATCATCACCATGAACATCATTCCCAGACATGAAATGCGCATAAAATTTGCAATTAGATTGGCTATGTAATCATTCGGCTTTAACCGAAGGTGTTTTTTTTTTTGTGTGCAGATGAGTGAAACAGATCGGTTTTGCATTAGAACGCATTTTGAGAAAAAAACTCGTCTGATTGGCTGAAGAATTATTCAACAGGTAGTTGGTCTCACTAACAGTTTTCTTATCATATGTTTTAGATAATTAGAAGTTGGGTGGGCAAAGAGATTAAAATTCTAAAGCACTAATTGTGCCAATCCCCTTGATGCGTTTTCCCGGTTTTGTTGATTCACCAATCTTGATTCACTAATCTCCTTGATTCATTAAGACAATCCAAAAATTCATTCTAACTTAGCCAGTAATAAAATTATTAGCCAGGTTGACTTCCACTATTAAATAAAACTTCCACTCTTTACAGTGCGACAGTCATTTGCACAACCATTGATGTCTCATTTCATTGTCTTCTTCTTCAACGGTTTTCCTTTATGTATAGCTGCTATCTGCGAAGTTTTTTTTTTCTTCTCCAAGAGTGGATTTTTGTAGATTTTTCTTTTGAAGAATCAATTGATGCGATGCATTGAAAAAAATTATCGACAATCGAAGATGGAATTCTCTATGCGCAATTTACGAACTAAAACCTATAAAAAGAGCTTTATAAGAACGAACAGAATACAAAAAAGGCTGTGTATTTAAATATACCTGCCAATTAACCTGCCAATTACTGAAATATTATTGCAATTGCGAAGATCGAGTTTTATTTTTGTTCATCTTCATCTTTAAAACTTAACGATAATTTCGATCTTAATAAGTAAATTTTTATTCATGTAAATTATGCATAATTTTCTCTATGAAATCTCGTCTATCGATAAAAATAGATGTAACCTTTTTACTTTCTTAGCACGCAATGTTTATTAATTTATCATTGTTCGTCACATCATAGGGTATACTTACTTGATAAAGTGCGTATGATGAGGATCTGAAATAAACGCATAAATCACCTATAGTTTAGCGTTAAATTGGAGAATGGAAATATGTAGTTTATAGAAAGTAAAGTAATACTAAAATATTTAATTAATACTATCTGAAACATTGTAATGTCGGAGTTGATGGTGAATATATTTATAAAGGAAAATTTATTGGTAATCTTTAGTTTTCAGCATTTCCTATATCTCTAAAATTTACTTTGCACAAAAATGAGCACATTTTATTGCGCCATAATGCGTTTAGATGTTATGCAGTAATAAAAAATGTCGAAAATGCATTTTACATAATCATAACAAATATTGAGCATTTTCTATGAATTTTAATGAAAACTTTATGTTGGCATTAAAAGTTTTCATCATCTAGGCATTATGATTCCGTTTATCCGAATATCGCCTAATGAATTTCGTTAATTTATTCTAAATCAATTCCTTTCATACCCATTAATAATTGTCATAATGAATGCTAAGTGTCCGGCTTTATGTGCACTAACGAAATATGTTCTCATAACATTTGTAGGCTAAAATGAGATGAAAATATTTTATCCCATAATCCAACATACTCGAATTGCACATCAATATTTCAACTAAAATGCGCATTTGATGTGTTTAAAAGCGCTCAAATGTCTTTGTGCTATTCTATGAAACGTTTGTAAATTGCATCTAATATAAGCGAAAATTTTTCATTGCTAAGCATAAATTTTATTTATAGTTTGGTTGTTTGAAAGTGATCGATAGGAGATTTTTGATTATCAACTTGCGCAGTGATTTGCTATATGCATTTTGCTTTGCATAATAATCGAGATAGCCTGTAGAAAATAGATGGATTCCACAGGTAGTATAGCATTTCTGATACGAATTGAAGTGGAAAAAAATTTTTCCACTCATTTGCATATGCTCCACGGATTATTTGTCATCTACTGTTAAGGAAGTGAAGCAAGTGATACTTTGCCTTTTTTGAGAATTCTTTATCCGAAATTTTAATTTTTTTTCTCTTTTCAAAAATCCCTCTCAGCGTTGATGGTGGTCGCTCGTCGACACGAAAATCCTCAGGCATAAATTCAGATCGGTTTTACACTAAGTTGGTTTTATTATTATTTTAATAATATTTCCAATGCTATATCTAAGATGAATCAAAGAAGTGAAATTAAAACTGTCTTCTTTTGATTATTTTACTTCCGCTAAATGGGTGAAGTTCGAAAGGTCGTCGATTCGAGCAATATTAATCTGCCATCTGAGACGACATCTGGGCTTGGAGTGGAAATTTTCATTTACCCCATCTGCTTTCAAGATTTCGATTTGTTTTATACACCCTGAGGTAAATATCTGCATTCAATTTACAAAATGAATTTGAGTTCTGTTAAGGATAGTGGCGAGTAATTATGAACTTCGGTGATCAATTTATATGAATGTATAAAAGTGATAAATTAATTGCTAAAAGAAGGCATTACTCAACAATAAAATAAAACATTTAATGAAATCTAGTTCATTTGAGGCTCTTGCTATCTTCTTCTTCGTCTGAATTAGGCTGAAGAAAGGACTAGAAGGCATCCTCCCCGCCGCCTCCTTCAGATTGTTTGGGAGAGGGTGACAGGAGGAGAGGAAGATGGCGCAGAGAAAAATGGAGTTAAAATTTTGGCTTTGTGGATAAGTATCGAAGCGAAACCGTTAGTGGCCTTGAGAGGATTTTGATCCCCATATACGGCTTCAATAAAGAAATCGGGGGTGTTTTATTTACAGGCGATTCTGAACATCAAAAACGTAAGATGATGCACCCATCGAATGGTTTAAGTAGACTTATTTCGCCTCAGGTATAAGGTATGGCTTGAAATAATAACAGATATGATGTCAAATTTTTGCGTTTATATTAATGAAAAGGCCGCAAGCAAGATCACTTCAATTTTAGTTGCAGTGTTTCTAGTGTTGTGATGATCTCATCTCGACAATCTCATTTCTAAACAACTAGCAGTAAAAACGAAAAATGTGCCATACACAAGACATGGCATATAAAAATGGTGAGTTGAGAAAATTCAAGGAAAAATTCCCAAACACCAAGTTTTAGATGGCGTTCGATGATTGATTCTCGCAATTGTTAATTGAACAACTGATTTATGCAGGAAGTCATGGAAATATGGTTCTTGCGGATTTCGGCATAATCTTATCGCTGCAAAAATTTTCTTGCAAAAGGAACTGGGCGATTAGAATTGCACAAAATACAATTCAAGCCTGGTGAATGCGAATTATTTTATTCAGTTTTATCCCGTAACATACTGATTTACGGCGAATAAACTTTCAGCATATTTCACCTTAATTTTTTCTACGGCATTGGAAAGAACACAATTAAAAATTTGGTTCTAGGAAATCAGGGAGTACATTTGTAACTTTTTCGGTAAATTGAAGGAAGGACCTGGAATAAAGTCTATTCATTTAGAGAGGATACGATAAACATAAAAGAAAAATTCGAGTAAATGTCATCCAAATATTTCACTTCCTTTTCTAAACGCATTATGTAATCGAAGTTGGTCTCTATATCACAAAGTGTTTTCAGTCGCTCATCTTCTCTATTCTCAATACTATATCATTAATTCCTTCATCTATTTTTTTCTTCTAAACGCCGATGAAATCGCTCCTGAGTCAACGTCGGCTTAACAGATTATATTATGTTTTTATGATAGTCATTTCAATTTTTCGCATCAATTAAAACTTCATTCCTCGAATTGACTATCGCTATTTTCATGCGACTGTTTCCTTTCTTTATAGATTGTTGTTGAATTCGGCATATAGTTTTGTTGAAAGTGTAAACGTTTATGAAAGGAAAAGATCTGTGTTGAAATATTTGAAAACAAGGTGGAATTTCGTACTAAAAAAGTAAGAAATGAAGTAAGCGAAATGTAGTATGTATGCAAAAAAAAGGCGAGTTGATAGCGATTGAAGAAGCGCACGATTACACACGTGCACTAAGAAGATGATTGACTTTGGGATTGCATTTCCTCTTAATTAGCTTCTCACGTCGATGTTCACTGTAATGTGAAATTAAATGTATTTATCGCAATAAAACATTGAATATATGTAGACGCAAATATTTCCAATTTTTCTCTTATTCAAAATTTCTGTGCAAAATATTCTAGAAGGATTTAATTGAAAAAAACTTTAGAGAGCTAAGAAAAATGCATGAATATCTTTTCTCGATTTTTCCCCTATGATTTTTTTTTTTGCAACTTTCGAAGAAACGAATTTTATTTCTGATTTTTTTTTGCTGCAATAATAATAAATTTTTTAAATGAATTTTACGATGGAAAAAATATAGAAGAAAATTTAGTATGGAGGAAAATTCCCTTCAGTGATGTCAAACAGGTGATGGGATTTGTATTTGCGAAGAGAATAAAACGAAACTGTAAATCTAATAGTAACTAGACAAGAAAAAGGAACAAATAACTGTGAATAACGTGAGTATATCAACGAATATAGTCAAATTAGACGGCTCTTCACTTCGCGTTTACCACTGATAGAGATGCGGCATTGAAGAAATGAAATAGAGTGATACTGAACTCTTAGCTGAAATATTCTTTATTTATGACTAATGACTAAAATATGAGATGCACAATTATTCCATCAATGAAATTTCATGAAAAAAAAATGACCATTAATTTGCAATAATAAATATCGCAGCTCTCTGAAATGTCTCTCTAAGTTGTTCATTCATCCCTTTAAATTCTCAAAACAGCGATACTTTGTGTTTCATACTCGGCAACACAGTGGCAATCAACGGAAAATGACCACAGCGAGACAAAACGAATCATAGAAATTGAGTTAGCCAACACTGAAAAATGAGCGATGCGTTCGGAGAGAGCGCAGCACGTTTTCGACACTCTGGAATTTGACAGAAATTGAGTATGTGATATTTTCGAGGTTTTCCTCTTTCATTTGTGAACGTTGCACCTAATGATTTCAATTTCAGCCTGAAACTTGTTGAAACATGAGGCCTAGTACAAATATTTGTAATAAGTCATGCGACCTAAATCAGATGATTTTTTCTCTCCCTCATATGCCTTCAATTAAACCGCATAAAACGAAATGAAAAATATGTCCATATTATAGTGTATTAAGTAAGCGATTAAAATGAACAAGGGCAATATCACGAATTATTTCATGGTGACTGTGTTAATGGAAGTTAAATTAACAAATAGCCATATAGTAACGCATTCCGTTCATTGTTCACATAGTGAAAAGTTGTCAATGAATTCATAAGAGTGAAATAGTGGGAAAACGATTTGTATGGTGTCTAATGCATGCAACCGGAAATCGACGATGGAGAATGATTCCACTATGTCTGCTATCGAAAAACACATTCTCGTTAACTCGCATTCTCATCTTTCGATAGATTAGCGTTTATCTTCAAATATCTCCGTTCTGTTCCTGATCGTTTTTCAACAGTGGGCATACTGAAGCATCATAAAGTGAGTGTGGGGAGGGGGGAGGGGAGGATGGGGGAAGGAGGCAACTACAACATATAGGGCATATTTGCTGAACATGAACAACGAATTCAGTAGCCCTATTCTGTAGCTTTAAATCATTGGCGAAACGAACGTCTTTTAATGGAAAGGAACATATGCTTAGATTGCAAGTGGTTTCATGCTAGTAGTTTATTGCCACAAAATGTCGCGCATCGTAATTTTATTAACAAAATGTTGCTTAATTTCTTTACGGCAGCTTTATTAATTCTTTCCAATAAAATTCCACTAAGACTATCATAGTTGCCATTCACAAATAATTGCAACATTCGAGTGATTGCTGTCTCTATTACATTACATATAAATCTTTGATATTAGAAAGCTATACATATGCTTATTTAATTCGAATTTTTCAATGGGAACTTGCAAAATAATTCAGTTACAAGTTGCGCGCTTTAGGGTGGTGAGAATAGACGATCCTTGACGTACAATTGGTTTCATCAATGATTTTATCACTTAATCATTACGTGAAAGTGATAAACTTCCTGACTGTCTTCGAATTTTCAATTTTAATCTACCTCGGGCACTGAAAATGTATAATGCGATATTCTTGGTTATTTTGAGTACCAGAACTAAGTTGCAACTAGCAATTAACCGTACAATTACGATAGCGAATAGCCGTTCCCAAATATGGTCTTTTATAACTTCACTTTTTATCATCAAGCAACGCCGCGTTTTTTTTCTTTTTTTTTTTTGTCGTAAGAAGATAAAGAAGAAGATGAAAGTCAATTGTGCTTTTGTAAGGAAGCTCAAGATAATTGCCAAATATGCAAAAGTCGAAATAGTAATTGTCATACTTGTCAATAATTGTCAAATAGTAATTGTCAATATGCAAAAGAAATAGTAATAATTGTCATACTTGAGTAACATTTTTTATATCCGATAATTTTCAGTGATAGGAAATGATTAAGCGATGAACATTTTCAAATTCTTTTCAAATGATTATCAAAGTTTTATCAAATGAAAACTTGAGGAATATCTTAACTTTATCACTTCATTGATCCTTCCAATCATTCAGTTTTTTTTTTCACATTATTGTAGTGAACAATTACTTATAAGCAATTGAACTTTATCTTTAAAGTATCGCAAATAATCGCTACAGAAAAATTATGAGCATTCGTTATGAGTTTATTCAAATAATTACTTCATGAAATATTTTCCTTTCCTCTATTCTTAATTATTTCCTCATGCGATCATCCATCAGTTAGATTTATTATGCAGTTGTTTTCTAGCAAACGTTTATGTGTCTAATAAATGCTTAATGGTGTTTCAATTGCAAAAGAACACTATAGAAGAGAGCAAAGATAGTAAGCTCATAGAGCAATATTGCGACGATATATTCTAACTCTTTTATTCTTGTGGTAGAATGATGGAAGAGTGAACGTAACTTTGGGGAACAAGTCCTTCAACGTTTTACTTTACTGCTGATTGTAAATCACTGAAAGAACCAGAAGCATTATTTGTATTTATTGAGAATATGAGTTCGTGGCAACATTTATGCGAGGACGTTTATCAGTGCTTTCCTTGTTTAATCTATATAGGCGTTGAGCCATGACTTAAAGCACATTACTCTTGCAAGGTTTTTGCTAAAATAACGCGAGTCGGACATTTGCGCCACTCTTCAAAAGTAGAATCCTATCACATCCTATCAAATGATTCCAACGTCATTTTCTCAGGCATTGATTGAAATGATATTTTTGCCTGAAAGCATTATCTTTCACTTTATGAGTGCACTCAATCGAAAATCTCTAAACTATTGAAAATATTGAACAATGCTGCGGAGACGTTAACAATTTACTCGTTACGCAATTAACAAACTCCTCATATATATTTAAACCGTAATATTGCTATACCTAGATTATCGATTATAAATTTTCATGCTTAAAAGTTTTCGAATTGCAAAATTTATAAATTTTAAATTTTTTTTTCAAATTATTTTGAATTTTCACTATTTCTTTTTTAGCAGCATTTTAGTCGATGAAAAAAAAAAAGAGGAAGAAATCATTGAAGATTCATCAGAAAATGCCTTCACTTTAAAGTAGTATAGCGAATGAAATTTGCAAGCGAAAAAGGAGAATAGGAAGACAATTTGCCTATTATTGAGGCCGAACAAATTGTCCTCAGACATTTCCTGGGAGAGCGCTTTTTTTTTTTGCAATTTTCGCATGCGAAAATTTCATTTTTTTATTTGACGTCGTTCGGAATGCGTTCACATTTCGAATATTGTTCGTGTATTTTCCTCGTATACGAAATTTTCAAAATGCTGCACAATAATTCGAGTGCAGAAATTTATCGGGAAATTCGTGGATTTTGAGAATTTTCATCTATGTGAGTTATTCCTTGCGTTCGAAAATTTCCTTTACAATAGAACTTGGTACCTTCTCCTGAAATACTTGTCTGTTTTCCTGTCAACACTAATTAAGAAATGAAATGTACACCATAGAATAGACGTGTAGGTTATTAAGTTTAATTAATAAAATTACATACACCACATGTTGACCCCAATTAACACCACCTTTCACGGTAGTCGATCAACCATGAAAGATATTGCAACTTATTCAAGAGTTTGCTTGATTTCAATTTGATCAGCTTTTTGCATCAATTGCTGCTACGCATTAGCCTAGCTACAAAAAAGTGATAACGTTCTAAAGTTTCCGTTGGCAATCGCGTCAATTATTTTCCATATCTATTACTTGGCAGTTACTCATAAAGGTGATTAATTGATAAGATAAGCAAAATACAATGGAGAATTTCCTCTCGACTACGCTATTGTATTTCTCCATTTGTTTATTAATAATATTAATAATGTTTATAAAATTCTTTACTAAAACATGGTGCTCGGCTTTCCTATTATCCCGCTGTCAGAAATATTTCAGTTAGCCCCTCCCCATAGTTCACGTGCACATCACTTTCAGCTCGCCAAAACATATTGCTGTACAAACAAGGCTTTTCATAGTTTTCAGTTTCCTGTTGTACGAGTCTGGAATCTGCTTTCCGCGGATATCGTTAATCCACCCACTCCTTCAGCTTTTAAGCTGCGATTGACTCGTTTCCACACATATACTGTTGCTGCTCTTACAAATTTAATATCTGTACGCCTGAATTGTAGTTCATGAATGTTTTGTTCGTTCCTACTGTTCATTCTCATATATTTTTCTGTTTTCCCACCTCCGGATGTTAAATAAATAATTAATTAAATTATGGTGAATTTAGGCATATGAAATCAGGAGCTTTTTTAAAATTTTTGTATACATTCTGCAAATTTTCGTGAAAACGCACTAAGATGGCACATTATTTATGCTCGTTAACTGGCAATCCCTAAGAGCTAAGGCGATCAGCAGCTAAAATTTATATCATGACTTCCTTCTTTGTTTATATGGATACATACATAATGCGATAAGCAATTTACTATTCAATTTTATTTTCCATCAGCATTGGTTGCAGATTAAAAGCTAATCTCTAGTGAAGAATTTGTGATGGTTTCCGGTGAGAAAGATGCATACATGAATCACTATTTCAGTGTTTTTGACTGTCGCCGCGGTTGGTTGGTTTATTCTATGAAATAGTGCATTATATTCTGTGATGTGTATCCTCACTTATTTTATCACTGAAAATTCATGCAACTAGTCGAACGTTTTGCCTTTACTGTGAACGAATTTTTCGAATTAGAATATCTATGAATAGTTTTTACAACGATTTTTTTCATTTATTGCTTTGTGCACTCATCGATTGCTATTGTCACATATATCAACAAACAAATTTTCATTGATTACCTAATGCGGATCAGCAAAATTTATTTTTCATTTAATTGCGACAACAATGCTGCAATCCTAAATCAAAGTATTTTTCCTTTATTTCTAACTTAATTTCTCCCTCAAAACTTGAACTTTTTCCATTCTCAAATTTTCCTCATATTTCGACATTCTCGCATTTAAGGTTTGCACATTTTCATCATAAAGACTCAGTGATAGAAAATAAAAAGAAACATACATCAATTATGTCTAAAGTATATGCGCTTCGAAGTGTTCTTTTATCATTTCAATGCGCCATTTATGACGAATTAGGAAAAAGGCCCTCACTGATGTGTTCGAAAATTTTTTCACAGCCACGATAATCGATACTAAAATCGACGAGCAACAAAATTCCATATGTGTGACGATGATTACTTTCAGCTTAGGCACTCAAAAAAGCTGCTTCCTTTTTTTTTCTAATTTCTTCAATATCCATAGTTGCGTTCAACTCTTCATCACTGTCGGATTATTTATGCGCTAATATTTCTTGACTTCATTAATTTGTACTTTGTGATGTTTTCATTAATAATTAATCGTCGTTTTTATGACATCTATGGGCGTGAAATTTTTACTGTTCCTCAACCACTTATATTTCTCGAACTTTGCTATTTTCATTAATGCTTAATCGACCATGCAATCATTAACGGATTTTCCGAGTCCTACCTGAATTATCCTGTTTGAATGATCAAAAAATAGCGCAACGTTGTCTTTCTTCCTTAGACATGCTATGGTGAAAGAATTTCTTAGGCTTGTGGCCAATAGCGAATTGATAGCGAATATGCGCTTTTGCAGATAACTGAAATATTAGCGAATTTCAGAAATCGCTAAATATTAGCGAATCAAAAATATTAGCGAATTATTTGTTGATCACTGAATTCGAATCTAATGACATTTTATGAAAATACTCCTCTCTTTCTTTAATATTAAAAAAAAAGAAGTTATATTCATGAAAATTATCCGCCCAACAAAGAAGCGATGGCTATTTTTGCATTCTGCAATGAAATCACTAATTTATTGAGTTAATGCTTAAAGGCGCAGAATGTCGCTGAAAATTAGTGAACAATTCACATGCGCTTTTGCTAATTATGAGCATAATGGCGTATGTGTGGATGAATCTGTCTGTCTGGTGATTTCAAATTCGATTAAGAAGTCTCATGATGAAATGCGACTTAAGCATTACGTCCTATATTATATTTCACGTTGATCCATTAAGTTCCAAAGTAGTGATGGCATATCAGCAAACGAATTCCATGTGGTAAACGGTGTTTCACTTGCAAGCAGATACCTTCGGTTAGTAATATAGAGCTATTCTGAGCCGCTCCTTTGAATTACGTCCTTCGACTGTGGTCGATTTCATAGAGCACATATCAAGAAATATTGTACATGTTGGAATATGGCTGGAATTTCCAGTTTCGGTTGCATCGTAATTTAGAAGACATGCAAGATATGCCCTTAGATTTCGAACCACCTCACTGTCACCGTTGTTTCCTTGGAAAAAAAATAACTGGTCTGCTCGCCGAATACCTCTTCAATGTGAGATGTGATAACTTTGTGGAAACAGAGACGAGAGAAGAAAAGTGCAAACCTTCTAAGGATGTTCTTGTGATTACCGAAGAGGGTGCGAAATGTTAGCGAAGTTTTATGAAATGCATCAGATTTTTTCGGGAATTTTTCAAACACATGACGAGTAGAGTTAAGTAGCATCGTTGTGCTAGAATCTTACTGCTAACAACAGGCAGTCCCGTCGGAGTAATTTGCCTTATTTTCGGATGGGTTTTCAGAATCGTCGATAGCGTCTTCCCCTTCATTCCACACAGTATGGAATCTATCTATTGTTAATTCAGCATTTGAATTAAGAAGTGAAATATCATTTAGTTTCAACTATCGCTTTTGTCTGTCTTATAAGTCAACGTTTTCACTATGGCAATGCTGTCATCGACTTCCAGCTACTTGATATTGAACCATCGATACACATTTTTTTTCCGAGAAAAGTTGTTAGCACTTGAAGTGATGGAATTTATTTTCACTGAATTAGTTGACGATTAAATAGATTCAGTGAGCTCTATTCTCAGTACTGAATATTTTATGAATGAAGCAATCGCAACGATTTCTCAATCAAGCATCATTAATCATACTCATTGAAGTGTTTCCAACTGTTAATTACCGACGTTCATAGAATTCGGTACGGTAATCTTTGCAATCCACTTCGCAACATTTTCGCACATTGCTTTATTTATGTTAGTAAACTTAGAAAAAATCATTTCTCATATTTCACATAATTTTTCTTGAATGCCCTTGCATGTCCCTAATGCCGATATATATATATATATATATATATATATATATATATATATATATATATATATATATATATATATATATATATATATATATATATATATATATATATATATATATATATATATATATATATATATATATATATATATATATATATATATATATATATATATATATATATATATATATATATATATATATATATATATATATATATATATATATATATATATATATATATATATATATATATATATATATATATATATATATATATATATATATACCCAAAGCCTATGTGCAAAATTGCGCTTCGATCGCATTGTTACGTTGGATTTTTTGAATGTTGTTGAATTTTTTCTGTTAACTTCTATATGTCGATGAGTGAGTTATTTTCTAGTCGCCGAATGTTCTCTTTGAAAATCCACTTAGTAGCCGAAGGATTGAAGCATTCATTGTTCACTTCGGGCAATTTTTTCTCGCCATCTTTAAAAAATTATACTTTTCTAATTAAACACATAATATTTTTGAGGAAAAAAAAATTCCATGCAATGAAAAAATCTTTAAATTTTCATTGCAAAAGAAAATTGTGAGTGGGTATTATGTGAAGTGAGGCGTAACTTCACATTCTTCAGGTAAAGTTACGCATCATCGGAACATTAGCTTTGTTAGTGATTCGTCCTATTCGGGCAAAGAAATGTTCGCATCGATGGAGGGCGCTACATTTTTTTTTTGCTTGCTTGCTTGCTTGCTTCGTTTTACTTATTTCTTCTCGAATGTCGCTTCCTTAGCTTTACACACCTCATGTAGCATTAATTTCTACAAATTCCCTTATAAGGCTTTGCTTTGAAATTCAATTCACATATAAATCTCACATATCATTTGTATAAAATACAAAATGATTGACTTTTTTATTATTTAGGTAAATATATATAATAAATGAATAGAAAATATAAATCCAAATAAGGAAAAGATTAGTTTTTTTTTAAAGTTCTTAAAAATGTAATTTCATTTAGTTTTTGAATATTGCTGAAGAAATATGAACGAGAATATATTGCTTCAATTAAGATAACAAAGGACTATGAGATTCGAAAAGAGCTAATAAAGTATTTGGATCTCTTTTTTTTACTGCAAATATTAATTGAGATTTTCTCTGCACTTAGATTAATTTCTGATTATCATAATTTGGTGCTTATAACTTGAATTCATATAGTTGAGTCGCATAAAGAGTTTGTTTTTGAAAAATAATAGATGATTCATTAATGAATTATTGTTTATTTTTCCTCGATCAGGCAGATTGTTCAATGGCTTCTGAAATGTCCTAAAAGATGAAAAGATTTAAGCTCAGAGCTTTAGGCTTTAACTATAGCACGCCAAATAAGTCAACATTTCGAGGAGCTCAAAGTGCTTTAAGCATAAGTTTAAATAAGCCATTGTAAGGTGTATGACTTTCTCATATAGTTGATGCAGTCTCCTTACTGGATTTTTCTCTATCACCTTCGTGGAAATTTCTATCAAGCTCTAGCACAAAGCTACTCAAATGTATTCATATGTAATTGCTCTTTTTGTATTGTATTCGGTTGTGAAAAGCGATTGAAACAAGCCATACTCAAAAGCGAATGAATTAAATGAGGCAATGTCGTTAAGCAATTCAAATGTTCTAATCAATTGTTGTAATCTATATACAGCATCTAATTAAGAAAATAATGCGACAGCAATATCCTATGTGTTGTGGGCGTTTTCATGAAGCCTCTTGACGGTTTATATTTTTGATAGGGATTACGTGAAGCGAATAATCAGAGTATTCGAAGTTTTCCTTTCCAACTGAATTTAAATGAATCTATAGTCTTTCGAAGAAATGGTTTTAAATTTTCAGCAATTTGCGAGAAGCTTTTCTTCTCAATGCTTCTCACATTCATTGAGAACTCATCTTCACTGAATCCCATTCCCTACTTTCCTTTTACTACTGTGTCACTTAAACGCTATCGAGCGAGAATTCCTACATATGAATCAAACAATGATCAAAATGCTTCAAAAATGAGATTTTATGAATATTGACGGTAAAAAAATGTTTTCGCATCATTCAATGCCTTTTTTGCATATGCTTTCTTGCTGTTCGTTGAATTTAAAGCGCTTTTATAAACAGCGGCCATTTTTCCTGAAATTTTCTCTCACACAAAAACAGTGCGATGAATTCATTTTTCGTTAAAGAAGCATATAAACGTGCAACTTATACTTGTTGGTGGAAAATTGGAAAATTTTATACATACCTCACCATCCCGAAATGGTGCATGATAAATTTATGGATATGCCTGAGCGTGAAGAGAATGTAAGCATAGTGACGTCTCCAAGAATAGTGATGACGTTCGAAGGGTAGCTGAATTTGAAATGAGCTTTTCTGAATGGGTGTCTATGAATGAGATTGGATTTTAAGACGTAGGAGATGAGCTAAGCTAAACGGATTCTTTAATTGAATTTCTGTCGTCGGAAGGGGGAAACAAGAGGGCTTGAAGGATCTGAGCAAGACTGGCTCGAGTAGGGTTAGTAAATGAGGCGGTACGATGTGTTCACTTGATCTCTCTCTTCCCGATTGTAGTACCTGAGAAATTTTCCTAGCGCATTAGTTTACCAATTACCAATCGCAGAGCTTGATATTTTATGAAGGAGGTGACGGAAAAAAGATTTAAGAAAAACACTCTTTTCTTTCCTTCAATTTCAATTCCTGATCCTCCAGGAAAGGCGCATTATTATGAAAGGATTCCTCGCCGACTATATGTTACCATCAGCGCATTGCAGTATATGAGGTTTTTATAACCATAAAGCAATTGATCTGAAACCAGCTGAGAGCGACATAATTGCTTTCCTGCTCGTTCGAATCTTACGATCAATTTGAGCACAAAGCAGCTCTTGTGTTCGATATGCTCTCGCTTTTGTCTTTGATTTCTTTCAAAGCTACTCTCTATTTTCTTATATGCGTATTTAGTGTTTACTTTACTGCAACCAGCAGTACATTTATATTATGCGGAAGTAAACATTAGCTTCCAGGGTTTTTATGAATTGCTTTCGATTGTTGCCTTACGTTTTAATGTTCGAATTTTTTTTTTGATCAACGAAAAAAAAAGCTGCTAAATGTTAATGCAACTGAAGTGATATAATTGGTATTTTTGGACATCTATGTCATATATTACCATCAATGATACTATTAAGTGACGAGTTTTTTGAGTGGATCATATAGATCTCAAAGAGCATTTCAATATTACTACAGAATATGAAATACTTACAAGTTTGAACCATATTAATCGAGTTTTCTTTATTCGAGAAAATTTCTGAAACCATTGAATCTACGTGGAATATATTATTTCTGTAGGGAAAAGTGAATAGACGAAATTCACTTTCCATTTATGCGCTCAATATGAACAAAATAATTCTAATTGAAAGCACTTAAAGAAATACGCTAGAGAATTTGGCATGATATGCGCGCTTTTGCGTTGTATTTGTCTGATGAGTAACTTTCATAGTTAACCAATAAAAAATAAAATAGGAGAAAGAATGTTTTTTTTTTGTTTTAAAGAATTCGACCGCTCATAGAAGTTTTTTTCGCGAAAGAAAAGGTTTTTCTTTAATACGATCATATGATTGAAAAATGAATCGATATAAAATGCACACAAATTTAACACTAATAAACAGGAAAATCATCTTATATTGAAAGAAGTGCTTTATTTTTGAAGGGAAAATATATTTTCAAATACTTATAATTCTTCCAGCCGAATTCCAGCTGTTAGCAACCCGAAATTGCAAAAATTGAATTGAAATTGCTACGAAAATTGCAAAAATTCATACAAAATTGAAAATCGTGAGAAAAATCTCCGATAAATTTTCATTACTTTTCAATAAAAAACGATTCTTTCCAGAAAATGTCAGGCATTATAGTTCAATAGGCTCATGATGTGAAAAATCAGCTTATTGAAGGTAAAGTTATTATATTATTCTTTTCAATTCTTATAGCCGCAATGGATTTTCCAAATCGATTATGGGAATTATGGAAATAAAACCATTTTAAATGACTCCATATTTATTCAAGAGACAAGAGAATTTTAGCAAACAAATGAATGTTTTTAGTATTGAATTGATCGATATGATTTCATAAAAGATTTGAATTTGCTGACGAAATTGTACTTCGTTCGACTTATTCCCACACTTATATTCGAGTATTGAACGAATTTACGAATCGAACATCATTCATTTTAAATTTCATCTCGTCTTTTCACTTTCTTGTATATTTCGATTGTTGATGAATATTGTTACTTTAGAAGGGAATCAATTGTTGATCAAGCTATCAATATTCGATCCTATTGATTTATTGCGATATTTTTGGTTTAATTATTTGCCATATCAGATAGTTGAATCGGAAATTTCTTTTCCACTTTGCTTTGATGAATTATAGTTTAGCAATATTAAACAGTCATAGTAGTAATTGGAGATAAGTTCTTCAATTGTGGTAAATGTGCATATCGTGCAATCAATCGCAATCAACATTTATGCCATTAAAGAGAACTTTTATCGAAAGTGAATCACCACTGTTTCGAAAGCATTTTTGAAATACGAATGAGAAGCAAAGATTATCGAGGTGGAGCGGGAAAAGGGGGAATATATTTTATCAATAATTAAATGAGCATCAAATGTTCGTTTCATTGTAAAATATCATATTTTCTGGCGTTTATTTATGAAAACCTTACTGATTTGTACGCCCGCATAAAGCACTAGAAATTGTTCTACGGTCAATAGTGAACGGTAGCTGATATAAATGAAACGAATATAGAGTGGATGTGTTTGAGTGGAGTAATGCTAAATCCCATGAGAGGCTCCGACGGGCGGCAAACATGCTTATGACTGCTGATTTCACTGCAGTACTAATCATCGTTGGTCGACTCGACGTGTAATCCTTTATAATGCATCTCATCACGAAAATTACCCCAACCATGTGTCTAGTAAATCTGTTTTGTCTGTCGGCTCGATGATTCGATATGATGGAGAGGAGGGTGAACAAAGGGAAGAAGGGGAAGGGGGAAGGAGATGAGGGACAAACTACAACAAGCATTCGGGAGGGAATACGAAAAATAAGCAGAAGAGCAGCCAAGAAAGAAAGCCAACATGCGGGATTTTTCAAAAAATTATGCCTAGCCAAAAAAAACGAAAATCGATTTTCTTTAACATGCTGGAGGTTGCAGCAAATTTCATTCATAGGCATTCTCGATAACCACGCTTTGCACCAATGTGGGCAACAAATCTGCTCAACCAAAAATCCACTCACTATGACAAAAAAGTGCCCTCTTTGATTTTTCTGGATCAACAGCGAAAAATGATGAAATGAAAACTTTGTAGATTTTGGGCGAACAAGGACAAGGAGGAAAGGAAAGAAGGACCGGCAAAAATGAGCTACATAGAAGAGGAGATGATTCCATCGGCGAATGCAGCAAAAGCAAATTCGCTTCTAAATTTATTTACAATGGGATGGACTCCACTGGCTCGTCACTGGAATCCACTTTAGATATAGAGGATAAACAACTTCGAAAATTTCGCAAGGAAGTTTCCGTTTTACAGAATTTTGCAATATGAGAAATTTTTTATTTCTGTTGTGCTGTTTTCGGGCATTCATTGAGTTGAGCCGTTCTATTTTCCCTTTCAAATTTATTAATTTACAACTGAGTTTAGAAATGCGAGATGAACTGATATGTAAAGTAATTTAGCATAACGCTTACATTTACAATAGGTGTTTATACTCGTAGGTGTTCAGCTACTATTTGTTGCAGTTTTCAATTATCACCTCTATATTGATCACATTTTTCATTTTCGATGTTCTTTTTGAAAAAATGGAAATTCCTCGTATATTACCATTTAAACGAAAGAAATTGTTGAGAAAATAATTTCTTCATAATATTAATAATAGTTTGATATTGAACGGAGGAGAGGGGGGAGAAGGTAGGACGGGAGAGGTAAATTACTGTGCTCATAAATAATGCATTTTGGCCAATGGTGCCACTGGTAAGAATTTCTGAAGTATTTTCTTACTAATTGAAATATTTCGCTGACCACCGATTGACCCACGGAAACCATTTTACTACAATGTGTAAATGGAGTGATGGAAGTGTTGAAGGAGAATTTACGAATAGTTTTTTAATGCAAATAAAACTCATTTTGTAGCAGTCAGTTTTACAAGCTTTCATTTATCTCCTAATTTCTAGTTTGTACAAAGATATAATGATTAAATGTTGTTTTAAATGCAACTTTATAAAAAATGTTGTTTCTTGTGCACTTTATGCAAATATTTTTTGGTACTAAATATTGATGTGATGTTTATGTCGTATAGTGGGTGAAATATTTGATAACTCTATCATCTACAAAAAATCACCAACTCACAAGGCGTGATGATATTTTATGAGCTATCATATGAGACTTTCATATGAGCTATCATTTGCGCTACATTTTTTGCAGTTTTATTCTCCAACTAGGAATAATCATGTTTATTTATTTTCCTTTATAAGCTCATTTCTTTCAAATTTTCACATCAGTAAAATGTGGCATTTCGAAAGCGATTGCTGCTCACATAGTCACATCTCAATAGAAATAAGTGACGTAGAAAGATAGTGGAGGAAAAGAATGAAAGAAAGAGAGCTTCAGCTCACTTTTGTTGAAGCTTTAAAGCGCTTGGATTTTAGATAAGAATTGAGCCGTTCGGAATAACGATGTGTCTAGCGATGCTTGTCTATGCCACTTTCCGAGTATAGAGTGACGTCATCGAAAAAAATTTATTGCTGCGCCTTTCGAAGCACTTCCATTCATTTCTTTCCGTAGCAAAACAACAATTCTCCATCAAGCTTTTTTTTTACTACTTATCCGTTCAGACTTATTTCCAAAAAAATAGTGATTTCAACTTAATAATAATAATTTTTCATTTGGCTTCTGTAAGCTGATAAGCTAACATCTAATGATAAGGACTTTGTTTGACAAGGCGATATGATAATATGCAAATTGAATGCACCATGCTACACTTATGCGAGTAGTGGAATACGTTCTAGCCACATATGTGTCTCTTTCAGTATTGAAAAAATTGCTGAGAAGATTGATTCCATCCGTATGCATAGAAAAGTTCGCATTGAAATGAGTGTTAAAATTCGCAGGTAAAAGCTTCATTATTTCTAAAAAGGTAGGATCTTTCTAACCATTGAGACAAGAATCATAGAGAATGAAATTTTCTGGTCTAAGTACAACCTGAGAGAAGCGCCAGAATGAGAAATCTGACAGTTTCTGCGTCAAGTGGCTCAGCGGTTCCTAAATTTTCTATTCTCGAACGCTTATTTTTATCTGCTACAACTCGATCTAGGCTGCTTCTTCACATCTGCATCCTTCTTTGAGCTTGCATTTCCTCCCCTTTGACCTCTTTGAGCTAGCGGTTGCATTTTTTCTACGAATTAATCTTCTGCGAGCTATTGATAACCTTTATATTACCATTGTGGAATTTTTACTTTATGAAGCATTTTAAAAGAGTAAATTTAAGAAATTTTTAAAAAATGTTTTACTCTGAATTAGAAAATAAAAAACCCGATACTTGAATATGGCTAATCGATTCTCTCTTGCTAAGATATCGTTTTCAAGTTCTATGTGAAATTCTATTTTTTATTCATTCATCTCGATAACCATTATGCCTTCGATAAAATTCTTTCAATTTTAATACTTTTCTTTATGAGGTGATTAATATGTGTTTTTTTTTTCTTTGAGATAATTGATCCTTAATGTGTTATTGTTCGTTTTTATTGATGTAATAAATTGTTAGAGAAGAAGCTAGTTATATCAGTACAAAGCAAAATATATTTGCTGAAAGTTTTTATGCTTTTTAATTAAAAATTCTAATTATTTAGCCAAAACTTTTTTGTTCTTTGAAGCATTTACAATAAAGCTTTTGAAATAGTTCCCGATAGTTATAACATTCGCAGAGTTCAAAAAAGAATATAAAACAAAGAAAAAAAAACAGGGTATAGACGTTTTGGGAAATGAGAAAGTGAAATAATATGAAAAATGAGAGAGAATGGTATTACTATGGTTTTATCAAACGAAATATAATAAGCGAAAATTTTTGTGATGATTTAAAAAAAATTATCGATCAAATGAAGCAGTTATATCTCTTAAAATTGTACTTTGGTGTGAAACATCTAGGCGTAAGATATGAGAATATTGAAGGAAAATAGCAGTGCAATTCCCACACAATTGCACATTTCCGTTGAATGACGTCGATGCTTTCATAATGAGACAATTTTGCCATTTATCGTAATTTGTTATGAAGTTTACATTCCATTAGCAATTCAACAATTTCGAAGAAAATCCTACCATCGTACCAAGTGAAATACTCGTCCAAGGGTTATAAGCTCCACAGTTTTTGCCATAAAGAGGAGGTAGATTAGGCGAAAGACGAAGGCGATGAGAGGGAGAGAAAAAAGAGATGAGGGAGGAGCGAGAAACTTATGGATGTGATATAGAACACCGTGCGATACGTTTCACTCATACATACTATTCCATTTTCGTATTTCTTTCCCGCATATTACCTGTTACCTTTCATACCTTTCTTTATAAATACACTCACTTTCTTGCAGTCTCCCTGCTATAGAAATATTCAAGAGGCAAATCGCCCATTCCTTTAAAGGGAAAGCAAGAGTTATTTGTATTTACATATTCCATTCATCTCGTTATTCACTACACGTTTCACTAACACATAAATAATTCAGAGACGGCCAAGCTCATTTCTGTCTTATTCTCACAATTGAATTTCATCGTTTTCTTTACCATTATTTCATTTGTTACTAACACTTGCTTAAAAAAAAACAACATTTTTTTAAATCGTTGACTGCCTACGTTAATTGTTCTGCGTATAATTCGCCTACCATTCTACATTGTGCAGTTGTTCGTTTTATTTTGCCTATTTTCTATCCTTTAATTACTCAGATCAAATTAATGACTATAAAGGAGAGTGATAAGTGAATAGATATGATTAGCCAAATTGGCTATTTTTGATTTCATTATTGACATGAAGAATAGAAATTCCTTAGAATTATTGTTCTGTGATGAGTTATGAAAATAGAGTTGCAAAGAATTATTTTTTTTTCTCGCTATTGTCTTTAAAAGCTAGGAAAGCACGCCAAAAAAAGCTGTTACAATATTTTACTTTTGCAATCTGCCAAGGTAATTAGCATCGCTTATTGCTTAAAAAGCAAAATGTGCTCAATGATATTTTCAAGTTCTATTCAAATCAACGAAACTTTTAGGAAAGATTCGTTTCTGCAGTCATATGCTTGCTAAATATGAGCCGAGTGGTGTGAAAAGCGTCCCGAATGCATTCGTGATGCGTGTGCATTTTTGCGTTCGGTTTCTATAATCGCTTCACGTATCTATGGATCGAAAATTTGTTGCCAATTACAGCCACCAACTTTTCCATCTTCTTTGCTCTTCCTTACCACATTTCTTCCATCAAATCCTGTGATCCACGTTAAACTAAGAGAAGAGGTGGGAGGCGAGGGAGCATAGGGGTGCGTTTGCTTGTGGTTGTATGTTTTTGTTTCTAGTCAATTTCCCATGGATTCACTCAGTCCTCTTGCGATTGTCTGTTTATATTTTCAATTAGTTTCAATATTACATTTCGCCTTGAAACCTGTTTTATGTACTGAATTATTTTCATGTATTGATACGAAGGAAATATATTGAGGTGGGCCGATATTAGTTCCTTTGTTTGAAATAATTACTACATCTTCATATTGTCACATATCTTTCTCAATAATATTAAATTTTTATCCTCTTTTTCGACGATTCTATTTGTAGCGTTGCTGTTAGTGATCACACAATCGACAAATTCACTAATATCTGTAGTAGTATCAATTTTCCACGTCGATATATATAAGGTAATTAAATAATGCCGAAGTGATTTGATGGCTGTTATTTCAGGTTTCTAGTTTTGAGGAAATGTCATAGAGAAGAGTCCACCTTACAATCATGGGACTTGAAATGTTTCAGCTTCATGGCAAGGTAACTTCTATTTTTTAATTACCTACAGGTTATAGTGAGGAACACGCTAAATATGAAGTTCATTGACGAGTAATCGAGTCAACTACTGCCGAATAAACTTGATATGCAAATTAAACGAATTCATAAGCATGCATAAACTGTAATTCTATTTATTAATTGATTCGCACTGCTGCAATTATTATTCGTAATGTTTGCTGGTCTCTCCAGAGGCACAAGAAATAAGCGAACTAACACTTTAGATTTTTATTCTAACCGTATCAGGAACGAAAACATAAATGTCTCCATCCATTTTTTTTAGAAATTTGGTTGGAATCAGTTTTAGGAAGTTATGCGATTTAGTTTTCATCCAGAATTAGTTTATATAATCCGATAATGTTCCGCCTTTAAAAAAAGCACTCTTCGTGCATTTGAAGGTCATATTTGACGAAAGTTTACAAAAATGAGAGATTTCGTCCTCCTAGCAAACTACTTCGGAGTCTTTCCTCGCTGCTTAAAGCTTTGTTGAGAAGCAACAAAATTTTCACCGACCCATAAAACATTAGAAATTTCCATGTTTTATCTGCATTTGGCTGCATTACGATAAATCCCGAATTTGCGCTTCAAATGTGCCAAGTGCTCACGAATCGACTGGTTTGTCTATTCTAGCTGAGCTCGGCAACAAAAATCTAAATAAATGTAAATTTCAGCTTGTCGATCACATTAACGCATCTCCATGGCAGATCCGAGAAACGAACATGCGTCTCGGCATTGGCTTTGCCGTCATGTTCTTTTACTTACTAATTGGAGCAGTAGTATTCGTGCGCATTGAAGGTCCAGCTGAAGATCGTGACATGGAAACGTATGAGGAATTTCGAGCAAATTGGAATAAAGTGCTAATGGAAGCAGGATTCGATGGTGTGCACATGTAGTCAATCCTTATTTTAGAGAAATCAATTCGTCATTTTACTCGTAATTGTTCAACTGCGCTATGGCATTTATTTGCATCATCGAAGTTAAAGTGCATAGTCTTCTAGCAGTAATCATTTTCGTAGCGCATTTTTATTATGCGGCAATCAGAACCACTGAATTCAAAAGACTCGCATTTTTGCAATTTCAATCTTTCTCCACCTCACCATTTGAAATCAAATTCCTGAAAAAGGCCAAATTTTGCATTTTTACAATAATATAAACCTCGATGCTCGCAATAAAAGCTCTTATAGAGATTATCCGTTTGCACTAGCAAATGACTCATTTATTTATTCATCGATTAGTTTGAATTCATTGCTTCTGAAGAAAACTCTATAAAATTTGGATAATTTAGGCGTTGAACAAGACAAAATAATAGAACAATATAAATGACACTCGAATTACTAAAATGAGCATATCGTTACATGAGTGCTATTTGAATCATAATTGCAAATAGTCATTCTTTGCAGTTTTCCTCGTTTTTTTTTTTCATTGTATAAACAGTAGGTCGCCTAATCTGGTAATATTGGATTGTTTGAATATCATTTAGAATCGGATGTGGATCAATTATTTGCCGATATTCGAGTGATGGCTCTTAAAGGAATATGGACTGAAAAGAATGTTACATCGGAACCAAATTGGGGCTTTGGACAAGCATTCTTCTTTGCCGGTGCTCTTATCAGTACAGTTGGTAATAAAGTTTCCATTATTTCCTAGGCAAAAAAAAATCTCATTAGATGTGGAGAATGTGGAATTCTCAATTTGAGCCGCAAAACTGAGATTTTAATTTTTTTTTTTTTGCTTATCCTTAATAGATGTTCTTTTTTTATTTTTCAAGGTTGCACGATGACAAGTATTTTGTCACTTACTTTTTTTTATGGTAAGTGACTTTTTTTCAGTAACACTATGAGTAGGATATGTGCGAGTGACTTTAGACGAACGAACTAGTAACGGATGGGGCCATTCGTAAAATATAAAGGTCTTAGAAATAGTTGTATGATAAATAATAAAAAAATGGAAATATTTGACAAGATCCTTTTAAGTTTATTAACGGGTTATCACAACGTGAGCAAATTCGATGTCTTTTAATTGTACGGCATGATGGCATATGCCAATGACAGTTAGGCAATTTTTAAATTTCCGCCTAGTTTAGTGTAGTGTTTCTGAACAGCAGTAGGAACTTTACAGATCTTCGCAATCACTTATAGGGTATGGTCGTATATCACCGCGAACGCCTGAGGGGAAATTCTTCACGATCATCTATTGCGTGGTTGGAATTCCGTTAACTTTGGCGCTTTTGTCAGCCCTTGTCGCTCGTTTAAAACAGCCTAGTGCTTGGCTACGTGGCAAACTTAATGCACGACTTGGGCATCTTTTCCATACGGGTCAAATACAGGTTAGTCGCAATATTTTCTTTCGATAAATTCGATAGTCATCATGGATGTCAAGTGCATAATAGTCACTTTATTCTATACAGTTTCCTTTTCCCTTGCCCCTTCCATGAAAGGGTTTTTATGCGTCCTTGGCCATAAATAGCCAGAAATTAAATAAATGGCCTCATCAGGCACAAAAACTATTTGAGTATTGATGACGGAATACTACAATTGAATTTTTCAATATTTTGTATGGGCAAGCTCGAAGGAAGGAAAAAGCACAGCACTGTGTTTCCTGGGATTAAGAGAAGTGGCACAATTGTGCATTTTAACCGCTGAGGCGAAATGATAAGAAAACAGCATCGATGTCGTGCATATATAAGGAATTAATGGCTTCTCAGAAATTATACCCACATGGGTACTTATATGGGCACATCATTACGGCCGAAAACATTAAATTAAATTAAATAATCGGCATGTAGAAAATAAAATTTCGTAATACATCCTTCGAATATTTAAAAAGAAAAAGCGCCATTAGTGCAATTCTAATCAAAATTTTGTAAAGAGTCAGCATTAGCTATTTATAATCGATTTTCTATCGGCTTTGCTCTCTTCAATTTAACAAATTAGCCCCAATTAGTCGAATTTTAGTCGTCAAATATTCGGAAATTTTCCACCAATCTAAAAAAAAAACTTTTCGATTTATTTTGTCATCATCAAAATTGAGTTTTTTTTTTTTTTTTTTTTTGGAAAATCATCTTATCAATAATTGAAAAATGAGAAAATTTTTCAACGATTAAATTTCCTACATTGAAAAATGCATTTCGAATAGAATTCTGGAAATTCTCTTGCAGCTGCTAATTCGAAAGATTTTCACCAAAATTCGCTTCATTTATTCAAAAAAAAAAAAACACCTCTCTCTAATGTTCCAAATGAGTCGTTTTTTATAATGGAATAGAGTATTAGTAAAATTCGATCAGATCTCAAGCCTCCGTAAAATGCTCTTCTTGACGGCTTATAAAGCACGCAGCTATAACAGAAATTTCAAAATTTTCCGTTTATTTGTGCGTAGGTGTGTGCGTATTTGTCTGCATTTGTCTTTGTGGCGCCTATAGTGTGTGTTTCATTCACGTTTTTGGAGCAAAATGGAATGAGCTGAGGTAAGGTAAGAGTTACATAGTTTTTGTCGGTTCAAATATTATTTTAACTTAGGAAAATTTGAGTCATTATTTTTTGAGACTCAACGTTTTTCTTTGTTCGTGAACTTATCTCTCTGAAGAATTTTACGCTGCATTCTTATATATATTTATACCGATATTTCCTTCTGATAACATCAGCAAATCGCCTTTAAACACTCCATCGAATAGTTTTTGGTGATTTTAAAATGCTCCTACTTAAGAATATGTTAATCCTAAAAGATGTGAGTGGTGGCATCACATTATTCTAGAACTTGAGGTGGGTGGTGGCATCACATTCCAAATCTCTCCAATTGTCTCTCCTCACACGTTGATTAATTCTCAAGAGCTCATAAAATAGACTTCGAACGTCTGAAATTCTCCTATGATTTATCCTCATTCCTCATAATAACCGCTATAAACACCAAATAACTTTTTTTTTCTTACATAAATATCTGATATTGTTTAGTTCTTGGGGATTATCATAATGCGAAATGCATTATATATGAAATGTTGATTTCATCATTAATTATTGGAAACGGTCGATTATCAGAAACTGAATTGCTAAATTAATCAGAATTAAAGAAGATAATCGAATATTTTGTCTTTAAGAGAGGTTTATCTCGAAATGCAAATTTAATTGTACGTCATTAATTTTCTTTTATATTTTTTTGATTTTTCTTCATATTAATTATATATTTTCAGATATTCCATTTGGCGTTTGTAAGCGTATTATTATTGATTTTCGTTTTCATCATTCCCTCATATATTTTTACGCAAATCGAAAATGATTGGACTTTCCTCGATGCATTTTATTATTGTTTTGTCTCATTAACTACTATTGGACTAGGTATGTTATCACATATCTTCCCTCAGCATGTATTGCATATAATTTATGCAGTGTATATTGTTTTTTTTTTTCCTTGAGAATAGATAAAATATTACGCAGCGTAAGCAGCATTATTCATGACTATTTATTGAATATGCTAATAATTCATAATTTATTCATTCGTTTCTAACTTAATGAGTTACATAAAAATTAGGGTTAAAATTACATGTTTTGGGAAATTGTATGAAAATGAATGCAAAACAACCACAGGAAAAATAAAACGATATTAAATAATTATTAACATTGAATGATCACCTATCAAAGTATAGAAATCAACAAATCAGAAAATATGTTTACTTTCTTGGATAAAATCAACTAAATCATACGTATCAAAATGTCGTTATCTTTAGAAATGAAGAATTTAAAGATGAGCAAAAAATGAAAGCGATTTTTAGCAGATAAACTTCAATGTCATTCGCTGGAGCGAAATATGAGATGTAATTTCGAGTGCGAAATTCGCCTCCATATTTCACAATTTAGTGCATCAAGAGATTAGTAGTGCTTGCAATGTCTTTAGAAAATTTTTGGATTTTCGGAATTGTGGTTCCGTTAAATCGGTTGAAAAAAAGCGTCTGAACTGTTTATGCTTTAATTACATGCGTATTTGTGCTTTCATGTATGATCACTATTATTGCATTATCTTTATGCACTTATAGATTATTTTGGTCGATGATTGTTGTTCTAATGAAAGAGGGCGCTTAGCGCAGTCCTCTTAAAACCTTTATTTTTTTTTTTCAACTGCTCGTACTCGGTAGTTTTCGATAGTTGCTCAAGATGAATATCTGCAGCATTATTCCTTTGAAATTATTTCGATGATGTGTTTACTACGAGCGGAAATTGCGAAAAGAATTGGAGAAGAATATAGATAAATTGAATGTTTTAGAATTTTGCTCCTGTTGGTGCAGGAGAGAAAAATTTCCAGTGAAATCCACCGCATTTCACGAGTATTTCGTATCGTGTTTCCTTTTCGCCTCTATGCCTTCACCATTTGTTATATTTGAATGGGATCGTGGTTTATAAACCACTCCGTTTTTTATTTCATAACTGAAGATCAGAGAACATCGTGTGTGGGAATTTTCGATAATTAATTTCCATGAATCGAAAGTTTAACATATTTCTATTTAATGAGTTTTTTCTTCTTGAGTGAGGAGAGAGACAGAGCGAAGAGGGAGTGGGGGGGGGGGGGGGGGAAATGCGTAGGGTTTGGTGGGGTGATAATTGAACGTCGTTATGAAGTATAATTATTCAGAAGATTCGAGATGTGGGCGAAAAATTGATTAATTTGTTTTCTTTTTGCTGCACGGAATGAAATCAAGTTTGGTAATGATGATTAAAGTAACTATGCTGTTTAAATAGAGACTGCGACCCTTTATTCTCCAATGCTCTTAGAAACAAAATATCTATCAGAGGACTGCTTTATCTCCACTTTTCTATTCTTATTTTACTCCTCATTTAATTAGCTGATGAAATTTGCCTACCACAAGTAATATATATTAAACTAGAACATATTAATGCGGGATGGAACTCTATGAGATCCTCACATAAAACGTTTGGGATATATGTCTCTCCGAAGAGGGCTTGACTCCAATAACAGCTTTAATTTTATGCGTCCCTCTAGCAAAAGAATCGTTTTTTGAGCCTGTTTCTATTCGAGTAATTTTGCTATGGTATTTTTCAAGAAAAATTCCCCGGAGCAAGGAAAGAAAAAGGCATACCCAGGACGTATCTTTTTTTTTTTGCATTGACTGCATTTTCGTCGATACGTATATTGCAGCATTTAATTTTTCTTATAAAACTGTTACTTTCGAGTAGCGTAAAGTTATTACTCTTGAAAAAGAGGCAAACTTTCCATCAGAAGACCCTAATAATAAAAATATGAAATTTGAGGTGATTATGTACCAGGAGATCAACCAGATCAGCCATTCAGGGCATTCTACAAAGTTGTTGCAACAGGTTTACATATTTTCATTTCGTTTTCATTTGTACTACATTTTATAATTAAGTCAAATTTATTTCGTTCTGAGCTAATTTTCTCATCAAAGAGAGTTTCTATAAATATGCACTATATCCACTGCATGAGAAAACATTGGTGAAAAGTTCAGTATGATATTAAATGCCTATCACTCATTGCCTCGAAATTGAAGCTGGTATTATTTAGCAATGTAATTTCTTTGGAAAGAAACTAATTTATGGGTGATAACTGCAAATGCAGATGCTACAAGAAATGAGGATGAAATTCACGAATATCACTACAGCAACAAAAAAACTTGGTAATCGGAGGACTATGTGGGCTCATGATTTCGCATTTAACAATAACGATTGAATTCATTTCCAAAAATCCACCAACTTTTAGACTGATAATGCAAAAGTGATAAAACTTTTAACAGCATATAGGTAAATAATTTCGTGAAATTGTCTTCGTTCAATGATTCATTTCTATAATAGCTATTCGACTATATAAGTTACATTCTTGTGTATCAGATCCGTGCTTACGATTGTTGGTTAGCGTTTCAGTGACTTAAGCCTCGTTTGTAGTAGAGTAATTTGTAAGCCATGTGTTTTATTATGGTTGAAAAGGATAGCCATCAGTGGGGTTTGAGTTTGTTACGGCTTGATTGCATCATGGATCGAAGACGTCAGATCGGTGCCTAGATAGGTGTGTGTACACCTGTCCAACGGAAAATTTAAAATTACAGTATACTTACTATTCGGGCTATGCTGTATGATGCTATTTCTCGCTACACTTTACGACGTACAACAGCTGAATCTCAGTCGATTCTTTTTGGTAAAGGATGACGGATATATGGATCCATCGGGAGAGGATGAAAAGGCAACTATTATTGATCAGGTATTTTTTCGTTGAGCTTTTAATTACATAATGTTCCCTACTGCAATTTTGAGAAGAAAGTGCTTTATACGCACATATTTGTGGGCAGTATAGTATAGTAAATATATATTGCAGTTCAGCGGTTGAAGAAAATACTCACGCCTTCAGCGAAATTCTGCTAACTTCTTTTCCTAGCTGGGAAGAAGGAGACCGGATCGGTACTCGCTCCTTCAGCGTATCATTACTGCAATTGTGCTGGGGAGAGGAGGGGAGGGGATAGGAGAGAAGGGAGAAGTTCATTTCTCGACGAGTTCCATGTTGCTGTCCTGAGAGAAGAAGTGAGAAAGGGCCCTAACGGAAAATTTGGAGGACTACCTATTGGTGTGGATCGTAATGAGTTTCTTGCCGGGAAACCCTACGGAAGCGATCCTCCAAAATTTCATCACGATCCCGAGGGTGAGACTGCAATTCGACAAGCGCTTCCCTTCGCGAAGTTGCTTTTTCTCGGGACCTCTTCTCTAGCCAGGTAGCTGCCGTCAATGCATTGATTTGTGTAGATTCCTCAACTGGGATCTTTCCGACAAAAGCTGTTTCTTCGTCTTGTAAAACGCTTCCATCTGTATTTTCAACTTTTTTTTCTCGGCTATTTTTCGGCTTTCTCAATCAAATTGCATTTCGCCGAGGTCTCTCACTCTACAAATCCCTCACCGAAGTTTCCATTGGAGCTTTATTATTTCGCAACGTTCATCTGTCCTCAGTACACCATCTGTTAACTTGCTTTCCAAATAATGAAGGATATTTTGTGGATATAGTTGAACTGGAGGAATTAATAAACCACTAAATTAGTAAACGAAGTCGATACCACTGAAAGGTCGGAAATTCCTCATTGCAGTGATATACACTAAAAGTAACAACAATTAACTCATTTTAAAAGTATGATTGATTTGTGTTGTTTTTTCAGAATCGTTCAGGTCCTCAATATACTCGACAATTCGATGAGGAATCACCTATGCAGCAATTCGATACAAATGGTTACTATCAATCATCAACGAATCCATTCCGATGAATCGTCATCAATTAAACGATGCGAACAATCCTATATATTGCTATCGACAATATAAAAGATGGCGACTAACTGGAAATTCCATCGATCGATTATTGACAACAATAAAACGTGTTCGCTGTGAACGCTTATAGATGCAATAAAGTAAAAAAACGAGTAGTATATTTATCGTTTTGAAATTTTCAAAGCAACATAGAAACAATTTGATTGTGAAGGACAATGGTTATTATTGATTGTTTATAGGCGAGAATACGCATCCCTAATCAGTTCATTGATAAACATCTCTAAAAATATCTTATCATAACTCCTTATCAGATGCCGTTTTTTTTTCCAACATCGATCTGGGAATTTTGCGATGAAATTATCATCGATATGAGGATTCTAGGACGTTTAAGCATTTATTTAATAGCGCTGAGAGGATGTAAATCTTCTGATAAAAGTGATTTTTCTTGAAATGATGAAGAGAAGATATAGGAAGTTGTTATTTTCATTAAAAAATAATGCCTTCATAACGTAATATGCAATTCTAATTATTGCATTCGTAACACAGCATTTTGTTGTTTTGTTACTCACATAAAGGCTGCTTTTGCATCAGTTTATGCAACGATGCGCAGTTTTTAATTGTCCTTATTTTAGATTCAATAATTGCTTGCATCAATGTTAGACATAACAAGCGAATCTGTTATAAGTGGAAATGGGTTATTTTAATGCTTTTCGCGGCAATAGTAAATCGTCGCTCTAGTGTATAGCGGAAGAAATGTGTTATAGTAACATGAAATGTTGCATGAACGTACTTATTCGTTCAATCTGCTAACTGCTGAGCGTGGAAATTGACGGTATGGAAGAGTCAAAAGGAGCATTTGCAAAACATAGGCATAATCGATGATATCATTCTTTAAGCACTTTTTTATGAAACGATTTATTCTAGTTTCGATTTAAGGTTTATCAGACTATGATGTATTTTCTACTGCAGTGGAGAATGACACTGCGATTTGCACGTCCGAAAATTGCTCTGCAAATTTCACCTGGCATCTTCAAACGATTTACCTTAATTACGGAGCACATTCTCGAGAAGATACAATTCTCTAGAATCTTTCATTTAGTTAAGAAATAACTCGATAAATTCGACAAAAACAAATAAGTGGCACCTTTATAATTAAACGTCCTTTTTGAAAAACCATTAATTAAATTTTTAAAAAAAACCGGAAGAAGTTGAAATGCCGGTTGAACCAAACCCTTTACCGCTTTCAGCGAGCCGTTGCAGCACTTTACTGTGTATGGATTTCAAGACACCATATATTTTCTTTCATAAATTCTAGAACTCTTAGAAATCTAGTTCAGAATTTTCTGTTGCAGCTACCTAACAAAAGGTGCTGTTTTTTGTTGGGTTAATACTTGTGTTGCGGTTTTTTCGTTACCATCAGCGACATAAACGACAAAGTTGTTGGATCGAGTATTACCTGCTGAATATAACCATAGTTAAAATAATTAATATGTTAGCTAACACAATAAGAGGCATGTAATAGCAATGGTTGTCGACCAGGTATGTGGACACCTGCGAGGTAATTAAACCTTATCTCATTCACTTAGAGTTCACCTCCAAGAGTAGCGAATTTCTTGAGAGAAAACTACAGGGATAGTCTTGTAACATTTCTGGATCCTATAATCATTACGAAAGTATTATCATGGCAAGTATAAAATCGAATTTGAACTCATTGACGCTATGATTTGAAAATGATTGAAAATTTTGCTCTCATATGATGATTTTTTAAAATCGCTTTATATTCTCATAAATACGCTATTTCATTGAACTCGACAACGTGGCTTCACTTTTCAGACTCATAACTCGAAACTTATTTATCTCTTTAAAACTTTATACCCTCCCTATCGCACTCCCCTTCAACAAAATTCAAACATTATAATTAGCATCATCATTATCGAGTTTTTATTGTGTTGAAAATAAAGAAAAAATGATAATTATAAGTGATTCTATAACTTAATAGGTCCAATTTTCAATGTTTATTGGCCCAATATTTTTTACCCTTCACCTTCAACCTGCCCTTTCCTGACGGAAAGTCCACCTGTCCTTTCATGACGGAAAGTCGTGATTGCGAGATGATCTATTGAACAACGTAGAAAGGTTATAAAACTGAAAATGTCGGCATTTTTCATCTCATTAAAAAAAGGATGATTTGTTTGCAACGTAAACGATGCTGCAGTAGGATGAATCGAAAAGAGTATTTAACTTGTCGATTTTAGGAGAAAGATGAAATCGATGAAATCTTCTTTAGCAGTTTATGATAAATGAAGCAATTTGTCGAATTTAATATTTGGGAATTATTTACGAATTTATGTGCATTAGTAGGTAGAAGCGCTTATCGATATTCCTATCGATATTCCCATGCATATAGATTGCACAGTCTCAAGTCAAATTCCGTTTCTATCCATGGCTTTATGTCATTCGAAAAGGTTCTCGTTGAAATGCAGTTCAAAAATTAAATTTTTATTTTATATTTATCTAATTATTTATTCATTTTATGCAAAACTACCTATTTATTAATTTATTCATGTACAAAATTAGCGAAGGGCATTCAATATACTCATATCGTCTCGAACAGTGTGCGATTTTCAAATCAGATAACTTCGCATAACAAACGTTTACATCTATCAGATAACTCGTTACAAACATTTTCGAAGGTTTTTGCGCGAAATATTGCAGCCTTTAAGAATCATTCAACGAGCATAAACTTGATTTCTCATTAGTGAACATTGTACCCCTCGTCGATCGCGTAATAACGAGTCTTCAGCGCACCGACCTTTGCTTAAGGAATCCACATTGTTCTTCATCGTCCGAACATCAACTATTCAGATTCGTCAACATGATTGTAGCGTCTATTGCGGCGCAACATTATGCATTTTAATGCTCATGATCGCCTCAGGCAATGTCGGCACGGCATATCTCAAGCTGCAAGCTTCTATCGCAGTAAACCGGCTTAGCGACTTCTCTTATCGTCGCGATGACTCAAATAAATGCGTATTACACAATTCTATGCAGTCGATCGAATCTCCAAAAGGCCGTTGAAATGAGACAAAACATTGTTCAGGTTCTCGTTCGATGCTCAATCCGTCCTCATTGCCTTCTTCGCCTTCACTCAAACTTGCTACTTATCGTCGAAGAAGAGCCGTATGCCTTAACTCTATGTTGTTGCTCATTCGTCGCTTAATATCTTCTTTTTAATTATCTGATAACTATTTCTGTGCTTATAAAATGTAGTGTGGTCTTTTTATTGAATAGGTTTGGTTGAATCTTACTCAGAATTGGTTGAATTATGCAATATGGACCGTTGACTGTAGCCATCAGATATGATTGCTTAAACTTTTGCATGTACGACATTCATTGCCAATATTGCTATACATCATAGGTTAGATGCAACAAAGCGTTCGTTATGGAAAACATAAAGCCCGTCTGTTGTTAGCTATACTCCATGCAAATGTCTTCTAAGTAAAAAATACTGCTGACAATTGGTATCCTCTTCTGGATGGTATCTTGTTCTTTTGCGATACTGATAGCAGAATTCATAATAATAATCTCATCACCAAAAGCTCATATACGCGATTTCGCTACCCATTTCGAATTTGGTGACAATTTGCAACGTCATTTCCGTCTGAGTTTCACTTCTTTCGATATCACAAACATTTCAACTATTGGCTTATATTATTCTAAGAAAAGCATTTCAAAGAGAAAGAGATAGGACTAGGGAGAAAAAGAATTGTGAGCTGATTCATTCCTCTCATACTTCTCAACAGGAAGCGTAAAGGAAAAAATTATCCAATCATGAAAAATTTTGTTGCATAGAAAATGTCTTTCTTCTTGTCTACTGCAATCTTTATTTGATCTTTTTTGGAAATGCAGCATTCGTCGCATCAGCCTCTTATCGGTTGGCAGCTGTGTGCTTTCCGGAAATTATGGGTTATTAGCTGGTCTGATGGGACAGGCGTTTAAAAACAGATTAGTAGAAAGGGAATTTAATGGAAATTGCATGCAATCGATTTCCACTAAAAAAAGTGGACTATAGGTTGTCATTTCCTGAAACAGCCGAAAGAAGTACTTTCGTTTGGCACCTATTTCGACGGCAATTGCATCATTGGATGTCCCTCTCATCTCTCCTTTATAATCAACATCTATCATTCTCATTCAGGTCATATCTTTTCTAGTTTCGGTTCCAAAGGGATATTTTATAGTTGAGCTCGATTTTCTGCTATATTTAATGTACTTGCATATAGAAAGGATAACGCAATATTGAATTTTTAGCAACCGTACTGCCAATAACTCTGTCATTCAAAGTTTTGAAGAGGTCGCCGCCTTTCTCACATCCCTTCGCCCTCTCCCCGCTCCATTGTCCATCCATAAAACCTCAGTGGTACTCTTGTATCGCAAAATTTGAAGAATTAAAAGCCTTTTTTGTTACACAAACGAAATTACAAATATTCGGCGCATTTTAATACGCTGAATGCAAAAAGGATACAAAAAATTCTGACGTCATCTAATTTTCCTAAAGATGTGACGCTGAAGTTTTTGAAAATTCATTAACTCGTATCACTACAATATCGTAGTCTTAATTTAGACTTTATCCTTTGTTATAAAATTCGACTCGGCTTTTCCGATATCCCGCTGTCAGAAATATTCCAGTTTGCCCCTCCCCATAGTTCACGTGCACATCACTTTCAGCTCGCCAAAACATATTGCTGTACAAACAAGGCTTTGCATAGTTTTCAGTTCCTCTTGTACGAGTCTGGAATCTGCTTTCCGCGGATATCGTTAATCCACCCACTCCTTCAGCTTTTAAGCTGCGATTGACTCGTTTCCACACATATACTGTTGCTGCTCTTACAAATTTAATATCTGTACGCTTGTTTCTGTTTTCCCACCTCCGGATGTTAAATAAATAAATAAAAATAAAGCTTATGTTTAAGAAAGACATCTGCAGCAGTAAAACGTTTCTTCATCGAGTTGAACAGATGTTACGAACTTTATATTCTTCATGAAATCGTTAGCATTCGTCTTTTAGAAATAACTTCTCTCTCTCCCTCTCTCTTTCTCTCTCGATATATATATATATATATATATATATATATATATATATATATATATATATATATATATATATATATATATATATATATATATATATATATATATTTGTTTATTTATTTATAAGGCGATTGTTGCAATTGTTTCAGTGTGATTTTTACCGCTTTAATGAGCGTGGCTTGACTGCACGTTTTTAGCGAATATTTGTCTAGCTTTATTTTTTGTCATGGAAAGATTCCTTTTTTCAAAAATGAGGTCATCGTTGAGACTTTCGAAATTGTTGAACCACTTTCTAAAGGGCACGTTTCTTGAATAGGATTTTCATTCGCTACTTTTAACTTAATTCAACATTGTTTATGAAATCACGATGAAACTACACTTTAGTGAAATCCTCACTAATTGCATTTAATATCCGCAACTGTGGTTACTTGGAGGAAATCAACTCACTTAGACAAAAATAACATTCCCGTTATATTTGAACGACATGAGTTTCTTCGTATTTGCAGAACAAGTGGTGAGTTTTTTCTGCAGTTCCGTTAAGCCATTATTCACCACCATTCGTCAACGATGGTTTACCATTTTAAGTAGGTCTTCAGTAAGATCAGCAACACTTTTTCTCTTCGACCTCGACTAAAACAGTTAAATTTTGATAAGGAACTAAGTTTTTCTCACGCGAGATTTTTATTGCTCCAATAACATGGGAAGTTCATTTTGCAGTGAAACTATATGTACTACAATTGTGATCATATGTGCGTTCATTTGATAACAATTCATTTAAGAGTATTCTTTTCGTTTAGTTAAAATTTAAGTTCTATTATAATGTTGAGTTATTTCTAAACAATTGACGATGAAGCAATAATCTATTGGTGGTTGGTCAATAAAATTGCCGACAAACATGTCCTCATTGTGCATGTTGTGTGATATTTGTTTAAGGTGCTTCAGCTCTTTAATCCAGGATTAACAGATTGCACTAGTAAAAGCTTTATGGAATTATGCCCCTAGCTGATATTAAATTTTTATGGTGTTTTATTTTCAATATCTAATGCTTCAACGTTCATATCCCGTTTATGATAGTGCGATAATTTTGTACAGATTAAAGATCAACAACAAATCGTGCTGCGAACTTCGAACTAATCAGCGCTATGGGGAGCTTCAGTATTTTCGATTCGATGCCTTGATTTGCTCATTAGGTAAGGAGCAACCATTGAAACATGACTTACGACTATCACTTTGTCCTATTTCCCACAGAGAACAACGCTTAGCTTCTCTTTACACAGTTCGTTCACCATGGTCAATCTATTGGTCACTTTATTATGGTCATCTTCCGGTGTAATTGCCATCGTCATATCTCACGTTAGATGAAACAAAATCAATTTTTATAAGTTGTCCAATAAAGCGACCTTCCTATATTCTACAGCGGTGCTAATTAAACCAACCTCATGTGGCCATTCAAAGAACTAATGAAATTAAGTCTCATATGTCTTTCGCTAATCTACGTCCAGGCTCTATAGTGCTTGTGCAAAAAAATTTTCTGTCTTATTGGATTGGATCGACTGCCAAATAAAAAAACATGGTAAAATTTATACCACTCGGATCCACATCGATAAGTTCGGTTTAGAGAAGAATCTTGCAGTGCGTATTGTACCATTAAATTTCATTATCTCGGTTTCCTTGTTCGCGAGCAAATTTCAGAGCTCTGTGGTCATTTTCAACGCACCCTTACCATTAAGGTACGAAAAAGGTACGAAGCTTTTATCAAGCACTACGTGTTCCTCGAGGCTCGCCGGGCTTCTGAAAATCTCGACCCTCAGGGATCTCGAATTGCCTAGAAAAGGGGGGTGGGGGGGGGGAGGATATGAAAATTCCTACAGCAGTATTCCCCACCTCTTTATAATAGTTATATTATTGTATGTCCAGAATATAATGTATATGTTTGTGCTTCCCACCGAGAAACCATTTTTCCGCTATCGCAGCATTTTGCACTCGGAAGAACGTAAGGAGTGGTGAGGAAATAACTCAAAAGGTTGCAGCGCAGTAGCTTGCCACTATGATACGAGAAGAATTGCTGCTACACTAGTCTAAAGCAGATAAGTCAATTTCAATTCAATTAAATGAGTCAATTTCAATCCAAACAAGTCTATTTCGGGACGGTTTTGTTGTCGCATTGCCTAAACAAGTTCGGTTGAATACAGCTCTTAATCTTTATTGCAAGCAGCTAATCCTATGAATTTTTCAAAAATATTTTCTATTTTCTTTTTTTCAATGTAATACTGACCGCAAAACGACGGCATCAGTGCTTCTTTTTTTCATCACATCTATCGCGCATTGAAACTCAAAAAAGAGAGCAGAACAGCTAAGGTTATAGTTTTGCAGTTTTATTATGAAAACGTATAAGGAAATGCATTTTTTCGTGGAGCAAAAAATTTTTAATGAGGTAACGCTGTAACCTTTCTATCATCAAAAAAACTTTACAGTTTTCCTTCAGAATGCATTCTTTCGATGTTTTTGTCGATGTTCACTTTGCGATAACACTTTAATAATTTAGTTAACAATTCGAAATTCACACTTATTACGCATATGCAATCTTATTGCTTCGTTTTTTGTATTCATGCTATCTATTGTACATTTTAGCGTATCGTAATTAGCGATCCTTTGTTTTCAGAACGTTACGCACCAAAATATTTGTACTTTTTTATCTCTGCACTCTTTTTTTTTGATTGCGATAGACAAAGCATCATTCCTTTTGCGTGTATGGTTGCACATTTTCTCGTTGCGTTGGCTTCTTCTATGCTGCGTTCTGCTGAAGTCATACCTTGTCAAGTTTCTTCACCCTGAATTCTATATATATATATATATATATATATATATATATATATATATATATATATATATATATATATATATATATATATATATATATATATATATATATATATATATATATATATATATATATATATATATATATATATATATATATATATATATATATATATATATATATATATATATATACATGATATATGTTATATATATAGAGGACATAGCTACACGGTAGAGCATACTTGTCAATTCTTACAACTTTGTTTACATTGACTTTGACATGATTATGTAGTATAGGCAGATAAGAGATGAAAAGGTGATCGAAGAATGCACGAATCACTCTGGAACAAACTTGCAGAAATAAGCGAACAAAAAAAATGATGAGCTTTGTTCTTATAATATTGGTCTTTGCATTGGTCTATCTGCTCTTTGCATTTCATTTAACTCTACGTTATTGACGCAAAATGTCATTGTGTTGTATTTCAGGAGATATACGAATATTTTCACATCAGAACTTGCAATGACCTAAAAAAAATGCTACATGAAAGTTCGAAATTTTCTCCACTTAATGTTGAAAAATGGAATAATTTTCATCTCGCATTTAATACGCTAAATCAACGAATGATTTAATCCAAAATTTCTTTTCTATGAGTCATAATAAATTACTAAAATCCTAGCGCCTTAAAGTCTTATACACTCTTGTTTCTCCAGTTTACTATAAAATCCGAGAATGCTCTTCATTCAAAGAATTTTACTTACATACTAGTCTAAAACAATCGAAAATTCTCGAGGTCATCATATATGGTCAAAGACAGTTCAATTTATTATAATCGTCAATGACAATAAATCATCAAGATAGCTGCATATCGAAGCACTATCGAGTAGAAAACCGAAATTCACTCTCTTTGCGAATAGATGCGCTTTCCTAATTTTATGTCTACAAAATTACTCACTTTTTTGGCGGTGCTATTACTTCGTCAATTATAGAGCGCTCCGAAATGATTAGACAAATGTGGTTAAAAGCAAAAATATTGCGAGCAGTCGACGCTAGACTATCCTTTTCTGTTTGATTTTTTTAAAATTAAGTTGTTTATTTCGTTTTTTTTTTCATAACATTGCAAAAATTGTTCATCGTTTTAATATTTTTCATGAATGATCAAGGTGATATTTTTTCATTCGTAAATAGAAATGTGTTGTTGTATTACGTGTGAGGAATTACGCATAAAAAAGCAAAATATCAGTGCCAAAATTTTCCCATTTTTACGGTTGATACTCCTATGTACTAATATGATTCTTACAATAGAGTTCAGGATTCACCGGGATTAGGTAGTGGATTATTCAATTTCGAATAATTTTAATGGCATATTTTTCGGAGTAACAATACGCCTTTATTTTATATCATCTATTCATATTGTAGTAGTAAATAATTGCAATTTTTAAAAGGAAGGCCCTAACAAAAGAAAATAACCGAAGCATTGTTTTGAAGACGACGAGAAGATATAAATGCTAACTAGGCGGTTATATCCGGTAATATGTGGACCTGAATTTGCCTTTATGAGAAAAAAAAACAGCCCTAAGACGGTTTCTGTAAATTAAAGTGAACTACAAAATGGTTCCTCCCTGAGGTGATGAGCAATGATGTGATTAAAACCACAGAATGGAGATAGCCAGACAAATCTGTATGTCCTCGAGCTCAAATGTCTCAAGCATTGTGTGGAGCAAAGATGAGCGTTTCGAGAGTCGCTTCACTTACTCTTACTCAACTTTTTTTTTCGCCTAGTCATGGTATTTAACGTTCGGGTTTTTCTTAAAACTTAAAACTCGCTTGTACAAAATTGTCCTTCTATTACCTGCGGGTAATCTATCACTGTTTTCTTTTTTTTTCGCAAGGATCTTTCCATTTATGCAATCGTTCAGCTAGTTTATGCTAACTTTTTTTTTCCTCCATCGGAAAAAGAGGGGCTGACGAACATGGTACTGCGGATGATTCCTCACGTCGACGATTGCTGTATCCGTCTGAAGCTCGAGATGTGTGGAACATTTATCGCTCTACCCTTACTCAAATTTGGTTTCTAAGAACGCACTATTGAGGCATTGTGTCTGTGTTTATGTATGTCGGTGTATGTCTGTCTGCTTGGCAAATTCAACTTGAAAGTCGCTAAAGTTTGAGTTATGTGATTTGGCGTTTAAAATGTGCAACAAACGATAACATCCTATATCATCATTCATTTTGATTGATCATTTTTGAAACGAGTCACAGACATCTAAAGTTCGTTGGAAAAAATTCACTTACATTCGTTTATATTCATCTGATTTTCCAAATGATTTTAAATTCTATAAATTTTTTATTTATTTCTTTATATATTCGTTGATTTATTCGACTTCAACATCATAAAAGTGCGCAAATTCACAGAAAAAAGAAAAAAACAAAATATTAGAGTACTTAAAGAAAAACGACAACCAAAGGGGAAAAAAAAAACGAAAAGTGTGCGAGAGCAAAATTCGACTGAATAAGCAGACGATCGATTGTTTTGTAGGAAAATGAATCTTGAAATGAAAAGTTTACACGAACAATCAAGTTAAATAATAAATTACTCCATTATTTTGCAAGTTTATAATTTATTTGTGGCTGATAAAATCGGTCACTTGAAGTGAACGGGACGCAAAGGTACGCATCCGACTAACTATTTCTTTTTTTTTTAAATCCACATTACAAGATTCATCTCGAAATTTATAAATGAATGCGTTTCTTCGTTTCATTGTTAGATATAGTATTTCGAAAAGATGTTTTTTATGATGGATCGAAAAAAAAATGCAAATTTCGCTATGAATGCAGAATGATGTACTGAGAGGAGGCAGTTGATATATTACGATATGCTTATCGCAGTATTACTGATTCAATAAATGTTTTGATGGGTTATAACCAAAACTTAGGCAAAATAAACATCTACTATCTCTCGTATATATATATATATATATATATATATATATATATATATATATATATATATATATATATATATATATATATATATATATATATATATATATATATATATATATATATATATATATATATATATATATATATATATATATATATATATATATATATATATATATATATATATATATATATATATATATATATATATATATACGATTCACCTAGCTATTTCATTACAACGATTTGTACGTAACATGTCCAGATGAATTTTGCAGAAATACTGAAGTATCGGTTTTTTGTACTAGCGCATATTGTGCTGACGCTGCGGTATTACCGACGGTGAGGTGTGTTGATCTTATCGAATGTTTAAAGAGGTATTAAGTCGATCAAAGATCACAGACATCGAAGCACTATTTATTTTGAATGGTTATTGCTTGTCAGTGTCATCCTTTTGGAATGATATTCATCTTGTACTTCTCTAGCGATAGACTTCCTCAACTCGTTCCTATCTTCTCACTTATTACCATTTTGTGACTAGATACCTCAGAGAAATGAATATGAATTTCGTAATTTGCATATCCTAGAACTGATTTATGCAGCGTTCTTTTTTTCGCAAATTTGTGTTTGCAAAATTCTTTGCAATTCGCTTGGCTACTAGCGAAATATCTCAACTTGTAATTGTATCTATTAGTTTTTTAAAACTTCCTTTGCAATCCTCTCTATTATTTTCAAGTAATAGTTTCTTTCCCTCAGTGATATAGAGGATTTGAAGCACTTCATAATATCATAATTTCTGAGTACAGAAATTGCGCAACATTTTACTCTTAATTGCGCATTTTTTATATTCATAGTACTATTGACTGAAAAGCCATTCCAGCATACCGGGTATACGGAAGCGATGCTTCTTGATCCTAGCCCCACCTTCCCTTCGTCGCCTACTCTCCTATTCGCTCCACGCGACCCACCAATACTTAACATTTGATGTGTATTTGCGTTCCCCCTACAGGTAATTAATCTTTGATATGTAGTTACGCCTCCCTTACAGGCCTGATTGTTTCAATGCGGAACTAAATCCACAAGATTGCTTGACCTCTTTAGCATTCTTATCATCACGAAAACTATGTGATGCTTATACAGAAAGTTCAGAGTTGATATGTCGTTCAGCTCGTGGATAATTTATTTTGACGTTCATGGCGTGAGTTGCAATGTTGTTTTGATTTCATGATGCATGAAAAGCACTGTGGCATCACCGCTTTCAAGCAGGTTTCTTCTTCTTCTTCTTTTTTTTTTTGCCATCGCAATGCGGCTGAACGGCTGCACAAATAATTGCGTGAATGTGCAATATTTGTTATCGTCGTCTGTGCGCTTACACTGCTCTTACAAAGTTAGCTGTAAGTGTTTATTTTTTGAAGGTGAACATAATAATCTTCTCGAGAAGTCAGATCTAGAGCTGAAGCTACTCTCGCTAAGTTATAGAGTTCACGCTCTTCTCACTAATCTTATCTTTTACGCATTCTTTTCATCTATCAGTGAAAAAAGTCCATTCTAGTTGTTCATCTATGCAGTTGCAGATTTGTTAGAAGATTTTTGGGAATAGTACGTAATTTAAAAAAAAAAAAAATTGGTGAAATGAAACGAAAATCATATTCTTCAATTCTCGTTTGACTATATTTTGTCGTATTTTATTTATTCTATTGAACGAATTTTCATTTATTCCTTTAAATTAAAATGATTCAATTGGAATTTGTTTTTTTTTCTCTCAGAAAATTTTCAAATTTTTATATTCTTTCTATAATTCTGACTTTTATTGCTTTAATATGAAATCTCTATACGTTGAAATATTTAAATTTTTTCATATATATGCAAAATTTTGAGTGATTTTCAATTTTCAAAAAAAAAATAAAACAATTTTCATAAAAATTTTCTTACATCACTTTTGCGTTGAATTTTTTTCATCAAATTTTTATCTTTTCAAAGAATTAATCAACAATAATTTCCTATGAGAAATTCTCTTTTCATCGTTGACATATTTTTCGTTTTCATAGTTTTTTTTTTCAATTTTTCTCCATGAATTCGATTTTTTCTGAATTTTCAATGCGTCGTTTTTTTTTTTTTTTTGAATTCGATGAAGTAATTTAAAAATCAAGAAACTTGACGATGCTTTCATAAGTGAATATAAATTTTTCGCTTCTAAAAATCTAACCTTTCTATGAAAATGATTGGGTATCGATGTACTCAAATCAACTTCTTTGAAGCATCTCATCGTGATTAAAACATAACTTTTCGAAATGATCATTGAGCGAGGCTGTTGATTTTATGCATATTTCATTCGACAAATTTTTTCTTTCTTCAAATTTTTGAAAAAAATGCAATTTTTTAATTTTTTAATTTTTTGAATGATTAAAATTTTTTTTCTATTATTTCGTATTGTTCATTTCTTTTAGAAAATTATTTCGCTGAAAAAATCTTTTCATAAATATTCCAATTATATGTTGAGAACAAAATTATATCGTTTTTATCGATTCATATAATTGCAGAAAATTTTAATGTTGAGATGAAACGAAATATTTGAATAATGATTTTTTCGTTGAATTCATGAGAGTATCGTTCTTTCTTTTTTTTTTCGCATTTTTCCTTCCCATTGCGTCCATCTTTACGTCTACCTTTATAAAAATTTGCATCTTCTTTTTCCCATTCAAAAAAAAACAGTTTTTCGTCGCTTTCGATTTTCCATTTTTTCTCATGGCACAAAGAGGAAAAGAAAACGTCTACAATTTCGTAGAAAAATTCCTCAATATAGGAAACTTTTCTCTTCTGAAAATAACCTACATTGAATTCGTTTTTCACAAAATGATAAAATACTCTAAGAGAAAGAATGATTATAGTCTTCCGTGGTCAATGAAATCGTAAACTTTTCTGAGTTTTTTTTTTTTTTCATGAAAACTTCAATGCCGTTTCGATCTTGTCGAGAAAAACTGAGTGAATTTTAGAGAAAAAAAAAGGTTAAGTCGAAAAAGTTCAACTCTCTCCTAGAGGAGAAAAAAGTCTTCTCTCTCTCTTTTTTTAAAGCCCTCATTACATCTGAGTGATTTATGAGCAACTCTTCTCGATTGGATCTATTGGACGTTATCAAATTTTAATAATTTTCAAAATTTTCCTACTTTGTCAAAAATTTTCGTGAAAAAAGTAATACTAAAGCGAAAATTTTTTGGACAAAATATTTTTCTTCGTTATTGAAACATTCATTCGTTGCTGACTTTTTTTATTTATTTTTTTTATTTCATAAAAAATGTCACGTGGAATTGTGAGTCCTTTGTCTTTGACCATTTTCGATAAGCAACTTTAATCAAAACCTATAACTCTATTAGCAGTTTTAGAAGTTTTATTCAACAAGAGATGTGAAGTGGTAAAGTTGTATGACATCAATTCTCGTATCATTCAACACATCAGCGATTGCGAGCTTACTATATATATATATATATATATATATATTTTATATATATATATATATATATATATATATATATATATATATATATATATATATATATATATATATATATATATATATATATATATATATATATATATATATATATATATATATATATATATATATATATATATATATATATATATATATAAAACATGCAATTCATTGGATTAACTGAAACTTGTCTAAGTATAGAATTGCAATATTATATAATCGCGTAAATTTAATACCTCTGGAATGGAACAATAAATCTCTTGATATAATTTACGGGTTATCAGCACTGGGTTCCATGTGAAGAGATGAAGGTGAGGGGGAACGGGCTTTCTACATTCTAACTGATATTATATATTTATTCGCATATAAATGCAGCTATAATTAGATTTTTTGCATTGCATGAATGAAATGCTCTACGAAATTGCTGTTGTCCATGTAGCCCCATCCTTTCCATTGCATCCGGTTGTGGTAAGCGAATATCGATTGGCTGTCATATTATTCGTTGCACACTCGCTCACTTCAGCATTCGCCTCCATTCCACTTCCCTAATTAATTGTCAGTGAAAATTTTAGCGGAGAATTGCGGTTTTTTTTTCTCCTTATTTATTTCATATGTTGTTTGATAGTGATAAAAGGAGTGACATTCTTAATGATAAGTTATTGATATGATATTAGTTATTCGAATTATAACACCTTGGATATATGTAATTTTTATGCTCGAATTACAGCTTAGGCGTTGAAGTTTCATAAAGGCGAGAATATCGGCAATCTTGTTGTTTTAATGTGAAAAGTTTATTGCGGATGGAATCATCACTTAAAAAGAAAAGTAAGGTGCTCATACATGAGCAAACAAGAAAAATGATTCTACAGGTATTGTTGGTCTTTTTAAGTAGTTGTCTTCTCCACATTTTGCATGTATATCTCTGGATATGCTTGTAAATGATAGGTTTTTAGTTTAGTTCCACTTTAAACCTACTTTGTGGATATATAGGTGATATACTCTTTAGTTATCCTTAAGTCAGCAGATGTTCTCCTTATTGCTTTTGCACGATCTATGTACCCTTCTACATTTGTTGAATATTTCGACCTCAATATTTCGAATTGAATGAACAAATAATGGAATTAAAAACTTATAAAGATGAAATGTCACCGAAGTATATTAAAGCTATTTATATCGGAACTTCAACCAACGTCACTAAAAATTTTTTAATGATCACAGTAATATCTACGAAATATGTTATTTGTGAGGTTATACTAGTAAGTTTCTAAAGGTGTTCATTTTGCATGGAGGTGGTAATTATCGATTTACATTGCAAAGGTAAAGAGCATTTATTCTTTAGTTGTTTTAGCTGTAGGTATATTTACCCACAAACACTGTCACATGTTGGCACTTCCTCAGCGATGAATGTTGACGCTTTGGTAGCGCTTTGATGATAAAATGCGAATGTTCATTAGTTGAAAGCATTGCGCATCAAAGTTCCTAACAACAGATGTGCCACTGACGACCGACCCCGGTAGTAGACCCCAACTAACTCCGAAGTTGGATCCAGAAGTTCACTTCTTTCTTTCAAAGATGCCAAGAAATGAACTCCGTTTTCTCTCGAGACTCTGAATCACTAGTGTTGGGTTGTCACGTAAGCTAAGCGTCGTGGAACTAGTTTTTCATAGCGAAGGAAGACACAATTATTCGAGGATGAAGTATGCAAAAACCGTTGACAACGCCGAGGTGCAACCTACGAATCAAGAAGAAGCCCTCTATATAATTCCACAGTTGAGAGCCTCGATACTGCTAGGGAATCGGATGATATCCTGGCTTGATTTCCAAATTGGGCCCGCCTAATTATTTAAACACAACATTAACAACTACCGAAAATAATGCTTGTACCAATTAATAATAGGATTTTTTGTGGCGAAACTGCTAACTACTGTCAGCTGGCTTATTAGTTCACATCAATAATAGTGAAAGTAATAATAAGCATAATATTAGAAAGTTTTCGTTAAATAACCGATGTGAGTAATAAAAGTTTATTGCAACTATCCTTTAAATTACTCTATCGTTCGATGTATTCCTTATCAGATTGAGCTATACTGTCACTCTTTCCGTCATCAGTATTTATTTAACTTCCCGATATTTAATATTTAATTTAATATATCCTGTATTTAATTTATTCTATTTAACTTCCTAAGTGTGACGTTAAAATCTCTTTCGGTTTTCTTTTCAGTAAAATTTATGGATTTCCTTACTATAATTTTTCGAAGACGTACATTGAAGCGTTGCATTTTGAGTAGACGAAACGATCATCACTGTTGAGCAATGATCATTTTTCGTTGACGTGCTTAAATGAACCTGCTATCATGAACGGTAAATGTGTCTCTCTGGTTGTTTTTTCCTTGATGCTGATTTAAGGCATTTTTATTTGATTGAAAATTGCAAATTCTTATACTTAATTAATATTCCAGTAATTTTTAGCTTTCAATTTATCGTCAATTTTACATCTCTTCTCTTTATTATAAGAGTCATGCGATTTTTTGATTGTAAAGCTTATCATACATCTATTGTTGTAAAATGGAAGTGGAATGCAATTAATATGCATATTTTCTTTTTCTTCTCTTCGGTATGGATACATTTTACAAATTCCATAATATTGCTGCTACTGTGGTAGATTCTAAGCGCCTAACGAGCATATGTGTTATGATTGAATGTTTCCACGTTGCACGTGTGTTAGATTTTACAAGCATATTCGTTATGATTACAAGTGCTCTTCTTGATAGCTCCTTAGTCAAATATCATGAAAGTGAAAAATGAGTTTTTTTTTTAGAGGAATAGAAAATATGCGTAGAAAGAATTTTATCGATGCAAAATTTATTAGCTGTTAGGAGAATGAAAGGTGAGGATTATTGTTTTCGTCATTTTTTTTCAACTTAAGGTAAGTTTTGAAATGAAAGTGTACTATCACCATTTTCAACGTTATCAAATTCATTCACAAAACTTGCTCTATCACTTGAACGATGTTTACAATGGATCATCCTGAGTTTATTCATCATTATGGCAACAGAATTTACGAATATTTTCGACGTCGGCAACATATTTCGAAATAAATGCTTTATTTTTGTGTATTTGTGATTCGCAAAATGAACACCATAGAGTCGCGTTGTCGATCTACCTGCCTTTTCAAGCTCGAATTCCAGCATACTGCTTAGGGAGAATTTATAAACTGAATGCTGAAATGATTTTCGACGAATATTTAGAATAAAATAAAACTCTCTCAGTTATATCATTCCATAAGGTTTCAAATTTTCTTCTTCTCGCAATCCCCCTATTCGTTTAGGGCGTCGCCCTCATTTTTGTTAGAGTGCAAAAATCTCGAAAATCTTTTAACTTCCATTGCAATTCACTATTGTTGATGGACGTTTGCACTAAGAAGTGGACTTTCAAGAGCTTTTTTTGATGCGATAAAATAACGTGATAACTTGATGTGATGTGATAACTTCCATTGCAATTCACCTTTCTTGCAACGTCACCAAATATATCAGGTAGGAGTTATTGCATTAGAATAATTGTCACTGCAAATGAATTTGTCGATTATTCCACCCTCAGCAAACATATGATTTTCACACCTTTTTTTTTCACCTTTAGAAAAATAATTACACGATACGGTGCTCCATAGGGTACTCGTCAAATTGTTCCACCTTTCGATTTTTCTAAAACTCATGTCTATTTCTATCATTTTTCCTCTATATGCTTTCAAAGAGTTGAGAATTTCTTCTTCGAGATCCGAACTTCCCGAGTTTTCACTAAATCATCGAAAGACATTCGATTTCATTCGTAGGCGATTTTTATTTCAGTGATTCGGAACATCCATGATTGATTTAGTCGTTTTCTATCGTCTACGTTCTCTCTTTTATTTGCGCTTGGTATGCACTCTTGTTAACAGCTGTTGGGCGAAAGATCAGAGCAGAGAGGTGTTTGTGACTGCTGAGTGGGCAGAGAAACTAATGCAATGAGCACGTCTAGCATTTACTTTGCTATCATATGATAGCGATAGTGGAAATAAGCCGTTGAACGTTGCCGACTATCCTCTTTCTTTTCTCCTTCCATTTCCTCACAATGAATTCATTTTGATAATTTTGGTTGGTTGAATTTGTGCTTTATTGCTCTTATTGCTATAGGAAAGTTTAGACGATATTATTGGAAAATTATTCAGATTGCTAGAGGAATGGTCATTTACTTCATGAATCTTGCATAAAATGCTTTATCAACTCTAAATAAAACTCATATACATGTGTTTTTATTGCCTACCCCCTATCCCTCCTTATGAAGGGAAATCAGCTAAATTGTAAGATATGAGCCCGCAGAATTTGCCAATATGGAGGACCTTTAATCCGATTGAATCTTATGTAAAAATTCATTAGCTATTGCAAATATATTTCTACAACAATATAAGACGATAGACTTTCCATTTCTCAACGTTCCTTGCAGTTATTCGATATTGCAAATGATTTTCATAGTTTCTTTTCAAATATATGAAAGCTTGGAAATGGCGATTCATATGGAGTGGAGATGATTTTTTCTAAGACATTCCAATATAAAACTGATGTGCATATTATAATGCGACTGATCCATTTCGATTTTCTATGACAGTTATTTATTTGTTTGCAATTGGAAAAAAAATTGAAAACAGTACATCAAATATTTCTTCGATAGTTATGAATTTTTTTTTAGTAAACGTATTATATATATATATATATATATATATATATATATATATATATATATATATATATATATATATATATATATATATATATATATATATATATATATATATATATATATATATATATATATATATATATATATATATATAAGATGCATGTTTATTCATTGAGTCTTTTTTTTTCATTGTTGCGAAATTTTTTTTTTCGATGATTTTTTTACTTTGTTTATTTGTGAGCATTCTATTCCGCTCTTTATTCTTATTTCTCCTTTTCAAATATGAATATCTTATCTTTAGATTATGTGTATTATTTTCATTACTTATATATGTTGTTTTGCATATATCGCCCAGACATATTTAGCCAATCAGGAAATATATGATGGTCGTTATTTGGTGGCTGATATCGGTGACACAAGATTGACATATCTATCAAAATGGTTCGAAGCTGAAAACTATGGCATTTTCAAATGAGTAATACAGAAACAGTATTTCGCCTATGCCTAGTATAGTAAGCTGTATTAGTACCACAATAAAAGATATTTGGTATAGCGCATTGCCTGCACAAATTGGATGGAATCGGAGCATTTGATATGAAGTTTAGAAACGGTATATTACAGCATAATACCTCTAACGTTGGTGATGGTGGCGCTATAGTAGAGAACAGTGCAATCATCTCGAAATGTGATTCTCGTTTTCGTTGCGACGAGTATAACATATGGTTGCGTATACTATGTTGTAAAATGCTTGTTAAAATGCGGTGAATAAACAGATTTGAAACAGATAGGTACAGTATAGTATTATACAGTTCCCTTCTATAAAAGCGTAACATACAAACGTATAAAAAAAATATAGGAGTTGGGAAAGCATACGTCTTGGATGATATAGGTGACCTAGTAATATTCGACAGCAAAATCCCTTCAAAAATTGGAATATGGAACAGTCGATTTTTGCGATATAATATTCCAGCGCTTTTTTAAAATGCTTCTATCTTTGGAATAATGGCTAATCGTATTCGCTTGCGAGCGATATTTTTCCGTTCGTTCTGCACGTCAACGACAAATGATTGAGGCCGATGTGGGATAAAAAAGTCGCTGCATTGGACTGGTTTTGCGTCTATTTGTTGAACGTTATACAACTGACTATCTGCTTTCTAGACACTTCTGAAAGTGTTTTGCGCTTCTATGGATTGTTTACATCATGCAGATAGTTGTTCATGATTTTGTTGGCGGCTGCACAACTGTATCGAATGACAGTGAGCAGTCACATTTATCCCATAATGCCACCATATTTCGAAACAGAACATCAGGGGTTGAGTTCTTTTCCGGTTCGGTGGGATAATCTTCTAATTACGAGGATCTTCTATTTTCTCCGAAGTTTGCAGATAGCGGTCTTCTTTTCGAGTAGATTCCTATCGACGGAAATGTGACACGATTTAAAAACGTCCTCGACGAGCATCTTATGATGCCTTCGAAATCTTCATGCCGTAATTGTGGGAGAATCGAATTTGTTCATGAGATGAATTCATATCCAATAAAATGATACTGGATGGATCAGGAAGTAGCTTCTAATGTCTTTTTTTTTTCTGTATAATTAACCGGCCATACTGATGATGTCATTGGCGACTAGCACATTGGGCAGTTTTAAAGCCAATGAAATTGACATATGCAAATGTAAGTTTTCACTTAATTCATTCGTTTTTAATGCTACACATATGTATTCCACAATTTACGCAGCGAGCTGATTCATAGCGTTCTATATTAGAGTTATGCGGCTGTGAATAAAAATCAGAAGTTACATTATACCTGCTGCTATATTTTCCGAATGCTATCCAACTATTCTGGAATTTTGCCCGTCTATCCAAAATCCTTTTGGATCTAATTCGTTTCTAACAAAAAACTATTCGTTAGCATATTGTTATGAGCATAAGAAAACTTCTTTACGAAATACATTTAATTATATTAATTCAGATGTCATGATACTCATTTATTTAAACGATTTGCAAAGTGGGGGAAATTTTCAGTATTTTCGGTAACATTGCAATAATTTATACACAGTAATATTGCATTTGTCGTTTTATTTTATTGTAATTTTTATAATATTTGAATTGGAAATAAAGCATCTAATTGTTATTAGTTAAATAAAACTGTATATGAAGTGCAACTCGAAGTTGTTTTCTTTAACTGATTGATTGATGATTATTTGCGAATAATATCAATTATTTTGGTTTTTGGTTTGTTTAATTCGAAGTTAAGCTATTTATTTAGTTTTTTAAATGATTTTTTTGGTTTGTTTCTATCATTTTTATGCATAAATAATCCTCGGTTACAGGTACGCTGTTTGTCAAAAACAATAGGTGTTGGATAGGTGATTCTACAAATTGATGATAGATAATTAAATTACTCGATGATGCATTTATATTTATGCGAATCACATTGTTTGATGGATAGTGAAAACCGGAGGAGAGGGAGTACGGAGAAAGGATTTACCACTGAAGCTTTCGTTCTGTGACCTTTCTCCGCTCTTACAGGATGAATTCCATACCATTGATTTGATGAGAGGCGCTTTCAGTGGCCGCTTGTTTTCTACTTATGTTCTCTCTGTTCTAATGCCACAAATAATGCCGAACCGACCGATGAGTGTATATCATTTTTCTAAGTTCTAGGCAGATATTTAAAATTATTGGCTGTAACATACGATTTTAATTGCATAAGTTTATAATATATAATTAAATCAATTATTCCATCTTATTATTCTCAATGAAAGATTCATTTTTTTTCTCGAAATATTTTGTGATATTATCGATTAAGAAGTTTTTACGCATTTTTTTCTTTCATAGCACATAAAAATTATGAATTTTTTCCATAATATACGAATCGAATTAAGCAATGATCTAATATTTCATATGATAGTTTCATATAAATGGTCAATTTCTTAACTCTTAGCGTTAATATTTTACAAATTGAAATTAATACATATCATTGCAAACGTGAAATTATCGTTTCGTAAATTGAAATTCGAAAAAAGTATATGAGGAAACGCTAAATTGTTTTGTTTTTGCGTTCCATAATTTCATATTCCATTGAATGTGTATACGCAATGATGAAATCCATTGAAATACACAAACTAATTTGCATATATGTTTAACTGTTAATCTTCATCAACACGTAATGCATCTATAATATTGATTAACGAGTAACTAAATAAGCATGTGCACCGGTAAGGTATGACTGTATAAATTTGATTCGCATGAATAAGTTCTATACGCATTAACCGATCGGTAGACCGACCGGTTAATACTTGTTCAATCTACAAATTATAGTGCAATACAAACACATAAAGGTATACAAAAATAAAAAGCAAACAAACAAAAATGTTGATTTTTTTTTTACTATCGAATTTCCTACATATATGGAGGTATGAATTTTGAATTAGAATGAACGAAATTATGGCATCAACTTTTAGTCAAGTGACGTCATTCAATGATAGAAACATTTGCCGCATTTCTTTGTATGTGTGTATGTGCAATATTTCGTCGCTAATTGGTTAATTTTTTTTTTTTTTAAATCAGCACATATCGTCGTTCATTGCTTTCGTCTCGCACCTGCCCCACGTGTCATAAACGACTTTCATCAGTTTCTTTGAACTTTGCAAATTTCACTGCAATCATCATTTTATTTCAGGCAGTCGAACAACTAAATCCATAATAAATCCCCCTCGTACCTATCGAGAACGCATATATCCCTAAGTTTTATTATTCCTGTTAAACCTAAAGAAAGGTGAAGAAATGTAAACGTTTTTTTTTAAATATTAGGATCTTTTTGCGCGCTCGTAGTTTTGTATGTTTTTTTTTTACAACGCATTATGGCGGCGTCATACTTTCCCTGATATTTCCTTTGCATGCATTCATTTCTGACTTTTTGCTATTTTCGACTTCGCCCCTCTTGAAGCTAGAGCTGCGAGATCAGGTCGTTATAATCTACGGCAGAAAATATTTTTATGCTGCAAAAAAAAATCTTTATACTTTGAACACTTTATGCTGTGAAAAGATTTGAGTGCAATGTGGAGAAATGCAAAAAATAATGACAAAAGAGAATCACTATTGATTGCACCTGCAAGAATGGCGGAATATCCAAACTAAAGGAATGGAAAATGCTTAGAAGAGATGAGATGTGGAAAGAAAGATTGGAAAGAACAAAACTAGAGAACCGCATAAAATATACTGCGATCTTGAACGCTGATTTTTTTTTTAAGTGGAAGCAATGGGTGGTCTTTGAAACGACCGCAACAATCATAAATGATATCTGTGAAGGGAACAAATGTTTAGAGAAATGAACCTATCGTTGTATGAAGATAAAAGATCAAAAAACAAGATTATTTTAATCGAAGAATATAAATGTTTCAAAGCAAGTAAAAATGATTTGAAGCAACAATACAGAATGGGGCCATATAGCCAAATAGAAATAGCCAAATTTCAAAGGCCAATTAGGCGAGTACTTGGAAATGAGCCTAGTCAACACTTAAATGGCATACCAATCATTTATAACACAAGTCTTCTATATTTGTAGGTATGTGAAAAGTTGAGTACGAAAGTTGGCCAAGAAACGTTCATTTGGCGATCGGCGGTTTCAGTGATTCGATAGCTGTGTTAATGATATCTTGTGATACCTGAGTGCTGTAGTAATCGTAGAGTAGTACATATGTGGTTTTTTTTTTTGATGATTGCCGTACTACAAAATAAATAAGTGACAATTTTAATTGAATTGAATTAAACTGAATTAAATTAAAATGAGTTGAATTCAGATGAACGTGTACTGACTTTTCATGTATGGCAATTTGGAAATTAGCACGAAAGTTTGACAAGAAAGTTTAGGCATTTAAATATGTTGAAAATTTTGCATTCATTTTACAATTGATCGAATTTAATAGACGATTTTTTTTTGCGGGAGAATTTTTTATTATACGAGCGATTACTTGCCAAAAAATTAGATATTTATTAGTATTTATTGAACATTTACAGTATTGAGCGGAATTTTGAAAGTGCATTTAGTGTCATCTTATGTGGCAATGTTTTTTGTTTGTTTTTATTAAATTCAACTCTTCTTGCGATGTTTCTTTCAACAATATAATGATTATTCCACAATAGCTGAGTTTTTTTTTGGACCCGTTGTCCACCGAGTAGATTGCAAAGGCAGTGATAGCTTTGACAGTTCTACCTCTAGAGTGGGCAATTCAATAAACCAATTTCATTCGTGGATCTCCAACTTTGGAAGACGTAAATGTACTGATTTTCGTGGACTCTAGATCTTACGGTTTCCAATTTCGGATTCCTCTCCCCCCCCCCCACACTCTCACTCTCTCCCTTGGCATAAAGTCTAAGGCCCACAAATTTCGACGACTTTCTTTGATGAGCATGGATGGTGGGCGTCATTGGAAATTAATCATATAGCTGAGTCATTGCAAACATAGGCTTATGTTCGGTGAAGTGGGATATAGTGCCTATTAGAACGGAAGTAACAGTCATTGATGAGCGCTGCGTTCGGCTCAGCCAGCTGCGCTCCATTCCGATTGCTGTTAGCAATGTCGTTCCATGAAATGAATCCTAATTCATTTTCGTCTGAACTTAGTAATGTTACTGTTACTGCATTATTTTTTATTTCCCTCTAGAGATCCTCAAGGTGTTCTCATACTTTTTTTTTTCTTTAGTGGGTAAAATTCTTTCCTTAATGAAGTTTATCGAAAATTTTCGACATTATTATTCAAAAAAAAAACTGAATAAGAAACTATCGAATAAGATATACGATTAAGTAGAGATTTTTATTCGATCCGATTTTATTGATACTATAGAAATCAAATTTTTCTTCTCTAGAAAAAAATCTTTAATTTTTCACATCACTTAAGGAGTTAATTAATTCGAAAATTGTTTTGCTTTTTTTTTTCTTTCTTTGAAGGGACTTTCAATAGAATTTCCATCAATCGAAAAGTACACAAATGTGTAATGCATTTAAAAGCATTGCTTTGTCCTGTAAAAGTATCGATGCATTTAAAGGGGTCAAGTCGTTGTCCTTATGTCTCATCTCGATAGGCTATTGCTCTTTGCAATTTCTATTTTAGAAAGAATTAATTTCCAAATTTAAAGGGTTCAACGGTTAAAGACCTCGTCGTTATTGTAAATCAGGTCAAGTCGACAATATCATTCAAAGTAATTGCCAGATGAGTGACACTATGAATTTCTCCACTCACCTAAATATCGATGGCTTCAATTTGACATTTCATCGTGTATCTATCGTTTCTTTCGTTAGAGCATTACAGGAATTACGAGTGTGGTTACTTGGTATATGATATGCTTGATATTGTTGTTTCTTTTTTTTTTTTTTACTAAGAAACAAGGAGGAGTGATTGCAACAGAGATGACTAGCTGAGAGATAACCCGCATGCATCTTGATTCGCTAGCATCGAAAATCAAAATTGTCGAAATTTGAGGTTAGCTGCTTATAATGGCGTTTTAATGAAGCAGGAGGCAAAATGTGTGGTGCCGTTACAGAAATATTAACGGCAAACCTCTCTCGTCCCTCCGAAAACCCCTTCATCCGCGCCCTCTTCTCTCTCCCCCTCCTCCTCCCCTCCTACCATTTCCGGCGACGAAAGAGCGACTCGAGAAGTTATGGTTGTGTTAGGGTGGCTGATGCATTTATATGCACCTTTATCCATTCTGCGATCGGAATTTTCTTTTCAAGATAATAGCCCTTAATATACTTTCTCAGCCATAGTTACCTCTCTTACGTTGCTAGACAAAATGGTCAAACAAATGACATGGTGCATAAAGTAAGTAATAAATATTCACTTGTCATATTTAATCATTTCTATACATATTTATAAAAAATTCCTTTGCATTCCTTTATTTACTGTTTATTACTAATACTATTACTATTGTCGAAAACAGTAATATGAAGCGATAAACCATCGCATTTTTTTTGTGTAATTTTTGCTTAGTTGACATTTACGAAGATGGTCATTACGATGTTGCCGGTAATTTTAGTGATCTGCTATCCCGTTTGGGCGTTTGCGCGATCCGCGTCTCATAGCACCGCCCATCGCGACACGTTTATTTCACTGTTGTTGTCTAAGGTCACGGCTTAGGGTTGTTGTGATATGAATCTAGGAAGCGTACATGATATCATATATTTTCTTCTAATTTCGCTATGAGTTTTTTTTCGTTTTTATTTACTCAATACTCAATTATTACTCATTACTTAAATACTTAATTTATTCCACTCCCAGTATTTAATTTCCATATCATTTCCATTTACTCAGTTATTGAATTATTAGTAACCTTTTTTCTAACCAACAGCTAAACGTAACGATTTCATTAGCAATAATAACTCTTCTTTCATTTTTCATTTTATGTCTCCTTTTTATACGTTATATTTTTCTTACACTTTATTATGTTTACATTTTATTTCCCCTTCATATATTGGTTCCTTTTCAACTTTTTATATATGTATTCGTTTATCTCTCATTACTGTAATGAATCCTCTTCAGTTATTCTTTTTCTTGATTGGGAATTACTCTTATTTATTGAAAAAAAAAAGCTAATTAATGCATAACATCGAAATAATATCGTCGAAAAAAAACATAAAAATGCATAATTGAAAAAAAAAAAACCTTATTCTCTTCATTTCTTTGAATAGAATTCATATTAAACGATTTATTTTATTACTATTATTTAAATGCAATAGTGTAATTTTTACTTTTTATTAGCATAGGTTTATTTTTATTTGAATTATTGCAATTTAAATCGATTATTTTGCAAACTAATTCGTTTGTTTTTCGTGGTATCATTCATAAGTCTCAAATCACCTTTTATATGACCATTATTTTAGCGTTATTTTTTTTTTGTTTCTCAGGGAGTTTTTCTCTAATCGTGGAACAGTTCCCATTTAAATATCGATCAGTTTCATTTTCAGTTACGACGATTTTTCAGTTTATGACGAGAAGAGCTACAGACCTCTAGAAAAGTTGCTCCAAAAAACTTTTCATGGAGTAATTATCATTAATGTTGATTAACTATTAAGAGTGCAGTAATGTATTGGACGGTAAAAGTGGACGGTGGACCAAAACGTGTGAATCATGCAGCTGTTGAACTTAATGGACTCATTTATTCGTTTGGTGGTTATTGCTCAGGAGAGATCTACGAAGGAAATGAACCGATCGATGTTCATGTTCTTGATACAGGTAACTATATAAAACTTTATCAGATTTTGAAAAAAAAAGATAAAATACTTCTGGTTGGGGGGTTTTTTAACCACTCATTTCATATGCAAATGTGTGTGCTTGAATATTTGAGAAAAAAAAATCAGGATTCGTTAATCGAAACTACGTAGGATGTAGGTATTCTTGGATTTTATATATATATATATATATATATATATATATATATATATATATATATATATATATATATATACCATTTCTCTCGATTATGGTTATTTTACATTTACTAAATGCTAGGGATATATCCGCTGTTAATTCTAGAAACCATATCCATATCTATTTACCGGTATTACGTCAATATTTAGACACACTGTTTAAGAAAAAGAAAAGAAGGCTCTTAAGATACCCGATTGAACCATATTTTAAGCATTTTTGGTGGAAAATTTCCAGTTTAAATAAGAAAAAAGATGGTATAATTTCGATAATATTCGATTTGGTTTTATATTTGATATATCGGTTAATGTGTTTAGAAGTTAAAATTATCGAAAATATTCCCTACTTATGTTGAGTGTATCCTTTCGTTATCTATTTTTTTTAAATGCCACTTTTCAAATTCTAATCGCCTATAGTTTAGAAAATATTTCTTTCATAATATTTTAAAAATCATTCACCTTTTTATTTCAGAAACGTATCGTTGGCGTAAATTGAACGTTTGTTGTGAGAAAATAACCGAAACCGATAGTTCCGGTTCAACACGCTCATTGATGCCTTATCAAAGGTATGGACACACGGTTGTAGCATATGAAGGTAAAGCCTACTTATGGGGTGGTCGAAACGATGAACACGGCGCGAGTGCACAGATGCACGTCTTTGATCCAGGTTTGTTCTTTAGCGCTTTAAAAAAATTCTTTCTACTAACTCATTTACTTTTTTATGCTTCTTTTTTTCGGATGCTTCACAAATATATAGGCGTTTATGTCGATTTATCGATATGTGCAATGATTTCTACTCGTTAACATTCACGATTATAGTTGCAAATCTTACGGCTATGAATTTTCCCATTGATTGAGCCTTCCTTTTCTGGATTTCTAGTTTATCCACCAACCTCAAAAGAAATTGTAGGCAATTTAAGACAGACAAAAAAAAATGCTTGATTTAATCTAACCTGATTTCTAAAGAAAAACCAAATCTTTTAGAGAAAATCCATAAAGGCGATCAGATCTCGTAAAAGCTAAAAGTATATAATTTTCCACGTTGACATTTTCTTCGTAATTTATAAAAGTGGCTGGTCGGGAGAACGAATATAAATTATATCAACTCATCCTGCATGCTTGCTACATTTGATTTATTTTTTATCTTCCACTTTTATTTTCGAGCTTTTGTTTATTTGCAAAAAAAAGAGTTATTTAACGGGAAGCACTTTTTGGATGATATTGAGCTAAAGATTCAATCTGCATTCGTTGTACCCCTTCCCCCTCCCATCCGCCAATCTTTGTAATAAATTTTCGTTTTCTTGATAGATGAATGTTGATATTTATTCATAGATTGTTGTTGCCTGATCATCGAGTTGCACGTATTATCCATTCCCCCCTCCCCCCCTCCCTCCCCCTTCCTTTTTCGCCACTCCCCCTTTCTCGTATCATATTGCTTCGTACATCAAAAAATTCTTCTTGATCGATGTACACCTGTTGGTGGAGTGTTGATGAGGCGATAAAAATGGAATTGTGGAGAGTTTTTTCCCAAATAATTTATTCTGACTATTCGACTGCAGAATTATATGGGTTTCAGGATAAATTTTTATTTTATGAGTTTCATAGATGCATAAACAATAGATTTGCATTGAAAAAGATTTCTATAAAATTAGGAGCGTAACTCTGGATGAAAGTGTAACTCCGGAATCCTGAAACATTGATGCATTTCTAAGTACCAAATTTAAGTGAAAAGCAATAACGAGATGAAGCCAAAACTCTAAAAATAATTTTTGAATTTAGTTGTAGAAATTTTATCATAGGTTCTTGTGAATAATTGTTCTCCTCATTTTTCACTTTATGATAGAAAATGAAGAAATAAGGCAAATGTTAAATTTTGTGGAAAATTAACGATACAACACCGTTTATTAATGATGGGTATATTTCTGAAATTAACATTTCCGGTCATCGAGTTTTTGTTGCGCCATCGTTGTTTCATTTATTTCTGATTGCTTTCGGTAATTCCCGTCGTATTTCGATAATACTTCCCGCTGCACCTCCCTTCCCCCCAATTCTAATGAAACCACCTTTAGAAAATCTACGAAATTTTTTGATTCAGTTGATCTTTTCACAATTTCCTATGGTAGTTATTTGGAAGCTTTATTCATGGGTCATAATTTCAGATTGGAAGGGTTATGATAGAGCAGTGCAATTTTCCAAGGTGAAATGCGCATCGTAATGATGCTGTCGAATGTATAAAACCGGTCTTGATGAGTGAAATTTACGCCCGCAGATATGACAATGAGATTAACTCTTAGAATCTTTCATCGTTTTCAAAATTTTATTGCTCGGCTTTGCATTTGACTTATTGCACAATTGTATTGCATGCAAATTTGCATTGCATTTACGTTTGAGTTTTTTTTTTTTTTTTTTTTTTTTTGGAATTAAAAAGAAATACATTCACTGCTGTATGCGATTGAAGCTAATTTAAATCTCTTGAAAAGGATAAAATCCTTGAAGTAATTTTAAAATCCTTGAATGAGGTTAAGCGACCAAAACTACTGTTAATATAAATTTTGGCTGATATTTGATGTAATCGATCGATTTCGTGGAGCAACATTTCTACGGAGAAATATTTCAGATGAATTAGCACAATATGTGCTTTTTGTATTTCTTCAATATAAAGAACCGGTTTAATAAATTATTAGTGCTAAATAAAATTTAAAAAAAAATTCTCTTCTTGTTTTGATACAAATGACCGCAGGCCAAAAAATCTTCTCTTTAAAAGATTCGTCTTTCTGCGATTCGATCGTTGTAAAATGAAAATGCCACCAATATGAAGAACGTCAAAGCAATTAATAGAAGCAAAAATAATATTGATCTGTCGATATTTTTTTCGAGAGAAATTCATCGAGAATGATTGTTTTTGCAAAACAGTATTCAAAAAGTTAACTACTGGAAATACATGTCGATTCAATGTTCCGCATAGATGATGTAGCAACAGGTGATATACCTTGTTTTACTGCCTGTGCGGAACTCTTGTGAGGTATGGTGATATATTTTGTTTCACCAAGTGTGTGGAACTCCTATCAGGTGTGATATACCACTGACAAGAAATATTGATCATCCACATGCTGATTCACGGCAATATCGGATTGACAAGAATTGAAATGTCTGCTTTTATGAAGCAATACGATCTCTTTAGAAGTTCGAGTTCAATTGATAGATGCACTTTTAATTCGTCATCACATATGATTGTCATTAATGTCTAAGATCGAATGAATTGAATATTGCTATAAACGTTGAGTTAAAGATGATTTTATCTTTATTTAGATTAGTTTTTAATTTTTTTTTTTCTTGATGAACTTAGCCACATTCCAAAAAAAAAAATTTATATAGCGTTTGAAAATATAGAATTTTCAAATCAAAATATCGAATTTTATCCTATTAATATAGTCTGAATTTGAATTAAATGATTATTTTTAACGATAATGAATGATTTATTTAATATTTTTGAAGTTATTTGCTTCATTTTAATTGCTTAAACTTTTTCAGTGAAATTATTCTTTATTATTGATGCTTTAATTTCCAAATTTTTTTTTTCCTTCATTGAACGTTGAATATGCTATGTGGTTATTTCACTAAGCACATGATTGGCATTTAAAATTCATTTCATTGCCTCAATTGATGGCACTAATTAAATGCTTTTGCATTAGGTCATTTATTCAAGTAAATGACGAATTCAATGAGTTTCATATGAATTGTCGAATAACTATTTGAAATTATTAATTTGCTGAAGGCATTTCATCTTTTTTTTTTCTTTTTTGTAAATTTTTTAATGAAAATTTCAACGATCTTATATATTCTAGACATAAAGAAGGGTCATTTTCGATTTTTTTTTTTTTTTGCTTTTTTTTTTTTCGCTAGAGTAAGGTTTCCTAACGGAAATATATCAATTGAGAGTTGAAGATTAGAAAATTTTTTCATCACGAGTTATTCAAAGAATTTTTTAAAATATTCTTATGCATGAAGAAAATAATTTCCTATAGTGATCTCAAAGTTAATTTCTCCAAACAAAAACTTTTTAATCGAATATTTTTTAAGTTCGATCTTAAGTTGTTGCTGTTATTCAAATCTCTTATTTATATAATGTGTCTTTTTTTTTTCTGCGTACTATGAATGCGATATGGGATTTGATGAAATAAAAAGTCATGAAAAAGATGCGATCATTTTGTGTAATTGATGGATCGAATATTAGAATTTCCGTTGAAAACCTCTCGATTCGGGTAATTGATCGTACCCAATAGAATATCACATCAATAAACGGTTTATTGTTTCTTCATGAATTCAACGAATGTTTTAGTTCGAATAATTTTTCTCGAATTTTGGAGGAATCCGATTTTTTTTTCGCACAAATATTTTAGATTTATTCTCAAGAGGATAAGTATTTCAAAGAGCTCATTTATTTCATTAAAAAAGTTTGTTCGAATTTCGGAGAGAACGATTAGCGACGAATGAATTTGAAAGAAACAATAAAGAATTAATTTCTTTTCACGGAGAAATTCTTAATAAACGAAGATATCATTCCTATTTTCCCGTGGATGGGATATGGAATTTTTGGATGTAGCCCATCTTTTTCTTTCTCCATTGCTGTCCGTTGTCGTATGCGCAAGATCTGTGGGCTTTTATTGTTGTCATGAGATTCAGACAAAATTTTACGGCGTTCGTTAATCCCCTTATGCGATATTTTTATTCAATAAATCGGTTTTGTTGAATGGGAATTTCCAGAGGTTTTTCACTATTTTGTTATTAGAGAGCTTCCTAACTGCAGCGGGTTGTCTTTTGCATCCTTATTTCCGTTCTAGCTACAATTTCACACTTGAGCATGATTTACCATTACAGGCGAACAATGCTAACAAATATTTAATGAGAGTTCGAAACAAAACTGCATAGAATTCTCTTCTTTTTGTTCTTCTAATAGGATTCCAAAAAAATTTTTTTCTCCATTCTTCCTAGTTTATCGGCGATTTTCGTATATATATATATATATATATATATATATATATATATATATATATATATATATATATATATATATATATATATATATATATATATATATATATATATATATATATATATAATCTTAATTATAAATATTAATTTTTACATACTGGCATATTATTCTATCGGTTTATGCAAGTCGTTTTTAATTATTATATTTAACTTGGTAGCGTTAAGTAGTTGACTAATTTCATAATGATTGGAATGGAAATGATTGAGTGACTTTTGACAATTGTTGGAATAAAGTGCTATGTTCTTGAAAAAATCTGACTATGTATCGTTTTTTTTTTCAGAATCCTGCAAGTGGTCACTTGTGGAACGTTATGGACCATGTCCACCCGCTCGTGATGGTCACTCTGCCATCGTGGTCGGTAGTGTTATGTACGTTTTCGGCGGTTTTGAAGAAGAGTCACAAAGGTTTGGCTTTTTTGATGATTCGCTCAACTTAGCATTCCCTCTTTCGACGTCCTCCTCTGAAGGAATTTAGGATAATCGGATGGATATTTTCACCTATTCAGACTTATGGAATTATGTATGGGATGCTTCTTGCGTCTTATTTTAAGAGAATATTGAAAATTTTGACTGCTTTATTCGGCTTAAGGGTGCAGTTGACCTTACTTGCAAGAGAGTGGCATTTTAGAAGATAGGAAGAATCATTGTCATCTTCCATATTGGTGTTGATGGAATGAGAGCACCGTTATGGGTTCTTACCGTATCGCCAAAATTGTCGTCCATTCTCAGCTGCAAATGTATTCGTTATTTCCCAACGATATGCACAGCGTGTGGTTTTACTCAATCCCTTTGAAAAGTTTTGATGGTAGTTAAATGAATTACTCCAGATCATTACTTCATTAATTTGTTTAGTCGGAGAATTATTAGCTTAAAAAAACCGATATGAATACCACAACAATCATTGATGAGTTTGTTCTCGCGAATTTTTCTCCGTTTTCCTTAACGATGCATCAGATGTGGACAAGTTTATCTAGGCTCAGTGCATTGCAAATTGCCTTATTTCATCGTCTTTTCTGCTTCAATATCTTCTTCTTCAACAATTGTGTTTCTGATTCAGTGAACTTTACGCTGTTTCTCGATAAATATAAATGATATATAAATTTCAGGTTCAGTCGTGAAACATACGCATTTGATTTCAAAACTCTTCAGTGGTCAGAAGTACGAACAACGGTTAGTCTTATGTTATTTTAACTAGTAGTTAGAAGCAGCTGTTTGTATTGTTTTGAAACAATGATCGCTGATTATATATTTTAATTGTATTATTGTGCAATGCATTGCTGGATTTATTCCGAAACAAGCAAATGCGAAATATGCGGAATTCCTCGCGGGACAAGTGCCATGATTTTAAAGAATTCGTCGAAGTAGTTCAGGAACTTCAAAATTCTTTGCTATGGAAAATAGGGTTTACTTTATAGAATCCTCGAAGTGACGAGTTGGTTACGATATTCGTAATGAAGTTTTGATGAATCAGCAGCACCACTTATCGTAAATCTGCGAAACCCTTTTATCTTCTTTGTTCGTGGATCTCTTCGCTCTTAGGGGAATATCCTTCAACATTTTGTTTGGCAGTTCTTGCGTACTGAATGTAATGAGTACTTTCTACGAGTTTTCGTTTCAAGCATATCTTCCCACTGCCAAGGAATTTGTAATCTTCCAGAAAGCTTTAATGCTGTTGCCATAGATAACCAATAATTTCTTGCGCTGAAAAAAAGTTCATCATATATAAGGACGAATTAAAGCAGACTTATATTATGCGAAGCCTAAAGGATAACATTAAAGCTTTATGCTAATAGCAATAACGTATAAAAATAAGAAGAAATAGTGTTTTCGAACGAAACCTACATATGTGCTGCTTTCCATAATGTCATTATCAGCACCTACCATACTATTTTAGGGCGCAGCACCACAATGGCGCGACTTCCATACGGCATGCGCAATTGGCAACAAAATGTACGTCTTCGGTGGACGTAGTGACCAATTGGGTCAGTTCCACAGCTCAAGGGATATGTATTGTGATCGCCTCAAGGTGCTCGACTTGGAAACCGCTCAGTGGCAAGAACCGAATGTGACTGGCGATCGACCGTCGGGTAGGAGAAGTCATAGTGCCTGTAAGTCGTGCTCCTTTTATGCATGTATTTGTGATGGTTGTACAGGAGCAGCCTTTGTCTACGATCCTCTTCTTTCTTGAAAACACTTATACTGTTGTCGCGTACATGACATAATTGAGAGGCCAAAAGTAACGACGGAAGTCGACGGCTAAAATATGGAGTCGGTGTGCGTAACCAGTGTCTCCAGGAGGGGGTGACCGTCTACGGTAGAATCCCGGTACTTATAGGTACTTATAGGTGAGCATCATTTCCCTAGTTCAACCGGGTTGCAGTTGTTTCTGATTAACAGAGAACGGCGGATTGTGGATGAAGCTGTTTTTCTTCATGTCATAATCTTGATTTATCTCTTACGGTTTGATAAATGCATCTTTCGTTTTAACGTTGAATCGCCTAGACAACGTTCATTTCCTTTTAGTGGGAAGAAAAGATTAGGAAAAAGAGCCGTTTAAATTAAAATCTCAGATTGCACAAAAGGTGCTCGTTGAAAAATTTGCAATTAATCAAAAAATCCGAGTTAATGACTCCAAAAAGAAATCGAGAAGTCTTTATTGAGGTATTTTTCATGAATTATAGAGTCTTCCTTCGTAGAGCATAGGCATTCACTCCGAGCTTCCTTAATTTGCAGGACGCAGTGAATGTAAATAGTTGGAAGTTCCGTTCTTTTATCTTCTATAATTGGAGAGGAATGATTTTCAATGCGTACTATGCTGGTCTGTCTATGCAAATTTCGAGACGTTTTCAAGTGTTGTTTGTTGCTTTCTTATTCAGATTTATGCAAATTTCCTGCTCAGTAATGCCATAGATGATAATTGTTATGCATATGAAAAGTTCGTCTTTTTTTTTTCTTCATAGAAACTGTGAGCATATTCATGTTTTTGTATTTAAAACTCGCTTTGTTTTCTATTCATTTCTAAAATATTAATGGCTTTCAGGGACTTACAAAGGACGTATGTATATATTTGGTGGATATTTGGGGACGGTGAATCAACATTTGGGTGATTTATACGAATACGATCCAGCAACTTCAAATTGGAAGCGTCTGCATCCTTATGGCGATGCACCTTCACCTAGAAGGCGACACTGTACTGTAATTGTCAATAATCGTCTCTTCCTTTTTGGTGGAACTATGTGAGTTGTAGATTATATACTTCATTTTATGTTATAATACATACCGTACACAATTTATTATAAGCCCATTGCCTAGAATTAATGATAAGTTCTCTCTTTATTATTATTGATTTTTTATTGTTTACTTTTGAAGTGAATGTTCTTCTAAAAAAAATAATAATTGTTTTGATAAATATATTTTAAAAACATTTTTTGAAGTAAATACTCTATGGCGTTTTCTTTAGTTAACAATAGAGACGATTTCTTCTCATAGGGAAGACTGTTGGCCGATTTTAAACCTATAATTGTTTCACATTGCGATTGTCTTTCATATATTATTCTCTTTTCTTTTCTCTCCTTTTCACTTTTTTCCTTTTTTTTTTTCGTTTTGTGATTAATGCTTTCTAAGAAGAATCTCTTTTCCTTTTGAAAAATTTGATATGGAAGTTGAAAATCATATGCACACGGCGGGGGTTTTTTCGATTTCCTGACATAGCAATGCCAAAAATTTGCGGATATGAAAGTATTGCTTGATAACAGAAACTATTCATCGCTCACGATTACTAGTTATACAATCAAACTGTCTTCCTTATTCTATTTTCCCTCTTAATTGGCATCACCTTTTTACAAATAATATTATTTTTATTGCTTTCAAGGTTCTTTAGTGGTCACTATAAAATATATGTGGTTCATTTAGGCCAAGGAAAGCGACCAAACAAGATCCGAGTGAAAGTGGTCTATCCGATCTATCCGATTTATACGTCCTTGATTATGGTAAGTTTCAGACGTTGCATTATGTCACTGATGATATCTTTGGTTGCATTCGTATTTCCGTTGCAAATGAAGGAGGGTATTTCTAACGGCATTTCTTTATGGCGGATGAGGGGATGGAGGATAGAAGAGAGAGGTAAGAGCGGTTAATGTGGAATAAGCTCGGAGATTTCGTTAATTTATTCTGTCTTAATTTCGTTAATTTCTACACTAGTGTATTTTACTGATTTTCAACAATCACACCCTTCTCAGGCTATATTTAACATCGCGGTTGCTGCATTCATATTTAATGTTTTTAATGAGGTTTTCTGTTTCATCAGTACGATCGAGATGGAGACGTTCTAGGCCTTCTAAATCTCTCTTCATAGAACGATGACGTCATAGCCAAGCTCGCATATAAAAGTTTTGGAATTCACTCGGTTACCACCACTTTCATCTTGAACTTGTTTGATTTTTGTTGGAAAAAATATAGGTTGCATCTCTTTGTGTTCTTTTTTGCTGACCATAGTTAGTTACAAATGGTCAGCTGTGGTTTCAACTTAGAACGACAGGAACTTTGATAGGTGGACATTCCAGCTTGCTTTTATAGTGGTCATTTTCGAATGGAGACTACGTCACGTGTGAACATGATAAGGTAGTATGCAGTAATTTGTACTTATTTAATATTCAAAAGTCAGCATTTTTCAGTTTTCAGTTTGTTTACTTATTCAGCATGTTTCAAAGAGCATCTCTATTTCTTTGTTGATTTGTTGATTGCTTATGAAGATTGAAAATCTGCTATTGTAGAACCAACACTGAAAAGAATAGCGGCTGTTGCGGTCGTAGGGAATCGTCTTCACGAGTCGAATGGTGATGTTCTGCCACTCGAACTCAGGTATCCCTCTATGATTTTTTCTCCGTTGCATTTATGCAAGACTACTTCCTCAAACAACCCCTGACATTTGTAACGTTATATAAATATATATATAAATATATATATATAAATATATATATATATATATAATATAAATATATATATATATATATATATATATATATATATATATATATATATATATATATATATATATATATATATATATATATATATATATATATATATATATGCGTATGTGTCTTTCTGCGCAAAATTCTGAATTATGAACCTGAGAACCTGTGGTTATGAAATGGAGCGATCGAAGGTTATTGTTCCATAATCGGACTTGTAATAAAGAAAGGAGTGAGAAGATGGGCACAACTTTTTACCTCAAACAGTGTTGAACATTTCGACAAGAACATGAACAGCATAATAGAAAAAGCCTTGAACCGCACATGAACACGAAGCAACAACACTTTAACGTTCAAATCTCGAACAAGTTCTGAAATAAATTTTTCGGTGGGAGGATGACGCCACACATCTATCAAAACAACGGCTGCTTTGCAGCAGGAGGTTCTCTTTCGAACTGAGTGGGAAAACGAAGGCTGTTGAGGTTTCTGTTCAGACAAATGTGGTGTTTTTCAAATGAGTGCAATCTGTTATGTTGAAATAACCTATCTTGAAAGTACGCTTGAAATGTGTTAAAACTTTTCTGTAAAAATGTAAATTTTTTAAAGCAGAGTTACATCTTCATGCAGAATTAGAACCGCTCAAATGAACACATTCTCATCAACGTCTTCAGCTTCGTGAATATTTTGATCTCTGTAGGTGGTGAAGATTTGAGCGGCAATTTGGGCATCTCCCATTGTTATAAAAGCTTCGTCGCTATTGAACTTCGCGACTAGAACATTTTAGAACAAACAACGGGGACATGTGCTGTTTGCAAGAATCATCACCTGAGATGAAAAAATCAGCTCTCTGCGACGATGGAAGTGAGACTTCGCAGTTGCTTAACAAACATGAGACCTCGTGGAATGTGCCAGAATGCGTCCTGTAGTTTTTTTCGCCTAGCTTGTTGCAACTTCTTGCCGTGTGGAGAAACAGTTTGAGCGAACTCACCCAATAGTGAATCAATCGTGGTACATTACAAGGTTGTAAATTCGATAACCGGGACTGGCTAACAAATGAGATCTCATCTTGCTCCACAATATTGATATTAGCAAGCCTCCTGATCCAGCTTACTTCCCGAGCCTTTTACCCGCAGACTTCGATTTCTTCTGTGGTTCGATTATTTCGTTTGAGAAAAACGATTCACTTACGATAAGAATATCGGAGTTAAGTTCAAACTTCGAGAGATCCAAATTTTTTGCAGAAATCGAATGAATACGCATATTCCGATTTGCTAACGATGTGTTGTTTCAAGAAGTGCTTATATAGGATAAAAATGCTATATTTAAGCCGAATTATAGAGCTCCAATATTTGTTTTCTCGCATCAGAATGCATATAATTTCCAGGCCATCCATTGAGATGAATTCGTTTTTAATGAGTTAATTTTCGCTAATTTTCAGGCAAGAATTATTATTGATGACGCAGCCGAATAAAATAACGCTGCCACGACATGATGGGTAATGAAAGCCTTTCCGCTTTTACATATTGCATCTATGTTTTGTTTATCACTTGTGCTTTTAATTGTCTGTGAAAAAGTAGTCCGTAATCGATTGCGCTTTCCGCCCTATGGGACCCTTTCATTTTTCACTCATAGTTTTATGCTATGTTTGCGAGCGATTTTTTTTTGTTTTGACAAATTTTTCACTCCTGTGAAATTTCTAAATGAAAGTTCCATAGTGACGATTACGGTTTATTGTATAATAGAACAGGCGTGAAAAAATTCACGTTGAATTTTTTTTTTCGTTTTTAGACCTTTCAGTTGTGCATTGTTCAAAAGTCTAGGTCTCGATCCATAAGGAAAGATAAGGAATTCAAAGAGGAGGGTGGGAAAAGAAATAAGTAACGTTATGCAATAATTTTAATTTTCTTCAGTTGTTCTTTCATGGGAAGTGAGATTATCTACCCCATTTGAGCATATCAGTTATTTTGACTGAATTATCCACTATTTTTTTGTCCTGGAAGTTATAATTCATCATTTGAATATATCGCAGGTCAAAGATTCCTTGCAGGTTTTCGTTGCAGAAAACAACAGATGATTTAAGGTTAATGAGTGGTTATTATCCGTTCCTATCCCACGATGAATTCACTTCTAGTTTAGAGCAAAAGTTCTTAACGTTTACTAGTATTTGATTAAGTAATAAATTACAACTTTTCATGCTTATGACCAATGACCAATGAGCTGCTTGACCAAGACTGATGACCAGTGACCTATAAATTTTGAATTGCAATAGTAGAGAAAGCTTATATTAAATGCATGCTTATTTAGCCTCGATAGATAATTATTGAGCCAAATAATGGGGTAATTATAAAATGAGTAACATTTTCCACTTCGTATTATTTCATTAAAAAAAAAAACGAATTGCTCGCTGTATGACATTGTATGTGACATGTCTCATTTCCGCTTTTTGGCATGAGCATGTATAATGTGTATAATGATATTGTTATTGCTCACATGTATTTTATAACGGAGAAATTCTGTATGCATAGAGCCTTATCTGAACATTTCAATGATTCTTTTATCTTTTTTAAGCAGTCTTTTTTTTTATTCCCATGAGTTAATATCAATTTTTATTTGTTTATTTATTGGGATTTTCCATTTCTCCTTTTAACTACTCGATTAGAGGGCTGCTTAGGTTAATTTAAATCTTAAATTCTCATATACTTAATCGAAATTGATTCGATAGTAATCAACATCATTTTATTGGAATTGGAAATGAAAATTAGGCAATGGAAATGTTAGCATAAAGAATTATATCAGAATACAAAGATCATTGTTGAGTTAGTTGTTCGAAGAAACGTGACAAAGACTAGCACAAAACATAGACGATGAACTCTCATGATTTTTTATGAATGAAAGTATGTAATTGTTCTCCGCTTGCTTCACCCTCTCCTCTTTCCCCATCCGCATCCTCCGCTCTACTCTCATATTTGGTGGGAAAAATTCCGTGATTTCAGGAAGCTACTTTATGTCTTGCAAAATCCTCCGTAAGTTTTGAAGAAATTTTCATTTCATTGGCAGTTCATTCCTTTATGAAATTTCATTAACCCTTATGAGCATTCGTTCTCATTATGGCTCCAATTTTAACGCAGGTAGGGAATATTCTAAGGTAGTGATTATTTTCAAAGCAAGATGTTTGCGTTCTTTATTTCACCACTTATCTTGCTTATTATTTATTTTATTTTTTATGATAGCTAATGGGAAAGAATGAGATAAATGAAGCATAAAGAGTGAAGGGTGAAATTAAAGCAAATTGAAGAACTAATGGAAAACATCGATTTGAGGTTGCTGAATAGTTGTATTGTGTTGAAAGAAGAGTAATAGCACTATTGGATATTGCTGAAGACTAGTTTAATCTATTGGTTTCGTTATTGTAGTCGAGTTTTTTTTCTTCTTTGATTAGGAAGATTCTAATCGACTGGATAATGCGATCTGATGGAATGAGAATTTTATGAGAAGTTGATTGAATTTTTTTTGAAAATTAGAAATTTTTTTGAGCGTTGAAAATTATTGACATTTATCGATTTTTTGGATTAAATTCATTGAATACTCTTGAATGAATAAAAAAATCTCTATATGATTTTAGGCGAAAAGGTGTTGACTAAGAGATTGATAAAAGGAGAGCGACTCTTTTATGCGCAACAAACAGTGCAAACGCAAACGATCGTCATAGCGTTTCGCTATCACATGGTATTATCAGGTGGTAATACGTGAACTAACGAGCAGAAGGTATGTGATATGTGTATGGAAAATTGGTGAGATAAGCGGAGTGAAGAAAGGGGATGTGAAAGAGGAGAAAGGTTGGAAAGAGACACAAGAGAAGCAAGCTGAGCAAAAAAGTTTTTATTTAAGAACTTTGCAAATTAAGCGAACAAATACAACAGTACAAGGGGGGTAATTCAGCCAACTGAATCGGATAAGCACACGTTTATTTCTTTTGCGTTTATTTTTCATGTCGGCTGTTGACATAATTTGGTTCGCTTCTCTTGCGTTCTCACTCTTATCTCCTATCGTCGTCGTAAGTACCCCTCTCCCCTCCTTCCCGCTCCATCCTTTACCCTTCCCATACTCATCTCATATATCTTCCGTTACATTTTTACCACCTTTTGGCTCACGTATTGTCACATGATATGTCATGGAGTGGTGCAACGTTATGACACAGTTTTGCTTTACCATTGTTTCTTGCAAATAAAAGCATCTCTTTCTTTTTGTTGATTGTATAATACAACAGATATGCATGCTACGTCGACTACCTATATTTTTATAAAAAAGACTAAATTGTGATGCGCATAATGTTTAGGTTTCCTAATCTTTCAAATAAGCCTACATTCTTCCTATTTAAGGTTGATCTCGTTTCCTGCACAAAAATTTCCTTAGTAATTTTTTGCCTGAAATTCTCACATTCCGGTGATAACCTGTAGTTTAGAAAACATGGATGGATAGTTTTTTTTTTTTTTGGATAGCGCAAATGGATTAATATCATCCATTATTGTACATTGCTTAGATTTATCAAATAGCTCGCAGTATGGAAGACAATTAAGATGTAGCGACATTTGGAAGCATAAATGACCTCACTCGAGTTGACATCGAAATTAGTTCACTCAGGAAAATTGGAAGGTATAGTTTCTTCCTGATGGAATAAGGATTTCATACAGAAATGTCAGCGTCTATCCCAAAATAATTCTGGAAAAATATGATCTTCGCTAATTAAGTAACCATTAAACCTACTACACGTCACGAGAATTTTTCTTTTACAAAAGGGGACAGAGGAAGGATATGAGCCAGCGGGAAGGAAATGAAGGGATCAATGCTGAATTGTAATGATTTCTTGAGAAAACGTCAATTACTGGACTTGCCAATTCTCGTAATTTGATGTAAGCAGCTCTAATGAGTTTCGCTATGCATTATCTTTCAGCGCATCAATTCATTCAGTTTTTCTATCTTCTCAACATTCAATTCAACAAAGATAGAATTTTTTTTTCTTCTCAAAAGAGATTCAGCCATGACCTAGAATGGTCTACTCTATCATATTTATGAATGCTTCATTTAGTCGTTTTTCTCTTTATTCAATATTTTCTTTACAGTCGAGTATTCCCTATTGCAGTTTTTATCTAATCTCTGATTGCTGCTTTATTGACGATGTGTTCTCTCTTCCTTATTTCTTTATTATCTATTGCCTATAGGATGGTTGCTAAGTCCCGTAGTTGTCACCGATAGTATTCGTTGATTTATGTCCCATCAATTCTATGCTTTTACTTATCAACGTTACTTTCTTATTGATGTCATTTCTCTCACCAAATTCGTCCATTTCGCTGTTTTCTTTTTGGTTACGGTGCGCATAGTATGCTTTTTTTTTGCACACAAGAGATTATGATAACAGCAAATTTTCTTACGATGGGTAATTTTCACTGCAATTGTTTTCGTCAAGTAATATCGCAATAAAACTAAAATGATGGGATTTTTCTATGCTTTCTTTAGGTATCATTTATAGGCTTCAGGTTTATGATACAATAATAGGCAATAAATAGGTAAATACCTCATGAAAAAAAAAGGATAGTAATATCGGCTAATTGAATAGTTTCAAGAAGTTACAATAATATAAAAGAACATTTTTTTCAGCGATTGTTTGGTATATTTGAAATATTAGATGTTTGAATTCGAGGCATACTATTGGGAGACGGGGAAACGATTTTAACGTCGGCTGCACCGTAATATTAAATTTGTTGTTTTTGGTTTTGTTCACTGATAGATTGCTGAGGCTATTAGTATTATTCGCCTACGATATATATCACTGTTTGTTTCGATCGTTTTTTTTTTCGCCACTTTTGTTGTATATATTATTGTTTTTTTTATTTATTTGTTTATTACATCAATTTTGTTTATCGCTTCAACCGGAAGCATTTTTTTTTTGAAATGTGAAGTTGAAGTTCTGTATGATAAGCGATACTAATACCTTTTTCAGTTGTTCTGCTCTTTGAGCGTATATTTCACCTTTTCGGAAGTTATAAGATGGAAATGGAAGAGCAGGAAAAAAAAATTCAAGACATGATTATTTATTTTTTTACGAGATTATTTAAAAAAAAAAGAATTAATGCTCTAAATTTACAAAAAAACGAATGCAGTAAAAACCTACAAAATCATCTCAGAACGAGTCTGTTTTAACGATTAGACTTTCAAACCTCTCTAGAGATTTTATTATCTATACATCCATCTTTTTATTTTCATTTTTTTGCAACTTTTAAAGTCACTATTCATTTGCAGATTCAAAGAACTAGTTTATCTTTTGCTTATTTTTCGAAGGAATATTTCCATCATATCATTGGCATTAATTTTTCACAAATTGATTGATTTTTTTTTTAGTGGTAATTATTCATTGACGAAAATATAAATATTTTATAGTGTTCGTATTTTGCATATTATTTTTATCATTCTATGTAAATTAATCAGCTTGTTGCCTATACGAAAATTTATCAATATCATCAATGGTGCATTGCTTCTTTTAGCATTATTATTTGTGCTATTTGTATTGTATGTATAATTGTTATAAAATATTGAAAAATAAATCATTGCTAAAAATATTTGCAAATTAAATTATCACTAATCGTTGGTAGATAGGTCCACGAGAGTGTTCTTTTCAATCTCATTCGACTAGAGAATTTAATGGCGAAAAAATTTCAATATCTCATAGATAAGTCAAGTTTTTAATTTCCTTATTTTTCCGCTGAATTTAAAAGATGGCATTATAGTGGGAAAATTTAGAGTTTATTCTAAATTTTGTTTTGTTTTTTTTTTTTTTTAAACGTCTTTCAAAATCAATAAAACTGTGATCGGTGATATTGATTCGATGAATATAGCCACAAGTTTGGTCAACAATCAATTTTTTCATAGACACCTGATTTGGATCTGACATTTCCGCCGTCTGGCGGCAAGTGAATTATTTGTATGCGAACGTTATCCGACGTATCAACGATGTCTGATACGGTTCCGTGTGTGTTTTTTTTAGCACAGTGAAGAGCACTGTTCAGATAGTGGTTTTTTGTCGGTAGACATTTTATTTCGACTAAAGCGCTGTTATCAATTCTTCTTACATTTGTTTCGCTTAAAATCACTCTTTAGAGTAAGTGCAAGTTGTTGATGGCGTGAATGTCTCACATTTCACGACTTGAGGCGCATATGTCACATCCTGTTTTCCTGTGTATGAAGAAAAAAAAAATGAAATATTCGTAAACGAGACGGCTAGTAGTCGGTAGTAATCGGTAGCTGATGATTGCAGTAACGGCTGTGAAGTTGCAAATTCGATTAGTGCTTGTGTTCAGCCGGCTGTACTTTACGCAAATTACCCTCATGCACTCTTATTTCACTGATGTGTGTGTATCGATCGATGGCGTTTATCGAACGATAACGCTACGCAAAATTATATGAAATTATCGAATTTAACAATTTAATCTACTTCTGAGAGTAATCGATTATCAATATCAGATTTTTCTCTGATCTATTAGTCGTCTCATAAATAAAATAATTAATGAATATTTTATTTCAAAATTTAATCTTTGATCTTTTCAGAGATATAACAAGCGGATTTTTTTTTCTTAGCGTCCTATTATTGAATATTTTCAATTTTTTTTTTAAATGATGAATTTCATTTAATATCATGAAGAGATGAATTTTAGGACAATTGCCAAATTCAATGAAATAAATGAGCAAAATTTTTAAAAACTTTGATCTTTTTTTGGGGGGGGGGGGGGGGGGGGGTTCAACGACTTACAAAAATTATCCTTCATAATGGTGGATGTCGAATTTTAAATTCGAAGATATTAAGTGAATACTTTATTCAAGGCGCTAATTTTGTAAGCGTTAAGTATGTTTCATTGATCGACCAATGAAAATTGATGAAAATATTTAATTTGGGAAAAAAAAAAAACTACAAAAATTCAAAGAAATTTAAAAAATAATTCAAATAAGCATTTGCTAGTCGATAAAAATTCTACAATTTTATGTGTTGCATAAATTTTTTAATTTTTATAAATATTATTTTTTTAAAATGTTTTTTTTTTGCAAATTTTTCAACAAGTGACGATTATTAATTATGAAGAAAAAAAATTTTTTTTTTAAATTATTCAATCATCGAAATAAGTTTAGCAATTTAGAAATTTGGCATTTTGAATAAAATCATTGAAAACTTTCCATATATATATATATATATATATATATATATATATATATATATATATATATATATATATATATATATATATATATATATATATATATATATATATATATATATATATATATATATATATATATATTTTTTTCTTTGTAATAGCGATCTCAAAGAAATTTTTGGACTTCTTATTCACGAGTGGGAAATTCAATAGTGCGAATACGGCTATCATATTCGATTGATTTAAACAAAAATTCCTAACTAAATATAAAATTGAGAACTAAAATTTTTACATTAGTAATCGGCAAACTATATCTCAAGCTTATTAGTCTAACTATATGGTTATTTTCATTAAGCAACAACGTCGAAGTATTTTTTTGCAGGAAAATGTTCCTTTTTATTTTGAAGGCGACCGGTTATTATAGCGATTTTAATGCTTTTTTTTTTTTTTGCTCATATCTAATTGACGATTTTTTTCATTTATAGAGAAAATTGTATGTACTTTTATAATATGCATTCTTTATTTAAAACTAAATTTCAATATTTATGCGTGTATTTTGTGTGGATTGCCCCTTCTTATATGTAAATTTCTAAGTGTTTATTATCATAAAATGGAGACGAAGAAGGAGGAGAGTGACTGGAGGTGGTCCTGTCGGCTATTTGTTTCCTTCACTCTCCCTTGCAGAAATAATCGAAAAGCATATCTATGAAATGGTTATGACCTTCCAAAATTTTCATTAATACCTTTTGCTTTCTTCCTTTCTCTCCTCCCACCCCCCCCCCCCCCCCCCCCCCCCCCTCTTCTGGTCTTTGCGTTTCAAATCAGTGCATTAGAAGTTGTCGAGTTGATTTTTCTTGGATATTTTTATCCGACCCTGTGAAATTTGACGCTAACTTTCGAAATTTTCTCGGCCGAAAGAGAAAATTGAAAAGAAAACGAGTTGAGTAGTCTTTTTCATCAAATCAAATTCATATTAGAAATCAAACAGCGTTGTTAGAGTGTATTAACGCTTCGTTGGAACGTTATGCGTGATGTTTCTATTGTTATCGCACTGAAGGGAATTTATTCAATGACGCAATCACAAAAGGTTTGTTGACACTAAATTTTGCCTTCATTTTGAGGGCTTTATACGTGCAACATTCACAGCTGATAGCAATAACGTCGTCTCTATCATTCATCAATATGTGGCTCCTCAACGATTATTCACTGCTATTTTTTGAAATTTCTGGTCGATTGTAGCAAATATGATTCAATTGGTAAGTTCTCTTTTTTTTGTTTTTTTGCATATCTTATTGCTGTCCATTAAGAGATCACCCTCCCCCTCCTGCCATTTAGAAAACTCTGTGCTTGAAATTTAGGAAAATAGAACAACCGAGCCTTTTATTCGATGGAATTTCAATATTTATCTGTGTTTTTTACTCCCTTCTGTCGAGTTATTTGCATATTTAAGATGGTTGAAAAAGAGCAATCTGAGAGCCGTAAAAGTGGTTTCCTTGCTCAAATTGTGGAGGAATTGAATCTCTCTTCAATATTTCATTATCGCGTTTCTTAAATAATATAATCGACGGTCACTTCATTAGAGATTAATTCATGAAACGTACAGTCCCATAAACGAAGGGGTATCGAGTCGCTATGCAAAAAAAGCGATTCATTCAAAAATAGCTCGTAGAAAAACACGCGGCAATAGAAATGACCCTGTCGATGAAAAATCGAATTCACTCATTGGGGAATTGTCGGATGCAGTTTTGTGTCTACGCCAACACTACGCTTTCTCTTTTCTTCTGGTATATAGACTTTCGAACGCCATTGCTGACTTATTTGCTATCGCTTTTGCGTTGTAATTGTGCAACCGTTGGCTAAATATATCTTTGAAAGTGGTTCTCTTTAACTCTTTTTTCTTCTCTTATTATAAAACGTTTTATTTATTCATTTTTATTACCCTCGAAAATAGCGTTGTTTATGGTTCATTCATGATTGCTTATTGCCCTTTATGCTTATTTGTGTCCAATTTTGATCGTTGTCTCCATAAAAAACTAGTACGGATTTGTTTTAGGTGACATTTGTTTTTTTTAATGGACCTTTTAGATCATTCAGTTGAATTGTCTAGTGGTGAGCTTTATATCTCTTCGTTGATTTGTATGTCTTTACCTGCCGGCTTGTTGGATAGCTCAATTCGCGAGCCAAGGATGCCATAACAGCAAATTTTCTGGATGCAGTATACGTTGCCATTTCGGATGATCGCGTAGACTCATTTTTCCTCGAGTCTGCAATTGGATTTTGCGTTGTAGAAGCTTTAAAATGACATCAATTTTGTGTGTATACGTCTTTGAATAATTTAGGTGCGAGCAAAACAAGTGCAAATGGTAGCTGCGAAAATTTATAACGATATGTGCGCTTGTTTCCTTATAAATCTGCCGATTTATTAGGCCAATATTTATACAAATAGAAAAAAAAAAAACATTTCAGCGGAACTCGCATGAGAAACGTTTTTGGAGTGCCGGCCATTACATCAGCCAACTTCATGCCTTGCAAACAATTAATAAAAATATATACGATAAAACATTCATAATTCAACTAATCTGATCGCTTATCAAAGTTTCCTATAAAATATTCATTTTTTTTCGACTCGATTAGTATAAAAGTTTTATCAAAGCATGTAGTTATATGTAGTAATCTAGTAAGTAATCAAAAAATACAACGTGGAATAAAAACGTGACCAAATTCGATGGGAATATTTGATAAAACATCAAAGAAATGAATCGAATAAGACGAAATAAAATGGAGAAGTAAATTTTCACGCGTTTTAAATTCTATATAAATGCTTTCGAAATTGATATTTTGATTTGAAGGTTTATTTTTTTGTCGTCCAATTTTATAGATCATCTATTAGGCTTCGTAATTCTTTCTCTACAATGACTGTAGAGTTCAGTCTGTTGGATAGAGAAATTTTAAAAAAAAACACACACGTTTATTTGCATGGATACTGCATAAAATGATGCTTCGAGTATTCCGTTTTATTTCAAAACTCTTCATAAAATTCGTCGTGTAAAGATACATTTTTTGAGGCTTTCAAAAATTTGCTTACTGTTTTTTTTTCAGTACGAAGAAACTGATATGCGATGTGCAATAAAAGAAAAATGCAATTCAGAAAATAAAATATGAGTTGCCCCACTCAACAGGAGCACTAATTCATATATCACGTAATCAGCGGGGTATGAATTAGGTATAGGAAAATATCGTAATGGAATCGATATAAACCGTATCAAATTTCATTGCTGCAAGTTATGCTGTTGAATTCGAACTATTGTTGAAACGATCACGTAGACATCGTAATGCGCACGAATTTTATAGCACGTTATTGCGCTCGTACAAAAATTTTTGAGATAAAAGTATTCTCATAAAGCGATCTATTTAGAAAAAGATAAAAGTAAAAGTTTAGTACAAAAAATTTTTATCGTATAAAAGTATTTTTTAAAGCGATCTTTTATAGAATCTTTATAGTTTTATATATATATATATATAATATATATTATATATATATATATATATATATATATATATATATATATATATATATATATATATATATATATATATATATTCATTGGTGACATTCATAAGTGCAAAAAGTGTCTCATATCAAAGTCCATAGCCTATTTCCTAAGCTGCTCAAGCTCTCAGATTTCTGTTTTTTACGACGAATGTGGCAAACTTTTCTTGGAAAATTTAAGGAATATGGCGTAATGAAATCGAAGAAAAAATTTCTTCGATCATGTGCCATTAACCACTTTTGCGAAATTCCCAGAGTCGTTGAATACTTCTCGCATTTTTGCTGATTCATTTCAATTTCATAACAAAAGCGTACAACTTTCAAGTTTCGTGACGCAAATAAAATTTTCACGAAGTTGTTTTAAAAAAAATTTTTTTACTGAATAAATTCGATAATTTGAACAAAATTTTGATAGATATGCATCGATTATTTTGATTATTTCTTGCAATGATTATTATTTGTTTTGATTGAAATTTTCAATATTGACTGATAGGAAGGTGTCGTTTATTGGAATAAATATCTACCAGTTATGGGAATTTTGCTTATGAGAACCTTGCTTGTAGTCATATAATGTAGGATAAGTTGCTACCGTTTCGAAATTCAGCGCTTAGAGCATTTTTAACGTTTTAGAGAGAATAAAGCAAAGACGGCAGCATTCCCCGCACCCATCCCTTCTGCCCCCTCCTCCTCCCTCTTCCCCTCTACCCACACAGTGAGATACGAAACATCTAATTTTACACTTTTGCAGCAAGTAATGATGTCAATTGTACGGCTGATTGGCTGAATCTGTGCGGGCGGCTGATCTCATATTACTATCATTTACATCGTGCCCTTCCAGTCCATAGTTTGATTGCGCTCGAAATAGAGAGTCAACTAGACGGAGAGGCCGTCTGTTTTGATGCGTTTTCCCGTTTTCTTTTCTTTGGCAACTGCTCATTATGGCGCTATCGTATGTGTTCGTTTCTTCATACACAGTAGTCGTTCTAGTGGTTTTAAATGACGAATCACAAAAAAAAAAAAACTATAGCGATGAAATTTGGCACTTTTATACACAAGATAGGATAGTCTGTTGGCACCGCTTTAACATTAATTCATCACTTTCGTTGCAAATTTATTATACTTGAAAGCAAAAAAAGCAAAACTCAAAAAATGTCTACGAATGAAATTTTTCATGCAACAGGTTGACTACAATCCATGAATGAAGTTCTACTTTATTACTCTTTTTATATTTCAGCGATCAATTAACGTGATGCATTGAAATATATTGCTGATCTCTGTTTTTTTTTTTTTTTTTTTTTGAAGAACACAGCAACATCTGCTGTGAAAATTTTCGACTGCTTTTTCTAAGAGATGTTATTAGCGCCTTGTTAAATTTCAGGCTTGCATTCAGCTATATCACTTTTAGTATATAGTTGCGCTCATTTTAATGATTACTGAAATACTAGAATTTTCCGCTCTTGCTGAATATATTTCATCATACCGACAAACGGCTGTCACACTATCAATTCATATATTTGCGGTTTTCTTCTTTAAATGCTTTTGTCGCTCTTAATTCCTATACCAATTGTCTTCCTCTGCAAATGATTGTTTCGTCGTTACTTCCGGTGATTTTAATCATCTTTTTAGGTGGTGATAAGTATTTATTGTAATTTTTAGGTGGTAATAAATATGTAATTGTAGTTATTTCCAAATTTCTTTTTTTTACAGGAAAACAATGGAGTGCGCATTTAATTTGATGCTCGCGGCAGGTATCTCGTGTTCGTATGTTGGCTTATTGTATGCATTCGATTTCAATGGTGTGGATAGAAATGATCCATCAAGCATTAAACGAAGATTTTTTGCGGCTGTTGTGAATAATATTATTGGCATTTTAGTCACTTATATTCTCTTGCATCGAGTGAGCGTTATTTTATTCTTCTTAACTATTATTTCGAGGAGGAATCTAATCGAAAGATATTCTCATTGAGAGAAATCATAATATGCAAGAAATTTGATGCAATATCTCAAATGAAGAGAATATAAATAATGAAGAATGAAAGGAAACATTCAGTAATTCTATTTCCGGTGGAGTTTCTTTTTAAATGTGAATTATGCATTTATTAGCTTTACTTCACTCCTAGATGGGACATTTGTGGATAGGAAAAACTTTGGATTATTAATTTAAAATATTAAATGAAAGAAGTTTGAATCTAAATTAATCTTAACGAGAAAAGAAGAACTTTAATCACATTTGGAAAAAAAAACAACTATGTTATTTTATTGATAAATATATAAAATGAATCGTTTGTTAGGCAAACATTTATAGAAGAATCTTTCATTCACTACAGAATAAAAAAAGGGATTGTCATCGATTCAAAAATTATTGCGCAATTATCGTTTTAATAACACATCAGAACAAGTGGCAATTAATTTCCATTGCAGTTGTGTTGCATTGATCACAATTAACGATGTGCGTTCTACATGATGAATTCGTATGTGAAAAGATTTTTTTAAATCGTACCTGCAACGATTTTGCATTAAAAAATTGTGCGAAGTGAGATCAAGTCCAGCCCTTTTATATTATTCATGGGCATTAGATCACCACTCCATATATATATATATATATATATATATATATATATATATATATATATATATATATATATATATATATATATATATATATATATATATATATATATATATATATATATATATATATATATATATTCTGCAAAAAAGGGACTTGAAAACGATGTAAACATCTAGAACAGAAGAAAGTACTGGTCTTAGGCAATCGAGGATGTAAGAGAGTAATGGGATAAACTTCGAGATTATAATGGGATAAATATTTTGTAGAGATCACCCCAATTCATCTACTATCACCATACTGTCTCGCAACTCTGCAATACGAATAACCAATAGCACTACGATATTTCAGTAGTGGATAGAATCGATGTCGCTATATAGAGTATTAATATTAGTTTTTCTGAACACTATCCATTTCAGTGAGCTTTGACAAAGCTACAAAAGACATGTACTATACGGCGATAGAAGTATGCTAAATTGAGATGTTCCATTGCAGCATCATGCGGAACCACTACAAGTGATGGGTATTCATACCCAAGGGGCATTACCCGCACTAGTATTGCCTGCCATATTGACCTCGATATGCTATCTCGGAACTTGGGTAATGACCTATATTGATGGGCATATTGGATCTCTTTTCGGTAAGCGTTCATTCTACACTTTCTTATGCTACAGAATGAATCTATCTGATGATTAATCGTTGTCTAAAATTGGGTTTCGTTTAATGCTTAAATATAAAAAAGGACACGGAATAATTAAATTTAGCGAAATTGTTGAGTTTCAAACGTTACGACAGGAGCAATAAATATGCTATGAAGTCTTCCGCCTGAAAATAATGTTGCTTTTTTTTGCTAATAGTGATGATAAAGGCTTCTCATACTGCTTCCGAGGCTAATTTGTTTTTGACGGAATATATCAGGTGTTGATGATTTCTCAGGATAGCATTTGTCCGGAAAATTTCTTAGCTGATATAATTGTTACAGTTGCAAATGCTGGATTATATATGGATGCAAATTCTTAGATAATAGTATAAAAAATATTACTGAATGAAAATTATTTATCCGTTTTAGTTGGGGTTCATTCGCTGCCATATCAACATGAATCCACAAATTTTAATTATTCTATTTTTTATTATCGAAGTATTCGTTGTAAAAGGTTTTGAGTGGGCGACAGATATCTATTTTACTATCGGAAACTAAGAAATAATGTCACTCATATTGATTTTTATAGGTCTAATATAATTGGTGCAATAGTTCATACACATTCGTTTGTATGTCTGCCTATGTCTGTGTGCCCATTTCCGTTCTGAGAGAATATTCATCCGGTTGATATTCCATTGCAGCATCATGCGGAACCACTACAAGTGATGGGTTTTCATACCCAAGGGCATTGCCCGCACTAGTTTGTTTTGATTGAGTTTGTTTTCATTTGCTTTATCAATTGAATTTGTATATTTAATAAGGGCTTCTTCCGACGATCGCTAAATTAGTGGTCAAGGCAAGCAACATATTTCCATTTCTTTATGGTACCATTCAGGCAACCATTTAGTCAGCTTCCCATCGATTTTATTGTTTTCTCATTGAATAAGTTGAGATAATTGATTTGGCTAATGTATTCTATAGATTATTCATCAATGCAAAAGAGGAAATTGTTTTTCGATTCATTAGTTTGTTTCGAAAGAGAATAATTCATCGAATGCCGAGTTTGCATTTTTTTTTCCCGCTTCAGATCTCTCTCAATGGCGATATAGCTTATCAAATCTGATTTGGATTCGTGATGCTGTGATGGTGAGTTCTTGTCATTCATTATTTATATAGCTTCTTTTTTTAAAATTTATTTCTGAGAATCTCGAGTTATAAAAGAGGTTGAAACTTTGAGTTAATGAAGAGAATGGGGATGACGAGGTAAATCTCCTGCAATAATCAGGTATTATGCTTCCAAGGAAGATTTTTTTTTGGACAGTCGCTAGTGCTTGTTTTCATTCCGCTGTCATAGCTTAAGAAATTCATTCGCAATGAAATTATATTGTGTTGAGTACGCAGTCTCAATCCAAAATAACCGGAATTTTTTTTACTTCATCCTACGTCAGGTGTTTCGTGTATTCAGTCGAAGAAGCTTACATAGTCCGTACCAATAAAGTCCGTACCAATAAGAAGCTTACATACGTTCTTTACACTCATCCGCAATCAATGCTATCATTTTTCTTTTATTATTCTTGTATTCGTTTTTTTTTTGCACTTCATTTAGAGCAACTAATATTATTTTCCCTTTTATTATTTTCTCTGTATCTTTTTCAAACGAGATTTTTAGCATTTTTTTCACATTTTTTTTCTCTATCTCTCTCTTCCAATGTTCAATTTTTGCTTTGCTTTATTAGAACGAACACAATTGATTTTACTACTATTTTAGGCACCAATAACAGAAGAACTTGCATTTCGTGCGTGTACAGCGGCTTTAGTACTTCAATGTGTATCACCGATAAGTGCCGTTTTTATTGCACCATTACCTTTTGCGTTGAGTCATTTACATCACATATTCGATGATATGAAACGAGGCAAAACAAAACAACAAGCAGTTCTCCATAGAGGTAATTTAATACTTCATTTAATTGTATATATTTACTTTGCTTTTATATGTACTGCTTTTTACAATATTACAAGATAACACAGACAAATTTATAATTTGGCTATCAGCTTCTTATTTTATGTAGTATGTTAGGTGGGCGCTTTAGAGCGTAAATATGACCACAACATTTTTTCTGTAGATACGCAGAATTTATTGCAGTATTCAATAGCAAGTATATGCATTCGCCGAGTCAATGGCGTCTAAAGATATCAGTTGTAGGCTGCAAGAGGTAACTAGTAAAACCAACGTGATATACCATTAAATTAGCATCCTGGATTTAGTTTTTTTAAAGATTTGTTCAACATATGCTTCGACTTTTTAGTTTTGAGAACAACCTGAAGATATCCCCAGGTTGAGGGAAATATTATGGAAATGGTTTTTGAAGTCTTCTATCTAGCAAGTATAGAATGTTCTCTCTCATAATCTCTAACAGTATACATTTTCAGTCTTCCAAATGACCTATTCATATCTATTCGGAGCATATGCGACGTTTCTCTTCGTACGTACAGGTGAATATTTAAAGATTTTATTGAATCACAATACTTTCGCTTAATTAGCTCCAGGAATTCTTTTCTTTTTTAAACAGTAGTTTAATATCGAGATTCTAAATAACTGCTTTTCAATGTTTGTTCCATGTTGGAAGTAACAAGAACATCTCCATCCTATCCCTTCACTATCCGAACATTGTCTTCGTGCTATTTTTCTCTCGTCACTCTTTTAAACGCAGTAAATAACGAAAGCTGTAGGTCTTCGTTGTCGTGTATGCTTATGAAAGCAATCATCTCACTAGTCCAATAATAAAAAGAAGCAATGACGTCATTGGTTGTTAATTATACGTTGCTATAGTTTAATTCTGCGTTTGTTGTTTGTAACTCGTACTCATCCACTGTAAGCATCATTTAAATTATCTTACATTGTTTGCAATCTATATGTTGTAAAATTCTGCGAAAAACACACAAGAAATTATCTTATCCTCATTTGTATATAAATCTGCGATGAGGTTTGATCAGCTGTCAGTTAAACGATAATTGCCATAAAACTTTTTAGTAGATGAAAAAAAATCTCATTAGAATGATTAACGCTTAAGAGAGCCGCAATAAGATGGATCGTTAGATGCAATGAATTTTTAATGCCGATAGTCGAATGGCTGTTCAGATCGACAAGCCATTTTCTCGCTTTTGGTCGGATTGATCCATTAAATCGACGGATCCATCATAAAGCATTGTTTTGTTATTTCGACTATGTGATTATTTCGAATATTTTAATAATTTAATTGATATTTATATGGTGACAAAGGGGGTACTTTTACAAAAGGAAACAACTCTCAGATTCCTTTATTCGTGAGGAATTTGAAGTGGAAAATTCGGAAGTGAATCATTTTTTAAAAAAATTTTCTGTAACGTTTATCTTTTCATTGATTTTTATGCAACAAAAGAAAAAAAATATAAGTGGTTTTTTTGGAATCCAATGATCAACATGCAATTTTGCAATTATGTGCGTAAAATTTTTTCACACACAACTTTAAAGTGTCGATTGTTGCACTCCTTTAGTCAACACTCAACGTTTATTAAACATTCATTTTGATTCAATTTGTCTCAAAGAGATAATGCAAAAATCACCACAATTGATGTCGTTTAGCAATAGATGCCGTCTCAGTAGTTTTCGCATTCGCACTGACGACTCCTTCCGAGAAGTCAGAAACACCTAGAATCTAAAGTGTTTTCGTAACAAGCGACAAGGAAAAAATGGAAGGCCACTCCTTCCTATCTCCTTAACTCTGTACTGCTTGTGCTCACAACTCTCCTTCGACTTCTTTTCTCCACCCTTTTTCTACATGGAGAGGGTAAATAGTTGTTCAGAATATCTCACGAGCAGGAGACCGGTCCTCTTTATCGCGAGGTTTCCTCCACGGGGGTTCCCAAGGCTTGAAGGGATTGTGGGTGACGACGGGGCCAAGGTTGTGCTTGCAAGCACCCCATAGTTGCAAACCGCTACAAGAGCCATCGTGCATGGGCCTGTTATATACATCATAGCATAAAGGCGATGTAAAAGCTTGCATAAATCTTGGGTTATTATTCGTTTTTGTTATATTTGCACATTTCTATCGGTGACATTTTTGCTTTTTGTCGTTAGTTATTTGTTTATTGGTCAATGATCAAGCTCGAGGCGCATAATTTTACATTCGCTCGAGGCGAATTTTACAATTTTACGATTTTAATTGTGAATATCAGTTTTCGATTTCATATCGAAACTCTTCAAATTCGCATTCAATTTAATTCCTTTTCGATGATTGACGTTGATTTAATTGATATTCATGATTGCAGGAAGTATTTTCGCTCCAATTATAAGTCATTCAATTTGCAATAATATGGGTTTACCGTTATTCGAGTATATTGATCAATATCCAAAACGCTATACGAGAATTCTACTATGGTGTTCTTATATTGCAGGCTTTGTTGCGTGGGTCTCTTTATTAATGCCACTCACAAATCCCGATTTGTATTATTGATTGAGCAAAATTCCAAATTTAAGTAGAAAAAATAATATCCTAATGTGCATAAATTGGGAGCATATGCAAATTTTGCGATCGACAAATTGAAAAAATTTACCTCATATACTGAGGATTTACTACTATACTCCGAATCGTTTATTCTTGTGCATAAATTTTTCAGTTTGATGCCACTGTCGATATGTGTCAATTGTCCTATATATATATATATATATATATATATATATATATATATATATATATATATATATATATATATATATATATATATATGAATACTTTCATGCACAAATTGGATCCAGTTATTTATTGCGATTTTGCGCATACCGTCAAAATTCCTCCTACCATCCCCCCCCTTCTTCCCAAGACAGGCTACTTGATAATTCGTAGGTTATAAATGATCTCTTTGGAGCACTCTATACCTTGCTACCTCTATATTGGTGAAGTCGTGATAAGTCAACAGTTTTATATTGCTGTTGGTCGTTTTTAATGTCAAACAGTTTACTTTTGTATCGCTGGAGTTTTCGAGGTTTTACTGTTGGTTTATTGCAGTGGCAACGTTCTTTTGGAAGCTTTTCAAGCTTTACGTTTGAATTTTTCAGTTTGGAGTTGTTAAGACTAAATCCACGTTTCGAAATTATCACTCGAACACTACTGATCCGCTTAACTTCCGGTAGAACGTTGTTGTGATAAATTTAAGTGTAATTAATTCAGTTGCTTGTACAACTTTCTGAGAGATGAGTGTCAGAGTGGTTTTTATTTTACCATATATACTACAAAATATTTGTTGTTTGGAATTAAAATTGAGACTTGACTTAAAAAGAAGAAAAGACAATTTCGAAGAAATTCAAGGAGGTAATATCAACAAAAACGAATAGTTAAATTATATAAGTATAGAAATTTTAATAATCATAAGCAATTCATAGCACAATAAGTTGATAGTTTTTCCACTTTGATCAAATACTATTGCCATTCAAACTAATATCTTTCAACGAAATCTCTAGGCTAAATTTCGTAATCATGAGTGTTATTAGATAAAAAGTTTATTTATTCAATTAAAATTCTCCTATATTATTTAGGTAATATTTGTATAGCAAAAATATTCCATATAAAATGTATTATTGTAAACTATATCGATAGTATAGTTCGGGTGATTTATTGCATTTGTTTAGAATATTATTGCATTTGTTTATATTTATTTCGTCTCTTTAACTTTTTTTATTATTTTCGTTTATATTACTAGTCTATATACTATCTCTTTTTTTTTCTTCGATGATTTACTAAACTCTTAACGCGTATTTGAAATGGAAATAGAAAATTTCTATAGTTGATATTATTGGATTTTCTTAGATTCTTATTTTTTGAAATTTTTATGCATCGATTCGGCATTATTGACGATTTTTGAAATTAGCATTTCGTTAAGAAAAGTTTGAGAGTTTCTTAGAACGAAAATTTCTATGGCAACGGTTTGATTAAATATTCCTTAGAAGAATTTTATATGCGTAGGATTTTAAATCGCAGTCAGCTGGCTGCACATTAGGCTCATTCCTTTTATGCAATGTATTTGAAATTCGGATTTTTGGTTCACACACATCAATGATTAAATGTATCGGAATTATTTTTTGTTGCCGAACTTCGAGACTATGGAACTAAAAATTCTCCCGGTCTTGGCGCTATTAACGATGAATTCTTTGGTTTACAAGGGATTCGATAGCTGTCGTTTGCGCTTCCTCCTTCTTTTTTTTTTTTGGAAGAAGAATATTTCTGTCTCCTCTATTTCGTGGTATTATTTCAGTGACGATTCGATGATTGCTTATTTTATGTTGTTTCGTGTGTTATTTATTGTCATAGATGAAATTATCGTCATTGCTGTTAATTACAGCATAAATTTTGTTCCATTGGCTCCGGCATTGATGATAATGGAAGTTTGCGTTACTTTTGCAATTTTCGCTTGTCATATATATATATATATATATATATATATATATATATATATATATATATATATATATATATATATATATATATATATATATATATATATATATATGCTACTCTTTTAATTTATGTATTATTGCTGTTTAAATTGGCAAGTCGTTTTTATTCTTTGGATATCTAAATTCCTATAGGTATACTGTGAGCGTTGTTTTGGAGTTCCGTTCAGCCGATTGTTTCAGTTAGCCGAGTTCGGAAGATCGCATCACGTTGATAGTGCTCCGAATTTATTTCTCTCGTGCAAGTAGACATTTTTTTGAAATCTACACAATCAACTAGGAAATTTGAGAAGATCAATCAGCGGAGCGGAAATTGCAAACGATCGCAGTGACTTATATGGAGTTTTTGTGACGCTATTGGGCGATATTCCACATCGAGCGGCAATACTAAAACTGAATGAAAATTGCCAGATGAAAGTTAAGAGTTCTTAACACCACTGCCAGAAATAGTTGTTCTTGAGCCCAGTTTTTTTCGACCTCAAATTTACTGTTTTCTTACCAGTAAAGCGTGTTTCTGGTGGTCTTTCTTCGCATGCCACTTTTCTCATTCGTTGAGCGGCTGGATGGCTTAACAACTATCGAACGCTTTAAGAAAGTTTTAAAGTTTGGGGCTAGCATTACAATAACGGTGATGAGAAAAGACAATAATTGCTGGAAATCGGTGAAAAATTCTCTTCACAGCATAGTCGTGAAAATGTTTTTCTCGAATTTCTCGAAAAAAGTAGTTGCCACATTGTGATGACAATTTCTGAGGTATTTTTTAAAGTGCAATAAAGAAAGATAAGTGTCAATGTGATCTGTGTTTGAATAAATACAAGTTGAAAAATAAATGAATAGAACTTGATAGATTTGTAATATCATGCAATTTATGATATGCTGATTTGTTCTATTTGCTAGATAATTCGCACATTTCAAGGTACTCCAAAATTTTAAAACGGGAATATTTATATTTACAGATGATAATCTTTATTCAATTATTAAAGAGAAAATAACAGCATTAAGAAGAAACAAAACGAAACCGAAAAATTGGAAAGCCGAGTTGAATATACAGATATCAAAATTAATTATCTATGAGAAAGATGGAGTAACATTAGGTAAATATGTAGAATCGAAATCGTAAATAGAGCGCAATTGCTTAAAAGTATGAGATCAAAAATTAGTTATGAGCATCGAAACAAGAAAAAATATATGCTTGGTAGAAATGACTGTAGGTTGAAGAACGCGAGTAACATAGTGATTTGTGATTTATTACATAAAAATGTAATGAATTTTCTATCAGTTGAAAATTGTGGCAATAAATTCATCTGTTTTCGTAAATGGATATATGTAAGAAAAATGACGAAAAATGGAGCAGAAAAGTGAGGAGTAATGTTATAGGAAAGAATTAAATTGAGTTTAATGCGCTTATCTTTTAACGTTTTCTGGTTAGAAATTTTCGACCGGATTCGTCAATCAGGTTGAAAGGGATCTTGGAGCAATGTCTGGAATTGGAGACATTTCTGGATGCGTTCAATTACAGCATTGTTAGATTTCGAAAACGGCAATCACACTTGAGCAGAGTACATAACGATAAGAGAATGATGTTTATTCATTTTGATACTGGTCGAAAAACTAAGCAAACACTCGCCAAGACGCAGTTCGCAGTGCTCGACGGTTTAGCTTTCCCATTCATATCAAATTGAGTACAAATTTTCAGGTCACGTGTGCCGTCACATATGAAAACAGACCTGCATCATGGCGCAACATATTATCGTAACATCATGTGATATGAGGATTTAATCACTACCAAATGGCCACATTCAGGTCCTAAATTTGCAACCACTCGCAATATAATTTACGATCGCATGGAATTCATGGGAATGAGTCCATAGGCCAGCGCAACTCACATAAATTTTGAGGCCATGAAGAATGATAACAATCGGGAAAAGAATTTCAAACACAGATTTGAAAGTGGTATATTCGTTGCAAGAGTGAGCTGGATTTGACGGAAAACTTCGGAACGAATGGAATTTTGCCATACTCGAATGCATCCCTCGACATCAAATTCGTCTTAAGTTATTATCACATCCATATTGTTGCAACATAACCGACGTTCAATTCTTTTACTGCCCTCTTGCTCAGTCTTCGCTAGCTTACTACTGAATCGATCTTGAATTTAAGACGTGCAGGAGACCGCTTGAACACTGGAACTTTCAATAAGGAAGACAACGTTAAGTGCGGTATTTTTAAAGCGAAAGTGCAATATTCAGAGATGATATCTAATAGCTGGCATATCTTCCAGACAGCCGAACTCGACGGAGAAGTTCGATTCCATATAGTTGCATCTGATAGTGTCCAAAATTTGAGAGCAAGCTCTAAGGCGATTAGTTCCTATGATTGTCTTCTATCGATTGACCAACTTTCTTCTAGCTCTTGAAGTACTCTGAAAGACATTTCAAAGCAGAGTTCTTGATGTTTGCCCATTTTTCATTTTTATCTCTCAGATTTTTCTGCTAAACGGCAATAAAAAACAAAATCCCCTTCATATAAGCACCATTTAAGAAAATTTCTGTTACAGGCGAATAGTATAAAAAAGTCTGTATAAGAATTGGCCTGGTTGTCCAGTTTTTTTTTCCTTCCAATGGTATATGGACACTGCTTCCGACTGCGACTTCTCCGAGAAATATTTTAATCACTACACAGATTACAGTGTACTAGTTAAATATGAACTAAATTTCACCAATTTCAGTTACTATATTATATATATATATATATATATATATATATATATATATATATATATATATATATATATATATATATATATATATATAATTTATCAGGAATGCAGCGGACTGCTTTTGAATTATCACAATATGAAAATTTCTTTCACATGCTTGACAAGAGCACAATCATGAATTCCTCCTTTTCACCTCTATTCCTCCTCTTTTGCTCCCTCCTTGCGAGTTTTTAAAAGTTTTGTAATTAGGCGGTGATCGTAGAAAGTTGGTTTCATGAAGAAAGGAATCTGAAACCTATGATTCCTCACTGCCCTTTGTTACCTCTGTGTGCAGTCATGGATACGTCCGATAATATTGCTATGGATGCTATGAATGGACCTTTGCTATAGGTGCTGACTTATTTCTAGGATCAGGAGCCTCTCGACGACGATGTTTCGCATGTTCTTAGAATGTCGCGGTCAAGTTTTCTTCGCGGAGGCCCGGGTTGAATTCATTGTGACCACGCGAAGGGATCGGATGGAGAAGTTGGGCAAAGTGCTCATGGAAAGAAAACTGATCATGCAAGAATAACTTTACTCACATTGGCACAACTCTCTGGAAGAAATCATTCAACTTCGGGTTCGTTCTTGCTCGGAATAGTGCGTCGCTTGGCAGTGATTGGTGCTCATAAACTGTCGGCTTGTTCATTTGTAGATGCTCACTAAAAAAGCATGGGTGTTTTTTTCCGTCGCTTTGGGAGAACTGGGGAAACCGATTGAAAATATTTCATTTCTGTATATTTGCGCCGTGGATAGTTGCGCCGCGAAATATCGCATCAAAGTTGCTGATACTACTATGCCTGGACTTAAGATATTTCATAATACAACCATCACAGCATCATAAAAATTATCAAAGGAAGGACTTCTCAAAGCTGACCGTGTTCCAACTGCAACATTCCTTTTTTCGATTGTCATATCCGTTGAGTGATCGCTAACAAATTTTCCACGCAGTGGAGGACGAGCCATCGAAGTGATTTGAATGGAAGAATTTGGCGAATCGCTTAGTTCACATATTTCCTGTGTTGCTTTCCGTTCATAGATTATCTATGATTAAAAAATTTGATTAGGTTCTTAACTCGGACGATTTGTTTCATTGAAACAACAATTGTTTTGATACAAATATGTATTCAATGCATTCGATCCATAAGGATTTCCTTATTTCTCCTTTTATTTGTCCCGTATATTTGTATAAATATTTCAACATTTGTTCCGGGTGCTCCAGATCAAAAAAAAAACTGCTGTTGATTTTTTTACCCATTAGAGATTAAAGATCATTTCAACCTATGGGGAAGCATAAATGATTGGATTTACTAAGAATAAAAATGTTGAATACGTTGTTCTGCAGAATTTTTGAGTAGACAAATAAAGTTTGAGAAGAATCATTTAAAATGACAGCCTCATTTGATATTCTGCATTAAGTGGATTTACATTCGAAAAAATCTTCTTCTTCAGCGGAATTTTCAGAAACGTTTCGCAGTATTTCAAAAAACAAAACGAAAACATAGATATCACAAAATTACGGCATAGAGAGATAATGAAGTGATTTTCTGATAAAGCCGATTCAGAATGAGCTTAGTTTCCGCTTGAATTAGTACGAATGCTTTGAGCTGAGATATCCGTATAGGTGGATATCGAGAAATTCAGTCGTAGATGATTTGCTCTTAGTAGGAGATAATGTTTTAAAAGTCTATAATAAAAGTGCTATTTTTACATACTTTCAATAAAACTCCTATTTACAAATGAATTATTATACTATCATAACTATGGATAGGTATGTGAATATTTTTTATCCATCATTCTCGATCATTAATTTCAATTCGAACGTTGACGTAAGATTCGCTCAACGTAATCATTCATAAGGTTCGCTTGTCGGCATTCAACCTGATCCGTCATGTTTGGAAGCAAACTGACTATAAACATTTTAATGTGCGAAATTTATGTGCATTTTCAACTGGTCGATTGCATTCCACATCGATCGGCTTGTAAACGAATGTCTTTGTGACGTTTCTTTCAGCCGGATGTGTCAAAAAAAGGTTTTTTTTTGTTGAAGGGCTATGCAAAACTATTGATTCTTTCGGCATGTTTTATTATTTGTTGATAACGTAAAAAATTGTTTCTAAGAGGAAGGATTTCAAAAGCGCTTACCATATTACTCTCTCTAACCTAGTTTTCCCGATATTTGAATGTCCTACTTCAATTGTTATTGATGAAATTGGACCATATATCGAGGTCAATGCATAATTTTTAGCAAATTTAATTTTCAATTTTTGACAGGCAAAGTCTTAGTACAATTTAGAGTTTTTCTGAGCGTTTCTTAATATTATTGATGTTCGTTACCTGTACACGTATAAAAATTAGTAGCGTTCATTACCTTGTAATGACTCATTTCACTAGTTCAGTTTCCGCTCGCACCTTTGAGTCACCTGAAGATGGAATTAAGCGAACATATTTCGATGACTAAATAAATAAAATAAGGTAATGAATCACTAACACTAACGTATAATGCTGTCATTGTTTCCTTCTAAATTGCATGTCATTGTGCTGTTTCATATGATGAAATCCATGAGAAATGCAATGTAATTCCTTGATGATGCCACTGCCAAAAGTTCTATACACGCACGCACACTTTAATCACTTTTGCGCTGCCTCGTGATTGAGTTAGGCTCGGATTTGTTTGCATTTTCTGCCGATATTACCTGTGTTATCTCACCTCCGGATATTCCCTATTAGTTTTCAACAACTTGTCAGGCACCTGGTCAGATAAGCTGAGAGATGCTTCATAAACTCAGCTGCACAAATTATCTCCTATGCAGATAATGTGAGAGATCTGGAATGCTGAGAGAATAATAGAAAAACGGAGGATGCAGCGATAATTGCAGAAGGTGACCTAAATCTCTAGTATCCAGGTAATCCAAGTAATCAAGAAACGATTGTGAAATCCCAATGAACGAAAATATTCGTCCTCAATAACGCCCCAAAAATATACTCCAGAAAAAACAGGTTTAATTTTATTTGGATTCGTACCACTGATGAGTCATTCACTGTAAACGAAAAGAAATGTCCATCATAAAAGAGAAGTCAAACGAAAAATGAATGCATCACATCTGGAAGTGACATTTATGGATTAAAGCAAATATAACGCTGTCGCCATCAATAGCAATGAGCGCATGCTTCAATGACAAAAATTCCATAGCATAATGCGCATTCAATCGTTTGCTTAAGCTAACGTTCAAAATTACAACAGTTAAAGCATATAAATCAGCGTCAATAATAGCTGAGATGCACTCTAGTGAAAAGTACATAATAGTAAGCGATAAAAATTTCGGCTTTTTTGATTGTATAGATTGATATTTTTCGCTTATTACAAGCATAAACTCTTCTTAAACAATATTAGTTCCACTAAAAGAGGGTATAATGACGTCTAGTTGAAAACGTTCATGATATGATGAGGTTTCAAAGTTGTAGAAGAGAAAGATATAATGAAATCCTGAAATTCGAAAATTTCAAATTGTTTAGTGAAATATTCGACTTTTTTTTTGATTTGTTTTATTTCATGTTACGCTTATTGGAAGGGAAAAAAGAGCGACTTATAGAAAATTCATTTCGGTTGAATTCGACCGATCGGTGATACACTCAAATATAGGTTTCTTGGCTGAGATATCACTATTTTAGTCTGTATTTAAATATGAGCGATAACCGAACAAGCCACAAAGATTTTCCAAAATGTTCCTCTTTTTTTTCCATTCCTCTCCATCTTTGATACGCAATTTCCTCCATATAATAATTCATGTAAGTTGAATCAACAACGGTTTAAAGTCGAAAATCGCAACTAATCGCCACAGTGAGATGGTCATTTCATTTCGATATTCTCTAGAACTATGTTGACGCCTTCATTTTAAGCTTTAACTTCTTTCTCAAACAAACAGAGACAGCATGAACCCTTGCACCTAGCATCTCTAAGTAACTGGTTGCTTTATTTCGTAATTGTTCATAGCACATATCTATTCTACATCACTTTCAACCACATCTACATATCATTAAGCAAATATAATGAATTGAGTGCGTCAATTGGTGGCACATTGTAAATAGTGGTCTTTGCTAATTTTAAATGAGGGTGACGGAACGGGATCGATACTAACGTTCAGTTTCCTCCGAAAAATGAACGAGTCCAGTTTTCTCAGGACAACTATAGACAGCATGAACCACATAAAAGAATTAAAATGCTTATATCGAAAGTTGTGATTCTCGGATCGATACATCAAAATGATCATAATCACGAACGGCCTCGTAGGAAAAAAAAATGCCGAAAATTTTCCCAAATCAGGATACGAGTATAACAGCAATTCGAAGTCATGTGAGATTCTTGTTGAATTATTTGACAATCACAAAGATCGCTTCCTTAATCCCTTTCTAACATTACTCGCTATTAACCAGTTGGCTAGAAGAGAAAAATGGAGAGAACGTTAATAAAAGATTGAAAAAGAAGCAAACAGATAGAACGGTGACGAATGATAACAAAGCTAGCAATTTTGTGGTTGTAGATGATTACGTCAAACTACCTGCGTATTAACGCTTTGAAGTTTAGATAGGTGTATGAAACGAGAAGCAATCGATTGACGCTATGATTAAAACTACATGTTAATGCGTCGCGGCAATGCGAATGGAACCAATTCGTTCTAAAAGTAGGTCTCGTCATTGTGCAATGAGGTTTTATTTGAAATAGGTTTTGGTATTATTTTTTAAGGATTATCTTAATTTCCTCTATTTGACAGCGAGAAAAAAAAGGATGCGGTAAATAAGTTCAATGATCAACTAGTCAGGTGATTTCTTCATATGCATTCAGTAATTGCGCTCTCAAATGTATATTGTGAGAAATCTCAACAATCATTTCCACTTTCAAAGGCATTCATTTATATTTTCGGGAATTATTTAATTTATCATATCAATTCCATTTTGGAATTTTGGTTTTTCCACTTCTGAACGAACTGACTGCATTTCTGCATTTGCCCAGTAATTGTCTACCTTTCAACGGGACGGTTCGACCTTGGCATTAATGGCTCCTTACGGAGTGATTAATTCAATTTCAGCATTTGCTGAATGATTTCTTACATGCGAAGCGATTGATTGCGTTTTGACAGCTGCCCATGGTTTCTTCTTCTTGAATAGGTTGATTCTATTCCTGTCTAGACGGAATGGTTTTTTGCCTCTGAACGAGGTAATTTTATTCGAACATTTACATATTGCTTTGTTACCTACCTCGAAGGATATTCTTCATGAAAATGCTGGAAGATTTTTTTCTTTTCTTCAGAAGTGCTCACTGAGAATGAGAATATATGTGTACAGAAGGCATGGAAGTCGGAAACTGATACTTGGTTTAGACAAATGAAATTATTTCCTTGATGAAACTTTGATCAGATTTGGGCTATATTTTCGTTTGGTTTTCCCGCTCTTCCCTGGATGGAAAGTTTCACCATTTTTGGAAAGTCACTCAAATGAATAAAATACGATGGAAAATAATGGAAATTGCATAAATTCTAGAGAAAATCATTCGAAAGGGAAGATTTTTGAGTTATTAGTATGTTTTTAAGTCAAACAAGTTATCAGAGTTGGTCGTTTAAGAATTGCTGAAATGAGACCACCTCCGATAATGCCACTGCTTAGGGTTGTGTTTAAATGATAACAGTAACTTCCACAGCGACTTACTGCAAAAAAGCGAGATGCAAACGTTGACCAAGAATATTGGAATGCAAGGCTATTTCTAGTTTTCGAAGCGAAGGGAGAAAGTGTGCGGGGGATGGGGGGGGGGGGGTGGAAGAGTAGAAAGATTGTGCACCTTTGTGTGATTCTAATACTGAACCATTTTTTGGCCATTAAAAATTGGAAGAGCATTGCAATGCAACGTTCCATGATTCCAGAGGTGGAAAACTCAAGGAAATTACTGTTAGTTTTTGCAACATTATAAGTTTTCTATACTTTTCAAACCAGCAATGTTTTCATATTTGCGTAGATTTTCCATCATCTTTAATGCATTTTCTTTAGCATACACCTGTCGCAATATTTGTGCATTTTTTGAATATACTCTTCCGCGGCGCACATATTTATCTTTTCTTTAAAAAATTCCTTCCTTTATCAACTTTAGCGAGCCCCTCTCCCCCCCCCCCCCCTCCTCCCCCTCCAACGAATTTTCGCTAATGAGATGAAAAACTGCAGAATTTTTCGTTAGAATCAATGACTTCCTCGCTCTTTGACCATCTTATGGTGTGATCACATTACCTGAATATTCCACAGCAAAGTCAGGTTCTAAGAAAACAATCGAACTCAGAATTTGCAACAGTTCTGCATTGATTTTGACATGCGACTCTTTTCAGCAAGGCGACACTAAATTCAACTGATTCCACTGGATTTTAATAACGGTATTATGCATGGAGTCCGCATCAAGTTCTAAATGTTCGAGATGATAGAACAAGGTCGGTGTCAGCGGAAATCCGGGGATTCCAGAAAATAGCTGGACTTGACATAAATTCAACCTCCACCAAACTTTGATGGCCCGACATGAAATATGGAAACTGTCACATAGTGGAGGATGGGCGAAACCGTCACCAACTGGCATTTGGGATGTCCATTTTGATTCCAAAAGTCGAAGAAAAATCATAAGACTCCAAACTACATTTAAGAACCCTCCGAAATTCTGAGCCATTGACGTTCGCAAGCATCGTGGATGCAAGACAAGACCCAGAAATCCGCCGGTATGCGGAATTCGAGGGCTCTGGATTTTACCGAGTTTTGAGCAATTTATTTTATGCAAGCATTAACGATAATGATCGCAAAAGTTTAACTAGCGTCGTAGATAATGTCATTTTTGCATTCAACATTCGAGGTGGAGGAGGAGGAGGAGGAGGACGGAAAGCACGCTATCCATGGGATGGTTGTGATGAATTCGGAGTTAGGTGTTCTGGGAAGTTCGAGGTTTTTCGGTGTAAAATGAGAGAATATCCAATATTTTGCCGCTATCAAAACGTAAGAAGGATGAAATCAATCAATAATTAAGACCTTTATACTCTGCTGGGGAGCGGCAACATTTCATTTCATATTTTATGTTTGTTTACTTAACCATTCGCGTTGAAGAAGTAAATTAAATGAACTATTAATTACCTGAAATAGAACGTTAATTAAATCATTCATAGATGAGCAAATATGACAATCTCGTATAATCTTGATGTCGCAACGGCATCGCCGTTTAATTTCTTCCGATTGATTTTTCGTTGGAAAGGAAGCATTTGGAAATCATGCGTCAAAGAGTTATGTATATGGACGATTCTTTACCTCATCATCACGTTCATCTATCGCACTCCATATTTCCTCACCGACGAGCAAAAAGTGTTAGCCATTTTTGAAAAATTTTTCATGAAATAATAAAAAAATTTGACAGAGAATGTTTGCCTTGATCAGAGCCCTAAAAATTTCAACTTGCAATGGAAAGCAAAGTTTTTGAGCGTAATCGGATCGGAGATCGATAAGCAAGACGGAAGCGCTTCAATGATTTAAGCAAAGCCGAAAATGATAAAACACAGAGTACTGCTGAAGCCCAAAAACGGGGGGGGGGGTGGGAAATGGGGATACATGACCAATTACACAGTTTTTAAAACGATTTTTGTCTTGGTAATTATATCCACTTCTCTGATCAAATTCCCGTATCTTTATTGTTTTCGCCGTAACCAAAATAGAGTGGTTCCGTCATCCGGTACGTCTTTCCACACCAAGTGGACGGCCCTGAAACAACGTTGGAACTGTTGCGGTTAAGCAAGAGGTACCACGTATCGTTTCATTCGCAATTTTATCACCAGTATTTTAGTTAGGTTTAGATGCTAAGTTTAAAAATAGTGGAATAAAAATGATTTACAAATTTTTTTGGTGCATTCTTAATTATAGTCAATTCATTGGATGTGAAAATACTCGTTCCAATTTATGGATGAAGTGAAACTCGGTAGTTGTTCGATGATAAATAAATCATATGGTCGCATTATTTAGTTATAGTACAATCAATAATTGATATTTCTAGAATATTCGAGAATATTGCATATTATTTTGACACACGTCTAGACTATATACCACTTACATTTATGTTGGGCTTCTTCGTTCAAACGATTGTACGACGATGGTCTGTGCTATTTGAAAATATGGGTTATGTAGAAAGGTGAATTTCATTTTCTTTTTCTGATATTTCCAAAGGAAATGATTAGCAAAATTCAAACTATTAATTCGATATGAATCTAATATACGGAGATTCAAAAATCTTCTTACTAAACTTTGAATAATAAAATTAACGATCATATGGGCTAATATATGTTTCATTTAGTTATATGCACGATGAGAATATCCTAAATGGAATATTTTTATGAGCTTAGTGAAGTGGAGAAATTACAAAAATGAATAAATAGGCATCAAAAAAACTTTCATTATTTTATGAGAGATTATTTAAAAACTTTCAGAGTCCTAAATTGGAGAGGTCAAATTTAGGTATATATTAAAGAGATATTACAGGTGGGACACTTCACAATGTGCGCATTATACAGGTGATTGACTGTGTGTAGCAAATATGCGCATGCGTTGAACAAAGAAAGAGAATGAAAGTAGCAATAAAAACGTTGAGAATAGATGAATGCCTTATTGCTTCCGGTCCCCCATTTAGCGAAGAGGAAATTGAAAGGGTTTTACGTTCTAATTCATAAGTTCACTGTTTTGGATTTCACATGAGAACAACATCACGGATTCACTTTGAAAAACAAAGTAGTCGAAATAAAGCCTCAGCATGTTTTAATGCTTTCATATATCGCTTTAAATGGTTTCGCGAGATGATCGTAATTCCTTTATCGCCTTCTCATGAGTGCATCATCACCATAGAAATAATGCAATCTGAATGCTCGGCCGTTTCACCGCCGGCCGACCTCCCGTAATCAAGCATTAAAGAATGCCTGAGCATCTTAAATTTCTGAACCTTAAACTCAAACAGAATAACTCGATTCATTCGACCTTTCTCTGTGACACATGACTGTCGTAAACGAAGCTGACCATGAGAAAGTTATGAACTTCAGACTTTCTTCCATATTATACAAGGTGGCTTCGTCTTGGAGGTATCACGACAATAGAATTCTCGTCGCTTGACATAGCTGTATATTTGCGTTGGTAAGGTTATGCTTCATGTGATAGTATTGATGAGGTATTAAGTTCGACATGAACTGAGACCGCAATATCAAGTTTCAGCCCAGCAATTTATATTGGAGGATATGTTTATGGTACGGATGACGAATGCCGCTTGCTACGAAGGACGATGGCACGTTATCTGTGTCTAACACAATTGCTTGTTTATAGAGATATCAGCGTTCGCGTAAGAAAGCGCTTCCCTACATATGAGAGTATTGTTAAAGCAGGTGAATTGTTATGAGTAATTGCTAATTGCTTGTTTAATAAATTATTTGACACTCGAAACCTCTAAAGTTGTGCGGTTTTCGAAGTTCAAGTCCACGAAAACCAGATGCTACGCAACTTGCGGGAATCTGAAAGAGATTCAGAAAACTGCAAATGAAATATCACTTCTTCCGACTCTGAGGGTCGAAGCTCCGAAACTCCTTCGGAGGCTACCACTGTTTACAAGCGTGGGAGTGAGGAAGAAAAAGTCTGACGTTTCTATATGGGCGTTCAAATAGGGCAATAATGGTTTTTTGTGCTAAATATGCATCGATCATTTCTCGTTTTGGAATCAGTGATTGCTTCACGACTTTCTGTGTACCTCGCCAATGCATACGGATCCCTATTTTACGCTCTTTCGCTCCCCCCGGTTCTCTCACCCCACTTTCCATTAATTCTCAGTAGCTGTTTAAGCGCAGCAAATTTCGAAGCGTTGCAACTTGTCAACTAAAAGACATAGTGATGCTGAAGAAGTTAGCCATAGCATTTCGACTGTAGGACTCAAGTCGTCCATTTTTATGACTTGTCTACCAGTTTCAACTCAGCAATCAATAGTACTGAGGTAACAGTATCAGTGATTGCGGAGGGGAGGAGGGGGAGGCGGCAGAGGAAGGGATGGAGCTGAAATATGGATTTTAACCAGGTTTCGGCGTCAATAGTTACGTAACATTTGTTTGTTACTTTGGAAAATTAAATGGAAGAAGAACTATGCTATAATCATTGCAGGCTTTATGTTAGAGCATGAAAAAGAAAAACTGGAATCGATTCGATTGGATTTCGACAAATATTGGGTGCCCATTAATTGGATATACGCATTGATTTTTCGAGCTCGAAAGGAAGGGAAAGTGCCGAGTGATTCATTCGCCAATAAACTTTGTGACGTTTGTTTATTGCTCCTTTTTCGTTATATTTCACTCTCATGAATCCTCTATACCTGCGGAATACCTGTAAAACCTTTAAAATGATATAGACTTATTGATGCTGCAGAAAATAGAGAGAAAAGTTATTCGAGTAACAAAACGTGAAACAAGTAATTCGTGAATATTTATGTTTCGACGAAGAATGCCATCTTTTCTTTTTCAAATTTTAAAGCTTTGATAGCGTTCAGTCGACGTTTGAAGTCTCCTATAAGGTCGATTATGAGGCAGTCTTCACTACTCTTCAACTTTTAGGTCATTAATCACTGCACGGTTGTTAATATTTCCCATTGCATTTTGCAAAAATTCCAATCAAACTGTCGATTTTGTTACGTTCAGATAGGAAGTTCAAAAGGAAATAGGAAGTATACCATTTTGTTCACTTTAGTGATAGAGGCGCTGAAATTCCCGATGATAGTCGCAGCGAAATTTGCATAAATAAGACTATGATAGAAGTTAATGCAATAGATGTGCCATGCGGCATTTCACATCATCTGTTAATAGGTATAAATTCCTGATATAACATTATGCTAAAAAAAGTGTGATGAGGTACGAAAAAAAAAAAAAAATGGAATCGAGAGTGACAAATGTGCAGAAAGAACGATACGCTTATCACCTGCCATTGCTATCCTCATTTTTGATGGTGGCTGGCACGACAAAGAAACATATAGCATAGAAATATAAGCAATACACCACTTCATATATCATTGTTTTTACAATAATAAAAGGTTGATTACAAGACAGGTATCCGCTCACCTGAATGAAAGTAATTATAGAAAAACAACCTACAAAATTAATCGTTAGGTAAGCACATTTAATACGTTTATGTTAGCGTTAAGTTGCTCAAAAAAAAGAATGTCATCTATATTGTTGAGAGTCGTTTAAAAAAAAACACTAAAAAAGAAAATGACTGAACGCATTCATAAGTTTGTTAACGATAGAAAAACTTCGCAATGTATGATTGACTATTACTTTCATTATATTATTCTATGCTGAAACTCTCGGTATGATTCTTATCGAGAAATTTGCAAGCATCATTTATAAATATAAATCTAACGGCTAAACATCATCAACATTATTGAGCATAAATATATTTATGCAAATCTATATATTAATTTACATTAAAATTTGCTGTTATATTCAAAAATATTTTTGATTATTTTCTTCATATTTCGTCGTTCGCTGCATTTAGATCAGTTAAAATTGATTATCGGTTAACATCATTAAAAAAATCGGTTAACAAGCAACGAATTGGATTCATTGTTTCTCGAATATCTCGAGAGACTTTATAAAGAACTATTTTTTATGCTTCCTTATGAAAATAATGCTTCGGTTATCTCTAGTTCGTTTTAGGTTATCCTCACTTCCATAAATGATTTCTACGGCAACATTCATAATAGTTAAAAATTCTAGACCTTGTTGAGAAAATTCCACTGCTATAGAAATAATAAAGCCAAATAGGTGTTCAGATAACCTGCCGATTCTATAAGTTAACTGGCTTTTCCAGATGTCTTTTCCATGTGCCTCCAAACAAGGTGCCTTTTCCAATCAAACTCAGATGTTACTTCCATAGAGTGAGACGAGGATATCCTCATTCTTTATCATCATAGCGAAAAATCCTCGCGTGACAGTACTAAATATTTGCTGGGCTATTATCTACCGTTCAATCCAATCTTAGGCAGCTTATAATCAGTGTTCACTTTTCCACTTGATATTGACAGAAGCTTTATCAGTTATGCTGAACAGATGTTTTTTTTATTGATATATGTTGATCACTTATAAGAGATCAGCTGTGTTGATCAAAAATGAACCGTTGTTCTCGGAGTGCCGATTTTGGCACATTCCCCATTTACCATTCAATTGAGGTTGACGAAATTCTTCGTAGAACTCATTTTTCGAACTTTTTATTGAGTATTTTAGCGATTGTTTTCAGTTTTTTTTTTTTTTTTTTTTTTTGAGACCGTTTAGCTCTCTCAATGGCTTAGTATTGGTTTTATTTTAAATATTTGTTAATAGAATTGGAAAGTTTCATATAAGCAATACGGATGCTTTGAATTTCTTAGGAAAGTTAACTAAGTGCTAATATTTTGTATTTTAGGAAATAAAATATTATCGATATAATATACAAATGCTTTGCAACTATGATTGGGTTCCAATTCCATTAGCTTATCCACAGGTATGTTAGGCTATCTTTTTGATTATCATAGAAATAATGTACTATCTTTCAATTAGTACCTAATTGACCAATTATAGGACAAGAGAACTATTCCCCATTACGCTTCACTTTTTTTGAAATTGATGGAACATCAACAAGAGGTTTTCGCTTATCAAAATCACCGAAAAAAATATATCCCATAGAACCTTTTCAAAAATTTTCGTTATGTTTCTTGTCTTAAATTTCTCATCAATCATTTTCCTAATAAAGCTATTTTTTTCCTAATGAGCATTGAATTTTTTGCCCATTTATGATGCCACTAAATGAAATGTTGTTCCCTTCTCTCACTTCTTATGAGAAATTGAGACGCTCGCCAGAAGAGTTGGTGCGATATGAGTCTTTGCGTTATGCTCACCTGAGCAATCTGTTCTAACAGCTACCAGCAATGAAATAAAACAAGCATTACAATAGTTTCTTATTTTAACCGATCTCACATCCATAGAAATCTTCCATAAACATTTGTTTTCCCAGAGATAGGTAAATGAAAAATGGGCGCAAATTTTTTGTCACCTCTAAATTTCCTCCATTTTTTTTTTCGAAATTGATTAACGTAAAATATGATACAGCCGTTGACCTCGTAAGCTTAGCTTTTGCAAATCCTAATCGCTGAAGAAATGAAAATACAAATACACACAGAAAAAAACAAGAGACATATACAAAGGCAAGACATCGTTATAACAGATTTCTACAGAAAAAATTTTTAAAAGCACATCAAAGTAAGTGCCCAAAGAAGAAAAACATCAACGAAATGAAGGAAATATGCCATGGATTTGCGCTACGAGTCTTTTCGGAATAGTTTGTTGTAATTTTTCAGTTGGTTTTCTTAGCCGTCTATGTCTACTTTGCTTTGTGTCTCATCTCTCGACAATTCATCATTACCGAGCGCGATGCTCCAAATAAAAGTAGCGTATGTGGAATTTTTTCTTTAGTTCTTCAATTCTCTATCGTATAGTACTCTCTAGGAAATGTGTTGATTAAAAAATCTATGTAATATGTCGGTTTCGATGCTTCACTGATGAGATGTTGTTATTATATTTATTGAAGAGTATCATATCTTTTCGCCAGCTACCTGTAGGATTGAAATTTTTTTGGGGGATTGAGGAATGAAACAGCGGAACAAGTTTGAGAAAGTAAAATGGAGGGAACAATACTTCTGCTGCCAGACTAAATAAATATTCGTGATGCAAAACTCACTATACCATATGGGCTCGCAAGTATGCTTTTTCCTCTACTCATTTTCAAGCAATATTATGAATTTTATGCTTCTGTTGAAATAGCGATTATATCCAAGCCTACGGTTGACTAAATTATTATTACTATACTTTCAAGTTGCCGTGAGCATTTTCCAGAAGAAGAGCTAAATGCGCACTACTCCTATAATAATGCAAAGTTTATCTGTTCAAATTGTCACGAAAACGATATGGTGTTTAATTAGGTAGCAACCAACAGTTATGAATTGATGAGGTGTTGTAGTTTGGCTTCGTATTTAGTCACTATAGTCATAAAATTAGCGGTCTTATGGCAGAATGTTCTTATAATGGTAAAATACAATATCCATATAGATTTCCATTGTTCATTTGTAAATATCGAAAATATCTGAATTGTTTCGTAAATCGTTCTCTTCCAACTGAATGTCATTCAAGTGATTTCTAGATTGATCTCACGTTGCCGTTCATGACGATGATGGAATTCCTCATCTTAGTAGGCTGGATGAAAGTAGCCGAAGGCCTTCTGAATCCTTTTGGTGAAGATGACGACGATTTCGAGTGCAATTTTCTTCTCGACAAAAACCTGGCGGTATAATATTTTTAACTACAATATATTGGGTTCAAACCCTTAATTACTACAAATATTTTGAAAAAGCCTTATAGTACATTAATCATTGCTTAATTCGTATGCTTAGCGTCCATAGGACCAGCAAAGAAAAAAGGTTTTATCAAAGTGATATCATCGATAACACGGAAAGCACTTGCATGGCGTGAACTTTTCTCGACCTCTCACCAATATGCTGCAAAAGCATCATTGCTGATGCAATAAAACTTGTCACCTGATTACAATTATGATTTAACTTTGCCATCGGAAGGTTAAAAATGAAACATTTGATTGACGCTATGTAAATAAATAATATAATATATATATATATATATATATATATATATATATATATATATATATATATATATATATATATATATATATATATATATATATATATACATATACAATTTCAGTGTTTAATATATTATATATACACATATAAATCTTGTTTAGACAGCATTGTGCATTGTGGACGATGCATCAAATGACGCGCCAAAACTTGAAAAGGATCGCTTTTGGCATAGTGATGAGGTGGAACCTATGTACTCGAAAGAGACAGCATCGCAACCCATTAACCCTCTTGTTGGCTCAGCAACACAAGCTCAGTAAGAATATTCTCAGCTATCGCTTGGAACAATGACTACAGATATTTCTGCATATAATTTCTGTACCATCTAATTTATAACATAAGATGAAATGTCCATAATCAACAATTATCATACTTTCTAGGGGCTAATGAATTTGTTTCTCACTACTTAGTTCAGTCAAACTACCTTCATTATTACCTTTGATGTTCTTTTTTCGATCACAAGGCCTCAAGAATGCTTGTACGTTTGAGATGTTGCAAGCTGTTGTAAATTGTTGCAATAATTCATTAAAATTTTGCGAAAAGAGAAAACGCCTTTCACGTGCTCGCCAATAAAATCCCTTTCATTACGCACCGCCTTCTCTCATATCCTCTCTTAAATCCGCTAGAGCTTCACCGGGCATTTCTTACACTTCATCTCCTTCTAGATGCATTTTTCCTCCATCGATCAATACTGGTCATGATCTTCTAAAGCACTTGTGTCATATTTATTTAGAACTCGCGTTTGAATTAAATCGCCGTCTGCTCTTATTTTGATTTTATGTTTGAACGGGAGCAACATATATCTAACTATCTTTCAACTAAAAACTGCTCAGTGATCGAATTTGAAAGTTTATTATTGTTTGCATAAAGACATCACATCTGTATTCCTCTCTCTCCTTGCAACGAGAATTTACAAATATTTAATGCACCCTCCCCACCTCTCCCCGACCTTTCGAGAATTAAAATTTGTTCATGAAAATTCTATTAAAAATTGTAAAACGCATCCTTAATAAACCTCGATTATCTAAGGAAGTTTTGAATATCTCCATTTTCATAAGCTCTCCTTCACCAAAACCTCTTCCTTCGTGAATATACGTCATTTTTTAGCAGCCGCTAGTACTTCAACTGCCTTACCCCCTTCCCCCTTTCGCGTCCGCTCAAATATATATTTACCACTGTCTCTCTCAACTACCAAGCGCTTTAACCGTCATTCGGCATCTTGGCCGGCTAGGTACAGAAGCTTGTGAGCGAAATTAAGGTATGCGAACACGTCAGTAGGAAGAAAATGATAGTTTACTGAATTATGCAATTTTTATTAATTTTCTTCGAATATGCGCCTTTTTGTTTCTCTCCTTCATTCCCTTTCCTCTTTTTTCCTTGAATATACCACTATTTATAGAAAAGTTTGCGAAGAGCATTAAGCATCTCAATGCATATCCTTTTCGTCAGACATATATGCGTGTCGGTATGAAACATTACTAACGCTTCAATTCTCGTAATTTATAAGAAGTTGATGCTGGAAATTGCAACGCTTCAAAATTTAATGTTTAGTATTTCAACTGAGGAACCACATATGGTTGTTCGAAAATCACTCGATGCTAGCAGAAGGAATTCAAGTCGATCATATGTTGGTAGTCTCTCAAAACGATGGAAATTCTCCACATTTACGGAGCGCTTTCGTCGAACTAACAGGTGACATTTGAAAGCGTTATTTAAAAAGCAACAAAAACTTGCCGAGCACAAATTTCTCTTTGCTAACTGCTTAAATCGCCTAAGAATCACTAAATCCTTTTGTAGCTTTTCTTTACTTGCGTAGTAGCTTCCTTGTACTTTCACAAATCTACCTAAATTATAAAGTGATCATAGATGACCACTTAAAATCATGTCTATAATATAGGGCTAAAAACTTCAATATATTTCAATTGGATAATTCCAGTTGCCACAAATCTCCTACTATATTGAGGTGAACGTTGGATAGAAAGGATATGCAAGGAACTGTTACTCTACCATATGGCTCGTTTTGGGACGCTACATAATTAGAACGATCAGTTTTTTTTTGTTCATTACTGTAGAAAATACTGCAGTAAGATGAGACAGAAGTTTTGAATCAACAGGTCAACAAGTAGAGCAGCCTGATCAGTTGTTAAAATGAAAGCGAATTCTGAAGATCTTTAACGTCCATATTGATAGAATTACCGCTTATTACATATTATACTCATCAGAGAATGATTTCAACCGAATTTCTTTTGGTCTTTATTTTTTGTGTGAAATGATTGCAGGGGAGCACAGAATCGTCCCCGTGTAGTAGGCATGTCTAAACTATTCTATTCGGATGTGGCAATTAACGAACTTGAAGATGGTACACAAGCGGAATCGATATCACAAAAGAGGAATAATGCCAAGTCGAGCAAGTACTTCTCAAGGCAGGTATCGGCATTCACCGTACTCGATGGACATTCAAGCCAAGGAATAAGTAAGTGCTCTTATGCTTATAAAATATGAGGAGAGAGAGTGGGAGACAGGGGAAGGATTAGCTAGAAAGAAACAATTGCTAGGCACACCAGGTAAGTGATAAGATAAATGATTCTGTGATCTTGCTCGTTAAATCACTGAAAAAATGGATCGAGAAATTCATGAAAGCGCAAAACAATGTGACTAAGACTTCGAACACTCTCATAGTATATTTCAACAAACGCTAACCAACAACATCGCCATCAAGATAATTAGCAACTGTGGATAGGAATACGAATCTAAACGACGCTGCAAAAGCCACGCCACCGTTTAATCGTGGCCAGAGGAATACTTCGGCGGCATTTTTCGCGCTATGTCCCCTATCGTACGGTTCAACATGTGCATAAAAATTAATGCATTCGTATTTAAACAGAATTGTTCGGTGATGAGGTTTCCCACAGATGATTCGTTCGTTCACATCCGACTTCCAGTAAAATGAACGGTAGGATGTTATACACCGAAATATCTATGATTTATTTTGAATGTAATGCATTAACTAGAAAACTGTTATATAAATATTATACCACCCTATAACCTATTAATTGCCCAAGAAAACCAATCTAATAAAGTATCAATCCTATACAAATTGCTAGAGTGAATCCTAAACAAACGAAACTTATGAAAGCACCGTATAAAATCCGTAACTTAATCAATATTTCTAGCTCATTATAAATTTCAATTTTTTCCACACACTTTCCACGGTGGAAATTAATTCAGCCAAATAGTGCTCTATTCACGCCCAGCATGCTTCACTTCACCAATGAAATATTCTACATTAAATGCAGGCAATACATCGTTTTAGAGAAATTTATAAAATTTACTATCGCTTTTATTAAACAGTTTTTTATCGTGCTGTTACTCGTTCCTAAGTAAATTATAAATGGAATTTTGAAGCATATTACAAAAAATAGAGCAGAAAAAAAGCTGTGGGTTGACAACACAGCCTCAAATCTCCCATAAAATTTACCAGATATAAGGAATCTGGAATGTTTATTTCATATTCCACTGTTTTTTTTTTCAGTTATTCCGCGCTTGAGGTGATTGAAGTGCATAAGCAACAAGTGCGGGGTAAAATATCAGTAAAACTGTTTCAGGCACAATATATGACCCCACAGGCATTAATTTTGTGACTCCACCACTTTCGCGACAACAATCACGAGGTTTCCATTTTTCGAGTTTTTATGCACTGATGCATATATATATATATATATATATATATATATATATATATATATATATATATATATATATATATATATATATATATATATATATATATATATATATATATATATATATATATATATATATATATATATATATATATATATATATATATATATATATATATACTCAGCAGGGTCGATAACCACGGAACAGTCGAACGCTTTGATTAGTTCAAAGCGTTCAAGAGAATTATGCGAGCATGAATTGTCGAGAACAAGCCGCATAACGCTTCTTCTCCACTCTCCTTTGACGTGATGCAGTGATGTGATATCACTTACCGCAGTGGCTCCTACGACAGAGCTCGGTATAAATCATAGCAAGTTCCCAATTTCGCTCCGCGTACCTTTCGCCTCAGATGTCTTCATAAGGAAAAGTCGAAAGATTCAGATCTGTAGAATGAGGTGCAGAAAATCTAAACGTATTGCAATGCTGTAATGCCCGATCGTTAGAGGTCCAATGGTGAAGTAATAAAAAATGCCACTGGCGAACTGGGTAGGCGTGTAATGTCAAAAATCTTGTGGAACAATATACGCGATATTTCTCAGAAATTTTAAGCTGTGCTAAAGGAAGATTTATTTGGAATATATCAATCTGCAGGAATTTTTATGAAGGAAACCATTTTTTAAGGAGTTATGAACTTGCAAAACGTTTGAATTCAATACAAAAATAGAACGATTACTGGAATTTTCAAGTGAGAATTTCTGAATAGTATCTCAATTTCTTTGCGCTCTCTATATATTAAACCGGTCTTCATTACCGTTAGGAATCTGAATATTCCAAATTTCAATGGAAGTAATGATTAAATTTTTTAGAACAGAGGTCAGGTAGAGTAAAGCTCAGCACCACCAAGAAACTAAGCCTCAGATATACCAAAAAGGATAGGGTAAAGATATGCTGAAATTCAAAAAGCAGTAAGAATTTTTGTTTATGTTTTCGGAAGCTGCAAGGCTGCAATCCTACTTGCTGTCAAAAAATGACACTCGAAGCTGAAGATAAATAAACCTGCAAGGTAAAACCTACTGAGGTAAACTAAAGCAAAGTAGAGAAAAAGGTTTAAATCCGTCACTGAGTGTTCTAATGAACATATAATGATAACAAATATGCGACATTCGTGTGAAGCAGTGAATATGGAATCTCATGAATGCTTTGTCACAGCTCTGAACCGGCAACTTATCTCGTTGCCGTCGGCAGACCGAGGTTCATAGATGAACAGCCAAAAATGCCACATGTAAATAATATTCCACCCTATTTATTGCAAGTTTTCACCATTTTTTTAGGGAACGATACGAGAATCGTTGTAAGTCTTTAATTCTTCTGGAGATGGTTTTCCCTATAATATTCTTAAATATTCATATGCATCCTGCAAGGATTATGGCAATTACAATACAAAACTTCTATGATTTTCATAGTGCATTATTATTCATAAATAAATCTCAATTTTAATGAAGAAGCATGACTTCAGATGGTGAATTATTGCTTCATCGAGGCCTACCGGAAATACCGATACACCGACCATCATCATTATGTAGTTCACGTACTCCATCGAATGCAGATAGTCAAAAATCCATATCACTTATGAATATACTTAGCACAGTGGAAGAAGAGGATCCAACGAATCTTACTGTTCATCAACAAGAGGATTCGAGAAGAGGAACAATTTGTGAAGTGCAATCTGCATATGCATCATTGATGGACAAGAGCAAAGTTGGATTTAGTGCTCCTTTAATTATTTTTTGGTGTATTTCATCGAATTGGTTTCCTTCACTATTGGTGCTCAATGATCTCCTTCCTCTTGCTTTCCTTCATCCCCCCCCCCCCCTTCCAACGGCAATAAGAAACGATCACTTCTATTTTTCTTGCCCCACGTTCCATTCCACAAGCAGTGATATTATGCAATGAGAGGTGCTCTGAGCTTTGAAATCAACGACATTTGCAATTGTGCTTCATCTGAGGATCCCATCAGATCTGCAAGCTGATCGTGGTCAACAAAGGTTTCGAACTATTTTCCTTCTCTCTCTCCTTCTGCTAGTACTATCTATGCAAAACTCTATTCAAGCCTAATATTTGCAGCATATCATCGAAAAATTCCTCCCAGTCGACAGTTTTTAGCATCTGATAACCGCTCAATATAAACTAGCATCAAAAAGTTGTCAAGATATTACTGTTGAGATTATATTTTCCACTGCAATCAAAAGTCGATTTGACGCCATTGAACGAAATTTGCGTTTATAAAAATAGGACAAATACTTGAATTTGTGCCCGCAAACGCCGCTCTTTGCCGAGCATAGTTATCATTTCCAAGAAAAGGAATTGCGATCAGCTTTCAATGCCACTAAGTGCATTCAGAATTGACTTTAATAGCGTTGATGTTGATAAATTGGTGGTGAATATTTTCAGCTAGACAACTGCATAGTAATTCTTGTTTTTTACAAGTTTCCCATTGTTTGAACTCGTGAAGCTTGAAAGCAACAACCGCGAAATTTGGTTGGGGGGGGGGTGGGGAAGGAGGGATCGGGAACGAGAGGAATAATCCTTGCCATATATGGCGACGGCCGTTACCAACAGCTAAAAGTGTCAAGGAATATGCAAGCCAAATTGGTTATGAGACTATTCGGGCATGATAAAAAAAAAAGACCGGTTTCTTTGAGAATTTGCAGAAAAAAATCTTTAATAAATTCTAGAACGGCATTATTTAGAGTTCCTCACTGATTTTGCAAACTTTGCTTACCATAGACTGGCGAGTTTTGAATTCCAAGAGGAAATATCACACCACCTCGTCGCACATTTCCTTCTCTTTTCTTCTGGAGTTTTTGCGCAGTAATGATATCAAGTAAGTGGAATGTAAAATAATGCTATTTTCTTGAAGGACATAAACGCTGAAAAGGTTGATGAAAGTGCAGAGGTGCTAAAGAACACAAGCGTGGAGCTGCCGGAGAAAGAAAACAAGGAGTTGCTGGAGAAAACAAGCGAAGAATTGTCAGGGAAAGCAAGCGAGGAGCTGTCGGGGAAAGGAAGCGAGGAGTTACTCCGAAAATCAAGCGAGGAATTGCCGAGGACAGCGACAGAGAAGTTGCCAGTGAAAACAAGTGAGGAATCGCCGGAGAAGTCAAGTGGATCGTTGGCGGGCACGAGCCATCGCAAAGCCCGTCGTTTGGCTTTCGTGAATGCCGCATTCAATTCGACGGTCGAGGATCTTAGTGATGTGTGAATAATGGAAATATTGCATTCTGTGATAAACGTATAGAAGCGTCTGCTTTTTTATTACAACAGAAGGACTGATAGTAATCGCATCTATTAAGCTTCAATCTGAAGTTTTTTAAAAATTCGATCGCAACCATCGAATCAAATGGAACCGACCGAACCGAAATTATATGGCAAAATGTCATGCACAAAGAATTGAGCTTAAAAAAGCGGGATCATACCCGAAGGAAAGCCTGAAGCCGTCACATGTGCATTAATTATAGGTACAAGTCTGAACACCTTACGTATAAGGCAATGTGTTTTCTCGTATTTTCAAGTACGAGTCAATACGAGCTTTGAATTTGCATATTTTGCTTGAAATTTCCTCCAAGAAATGAATGAATACATTGCATATTGAATCATAAGCATGGTTTTTCAGTAGCCATGACAATATTAGCGCATTCGTGCATTATTCGTGAACTACCTTTGTTTGCACTTTCTACTGCGATTGTTTTGTATAATGCATCCACATTATTATACTTCTACATTTCCTCCTCCAGCTTCCTTTTTTTGCTGAAAATACTCATAATGATATATATATATATATATATATATATATATATATATATATATATATATATATATATATATATATATATATATATATATATATATATATATATATATATATATATATATATATATATATATATATATAAAGTGTACACCTGTTTTAAGCGAGGAGGATCGAATACAGATCACTGTTTGGGATTTATGAATGAAATACAGCCATAAAGTTAAGTAATAACAACTATATATATGACCGGTGTTCATCTAGATTTCTTCACTTTTTGCGTACCATTAGATGGGGGTTTTTTTTTCATTGGAATCACATGAGAAGTCCTTTTCAAAAATCACGAGTAATTTCCGTTAATTTACGGTGAATATAAAGCTAATGAGGCAATGCATGTTTCCATAGAAACAATTCAATTTGAATGCAAATTAGATACTGAGAGAAGGCTATAAAGGCTGCACAATTGCTGTTCATACAAATCGACTCACAGCAGTTAAGGGAAATGCTGCTAGTGATATTTGATGAAGTTTATTTGAGCTTTCGGGTAAATCTTTATTTAAGCTGGCTTAACTTAACAAATGAAGTTCAAGAAATTCATTGTCAAACTGCTGTGCGGTATCGCAGAGACTTTTCACCTTTCTACTCAAAAAGAAAAGGAAATCATGCAAATTACTAACATTGGTACAAAATACACTCATAAATTTGTCACTGAAAGTTTCCCACCACTGACGAATATTTTAGTGCAACTGAAAAACCTGCTTAAATTCAAACAAATCAATTTTTGAAACTCTCTAATAGGAAACTAATCGCATTGCTTTCTCTAAATGCATAAGCTGCTGCACAGTTAAATAAACAGAACTTAGTTCATTAGCGCTAAAATTCGCTCAAGAGTTTCGCAAACGAATAAATCGACGAATTCTCAGCAATATACAAATCATAATTCCATGAATATTATTTCCACTTTGTACTGATTTTATGTCTTATTTTATATGTTATGAAATTTTCGTTTTTTGACATCTTTGATTCGAATTTGCTAGCCTCATCTTTTTTACTCAATGTTCATGCGCACCTTTCCCATAGCATTTCACTTGCTCATTTATCTATTTCTCTTTCTTACAATGTGATGGAATTTCTGAGATTTTCAGGTCCTTTAGCTTGTTGTTTTGTGGATTAGTAGTTATTTCTATGAAGATGATGCTTTTTATTATTGTCACTTTTCTCGTTTCAATGCGGAAATATTTTCGGCATTTTCGCTATCGCAAAATCATTCGGACGATGTTGTTGAAAGTTTTTACGACGAAGCGCATGTCATTTGCCTAAAAGAGTGTAGTTTACGCTTCCGTTTACGTTAATATTGCTGAATCATGAGACGAAACATATGCAGCTTAACTTTATTGCGCTCGGTATTAAAATTTTCGGAGGTGAATTCATCGCAATTACTTACGCATTTGAATGGAAAAAAATTCTTATTGCAAATTTATTTCAATTCCAATCAAGTTAGAATATGAACGCTAAATCACAGCGAATATCTCAGTATTGCGGCAAAAAAATTGACTTATACCTGGATAACTTATTTGAAAGGTACTCAGGAGACAATGAACTTTTAATGTGGGCGTTAACGTTTCCTAATGAATCACAGTATTTTGGTGTTTGAATATTCTTTAATGAAGATATTATTTATGTGCTGTTGCACTATAATAATACTAACGGTGGATAGATAAATTACTATTGCGAAAACTCGACAATAAGTTAGTGTTGAAAATTCGATGGAATCGAAAATGAAAAATTAGAGGTGGGAAATAAGGAATACGCAATGGTAAATTTACTAGTACTGTCGATATCGTATAGTTTTTTATGCGGTGGTCTATTTGTTGATGCATCGGCGTAGCAGAGGGCGCGCAGTACAAAACATAGGTGGTGTATGTTTTGAGTGATTTGTTGAAATTCTTTGGTGTTTAAAATTTCGTCTTTCAAGTGGAAAAACTTTTGCGTACTCTCCGATGCAGACAGCTATACTAGAGATGAATACTTCATAGCTGTTAATTTAGTTGGAGATGAAGGCGGAAAAAGATGGAACGTTGAGAACATTTTGGAGCTACATCGAGTTAACTCAGCGTCTTCAAAATAGCGTCTTTAAGATTCATATAAAACTGTAGTTGGAAATGCTCGCCTTATATGCAAAGAAACTGAAAAATCGGCTCAAATTTTTGCAGAAGATAGCGAATAAAATTATGGGTCATAACTCATTTCTCATAGTAATAATTTCCTTTCCAACTATAATATTTAATAATGGCCATTTTCATCTTCGCTCCTATATCTTTGTTCTCAGCATGAAGAGGGCTATTAAGTTGTTAAGGCGAATTAAAAATTGTTTATGTTCATCAACATCTCTTCTGATTTCAAGAATGCGATCGTGTGAGATCGGTCTCAAGTTGATAAAGTGAATTAAATAATAGGATATTTTTCAGCGTAATATCAAACAACAAAAGTGGCAAATTGAATTATGTTTGATCAACATTTCTGATTAAAAGCTTCTGATGCCTGTTGAAAGCAAGACATGAGTTATTTGCTCACTAGATATCTGATTGGCTCGTAGACCGTTGGAGCTTTTCTAAATGAACGTAGACTCACGCTTACGCTTTCCTTAGTAACGCACTCAAGCGAACGGCTGTGAGTAATTGCTGTTCAGTTTTTCTTACTCTATCACACCAAATATCAGATTTTATCCGCTTCATTCCTAAGTCATAATTTAATTGTTATTAATATCCGTCAAGGATATATGCTTTACTCAAACAAATTTCAAGCATTCATGCATTGCACTAAAAGCGCTTTCATATTTTTCTTAGAATATTATACTTCTGCTGATATAATGGAGCGTTTAATATCCGAACTCTTATCAAAGTGAATCTATGAAGAAATTAATCCTCTATGGCAAATTAATTCCAACTTTATTCAAATTTTAGAAAAAATTTCCTCTCCATTAATTTTGCGATTTCATCAAAGATTTAATCCTCTCATAATACTCATACAACAAATCTATTGCATCGATTTTCATAAACTTTGAAATACTTGAGTTGCATTCGAAATTCATCACTTTTGCAATATTGCAATACACTTGCAATATTCTCCTCATTGAAATGTGAATGTTGCAATTCCCACAATGCAAAGGTTTTCATTTCTTATCTAAAGATTTGTAATCTTGGCTTAGCTGAAGTCGGAAATATTGTTTTTTTTTTTTTGCATAAGAAGCGGTAAAACAATTTTTGTTGCTTTAACGTGCAAATATGTTAATAAACTTTTGAAGGCAAATGCCGCATTATTGAACAATTTCCTTTTAATATATACTCTCACAGCAATTTTTTAATGATAATAGAGCAGAAATACGACGGCGTTTTTTTATTAACTGTAGAATTGACTAGATGAGCTCATTACTAAATTCCTCCGTAATTGTAGTAGAAAGCAGTAAAAGGCTTTTAGAATGTGTTTACGCCATCGTATGTTATTTACTAGTTGAAAGAAAAGTATAAATTTAACGAAAATAGCTGCTGATAGTCACATCTGCTTTACTTAGCAACCAGTTAGTTGAGTTCGCACTTTTTGAAATGTTTCTCTGCGAATGCTTACATTTGCTTGTTCGTAATTACAAAAGTCATCGCTAATCAATAAAGGATTTTCTCGTACTTCGGAGTTTCTCGTAGATGAGCGGGAGGGGAAATCCGAAGTAGGCAATTGTGTAGGCTCATATATCCGTATATCCCTCTAGTTTCATATCCCTAACTTACTAGTGGAAATTTTGAGCATCTTGTATTAAATTACGAGCAAGTAAGTTTTCAGCGATTAATTGTAAGTTCCGTTCACTTCACCTGCTTACTGCTGCTGTTATTGCGGATGTGAAGGTGTCAAAATATATCTTTCTTAGAAATTCTATTTTTCTCAAATTTCCCAGCACTATGCTGTTTAGATCGCTAGAGGAGCTCATGAAACTCTTACTGAAGAACATTATTCACTTTCATTTGTCGAGCTGTCAATAAAGATATCGCCAGGCACATTTGGCTCAGTAATTGATTGCTGTGCAACCTTGGTAACGCCTCCAACATAAGCATAGTTTACTTGAAAACACTCTTGGAATGTGTTTTCTATTATGAAGTTATTTCAATTTCATTTTGTGCTCCATTGGCAATCATGACTTCTTTTGTTTCTCCTAGTTTATTCGAAGTGGCCTTTGGAAATGACATAAAATACGGGAATCGCCTACCACCCATAAACACAAGAATCCACTCCTTTCATGCAACCTTTCATTCTATGTTCGATTTCTGTGAAAGCACATTATGGAAATGTACTATACCCACGCACTTACTTATTCATATGTGAGCTTATTCACGCACCTACTTATTCACCTACTTATTCACGCACTTATTCATATCTTTTCGAATGATGGTGTTTCAACACTTTCGCTAAAAAAAAACGATAGACAATTTTAATATGCATGGTTTGCAGAATTTAGATCTCATAGGCTTGATCTAAATTCGTTGACCAATTTTTTTATAAATTTTGTTCACCTACAAATATGATGAAATTTGCATATGCTTTTTCCGTGTCATTTCGAGTGATCATTTTGTGATACTTATATCTCTGGCACTGTAAGAGTACCTAAAGTGATGTAAATATGCCTTTATTATCACAAATGCGCATAGTGCATTGTGCCAGAATATCAAGTGCCCGAATTTCATCTATAATTAGAATTTTGGTTATATAATTCCGTGTAATAAACGCGATATTTTTACACAGACTAAGATATTACCTCATAAATTATTTCATTATCTCTGTAAAGATATTCCTTAATTATGGATCGGTCGTGCTAATATTTGATTGCAAAATAGTCATAGTTATAAGGAAACATTCGTATTTGCAGAGTGCATTTATGAATTCAACGTCGTTGATTCATTTTATTGCGCTTATTGGATGCGCACTAGCTATTGAATGTTATCAAGAAACTCTCACTGGTACAAGTAATTCGAATCCGAAAACAAAAGTCAACTGCAGTGGCAATATAAATTATTGCTCGAAGACTTCCGTTACACAAGGTTTTCTCTAGAATTTTTTCCTCCAGTCAAGCTGTCAAGTTCAAAGTTCTCAGAAAAGCCCACAACATTCTCATATTCGCAGCAAGTTGTTCGGCGATAAGTCCAGGAAATAGGCGAATATGACGAGAAGCGACAATTATATTTGGATGTGTGGGAATGGAGGGACGGGGTGGGGGGAGGGAGTAGAGAATGGGACCATCAACATCAAAAATTTTCAAAAGAAGTGTTTCATCACCGTCCTTCTCCATAGCTTTATTAACGTTCATCCTCTTCTCTTCGGCACCGAAGTCCAAAACGTTTGCCCACACCGAAAATCTTCAATGCCCCGAAGTCCTCTGCTAGAATAGGTCCGAGAGCGCTCGATGTCGCTATTTTATTTTTTCGCTAATGGTTGAACGGGGTCACTTGTGTACTTACAGACGTATGCAATGCTCAAAGATTGTTTTCTCAAAGGTTCCAGCGATGAATCGAAACGAACCCTCTGTTGAATTCGATAAAATTTGAACGTGAAATAAATAAGCGAATTTTATATCTTGCTGTAAAATTTCATATGCAAGGTGAGATGAGAGAAAGAATGATTCGCATCTTTTTGTGCTCACATTTGCGTGACATATTTGCGCACATTCCACAAATGTAACATAGGAATCATTGAAAATTGAGTAACGGAATTCAGCACTTATAATCTTCTCCACGTTATAACTTTTAAATTTTATATTTGTCTATCAATTGCTTGAAAAAAAATTCATTAAAATAAAATTATTGTTAGCGATTAGTTGATTCATATTTTGCAAGCAATATTTTCGAAAAAAACGGTAAATTAATTATTGAAAAATTCCTTTTCATTTCCGAATACAATTAAAGCAAAAATATATCTCACATAAAGTTATTTAGCAATCTTTACAATAGCAATTTTTATCTTTCGCTCGTTGAACGTCCCAATAGTTTTTTATGAGAGATGCTTTAAACAAAAAACGCTTTCTCAGCTAGCGCTTAACCATTTATTTTTTCATTATTTAGGTATTGGCTTTGGCAAAGAAGATTCCACACACCTTAAAGTGTTGAATATCAGCAAAAAAAGTTACAGTGGAAGAAAATGTTTGATGTGGATGAAAATTGCACGATAATTTTGAAGGCATAGAATTGTATCCCTCTCCTCATTGAAGACCCTTCCTCTGAAGAAGCTTTCTTTGCGAATTTGCAATGCTTCCCCCCAATTTTCAATAATAATCCCCCATCATTGTTCGGCACTTCTCGTTCCATCAAATCACGTGAAAGAGATCAGCCTTCATAAAGATGAAGCTTTTCTTTTTGCTGTAAACGAGTTGCTAAGCGTTGCCACATTTCAAAATTTTCTAACGCAGAATAAATCATTATGCCAAAGGACTTGCATAGCAATTTTTTTCATCAAATCTCAGTGACCCCCAATTGAAGTCACAAATTTCCTAATTCTTGCTATTTCTGAGCTTTCAAATATCCTTATCTTAACAACTTGTTTCCCTTGCAACCATCGAAAGACGTTTCCATCTATTGTGCTATAAGCAAATTCCTTTAGAAAAAAACCGCTGCGTTATTAGTGACAATATCTAATCTCCAAAGAAAACAATTATGTTTAGCGAAATTTTATTTGGTTTTTTTTATAGCATTCATCTCATTCATTTTTATTGCACTAGAAGAATATCTTTAGGCAATGTGGAAACTGTTGTTCGATCGTGTGGTAGTACTCTCGTTTGCACGGTTAGTTGTCTCTCTATAATTTTCCTCAGTCAACAGTTAGGCAATATTCCGAAATAATTTTCTCGTCGAACTGATCATTGTGGTAAAAAAGAATGAAGTGATAATTCTCATAAATCTCTAAGATGAACAGTACTCCGCATGGACATAAGTACGCATCCCACATCTGTAACCTAAAAGTCTTTGACACCTTGCTAACGATTGTTCAGCTTCAGTGGTGAAATCATTTTGGAAAAGAAAATCAACCTGTTGATTTTAATTCACTATGCAAAATTTTATTGCTTTATCTTTAGATAACAATTACAAACTTATAGTGCTGTTAACTTTAATGGGTACTGGCATCTATTAATGAGATTTTATTATTTCATTTTATAGAATACGGGATGCACGGATCAAAATGGACGAACAGTTTGTTGTTGCAATACGAATCTCTGCAATAAAGGCATGTCAATGAAAGCTACTGTCTCAATCAGTGCATCGATTATACTTTTTATAGCATACGTATATAACTGACAAAACTATTTGATGGATGTTACTCATTGAGTGCATATCGACTTCAAAGAAACTTCACCTCAAATTATCGGCATAGACCTCGACGCCAAATATCATCGACACAATCAGCATGGATTATGTTCACTTTAGCAAATGCGTACTACCCTAATGGATACGTTTTTTGTTCCGTCTGATCCATTATTCATAACTTTTTGAGAGATCACCGTTATCAAGGACCTCCTTTGATCGTTATTTTTGAAAAATTAGCATAAATGAACAAATAACTTTGATGAGTACATAATCATTACAAGGCGTCAAATAAACAAATGCGCTTTAATACGCGTTGAATATTCCATCGTTGAAGTGATTCGATAATGATCATAAAATTTCCTTCTCTAAAAAAATTTTCACTTTATCGAAGCGAAATTGTGGTGAAAACTTTTACGATCAAATTGAGTAAAAACTTGAAAATGGAAAGAAAACGTTTTGTATAAGTGATAATCGTACAATAATATTCGAAAAAAATATTGATTGATTTTTTTTTCTATCATTAAGTCCCCTTTATTAATGAATATAATTTTAGAATTTCTTATGAATTATTTGTTTTTATAAATGTGATGAAATTTTTTAACATTTGGGCTCTTTCACTAAGTATAAATGTTCAATTTTATGGGAATTTATGATATGAAAGATTGAATGTTCAAATGCATCGTGATATCGTATATTTGCCATTGCAATAGTAATGAGAAAATTCCAACTTGGATTTTGCAAAACTTGCAGAAACCATTGCGGCGAAACGAAATTGCAACAGATTATTTCTCTCCTTTATGTTGACAACACTCCTTAAAACATTTAAATATTAAAATAAGGATAAGACATTTTTGACAAGAAAAGCAAATTTCTAATTTCATTTTCAACAAAAAAAAAAACAACTGTTTAGAAACACCGAATGTTAAGTCAAATGTAAATAGCAGATATTTCTTTAAAAGTGCTTCATATTATCGTTTTTTATTCGCATGAAAGTATGTGGACAAATTGCAATCTCTAAGCGGTTCACTGAAGAGCTAATTGTTGATCGAGAAGTAGAATAATTTTTTGTCGATCTCTTTTGTGCTTATCTCATAATGTATGATAATTCTTATCAGTATTTCATTTGACTCGTTCATGATTACGTTAAACGAATTATCATTTACCGATTATCATTTCGTCATTCATGAATTATTCATTCTTTCTTATAAAATTGTGTTCGGCTTTTACGACAGAAATATTTCACTTTCCCCCTCCCCATAGTCGACGTTCATGTCAGTTTCAGCTCGCCAGAAGACGTTGAAGCATAAATAATGTTTTGCATAGTTTCGAGGTTCGCGCTGTACGAGTCTGGAATCTGCTTCCTGTGGATATCATTAGTGCATCCCCTCCAGCCTTTAAGCTGCGGTTGAATCGTTTCGATCTATACGCTGTTGCTTCTTTTGTGCAGTAAATTTCCACACGTCTGTATTATAGTTTTGTGAAAGATACTATTTGCTGTTCACATTCTGTGCTGTTCACATTTTTGTATGTTTTCCAATTTCGACACTTCAAAATAAATAAATAAATAAATAAATAAATCGTAAATTGGAACACGATGTGATCATGAGCCATGATCACGGAACGACACGTATCACATCTAACATAAAAATTATAAATCTTACAAATAATATCAACAATGCTAAATTTAATGAGAATATTATGCGTCCATTGAAATAGATGAAATCCATTTGCATCAGACTATAAGCAGCACAAACATCTTGAGACTATACTCATATCTATATAAACACATATCGAACACAACAAAATTCAATAGCCAAATAATGTGCAACAAGTAGAACGAACCTGGAACATAAATTTCGAAATGAACACACAAATGGGAGTATGGCTCAGCCCAAGCGGGGCGGCTATGGCTCCTCTTTACCTCTTATCCCCATCTGATTTTGAGTGATCACCTTCACCCCGTGATATCAATGGTGCCAAATTCTATTCCGCAGAAATAAGAATTAAAATTTAGCTAGCAAAATTGAACTGCCTCAACTTCTCGTTCACAAATCAGAATGTGTTCTGACTGCCTCCTTGCAAAACATTACTTTTTTCTGTTCCGTTCTGATATTCCTCGTTATTCCGCAACATAAAATCTCAACTAATTTAATCTAACGCAACAGAGTAACTTAACGTGGTTCGAACCAGAAAAGTAAGCGTTGATGAACAGAACACTGATAGGATGATAATAGAAAGGAACCTGTAAGGAATTATGAGGCTGTAAAGTAACAAAAAGCAATGAAATTATGCAAACATGCCTAAAATTCAAACATAATGACCGCTGATCTCCCATCACGTACCATCCTCCCCTACTCCTCCTTTACAGTATGGCATGGCCAAAGAATTCCAAGACAGCACATTTAAATTGCATATTGAGGGCATGGGAAATGTGTAATTACTTCCGAAAGCATTATAACAACGAAGGAAAGGAAATTTACTGCTTTGTAGAATTTACTATTGTCGCCCGAATTTTCACGAAAGACCTGTCGAAATATTCATCACTTCTAATTATTGGAGTCGCATAAAGTGGTCAATAAACTAAAAGTACACAAAGAAATATCACAGAAGGGATGAGCTAGTGGAAAGAGTGATTAGTAAAATTGAAATTCAAGAGGCCACAAATATTTTGAATCAATAAATTTTTACTTTTCATTGATGGAATAACTTTATTTCTTGTTTAAACCTGTCTCGGCTTTTCGCCTAGTTTCACGTTTGTATCAAGTCCAAAACGACAACGATCACCTTTTCCTATCACTTCCTTCCCCATGCCCTTCAAGTGGAATTTTGGAAATTTCAGGTTTAACTAGCAATAGCTGGAGTTACAAAACGTAAGAAAATCCCGCATTATTCTTCATCAATAATCAACAATAATTAGGAAAAATCTTTTCGCAAACGTCCATACATAAGGAGCCGATTAGTTCTCATACGACTCTCTCATTACGACCAATTATTGTAGCGCAATATTTCGATGGTACTACTTGAAATGCAGTTCCAGGAGTTATCGGCTCACCGTCGATTGCGATATATCCACCACATCCTTCCAATGGTTCTATGCGACAAGCACGCACCGGTATTATCTGAAATCGGCCAAACACTAAAGCATTTTACAAACATAAATAATAGCCTATGCGCACTTTTTGAGTCCATGAAAATATTGAGAGCCTTAGTGAAACATCTCAGCAACCTCTGATGCGATTTGCGCTTTTGCATTGTGAACATGTTTCCAATAAATCAATGAATATTGAGAAAATATAACTGTTTAACGATTGATAATAAGTTCAAGTTTATTAACTGATAAGTTGATATGTGCTAGAAGGATAACAGTTTATAATGATACAGTTCAATGACCTACACGGAGCTATTTGATATCATGGATTAAAAAGTCAAATTTCGTATTGAAATTGCTTGTTGAAGCCTATCAGCTGATAACTGTTATAATTTATCAATTCATCAATTCCAGGTGCTGAATTTTTGATAGCGCAGCTTTTCGATTCATTGCTCATCAATCAAATATGACGCCTCTAGGTCCCTCAAACTCCTGAAAAAGAACAGTTTCCTTGATGACAATAATAAAATAATCGATTAATTGATAGGCTGAAAAAAAGTTAAAATCACTTAACGGAGCCTCTTATGTCGGAGCTAATATGCGCTAAATTTCATAGCTTCACTAAGGTTGTTATTAAAAACAAACACTGCAGGGTGACACACACAAACATACAAACAGACCCTTTCGCATTGAAATATAAGAACACAATGAAAGAGACCGAAAAAAGTCGCTTCAACTAGTAACAGAAGGGTATTTTTACCTATCTGAAATTATACACCACTGTTTGGAAAAAAAAATGCGTAAAACAGACAAAAACGATCGGAATGGAATATTTTCAACAAATCTGATGCATGAAAATTGCACTACCGACATAACACGTCGATCAGTATTCATATTTTCCCAATCGTAACTTATCTTCCAATGGCCATCTCTTAGGGATGAGAATGGAGAGGAAATCTTGGGCATGAATATTAGATCCGCTCTGTTTATTTTTATTCTGGTAATGATAATTGACGAAAGTTTCATTCGATGGGTACTCGACCAAAAGCGTTGGACTCAGCCGAATGAATTCCAAAAAAAACTTCGTGTACCAAATGACTCAAGGTGTTCGGTGAAAGAGAAATTTCAGTCGCAACCAAACGAATTTCGAAGAAGTTGGTTAGTTACCGAACAAAAGCATTTAGTGAAAAAAAGTTAGGAATCCACAAAGTTACACCCAATTACAGTCACCCAAACCCGCCGAAATTTCATTTCCCTACCCAAATGTCGGTTTCTTCTTCGTCGATGTTACCTATCCTGCTTAGTGCAGGGTTTTACGCTGCTTCCGAGAAATGAAGAAGTGGTGCGTAAGAGTCCAAAAACAGCTGAAAGGCTCAATATAACTGTTTAAATACAATAGATATACTTGGAATATCAATCTAGAACGCCTTGAAACAGGTCACGTGCCAAAAGTTCCTCCAATCACTGCCTCTTTCCACATCGACTCATTCCTCACAAGACAGGCAGCAAAGCCAATAATGCCGTGCTACCAAATGCAGGTATCACAACAAAACATGATTTAACTAGTATGATTGATGCAGTATATTTGCTCACTGACACGACTCACAACGATAAGCACCAGCCTAATATGTTCCACCTCACGATCAAAACACTGCTCCATTCTCTCATTAATCATATCCAAGTGCAGGTAGCTTCTCAAAAAATTGCACCTCGCACTCCATAGGGAAGTACTTAGGATATTTCTGGAAAACAGGTTCGCTTAAATGTGAATTAAGCTAAGGAAATGTGATACCTATCAGCCATGCTAACAAAAAAAGAACCTGAAGACAAGGGTAGGCAAGATGGTGTGAACCATCGATCGTGATCATCATGCGCGCAACCTGTAAACGTGACTCCACCGTATTCCAATCAAGTAACGTCAGATAGAGAATCGGATCATCGAGGCGTGAGGACGGTAAATATGGGAGATCGCTACCTGAACGAAACACTCATTCAACAACGTGATCGACCGGCAAATAATGTTGAGCATTTAGTATCGCCGGAGCATTTAGCGTGAAGACCACACCTTGGATAGGGTGTTTTTACCGTGACGATCGAAGCCGCAATGCAACATTGGACATTTCCATGCTAGCACTGGCAATGCAAATTAAAATAAAAACATGGATCTCCTCGATCACATCGGAAGATGAATGTTTAGGGACGCTTTCCTGAAACAAAGGCCAGACGAAACCCCACATCAAGCCGTCAGATAGAATGCGCTCTGATTTTTGGTGCCCTGCCGCCTACATGAACTAGCGACGCTCATATTTAGCAATAGTAAACAGAACCATGCCGGTTAATTCAATAGAACCGTCATATAATATTCGTTCTTATTGAATCAAATCCGGCATTACGAGATTTACAGAACAAATATCGTCGAAAAAAAATCTGTTATACCTACAAATGTTTATATTGAACAAACTTCAAAGAGTATTCAGATTTTTGTGAAAAGCAATAAAAATTTTTGAAAAAAAGATCATTTCCTGAAATATTGCAAAAATTGTTTATTCAATTCGTTTATTCATATTTTGCTAAACATAACAAATATCCTTACGAAATTTCAAACCAATCATAATATTTTCTGCAGATATTCATTTTCATACACACACATACACACATACACACACACACATACACACATACACACATACACACACACACACACACACACACAGAATAAAATGAGTACGACGAATGAATACTGTAATAAAAAGTTTATTAAAGAATACCCAAATGAGAGATGTTGACAGCACATGCATATACAAATTCGCCTTCCACTGTCACCCAATCATCTTGTGATAACGATTCACTAAGTGAAGGCATCTGCAAGCATTGCACGTTGCACTTAGATATTTCCAATTTATTGCTAATGCTGCCAAATGAAAAAAAAAAAGAAAGAAATTAGGCTGATTTCATTTCCAAAGTCGCCCTCTCTCTCCTAAATCCTTACCTGTTCTCTGAAAAAAAAAGTCCAACTAAAATCGATTACTGGATGTCGTTTAAAAATTTTGAATTCACGAAACACTCTAAATAATTGTCAATCAAATTTGACGTTTTCCTCTCATCGTAGCATCAAAGACAATATTTTTGGAATCAACTGCATAATAGATGAATTATAGACGAGGAGATTTCGCTTGAATATGTTATATTTATTTTATAACAAATGAATGCATTTCAGAGAGTAAAATTTAGCACACCCGATTGTTTTTGATGAGATCAGAGTCGAGAAATGCCTCATAAATCTGCTCAACTGCGTTTCCCATTGCAAATTTTTCATCGATATTCTCCACTTTATCGTATTTGAAATGATTTTTGCCGAATTTTTTTCGATCATTAATATGCCTGAAGCAATAAAATTTTTGCCAGCATAGATTTGAAATTCAAAATTAAATTTTGGATCGATTTTATTTGGGAAAATTCCAGTTGGAATTTTTTCTTAACTGAAGTTAAGAAATGTGAGTACAGAAATTTAAGCGAATCGCTTCAAATTTTGTACAGATATCGCATAACGATGACGCATTCACATGAGAAGACACTAAACGCTATGCCATGAAAACGTTTCTTGCTTCTTGAATGAATCCGTTTGTTTGTGAAGTTCTAAAAAGAATTCAATAGAACCAAAGAAATAGAAAAAGCTTAAGAAATTCTACAGAACCTTTAAAGTTTGGTTTGCAACCTAATCCAAAAAGAAGATTGTAGAGACAATGCTGAAGCCTCCAGAAACAGACTCCCCCATTGTCATACCGATGGGATATAGGTCAATTTTCAGTTGAAGCAGTGGCCGCATTTTATGCTCAAATGATAATTACTATGATTGATGCAATCTAATCTTGAAGTTGTTGGCTGCACTATTATTGACTCGAGAAAGATTCTTTCTGTTATGCATTTATGTGATGCGTTTGTGTTGTGCGCTGGCTGGTCGTTTATGAATAAAGTTATAGAGTGTGGAGAAATTTGAAATGTACGTTAAGGCCTTTCGGGATCTTGAAATGCTCATTCGTTTAGGACGAGGCCAGAAGCGGTGATCCCACTCTTGCCAACATCTATAGCTTCCTTTACTTTTCCAGTCTTTTTTATCCCCGCCTCGCATTCTCACGGGTTACCCTTACAGTTTCTTCGGACTCTAAATACCAGCCCTATTCTTACCCGCTCCCATATCAAAAACTCCCTCATACCAAAAATTCCTCCTCCCATCCATCAGGCATATGGTCAGGTCACAAAAGCAGAACAGCGTGGCTTTAGCATCTTTTGAGTTACGGAGACGCATGTCAAAGACATACAAACCTCAATCTCGTAGCTCTCTTCAGTTGCTTATCGCTAACAGGTAAATACGATATGCGAGCCTTATAGTGTGCCACCGTTGGTAGTTCTGAAAATTGGGCGCAGTTAGTGAGAACTATTATCGAACAAAGTGCAATACGACTATGCGAAAACAGTGTTAACAACATGCTATACTTATGTACGTAAGGAATGCCATCATCTCATTTGCTTTCTGATTCTCTCTTGAAGGATCACTCCAGAAATATGAGGCAACGAGAGTGTCTGCCGAATATATCAACGTGTAGAAGGAAAAATCAAAACACGCACGATCAACATCGATCATTTAGACGAAATAACACTTTCAGTTGCGTTATCCAGATAGCGTATGTCGTTTGTTTCTGTATAGCAGAAAAACGAAAAACGAAAAAGAACAAAACCTCATTGTCATAGTGGCAGCTCCTTTTTTTAAGTCTTACATTCAAAAACGAGGCGCAAAATAAGTCCTTTGTGGAAAGAAATTATAAGCGAATTAACAAAGACGACAAAAGACGGAAATTCGAAAAAGAAAACGTTATGTAGTCATCATCTTCCCTCATCATGAAAAGCATCAAAGGTATGTTCCTGCCACAATCGGCGCCTTTTGTGAATCAGCCGAGTCAATCGACCGTTTACATATATAAGGAAACGCTAAAAAATCTAACAAATCGTTCCTCAACTGAAATAATCCACTGCGAAAAGAAAACATATTTTTATATGCTTCGTAATTTTGTGCTTGTAAAGAGTAGAAAACTGAAATAGAATACATACCTCTATTTAAAGAACTTATACAATAAAATTTCAATGTTTGCAGCAATACAGTTTGGAGCATTAAACCGCTTGAGTCGTCCACAACATTTTATGAATGGAACTTACATATTTAATTAGATTACATCAAGCAACTGTTGACGCTCCTAGCAAGAAAAATGACTTCATCTGAACTTCGTTGTACGACACTTTATCGAGCTATTGACTTAGCAACGTATAATCAGCGAACAAATTTCTTTCTTTCTTTCTTTGGAAGATTTAAAAAAAACAGAATTACGAACACGACGATATTCAGAAGCATAAAAATGCAAATGCTTACGAGCGATTCGTATGAATGCTTCTATATGAAGTCGCACCATGCCAGCCCAACGAAATCGCTCGCTTCCTATATCTGGAAATAAATATAATAACTGTTTCAAATTCACCATAATTTTCCCTCTTTTGTCCATAAACATACCCGAATTATGCAGTATACAAAACATCATGTCCAATAAACATATGAAGCAAATAACGACCATCTAAAGAAGAAAATAAGTTCATGTAGGTGAACATTGCTGAGGTATGCTATACGTATTTATTCAAACGTACACATCGCTTAACGTATGCAAATAGGGTAAAGCCTAAAGGAACTAATTTTAGCATTCAACACTCATTCTTTTACCAATATACCTCTTGATATGTCACCTGTTGCAATTGCAATGGATGCATATGATGATAGAGCATAAACTGGTACTGCAACAACCAGTTTGATGATTTAATGCAATTGCAACGACAATGAAGGATCACTCAATACTCCGATGTACAGGCTATCAGCATGCTACATGTGTGTACTGTTATAACACTCATATTGGAACATCTCTATCAGCAGTAAATATGCATATCGCCGTTATGAAATTCGATGGAATGACCTTCTGAAGCACATTATGGTTAAGAAGCATGATAGCATAAAAAGGAAAACCGCAGCAACATAGGAAACTGAAGACTCACCTATGTCGGCGACAAGTCCCCATGTGGCTGACAAAAACATTGCCTTATCACCATCTCGTTCGGTTTGCACATGACATATTCGTAGTGGTAGATATCGCGGCCTTGCAACCATTAATGCCGCCTCCAAACAGAATATACCTCGTGGGGCGAAAGGCTCGCTAGAAATGCTTTAAGAAATTCCACTCAATATCAAAGGTGAATACTGCACTGCACTATTCAGTTTTAAAGTGCATAACCGCCTATAAATAGGCAGGTAACAGAGAAATACTGATCAGCTGCGTAGAACTGAGACAGATATATGTCAGAGATGGCCGGTTCGTATCTGGACACAGTAAATCTATCTCATCTAGGTAGTGAGAGTTCTGGATGTCAGGAAATTCCTACACGTAAAAAAAATTAACCACTTGGGCCGAAATATGCATATCATATCACTTCATAACGTCACTTCCAGAAAACATTTAAAATATGCATATGTGGAATAAGCGAAATTATTAATAAAATGACAAACTTGCACTGAAAGCAAACAGCAGCTGCAAGACCATTGCTAGTTCCACCTGGAATATGGGCAATTGGCATTTTCAGTGCACGAACTCGATCAGCTCGCATCAAAAATCCTTCGATAACCTCAAGTACAAGTCCATCACCGCTTACAATCGCAATCCCATCATAATCATTTAAACAAACATTTCTAGCTATCTCGGTTGCATGTCCAATGCGTTCTGAAAAAAATAACCCAAATGATTTGCATAATTTCTTATGAACGATTACATTAATTAACGCATAAAACATCGACGAAGAGATACTTATTAAATCCGGAAATTGTTCTTCGCTTGAGAATTCCGTTCCTATTCATTTTTTCTTTCTGGAAAGTAAATACGGAAGAAAAAGTGCATAAACAAAAACGAACGCCTTTCGAAATTGTAGAAAGTGACAAAATTTTGAAATGGCAAAGCGCAAAGCTATATGAAGAAGTTTTCTAACAAACGAGAAATAGCATATGGTAATCAATGGCATAATGAGGAAGAAGAAAGAAAAACTTATCGATTGAAAATGACCTACCAGTAAGAACGACTTCATAGTCGAGTTGCGCGACAATAAAAATTGGTTCGGTTTCATTTTTCCACATTTTCAGCGCTTTTTTCTGACCGCTGAACGGGTTTACAATCACTAAAATTTTACGACGCGTTCTTAGCGTCGAAATAGGGAAGTGCGCTGAAAAAGGCGACGGGATTGAATGAACAACTTCATCCCCTTACGAAAAAATTTCAAAGGCAATTGGCACAATCATGCGAGTAAATCCTGTCTGAATAAATCAAACTATTGAAAAACTTATCTGAAAACACCTTGACATTTTCATCTTGAATCTAAATGCCACTTTAAGAAGGCTGTTGGAATTTTCTTGCCCCCCCCCCCCCCCCCCCCCCCCATCCATCTTGCCCTTCTTATCTCCTGCCAGCTAAAAAGTCCCATTGATTAGAAATAATTTCATGAATAAAGTGGTGAATATTCATCCGAACAAATTCAAAATACGATACTTTACGAATGATCTACCAGGCACAAGGATTAGACGTCACAAATTCGCCTAGCTCAATGACGATGGAAAACAAGATCATTTGTAGAGAAGAAGAACGACTCCATCTTATTAGCAGCTTTCACTTACTCAGGCCAATAGGAAAACACGTAATTAACCTAACTAATCCTCATATGATAAATTTTGGACACTAGACGTATGAGTACAAAATATTGGAATATCACTACAAGTGGAACGGAAGTTGCAAAAAAAACAAAACAAAAGCATATTTGAATGTTTCAGTGCAGATGAGCTGAGTGTGCCAGGTGAAAAGAAAATCTATGACGAAAAATGTAGCACCTGGCTCGAAAATATTTGTAAACCCTTTCTCAAGCTACTCTTAGAGAAAAATTCCCAACACTACTCGAGTAAGTTTCTAATGCGAAGAGATATTACTATGAATTGCAAATGCTCATAATACAATGGACATTTCTTATTACCGTTTGCACAGATTCGATTCACCAACGTAGGTAAGAAACTTTCATGAATAAGATATACAAAAGGTAATCAGGCCGAAAATTTCAACGTTAGCGAAGTAAGCTGCTCATAAGATTTTAATAGCAGAGACCTAAGGTAAAAACAAATATGATATAGGAACCCTTCACAAAATCAGTCGAATATTTTTTTTTTGAGATAATAGTGATTCCATATGAAAAATTGAAATTTTTTGTAAGCTTAGCTTCAGATTTCCGGACACTAGAATAAATGGAAAAAGTACAACAACACAGAAGTGAAGAATCATTGGAAAAAAGCAAAAGATTTCAATCTAATAGCATAGAATCGAGTTCGTTACGGTGTTTGACTGAGTTTTTATGAGTGAAGAGCTGAACTACTATGAGATCTGTCACGCCTAAAACGCTTAAAAAATGATATTTTCTCCAACATCTCAGAGGATACTGATGTCTACACAACACTCGATTCTTTGTCAATTTATTTGTGTTTTGCATGCAACAAAAACCGTTTCGGTTTAATAGCATTCATTTCGGCTCTTAAACACTTTCGTAAATACTTACGAGCCAAAGGTGCCTCAATAGATTTTTTGATTAAATTTCTCCATCGTTCAGCGACTGTCGTATCATCGAAACTGACGACTAGATTTAGAGAAACCCGTTTCCCGTTCACTAGCGGAAATACGAGCAGGTAAAGTTCAGCACCTTCGCCGCAAATACTGCTGTTCACTGCAATTACCGTATTTATTTCAATAAATATCAACAAGTTAAGCTTAATCATACTCGATAATCACTACTTATTATAAAGTTTTGGTTATAATTGCCTCTACTAACGATAAAAATTTTATCTATTTATTTCAATGCCTTAGAATGGGAAGGTATAAAAAAGCATGTGAGTATAAGCAGCAGAGAAAAGAACAACGCTCGTAAAGCTAGGATCCATGCGAATTCAGAGAAATTTATGAGTTGAAAACATTCGAAGCAAACAATAAATCGCCTGCAGCACGACCTTCGCCTTATAAATTTACGGCTAAATCAGGGGAGGATTATTTGAAAAACATCGCTGCAGCATTACCTAAAATTTGGAAAAGGAGGAGAAACAACGTTCATAATATCCTTGTTTCTCTTTCTGCGAAATGATTTCATTTTCTATGACAATTTTCCTCCATCACTAAGAAGTTGCAAGAAGCAAAGTAACTCTATATCCGTTTCCAAATGTTTTTGTCTCTGCTTTGCCCGCTTGAATACATGTCATTTCTATTCGTTCATCTCACTCTTTTACTACTTCATTCTCTCGTCTTACCACTCAGCACTTACCTACCGCCTTTCGCTATTCTTTTTCATTTGTTTACCATGCGCGCTTCCTACTGAGTGTTAATTATATCAATAGCCATATAAGAATGCAAAGCGAATGATATGAGACCAGGTAACAGAGGTGATCTCTTGAAAAAAAAATTGGCTAATGGAGAAAAGTGGAATAAACCACCTTTGTTGGTGATGGAAATCGAAATGATATCATCGAAGAGAATTTGAAAATATTTATCAACCATAACTCGGAATCGTAGTGCATTCTCGGTTGGCATACATTCAACTGCTTGAAATTCTTGGCCATTCACCAAAACATTTACTATTTGCGATTCGAAATTTTTACTTCCTTCTTCTGGTGGCCAATCATAAAAAGTGATAACCTTCGACGATAAAACGCCCATCACCTGAAATTACGAAATTATTCAGAATATACAATAGAAAAGTTGTTAATTGAGATGAAGCATACGTGATTGTGATTTGCATCCGGCAGATTCAACTCTAAAAAAGAAGAAAACCCAACAAATATATTGTTTAAAAAGAAGAATAAAATAAATATAAATAATTTTTAAGCGTTAATAGGAAGAAATTTAGATTCATCTTATTCGGTGATAATTTGATAGAAGTATAATTTTTTTTTTTTTGCCGAATGTGTACGATGCCCTAGATATTTATTTATTTATTTATTTATTTATTTATTTACTTATTTATTTATTTACATATTCACTTATTTATTTATTTATTGGAAGAATATTGTTTATTTATTTATTAGGAAGATGTAGTTGTGGGAATCTATGACAACTTAAACACAAGTGAAATTATTGGATTGTTTGACTCATTAAATAAGAAAGAGTATTTATGAATACTTGAAAAGTTTTCCTTTGCAGTAAACGGATAGGGAATATGACGATAGAGGATGTTTGAGTGGAAAAAAATATATTTGAGAAGGAACACTGCATTCGGGAAACAGCAAAGGCTGATCTCAGGCAGCGACCAAATTAGCGATACCCTTTCGTAAGTCCTGCCAGTCTCAATAGGAAACTCCTCATGGAAAACCCGAGTGCATGCACTAAGTCTATACCAGATAAGAAATGAGGAATGAAAAATAGAGAAATCAAAGAAAGAGAAGCCATTGCAATTAACAACATCAACTGTCTCACACTTCACCGCAGTTCACTGTTTAGTACCATAAACTATCGGACCGAAAAATCTGGACGCGATTAATTGAGGACCCATAAGACGCAGATACCCCGAGGTGATCGCAAGCCTAAGCTAATTCCATGACCTCATAATTCTATGAACACAGCCGGCCAACACGACTGATTCGAATAACTTGATTCATATTTGAAAGGAGTAGATCAAGCGGTGGTTTCGGATCTACTCATTTTATGTAAGGACTAGGGATGAAGTAAGGAACTGGATGGATTCATGCTATGTGGAAGCCATCATGTTGACTACAACCAAATTATGTTATGCATCAACGTGGATGACGAGTCACATGCAAAATGTAACGCTGGAGAATGTTTTACGTAGCATTCTCTGATGTTCCATGGTTTAAAAAAGCATATTAGAAAGGACTTAACTGAGGTTATGCCTTGCAAATCTCGTGATTTACACGACAACCGAAAACCGGCGGAATAAAGCAAAAATTTTCTTGCATAAAAAAATTTTCCGCAAATTCCAAATAATTAATTTCTGCCTTGAACGACTCAAGAAATAAAAAGCGCTGCGGTGAACTAGCATGCGAGAAAATCTCACGAGCAACCTACCTGTCAAAGACATATTACAAAACTGACTAATTAAACTGAAATAAAATTATATGAGACTGCACTAATAGGTCATTAACATAATTCATACAAAATATTTCGGCACATTAATATTCATTAGTTCATAATAACGAATGCAAAATGCAATAATATCAACTGGACATATGCGCTATTGATAATTTCTTTAAAAACTATTTCGATGATGGCTAAAACATTCTTCTCAAACGGGTTCCACACCTGCGACACCTTCCTTTATAGGCACCACCGATTCAGAACACGCTTACTCGAACAACATCAACATATCTCGTCTTGTCTATATTCTCTTTTGTTTTAAGAAGGAAAAAAAATCAAACATGTCAGGCCGGATGACCCAATCAAAACGAGTCAACTAAACGAAGTAAGAGAGTATGGCGAAGATGTTAGGCAGGAAAAAAGTAATACATATATATATGTTTATATATTTATATTTATATTTATATATTTATATGTAATGAAGCACGCGGAGGTGTGGTGGAATGAACAAGTGAGAAAAACAATAAGAAGTCGGCAGAGCAGATTATCATTACTGGAGTTTCATCATTTTACAAAGATCCAATAAACACAGAAGATCTACGAAGATGGTAACATTTTGCCTTTCCCAATAAACAACGGTAATTAACTGCAAATCCGAACGATCTTGTCGTAGAGCGAATTGAAGAAAGCATTTAGTTGATAGGTTTTTGAGAAAAAGTTGAAGATATAGTTATCGTTTGAATTTGAGAGAGACTAAAAATTTCCCTCAATATCAGACGTTAATCAACTTAGCAAAAATTACATTGCCGGCATATTGGAGAGATGGGAAAAGTTCGGATGCAGATGACTAAGGGATTGATGAGGATATTGTCGACGTCAGCATTTCGGAATTCAAATGAAAACGAACACCGCTGCAGGATCACATTCAAATGGGACAGAAGTAATTGGTGATGATCTTCTACACTATGCCTTATACACCCACTATGGACATTTTCTATGAGTGGGAGAAAGTTGTTACCGGATACTTTGCAACTGCAATATTACCTGTATTTCCCAACATTACCTGTATTTCAGTATACACCAATTAGGCATCCTTATCACCCACTATTAGGATATAAAACCTTCCTATGGCCAATTTCCTGTGGGAAGGCGAAGGCTTCTTATGAGCCGCATTCATACAACGGAATCGATTCCGGTTCTTCTTACATTTCGCTCATCACATTCATGAGTTGCACTTTTCACCAGAAAATAATATGCGAAATAATGTCCGCATCGTTTAATTAACCCAACCGCTCCTAAAAACGCTTCATTGCGATTCGATTTTTATTGCAAACATACCGATGGAAAATTCATGTGAACTCTTTTCCACCGTAAAAGTTAATCAGTTCTTTCGAAGTTAACACACTGGTGTGGAAAGAGATATATAAGGTCATCCTATACTAGACACTACGACTAACAAAATTCTTCATCAGCTCCAACGGCTCTCAAATTGAACACACCCAACAGACATACAGACAGACAATCACATATATACAGACATGACGTTAGCATAATGGTTTTCCGCAGCAAATTCTCTACAGCTCATAATTGAAGCAGCGTGCAAAGGAAGTTGGCAAAATGTGCTACCTTGAATTCCACATCCTTAACCAAACAGTTTTATAAGGCATCAACAAGAAAAACGAAATATGTAACACAGTGCTTTGTTTATTTAAGTGATCCAAGTGCCCACATAAGCAAACAAAACGTTCATTTTCCTATGATTCGACTGGAGAAAATTGTATGCAAATTTTTAAAGCACATTTAAATACCTGTGGGTCCTTTCAAAGCTCATCGATAAACATGACTATGGCTAAAGGGATACCACAGCCTAAATGATATGCATCACGTCTAGCCTCATGTTGCCGAACGAAACTACTAAGCAGAAAGACGGACAAGAAAACGAGGAAAAATATAGGTATATAGGCGCAGAAATGATATCACAAACCTGCATCCTTACAAGACAAATTTGCAAAGGCGCATAAAAGTATTGCAAAAAGATAATACGCTGAGGGACGTAAAAAAACGACAGGTGTAATTACCTGACGCCGAATTAGAATATTATTTCGCATGTTAAAAAATGTTTTAAAAAATCGTTCGCTCGAAAAAAAAAACAATCATCTAAAGACTGCAAAGAGTAAACGATATTAACCGGTGCAAAATATGTTGTCAAAGAAAATTGAACTTTTGACGGTATTAATAGTCTGCATAGAAATAACACATATAAGTTAACACTGATAACGGAAATATTTAAGTTTGCATTTAGCGCTCCCCTGTCAGATAAATAAGAGCCATCGAAAGGATCAAATCTAAGTTGTACAAAAGAACGAATTTGCATATAAGACTGACACCTATCAGTCATTCTTCACAAGTACATACATACATAATCTGCTCATTGTATTCGTTTGATGTGAAAATATGCAAGTGATTAAACGGATGAACGCTAGTTATCTATATTTTTGAATGTTCTACATTCCAGCAACCAACCACCAATTGATCTTCATTACTAGAGGTGAAACATCATTATCAGGCTTGGCTATCACGGTAAATAAATAGATGACCAACCGGGAAATGCTAATCAAATCAGAAAATGATTGTGGGGCAAAATCACGTGAGTTGTTGCCGATGAAAAGAATTTATGTATGTGTGAACGATGAAGAAACCATAACAAAAAATGAGAATCGAAATTCCCATCTCTCGAGAGGGATGCTAGTGTACACATAAGTTTTGAACTGCTCTCAAAAAATCAAAAAACAAAGAAAAATTACAGCCGAAGAAGTGCGCATATTTCATGAAAGCGATTTTTTCATCGATAAGAAACTTAATCGATCCAGAAAAATTGAAATTGAGTTTTAGAGCTATAACAACAGGGATTATCCACTGGCGTAAAACACACTGCGCATTTTATACAATCTACCTCGTCAAAGCAAGCGCTTGCATCACTATTCGAAACTTCCTAGGAAGTTGACTAAAACAGCAAACAAAGAATTTTGATTGATGTGAACTTCAGTGAAGGCTGTGTCGTTCAGGTGTCCGTAAAACTAAAACTCTGTTCTACACATTTCACACTATTGACGTCATGAAGGATATCGAGAGGATTTTATTACCTATTACCGGCCCGTTTTGGAATATGGACTTCCCTATAAGAATAGAAAAATATAGAAAAAGGAAAAAATGTAAGTTCCAACTAGGTCGAAAAAGCAATTTTTCCATGCTGAACGTATAGGAGTAAACTCGGAGTGGAGAATTTGTTTTTCTTTAAGAGTTTACACAAAAATTGGATAGAGAAGCAAAAAGTGTTCCTTCGTAAAGCACCTTCACTCGACAAATACGTATCATAAATAATTTAACCTCTAGAGTATTTAATACGAAGGATGCGGTTACAATCGCATAATATTCTTTCCAAGCGGCCATTTAGTTAGATTTCTTTTTTGCTTTAAAAAAAATTGCCGAATATTTGTGTAATTGTTTGTCATTTCTCTCAAGTTATTGCAAAAAAAAAAACTTACAAACAAACATTTCTTTTCTCTTCGTTTATTTTTTTCTTTCATAAGTTTTTCAATCGCAAAAACGGATACCATATAAGATAAATGCAGAAAATTTATTTGCTTTCTTTTACACAAGAATATCACATTTTGAATTAAACAAATGCTTTGAGATATTAATCACTGAAGATGATAGAAGTCCTCTGAAAAGACCATGACAATAGTATATGTAGCATCGTTTACCCGACATTTACCCACAACTCGTAGTATCGTTTACCTCTCAAAAGGCAATAGTCGCGCATCAGCATCGTTTAAAAACACTTCCAGTCGTAGAAATTTCGTAGAACGGAAACTTTGAAACGTGCAGCATGAAAGATTTCCATGACTTGTATATGTCATAGGATAGAACTAAATGATATCGAAAGGGCTAAATAATGCCTCAAATTAACTTGGTGAGCGCATTTCAAGTGGCAGATGACTCCATAGAGGATGAAACACAAACTGGAAATCTTGATTCCTCATTTGTTAGTGAACTTTCTTATACTTTTTTTTTGGATCACTTTTATAGAATATTTAGTAAATATTCAGCAATAATCTACATTTTTGGCATAAAACATATATTTCGTTAGTAATGGAAAAAGTAGAGATACTCTTAAATAATCATTTTGTAGCTAATTTGAAAATATTTTTGATTATTATATGCACTACAAGAGCAAAAAAGATTTTATGATTTTTTTTTTTGAATAAATATCGAAAAGAAAAAACCATATTTGAATACAACGTAGTAAACGAAAATATACAGATTGAGAAAGGATATAATTGAAACAAAATTATGAGTTTTACAAATGAAGAATTGAAAAAAAAACGGTTCAAATGATCGCATCAAAAATAATTCTACTCAATATTAAATGGACCTGAAATAAACAGCTGATAATGAAGTTAGAAAAAAACGCTTGGCTATATATTATCACAAAGAGTTTACATTGTGATGCTGAAGAATTGATTAACGTTGTGCTAAAATTTCCAATTTCTATTCAATGTGATCACTTATTCCAACTTTCCTACTACTTCGTAGCAAAATATAAGGACGTTATGTCTATCATTTAAACGAATGAATAAATTTTAAAAGAAAATGCAAATGAGATCATGATTTGGTTCTCAGAAAACTTCCTGATGGTGTTTCGTTTGAAATCATTATTTATCGTAACGATTGCTTTAACCATCACTTACTTGTTAAACACCATCATCGAGGAATGCTTGAATACTCGTTATCTAAGGAAACATGTCGAAACTCATCGAAAAACTTGTGCTCTTTAACGTAATAGTTTCAGAGGTCAAAATACGAATGCATGTAAGTCATGAACTTAAAAGTCAATAGATATATTACACCCCCATTTATCGATTAATTCTGCCAATAGACGAGAATTAAAAATGGCCCACCTATAAAGAGTACTAAAAAATAATAAAATAAGAGAGGGCCGTTGTTGGAACTTAAAATCGATTCAACGTAATGCGTCAGCGAATTCAACAGTGACGTGCGGTGTTGCAAGGATGCTTCAGAGAGAGAAAGAGATAGAGGGAGGGGGATGGATAAATGGAAAGTCGAAGAGGAAGAGAGAGAATACGAAATACACTGCATAGCCATACGCTGTAATGATCATTGATTGTACGTAACGTTTTTTTTCCGCATTCCCCTCGCGATGAACGTTCAGATGCAAGAAATATAGCATTCAGTTACTCAAATTGTTGTGTCTTAGTATGGTAATTCCCGGATGGCAATAGGACTTCTTACCTGAGTCCTAATGGATCAAGCTATTTCAGATTGTATCGCATATGAAAACGTCTCAACGTTAAGATCAATCTATGACTTCTCACGCATCTCGATAAGAGGAGACAAAATTTTTGCGATGATTGCAATAGTTTACCAGCGGCGGTGGGCAAACCTATAAAAAAATATTGCAGTGATTATCAGACAAATGGGAAATAGATAAACAACAAAAAAATATACACTATATTTCAAAAATTATTTTAGAAGAAATTTAACGAATCGATGAAGAGAAAACGTTCTATTGAGTGCATTAAATGGAATTGCTTATAGAATTTCATTGCTAATGGAAATGGAACTAAATGCAACTGATGACTTCATAAAGACGGAATTTGCATTCGAAATATTTCTCAAGTTTTTTTTTTTCCCAAAGATAGCAATAATATGATGGCTTCTTATGAAGCCTTAACAATACAATCATTTGCATAATTTGTCACATTCAATAGGAAGATTATGCAAAAATTTCCTCAGAGATATAATTTTTTTCACCTTTTTATTTGAAAATTTAGAAAAAATTATTAATCCACATCAACTGAAACTCTCATCACTTTTCCTTTACTTCTTCGTGAAAAATTTCTCAAAAATTAGCTGTTTTGAGGTCTTCTTGGATGCAGCAGTCGTTAGCTACTGAGAGATTTTTTTCCGCATTCGCTAAATCCGGCTGCTGATCAATTACATTGGCTGCAAAATCATCTCATAAGTTTTCACCTCATACAGCTTGCAAAACTTGGGTAAAATATTGTGGTAGCACATTTTTTCGACAATTTTGCATTGAAAAACGAAGTAAATTCGACGTACTAATGCATTGAAAAGTGCAACAAGCTCTTCATTGTACAATTCAGCTCGTAAACTACATCACTAAATGATATTATTTGATCATAAAATAGGCTAAATTTTTTCTAAAGGAAACGCAACATGAGTATCTTCAATCCATTCCAAATTATGGTTAAGGAAGACTCTTTATGATTTTTAAGACTTCTAGATGAGGAAGAACGCTCTATATCGGAAACGACTCCTCTGGTTGATAAAAATTCTATTTCTTTTTTCAAAAAAAAAGAGACGCCATACGAACGCAGTGAATTTTTTAAAATTTTCGTTGAATAAGAGTGATGCTTTTTCGTTATTAGCTGATCCCAATTATACAATGCCAACGATCCTTTACAAGCGTTCCTTTTAAGGACTCGAATGACATCTTTTAGAAGCTTAAATTTCAATTGCAGCATCCTGTTCATGAGGATCAACTACAAAAAATATTAGACCTTCAGTACCTAATAAATACTAGGCTATGTGGTAGACAATTTCAGTATGCGGTAGTGATGACAGTAATTTAACCATGGCTCCTACTGTATCCATGAAATCCAATGCAAACGGGTGGTAGAGAATTCATTTCTCTACCCAGCTTATCGAATGAAACGCTCTCTTGATCGACTGCTTACAGTCTTAAGCAATTGCTATATTACACAATCACCTTTCATTTCATTTTAAAACTACACATTCAAATAGGTTTCTTTTAATGCCTTATGAATGAAGGAATCTAAATTGCATAATGTAATCGTCGAGATGTCTCTCTTACAATACCTCAAGAATTAGTATACCTTTCGGTAAAATCCTATAATAGTGATATCAGAATGATCATTTTTAAATGAATAAAACAGAATTTGAATTGAAATATCAGGATAGTAGAGATTAAGACAACTAGAAAGACAATTATAACAAAGTAAAGAAAACAAAAACTAGAAAATAATAAATATGTGAATATCAGAACATAAATATAGGCTGAGCTAGTGTAATGCTGTTTCTTAAACTTTTCCACGAAAGAAAGAGAGAGTAAAGGAGAGAAGATAAAAGAAAGAGAGTGAGAAGGAGAGGCAGAAGAAAAGAAAGCAGCGTAGATGAAAAAAAAAATCGAGTCGAATTAGCACTCTCATCCAAAAGAACGCGACAAAATGCATTGGTACAACAAAATCGTCCATTAATAACTTTGAATCACACCATCATATCATTTAAAAAAAGCCGAAACAACTATAGTAAATTAATTGTCCTATTAGGTAAAGAACGTCTCTTTACCCGAAAGAATACCGGAAAGACAAAAGTTCCAATATTTAAGAGGCATCTAAATACAGTGAATATGGTATGGTGAGCACTAAACCTCATGATAATGGAATATTTCGAAAGCGTTCATGCATGGTTTTTATGTTGCATAGATTTTCCGAAATTCATTTCAAGCCCAATAATTGGCGAGTTTCGAAATTCCTTAAAAAGCCACCTCGAGAAACTTGCAGATAATTATTGAATCCTGAAAATACAAATATAAAGGAATGTTCGTAGTTTCTGTAGGCTCTGGCTAATATTTGCTGATTAGCGTAGAGAATACGGATACGAACTCTTTGTACCTCATAATTGCCCAAAAGTGATGAGAAACCTATGAACAGATAAAATGCTTTAATATCCTGTAAAATTCAATCGGACAAGCCTGCTAAACTGATCGATCTTCCGTTCATCAGTTAGTTCAAGCGGTGATTTTTGGATGGTCGACGGTAAAAGAATTCCATCGATCGACGCTTGGACAATTTATCAAAAAATGAAAAAACAGTGCTAGAAAAGAAACGAGCCGACTTTTACTCCACCTGCTACCGCTTGCAACACTTCTATGAAAAGAAAGCTGCACTTAGATCCGGAAAATCAATATTACTGAAGTCAGTAAAAATAGAGGACATTAACAAGTGCGCAGAGTGAATGTCCACCTAAGTTTTTTATACTTGTCGCCTGGATCGACAATTAACTTTCTGGCTGCTTAACTTCCATCGTTTCTGTGAAGGCGTGAAAACCGATCGATATTTCGGATTCTCAAATTCAGCAAGTTGGTTATTATCATCACCATCAATAAATCGAGGCGAAAAAGAGCCGCAAATTTTACACCTCATCGCACGCACGTATACACAAATAAACATCAGAGGAATACGTGCCACACGTGTCAATGTTCAATCACAATGAACACTAAACGAGGCGCCTCATGTTCGCGGCAATACTCATATCGTAAATGCGGGATTTTTATGAGTTTACCACCTACCTGCCAGTAAATTGGAAAGCTCTGTATATTCTGCATGAGAGCATTTTGAAAACATCCGCCTTCAGGAAAGTTTTATTGCGTCATAAATGGTGACCTTGATCCGTGAACTGCGAAAATGCTCACTGAACGCAACGCTTGAATATAGAGCACTGTCTTACAAGTTAAAACGATTGGAGACAGCGCTGTGCTCCTTAGGCGAGAGGTGCTACTTTAATAATAATACCTTCAACTCCCCAATCCTACCGCACATCTTCCCAGCGCGTGGGTAGCTCAGCGCGAAACTTCCTCTGAAAAAGTCGGAATTTCGGGATGCATATATTTCCAATCCCTAAAAATCACATTTCATTCACAGTGCTCAAGGACAAAGATAAATGCGGAAAAAAGATGGGAAAGACGAACGCTAACTCCGAAGACAAATTCGACTTCGAATGAGTATTATCAGAGTGAACAGAAAAAGTCGTACTTTTGAGCTTTTTTTTTTTCTGCGGATGGGGAGGGCGGGGAGGAGGGACTTCTATTCTAAGCAAATGAATGCTAAAAAAGGTGGGAAAGCGCATTAGATGCGGTGAAATTGCAGGTAATTTTTGCAATGCGCCTCATCAAGCTAATGAGAATAGTAAATTGCGAAAATCCTCCAATCCTCCAACATATGGAATAACACGATTATATTTTTAAATGAAGCAACCATTTGCATTAGTCGTCTGCAAAAGATTTTTTCTCTAGAGCAATCTAGTACAAAACCTGAGCCTATAAAATGCAACTGAAAGGTTAATAAATTATATAGAAATTTTTAAGGCACATTTAGGACTCCATAACGATTTCTAGAGGTTTATGTATCGATTGAAAAGCTAGGCCCATCAAATTTTTAACTCAAGCTTTAATTACTGCCAAGTTGAAATTGCCAATAACGACATATAAATACATGACTACATATATGTCCTTACAGATGCGACGTCATTAATGACCTTCGCTAATATAAATCTTATAAGAACGGACGCTATCGATTAGCTTAAAAAAATAGAGGCAGACATGTAATGAGATAGAATGATCTTGTGAGAATTGCCGCTGTAAACAACTGCATAGAAGAAGCATTAATTAGGGGACAACTGGAAGTGATATAATAATGTATTTATTGGTAATGAGTAATTTGTTGATTCAATAAAGTTATATAAAGTAAAGTAAAGACTGCGTCCTTCAAGAAAGGCGATCACATATTAGCGCTATTTTCGAATTCTTCAACTTTTCTCAACAACGATATGATTTACTTATTAATTGTGACTTAAAAATTAACAAAAAATTGAGAGAATTAATGACAAGAAAATTAAAACACCTCCAAACTGTCACAATAACTTCATAACCTAAATGGAATATATTTTTCTTTATCAGCAAAGATTTGAAACATATTTTAGAAAACGACTCAACATTCGGTCGACAGAGTTAATTAGTCGCTACCATAGCAACTCCCATTGTTTTATATGGATTCATCGATTTTACTCATCACTGCTCATAGAAATAACATTTTAAGGGTTTACTTTGTTTGCTATGAAATTGGTTTCTATGACGAGGAGGTAGATGATGAGATGTGTGCAAGGATATGAACCCAAGGGAGTATCGTGATTTCAGGTCATTATGGTCGTCTCCCTGAAAAACATTTAAAAAAAAATTAAATTCCCATCGTGTAAGGCAAAAGTTTAATGAGCAAGTTTCAAAGTCCATCACTTATGTTATCAAATTTTTTATCACTTAAAGCATGCAGCTGGAGGACAATATGGACACGTAGGAAACAAGCAGAACTAGAAAGAAATCGTATGGGCCATTGCATGCAAAAGGAAAGAATTGAGGGAACGAACTTGAAGGGAACAACTTCGAGGAAATGAAAACATAAGTATCCCTTAAATGGAGGATATGGGGGGTGGGGGGAGGGGGACTGCGCGATGCATAACGATAAAAATTCTTTAAATAGTAACTCTATCTGGCATAATTAAACGATGGAAGAAATTAGCGGTGCATATTTAAGAGACTCATTTATTATACGAGAAAGATTGTATGATAAACGATATTTGACTATATAAGCAACCAGAAGTATAAGATAGATTGTCGTTTATGCACAACGAGAGACAAAAAATGCAGTATTAAGCATGTACGAAGAACTAGTGAAATGGCAATGATCGCATTAATCACACTTCCTCATATCCTAGTCATAAGACTTATGCCATTTATCGAACGCTAAGATCCTTCCCAATTCTACAGTCGAATTATAAGATTAAAGCGCCACATTGTACGGGTTTAAAAAACTCATTAGAGAAAGCTTATGAGTATATTTATTGTGAAGTTTTTTTTTTCAGAAAATTCAACGAAATTACAAATTTTTCAACGAATGGTTTTTTATTGTAAAGAAGTCTTGATTGTCTCATTCGTTCGTCTACAATACAATTGGCAAAATGCTTTTTCCCTATTCGTATGTATATGATATTCTGTCATTAAAATATGTTTGCTACTCCCTTACACAGGTAAAATGACCTAAGTGTTACATTTGACAGTGTTGCCACAACGTTTAACCAATGGTTTATAAAGAGGCGTACTTATGTGAATGGTTACGCAATGTTCTTAAATCATTTTATGAAGAAATATGTCTTATTTTGATTTCATATCATGCATTATTATAGATTTTCAAGAAAATAAAAATGCAACCGGATACTAATTGTGTTTAAGCACTGATTTGTTGAATTAATTAATGACGATATTAAGACAATTGTGATTATCCTAAAGCAATCGTACTTGATAACCTAAGATGTCGGATTGAAATCTTCCTTAGCAGAAGTCCGTTCCTCTAAAGCGAGAGATTTTTTTAGCTTGAAGTCTGGATTCAAAGTTATCGATGAGGCCGCCAGGTGAGCACAACATGAGCTTATTTCGATGTAAAAGATGCTATAAGATTTTAAGCAATTGCAAAATTTTCAAGTGAAGAGTGAAGAAAATTTTTAAAAAAAAGAAAAAAAAAACGGGAATATCATAAACAAAAGTGATACATATAAACTCCTCAATTGAGCATAAATTCATTCGATGCTTTGTTTAGCTTTGAATATCAATACATAATTAATTGATGTTGATTCGATCGAAGTGTACTTTAACCCTTGATTAGAAATCAAGATAACCACGTTATATATGGCTCCGAAACTTTTTATAAGCTGATAAGCGCTAGCATTATCAATTTACAAATGACGAATGCTCCAAAGAACTCGAACTTAACATCTATTTAATACGATTAAGAAATGCCGATATATCACAAGCTCATCACCAACGCCTACAACGCTACCCGTGTTCCTATGTTTAAGTAAACAATTGGAGCGTGTATGAAGATCCATCAGAAAAGGCGACAAAAGTACTACGCAACTTATCGGAAGGAAATCTTGAGGAGTGTTGTAACTCCGGCGGTGACAGCGTTGAGAGGAAGACCGAGTGGAAGCGAAGACACTCGGGAGAGTAGTAGTCTACTGTTGAGCACCACATCTCATAGAGGCGACTGGAGATGGCGAAGGTACCCAGAAGGGCTGGCGATCGGAGCACTGTCGAATGGTGAAGACTGACTCCGACATGCTGAAGCCCGACTTATATAAGCCTCAGGCAGTCCAAAAACACATAATGTTTCTATATGTTTTTATAGAGAAAGACGATGATATAAGAAGCCTAAAATGTAAGGATAGCATTAATAGGCCGATATAAGTCGGTCAATGGCATCGCGCGAAGAACAATGAACGAGAACAGACCATAGAAGCACAATGATCACTGCAATGTTAGGTGACAAATAGATTTTGATCGCAAGTAGATATATTGGATTGGCTTTTTAGCGCCATACCCAAAAACAAGGAAACAGAAGTCCTAAATGCAAAAGCACGTATCGTATAAACCTTGGCCAACCGACGACTTTAGCTGACGTCGGCAGTCCGATGGTTATGGGCCAGCATTGGCCCGCATCTATCAGCCTAGAACCTTAGCTTCTTTTACGACGTTCAATATTTATTTCTTCAAGGGTGGTGATGATAGCAAGCTTTTTTTTCATAGATTTTGGGGCGAACTTAAGTTGATGAATGTTACGTCGAGTATCTATTAACAAAACAGAATTTTTCTATTTTACAGCAGTGCAATTTCTATGTTGTTGCGTATTTGCACTATTACAAAACCTTATTAGCAATTTTCATCGCAAGTGATTAATAAATGAGAGTTCATTTATTAATCACTGCAGAACATATAGTTTGCAAATGAATAGCTTTTCGTGAAAGTTCTGCGCAGTGCACATCCCAGGTAAGGTATGTTCCGGGTTATTAGAGGTATCATCTTATTCCAGGTGAAGCCATCCTCATTAAATGTATCATAGGAGAACGTACACCTCATAACAATGAAAAGTTGGGATGCAGATTAAAGCACTGCTCCAAGGATTTAAAATTACCAAAACTGAGAACATTTCTTCCATCATACCATACTTACACATACAACTGTATAGTTAGCCGGAAGGTCAACGCTGAAATTTCTTAGATTCTCGAATCATCAACATAGAGTCTCTAACGCCGCAATACTTGTTACAATCACCCCGAACTCGATTGGTCAAACTGAATGCTAGTATCAGAGGTCGTCTGTGAGTACTTCATAGTCCTTAAGCATCATAGTGGGACTTCAGTGGCTTTGGAATTGAAATTATCATACCGATAGGGAGACGTGTACACATACATGCAGATATCATATCACCATAATTTCTTGCAGATGCAAATGTATAAAAAGCTTTAAACAGCTCTTTAAATTTTATCGGTTATTTTATACGCAATGTAAAGTTACATTCACACTAATATCGCAACTGTGTAACGCTTTGCGTGTAGCACATGATTGAGATTTTCAAAGTGTGGTGCCTTTATTCAGGCAATTGGATTCCATCCAAAGCTTTTGCATCAAGATTTCATAACGATAATAGAAAGTTGCTTAGCCAAGAGAAGAGAAGGGTTTGAGCACATTTCATTCTTCTGGATTTCGTTTGAATAGGGAAATTACTAGCTGTAGGTTGTTCCAAGTTTTTCTTGGGTTCTCCGAAGCATTTTGGGGGTGACTTTTCATCGGACATGTCATCCATAGTCCGTGCCGCCGGAATGGTGGTTTATCGCCGCGTCAATCATCAGTTCGAATATTTACTCCTGCAAGCTTCATATCCGCCTTATCACTGGACACCGCCTAAGGGTAAGAATTTCCGTATTGCTATGTGCTGATAAGGGAAGGAGAGGGAAGGAGGAAGTTCTTCAGTTTTTCACCCTGTTACTATCAATGCTGTTACTATCACCCTTCGATGAGTATAGCTGAAAAGAAGAACCGCAAATGCAAAATTTTGAACAAAGGTTTTTCACCATACCAGAGACGAATTTATTCGCACATATTTACGTGTGTAAACACACACATCCTCTATATATTTGTTTACATTTGTGGAAATCATTATACATGAAAACAACACATGGTTTCATATACGCATGTGCTTGATCAACTGCGTATATATTGTAAGGATCAGCTCCCCTTGACTCTGGTCGTCGAGGTCTTCTGGAATATCTGCACCCTCCGTCCGGCTGCGGTCGAGTGAAGTGCAAGACGGTAGAGGCATAGGGGGCGAATACGTGAGAAATACACCACACCTACAGTAATGTGACTAACACGAAGGGACACTGGGATCCCACAGTGGAGCTTCGTGCTGCCGCCGACCACTTACGCACTGGCTGCCACTGTTAGTCCCACCCGGCCTGGAAGCTGAAATGAATGCGTGAGCACATCAACCCCTTTTATATCCTCCTGATTTTGCCTCACGCTAGCCTCACGATAATGCTAGGCAGTTGTTTCATCTGCCTATGTGCTCTTCACTTTCTCCATATTATATTATATATATATATATATATAATGTATATATATATATATATATATATATATATATATATATATATATATATATATATATATATATATATATATATATATATATATATATATATATATATATATATATATATATATATATATATATATATATATATATATATATGTATATATATACAGTATTTAACTGTGCTGTTAACAAGGTCTAATGTGTTTGCACTTTCTCAATGCAGGCCATCTCGACCCAGGTGAAGATGAATGGGCGGCTGCAGTTCGAGAAACGAAAGAGGAGGCCGGTATTTCTATAGAACATCTGGACGTACATAAGGACTTTGAAGAGGTTTTACAGTATGAAGTGAAACAGAGTCGATATGATGGCGAAGTGACCAAACAGGTATAATCTAATCTGACGTTTTAAAGGAATGTAATCGTAAAAGGAAAATCGTCGACACGAGATCTAATTCGGTGAAGAATAGTTGGTCAAGGCGTCGCTTGTTGATGCACTTTGTCACATTCTGTATTAGCGGGAGGTTTAAGCAAAACTGATCCATCTGGGAGGGGGAAGGGGAGAGGAATAGATGAGCAGAAGGAAAGGAGTGAGGTATACTCAACCCCTCTCCTCCCTCTCGCCCTCCCTCCTTTATAAACATGCCTATCTCTAAGTCCCATGAAGTTAAGTTTCACCTGCAGTACGTTCGACGTTCATTATGAGAATCGGATTCATTTCCAGAAAACAGTAAGGTATTGGCTGGCACGATTGGTGGATAGCGATGCTGTAAAGCTATCCGATGAACATCAGAAAATGAAATGGGCACCGGTCGACGAGGCGATTCATATAGCGCAATTCGAAGATATAGGAAAATTATTTCGAAAAGCAGAAGAATTCCTCCAAAGTAAGGAGTCGGCTTGAAATTGTTAGGTCCCTACCTTTTAGTCAAGTTTCAAATGAACACTGTGTTGATGATTTTAGTTTGCCATGTGAAGCTGCCATCTCATTGTCTTTTTTCTTTTTGAAAGAACTATGTTGATCATGAGAAGAGGGAGGAAGTCGTGGAATAGGTGGGGGGGGGGGGGGGGGGAAGGGGCATACACCATAGAAATATTACTTCTTGATTATTTCATTTGGACAAACTCTTCGTACAAGAGTTGTCGCTCTTAGCGTCAGGCATGTTGCGTGAGCTACTGCGTGCCTCTCCCTCCCCCCCCCCCCCCCCCCCCACCACCCCCCTCCATCGGCCAATTCCTTCGCCTTCTACTGCTTTCTTCTGGATCTACGTAATTGACTTCGTATGATGGGTAGTAGCAGCTATCTTTTTTATTCACCTACAAGGCATTTCAGTAGATTTGTTTTAGTGATTTGTATTTTTTCGACGTTGATATAGGAACGAATAAGATTATTGCATAGGCCTATCTTCTGCTTTTGCAAAAATCCTTTCTATAACTATGCGCTTTAGTATCATATTTGTATAGTTCGTAGATGAGTTTGCGCCTTCCTCATATCTGAATTGAGTCCCTATTTCAACTACAGATCAAAGGATGAAAGGTTACGAGATAAAATTTTTGTCTACTCATTCTTTTGTCAATTTTCTTGCCAGTTTTGTTAGCCTTATGCGGTCTTAACTTGAAATTTGGCTGTGGTCTCATATAGCCAGATGGACCAACCTCATCTGTGATATATCTACGATCTTGTAGTGCTAAACTTGCAGCATTTTTTCGTGTAATGCGGGAATTTGTAAATGATGGATACTATTTCACGGAGGTGTCTCTTAATAGACGTGATTGGAAAGTTCACATTGTTGGAACGGAAGCATGCGTTGCATTTTTTATTTCTTACACTATATTAATTGCAAGGCGGTTAAGTTTTAAGAGGAGGCGAAACGTATTCCGATGTGCGCATTCCTCAGAGATCATGAACTCTAGTTGAAAGATTTTGATGGTCGTCGTTGAAAATTGTTCACGAAATTTCCATTCGATGATAATGGTCTCATCTGTTTTATCTGTCATGTTGGAGATGGCGGTAAGTGTGTGTCATTCTCTGATATTGCTTTCTGAAGTTTTGATTGTTGTAAGCTTAAAGCGTCTCCGAAATATCAGATTTTTGTCGTCGTTGGATGGGTTATATCATTTGCATATCAGGAACTCGGTCCTTTATAGGCTTTATGACAGGCGAAAAGAACTTTTTGAGTCAAATAAAATTGAGCGTTAAATGAACGTTTGTTGCTCAGCTGACTAGAAGCGTTCTTCTTTCGTATTTTAACTGGGAATGCTACTTTTGAGGTTTTCAAGGAAAACTTACACTCTTATATTCAGCGTACTCAGTTTAAATCCAGGGGTCGGAAAGTTTTGCTCAGCGAGAATACAAGAAAGGCTAAATAGGAAGAGGTCCCCCCCCCCATCCCCATTAAAATGCGGTAGTAGTCAATTATACAGATGTACTTGCGTGATTTACACAAAAAATCATATGCTTTGCGAAGTGCACTGAGGCAACGTCGCAGCTGCGGGTATGTTTGCATGTCTCGCTGCCCGCTAGTTTAAACTTGTGAACCGTAGAGTTTTTGATAGATTGCTGAGATTATGCTAGGCACATAATAGTAATAGCTTCTGTACTTTCTTCAATAGCTGTTCATCTAACATTTCCTGTCGCTAAGTACTTTGCCTAATCCATCGACTTCGAAAGGCGTTCTAGACAAAGTTACCAAAAAATTTGCACGACTGATTATTTCTGCCGAACCTGTCTTACCAAGCTGTTGAATTGCTCAATAAGACCAGTAGAAGACAAGAGCACATATCATGACAACAGTGCCAGTCCTCATATAGCCGATCTTGCTTTGTTTGTCGTGGAATATAAATATGCCAAACTTTCACGTTTTAATGCTATTTGTTTTAGGTACGTTGATGAGTAACTCAAGATATGTTCACTTAGGACAGATTTTATTAATAAATGTAAAGGTGTCTGTTCACCTGAACATAGATGTTTTCGTTTATAGGTTTTATGTGATTATGGACATTTTATGTTTACGTTGAATAATCGGACGACTGGAATACGAATAGTTTTATTTTATTTCATTTTGATATTCCTTTATAGTTTTGAATATGTTTTCCCCAGCACTTAGTGATTTTCTTGTTCGTTATACAGTCATAACAAACATTGTATGTTACTTCACCTTTACTTCTTTATCCTGTTCACAACACATACTTATAATGTCTGTTTTATCTTCCTCTGCTAACAGGGTTATGCGTTTCGTTCTGACGATGGCCGCGCATAACTCAGGTGTGCACATCAACGGATAAGGGCCGATACGTGTTCACCTTTTATTCGCTTATCTATTTCATTCATGTCTTAAATCTACATTGTTAACATTTCATCTTCTAACATCGGCCTATTAATGCTATCTTTATATTTCAGGCTTCTTATACTATCGTCTTTGTTTATAAAAACATAAAGAGACATTCTCCAATAGTGTACGACCGAACTATATTTGTTGCTTGATATACATAGAAGACGTTGTTGTACAGAATTTTCTAATTTTAGGATTTTTTGCAATATTTTCGTTGGAATTTTGATGGATCATTGAGTAATTCTAAGTTAGGGAGTCCTGTTATTTCCTTTTCTATGGTGCCTGTGATTAATATGCTGATGTTTCTTGATTAAATTGTTGTAGAACTTTATTACAATGAATGCTTTGAATTAACTCATGAATGTGACCTTAAAAACACCTTAAACTTTATTATGTAATAAGAAAAAGCATGTGTTATGTTGATATTTTCCAGTATGCAGGTTGATGTTTCATCTGCTGTTAGACATGTAAATTGATATGAACGAGGCTATTGTAAGTTTTGTGGTTGAAATTTTTCGAATTGTAAGGTAGTGCCGAATACAACGAAAAGTGAAAACAACAGCCTTCGAATTGTAGCACAATTTAAGTGATGTTCAGTATTTATGAAGAATGTCATAACTGAATATTTTTTAGGGAATATTAATCTGGGAGGGCACATTTTTGAATGGCAACGAGTCATTAGCATATAAAATTGCAGTAACACATTTCACTGTTAACCTTTAAAAATACCATATAAAAAAGTGTAACTCGTCAGAAGTAAGTAACGTAACAGTGCAATATCAGGAACATTGTAACTATATATGCTATGTTTGAAGAAATGGGTCACATAGGTGTATTTAATACTATGCTAAAAGTTTATGCAATGTTTGGAAATTTCATATATACTCTAAGTTATTTGAAAGTAGCGTTATGCTTGTATATATACCCTCTTGTATATACATATATATACCCTCTTGAAGGTCTCGATTTGTTTCGATCCGCAGTCATGTCGTCCTCCATTCTAAAGAACAATGCTGTTTTAAAGTGTGCTGTAATATCACTATCCACAACATCATAATATGGCTTTAATAACGTTTTCACTGGAAAAAATGATGAAATAAAACTCATTCTTCGCCAATAAATTTGAGCTTGAATTGTAAGTGTAGTAAGGAAATTGGTGTTTGTAAGACTGATTTTTTAATTCTGTTTGGTCGTAGATTCCTTCTTTTCCAATGTGGAATTCTCACTTCCTTTTGATTCTTCGTTTTCCTCTTGTAAATCTTGCAGCACGTGTGGAGTTGAACCATTTTCCTTTGGTGCTGCTTCAAACTCACCTGTAAAATAGTCCCGTTATTCTGATGGGATGCATCTTGTCATGAAAAAAAAGGTATATTGGAAGGTAACGCGGGGATTAAAGAAAGGTTGGTAGGAAAGGTCAAGTGGGGTATATGCTAAGTAGTAGAAAAAGCACAAACATAGTAGAAAAAGCACAAACAAAGTTTGTCGGATTTTCGTTAATCATACGATCAGAATGCAAAGTGTGAAATATTCTTCCTGTTCATGTTCAAGCTCCTCGCAGTCCCTTTACACCACGAGAATGTGCTTATTTCCCATCTGAAATCAATAAAGCAGCCAACTGCACAGCATCAGAGAGCGAGGTTGAATGTTACGCCGGAGAGGAACGGCCATAAGGGGAGAAGGGGTGTTGAGAGGAGGGAGGGAGGTGCCCTCCTCTCACGTCCCTCCCCCATCGACAAGAGGAGCGGAAAGAACCTTATATCACTTTCTCACAGGACGTGAAGGGTCCACAAACAGTACTGTTTTATTTGAGGCTGAAGAAGTTTGAAGTTCGAGATTCAGTACTGACGACCTACACCTATGGCGAAGAGATTTGTGTGCTTTTAGTGCTTTTGCGAAGAGCAAGGCGGAGAGTTCAGGATATTGTGCCAACGAAGACTTTGATTGCCAATATCGGAAAATACCAAGGTTGCTTTTCTCATGGCCTTTTGGACGTTGCATAAGAGTACTTACATTAATGTTTAAAGATCCCGAAGGTGAGTGGGATTGGGGATATGCGGTCTCTGATCGTGAGAAGTCCTGGTGGGTGTTTTTGAGGGTACCGCAGCGGTAGAATGTTGCCATCTAGGCTAGATGGTGTCCGAGATCCCGATTCCCCGACCCTAGCTTTAGTTTCTCTCGAGCCGCCAGCTCGACCATACCACTTTGTCAGTAAACTGGCATTATGTCCGAAATTTGGCATTCGACAGCGAAATATCATAAAAACTAAACTTAAGTTAGCGTAAGTTCGCAGACATATAAAAGCGGACAGAGAAAGAAATTGATGTTTGCAGATGCCAAGCAAACACAAATGCGGGAACACGCAAATATTGCTTTTTGCATATATTTGCAAATGTTGTTCAAGAGAGCCAAATGTTACAATTTTACTAGACGCTATTGAGTTCGAAAAGAGGTCTATTCAAGAACGGCATAAAAGCCATCGGTTTTTGTTGCAACGGCTTTCAAAAGTGTCTATCGCAGTTACCATTAAATGCTTGATTTGCAAAGAAATCATCGCCTTGAGATGAGAAATGAGACGGTGAATACTTCCGGTCGTTATCGGTTGTGCGAACCGGCGAATGCCGACGGAAAATTCCCGATGAACGTGAGCCACGTTCGAGTGCGATTCAGGTATACTGCAATAACGAATGTGACTGAAAGAGTTAGTTGCGGTGAATAAAGAACGAATAATTGGTCGATTGTACTATTAAAGAATTTTATAGCTATGGAAGTGAGAGGGAAGTTGATTTCGTACCTGAATTTACTAGGCTAGTTGCCTGCTTCGAGCTTTGCTGCTTGAAAATTATTACCGTAAATTTATCGCAGTCGTCCAAGTCGGCATGGAAGTCACACTGTGTTCGGCTCTTCCCTCTCTTAAAATTTGTTTTGCACAATCCCGGTAAAATGAGCATTTTCTAATCATGCTGCATTCAAATAGCCTTAATAACCCGTTAGCGAATTTTCTGGACCTACCTGAAACTGTCAATAGCGCGATTCCCGCAAGTTCTACTGTGTTTGCTCCACCTATGTTTTTCGGTGGTATCAGAACTATGGGCAAACTTTTCCGATCATGGAAAACTCTGAGACCACGTTTAACGTTGTTTTAGAGTATCTAGCATCTTTTCGCTAGCAGTTTTCGTTATTCCCAGAATATTCTTATTTTCGAAAGAACGAAGCTTTAGTTGACATTTGTGTTCATTTCTTCGTGATGAGGGGTCTAATTGCTAGGATGCCGTAGACAGCATTAAAGACCGATCTTTAGAGAGGGTGCAAAAGCCGTTTGAAGTGCTAAATATTCGTCCACCACGGGTCCAAAATTTTCACTTATTGTTCTTACGGTAATTTCTTCTCTTTGGAATTCAAGCAACTTACGGGAGATGAGCCTTACCTTCTTGTTCGCTATCTGCTTAATTATTTTGTGAGTAAATTGTTTGTTGGATATTTAACTTCATTTGCTGCTGTTTCAAGTGGCTTACTATTTAGTGAATATTTTGGTCTATTTTCATAAGTTTTTTGAGTTCATTTCGATCGTTTCTCTTAACGGTCATTCAGATGTCATCAGCAAAAAATCTTCAATTGAAGTTTTGCGTGTAAGTTGCATTATTACAAAGTCCTACCTCAGGCAACCAATGTTTGGTGGAACAATCGACAATTCGCCGAGAGACGGCTTCATCTTGAAAGAAGGTGATCCGAGCGAAGAGTGTTAGCAACGAAAATAAAAACCAAGATCGTTTTTGAGAGAAAAAACCCGTCGTAAAGAAATAATGTTAGTTGTATTGAATTTAATTACAAACGAACGAAAATTTATGAATGTATCTTTAATCCAGTTCACACATCTTATTCAGTACCAAAATTCCATTCACTAATATGAGTCACAACAGCCATATTCGATGAAATAATGCATAAGCTTTGCATAGAAGTGGCTTATAATAAAGAGATTTCCCACTTATTATTATTGAATAAAATCCCACTTATTATTATTGAATGAAAATACATCAACTTCCTTCTGTCAAGGAGGACGCAGGTGAAAATGCGTTGATGAAAGACTTATTTACAGAAAATTATTACACGTATGCGTTAGGTTAAAGTAGGACATGCACCCAAAGATTAAGAGATGTTATCAAGCTTGCAATATTTTAGTGATGTTATGTTACTTTATCACGAGAAAGCCATCTTATCAATGCATCTTATCACTGCTCCACTGATGTTTGATAACTTGTTAAATAATCCTGAGAAAGTAGAGATCATGCAATACCCAATGCGTTCAAATGTTGCATTCTTTGATAATGCCGCAGGAAAATTTGCCCCTTATTTGAGTGCTATGCAAAACGACTTTTTGCTAATGCGGTAATAATTTTCATTGGGTGTTGGAACCGTTCGAAGTTTTTCGGTAATCATAAAAGCACCTTGTATTCGAAAGTCTATGGACACGTTTGAAAATTGAACTCGATGCTCGCCTTTCTGTCCTGTAAAAAACTTCAAGACGAAAAAGTTATGAATTATTAGCAAAGCAAAAGAAGGATTGAACGATTATAAAAGATGAGTTGTTTGTTAAACTATAGTTTTAAAAATTTGTAATCTGCACAAAAAGTGAGTTATATTTAAGCGTTAGAAACGAATTTCACTAAATGGAATTATCAGTTGTCGGTTATCAATTTCAGAATGTGTCAGTTAAGTCTTATGGAGAGACCTCTCATAAAAATGACCTATTTATCCGGCAGATACGTACTCGTGGATTGTTACATTCCGGTCTAACTCAGAACCAGCTTCGAGTGGATATGGTATTGTAAATCTTTACGATAACCAAACGGTTCTATGTTCCATTTTGGTTCTCTCTTTCTCCTTCATACTGGCCCTCTCCCCGTCCTTTTTTTCCTCCCCTCCTAAATGACGTGCACCTACACGTTTTTGACATTATTTGATAAACCCTAGATTTTGTTTCTATAATATTAGAGCTAAAGGTCTGATAGTAATTCACCGGAAGAGCCGAAGGCCAAATTGTTCTGAAATGAGTCGAAAAAACTATTTCTTTGTGGGGCTTGGAATTCGCATTACATGGAGGAAACTATTAAGAATTGAAGATGAAAATATTGCATGCAAAATGAAAATTATGCTATCAATGAAAGGAGACGATGGAAATTAAGGCAAACCTTGGAACATCAACGACACTAATTCGTCTCGACGCTCTCCGTCGTAGTTGTTTCAATGAGCTTTGACAATGATCGGGAATATTGCGGAAACCGTTCAGTGGAATCATCACTATTTTTGTCACACTTTCTGGTACACTGCAAATTAATTTCTCTCATATCGTTTGAAAATGGGATTGTGCCGAAATGACCAACGATTCTACGAAATAATTAGATTTAAACGCTTAAATATCGCCTCGCATGTGGCTATGATAATCCGCGGAATGCATTTTCCAAAATTCCGAGGACAATCACTCGGAGGTTTCCTCGAGATTACTTATACTTCTGAAAATTCTGTGGTTATTTTGCTTGGTTGTCCAAAAAAAACTTGGTTATGGGTTTAAAATCGACCTGTCGTTAATGGTCTTGGTCGGCTGTCCAAGGATCTTTGAGGTTTCTAAGAGTTTGTTTGTAAATACACGGTTAGCGTCATATGTTAGAGCCAGTTATTTAAGTGAAGCTTATAATTAGATGACAACCCTTAGTTTATGAACAATGGGAACTCTGCCGGGCAAGTAAGAACGAGCGGTCGTTCTTCGCTTATTTTGTGAATGCAGACATACTAAGCTGTCGTGAACGATTTCAGCTTTCATGAAATTATTAGCACTATACACTCATCGAATAATAGCCATCATACGAGTATGAACTACTTTAGTAGTTAACTCTGGTATTTAAACGTTAGTTGTGTGTTTATAGAAATATTCTGTGTTGCATTGCCAATTAATCCCTGATTGCTGACATTTGACGCTCATCACACGTGGCGTTCATAGTGGCCAAATTCGAACTAAAAGGGTCTTAAACTAATAGTAAACGAAAGTTTTCATGGAAGCTCAGTGGTAAAGCGTTCACATTGCAGTTAAAACGCCGGAAGTTGACACGACGTTGGTGGAGTTTCTTAGTAGTGGTAATTTCAATTATAAAGAGCGGTGTCATTGAACTATTGCAATTTAGTCTTTTTTTTAACCGAATTTGTGCAGTGGAGCCGATAAGCTTGTCATTCTCTCCAGATACTTTCGCAGATTCCTCGCTGTAAAGTGGTTCGACCTCCTCGTCCCAAAAGACATCACGTTTTTGTTCAGGTGGATCGTTGTAGGTAGCGTCTACAATACGAATCCCAAGCTGCAATTATATAAAAGTTATATGTTACTCCTCAGCATTACAAGGTTATCATCAATCAAAGTAGCGGTTATATTAATATAACAGAAAGCATTTATCACGTGATCATTCTTATGCATATCTGAGAATATATGAGAAACAACAAAATGGCAAAAAGAAATTGCCAACAGGGAGACATTAAGGGTTTGCTGGCAATCCCTCAATGGAAGCAACCGTAGGAAGCAATGCGACATTTAGAACATTAAATCGGCAAAAACGATATCATCAAGAAGTATATTCCATACGCGTATAACATGAACAACGATATAGAGTAATTCGTTTTTGTCGTTACAACTTCGTAACGTATAAAGTGATAACTAAACCAAATTATTTACAAGGACGGACCAACTGAAGCATTTCTAAGAACGAAATTTCGGCGGTTCCGACTGCAATTTTCTAACATAAAATCGACTCAGTTTTATATTGCGATATCGTAGCTATTTTACGTTGAACAGTTGAAACTTTGCAGCATAGTCTGCATTGTTCTTGTAGTAAAACTTTTCACAAGAAGTTTAAGTGAAGCGCCTTATGAAAATATTCTGCTGATTTGATTCGAAGAATCAGATCAGATAATCCGTCCTCTAAAATGCTTCAATATGCTCGTGGTGATAGCCGAAGTAATCATCAGTTCCAGCTGACTAGAGCATTGCACCACAAATAATTTGTTTTAAGCACATGATGTATGTGTAGCAAATATGCTTCTATTGCCTCGAAATTTCTATCGAGACACTGTGGCAGTTCATTTCTCCTGAAGTTATGGGAAATTGACGATGAAGGATTCTCAATAGTTACAGTTTAAAGTTTGAGATGATTTTTTAAACTAGGAATCGAACACTATCACCGCTGGTTAAACGCAGAATCGATCACTACTGCAGTGGTTGTCTCAGAGACCTTATAAACAGATGAGATAAAGATGATGGGACGATAAGTTTTCCTTGTAATTGAGATGAGGCCTCGTCGCCAAATGTGAAACTGACACATATTTAAAGAACGGGAAGAGAGATAAACAAGAAAGGCTGTATAGGAAAAATACAATTTAACGGCTTTCAGTGGAGAGTACCTTGAAATTTCTATCAAGCAGCGAATTCGTCTCGAAGTCATCATCGTCTTCACCGAACGGATTTATCAGTACCATTGCCACTTTCGTCCATCCCATATAAAACACAAATTGGATTATCGTTAGCAGCGGAACCCAATTAGGAACCTGAATCGGCGCAAACTTTCATTAGACAAATGTTGGCTTCGCATTTGGTGGTTTCCTGGAGGAGGAATAGAATAATGTACTGCCTATCAGATTTAATCATGTAACTGAAGGTTAATTGAGAAAGCTTAGTTGAAGATGCCTCATTTAATTGAGGACGAGGCATCGCTTCAGCTTATGAGGTTTATCAAGGAGGCATGTCGGGAGTCCAGACGGTCACTAGTCAGGTGATGCCTGAAAGATACTCTGATTCAAAGGTCATGCTAATGCTTAGCAAATATTCAAGAAGCAGTGAGATGGTTTCGCTTCCAACACATGGCATCTTTTGACACAACAGTTGCATAAATTCGGGAGGAAGAAAATTAGCTGTTCAATTTATTCATGTCGTTGTAATTGACTTGCAATTTTTATAAACGTTTTATGTGCCCAAAATTTGCATAGAATATAGGCAGCTGAAAAGAAAAGAAGAGAAGTGTTGAATATTATGCTGCTGCAATGAAGGTCTACCAGGTTTTATGATTTGACGATCCCTCTGAATGGTTTCAAACATGTATACTCTTTAAAAACTGCTGTCGATATCACTGTTGATTTTGTAGAACGAATATAATTACTTGATTACTCCGACCACCCGATATGAACACATGATATAAAGATTTAGTTACTCGAATTACATAATCAGTTGACCTCGAAAATGATAACGAATTAACTTCATGTAGTTAAAGAAGTGCTTACTGCAGATTCTTGTGAGGTTTCTTGCTTCGAAATAAGACATAGAATGAAGTGAACATGAACGGCTAGATAGATAAGTTGTGGATATGCAATCGGTAATGGTACCCAATCGAAGCGTAGTAATTCACCCAATCCCTCTCGAAACTTCTTTATTCCCTGAACAAATATAAAAAGATTACATCGAAAGTAAAGACAACCATTCATAATTAAAACATTTATTGCGCGTGCCTATATTCAATAATTATTAAACTATCAAGTTCGTGATTAATGAATAAATGATTAACTTGTAGCGAAAATTTTAATTTCGACTATCTGAAGGGCGCTTAAAAAAGGGTTTTCTACTTTTTGAGCCAATCGCTTCTAATAGAAATTGTTTTCGACTAATACTCTTTTCGGTTCTCATATGATAATAGAGAAATCTTGAAATAATATATCTCAGCAACAATACGTCCCACTGGAAAGTAATTAGAAATTGTTTACCTTATATACCGTGAAGATTTACTATCCAAAAGTGGAAATTACATATACAAAAGAATATTTTCTTGGCTCTTTTCTAACTTGGCCGCAAGCAATTCGAGAATATCTACGTCAGTTGTACCAATTAATTCGAACGATAGGGTCGGATTACGTCGGGTAAAAAATGATATATTCATTAGGTGATCAAACACCATTCCAAGAACATTTCCACCTTTGATGATTATTGCACTAAAGACCACAGTAGCGTGGATCTCAATGAATATTGAAGAGTCCTAGGAAATCGGGTCCAGACCCTTTATGCATTTTGCAAATGTTCAATAGAAAGTCTTATATTCACCTTGATAAGTTATCACACATCAGTGATAAGTGCTGTTCAAAAGATTCTGTTGTTTTATTAGTGCTTATGAAATTAGGAAAATGGCTATAGATCTGAATGTATTCATATTAGAGCTAGGTCATTATTTCCTTGGTAACTAACTCACATCGAATATATAAACATAATGAATATCGGCCTCGATGAAATTTTCCTGTCTTGCCATATAGGCAAGTGAAAGAGCCCATTGAAATGGTAGCCAATATTTTGGATAATCGGAATAAGTTTCATCGAATTTCTGCTTTTCGTGTGGTAACATAAAACCTGAAATTAAACCTGAAGTGCTAGATAAGGCCATTTAAATGGACAAGCATTTTAACAAAATTGGTACGTTTGAAAGCAAAGCAACAAAGAAGACAGAGCGTTTATGCAGGGATCATAATGGGAAAGATGGTTTTCTACTCCACACTCTCTGGAGAACCCTATAGATAACCAATAGTGGATAATTATATAACCGAATTTCGGCTAAGAGACGATATTACAATTGCATTACAACTGTGAAATTGATTCTAGCTTCTTCTAGTTTTTCTGTTTCAGGTGTGAATTACTTTTTGCGCGTAATACTTCCGGTAAGTTGTCAATATGTTGTACTTTTTTAAAAATTAAGTTGGATGCAGTCGAATTACAATCGCAATCAAATGATTTTGATCGGTTGCTGGCCGGAAAGAACCCTGACTGAATATCATCACTATGGACAACACGACGAAATTTACACTACTTAGCCCTCAGAGGGCAACGTTTCCCTCGGAATCATTCGACCGTCGACTTCTATCGATTTTGAGGTGCACAGTGGTCGAGCATTAAAATTTCTGATTTTCGAATGCTTGTCATCTGTTTTTACAGTGCACATTCGAAGACGGGAAGAAATGCTGGCTAGTTTTGCAAGCTTTACATGATCGCTACCGGATTGCCACAAGGTTCCGACCGGAACAACCTTCAATAGGGCATCAGTGGTAGTTTTTACAGCAGTGGGAGAAGGCGCAAGGCGCGAGGGAAGTGCTAGCATCAAAATACTAGGAGTCGAATATTTCACATTCCTTATTGAAGTTAGAACAATAAAACTGCGGAATCGTTCAGTGCTTTTTGATTGGTAAACAAAGGCAGTTGGAACATCGAATAAAAACTATAAGTGAGGGGTTCATTATCATTACATAAAAACGGTCCGAAAAATGCAATAGTCAAATGTTCACTGATCAGAATTGAGTTTCCTCTATACAATTTTTAGATGGAACTGTTTTCTGAAGTGTAGATACTGCGTATGTTCAATCCTGTTCCGATTTTGATTAAAAAAAATCAGATGCTTATGAGTGAGATTTGGATAAGAAAACTCATTAAATACAGACGATGATTTATGCCAATATACTTGGGAAATCTTCAATTTGTCATGCTAATTAAATTAAATAGAGGTATACTATTTAAATGTATTAAGTTCGATTTAGCTACCTGAGACAACAACAGTATCCATAGTTGGAAATCGTTTTCTAACCCGAAGACTGATATCTCGATAAATTAGCACTTGACCAAGGCAACAATATCGCACAATATTTCTTCTAATCATTCTACAGCGCTCACTTTTGCCATGTACATATCCGGCAACGATTAACGCTAAACTGGAAATATAATCACAGATTATTAGCACCAAACGTTACACTAAACCATAGAAACACAAAATGCATCACTCTCAAAGCCTTTATTAAATCAGTAATGACACAGAGAGAACTCATGATCTGAATGAGTGTAAATAAAACTTGACGATTTTTTCTGATGTAAGTACATAAATTTATTTACAGACAAGTATTATACTACCTACTTTTCTGCTTTCGTACAAAATTCCTCCTTTGCCTGGAAGTTATGGTTGGCGATGCATTTTGCGGATAATCGCCTCTTGTAAATATGGTTGGCTGTACACAATTTTTGTTGTTTCATAAAAGAAAAGAACAAATTATATGAAACGCAAACAAACTTTGCTACCAGTTTTTTTTGTCGTCACAAATCACAAATCATAAATTTGTGGATAATCCAAATGAAATTCCCTCAACGGAAATGACTTCAAAGTATGATGGCTTTCTATTTGTCTAACGATTCTACATGACAACTTCAATCGCCTATTACATATCTATTCAAATGAAGCTGACCGATTTAATGAAATGCTGTAATATCTTCTCTCAGGGCAACCAGTTTCTCGCATAACTGCTCACTGAATCTCTATCAAGTCGCATAAGGCTTTATGTAAAAAGCTAAGATCAAACAGTTGCGAGTGAGCGTTCCACCGTCAATATCATATCTACCTATCAATGAATCCAAGATTGTTGAGAAGGAATGTCCATCGTTGTACAACAGCTGTCACGAAGAAACCGAGCATAAATTCAATTGGAATGAACATTTTGAATCTATCTGCTGGATTCAGCCATGTGATCAGCTCATCGAATCGTCTGAAAAGTTCTTATCTCGTATGAACAGCAATGAAAAAGCAGCGATATCTTTCAAACAGCCAAGTGAGGAATTTCAAAAATTTCCAGTTCAACTTAAGTTGAAAAATGCTTCCGAATAATAAACACTTAATTTGCTTTCTAGAATAAATCTTCGATACTGCTATTACATTTAGCTGAGTTGATGATAAGTGAAGCCAAATAGCACTGTCTGGAAGGTGATTACCTTAATTTAATGCGTTGTCGATTACATCGAGAAATTAGTGATTACACGTGGCAGTAGGAAAGGCATAAAGTTTTCAGTTCACTTCTAGTGAGTGCAATTGAATTGCAAAATAAATTTGTAAGAAAATGTGGTAAGCAAATAGTTGCATTTTCCAAGAAAGCTTTCGACATGAAGCACATTTGTTTAGTTAGAAGAAATAAATCGTACTCAATTTTATAACTTACTACAAATGGTTAGTGAACATGAGAATAAATGGCAACTTAGGATCGACTACTATTTTTACAGAATAATTTGAAATTACCTCAACAAGTGAATTTCAGCTTTTTGGTTATTTTCAACGTTTTTACTAGATATGAAGTATGAAGAAGGAAGCAAATTATTTGAATAAAGAGTTACGATTACACAAGAAATTATATTAAAGATTCGACCTTCTTGCTTCATTGGACAGGAGGTAAAGACGAATGACATTGACTGCATTGAATGCTAGTATAAATAAGACAAGCTCGATGAGCACGAGCTTCCATATGCTTCCTTTCCATCGTAGTAGAAGTCGGAACAGTGCCCATGGCTTTGAAGTTGAGACACATAAATTGTACGAAACTGTCATTGTGCATTAACTAATCGATCTGTAATATCTGAATGGATTTTTTTTTCGCCTTTATCGATTTATTTGTTCAATCGATCGAATTTGCTCTTTATGCTGTAAAGTTCGCTGAAATGAATTACTAAAGAACCGCTTGAGAAGTATTTAAAGACAATTTATGATTGAAAATGTTGAAAGAGAGAAATATATTTAACGAAGTTACAATTTCCAAAAAACTATGTGAAAATGAATTTGAAAAAAGTCTGAATTTTCTCACATCATCAAAATCGTTATTCTTCTAAAAATACTTGATGAATATGGGCGAAAATCAGTCTGCATTATTTGGCATAATTAATGCAACCTACTACTAGATTTATTCCATCGTGAAATAGAAAGAAAAAAAAATCAAAGGCTGCAGAGTTAAATATTCCATGCCATTTTTTGTAGCCAGATTATGGGAGACTTCAAAAGTAGCTAAGGGAAATCAATTAGAGAGCACCGAGGAACATGATGAGGGACCTCGCATGGTTTATCACTTACTTCACTTTACAGCTTTATCAATGAAAGCATGATATGTCCAAAATGATTCGGTGTTTAGAAGATATGAATGCAAATCTTCGTCACATCTAGCATTACAATATAGTTCTGCGTGCATTTATTTACTTACTGTTCGTCGTTTCATTAAAAATGCTTGATAGATGACAATATAAAAGAGAAGAAAACATCAAAGGTACAATATGCTTTGCTGTTAGCGGACGCTTGTGCATTGATATACTGACGAAAAGACACCACAAGAATATGAAGTTATATTAGATGAGGCGTCTACTATCTATGATGGATGAGAAATTGTTTTCGCCGATTCTTGGAAAGTTTTTTTTCTACGATTTTAGAACAATGCAGTCGCTTTTCGAGGAAAAATGAATTTACAACAGAGACATCTTTGAAAAGTTTATAGGGCAGAAAACATTTACCAAAAAGGGAAATAAATCGAGCAATATTCGATTAAGACAGCTTGTTCGACTAGAGAGAAGCATCTAATACACCTCAAAATGTTCATTTTCATCGGCAATTCTCATTAAATTCATTTACGTTCACTATAAAAAAATGATTTAAAGTGTTGTGTAAAATTCTGAACAATGGTATATGAATCGCTGAAATTTTTTTCAAGAATTGATGGAAGAAATTAATGCAACATCATGAATTCATAGCTACGGATTATTTCATTTTCATCGGATTTCATCTCATATTCATATTTGCTCAATAGAACGAAACGTAAAATTGAATAGAAATCTCTACTCAAACGGATTTATTCATCTTTACAAGTATCAAATAGAAAAATGAGTGGAGAAATGTCCTCTGACTTTCGGCAAAATAAAAGTCGGCGCACAGATATAAAAGGAAGCAAAGAAGTAAGAAATTCAGCTGAGAATTCTTGTCTAATATTTGCTTCGAGGAACGATAGCCATGCAAATTAGGTGTACTCCAGCACGTGTTCATATTCTTTGGCTTAAAACAAGTGGCGAAAGATGCTTGCGTAGTTGCATGATAATTGTGCGTTACTCATCTCACTAATTACGTTCATAATTCATCAAAAAGAGAGATAGATAAAAGAAAGAATAATGCCTGAATATGTGAACTGGCCGGATAGACTACCTATATGTTGTGGAAAAGATTTCCTTTTCTTTTTCTCAACCTGTGTAAAATCTATATAAACATTTTTCATTTCTGGTACCTATAAGTTCACCTGAATTTGATGAACCACGCTCGGAAGTAGCCATCCAATTCAACAATTTTGTTGAGCATATATATATATATATATATATATATATATATATATATATATATATATATATATATATATATATATATATATATATATATATATATATATATATATATATATATATATATGTTCAGATAAGACACTGTCACAATGCATTTTCCCGAAAGCATTTTGCAAAATTGCATAAAAACAAAGTGCAGTATAAATGTAAAATTTTGAAAGAAAAAACAAGATAGTCAAGTTTTCAAAAACGCAATCTTCTTCGGCCCCCGTTACTAAACCTGGTGATCTTACAACCGCTGAGCAAATGTCGTATTTTCATGATCACCGATTTGGCGTTTTGTCGAAAAGATATTCCGACTTGGTTTATTAGTTATTCCAAAACTATTCGTGACTATCCCAAATCCAAAACACAGAAAAAATCCCAAATAATTTTAACAATTGTAAATTTATAGTCGAATGAGTGACATTAATGTACAATCCATCGTGCAGCTTTGCAACCAGGAAGCCTACAATCGCCTACACTGTTGACAATTTTCGGCTGCTTCTTCATCACTGAAGACATCGGCAGTAGGGTTGAGTCATCGGCAACACCCGTTGCTCCCGTTCACATCTCACATCAGCACCGCAGTGACTATTTCCATTCCTTCCAATCAAATTGCTAGGCAAAGAAATTTCAAGTTGGATACGCGCTCATAAGAGTGACACAGGTAGGAGATTGCGAAAGGGAAAGCGAGGAGATGAAGGGGCAAGGAAATTAATTTTTGTAGAACATCTTGACGTTAAACTCCTCATCTTTCGTTAAATTTGGCCAACAATGCCAAACTATCAAATGCCAAATTTGGCCAAATTTGGCCAACATCTGTTTAATGGTATTCACCATTCTCAATATTTCCGAGACAATGAAGATTACGGGAGTCGCTGTAAACGCTTAAATTCTGCAATGCGGCTGACGCTAACAATTAATCTACAAGCCACTATTAGAAGGCGACAAAAAGCATATTGCTTGAAATAGGCATATCATCCGAGGTGAAGTGATGAAACACAATCTTTTCGAAAGCTTATTCGCTCATGCATATTTTTTTAATTGCTCACTTCATCAAAAATACTAGCAGGTTTATTTAAATGTATAAATTTGGTAAATCCAAAACTTATTGGCGAGGAATTAATAGGATGAGCTGGAAATCCAATTGTTTCGTGGAATTTCCATGAAAATGTTAAGAATGCTTTAAAAAACAGAACGATAGATATATATATATATATATATATATATATATATATATATATAAATTAAAGTACACACAGGCATATAAAAACAAGTTCATATGACGTTAACTTGAGCAATAAATTCAACGTTAACAACGAAAATGATTAAAAAAGAAGCTGATTGAGAATATGAGAAAAGTATTTTAAAAAACGCTTGCAACCCATATAGTATTGTTGCAATATATATCCAGTAAAAAATGGAATGTGCAACTCTTAAGTGATAATCGTCTATTTGATATGGAAGCGGATTTCTTCACGGTTGGAATTAAGTGTCATGCTGCAGAAATGAATGCAAAAGCAATTTGTTAATGATTAAAACGACAATAATTCCAAATCACTATATGTTGATTCGCTTATTAGATTTTAGAGTGTTCGAGATGTAGCCTAATCATCACATGACTATCAAAATGCTAATGGTAAAATACAATGGACCAAATATTTGCCAGCTAAGTGAACTACAACATTTTCGCATTTTTAATTGCTTTCCTACGTTCAGTAATTATACAGAAGTTCGAACACATTAAGTTTTACAAGATCTAGACTATGTGAAGTTATATGAACGTTTAAAAAATATTTTTAGGTTATAAGAATTTGAAGTATAGAGTCCTGTATATTGCATAGGTTACATTATTGAGTATGAAGCATAAGACGCTATAAGTTACAAAGGTGGTGCTGATCGTCTTATCGTAAGAAGCTTTCAATTTAGCAATAAATGGTGGGTAGAAATCAATGCGGCAAAAACGAGACAATAAAGCAACGAAGCAATGCTCAAATGTGAAAGCAATATTCAATGCGTCATTCCAGAAAACAACAAACAATACCATTACATAGGATAGAACAATTGCATTGCAATTGCTTATATTTTCGTGCAGCGTGTTCAATCTCGTCATATAACCATCAACGATAAAGGTCAGTGATTTCTATAAAGAGATCGCAACCAATGAGTGAAGATTACTGTGTAAAATACCTAAGAACTTACTTCAATAACTGTAATAGGTACCTGAAAAGTCGATCCACAAATTGTTTCTTTCATATTTTTTAGTGCACTATGATTTAAAGGATGTGTGGAGTCGAAAAATTTTTATTCCAATTATACTCTTATAATTTTGGTCGAATGAAACCGCTCTAAGAAAGCTGCCTCATTGTTACAGAGCAGCCAAACCTCTTAAAGCCAGTAGTTTAAGAGAAGTTGGATTGTTAAGAACTTTAACGATCGGTGAAATTACTTGTGTTTGAAAGCGAAATGAACAAAACCATTTCCAGTTTAACGGAAATTTCAATGAATTTCTGATTTATCGTTGATTATTTGCAATAGTTGATTAGTTGTTCGATTTTAAATTTGGATAGTTTCCAAAAGAATAAAAATTTGTAGTTGTTATATCTATAAGGAATTTATGAAATTACAGGGATTATTTTGCACAACAACGAGAATAATTTTTATTGAAATTGAACAATTTTTATTGATATTTTATATGAAACAATTGATATATTTTATAATTGATAAGCAATAAAACGTCGGTTTGTTCCATTTTCATCGGTGCACATAAGTATTCCTTTAGTAGGCGTCTTTTCGAGAAACACTGAACGACCATTATGATTACGTAGGTGATAGGTGACCGATTTCTGCAACGAAAAATTGTCGTTACACTCAATTGTGTACTCTATTCGAATTACAAATATTTCTTGCATTTAAAATTTCCATATTGAAGGTAGCAAATTTATAAAGCTTTAAATTAATATACTCAAAACTCAAATAGATGTTGAATGATTGGAAATAAATGATCAATATCGAATTATGAAGTGAATCATAAGACTTGAATTAAATATTAGCTTGACCGATAAATGGAACTGATAGATGAAATTAAATTTCAGACGAAGAAATTAGCAAATCAATATATATTCAGTACAGAGCGCATAAATCTATACCAAACAAATGACTATTGAAAGTCAATTTTCTAGCAGCCAAATGTAAATATTTTCAAAAACTTCAAGCATATTATAGAAAATAGCAAAGAAAACATAGAAAACATATGATCATAGCAGTTCACAGCCGAAAAAAAAACATTTATGCTGAATTAGTAGGTATATATAAATGATAAAACTAAAATATTTAGCGTAATCTTGCAACAAACCGGATTATTTTGTCGTGCAACAGTTAAGATATTTCCATCATCAAGGCGATATTCTCTGCGTTCACCATTGTTCGTCGCAATTACGTCACTGAAGGTGTGCAATTCAATAAATTGCAGTAAATACGATGAAATTTTTTGCCCCGTAATTTGTTGAAAATTTGATGGGAACGTATTTGAAATTTGTTCATAGCTTTGTATATATTTCTTTATATGTAGGCGAAGATTCGATGAGGAGGCATACGACGACAAAGGTGGTAGAGGGAATACGGGAAGAACATAGGGATAGGTTAACTGTGGACAAATGCCAGAGGGCCTCTTATTGTTTCATCAGTAACAGTTACATTCAGCGCAATAGCTCATGGAGCGAACTTTTTTCTGCCATGAAATGCTTGGGAGATGACCATAACAGTTTGGTTAATGATAGGTTACCGCCGTGGTAAATACGCATTGCAATAATACAAGCGACGTTAGAACATCCGCTCGACTTTATTGCTTCCTTAAGTAATGAGTGAATAAAATTTACTCTCCTTATTAATTCTAGAGCTTTATCCAAAGTTGGATAAGACAAGAACTTAAAGCGGTGAAACCATATTATACGATTAGAGGTAGAAGGCTGTGTTGTGTAAGTAAAACAGCACTTAGGGATATTTCTTCAAATAATCTTCCACATTTCACAGGCTGATAAGCTTATGATAGCGCCATTGAATTCAGTTTCAGCTGTTTCCCACTCAGTCAAAGACCAGTACTTTCATGCAGTTTGCCGTAATTATGTACCTTGGTGCAGTTTTATTTCCGGAGCGCTTTCGGCTTTGTGTGCTGACACTGGTGGTACTTCTTTCCTAAAAATATAATGGAAAATTCAGAAATACTGATAATGATATCGCTATAAGAATATAAAAGAAAAAACTTATCGCGAGATGAATCTTACATAAATTGTCACTCTATGACCATCTTTTCGAATAAACTGTTGCTGTAATTTCGAACAGGAGAATCATGCCGAAAATCTTTTCGTCAACAATTCCATTGCTTCCCCCCTCCCACTCCCCGTCTCTCTCGTCATGAAATTGACAAAAACGCCGATTTCACATGATTGAAACTGTATTTGCCGTTGTTGCAAATTAACAAAATATTCAAACAAAAATAACTCGATCATAGCGTCTCCTCATACCAGTAAGTTATAACTATAAGATTTAGCCCACAATTACGTAATATGGAACGCAATGAACTATAAGATTTTCATATGTTTTCCCATTCTCATTTGTTGTCATAACGAGAGTAAGTGTAAACAGTAAAATAAGCGTAGGTAATAGCAATAGCTAGACCACATTCAAAACTCAGCAAAGAACTACGAATGGCAAGTCATTCAAGTTGAAGCATTCGTACTCTCTTTTCTTAGCACTACATCGCCCCCGCTAGACTTCTTCTTCTATCTTAGATAGAGCTTTCGTCGGATTTCAAAAAAATATAAGACTACATTTTCTATTTCTTTACGAATTCATTACAGATTAGCTGTGTCGCAGCAGCATAATAATTATGACTGTTGCAGAGAAGTGAAAAATATTCCACGAAACTTTAGAAAATGCCGTCTAGTGCCATAGAGTGACTTTTTTGACAATCAGATCATTTCAGGAAGTATTTAACGAGAAAAGTTGATCAAAGATGAGTTCATAAATTGCTTCGGCGATGATTGAGCACAAGAGAAAAATGAAAAGACAAAGTAACTGCATATGTGATTTTTTTTAAAACCTATTATTGATATTTTTCACAATGGGTTCTTATTAAAGAGGTACTTTGACAGGTACCTTCCTCTCATCTCCCCCCATTGTCTCTTAAAATTCAAAAGTCTGAAGTAAAATATGAAAAGGAGTGTGAAAAAACGAACAATATTCAAGATATGCTAGAGTTTACGAGATTGAATCCAACAACATACAAGCAGTCGCTCATCTCCTCGGGAACTATGGTGGCTACTGCCCTTGTGGCCTTCCTCCTGTGGTGGTGGTCGTAGGTTTTGGTCGACTTTCTCCATATTTCTACTTTGTTCTGAAGCAATCGTGCTACTGCTTTCCTGAAAACTCAAAAACAATTTCATAAAATTTCAAAAAAATAGGTTATTCACCGATGATAAAATGAACCTAGAAATACGCTATTGTAAGAGACGCCGGCTTCTAAATAAAACAGCTCTAATTTGCTTGCAAATTGCCATATATGTAAATTTGCACTCATACAGGCAGCTTCGTATGCGTGATCAGCATATACAGATTTACATAAATGAATATATCATTTTATTTTTGCCCGCAAATAACGCTAATGCTCTATTTAGCACACAAATACTGCTTCGCTATACCTGATTCCACCTCAAGATTTGCTTTTTTATGGCAGAGCAATCACCCAGGCACATTGCTCAGCGATAATAAGTAGAACTCAAGGCAAACGATTTTCTTCACCGTTCAAATAACTCAAACACAGAACACCTTACACATAGAACACATCATATTCCTATAGAAAAAATTGCTGCATATGCAATCAGTTTTTTATTTTTTTAAAGGAAGCAATCAAGTTTCTGCAATTATAAGTATACTAGTATTACTACTGCTGTATCGGTTGTATTTTCCACATATCTGCTTTCTTTTGCATTTATTTCAATGCTTGCTTGAATTCCTTTTTTCTTCTCTCTATTCAATAACGAAAATGAAACTGTTCATTCGCATCGTCAACGATGATATTCGACGCTTGAGCAAAACCATTAAAGAGAAATTCTGACTTCTAACTCTTTTTTCTTCATGGAGTATTTCAGCTTCAATGCTCTCCGAATGAAGCGTAATGCATAAGCGAAAATCGAAATCGCTTGAGTAAAGAGGATTGGTGGGAATCATTTCCTATGGTCATTGCTTTACTGCATTCCAATATAAAGATGAAAAAGCATGCATTTGTAGATTCGATTCTGTATATCGAATATCATTAATGGCAGAAGTAGAGTTTTTGCATATTATGCATTTAAAGTTGTTCGAAAAGAGTTGATGAATTTGCATGTTAGGAGTATTCAAAGTGTACTTTTTAAATACGTTAAAATGTTGGAGTTACTCCATTTTATAATCGGTAAGAGTTATGATTAAGCGATGAAGAAAAGAATTAATTTCACCTGTCAGAGTGGTTTCTCACTGAAAGCCAATGGTATTACCAAAGAAAAATGAAAATGATGCCATTTCAAGATTATTTGAACTGTCTATTGGTTATGAGTAGCTGGAAAGAACGACAAGGAAAAGAAGCAACCGTAAACAATTCACAAACAGATCGCCATATTTTTGCTTAGTAGAAACTGCCTTGAAAATCGAAAGAAATGCAATAATATTTGAAAAACCGATCTATGGTTACTGTTATTGAGTGGCATGATATTATTTATTTTTTTTTAAATAATAATTGAGGTGAATTATATAATTGATATTATTGAGATGAATTCATCCAAAATCATTTTCACCACCGTTTATTTAATGCAAATATCAATGAATCATAAAATATGAACGTGCTGAAAATTACACCACTTTCATCATATACGCGTTAATTAGCCATAGCCTCAACTGATGCCTTATCATTAATAATACGGCTGTTATATTATTTGCTAGAGTCTACTTACGCTCAGTCATCAAGGTGTTTTTTATTTACTTTGTTCACTTTATTTAAAAGAACATTCATTACGAATGAATGGCTCCTCATGTCGCTTCTACTTCCGCTTAGATGAAGTTGTGGGGCAGCGTGAAAGTTAGAGCTTAGGCTCGTCTCCGATCCATCGGATGCTGATAAGTCGATTCACCGTTATTATGCTAAAGAGGTGGAAGAGGTCTTGCAGAATCATCCTCGTGACGATGAGGATGCTGGGTGAAGTATTCAATAGGACGGATGGAAGCCCAATCTAGTCCGAACTCATTTGCAACCGGCTGCGCATTAACCAGTGGAGCGGATGAATCCAAGATGTATTGTACGCGTGAAAACATGATTACCCATTATTGAAGGAGATTTGTTTTTTTATGGAGATATAACTTACAATCGGCATACTAATTGTGTCGCTTTCCGCACTGCGAAGTTTGGTGGCACTTGCTTCTTTATGGATGGTTTCGTGCTGCCGTTGTTTCGCGAGTAATGCATTGCCGAATCGCTTAAAGAATGTTCGTGCTCCTTGTCTGCAAGGGGTACTAATATTTCAACATAGTGATAATCGATGGCCGTTCTCGTGAAAGGGGGGCGGGAAGGGTAGGGATGAAACTGGAGGAATAATACGAGGTTATTTATGCTAGATGAAGTTGCAAAATCGAAACAAATGTAGAAATATATCAGAAAAGGCGGCATGTTATTGATGTTTGGACGCTGTGCAACGGCTTGCAAAAAAATATTAAAACATGCGAATTAAGACAGCAATATTTTAGCTGATTCGATTGGTCGTACAAACGCCGCACAAAAATAATTCTTTATGTAGGATGAAGGGGATAGAGCAGGGGAGAGAGGGATGATATGTAGAAAGCGCCACAAGATGAACATGAAATGTAATATGTATAAAAAGTTACCGAAGCGTAAGCCCTATACCAATTAACGCATCCTCTTCGAGTTATTTGCAGCGAATGGAAAAGAGTTCATTGAGGAAAGCACTTTTTTGAAAGAAGTATGTATTGCCGAGATAAAGCTCGAGAGTGACCATTTCGAAAAGTAGTTTTGAGTGGAATGAGAGATTACTTTAAACTTTCGAGGTACAGATTTTGGGTGCATCACATGAGGACTTTTAAAATAAAAAGCGAAACAGAACCCGAATTCTGGCAAAGCTGCAATGTAAATTTTCCCATCATCTGCAAGTGAATGAGTTGAATCTACGAAAATTGGCTATCAAGTTTGTTGGCAGAACTGTGTGGCGAAGCACTGTGTGCTATCCCTGCAAAAGGGGAAAAATGCGATGAGAAGAGTGAATTTTTTTCTCCCAGGAGCATAACGACACGTGATTCTTGCTGTAGGCATTAGAAATTCCGTATGTTGCTCTTAACGCTTTCCATTAGGTGTAGATGCTGAATGAGGGGAGAGAAAAAACTACGGGCGATAAATACCTTTAGTATAACTAACTAATGTAATCAAGGTTTCAACGGGGGAATGAGAAGCATAAAATGACCTTCATGGCTCTACGAAAAGTAAGGATTCGAACGCTTTCGGGTTTTTTCAATCTGTGAAAAATTCCGCTAATACCGATGAAGTTTTCTTTTATCTTTTATTGAAAGCAAAAGTTTTAGAAAAATTCGGTCAGAAATTTTGAAAATTTCTTCCGGAATCGAACTGAAGAGACTATAGGGACTCTGCTACTTCAGCAACAATCTGCTTTAAGATGAAAGTGTCCTTTTTTCCTTCCACAACTCATCAGATCATACTCCAAAAGTTCATGTTTTCTATGCTTTAATTTGTAGATGAAAAGTTACTCGGAACTAATTTCGCGTATCGTCAACTGCCGCGGCATTATAAGCAGGAATCGGAGGCAACCAACCGTACGGCGGCTACGAACTTTTAAAGAATAGCCGCTGATCTTTAAAAAAAAAAGGCCATTCAACATTCTTTTAATGCATCCGTTCAGTTAATGAGCAATGTTCATCTGCCTATGCATTTAATTACGATAGCGGTTGATTGGCACGTTCATCTTCTTTTTTCGACTTTTCTTTTTAATCAGCTCGATGAGTCAAATTTTTTCGCTTTAATGTTCATCGTTCGGATTCACTTTTTTCGATTATATAGAAATCAAAGTCATCGAAATAATGAATTCATTCAAGCTTCTATTTAGAAGGGCCATTTTGTACGCCCAACCGATCATCAAAAGAAACCCTCGAAAATGAAGCAGTTCTTGTACATGTGCATGATGCGTGTGTGTATATTTATGTATGTCTATGCGTCCAAGTGTCTTTGTGGCGCATGTTACTGCGAACGCGCTTGCACATGTATAAGCGTACGCTACAATTTTATTCACTTGGCATAATAGCCAAATGAGCGATGGGCCATTTTGCACTTAGAGCATAAGTGACTTACGTTCAGCAAATCGACGTCGTTCTGCGGTCGTTGCAACCAAAGAATTTACGTGGAATTGGTGACGAGAGTAGCACGCGTGCGGCGTTGACCGCCGAAGTATTTACAATGTGGTCGGAATAAATAGGGGGAAGGCAGTAGCGAAGATGAAAGGAGCGCCGGTATGGTCACTTACTCGATGCGAAGCAGCCCCCATGAGCTCCTCAGGGGCTTCTCCATGGTCCAATTCAGCCGAGGAATGGCGGAGCTGGGTCCGGGCAACTTCCGTTGTCCGGCCCAGCTCCGCCTTCCATTTCTTCTATTGCATTTGACGCTATCTTACTTCCGTTGTGGCGTCTCGTTTTTACGGTGCCATTTCCGCTTAATGCACCTCGGTTTCCGCTCCTCGCTGCGTCACTGGAGCCGCTACTCTTTTTTTGCCGTTCAACGGCTCCAGTGCCGACGACATTTAATCAAAGTTTAGCTGATGCTTTTGAAATTCCATTACTTCTTTACCAACTTCTATGCCTTCCCGATTTCTGCTTGCGGGTGAAGAACATTTCATTGCAGCTGTGAGTTTGAATATTTCCAAGTATTTCCTGTTTTGTTGTAGTTTTCTCTCTTGACAAACATCAGTTGAAGCAGATCCTCGAGATGAATTTCCGATGCGATTAGAAATCTCGAAAAATTACCGGAGTCCCGTGTTCTCGCAAGTTCCTCAAGGTAGGACTTTGAAGCTGAAGGTGCTTGGATTGACTTATCCTTGAAAGTTAGGGTCTTCACTTTTCGAATCCGCTGGAAACCCCTACCTCCAATTAACAGAACCAAGGACTGATCGGAACGAACAGTGACGCTGTAATAACACTGGATGCCAGAAATATCCAAATACTGGATACCAAATGGATGCATCAAAAATCAATGGATGCCAAGAAGTTGCACCTCCCAATTTCTGAGATTGGCAGAAAAATATTCGCAGCCTCCTCAAACCGAAAAACTTGCGGAGTCCAGAATCACGGAAGTAGGGGCTTCATATGAGTTTTCAAAGACATAGCACTACCTCAAGGTCAGACTTGGATTGTAGTGCGAGATCCCGAGGTATTTCGCAACTTTTCAAAAGTCCGCACTGCTAAGTGCACCGAGAATCTGGCGATTTCCGATAGGCATCAAAGTCAATGCTGATAATGCTGTCGTGCGGTACTTTTGCCCTCTCTACATGAAATGCTCCAGAGCGGGAGAGTAAAGAGATTCAAAAAATGCTGAGATCGCTCTGATTTCACTACTAGAAGTCGCGGGAGTTGGGTTGGCATCATTGGCGTTTATAAATTTAAAAAAAAATTTTTTTTCACAATGTGATTTCTGCTCTCGTTAGTTAAAATTACGTCTTAATAACTACCTCTCAACTTCCTCACAAGTGTTGTCAACTACAAACCTTACTTTGTTTGCTTTACTTTAATCATTGAAGCATTCATTGTGAATGAATATATCTTCAAATCGCTTCAGTTTCCTCCTTGTACGAGAAATTTTAAGGTCACATGAAGATCAATGCTTATGCTCATCTCCTACACATCCGACCCGGTGAAACTGAGTCGCTTTTGCTCTCTATATGAGGAGGGTTCGGATCAACTTCTACGCTATCGTCTCTCGGAGGATAATGGGTACAGTCGCTCGGTAGGACGGAGTTAAGCGATCTGGTCATAGCCCATCCACAATCGATCAGCTACGAAATGCAAGACAACATTTTAGAATGAAACTAAAAGTTCACGACAATCCATCCACTACTGTTCACAAAAAAACCCTAATTTCCAGGAGATACCAAACGAGCGTTTGTGCAAGAAAGGACGAAATTGTAAATTTCGATATATGGGCTCATTTATAATGTTGTTGCATTTTTTCCATCTGCATTGCTTGAAAGTTTCAATTCTTTTCCACACATTCGACAATTGTAGCAAAAAAAAACAACTTATGCAGCATCCTCCCCACTCGATACATCCTTATCTATTTGTCATTTTGAATAGCGGTTTATGTTTCATCTACTAAACGCTTGAGCTCGATAGACGTCTAATTAGGCTGTGATTCAAGGCTGATAAATATGTTTATTCACATTCGACTATGATGATCCTATTGAATGCTGTTATACTTTGATTTTGCATATAAAGATCAGTAATTGCCTTCAATGCTCGTTGCTATATAAGGCTGTTGTGGATGATTTTAGTGGATTTCATCAACCAAAATTAACAATTTCGCAGTAAAAAGTTTTTTTTATTTTCCGTTCTTTACATAAATATTTACAATAAAAGGAAATTCATATAAAAATTCAACTTGATAGTGTGATAACTTTTGCACGTTCAATTTTCTTAGCAGTACTGTCGACAATAGCATCCAAACGTAATTGATTATTGACCGGATAGACAACACTTCTCATGAATCCACCACCGGAAACCATCGTCAGTGGTGTTACATTTTTTGCAGCTCTCGCTCGAATAGCACCAATTGTTTTTTCATTCGTTTTTTCGATCTTTTGCCTTTTTTTTCGACAACAACCACGCACATCACGATTGAATACCACAAGTATAATGCTAAAATCTATTCATATACATTATTATTCGATTATAATTCGTAAAAATTCTTCTAAGATAGTAATAGTAATAGCAGATTTTGAGAGCATCTAATATATGTCATAACACATGTTATGGAGTATAAAATTAGAGTGGAATTATTATATAACTAACATAATGTACGCTACAAAAACTCGGTTTGAAAAAAATTCAAATGATATGAAAGAAGAAGAGGACGAATGAGAAAAAAGTTTTTTCAAGGAACATTTCGGCTCTCAATTGCTGTATGTTCGTTGGAATTTTGCTCCGCTCCTGATTCAAGGAGTGAACATTAAAAAACTTGCGGAATAGCGCTAGTAGATGCCTTCTAGAGCATAACATTTCGTCAAATATTGCAGAAATAGAAATTTCCATAACTCTTTGTTCCTCATATACTAAAACTTATATGCTCATTTTTAAAATCAATTATACTTTTATTTTATCAACTTTATCAATTATTCTCATTTTTTCAATATTTTTTATTAATCGTTTTTTTTAATAAAAATTTTGAGATTTCCTCATTTTATTGGTGAATTCTCCCTCAAATATATATTAAGTAAATATGAGTAAGCACATGCTTTAGTGATTAAAATTACCTGCGAAATAAAAGTCCAAATTATACATGAAATGTATCCTTCTTGATTAGCTCAAAGAATTAATTTTCCATATTTTACGTGTTTTTTTACACAAATACCTGGTTTAATCTATTGTTGAGAATAATCGTTATTGACGGATAAGGTAATTGTGTCTAGCGCGAATATTTCCGCTATTCAATATAATATGTGCATCTATGGCTTAACGTCGATATTAGAAACTAATCTATGAAATGTACTTTACAATGAGAGCTCTTTACAGCTGTAAGACGCTCGCATCAATGAGATTCGCATGACCGCAGTGCAAAGTTACTAGACAATATTTCAGGATGAAAGCCTCAGAATGTCTTTAGTGCTTTCGCATTCGTAGAAAACGCTCATTTCGCCAATCACCCAATATGATCGATTAAAAGAGCGGATAGATTTAGTGATGATTCACTGAGAAGTTTGAAAGAAGTGATTTTCCTCAAAATCGATAATGGAATTTTTTTTCCCACCGAAATTGGTTAGCAATTCAAACGAAACAATGAACGATTACTACATTTACTGCCAGTTAGTATTTTAGCTCAGCTGAATCGCTCAAATAGCCGTCCAAAAAATATCATTTTCCATTGTTAGCGTTGAGCAAATGTGATTTTAGGGCTAAAGAAAAAAAAATTCACTCATCGACAAAATCATCAGAGATTTTTGAAACACGCTACTTGAAAATATGAAGGTATTTTTTTCCTTGAAAAAAAAAACTAACATTGATGGCTTAGTTAAAAAAAACAACTAAGAACTACCGAATTTCCGCTGAGTGGTTTCCACTGAGATCTTAATTCATAAAAATAAAGCCTAAGTTTTTTTCTTCTCTTACTTATTCCAATGGCATCTGTCGAAAATACTAACCTTTCGATACCTCTACTATAGTGGGATCTTCACCTCTCTCTCCTCACCTGTCATATGTTGCCTAGCAACTAACTTAAGAGCTCAGATAATAATTATTTTTTGCTAGCAAGAAGCGCATTCAATGAATTCATCCAGAAATCACCAATGAAATTTCCTGTCTAGAAGCATAACCGCACTCGAATTTTAAATTCAACTAATAATTCAGCTATCAGATGACATATCGTCTCACGTTTATTTATTCGTGAAGTGCCATCTCCATGAAACGATACTAATCTATAACATTTTCATCTAGATGCCATCATTACTGCATTCTTATATAGCAAGTACTACATGAGAATAGGCTCGAACAGAAAAAATTTTCTCAAATTTCATTGTTTTTTCCATCAGATCATTGATTTATTAAAACCTTTGTTATACATATGAGATATTATACATGAGAATGCTGTACTTGACGATTTTTTATGCGAGATAATAGTTTCATGGCTCCTTTTTTTTGTACAACCTGTTTTATATATATATATATATATATATATATATATATATATATATATATATATATATATATATATATATATATATATATATATATATATATATATATATATATATATATATATATATATATATATATATATATATATATATATATATATATATATATATATATATATATATATATATAATACAATTAGTCTTTTTTAAGCTAATACTCCCTATTATTTCTTGAATATTTCAGAATACTTGGGTGGCAATAATTTTATAAACTTTTTCGTCTCCTTCATCTCTCCAACATAGTTACATCAATATTTAGTGGGCTTTGTTCGATGATTGCAGCAATAGCGAATATAAAACGGGAATATTTGTGTTAGCAAATAAGACTTAATGTTGTCATTTTCATCATTTACTGCTTTCATTTTTCCTTTTCGATTACTGTTTAATAATTTTTCTTACTCACACTCCCTCCCTCCCCCCCCCCCTCCCCCCCCACACCACCTTCCGTGTTTCGATATGATAGTGTTGAAATATTTAACTGAAAGGTTGATAGAAGCCATTGATTGCATAGATCAATTCCTGTTCAAAAATGAGACTTCTCACTTCGTAAAAAGAAAATCATACCCTTGAAGCACTTCCCTCTCAACTATTGGATAAACTCTTCAAGTAATACTTCGAGTTTCACGTGATAAGTAGGCATCGTTTATTTGTGCGAAAATGTGAGTTTCAGCAAAAACAAGACAATAAATGAAAAAAATTTTTTAAACCTTTTTTCTTTTTAAATTATGAGTATTGCTTACCCATCAATCGTATGGAATAACTCCCACACCATAGTTGTCAACATGAATGCGGCCCATTTCGTTTGTGCCAATTGTATAAAACCATAAAAATTTGCAACAGCAATTAGATATAGACTTTCGGAGCAGCAAGCCTGCAAAAATATAATTTTTTAATTCTTATTCGCACTTACAGCAGATATATATTTTATGACACGCAATATACTCCCCATTGAACGAATGATTTATTATTCTTATTCAATATATGCATTCGTTTATACTCTTGCAGTTGTCACTTCAAAGGTTGCTTCAGAGGTAGGCTCACGGGTGCGGAAAAATTGCCCTTCACTAAGAAACGAAATTATTTGACCTTCTACAGCAGTGTATTCTGCACGTGCACTAATCGCATGCGATCTGCTAAAACAAAAAAAACTCTGCATAAATAAATATCAGCCGATTAAGACTTTCCTCCAATTCAATAGCAGTTTCATTTATCGTCACTGAAACCTAGTTGGGTGGAAGGGAATGACGTGGTTTAAATATAATTGAAGTATTGTGCAAATTTTTGAGCATAAAATCGAAGTCTAAATTCGATTGTGATTTCACCAATCAAAGTAGTTTCTTTCCAAGCATATTTATGAGGTGTAATACTGAAGATACCTTCTATCCTCATTAAGCAGATGTTTTAGTTTGGATTTCATTGCTTCTGCTATTTCTCATATTCAGGCCACATATGAGTTGAGACTTGATGTCTTTGGAATTATACATTAATTTCTTCCACATCAACATACATTCGACTTAAAATCACCTGCAGGAAGAATCGGATTTCACGTTTTCGCCGTTGTTGTTGCTCGTTTATGGGAATCGCATTTATTCCACTAACGCGTAACGTCTTAAAAAATTTCATTACGACGTTTTATTTCATCATTGAAGAAATACATTGCAAATTATATAATAACGTTTAACATTTTTAAAGATCAAACATATTCGTTCGAAAAAAAAGAAAAAAATCAAACATATTCAGTAGGCATCAAAGAATGAATATCGATCTATTGCTTTATGAACAATAGAATTGCTATCTATAAAAAGCAATTGCATATTATTTAACTAAATGCAGCATCGTTTATCAGTAAGTGTTGTTTGCGTCGATCGCCCTTCTTATACTACAGGAGGAGGCTAGAGCGAGATCAGTAACTTATACTAAGCATTACTTTAATCTCAAAGTTAGACTTCAACGGAGCCTAGGCATCAAGAATTCATTGAGTTCGAGACGTAACCACATTTCTTAAAATATATTCATTCGTTAGGCCATATCTCTGTTACATCATCGCAATAACTGTTGCGTGGAATAACACGTTGCACTAGCGAATGATAATATCCATTAAAAAGTTCTAAAATGTTCAGAAGCCTTGAATGAAAAGAAAAATTAATGGGAATTCCCCCGATCGGTGTATACTAGTAACGATGGTTTATTGTAGCGAAACTTACAAAGAGCATGTTTACCTTATGCATTGATCTCATTTATAAAAAATAAATGAATTCATTGAAATAATAAATAAAACGGCGAATGAATTAAGGCTGCATTCAAAATATGTGGAAAGGAAGTAGCCACAATTGGAAGCTGAATAAGTCCACGTATATGCGGAACTATCGAAAAAGAAATGACAACCAGCTGAAAGTAAGCATTCCTCTTTAGCAATTTCCAATTAGCTTCTCAATTTGAATGCAATATGTGAAAGTCTCATTTGCGAGATATATCCACTTTCGCAATGGCAACAAATTAGTGAAATCTATCGTATGTTTCATAATTTTTATATGCGCGAATGGAGAAACTGAATTTCTTTTTGTAGAATGCAATATTCGCATTCGAAAAGTGCGATTAATTAAGGTGCCAGATGCTCATTAGCGAACTAATGCCAACATAAATTTTCTTTTTTCGTTATTGTACTATGAGTACAGATGGACCACTGAGATCAGTACGATATCATTTAAATCTGTTCTAAATCTATTTGATGAATACAAAAAGTGCTATCAATGTCGCTTAAGTAATATCGAGAAGCTAATTCTATTAACAAAAATAGGACGAGAGGAAGTTACTTTCATAAAGCAATTTTTAAAAGCAATAAATTTTTAAACCTCAAAAACATACTGATATGGGTAATTGAATATGACTGAAAAAATGGACGCATGTAAAAGTGAAAAATGAATCGAGCATAAATTTTCCTGGAGTTATTCTCCTCGGCTCATACGATTAGAGGAAATAATGCTGTAAAAAATCACTTACGAAATTGATAAATGCAACTTTGTGTGAAAGCAATCGACCAAATAATTGCAATCCAACGAATTGTCATCGTTGTATTGAAATATTTCTGATATAGAACTGGCCATGTGATTACAAAACATCGATTTATCGTTATCAATATATTTGTATAGATGCCCGCATAATAGAAAACGATCGTTAATTGACCGGCTGTATCGATGATAAATTTATAGCCATTTATTTCTTCGGTCAAATGATTTTCGCTGAAATAAGTCGAAATTATGATATTTTTTTCTAATGGCAAAAAAAATTCATCTACATTTTTATATATTTCTATGAGTTTCTTCGGCAATAAATTGTAAAAAAAAAGGCTTTTATTATGTTATCGTAGATAGTTACAAGATAAAACGTTTTGAGCTTTTCTTCCGCCTTTGCTCTTAATATAAGCAAAAGATCGGGCAACTTTACATAGACATATTTTGATGCAAATAACAATTTTCCACACTACTCGCAAAAGAGTATTGATAGACGTTCTGAGTTGCAACTACATACTGCATCGCATTCGGTATTACGTGGACCATAAAGCATGTCTAGGCTAATATTATGAGGATACGCAACTTTGTCTCTGTGAAATGAGATCATTTCCATCACTGAGAGATGTTTTCTGCGAAACAAAAAAGTCGTTGAAAAAAAAAATTCTCCTTTATCATTGCAAAGATTTCCCAAATGAAATTTGAGACTTTTACAGATGAGAAAGTTGCTAAAGAGAGGTAACCCAACAACTAAAAACTTTTCATGGAGAAAAAAAAACAGATATTTTCTAGGCAACTCTAGAAAACAAATGCGAATACGTACCACGTGAGCTTATACAATGTATATTCTTACAATTTCTTCACATGTGACTTCCATGCAATGACAGCTATTTTCAATAGGATGACATAAGGTATTCACGTTGTAAATCGGAATGCCTAATTTTATGGTAGAAGACCATCCATAATGTATATATATTAGTAGGATTATGGCAACTCTTACTTCGGTCACAACCACTGAACAAACGTGCAGACAGCTGCGTGTCTATGTATGCGTGAAACAGACACGCAGCTGACATACTCCGCCTGTCACATACAAAATTTGTGAAAGGACATTAAAACGGCGCCGCAATTTCCGTACCATAAAGGGTATATTTTGATGGGGCTCAGATTCTCTGAAAAGTGGTCATCTTTTACAACGTCATCATAAAGCAGATGGATTGGCATCGGAAATTTTGCATGTCTTTTACTGATACCTTTATAATAAAATTCACATTCAACGAATGTAGAAAATTTCACCACAGTGAAAAAGGAAAGTGGATGATGTCCTATCTAAGAATAGCTTTTTTCTCGGTGAATCCAGTTCATAAACGGGCGATGCCATGTTACATCGAATTTGTCCTTTTTTTGGGGATTTTTCAAAAGAAAGATTGACGTTTCGGTACATATTTATGTGAGTTGATGGATACCTTGAATTTATAGAATAGAGAAGTTAAGGCGAAGATTGAAGAGACAGCTGCCGGTTAAAACGATCTTCTTTTATGGTTAAATAGTAAATAGGAAATAGGCTCTTCAACTTGAAGTCATATTTGAAAATATTTCTATATGTATGAAGAAGTGATGTTGCAACGAAAAACCCCATCACTCGATGAGCGATTTTTACTTAAGTGGGGAGGGGATGAAAGGGCAAGGGGATAGATGGAAACAAAATTTTGAAGGTATTTCTCTTCAGATTCTATAAACAATTTTCACTTCATTTCTCATATTTGTTAACCGAATATCATTGAATGCTTACAATACAAGTAAAGGGGCCGCCCAAAATGCGAAGATCAATAGAACACCTAGATTGCCAAAAGCATGCGATGCACATGAATAGCCGAATGCGTTGCGTAGATGATCCATTTTGAAAATTATAAACGCCGACATTCCATTCGTAGTGATTCCGATGATGGCCACCTTAATTGCATTAATATTTGCCAACGAGAAACAGTTGACCATTATGCTCATTTCTTCATTTTCGGTTGTTTTTTTTTTTTCACAGTGCTGCTTGCAGTGAGAATCATATGAGAAATGCTTCATTGAAGAGTACGAAATAAAGATTTAATTAAGATATATAGGTGAATTCATAAAGCAGTCTTCATTAGCTTGATAAATCAGCAACCTCTTCTATAAATGAAAATTTCAAGTCAAACACTATGAAATATTTTCGTCCATCCTTGAGCTTTTGTGAAATTACTTTGAAAAATTCAAATGAAAAAGCGGATACTAAAGAATTCTGGAAGACGCTGAAAATATCGGAGAGCAAGAAATAAATGTTGGACTCAACTATAAACATAAAATTAGCAAAATAAAACTTATGCACTTTGCGTTGATAAAAAAAGAATCAGCGAGATTCTTAACATCGATATACGAAATTTCGAAACAATCTTCTTTTGTTTAAAGCAAAAATACAAAGACATCTTCCTCGTCATTTGATCAATATACGCATCAAGCATAAGTAAGAGTATTTCTTAGGCACTAATAAGCTATACAATTGGTAAATTAATACGGAACAAAGATTCTGTCGAATTTTTTAGGTGCTAACCAATTTGAAACCTATTGCTGTATTATAATATAGTTGTGGTAATTATGGACATTAATGTGGTTTATTTCCTTCAATCCAACCATAGAACACTATGTTTTATAGAACTTCATGGACCTTTGCAAAAAAAAAAACGTTATGCAGAAGTGATTATTTGTAATGATTGTATCTATCTACCGGTTTCTTTCAAGTGAAAATCGTCTGAAGCCGAAAGGAAATAACGCACTGTTTAACAATGGTGTTATCTCTTCTCATAACTTTATCTGCGATTCATCGCAGATATTAGTATTTCAAGCTTACAGAAAAATTTTAATCAACAGTTGATAGTTGTCGAATAAAAGTTTTTTTTTAATTTCTGACAATATAAGCAGGTGTTTAGCTATGATGAAATCCATATCGGCAGGTGCTTTGGTAAGGTTTTTGATCTTTGAAAGCCGGCTACGGTAGAAAGGCAGAAATGCAAATGTACACATAATACCTGATGGTCATTTTTGCAAACTTTTACACAGTACAGCGGGCCATTGGATTCCCTCAAATTTATTGGTAAATACGATCAACAATTCTGCGTTATGATTTCAACTAAAAAGGGTGAGATGAAAATATGAAAGCTTTAAGCATATTTAAATGCAATATGAGTCCATTATAATTCAAAAAGAAAGCAACATAGAAATATAATAAAACAAGAAGAACTTACTATAAAAATAGCTATTGCCGCTGCGATATCATCGGCTTCTTCGCTAGATTCTGGTTGCATTGTTGGCTGTAAACCAACCGTTACGATAGAGTGAACGGTTATCACACAACTACAATCGACACACTCGTATGAAAAAATAAAAGCACTTCACACCGAATGAAGGGAGTGAATCATTTAAGCATGATTGCAGAGTGCAAGTATAAAGTTGAGTGTTACCTATCAACACAAAGTCTATGTTCTATCGGAAAGCCACTCCTACTATTCAGACAATATCCGTCAATGGATCGACAATCGCACATCAATAGAGCAAAATGACTTATTTGTTTAGATTAATCTATGGTTTAAATGAATAAAACTTAGAGATTGAAATTATGCATTATCGAGATAGATGGTGTTTTCGCTTCGATGCACCCGTTATGATGAAAAAATGCCTAATTTTTCAATGACTTTTGATGAAAAGATGAAGAGAAAATTTTTTTGACAAGAAAAATATTTCACTTAATTGTTCTATGACAGCAATCGAAAATCTCATACTGAAAGAACAATAATGTAAGATTGTTTGTCATGAACTATTGTCATGCCTTTCGCTTCTCTTATCCTTTCAAATCACTCGAGAAAATGCTGATCACACCTCTTTCCCATGGTTCAATGCACCACCTCGTGACCATGAAAGTCAAGCAAGAAAAAAAAACATTGCATTACTCGATTGAGCTTGTGAACGTTGCTTTTCACAATAACTCAAGTGAAGCATTATTAGGTTTACCTTCAGGGACGGAAATTATTCTGTAAATGTTTTTTTCTATGAACTACTGAAATATAGTTTAATTTCATAATGCTTAAACGAAAATCCGACAATTGCTATGTGTTTCTGTTTCCATTGACTGTAGAAAGCTTACTGTGGTAAGATTGGGTTTTCACAGTTGTTTGGTCGACTTGGGAAACATTCGTTCTCCGTTCATCTAGCTATCATACGTAGTAATTAATTATGAGTCTTTTTTTTTTGCATAAACGTTTAATTTTCTCTGACACTTAATGATCGTACAAATTTTGACGACTTTCCTTTATTCCTCGTCATTTGTGAAAACAAAGAACCTGATAATGATCACCAATTTATATTTCTCGAAGGTTCCGTTGTCTAATTGGTGCAATTAGATGATGGCATTTTGCGCAATAGGCGCGCTTGCAAGGCTTTCTATTGTAGAGGTTTTTTTTTGTGGATAATATACGTATAGTTCCGCACATATGAAAGATATGAAACGTAAAGCAGCCTCTATGCTTCTTCTTATCTCCCGTCTGCCTCTACTACTTCTCGCTGAAACAGTTCTTTTTTTTTCTGTTTTAACTTCCAACTGGATTCCGCTTATCTTGAAAGTCATTTTCGGATTCTTTCGCCTCGGCCAATTCTTATCAGCTTTTATCATTTCATATCATAAGCTTGTTATTAAGTCGTCTTTCGTTTCGAAGTTTCAAAATTGCGCATATTAGCAGCGCTATATTTCAACCATAGACTCATTTGCCAGTGCTGTTACTTCCTAGTTCTCATTAACTACTGCTAGCGTAAAAACTCGTTCTCATTGACTGGACTTTCCTTCCTTGCCCACCTTCATAATCTCTTCCATTTATATTGCTGATTCGCTTCCCCAAAGTTTCAAGTAAGCACTGTAATTCTTGTTCCACTTCAAAATTTGGCCGTCCTGTTTTTTTTTTTTTCTGCACAATTTCTATCCAACAGGTACCTTTGCAATGCGCAGCCTTCCGCCTCCATGATTTTTAAGAAGTGCGGTCCTCCTGGTATATATCTTTCACATTCTAATAGTTTTACCTTCAGACGTGTAACGCAGGTGTGGTTCACATAAACGAGTATTCCATTACCAGTTTTCACTTCAAGCAGTCAGTTTTGAAAGATGATACGAAGCTTTACATATTTTCAGGTATAGAAGGATGCTTTATAGCAAACGAATTTGCATATTACACAAGAATTGAACGTAAGATACTCATAATAGCAATCTTTACGATTAGAACAGCAATATATAATTACACATATGTGATTGTTGGATGGGCTTAACCAAACAAGAGAATTGCAACAGCGCATATTGTGGAGCTATTCTGATGCGATTTTAGGCTAATTTATCACAATCATTTAGTCATGATAAATGTGTTGCATAGTACAATTATAACTTAAATACAACAAGAAATCAACTGAAATCAATAGCTTAAATTAAGAGATGGAACGAAAAGATCAACTGAGCTGATCGAACATTACTAAATTAGCGTTGAAAAATTTCAGCTGCTTTAATTTCATTAATATGTAATGAGAAACATAGTAGTCATAGGTTCGACTACTGTCGAATACCATATAGTAAGGCGAGGAAAATTTTCGATTTTAGCTCATACACTGAAACCTGATGAACTGCTAATAAATTTCTAGTTGAATAGAAATCATTACGAAAATACTTCGCTAAGAATATAAAAGAGAGAAGGCGATTGAGAACGAATATGATTAACTATCGACGATATTAATATATATTATGAGGATAAATGCGCTAGAAACCTCACTAAACGAAAACATTATTTCAAATCGTGCAATTATTTGCAATTATCAACACCGTGTATTATCATTTGCAACTCATTAGCAATTCTCTTGGATCATCGCTGGTAAACTTTGTTGGTATATAACAATATAAAAAGAAGATAATAGAAAAGAGGCACTCATTAATTAGATATGAAAGCAAATACTCAACCGTACTATATTTTGATGCATTTTTTGTAAAATATGATAAAGCATATGTTTCCACCAAGTAAATTACCTATCCAAACCGACAGAATGATGTGAAAATTGCTTCTTCTTTTGGATAGGCGGGATAAAATTGCAACACAGTGAGCAAAAGTTTCAAAACAGATTGGTTATCAGCTGGTCTTTAGCGCAACTGCTGACCAGCTGACCAGCTGGTCATATTCGTCTTTTAGACAACTATTACAATGCCTCTTGCTATACAGTGTTCGCTTGTTTACATTCACAGGATTTTGTAACTGTGCACTGCCCCACTACACATAAATGCCGGTATGCTTTGGTCACATGTTTGTGAAACCGATTCATGAACCATTTCAGAAGTACTTTGCAAGCATCATGGCTCAAACACAAAGAAAAGATTCATGGGAAAAAAGTGCTGTCATCGCCACTATATGGACGCAAGCTAACTTCAGAATTTATTACCCGTATTCGGGGGCTTGAGAAGAATGGATGAAGGATGATTGCGCTTGAATTTCGTGGGCTAAATAAACTAGCTTTAATTTCTCATGTTCCCCATGGTGATTTATAATGGCGAACTGAAAACTTTAGCCGCTTTTATTTGCGTAAGAAGCTGAAAAGGTAGCTGAATATGGCGATCACGCTCGAGCGATGCAGCGATGAAAATTACCTTAACATTGCTTTCATGTCTATTGATAAAATGAGCTGAACGTGCAATTTTCTTGCCCAAATTTCTGATAGCGTTTTTTGAGTAGATCCACTGGTGTGATGCGCTCTACTTTTATAGAAAAATTCAGCCGACAAAAGTTATACCTGTCACCTGTTTAGTAGTATGTTTTAGCGATCGTCCTGTTTTGTGGATTAACTCAGCAATATCACCGAAGACTTTCCTGTAGTCTGTATGCAGCAACCACTGCAAATGTGAGGACAAGTTCGTTTCCTCGAGGCCGAGTAAATAGCGTTAAGTGAAAACGGCCGCAATATGGTCCATTCCTTCTCCACGGGTCTCTTACATGCATTTTTATACCGCTAAACGTTTTCGCAAACACATCGAGTAAGTAAGTATATGCGGTTATTGTGTGCGGAAGAGGCAAAAGATCTCTTTCAGTCGTGTAACAGTCGATTATCAAGAATCATCATCATGACTATCCAAACTGCTAGAAAAGAACCAGCACGCAAGCTTAATGCCAAATAATGCTTAAATGATCTTTCCAACGAATTCTCATTAAACGATGCCATGTGGAGACGACGACCTGAGATAACAGGAAAATTTTCAATTGTTGCAAAAAGTGGTCACCTTTGCTAAGAGTGGAGTCGACGGGAAGAAGATAAGTCATATATTTATTCGCAGCTTTCACCTTGGCGAGGAGGGATAACGAGCAGACAGTAAGTACGGTCAAGGAACCTCTATGTCGAGCCGCAGGACAGCACTTACTCCGTGAAGATGATTTCAGCACCATACGAACCGAAGCTGAGGCTACTATCAACGACTTCTCTCTCATTTATGTCGCAGAAGATAGAATCATGTGCATAAGACTATTTCATTTGCCACCGTAATCTCAGCTCGTATTCCTTGTCACCGAACTTCACGAAGGATCCGCCGCGCAATCTTTTGCAGTCTACCACTTACTGCAGCGACAGAAAAGTCCACAGATCACAGGTGACCATAATATGAACAGGTCTTGAACAGCTCGGTACAGCTGACATCTTAGCACACCTCGATAATGTGCCCAAGCACAAGAAGGACTCCGCAGTCTTAAAATATATCCGGCCAGCGAATGAACGAGGTTACCTTGGCCAAAGAGGAGGTTCCGAGGGCTGCCCGGAGAGTTGACCACTCATCTCGATGGCTTTATATGAGGATGAGACAGCTCGAGCGAGAAGTTAAAATCGCCGACGGAGAAGTATATATTCGCCAGTCAATCTGATTAAGTTACTAGAAGTAATGGCTGGCGAGGAGATGCTACAAATTGTTAGGAAAGGCGTAGAACAGAAAAGTTATAGAGTATAGCTTGTAAAGAGAAAACCCAAAAGTGAAGACGATGATCAAGAGCATCACACAATCGCGAGTACATTATCAGAAATAGCAAACCTATGGAAATGAAATTAGCACGCATAAGTCGCCAGAAAGGTCACCTCAACGAACTGTGTGCAATTGCGTCTGTTGTCGAGCGAAATAGACAGTCTTACATCCACTTGCAAGCTAGCTGAGCGAACTACAACAGAAGACCTATGCCATTCGTTCACCACAATGAAACCTTACATAATGCTAGAACCGCCTGAACTATGCACACCATTCCGAAGTAGATATTAAGATAAAGAAAGCGACGATGTGTTCTGAACGACCGATTCGTCTGAAGAGCGCATATTGCTAACGAACGCAGATGGCGCTGTGCACAAAAGAATTCATGTATTGGCACATTTTTCTAGCAGAGAACACGATCAACCCAGTGCGGTCTAACAATCACCTGCGCAGAAAAGGCCGCCGGCAAAAAAAGTATCATCAGCCTTTCTTATCAAAGGGCAAATTACAGTGCACCACTGCCACCTCCGTCACCTATTGTCAATGATTGCTAGTGATTGTATCACCATAGCCGTTGTTTCTTGCTTAAAAAGGGGCAAAAAAGATCTATAGTTTGTAAGTAGTTTTTTTGCAGAACTTATCATCACTTACTCATTAAACTGGGAAAGTGCGTCATTTCATAGTTACCTACACTCTCGTGGGACCTAAGGCATTTGAAATCGGAATCCTGGCAGTTGAAACTGTTATTTGTGTCACGAGGATATGAAGCTCGTATTATAGAAAAAGGCTTCTTAGTTGGCCGCTGTAACAAATTTTCGTAAGCACAGCCATGAACAATGAAAGAAATTGTCGTTTTAAGCAGCTTTTCGACTGAACAAGCCACTCTTCATACACAACAACATAGGCTTTGCTTCGGTTAATAATGCCGCGAGACAGTGGACCAGAAAACTGTAGATTGCAGCTCCAACACGAACTTCGCAGCAGCGTGAATGAGCATCGACGAGGCATGGGAAGTAAATCATGAGAGCTAACCCGTGCCGTAGCACGCATCTCGACGGACACGGATCACCTCGTAGAAGAAGCATTCCAAAAAAACATTTGCCTCATAATGCAATCTGCTCGACATACAAACGCAACGATATGACTGCTTCCATGCTACAGTCCACATTTTATGACTTGCCAGCCGAAAGTTTCATTCACGAAAGATGGTCCAGAACATGTTTGCCCAAAGTGCGGTATCTCTTTCTTTCCTTACCTCTCTCCGTCCTTTACTCTCTTTTCCTTTACCTCCTCCTTTCCTGCTCCTCCCTCCTTTTCCCTTGTTCCTTATCTCTCTTTCCTTTTTTTCTCCCTTCTTCATTCTCCTATTCGCCTCTCTCTTCTTTTTTTTTCTCTATCCCTTTCCTTCCTACCCTCTCTTCCCCTCTTCTTTCTTTCTTCCTCCCCCTCTCTCCTTCTTTTTCCTTCTCTCGCTTCCTTTACTTCTCTCCTCTACTCTTTCCCCCTCTCTCCCCTTTTTTATGAGCGTTGAATGCGTTGACGTCATTGGCGCTAACTCTTAGGCGGAAACTAAAAACCATCGTGACAGCCGAAACGCTATTTACAAGATGCGCTGTTTTATGTCAATGGATATAATACCCCCATGGTATCGCGCCCGCATCCATATCAAGGCTTCGGCATCCAGTTGTCCATCTGATATGTTTCGGCTGGCACGAGCAGATGTTCCTCTGTTAATCAAGTGACCACTGTCGAACATACCTTCACGTTCGATCATGACTGCTGTGTGAAAACTCAGTTGTCAAAGTTTGAGTTATTGGTTATAGGTTCGAGCAAAAGGGCCTTTAAAAAATTACGATACGAAAAGGATATGAAGGAAGAACATGAAGCAAAGAAGATCTTTGCATCACAAAGCGAACAAAAATGAGGTAAGAACGGTCAATTAATTTCACTCTCAACATTTGAATTAACGTTATTTCCCCTATCCAAATCGAAAACACAAAGCGAAAAAAAAAACCACCAAGCAAAGAATATGATGGCGTCACTAGCTAACGCAACGAGATATTTGAAGATTATGGCATTGTTAATTGTTTCATTGATTATAGTTGCATGTTGCGTGTCAATCTATTTATCGGAATAGTCACTACCTATTAATAAGACGAATGTTATCCAGGTAAACATTCCTCTCTACGATCATTTTCTCAAAGTCGGTTTTACTCAACACGAATTTTACATTTATAGTAGACGAATGAACGTTTGGATAATAATTTGTAAAAAGCTTAGTGAAGAAGACAGCAACGATTGATAACAAATCATGGATTCGTCAACAATTTTATTTCAAACGTAGATTGTTTTCCCATAGAGCATTCCTCTTTGCAAATTTAGATTCTATGGTCCCGAATTTTCACAAAGGAACTAACGCCTATGAAAGCATTTATACAAAAAGAAATTTAGTATTTGAAATGCGCATAATCAACTATATATTTGCAAAAGTGCATAAAATTATATTGGTGGCTATTTTTTTTTCGAATAATTTCCTTCGTATAATTCTGAATTCGCTGTCATCATTGCTTTTGTCATTTTAAACAAAGCGTAAACAGAATTTGCCTATATCAGAATAAGCAGAAATATCGATCAAATTCAGTACGGGAATAAGCAGAGCATAATGCCATCAAAAAACTTAAAAGTCAAGCAGCTCAACGGATAAACCACCGAGTAATGATATGCTGATTCTAATCATGCGGAAAACGTTTCAAAGCAATGAATCACTAATTGGCCTGATCCGCTTGCCATCTGCTTAACTGTATTACGCCTATCACATGTTAATAAATAATTCACTTTCAACTTCAACACTTTTTGAGCCTGATGATAAATACTCAAACATTGACAGATAGAACGATGCTTGTGATGTTTGAGTAATTAAGGTACGCTGATGGGAAACGTCGAGACAGATTGATTAGTGAAGGAAAGAAGCAGATGATTTTGCAGCACAGTAACCTTTGTGTATCGGCCATTGTTCGTATACTGTTGATATGATTATCGACATGAGGACATATCGTGTGAATTATGTGAGCATGATGTAAATAAATGAGAAAATGGCTGAATAACAACTTTGTTCTCCTTTAGATGTATTACAACATTCAACGAATCCACACTTTGCCTACCTGACAACTGGTTATTATTTATGGAATAGTACCGATAAGATCGACTAAAGAATTCACTGAACGGTGGAGAGCAGATTCGTATCAGATGAATAAGAATGAATCTCTTCTTCATCTCAAATTATGAACTTGAGAGCATTGTCAACTAAAATTAAGCTGATGTTCCCCAAAAATGATGAAAACAAATGCCTCGTAATGGTTTCCTCCAGAAAATATCCCTAGAAAATTTCTCGTTGATTTGCGCTCGAGTCAATCGGGCCTTAAGATGATGTATTTAATAACAATAGCAAATATTAAACTGTCAAGAATTCATTATATTCGTTGATTTTTGAGTGCAAAATATTTAAAAGCTTTCTTGAAGCAGAATAAGACCCTATCTACAAAACAGATTTCAGTGGGAAAAGTTGCTACTTGAAAACATTTATTTAATCTCCAACTCATGGAAGCATGGTGCCTAGAGAATACGCAACAAAATTATGAATGCAAAAGAAGAATGAAACCTAGAAACCTAGACAAAAGCAAGCAGCATTTGCATAAAGCCGCAATGATGAGCCAATCGCCCGAGGTGCATTATCCCTCATTCAAAAAAACTTTTATGTTCATATCAAGAGCAGTAATGCGAGGTAGTAACACCAATGAAAAATGCATTTGCCAAAAGTGCAGATGCTGCTATTTCCTGCTGACAAAATTAGCGACGCGGAGTGATGAAAATGAAATGGCGCATTTGTCAGTGGCGCATTCGTCAGAGAAGCATTTATCAAATGTGCAATATTGAGAGACACCTTTATTGCTGCATCTATAGAATAAAAAGATAGCCTTTTAGTCGTGAATAACAGTGCAAATAAAAGAAAACGAATTGAAAAGCTTACATACATAAATGTGGAAATGACAGCAAAATTGGGACTTTTTTACTATAGATATATATATATATATATATATATATATATATATATATATATATATATATATATATATATATATATATATATATATATATATATATATATATATATATATATATATATATATATATATATATATATATATATATATATATATATATATATATATGGGTGAGAGATAGCGCTTTTGTTTTCGAATTAATATCGATATTAATTTCCATTCTCATCAAAGATTTACCTCCAAACTTATGATAATAAGTGGTGAAACGTAATTTTGAAAGAGTCTAAACACTGTGTTGAAACTTCAGACGTTGATCTATAGCAGAGCTAAAGTTTCCTGTTTATATTCTTTTGATAATGTTTTTCCCTTTAGTTTTGAAATACTTTTCAAGATGCATTTTTTTCTAATTTGCGTGCATTTTCCCTTGTACTTAATATTATTGCAGAGGTGTTTAATCGAATTTGCAATTGTTTGAAGAGGTGTATTATTCACTTATGGGAGATTACTGATCAGTTGATGTTGCACTCTATCATTGCAGTTAATAAATTCAGCTATCTAGAAGGAAATAAGTGCATTTTTTTTTCATCTGTATTTCTTTCTCTTCATAATTTATTCTCCTTAACGAGGCACTATAATAAGCATATTGTATCATTTTTGAAAAAATATACTATAATAGATGCATATGCTTTGGAAGTGCAGCAAAAATGACTATAAAAAATGAATATTTTTCTGGTGAAAAAAAAGTTTTTTTTAAATTTCTCATTTTGAAATATATTGTTTTCAATGTTGCATATTGCATGCATATCTAAGCGCTTACAAATTGCACTCAAACAATAAACGTTTACCAATTGTAATTCGAAGAAATCGCAATTTTTTTTTTCTGCAAATTTCAACAAAGTGCAATTTTTGCAAATATACGATAGGATAGGTTCCATCTTAATTTAATCTAATCATTTCTAGCTTGATTCTTTTTATGATAAGCTCGTTTCAAATGCAATTTGTTTCGTTGAATACAGCGAAATAGAATTAAAAAAAAATATTAGCTGGTAAAAGTCAACTGGTTAAAAAAAGGTGGACAATTAAAGTAGTCGTTGGACGAATGCTGCATTATTAGAATATTGCTAACGATTCAAGATGAGTAAATAATTTCATTTTAGTGTCATTTTAGTTGTGTCATATAAGCATTTTTAGAGTCATATAAACATCAAGAAACAATTTCCTGTTATCTTCAAATATTGTTCAATATACGTTCAGCGTAATTTCTTTTGAAAAAATTCAACTAAAGTAGTCGTTGGACGAATGCTGCATTATTAGAATATTGCTATTTAGAGTCATATAAACATCAAGAAACAATTTCCTGTTATCTTCAAATATTGTTCAATATACGTTCAGCGTAATTTCTTTTGAAAAGATTCAACTTTTTGCTCAATATGCAAATCTTATCCGCACAAAGTGCAGCACTAACAAATAATTTCTCTCTAAAATGATTAAATTTCAATTAAGCCTTCAGAAGAAGTGTTTGCTGAAGTATTTTTCAGCACACATGTGGTCCGATCTTATGAAGGAAAGTCCCACTGACAAATACTCCTGCAAAATCTTCCGCTCGAAGTATTACGCTTGAAATCTTTCTTTTTTTGAAAATTATCTCTTCGCCGAAATTCGCTGAATAAAATTCCAAAAAAACTTTGCGAGAGCATGAAAGACTTAAGCGCGTATATTAAGGCTCCATCAAAACACATCTCTCAAACTATTAGATATTTTTCGTTGTTATTTGGAGATTGTTATTTGGAGAGTTTTGTCGCGAATAATATCGCTATAAAAGAGTTTGACATTGAAATGTCATCGATTGAACTAAAATGAAGGTAATGCTGTAGAAATAAAGTAGAAAGCATTATGCGGCATATGCATTATATGCCGAATCTCATTTGTCAAACGCACACTTTTCATGGCTTAGAATCACCGTTAAGTCTCCTAGAGAATGTATCATAAATTTTTTTCCACACCTCAATGCGATATCCCATTTTTAGTTTTTTGCTTATTTTGCGATTGGTTTTCAAATTTATTGATTAAAAAAAATCGACATATATTACCCGGCTGACGAAATATTCGGATAAGCTGAAGTGTTTAAGAAAAAAACTCGCAAGACTTTCAACTAATGAGAAAATTGTAAACTCTATGGATAGAAAGATTCTCAGTACATGAAATGTCGAAAAACAACCGACTATAATCGGAAGTTGCAATTTTGGTCATCTTTGCCAACTGACGTTCTATTTTCACTTTCTCGAGGGGAAAGTCTATGAATGAGCTTTGTTCCCCCATTCCGACTTTTGTAAGTGGGATAGTTCATGAAAAAGGGAACGAGGCGAGAAAAACAAACAGATAAAACAATCTAACAGTGAGTGATATAATTTAGGATTTCTCAGTGCTGTATGCAGATTTCATCATTAAGTTATGAGAGCTCATATATGATTAAGCTACATAATCCTGGCACGAATTTAAAGATTTTCATTAGCAAAGCAATAGCAATTACTATACTACGCAACCGATCACTCAACAAAACCCTCTCAAGGAAAATTTTTGGCTAAGAGAAGTGAAATATATAACGAGTAGAAGTTTTCATGCGACGTTGAAAAAATTTGAAAAATGTTTCATCAGTGAGATAGAACGGTGAATGAAGAGCAAAGAAGTGGATACGAAACAATACATGCGAACTTCTCGTATGATGCTGCGATGAAAGATCTCATCTTCCCACCTAAACGCAGCAAATAGCAATTCCTCAAAGGTGAATTGTCTATTGGGGGAAATGGTGGGGCGGTATTTGGGGGAGGAGCAGGAGAGGAGAAGCTTTGTTTCCCACTCTCTGAATATGCAGTTGAAATTGAAAAATTGAAATGTTCCTAGGTGGCGTGCTGCTTCGCAACAACGAAACTAGCAAAATATAACGAAGCATGTGTCCGGATTTAAAAGACCATGTCACGAAATTTCGCTATGAATATCTCAATGGCAACATAGCAAATCCTATAATGAAATATAGTAACGTTAAATCGACTGAAAGCAGACGAGCTAAAACGTCTCAAATTTGAGGGAGTGTTTTAAGCATTAAATAAAACAGGCTTTTGTCATTACATTAGCGATTTGAGACAACAATTTCCTCAATTCAAATACTATCAAAACCAACTATTTATCATACACAAACGGTGAATAATCTCAGATAAACTGCTACGATAAGGCAAATTTCATGTGTTATGGAAATTTTCTGAATATGTCCTCGCATGTAGAATTTTGTGCTTTTTTAAAATCTGTTTTACCTTTTTAAGTGTTTTACCTATCAGATTATTCTCAATTACAAATCAGTAAAACCACTAAATACGAAAAAAAAATCACTTCCTACCTCATTGAAGACTTTTCCTATGAGTGAGGAAGTATCGATACGAAATTTGCATATATCCACCAGGATATTTCATTCACCTATTGCGACTTGTAAAGCAACATTTAATTAGGCTCATTGGAAAACGAGTAGTTTCTCGCACTAAACTTTGAGATCTGGTCGAATGCCAACACGATCCAAACAAATGCTAATCACTCATCCATTTCTTTAAATTATTTTTTTGCAAGTTGCAATCATACTCGATTGCGTGACAATTTGATTTAACAGCTATCCATAGATTACGGCTTATGCAACTGCAACAAATCCAACGTGATAATATCTCAAGAAACGATAAATATATCAGTCACCTTTGAGCGAACAAATTTCTAGTGCAAATCAATCGCAGTTATTAGCATATTAGGCACTTTAGGTCTAAATCTCGAAGTTACAGAGAATAGGCATACTTGTATCAGGCTTCTGGTGTAGAATGAAAAGATCAGTATTTCCGAATTGTACTACTTTGGCCGCTAAATATTTCAGTTATCTCTATTCGTTCGAATTGAAATCAGACAAAAAAAAAACCGAAAAGAGCCAAATAGAGGTTTTTTCTATTCATGTCAGCCTAAAAGAAATTCAGAAAAATTAAACCATTACTCATTGCTAAATTTATTTAAAACTTTTGTGAAGGACTGAACTATGAATGTGGTCAATCATCATGTTCTCGTAGTACCTCGCTTGCTAGCAGTAATCAAGCTCTAGATTGGAGGGTTTACTTCATTAACGTATTTCATATTGTGTTCTTGAATTTATCGATAAGAGCATTAGAGACTATAGTTGAGGGATATTATTTAGCCCTTTTCACCGCTTATACTCAAGAGAGTATTCATCAGCTTCATGTGGTTGGTAACATTGTGGCTGGCCAAGAGTTGTCACCCACTCCATGAACGTTGCTTCAAGCTGTCTTCCGCACTCTGGAAGAGTCTTGGAGAGTTGCATCCTTCTTGCGATCCTCTTTGATCTTTAATTCAACGAAGACGCAAAATTTGAAGTTTGCCACAGGTAGCTCCGCAATGATGTCGCGGTTTTGTCTCAAAGCCTCGAATTCTTTATCTACAACTGCCACTAATCACTTCTTGGCAACTAACTTGATGCGCGGTAGGCATATCAACATATTACAATGGTCGTAGAGTGACAGCTGCTTTTTACTACTTCTGCGTTAAGAGCGTCCACTTAGCCAGGGTGGTCCTACCCCAGTGTTGTAGCATAGACATGACAGCCTCAGACATAGAGAAAAAACTTGGTGAAAGTGACCTGGAGACCATTAGGGAGCAGCGGTTTCAAATCCTCCAATAAACTTCCATCCCTGTTTCATTCTTGTCCAGAAAATTTTTAGGCATAATGGTGCAATATGCATCTTTCTATGGATAAATTTGTGGTCAATGAACTCTAAAGTATGAGTTATATATTTAAAAACAAATCAGCAATGAATTTCCAAGGAAAAAAAAAAGAAAGAAGACCAACACCTTTTCTTAGTAATTGCTCATTGTTTTGTCTTATAGTCATCTAGCATGTGATACATTCAATAGTATTTATATTTTCACGATATTAGCAATTACTTTCTCAATCAAACGTATAATGAAATACATCTAATTATATGAACAGCAGCACTAATGCATGCAATCTTTTGATGGTGAATTTTATTGTGAAACAATATTTCAAAAATGAGAGAAAAGACCTGAAAAGACTGAGAAATTTTCCATAAGAAAAGAAAGAAAAATGTCATTTTCCGTTATTCGAGTAGACCGTTAGTTAAAATCATCACTAAAAATTTCTTTGTCTCCTATTAATGCAATAACTAAAACAAATATTACAATAATTTCCACCTAATACACATGCTTATTTAGTAGGAATACTTCTTGAAGTTTCTGAGCGAAAAAATTTCCTGCTAGTTCACGATCATTTTATGTGTTTCTACGAATTTGAGCTTGCAAAGCTTACCAGTGCCAAAATATGCGTTTACTGTGTGCCATCTGTTGTGTGTCTGAACATGCCTGCCTTTGCTAGTTTCAACCCTTCAGGCACTGACGCCATCAGGTTGAACTCATGTGCCTGCCCTCAGGTATGTCAGTTGGCCAATTTGAATAGATTTCTAGATTTCAAAAAGCGCTAAAAATTAGCGAGCCAAACTAGTTTTATAGAAGCAATAAAGAAAGTCAAGCTGTTTATGCATTTGTTTGTTTATTTTCAAGACAATGGAAGGAAGCGCTTAAATGAGTGATATGCAAAATGCGCATACTAGCATATATTGTAAGTTTTTCTTGAGGTGCTTCTGCATTTATTTCACTCCTTTTCATAAACTCCACCTTATCTGCTACGTAATATTCTTTCTCGTTCAGTTAAATTCGATGAACTCAGATAAGACGAAGTGGAATTTTGCGTCAGGTGCTAATGAAACGTATCTGTTGAAAATTTCATTACCTAGTTGACGTATACGCTCGGATTAACCTATCTATGTATGCTTCAAAATTATTGCAATGCATCTTTACCGTTGACGTTCTAAATTTACGCCTGAAAAATACTGCAAGGCTTATTGACGGAATAATTGTCTTGTTCAAGTGATATTTTGCATATGTAGATTTGTATTTCTCTCTCTATAAAAGCTTATAAACGACGATAAGTATAGTTAAGCAGTGAAATGACAATGTTTGAAATTTATATTGGCCTTCCAATATTTCCACACTTCAACGGATGCATATAGAAGCAACTCATTTTTTTTTATTTTCCGTGCTTCTCATTGTTTCTTTCATTTTCAAAGATCAAGGAAATCTGTTTGCAAAGGCACAACTCAAACTCTAAGTGCAGCTCGAGCATCAGGTAGTAAAATAGAGTTATAAACAACTTTTTGCCACCTTTTGTTCCAATTTTAATTGCCTCGACTGAAGAATAGCCTGCTTGGGGAGGAAGAGAACGCAATTTTAATTAGAGATAGCGTGTGTGTTATCATACGCCTGAACTTATTCAAAGAGCGATTCTATCGTTTAAATCTGGAGCCCATCTCATGCACAATGCAACCTGGCACAAAGCATCCATCAACATTATTGAAGAATGCTTTAGGCAGCTTAAGATGCTTTTATCCCGATTATGTGTGGCCCCTCCACCCGCTTCCCCACCTCCCGTGTAGCTCGCATTAGCAGTTCTTCTCTCTCTTCTGAACATAGGATTTCTTTACTTATGCCTCTCGTTGGAGACTCTTTAAGTTCAATCCTTATTTGGATGTGCTTCACACCCCTTCACAGGAGCTGCCGCTTCCCACAGGTCCCTCCCTAATTTCAGCCTATGTTTCAGATTTGATTCAACCTTTCAGCTTGAGAGGATCGAAAACCACCATGGATAAATTTTGTGCTTTCGGAAAGAATTGCGAGTCAACATCAGGGGTCGTGAAATGTGTCGTCGAACCCTATGCAACATCCGGAATAGTGACATCAGGGTCCGTGAAAGAGAAAGAAAACAAGGCAAGCATGTATATCGTCATCGAAAGAGCTTCGGATGGTGATGTCTATACGAGCAGATGAGAATACCCGAATGTTTCGCGCTTGAAAAATGAATGTGTCGGCCGTTTGCGCCATATGCAGAAGACTTCACAGCATATATAAACAATTGCCTGAGCAGCATGCATGGCTTGTAATCTTTTATTACCGCATTCGACGGCCAAGCGATCTCTTGTTACCAGGTCAACCAAACGAAATGATATAAGCATAGCTGAGTTTGCAAAAATAATTTGAAAACTAGTTTCTGAAGTGGATGACGCTAGAATTTCATCGAATGGGAAAGCTTTGTCTTTTTGCTCCAACTTTTGCCTCCTCGAGCATTCTTCTCATACAACATATTTCTCCGCTCTCTTCCTAAAGTCACATATGTGTTATGCTAACTCAACCGCTTCGATTCGGTAACGCTTATTTGGGCATAAGGTTCTAAAACGGCGAATTTTCTTTTTAGTTAACGCTATAAAGAGTGAGTCAAATTGTCATCGACACCCGAAGGGTGCATATGACAGCCGATCGAGAAATGCTTTCGATCAGCTCCAATGAACAACGCATTTTGAATGACGAATGATTTATATACGAAGGCGATGGGAATTCAAAAATAACTTTTTTTTTTAAATCCGCTAAACAGCGATTACTTTATATAATTGAGTCTGCAAGAACATTGCAACGACAACAATTCGTTGTTTCACACTCTTTCATCCGATAAACGAGTACAGAGTTGTGTTAGAATCTTTTGCAAGTGCAAAATTGCTTCATTATCTTGTTATTAGCAATTTCGCTTAAACTAGCATAAAGAATATAGAAAGCATCATATGAATTTTAGTAATTTTAATAGAACGTATTAGATTTTGATATGTTGCCATAACTATATTGGTCGATGCTGTCGAAAACACTTTGAATGGATTAAATATGAATAAAAGAATATCACCACTTCATATAAGTGTTGCTTTCGCCGTAAATTTCGTCTAAGATATTCCTACTAAATCTATGCTGAAGAAATTGAAACATCTCGGATAGAAAAGATCATCTATGATAATCTACTTTCAAATAAACTCAAAACATTTTATTATGCCATTTAAAGCTTTCGCAGTTTTTATGTGAAAAGTGTGTGGAAATGATTGCTAATGGGGGCATCAATCTTTTAATAAAAGTTACTGAAGTAATCGCATTTGCAAAGAGAAAATTCACTGTTCTTTGGGGAGCAACTGGATATTGAAAGCGTAAGTCGTGGAAATGCATGCAAATTTTAGGCAAACTTAAATTCAAATGCGATAAATGAACTTGAAAGTCTTTATGGGGCTTAATTATATCATAGACCATAGTCATCAAATTTCACGACTTTTGTTTCATTTGCTGCAAGCAAAAGTGCATTCGATCGGCCGACATAAACATACATGCACACACGTGAGCAGACAATCAAGATCACCACAACTGGCTTTAGAGATTCGTGAAAACGCATAGAATAAGACGAATTTTGATGTTTGAACAAAATGCAATTGGATGGATTTCTTGCTGTGTTTTGAGGATATATATATATATATATATATATATATATATATATATATATATATATATATATATATATATATATATATATATATATATATATATATATATATATATATATATATATATATATATATATATGTCGTTTTTACTGCATTCTATTTGGTACTTCGTCTTCATATGACGTGGAAAACACAATCAACAATACGACAAGAATATCCAGAATATTAAGGAAGGCAAGCTATGACGTAGAGGTTCCTTACCTTAGTAATGTTTGGGCTCATGGAGCTGCGGATAATAATGGAGGGCATGCCCAACTTTGCAATTTCCCAGACGTATTTAGAGGATCAATCGACAAGATGATGCGTCCTTCAATCCAGCAAGATCCTTCCGATCTGGTTCAAAATTCGGTACTCCAGAAGGCAGCAAATGCGATTCTGAAATCAAAATTGATGAAAGGCGAGTGGGCTAAAAACCTGATGCGGCGCCGAATATGCATAGCAGTGGGTCATGTTGTTATTGCATTGACACGGATTAGGCAGCTCAATATAAGCAGAATTGAATAAGTGTCGCCAGATTCTCAGTATTATTCCTCCTATCGTTCTACGTGTAGGACACTGCTCATTTTCACATCAAGGTTTCAGTGAAAGCAATTATGTGCGGCCATTTTATGATGGAAGAAGGAGAACTCCATCTGGGAACACCCTAACTCCATGGGAAAAACTGCAGAGAAGAATTGAAGGCGCTCTTTTCATGTGCTTTAAGTGCTTCGTTCGAATGTGATAGCGATATTCGGCGGAATTTTTGCCTTTAAAACTTTCCATCTTTTCATCAGTAGACCTCAAGGAATTCTTAGAGAAATTTAGGAGGTCCTAAATGCATGCAATTATAGTCGACCATTGCTTCTTTCAAGATTCATTCGAATGGACGAGTAACTCAAACTTTTACAGATATTCTTTTTCTAAATAGCTGCAAAAGATTGAAAAATGTGTTCATTTACATTAGAATAAATCAAAGAGATACAGGATTGAAAGGAAACGATCGCGAGTTTAATGGGAGTCAAGACCATGTGGCTATCACTCTTAAGGATTGTATTTGTTTTTTGCACGACAATATGACTAAAGACATTCACTCAGCTCAGCGTGAAACACAAAATAAAAAAAATGGTGTAGAATAGCTGAGAATGTGATACCATTTACCGGAAAAGAGAGTAGGGTTTCCTGGGGGTTCCCCGATTTTCCCTCATGCTCTTGAAAGCCGGAAAATCGCCTTTCGAAAATTACGTCTTCTCCTCCTAATTTTTTGACCAATTTCATGTCAGTTGCTCAGCAGCAGTTTTTTGCGGTTGAGAGGAGAGGGTATGGGGCTAACACTCAAATCGGTCAGCGCAACACTCAAATAGTAACTTGATGGGAACGGCCGAATTGAAGTTTTGTGCAGCATGGCAATGACGCAAGCCAGATTCCTGTTCCACATAACGGTCAGCCAATCAACCCTTTCTCGTGGGGCATTGATGGCCTGCTTCCCGTTCACCTCACTTCTCGCCTTTAACTGTTTCCTTCTGGCGCGTCAAAGACGCTCTACCTATCAAGTTCCAAGCACATTTACCATTTCGTTTTAAAAATAACTGAGAAAAGAACGCCGTTAAAGTCGTGTTGCTTGCATGCCAATTTGGCATCTGATACACGTCTGCAAGCAGAAAAATAGAATCTGATACGCTGATCGAAGACTACATGATTGGGTAGATGGCAAGAAACCTACTGACATCGCTTCAACACATAGCTAGCAGTCATTGATCTTAGTGCTTTGCAACACATCTTGGCGATTAGCGTTCACCAGTATCTCGGAGGTCGTATCTAAGGGGGTACTGAGAGTTCGGTTCAAGCCCCAGCAGTACTGTTGTCGCAGTACCGGAAACAGTTATCAAAATTTATCAATTTTTAGATTAAACATGCTTGTGATCAGTCTGCAGCAAATCCCAGAATCACCACTGACATCTTCAATGCCGAGCTCAGCCACACAACCAAACTGAACAGTGACACAGTCAAAGGTTTCCCGTCTTGAAGGTCCGGTGTACAGTCATGCTTTTCCTTGTTTAAGTCGTGTGCAGCCGGATTTTTTCGGTCATTTATCGTATCCCATGCGACAAATTAGCTAACTGTATATTCACAGTGCGATAAATTTGCAAGTGTTCTGGAGTTATATTATGTCGCGATTGCAAAGATGGATTGCAATATTCCACAGCCACTGCTGCATATCAATTTCATAGCTCTTACCGCATCTTGTGAGCATTAAATCATGCAGAAAAACTCTCGGCAGTCTTGTAACCTAACATGAAACGGAACTTTATTCAGTGGCGGTCTAAAATTTTCAAGCAAAAAATCAAAACATTCCGATATATAGGGCAGAGGGAGCACTTTCGAAAACATAGAGTGACACTCGCATCTCAGCTTTTCCCGGGGAATCCTTGTCAATTCTTCCCACGTCCTCTCCGAATTTTTGTTTCGAGAGATGAAAAGACGGAAACAATATCTGCTAAATCTTATTTTTTTCAATCCTTTCAATCATAGCACCCAGTATTTAAAGTCAGCTCCCTCTCTTCGACTAGCTTATGTCTATTTTGGGTTTTTTCATACAGAACATGTGGACAATGAGCGAATGAGGTGTCATTGGTCGGTGAAAGATGAATGTAAATCAACAAAGATACTATCACATAGATCATTTGCACGTTATTTATCAATACGATCTGCGCTGCAGTTGGGTTGTTGCGATCATCATTGCGTTGTTGAATACTGCAAATAATGTGCGATCACATAACCGCATAAAAAGAATAAATTTTTCAGGAAATGTCATTAATCGACCGTGATATCTTTTTTCCTGAGGTCACAGATTATGAATTGTTTCAGTAATGCTTGATGAAAGTGCGCACAAGAACGACTGTTCAGTACTATCGATATCGAAGGTGAGAGGAAGGTGAGAGGGTTGTATTATTGTCACTTTCGTAGGTAAAATAGCCAAGTGTTGGCAGCATGGGTCATTTCAATGAATTTTAGGTGATCACAAAGGACAATTCCGGTCTTCCGAATGAAAAAAAAAGTAACAGAGAAGCGAAAAAAGGCGCCGACATAATTGGTCTACGATTATCCAAAAGTTCTTACGAAAATTCAACGTTGATGCACTAGATGCGTTTGCAAGAAATGAGAATCCGTAGAAAGCCTTACATGGCAAGACATAATGTGTTCTTCTTGCATAGAACACTAGTTTGATAGGCGTTAAGGTTAACGCTTGAAAGAGCTTTAAAAGATTGAATGAAATGTTTTTACGTCAGAAGAACATTTGGAAAAACTCATTATCTCGGTCGTACTTCACGAGGAAAGAGTTTACTGATGAATATGGCATTAACGCGGCAGGTGTAAAAGTCTTAGCAATCGCTTCGAAAATATCACTATTACCTCATTCCGTGTTTACAGGTGCATGATAAAGTGTGAAGGCGAGGTTGGATTTCAAAAGAACTCTAAATATCCTGTCCTTATACTTGAATGGCGGCGATAAAAATCCAAGTCAACGCTGTTTGTATTAATCAACAAAAGTGCTCAAAAGCCTGATCATTAAAAAAAAAACTTCAGATCTGCATTTATTTGCATTTGGTACTTGATACTTGAATATTTGAATACTTGAGGAACACTAATTGAAATTTGAAAATGTTCATGCAACTGCACGAAAGCAACTCTGGAGATGAAATAAATAAATTATAGAGGGGCAGAATTTCCTATGAAAATAAACCGCTATTTGATTTCCAGCTCATTCAAGTTATAAAATTAAAATATTTATTAATATACGCAGTATGTGATTGTTTTATATATATCTGTGGGAGTAGGCGTCGTACTCAAGTTGCGTTATGATCGATTCAACGATATGCAGTTGTAGCAAAATAGATCGAAACACGATCTTAATTGCTGCCACGAAGTTGGCATATAACTGCTTGCAGAATGCTTGGACAGTTACTTCCCTCCATGTTCCACCGATTTTGTTTTTATTGTTTACGTTGCTATATCTGTCATCTAAAGTGTACAATAGCCGGAAAGTTATTAGACGTTATATTCCACTTCCCACTTCTTCGAGGCAAATGTCCTTTCAGACTGCACAAGAATCGGTCAAATCGAGTTTGTGTAGGTGTTACGATATCTTCATGACATTAAAACCCTCAAAGTGGTCTTCCAACAATATAGTACACCCCTGAGCAAGAATTGTAAATTCATGGCAAGTACAAATAGGTGATTCATGAAAACATGCTCACTTATGTCATGGCCTTCTCAAGCAAGAAAGGAGCATCAACATAGTAAAATTAAGCATCCATATTCTAAAATGCTTTTCATTCATAAACTTCCACCATCGAAAGGATGAATGCAGAACAGTGGTGGATGCTTGGAGACCATTTAACGACCTTGTTGACCACAAACCAGTATAGCCGAAACCCGTGTCCTATTCATAATCTTTGCATGCGTTTCACTGTACTTCATCGAACAACCGAATGTGCTCGGTGCTTTATTTTTTCGCTATGGAGCATCGCATCCACGACACCGAAATTAATGCACTACTCGAGTTTCTCGATGTCCTTTTTCCCTTCACTTGGACCGCGTTGGAACAGCGAAGAGTACTCTATTCGTTTCAAGAACATTTTTTTCTTCATGAGCTGCATGTATAGTTGACGGTGCATATACTTTGTTCTTAAGAGCACTTTTCAGGATCACTATATTCCCGGATGCGGCGAAATGGAAGGAAGTGAGCCGGATATGGGTGAAGGGATTGAGTCAGTAGTCTTCACTTTGATCGCTGTCTCTTTATATTGTATCATTAATTTTTCTCAGATGAAATATCATGCACAAGCGTTCTTTTTTTCCCTGCTCTATCAATTGTCAGTCGAATACCCACTTCAGATGGAAATCCTTCCACAATTTATGAATTAACCTTTCTCATTGCATGGTCAAAGAATTCAGTTTCATTTGTGTGCATTGCATGTAAATTTCAGCAGATGCACTACACTGATAAATAAATTATGGGCATAAAAGAATAAATGAATAAATAAATAAATATTGTTGTGCGCATCGCATATTTTCCTCAACAACCGCTTCGTTTCTCTCACAATGTCATCGAATAAAGAGTTTATAATTTTTGATTAACGCACAGGATGTGTACTTGCTTATTTCGTTTTTTAAAAGTTATTTTGTTTCACAATTTCTTCATTTGAATGTTATTTTCTACTGCAATATAATTCATATTTTCATGAGCTTTTCGCAAAAAAATTCATGGATTTTCACACCACAAAATGCTTCGGCTTCTTTCCACTTTTATTTTCATCATCAGCTGCTCGTGATGTTTACCTTTTTATTTTGATAGTACAAATTGCAGTTCTATGTAACATATTATGTACATCCATGTGGCCGTATGCATCGATGGGGTGATTTACCTACGCAAGCTTTGGTAGATTTTTGCACTAAAGCAGCTGAAAGCCCAATTTTCAAAATTATTCGGCCAAACCAGCCAAATTTTGTGTAATCCCGTGTTGCAGGGCTCCAACGATACAACGTCTACCACACATTTCATATTCAGTGAAGCGACTGACAAAACGAAAATGTTTCAAACAAACACCAACTTCTCAACGAGGCTAGGAATCGAAATATTTTCCTCATCGTTCTCACATCCCGTTTTCGAATACATCACCTAGTAGATGCGATCTTTGGTGAGGAAACATGGGATAGTACCCCTATGGTCGATATTGCATATCGCATTATACACAACGGCAATATCGACGGGTATATCAATGGGATGTGCAAGAATCGCCTCAACTTCGAAGGATCAGCAGTACAGTTATAACATATTAGACGTGCTATAGACTCTAATGATGCAAAGTTTGAGCTGAACGCCATATAAATGAGCAAAAAATTTTAATGTTGCCTTAGCGATGAAGAAAATTAGCAATAATCATATGCAACATTGCATCAGAATTTTCCACATATGAGAAAATCGTTAAATAAAACGTAAAATATATGTCGGATTCCATTTTGCAAATTGCATAAAATTAGAGAAAATTTTTGGAGATTGTAGTATTTAAAGGCGGTAAACAATTCATTTATGGGTGAAATAAATTACGAAGAGAAATAATTGTGATTTATAGCGATGATGAAAAAAAAAGATGTTTTTCGCAAGTGCCAGCTGAGATAATGTGATCGAGAAACTCATTTGGAACATCTGCAATATTTGATAAGAACGTCGACGCTTGCATATATTCTTATATACAGATATATGCGGACGACTAGCATTGCAACTGCATATTTGCGCTTTTTTTTCAGAGGGTATGAAATCATTTCTCTAACGAATTAACCAACAATTCAGGTTTTTTTTTTACCTATCAACTAATGAGTAGTTTTATTTGAAATTTTTTCTTTGAAATTTGTTCATTGTTGCTGAGAGCTCAAAACGAGATTTGAAACTGTATTTTAAACAAAAAAAAACGAATTTAAAGAAGCATTAATGCAATTTGATTGTTGTAAATATCAGCATTACTGTTGAATGAGCTTTAAAGAAATAGCTGCTAATAGAGCATTTAATAAACGATTTACATCTGCCGTTAATGACAGTATTGATGAAGTGGAAACGATAGTATGTATGTGCTGTATATTTACTTGCACTCTTTCATCCCTTAACAATTGAGGTGTTAGGGCATCGTCCATGCAATTTGCTTGCTATCAAAATGAACTCCAGCTCCATATTCTTGTAGAACCGAAAAAAAAAGAAACTAGAGACCCTCTCTCATCTATTATGCTCGTTATTCTAATCCCTCATTAGTTATGTGCAAATTTCTATTCACTATCATCTCTCTTTGTGAAAGAAATGGATCCCCAATGTATGAGTGATTTATCGCAAAAGGAATGAATGCTTAGCGTCTCAATATTGCAGTTACCTGTTTCAATTGAGTTCTATAGCAATTTTTGCAAGAATACAGAAATTTAAAATCGCAAAACCTGTGGAACTTCTATGAATACTCTTCACACGGTTGCATGTAATGAATTAGGTGGACGTTGAGAAAACTTCTTTAATTAAATCACGTATATGCATATATACCTTCATAGAAAAAAAAAGTTATATTAATTTCGTAGAGATTTCTATTTGATAAAGTGCTAATATGTATAATAGAGAGTAAAGAAAGTATGCGTTTAGGTTAAAAATGCCAATTGTGTATGAGATAAGATTGCGTGTTGCATGATCGGCACTCGAAAAAGTAAGGATTGTGATGGATGAGCTGAAAGAAAATTGCTGCCTGCAATATAGAGAAATTCTATTGTTAATTTCAAATATTATCATAAAAGTATATTGTTCTAAAATAAAAAGTGTTAAAATTTGAACGATAAACAATGCCAAAAAAAAATCTACTTAAATATTTCCGGAGAGTTAATGAACGAAAGAAAGCTCTAATTGAAATAAAAAGTTATCCCCTCAATTTCTCACTTTTGAACGCTTCGAGCTCGAAAGAAGAAAGTTATCGCCTGCTACTAGTTTATTAACTGCTAGTTTATTATCCCTCATTTATTACCCTCTACTAGGGACAGTTTAGTGAACTTCGCATCGTTTCATCTCTCTTTGCATGAAAGCAACTGTGTATGCCGCTAAAAAGCCAACCGAAGATATCTACTTCCGATCAAAATCTATTTGTGACCTAACATTGCAGTAATCATTGTGCTTCTATTGTCGGTTCTCCATCATTGTTCTTCGAGCGGTGCCACTGATCGACTTTTGTGTTTTGGTTTGCCTGAGGCAGTCGCGGAAAGCGAATTATAAGCATTCCAAACGAATCTTGCATCATCATCATCTCACAACGAAATCGAGCTATAGGAAAAACATCAAGGCTCAGCATCCGCCTCCCACCGATCCAAAAAGATAGCTCACAAATGACATTCTTTTCTCATCAATCCGTTATAATGCGATGATTTGTATAAGATCGACCACGTGATTAAACTAGCATATAAGCGTGTCTCTGAGCCAGTAAATTCATTCTGCCGATTCAACACGTGCCTATATAAGTCGGGCTTCAGCCTGTCGGAGTCAGTCTTCGCCATTCGACAGTTCTCCGATCGGCAGCTCTTCTGGGCACCTCCGCCAATTCCGATCGTCCCTCTGTGCCATGGTGTTCCCCAGTAAACTACTTCGACTCCGCGGTGTTTCTTCGCTTCCACTCGATCTCCCCCTTAACGCTGTCACTGTCAGAGTTACAACACAACGAATACCAGATATTTAATTGACATGTCGCAAAAGTGATGATTGCTTATTTAATACCCGATATTGATGATTGCTTAGCGGAATGAATGCTCACTCCAGGACTTCAATTACACTCATCGAATTGATGAGTGCAGTTGAGGTCCAAGAGTGACTCCTACCAATTTCGGTGTTTTCCGTTACTGTCAAGCTAAAGATGGGCGCTTAAATGCGCTTAAGACGCCTCCAATAGAGCGAGCTTTAAAAACGATTAGACACGGAGCTGATGTTAGAAAAGTGTTTTCGCCAGCGTCTTAAATATTATCCACATATCTCTTAAATCAACTTCGAAAGTTCTTTTCGGTATGTGAGATAGTCATTGCATCATTGCTGGAAGCGAGGTACGACGTTGAGTATTTTGTAAAACGCCTCAGGCACGACTAGCACGTCTGTTGTCACCATCCTTTCCGTTGATCCACTTAGCGAATAGTTCCATTTATGTCTTCATTCAACGTCTCATATGTGGGAAATAAATAGATATAATCTCAGAAGCATAGAACCGTCATAGAGATAAACTAGAAGAAATGAAAAACAAAAAACAGATGTATGCCCGATGACTAATGTGCAAAGAAAATCAAGATGGAAAGCAGAAAGGAATGTGCGAAATAACCACCGCAAGAATATCAGCAACTTGTAATTGCTGCTAGTTGAAAATCTTGCAAATAGGAGAGGGCAGAGCTTGATATTCCAAAATTACGCTGGCTAGTCTGCGTGGAGCTAAGCATATGTCTAAACGAAGTCTGTTGGCCAAAAATGGACAGAAATGGAGCTGTCGCATCTGTCTTATCAGCAATGTTTGGCAGAGCGATGCAAAAGGTTCTATAATTTTTTGCAGAGGCTTTTGAGCTTTATTTCAGATATGTGAGGTAGACCAGTCGGTTACAGATCAAGCGGGAATAGTGCGCCTTACAAGGTATGTCAAAGAAGGTCAAGAGCATACAGGTTAATGAAACGATTGCCCAGTGTTTGTCGTGACGCTAGCCTGAGGCAGATTCTGGAACATAAAAAGGGATCGGCGGCAGCATGAAGATTGCTGGGCGCGACTACGGGATCGTGCCGACGATCGAAGCCATCATTGTTAATAAGTCCTTACTTGTTTGTCACCTCATTGCATAAGTGCGGTAAACTTCTCACTCTCACCCCTGTGTTGTCTCGCATTTTACCTAACCGCATCTCCACAGAGGGTGGAGATCCTCAGGAAGACCTGGAAGACTAGAGAGTCAAGAGGAGTCAACTGTTACAGATGGAGTTTGGATAAATGAGAGTCGGAAAAGGCAGAGTACCACTTAGCGGAGGACGGGATCCAAAACCTGTTCACCTACAATTAAAAATCCACTGTTGTATGGTCACCACAAAAATGAAACAGCGGTAAATTAATCATTGTATGTCATTATAAAACGCAAAATTTATAAATCACAACTCCGCAACATTTTCATTAGTTTGAAGGTGAATGTGCTAAAAACGACTCAAACAGAAAGTGTTTTAATCATTCGATGAAAAGGAAACAGACATAAATAGCAGCAAAATGTGTGCACTTTACATTAAGTATGAATGTAGTTCACTTGTTATCAGGCGGCATTTGCTCCAGTTTATGAAAGTTGATTATCTGCCTCTTTAGGAAAGGGGGGGGGGGGGGGGAAGGCATTATTTCCGCTCACCGCTACCAAGTCGACAATCGTAATCTGGAATAATTCTGCAGTAATATTACAGTAACTCGAAACCATTGAAAGTTATCGGAAACTTTTAGGAGTGGGTTCGTTAATGCACGATCAGAGAAGGCATATGGGCAATGTGATCACATACATAATCAAATAGAGGAAAAACATTAGCCTACGTACAATATAAAGTTGTTGTGCCACATGGCCAAGCTCATTTTCCTGTTTTGTCTCAGTCATTTCTGATTTTTGTCGAGTATCTTGGAGACGAATTTCAGTGTTGTCGATTCGTTTGTTCTCAGTGCTCTCATCTCTTCTTGAGTGTTCTTCACTTTCCGCAACGGTGATACTTGGTGGATTGAGATCTGGATTAACAATCGGTAGGTTTTCTTCTTCAATATCGCCCGTTAGGAGCCTAAATAAGATTTTATGAAAAAAAAAAGAAATTTCATCGTTCAAGTATTTAAGTTTGATCCTATCAGCCATCAAGGTGAAACTTGAAAGTTGAAAACTTTTAGCCGGAATTTCCCGTTAAGATGTTTTTATGAAAATCACTTCAAAAAAGTATAGCATAATATTATTGATAGAATTTAAACATATCTTTGAGTGAGAAAAGTGTCACTCTTTAACTCATTACACAATGTGAAGCATTCGATCATAGAAATTGACAGTAACTGTGATTAAGTTGTGCAATTGATTTTATGCATCACTTATCACAAGTAATTGAAAGGATTCCAGTAGACTTTGAGCATCGCGAGTAAAATTATATCTTAGTCCATTTTTGTCGATGAATGGCTTCTTTAAAAGGAACCTTATCCTTTTCATGCAGGAAATTGAAACTTTCGATCAGAATTTGAAAATCATGTCTCATAAAACGAATGACCTTTGCAAGAATAAGTGGGCATTTATAAAGAGGCATATTAAAACGGTGCGAATATTGCGCTCATACTTTCCTAGGCCATCAAATCAGCAATTTTTGAGATGAGCACTCTGCGAGAGTCATGTATAACAGTTATAGGTAATGCTTGTGCAGAAGCTTCTATTTCCTAATAGGAAATTTAACTTACTTCTGTGGATCGAACGAGAGACCTTTTATGCTGAACGGACTCATTTGACGAAGACGCTCAGTTATATTCGTCATCTGCAAAAATCTTACGTAGAGTTCCTTCAGTATTTCCAACATCGTTGCTCATTGCTAAATCTTTTCCTGCCAAGAAGCGAAACACTGATTCTATTCAACATGGTCTCATTCCTAGGCAGAAAAAAAAAATAGAGAATGCATCGAGTATATGAACGTTCAAGAAGATCGTGTCAACGATCATTCGACTATATTTTCTTGCTCACTTTTTCCTCAGCATGAACTTGCAGGTGATCGACTAGGAATGCTCCGAACTACTTTTCTTCACTTTCACATCTCTGCTTTGTGTGGAACAACGAAAGCGGAACTAATGAGGCAATCAATGAACAAAACAGAAGAGAAGTATAAGAAACAATTTAATCGTCGTAGTTTTCTGTCTGTTAGCTTATGAAATTTTTTGTAGTAATACCATGATGAGCTCCGAAAATGAATCTTTCAAAAACGCATATTGGGCTGCAATAAGCATTGCAATATGTGAGATTCTATTTGTTCCATTATTTATTTATTTATTTATTTATTTATTTATTTATTTATTTATTTATTTATTTATTTATTTATTTATTTATTTATTTATTTTTATTTATTCAATTTATTTATTTAGCTATTTAGTCAGTTATGGTTTATATATTTATTTGCCTGTTTATTTATCTGTCTATCTATTTACCCATGAATTTATCTCAGCTGCAAGTGCTACTGTACCATGAAGTTTGTGCATTAAAATCCTATTTTAAACCTTCCACGCTGAACAGACCTTTTCACACAAGTCTTTTTCAACTCTTTAGAGAGTACTTAACCTCGCCGCAATATACTTTTCCCTCATTATCCTGAGTGCGGGGTAAAATTCTTTAAACAACATTTACTCCTATATATGAAACACTGTTTTTTGCTGCTTATATGAGTATTTATGTATCTGAGTAAGAAATTTGAGAACAAAATTAGCTCTTCTCACTCTGTTTCTTCCTGAAAAATACCCAAAGAATCTTGCGAATGAAAAACTTTTGGCTTCAAAAATTTTGCTCAGTTATTTGTTATTTCCTTGCGTTTGAAAATTTACTAACCCGAAAATCCACCTGGATGTTTGTGAAGGATTTCCTTTGCTTTTTGGCTTGGTATGTTGCTGATTCGTTTTTTCAGCTGATCTAATACTTGAAGTGCTATACGCTTCGAAAGAAATGACAAACCAACTTTGCTCATTGGCATAATGATTGCCTTCAATTTCAAATTCCACACTCAGTGAATCACGATCATAGCGCAGAATATATGACAGGTGGAAACGAATTGCATATTACATCAAATATTGAGAAAGTGGAATTTAAGCGAACTCACTGCTTTATAAAGGGAACTTTTTTCTTTCGAGCGTATTTAGTACGCGGAGATGGAAACTCACGCAAAGAAAAATCAATCAATGCTGAGCAAATCACTTCATTTCTATAGGAAATTGGCGATTCAAATTCAGTATAACTAGAGGTGGTGAAGATTGAATGCACCGCAAACCAGCAATTGAACACGGTAAGAATTTTCAGAGATTGGTCTCAATATTAACATTTGATAGTCAAAGGAATGAAATAAAAAATCACTTCTAAAGTATGAAAATGAATTGCCAGTGGTGGTGTTAAAGAATTTGCACAGGTAATCGCAAAAATAAAATTGTTGAAAAAGTTCAATTTTGCCAATATTTTGTGGAAATTTTAAATTATTCATGAAAGGCGAAATAATTCGATGAAAATGTTTTTTTTTTCGCTGAAAATGGCTTTTCGGATGTGCAAAAAGAATCTTAGCGGAAATCGTCGCATATAAATAGAAAAGAATTCTTTTTCAACATAGGCAATTGTTTATAATCGGTAAAGTTCTTGGAGGCAAAACTCATAAGTTTTTAAGAGTTTTATATGGAGAAAGAGCAAAAACTTGAATCGAATTCGATGAAAGCAACAAGTTCTCAATGTTTATTCAACAAGGATATAAATCGAAATAACCTGAAAGGGAAATTCGAGATTGTCGGGAAGTGCATTTTCGAGATAATTGATGACAACATGTAGGATGAACGCGATGGCCGTCAATGATAGATTAAAACCGTATAGTGAAACTAAAAAATTTGAAAATTTCATCCACTATCACAAATCACATTTCCCTAGTCTTGTTCGACAATATGCTCACTAGCAACAGTAATACATTCGACATAAATCACTAGCAACAATAATTTTGAATGAGACGACCACTCATAAGGGTACTTCTGCACCACATGCGTAATACTTTCAAACTAGTTCCGCGTGTTGATTTGATACATATGCATGCAGACTGCAATGTCATCAAAAAAATTCAGAATTCGTGTAGGTACCATGTAAAATGGTGCATTTATTTACGACGCAGAAAACGGTGAAAGACAAGTAATTTTGTGTGTACCAGTTGACTCATCTGGAGAATGATAAACCATAAGTAGTGAATGGTAGGTGGTTATAGCTCTATACAGGGTGGTTGTTATAGTGCCATACCTGAGATGGTGTTTTGCACAAGTTTTCATAAATTTGTAGGCATCATTCCACACGGCTTACTCTGATTCCTCAGAAATATATTATACCTGTTTTTGAACTTCAGGCCTACTTTTTGGGAAATCTGATGGAAATATCCAAAATTTTCCACTGGAACAACTTCCAAAGATGAATACAACCTTCAACTCGAGCACTCCAATTTCTTTTCAGCACTAGACGATGCGAACTCCACTATAGCTTCATTCAGGCAGCTTTTATTATTCAACCTCTATTTATAATTTCGTTCACTCAACTCAACGGCTAAAATTCTTCAAAGTTTCAGTTATATCCAAGAAAAATTTGCAAACAATCCCCGGAATTCCTGAACAATCCAAAAAAATTCAGAAATTTCGTTCAGTTTTTTCAACATGTTGAAATGAAATCCATTCGTCGAATATGCGGACCGGTAAAACAATCAAATGTCACTCAGGATGAACGAAAATTTTGAACCAAATTCTTACATAACTAAAAATTAGATTTTCTTAGGAAGGAAAAACCCTTTTAATACTGCTCATAACCGTTTCAACGGTAATCTCCGAAAGTGGTACCGACTGTGAAGACATGGATGTGAACATCATTCATCTTTGCAAAGTAAATGGCGCCATCTTTGCAAGTGGCATTGATTTTTGCAAATATTGCAAACTCTACTTTTCTGTACAAGATTGCAAGATCTGTTTCAAAGAACCGCTTATATCACCTAACAGTTAAAGACCAATACTGTGCTAATTTACGATCATAATATTTCCTTACAATAATCATCATATTTCCTCTCAGAGAGCTATTTGTGGATATGATTTTGTGCAATGAATGTTTATTTCCCTTATTTTATTTTACAAGAAAGAATAAAATATGCAAATGATATCAAAATTATTCATTGTCACAGATAAAGGCTAACCGATTTTAGGTGTACCACCACTTCCAGGTGGAAGCTTCTTTAGAAGATCCCAACCGAAGAGTCCTTCAAGTAGAATATTGAATGTAAGCATCGCTATTGCAAGCGATGAGGTGTCAATCCAAAAAACAGCAAGCGTCAACAAGCTGGTAACTAGCTGCAATAAAACCGTTGAAGAATGCAACACTCAAAGCGAACTAGATCACTTTGCATCGTTGTTCATCGGCCATCTTTAATTAATCGAAACTTTTCTACACTCACAGCTCAGGTATTCATACTGAATAAAATGCTCTAAAAATTTTCACTTCCACAATCGCGATCAGTGAAAGACGATTGCTCTATTTTAAATTTGTAACGATATGATAAAATCTATAAGCGTTATAACTGCTACTTCCACCAGGTCAGATTCAAATATGTTGGCTACGGATCTGTAAAAGGTTACCGATTAAACGTCTTTTAAGATTGGCACGAAGCGAGGCCATATTTAATTGGCGGTTATTGCTTCCCAAATTGTTGTCGTTATGAAGTTAGATGTATTGTGGCGTTACAGCGCTTTATTTGCAAAGAGAATGCAATTTTGTCATCTGTATTGCTATTAAACAATAAGTGAAGGTCATTTAATAGTTTTGTTCATGTTATACAAAAAGTAGCCAGTTTTTAATGCAACAAATGGCCAGAGTTTGACCTGAATTGTTGATGAATCGCTGTTCATATGGAACACTCGTTAACTTGTCAACAATATGATAGGAATTATGGATTTTACGCATGAAAATCAAATACGGTACGTCTGCTTGCTTGCAGGTCGAGCCGATTAACGACAGCCGATGATCAGTAACTCCAGTAAACTTCCTGGGTCCCTCGCCTATTTATTTCTTCCGATTACTCCTTCAATAGCCAGTTAGAAAGAGATACTTGCATGCTCAATTAATTTGCCGATGATCACCTCATTGCTAAGGGAACAAGCAGATATGAACAACCTACTGCGCACCCGTAGATCATCTCTGAACATGTTGGATTCAGAGCTCTGATGGGAAAATCCACAGGTGCACGGAAGGTGTACCTCACGCTACATTAGCAAAAAATATCTTAGTAAGAAGCATAGTCGCCTTGATTCTGGATTTCGCCATTAGACCCTCTCCAATTTTGATTCCTCATTGATCCATGAATATTCTGAGGGTGAGTTTATGACAGGGTGCTCCTGCACCTACGAAGTCCTCTATAATTAAAGCCAACAATTTAACCAGGAGAACCTCATGTTCCTTACCCCCTCTCAACGCAATGCGCTTGAGTCGCCCATATATTCGGTGGATTGCAATTTGGCGATTTATCTGTGCTGTATTTGGGAGAGAATTTCAATCCCGAGAGAAATCGTATTGCAACGCCGACCTCTTCTTTTGTTCTAACCGCACGAATAATTATTCCTGCTCTTATTCAAATCATCATAAGAACGATGCCTTTTCCTCTTTCTTTTTTCACCCGTTTCGTGCCTGTTTTACAAACTTGCATCTTCCGAAGGTGTTTTTTTTTTTGCTGTTTTATCTATCTTTGTGCATTTATTTTTTATTTATGGACATATGTGTGCATCCAGGTTTCAATAAGTGGACGAAAAAATCATAATGACGGAAGCCGATCGCTGAATTAGCACCGTAATTTATCCTCCTCAGGTTTTGTGAAATACCTGATCAGTATACCTGAACACTGTATATGAAATTCTTGGCAGTAAATTTCCTCTGATAACAAACCTCTTCCGGTTTCATAAGATAAAGAGTGAAATATGTTAAAAGAAAAAAATAATAAATAATTCGGCGTTATCGCTTCACTTTCGGAGTTCGGCAACGTTTCTCTTCAACTTAGTTCTTCTTGTTTTGTTTTTCTTCACATTCCAACTCATATATTGCATTATGAACAATTCTCTACCTAACATTTCAAAATTTCAGACGATTTTAACTGAAATTATGCTTATGCTCTAATTTTAACCGCATATTATGCTCTAACTGTAAGTACTCTTCAATGTTGCGCTTGAAATTTCGCAAGCTTGTTTAGTTTAAATGAATTGAATTCTACATCCTGAGTTATGGCGAATTCCGATATAAACGCTAGTGTTTCTCTGCGCATTATGACTTTATAACCCATGAATTAGTATTTCCACATTGGGATTGAGGAAAAACACAATATTATCATAGGAATTCGAGAGAGCGATATATTTTCAGCAACAGCATTCCATTACTTACATTAAGATAGTGGAAAACATTTGCACTATTTGCTATATGAATCTCAGGAAATGTTTTAATAATGTCGCCAATTACGTTTTTGTGTGATGCGCTACTTTTAATTAATGTTTATGACATGATTGGCATTATATATCATAACCGAATTATAGAGGAAACAGTGCACATAAGATGTTATAAATGAATATTTTTAATGAATATTTCTCGATAAACTCCGATAAATTTCTTTAATCGTTGAAAAAAAAATGCTTCATTTTTTTTCTCTCTAAAGAGAGCGTCGAATTTTGCATGTAATATGATCATCTCTTAAGCAAATAGAATTTTTGAAGAGGCAATTGCTGTGTAAATTAAGTATCGGCATGCAGCAAATTAATGACAATAGAAACTATGCGATTATTCATGCGCGATTTTTGAATATCTTTTTGAGGTATTTAGCTCAATATTACTGACGTATTTCTTTCAAGAAATTGCATGATAATTTCATATTTATTGCCGAGCATACATTACCTCGAAACGGATATTGAAAGGATTCATAACTTCTGAGTTATTCAAAAGTTTCTAAATGCTACAATAAAATGTTCGTTTTGTCATAGATTTGCCATAGAAGATGGAACTAAAAAGATTTGAATGTGGAGGAGGATAATTTCCATTCTTTGGAATGATAGATAAAAGAGACTGAAAAATGGGAAAGAAATAAAAGGAATTTTTTTCATCCAAAAATAGAATCATTTTGTGTTGAAGAAAAAGCCACATTGAATAGAAAATGCCGCTTGCATAAATGGGATAATAATTATTTCTGATTTTAGTAGAAGAATCAAAGAAAAAAAAAATGTGCTTCTTGGAAAATTTTTTTCAACGATTTTCAAGAAACACATTTTTTTTTCTGGACTTTTTGAAATCACTACTTTGCCTACATGCATGGTGATCACTCTCTCAACGACGAAATACTCCTCGCTCCATGAGCGTAGAAGTCGATACGATTGGAAACTTGGTCAATGTGGTTGAGAGGGCAGCGAAAGGAGGAGTGATAAAGATGAGTGCATATGATGGGATAATCACTTATATTAAATCTGACTATTGCTACTGAACAATTCATTAGCCATGTGGAATCGAATGAAATTATTTCTTTTATTTGATTTCCATCGAGATGAGAATTGATTAATTATTCCTTTCCTGTACACCGCTCTAAACATGCGTTCATTTATCTAAAAGAGTCGATAAACTATTTGGGATGTTCTAGCAAAGTCGAATGCTCATTAAATAGATTTCATTATGCTTTTTAAACATATATGAATATCAACATTCATATTTGGGAAAAATTCTAGTGCCTCTAAATGGTTATTTCAAGGAAATATTTCTCGTGAGTATTGGACATTATCTTCTTTGAATGTTGACGGAGTTCAAGAATATCGACGAGACATTTTTTGCTGAGATGACTGATAGCGCTACAATTACGAAATTAGGTGAGCGAACCTTAATCAACTCGATGAGTGCTGAATGAGAAAGGTAATTCAGTGTGAACATATTGTCTCTACTGATGAAGTTTTTGTTTCGCTGCTACAATTGAACAGTCCTACAGGAAACGCTAGGTCTGACAAAAACACTAGGGTATCAAAACTTATTTGCCTATTACGATGATAAAGGCATTTAACAGTGTATAAACGGCCCGCTGTTCGACATTCACCGATGAGTAGAAACCGCTGCATAAATTTATCTCTTTATACCTATCTATTAGTCAACAGTTACCGATATATGGATGTCGAGCAATTTGTTTTCACTGCTCACTTACCTGCACATAAAATTTGTGATTTCTATCACCGATCGTGTAGATACACAATCGATCAAATGCTGTACTTCCTTATGTCCACAACTGCAATCGTCGACTGGCAGGCGCGGATTTTAGTATATATTCGCTTGCAAATTTAACTGAACATTCCGTCAGCGCTACCTATTTCCAGTTTGCAGACTAATTTAACAATCCGGTGCTAATGCCTGTGCGTTCTGGTATTTTCCAATACATAACGCACGGTAGTTTGTACGTAGCGAATAGCTTACTTTATTGGGTCCCTTACCGGATAGCTAAGGAAAATTATTCACTAATCGAAACGCACCGTTGGCCCTTGACTTAGTTGTTCTGACATATGATGAAATAGCAAATGCATTTTGATGATGGTGCATAAAGATGTTACCAATTTCGACAACTCCATTCTGGCTTCCAAAACGACATTGATTTCTTTATGGCAGAGGTTACCGTAGAAGCATTATATTTTTCACTCTTACGGTATTGTACCCTTCTTGGTTTAAGTTGGTTCCGTAACAACATCATTCTACAAATGATGGACATTGTTTGTGACAGGCAATATTGTTGATTTCCATTAAAAAGCGGAGAGCATTCCTTCAGGATCAACATCCTATCCTTTCTGAAATTTCCTTCATTGATCATGACGGAAGGTCGGCTGACTGGCCGACTGCTCTCAAACAACTTCCTGTCTCGCTTAGACTTGGATAACAAGTTTAACGCAACCGATCGAAGGGGCAGCATTCCCGTCTAATTTCATCGTCAAAAATTTGATCGTCTACCGGATGTTTCTTGTTGAACATGTCACGACAAAACATACCACTTAAAATAACCGAATGGTATAGAAAACCGCGAAGCGCAATTTCTGCAACCTTTAGACAAATTGTTCTGCACGTGTAATCCAGTTATTCGATTGCCAGCTGCAGTGAGCACAGCTTACCACATCAGCTCGAAATATCTTCGCTCATACTTGTATCATACATACACTTGAACGAATGCGTGCGCATAAATGGTTTACTTTTGTTGCTTGCGTTAAAGGAAACTCACGCTTGGTAGAATTACGGTAAGGCCGAAATATGGTGCGTGACGCTTGATCCTTATACCAAACTCGATGAGAGACCAAAACCATTCGGGCTGCAAAAAAGTCCTTCATAAAAAATGACAAGAAGGCAGAATTTTGCAAACGCTTTTTACCATTATCAGCACATCGTCAAGGTTGGAAGGGCTTTTTGGACGCTAAAAGCCGCCGCCGAGCTCCCTTTTATATGATACCCTCCCATAGAAACCTTCAGCAGCAAAATCTTTTCTCTCATAGGCAAATTCGTCTAGGTTTTGACATGAATAATGAAGTGAACTTTCACTTTGGTGCTAAGAGACATATGCAATTTCGGGTGATACAGCACAAACATGATGCAAATTGATAATAATAAGTGGAAATAATAAGTTGACGCCGATTTACGTAAATTTTGGATAACCCAGATCAATATGGATTTAAAAATCGATGAACTCTGTGATTATTCGTTTAAACTTCGAATGCGAACTTTTCCTGAGAATGTAAACGAGGGCGGCCCTTATGAGCGAGACTTTTGCATGAAGTGCACAGTGTGAAATTGGGAAATATGTTGCAACCAGATTCAAACCTCTACTCACCTGTCCGTCTGGAGATTCATCTTTGCAGCCATTAGGTCCCCAGTAACACTGCCGCCGCCACGTATCCTTCACTTCCCACCCTATAACACTTTTTGCTTCAGCCTACTTATATATATATATATATATATATATATATATATTATATATATATATATATATATATATATATATATATATATATATATATATATATATATATATATATATATATATATATATATATATTATATATATATATAGCAAAATTTTTCAAGTAGCGCAGCAAGTTCGACGAAAAAAAAAACACTTTCGACGAGACGTTTTTTCACACCCATGTTTTGCCTTTTTTCACAAATCTTCAAATGTCAATGGCCGATAACTTCCATGTTTCCTTCTAAACGATCAAACTCGCGAAATTTACTGGAAAAAGAACAGCAGAGAAGGCGTACGAAACTTTCCACAACACAAACGAGTTCCAGAATTTCCTTTAGCAGTGGATATTTGTCTCCTGCAGAAAAACGAATCGCGTCTGGAAATTTATAAATCTATTTAGCGTAAAAACGATTCATAGTTCGAAAATGTATGTACGCAAATAAAATTTCCGCCTTAGGAAGTTGTTAGAGTGTTCTGAATATTGAAACTGCTTATGCAAAATCATGCGAAGCAAGTGGGGTGGCTTTCGAGAAAAACTGATATGATAACTATTTACCGCCTCCAAATTCTCTGCACTGTCATTAAACCAAGAGTTTACGTTACTATCAAAATGAATATTGAAATTATGGACCAAAGCCATCCCCACCCTCCCTAAGTGTTCATGTGCCCGTGCAAATTTTCAGCAAAAAGTTTGATTTGCACCGCGAACAACTTGTTGCAGAAAAACACAGATCTAGAATTCTTTTGCTGTTATTAAGCGGTAATAAGTAAACAAGAAGTAATCAGCGGGAACGATGCTCGCTGCCTAATACAGTATAAACTTTGCCGAACAAGTTGAGCTTGGCAACGCATATAGAACTTTATAAGAAGGTCTTCTGAGGAATTTTTTGATTCATTGGATGAAACGATGGATAATCGCACAGAAAAAGAAATGTCAAATAAACGCAAATTTGACGTAACGTAACACCGCTGCAGAAAAAATTCGCGAAATGTCGGTTGACTTATCATCTGAAAGCATAAACCTTACCCATTTTCCCACCACTTTTCCTCATCACCTCTTCATTTCCGTAGCGAATGTTTTTATTTCTAAATTATGAGAATTATGGAAAGCTCTTCGCACATTTATTGCAGCAATAGTGTAGCAATTTCTGCATTATCAAGCCAACTATCGTTAGAGCTTGTTCTAATCACTAACTTTTTGCATAACTAGTAGCATAATTATGGAAATAGCCTCTTTTCATTAATGCCTTCAAGTAAATATAAGTTAAACGCACTTATTTATATTGGATAATATAGCACTATCTTATAATTTCATTGATCTTCGCTTTGTGCTCACACCGTCTAGTTTCTTGAATATACTAGTTAAGTTATACTCCGCTTTACTCCTTCGAAGAGTTCAGCTTCTCTTGAAGTTTTACCAACGATTTCCCATGGTTATCACATATTCAGCCCATTAAATTTGTATGCCTGTTGGTGTGCCCATCCTAAATATCTCCCGCTTTAACACGAATTGAATAAACTTTTGACTAAGCTCAGATCAGATGGATACTGCATGGCGGGTTACCTAATTCAACTTGTGTGATATGCGATGAACTCTTATCGAATGAAGAATCACCTCACACTAATGCCATCACTAACTTCAGAAGTGCTCTTGAATTTTTTGAGCATCCACTGAAAGGCGTTTTTAGTAATCGGCAAAAAAAAGTGACGTAAATTTCCGACTTCATCTTTTGCATTTGTTGTATTTTTTTCAAGCGCATTGCAATTCTTAGAGGAGGAAATATGCTTTGAAATCTTTAGCATCCTTGAAAATATTAAATTATAAAAACGCGCCTTTTCTCGTTTGTCAATGTACTCTTTGTAAAATTGAAATGAATCATCGAAAAGCTTTCAAATAAATGAACTCAACAAACAGATGGTTAAAATGTTCACTAATGAAGTGCCTATTTTAGTGAAGCGACTTTTTGAATTATTGTGAAAGGTGGCAATTAGCTAAAGTAAACTGTTCTAATAAAGCTTAAGGTGTAGTAATTTAAGAACATGACGGCGTTTCATATATTCGAGTAGGCGGTCTCAGGAAGCAAACGTCGCCGCCTTGATTATTTGATACGTCTATTGAATGACGATCGCATAAAATTGCCGCGTTTGCTTGAGGTGCTCCATTATTTCTATTCAGCAAGCGATCGGTCAACATCGCGCATCCTGACCGCATCCCGATCATGTCCACTCTTACAAATATCCTCGTCGCATTCTTCGGTTGCATTGTAATTGTTGGAACAACAGCACTTCCATCATCACTACATCAACGTATGAGCGGTGATCTACGAATGTTTCAAAGGTATATCATTCTCATGTTTGAAAACTATTATACTCTCATCTACTGCAAGAGAAGAAAAGGATGCTCGAAAAATTTGAAAAGTTTGAGATTCCAAATTAAACAACGCAAGAATGAATGGAAAATGACGAAAGTAAAGAGGAGTACGAAACAAAAATCAAACTCAGTTATATTCCACCAATAAAATCTCTTAGAAAGTAGAGTGCAAGAAAATAATTGGATGAGAGCACTTCCGCATTATTGCTCCAAAAATAGCGAAAATTCCGTAAATGTCGCTAGCATTTGCATCCAGAATTTCTGCGTTATCCATTTGTAGCTAAATGCGATTGCTCAAACTCTTCAAATTTCATTTCTGCAAATATCCTATCCTAACATTCGACCTTTTCGCAATATTTTCCTGCACAATAAGCTTCATCGGACAGCTTGAAAACTTCATCTGCAGAATGTTTTCATATAGTGAGTTCGATGATAGACTAAAACTTTGATTATGAACTCTTCGCTACGTAACTACATTTCTTTTCAAGATCCTCTTTGCCATACTGATCATAAAGATAATTCAAGAGAACGTCAAAAAGCTCTAGAAAATTATGAGTTTTGAGAAATGTTCCTTAGCTGAGCAAGGTAAAGAGAAGAGCATAAAAATTTTCGAGATAAAAGCGCTCACTGAAAAAAGTCATAGACCGTCCAGCGGCTCTATGCAAATTTTGAAGTGAATATGTTGCAATTTTTATACATGGATATGTTTGAGGTGTTTACCCTGAACCCGTATCTCTAAGTGGTCTTTCCCCCATGAACAGAATGTTATGGTGAAATTGGTTCCTCTTGCCTTCGTCATAATATCATGTTTTGCGGAGGGAGACTTGCCTCGTTGTGGCAGTTGGATATAGGATATTTGGAAGACCTTTATAATTTCCAAAATGTGTTTACCCCTGAGCACGTATCTTCTAAGTTTTTAGAGATTATAATGTGAAAATTTGCGAAAGGCAGACAGAACGAGCTTGTCCTCATTTATCCTTCGCGTCTGGGAGACACTGCACGAGAAGGAGCTAGATCTCTCGGGAGGCTAACCATTTCTCATTTCCTAAAAGGATGTCGTGTAAAAACAAAATCGTATATTTGCGCTCTCTGAGAAACCTTTTTCAACGAGGGTGTTGATGTAACAGGTGGCGTATGTCGGGAGAGTGTGCAATATTTTTTCCCCTTGGGTACCTTGCCGGAAAATGTGGCCGGATTTGATGATGGTTGAGCATAGTCAAGGAAAGGAGATCGCCGCCAGATAAACCACAAGATAGTTGTCTACTTTTGGAAAATCCTATTCAATGCCACTTGCTTTTATGCTCCATTAGATTCTTTTCGCTATCATCAGACGCATTCCACAACTGAGCGGGCTAGGTACCTTCAGTGCGTTCAAAGTGGCAGAGGGGGAGGAGGGCAGGGGAAGAACGAACTTCTTCGGAGCTCTCTCACAAAATGGGTGGAAAATAACTATCGGATAATCTACCTTTGAAATAAACGAGTCGGTCCGGCATTTACCATCCGTGTGCTGTTAATAACCAAAAAAGTTCCCAGTGCTACAGTCCATTATGAGCACACCCAAAAAGCAAGAAAACACCAGAATATCTCAAGCCTTTCATGCATCATCACAGAACAACAAACAGTAACTAGAGACACCCTAATATCGTTCTCACACATTACTCGGTCTCTTCCCATCCGTTGCTCTGCCGCTCTTCTTAATGAAAATTTGATCGCCTCCCCGTCCGGACTCTTCTCTTCAATACAAATAACAAATGGAATTTATTAAATAACTGAAAGTTTGATATATTGGTTTTTTCAAGTCAATTTTCATATGAGAGCATATTTTGGCACATTTTTTCATCAACATTTGATCCCTCATTTACGAGCGGCTAAAATTTCCATTGCATTCACTTTTTCATTGTCATTTAGCGCAATTATTTATTATCTATCTCAGTCGTAAAATGCTCATTAAACTCAAACGGATATTGTTTGCATAATGAAGTAAAAAAAAACGTATTCTTAATATATTCATTTGATAGTTCAACAATAGCGCATTCCAAAAATAAAGTAGACAAGTACACCTCGCTACGATGCAGAAATGTTCCGAATGAACAAATGTAAAAATTTGTGATGTTTAATGTCATACGAATATTTCCCGTTGGTTCATTTAATAATTTATAGTTTTGTTTGAAAATTTAAAATCGACGAATTCGAATAAAAAAAAAAAATTTTAGTAGGTAAATTTTCAGAATGGGTAAAAATTTGCATAACTATCAAAAATGGAAAATGATCTGCAATTACCGAATTTTTGTGACGTTTGAATATAATGCGTCTGGATGAGATGGAAGAAAAAGCAGCGGAAATTTCACAGCTTCAAAAGAGTTTCGTTTGATTTCCTTTAAAATTTCCCATCGTTAGAAGCTAACAATGATTAATCCCATCTTTCCAGCACTGAGTCAAAGGATATGTCATTTTGCAAATCATCTCTTAAAGATGACCAAATTCCTAGATATTTTCCGCTCACTAAGGATGGTAAGAGTTGTCGAGAAGCTGTCAATGAGCGGTTAATGTGAAGAGGTGAGAAAATGCTAACTAATTTTGATTGGATCAAGCGAGATCAAATATCCTTATGTTCGAATCCAGAAAGGAATTTGGAGAACAAGATAAACGCTTAACAGGCAATTATCAATGAAATTGAGCATTTAAAAAGCGGTCCGACATGAAAAGATATCACTTGAAACAAGCGCAAATACGTTGGAATAGATAAGCGCCAATTTGAGCAATGTTTGAAACAATTGAAGATATTTGAATACGTTCCCCACTCTGAGGTAAAATTCAACTCCTCTCAGTAGGAAATTACCGCTCGACAACATGTCATGATATCTTCCGAATGAGATAGCATAATTCTCAAAAATCAGTTGAATCGTTTATGTTTTAAAATTCATTTAAAAATCACTGTAAGAACAGTTTTATGAAAGCTCCTATGGACACAATATTTATTGAAACATTTTAATTTTCTCTTCTTACTCAGTTGAAACAGCTTCTCCTATATAGAATTGGAATCGAGTATAAAGTTGAATAAGAGGTATTTGCATGTAAAGTTCTAGTCGACGCTATTATTTAATCGTTATCATATTTTTTTTTCCACTCTATTCATCATAAAATACGAAAACAATTCATTAAGCATAGAATTTCAGAACCGTAGAAAGAAACTTTTTTCTCTAACCAGAAAACTTCGAGTTCAATAATTCACAAAAAAACCTTACATAGAGAGAAATCCCAATTTTAGATGCAAAAAGATATTGATAGTCGCCTCTTTGCTTCCTTCCTGATGCACATTTCTTAGGGTCATTTATTTTGAATAAAAAAAAGGAACGCTTTATTTCCTTCTACTATGCCTTTAGTTCTATAGTTTTTTAGTTTTACTTGTAAAATAACTGACTGCAACAAAAAAAGTAAAAAAGAATCCAATTCTTTCTTTTCTTTTGAAAGCAACATCGATTTTTTTTTTTGGCTGTCCTGTCTTCAGAGCAATATTGAAATTGATCTGCATTTTACTATGCAAAAATGAAAAGAAATAGACACTGAGGACATTTAACGCATCTTCCATTTGCGTTGAAAGTATTTACTGCTTTATGTCGAAAAAAAAATTACCTTACGCAGGTGGTTCCGTCTCTGGATGGTACATATCCCTAGGTTCTTTCTTTCTGTGTAGGAATTTCAATTCGAGAGCCCGTATGAGCCAAAATACAGGGAAACATTAAGTGCGGTTTTTCTTTGATTTCTTCATGTACCTTGCATACCTTATGTACTACACCTAATACACCTTATATATTCGATGTAATTCGCAAGTTAAATATCCTATACTGGATGCTGCAAAAAACTAATTTTTATTTCGAAATTGACAAGATCGACCATTTTCATCAAAAGTGCAAGCTTTGTCGGTTCTCTGATCGTTATTTCATTTGTACGAATTCATAAATTCGACTCTTCAAAAAAAAATTTATGTTCTTGCAATATTAGAAGGAATGATGAGGTTAACACACGCAACATATATCGAAAGATGCGATGAAGATGATGTAGACACAGTTGCAAAATTTATGAACGTGTAGTGAGCTGTAATGTTAAGGACCTAACCGGAAGAATGGAATATCGAAATAAACTCGAACACTTTCGAAGAGTCCAATTTAATTTACGTAATTCTCTACCAGTAATTTGCTCAACTAAACATAATACACCAGTTACTCTTGTTCACAAATCACTCTCAGGTGTATTCCTGATCGAGCAACTCTGGGAAACTTGGAGATATAATTTGCCGGAAGTGCTTTTTTTTACAAATTGCTCTGACCGTGTCTTCTCCTGGTTTCAGCGCGTAGAACAAAAAAAGTCGAACAAATTTTTTCTCATTTATGTAACATCAGTTGCTGTAAAATTGGAACTTAGGGAATTTTTTTTTGGGGGGGGGGGAGACTTGAAATTTATTGCAATCAAAGGATCTTCTAACATAATTTCCATAACACTAAGCAACATCAAGTGTACTCTATGCTGAGAGTGTAAAAACTAGTGGAAAAGGATTTGCAAAAAATCATGGCTATAGCCTCATAACAGCTGAGCAAAGGTCTCTCTTCTTTCACCTTCATAACCACATCATAGTCACCCACAGAATCCATAGCAAATAGAAGTCGGATATTTTAGAGGACTTCAGTTGAATGAATTGCTACTCTTAGCCAATTACGGCGCTCGATTGTACAGTAAGATGAAGGTTACACCATTTATGAGAATAGGTTAGAACGCACAAAGAATATAAGAATGCCGGGAAAAAAATAATAATAATGACGAATAAGAAGATACACAGGAGCTTTACGATGAATAAACTTTGAAACCTTTGCTCCTATGAGTTTTCAGGAAAAAATCATTTTCGTCAACCTCTTTTCCGGAAATTAAAGCGCCATCAAGCGCGAGTGTGGAACATGAATATGGAGGAGATGCTTTAGAGGCTTTACCTACGACCTTGGAGGTTTTATCAACGAGCACTTACTAAGCTATGATGAAGCGGTAAGGGGATGAATAGCTTATGCAATCTGTGAAGGAACTAGAACAAGGAGGAAGCGATGCCACCTTATAAGCTCTAATTCATTATGCCTAAAGAATTGCAGTAATTGCAGTTCGTTCTGTATGACATCAGAATTACCTGATGCATCATTTAATCTATTTGCTTATTTCCTTGAAGACATTCTACTTTGGAGCGCGTAGTTAGAGATCGTGTATTAGTAGAGAGATGGATATTACGTAACTATCCTCATGTTCGATACTAGACGTGCATCTCATCGACGCTCACTTTCAATGGTCAGTATCGGTCACTTATCACTGTATAGCCGCGCATAGTACTTTTTTATCGAAGAAATTTCTTCCCGTAGTGAAATTGACCATTCAAACTAGTTATTTCGTCCTACCCCACGCTCCTTCCCACCCCTCCACCTCCCCCAAACAAGAAAAGAACACATGTTCCCAAACATTTGCCACGTAACGTTCATTTCGATGGCAATTCGTTGTGAATAAAGTGCAGAATGAGATCAAAATTGCAAACACTTAACGGCACTTGAGGATTCTATTTGTCATCAATTAAAGCACTCTTTGATCAGACTAGAAACCATAAAATCTTGAAGAAGGCTGTAAAATTTTGCGATAGATTTCTAAAATTGCATAAAGAATTATGCTCGTTTAACTAATGAAGTTATTTAGTAACATGATCGAAACTAGTGAGAATAGCTAGAAAATAGTTGAGGGGATCAGGCAATGTTTTGCTAAAGGATATGGGATAGACCCTTTCTAAGTTGACGTGATAACGCAAATTGTCTTGCTTCTCAACATGTTTCTTTCTATGTGCCTCATAGAGCCGTATTTTCCAGACTTTGCAAGGGTAATGCTGAGAAGGCACAACCCTACCTCAGGGAGTGAGAACTGCAAGAGTGAACGCTGTCACAGCCATTGTCTTTCTTCACATAATGCTGATTCCTGTAAGCATATGCCAACTCTCCCATGCCACTGCATCGAGATGAACGGAACTTTGTAATGTCAGTCCGATCAAAGAGTTTGCGACGCAAATCCAAATGACGGTACTAAAGAAACGGAAACAATGGTGTGATCGAAAATAAATATGTCTTTCTGATGTGCATCTGATCCATTTTATTACTTGAGCATATAATTTTGTCATGATTTGCAAAATACCTAAGTTTTTCTTCATCAGTCATAATAGCGTTTAAAAATTATCTTGCTTACATATGATGAGACTTGGGCATAGGCAAATGCGGGCAATATGCAAATTTGTTTCAAATTATATAAGACATGCAAAATTTTATGTGTACACTGTACATTTGTACGACGGTGTTCTGAACTTCGATTGCATCAAGAATAGAATTAATGCACCTCGAAAGCAACCGTAGGATTTAAAAAGGACAGAAGTTCATCATATACGCGTATTGGCGAGGAATTTCTCTACGGGAACGCCAGTATGCTTGTGAATTTTGTAAATTTCTTATCACAAGAAGATAAGTTTTACTCGAAAAACTTCAAACTTCTGCAAACAGGTCGCCGAAATATATTGCAGTTTGAATTTTGTTCTGGTTTCTGTCAGGTGCTTTGATTGATATCTGAATTACCAGTAAGCAGAAGTAGCACGGCATAGATTTCCCTTGTAAAACATTCACTACCTCATTTTGTCCTTTCACTAGTCAAAATTGTTGGTAGTGACTTAAGAATCGAAAATTTCACCATTTCGAACGAAACAAATTTCATATCGTTCCCAATTGAAGGCAAGGCAATAGTGATGCTCGACGATGAGCTCAGATTTCTTCCTAGACGAATGCGTCAGAAACCCTTTGCTGACTTTCCTCTGGGGCAATTACCAAACGAACAGCAAGTCGACGGTCCATCTCATCTCTGTTTACGTTACCATAATTATTTCCGAGTTAGTTATTTCAACAAAAGTAAGAAAGCAATCGGCAATGCGAGCGCCCAAACAATATTTCTGAACGCTTCTTCATTTTTAATAAGAAATTTTCGTCGATCAGGCAAGCAGATATTTTTGAAATAGCAGTAGGAACGTTCAAAATTAGCAATCGGCGCAAATGTCCTCACCATTTGCCTTGATGATACGAAACACAATGTACTCTAATATACCTATGTGATTTCTAAATGAGCAATTTATTTTCGTTCTCACTAGATCAAATCTCAGTTTACATATTATAGAATAGAGGCAATTCACCTCTTTTTCGACACTAACAATTTTTATCCATCATAAAAGTCATATTTATAGGTTTTGAGATAGTCATTGCAGAAGAAAATTAGTGATTACTGTCGCTAGCGGAAATGTAATATATATATTTTTTTATTATCCCCAAATCCATTAGATAAATTGCAGTTCGTTCCTATTTTTTATTGCTACCTCACGAGTATTTGCACGGCGCTCGTTTATCGTTTATTTTGAAAGGTTAGATTACTAAATATACAAGTGCACCTACAATTCAATTCCTCATATGCTTTCACTCATTCAATTGTTCAGTGTTCTCATTTTATATCAATTATTCCCCGTCGTCGAAATGATAGGGAGATTTACTTAAAAATGCGCTCCGGAGGAAAAGGGTCATCCTCATTGCTCTACTTCTTTGTTCGGATGAGTTGGAAGAAGGCACTCGCCTACGCATTAAATCATTCTCCATAACTAAGATAAGTAGTTGCAACACCTTCCCTCCTCCTCACTTACTCCCGATCCTTAACTCCCCTCCCCCTTTCATCTCCTTATCCTCAATCATCACGTAATCTATACGACAAAATAAAGTGAACGTGAAAATAAAGTACTACTTGAATGTGCTTTGAAGATATTCATTAAGATGAAGGGAACTTCACCTTCAGTTGAATTTTTGATAAATTTCACGGCGTGTGCTGTATTGTAATTTAGTGTATTCGCATCAGCTTAGAAGTGCATGGAAATGCATACTAACAATCTATTCCAAGTCCAAATATGATAAATTCGGCTTAGTTATGCATAGCTTAAAATAAAATATACTGAGTTTTGCCTTAAGAAATATAGATAATATGAATGAATCGTGAAAAGTCGCTTCGCTAACTTACTCCAAGATATTAATGGATTTGCATAAGTAGGTGAAAGTATAATTTATTCAAGATTCGATAAGCATTTTGAAGTGCTGACGTTTTGATGCATTTATTCATAATAAAAATGGAACGCATTCTCCATATTAAAATATTTATTGATTAGTGAACCTATTTGTATATTCATCGAACCATCATCTTCATTCATATAAGCTCTATTGCATTGAAAATAATTAAATTAGTGCGCAAAAATTTTAGAAAATTTCCAAATGAGTAAACAATTAAATAACATAAAATATACATATATATTTTTTGCAAATATACAGACAAATAATTATATAAAGTGTTTAAATTATATATATATATATATATATATATATATATATAATATATATATAAAATATATATATATTATATATATATATAAAATTATATATATATATACTATATATATATAATATATATATATATAATATATATATTATATATAAGATATATATATATATATATAGCTAACATAAATTTATGCTAATATATGTTGCTGCTGTTTCGAGCTGCCAAGTTTATTGACGAAAATTACATCAAAATTACATCACTGCTATTAATACGCTAATTCAGTATGAAGAAGCTCGATGGCGTAAAGATGGAGTATTGATCTCGTAGTGCGCTTTTGAATAATCTACGATTCTATTACAAACCACTATGTAAAAACTGAACTGTGATAATGTATCGTCTTGCTTTTGAAGAATACATCTTCTAATATGTTTCCTTTTGATGCAGCAAAAAACAAAGTTTCAAAGGTCAATCGTTAATTTTGAGGGCAAATCTCATTCTTTTCCGAACCTCTCTTCCTATCCTACGCCCTGAAGGATTTTGACTTCTGCGAGAATTTAAGTGCCCTATTAGAAACACTACAACGCTTTCTTTGAGTTTTCGCTTCTTTTCAATTTTCCATAGAGTAGTTGATTTTATATAGCACTTCTTTTGCTGACGCTGCATCGAAATAAACGAACATACAAGTTTTACTCTTCTCCACCGATTATTAGAGAATATCTCATGAAACGAGATTCTGAAGGAGTATATTTAGAAGCAACACTAACTGTACTGCTGCTACCTCCTACTTTCTTTCTAATATAGCATTTTTTTTATGTTTGTACAATGAACGAATTGGTCAAATCAGCACATCGAATACGACCATTCAAAATATTCTCCACCTGAGTTTGTAAACGGTAAATTATTGCCTTTTAATGTTAACAGCAGTCAATGCACTAAAACCTTTAATACTGATCCGCTGCATTCATCAACCGATCTTCCGTTAAATATCACAAAATGACTATATATTTAACTTAAGTCGAGCAAATATGCATAAGTAATAGTAATACATTTTTTCCAACAAGGATATTTTTCTGGATGAAACCAAAGTGAAAAATATCGATATTATGCTGAATGCTGATGAATCTTGAATCGGTTCAAAAAATGCGATTCACTTTGGAATGCCCATTGCTTCCAAACTGATTACGTAGAAATGCGGGCTCAAATGGCTTTTTTAGTATATCTCTACGCTACAAAACGTGTCAGAAATGTATTTCTGTATTAAATTATGCATTTGCGTTTGATTTGCTTTTAAAGTTTTGAAATTTGCGGCGAATTTGGAGAATTTTTTCCTTGCAATTCTCTCTGGAAACTCTATGGAAATTGTGGCACTTTGCCATATGGGTGAATCATTTAATGCTGATTTAATTAACGCTTGAAAGCTGTTTTCGAATTCATCCTATCCTTTTTATTTCAATGAGTGGAAGGAAATTCGACTTTGCTTTTTTCAATGATACCCTGAATTCATTGTCACATCATGCTGCAACAAGAAGAGCAATTAGAGAAATGCTCGATAAGATGCTGACGCAATGCGTATATTTATATTTCATCCCAATAAGCCTCAAATATCTGGAAAGAGAGCTCTAATATGCTATCCACTCCATAGTCCGAAGGAAGAACAAATTCTGATTCAAAGCTAGCTAAGTGATTGGAAGGCAATTTACGAGTTTTTTTAGCTCAATAACACAAAGTAGAAACGACGAATCGCAATGACATTACAGATAGCGATGTCTTAGTTTTCTCATTATATTCACTAGAATTTCATTCTCGTATATTTTGTTATTTGCGAATTGAATTCATTAAACGAGTAAGCGCAAATTTATGAGCATAGAGATGATATTCTTCTAAGGATTTTCATGAAAATTTCATGAAAAGCTGTTTAATTCCACTAAAAACTCCGCAACAATGGATTGAGCAGATTTTATGATATGCCTTAATGCGCGATGATATTCTTGAAAAAAAAAGTTTTTTTTTTTTCAGTCAACCATTACGACCGAAAAAAATGGTACGATTGGAATGACGATGAGACACGACTCCATAAAAGATGGTGAAATTTTTTGAAATTTTTGCCCAAAAATTACAAAAGTGAATATCAAATAACATGAGCAGAGTGACAAGAATTATTTCTAATTAAATATAGATTTCCTCTGAAATTTCCTCTGAAAAAAAAAAATATTTGGCATCAAGTCATAGATGCCATTGCGATATGAGATTTTTACAATCCTGCTTATTATAGCCACAAAAGTATAAATCTTTTAGACAATTATAGCTGGAATAAATGATTAGAGGAACAAATAAATCCTCTAAAGAAAATTTTCTCCTTAACTCAAAAAAATGACGCAAGTGAAATAGTTATGGCGACCAATAATAAAAATATGATGATCAATCGGACTGAAATTGAGTTTCAGTGATTAAAATGTGCCCATCCTTTCTGGTTAGGGAATTTGAAGAATGGAATCCACAGATGAAATTCATCACAAATGGTTTTGACATTATTGATAAACGTTTTAAAAATGTGCTCCTCTTTTGCACAAATGTTTGATAAAGGTTGCACAAGGCTCTCTGTACATGCACAAAAAAGACCAGAATTTCATTTCTTTTAATGCTTTATAAACAGAGAGGTGGACTACTTAGAACACTTTATTCAGCACTTCAAATTCGTCCAATTTGCATAAGAAACTCGTTGTGGTATCCATAGTATCGAATTAGTGCTTACACCAAACGGTCGCACTTTATATGGTCGTTGGGGTTTTTGCTTCTCGATTATTTCAATCTATGCGTAAAATTTTAGAGGTGATCCTCACCGTTCCCTGAATCTGATAGCTGCTCATCTATTGGAGGCAGAATACCGCCCGTTTTAAAATATTTTAAACTTCAATGTAATCGAAGCGCTTGAAATAGAGGATTGATGCATTCAATGGATATAAATAGAAGCTTGCGTTAGAAACAAAATATCAACTTGAAGACGGATTATTATTGGAACTAAGCCTGACAGCATCCAACACTTTAAATGCAGCTATAAATCTTGAAGAATCTAAAACTGAGGCGCTTCCTATAGGTAGGTTTAACAGCATTAGTGAAAACTTTTGTTCTAATAAGCCGTGGACTCGCATCATATATTAGCAAAGTTCTAACGCTCATTTCGAAATTATGGTAGCTAAATGCTTCCAACAGAAAATCCCACAGATTTGTTTTAATAAATAGCAAATTAAGAGCCGAATAATTTTCATTTTTTCATTTTCAAAAAATTTTCCACATTTTCTGCAATTTTTCTCGAAAATTCCGGAATTTACTATCAGTCTCTCTTGCGTGATAAAATATGAGGTGGACCGACCATAAATGATTCAGATCAATCGGCAAAAAACTTTTATAAGACTAAATTTCTAGGCGAAACAAAGTTTCTACGGCGGGACCCATCAGAAAGCATTAAACGAGTGAAGCTTCACATCCCCTCAGACTTAAATCTTGTGGAGCATTTTGCTATCACCTCGCAACTGCAAATAAGGAGTGGTCAAAGATTTCACAGTCGTAAACTTCTCGCTAAGGTGCTGCAGATCAATAGACGGCATAACATGCGCACCTTTGCTACCGGTGAACTGCTGTTATACCTATTCGTGAAGAAAAGAAATAGTTTTTGACGGATTATGTAGCGTAGATGATGTTGCTTAGACCCAGGAATAATGGATTAGATTGTTCAAAAAAAGATGGTTTTTTTTCAGGTATGACTGGCAGGCACTACCGCTGAGCGACAGTATCGATTTGATGAAAAAGAATCGACTTAGTCACCTGGAAAGACAACTGCATCCAGGAAATGACTGGCTCTTGGGTTGACGCACGCACCTAACTGCATTGGCAAAATCAGTGTTGTTCTTGAAAAAAAAACTGTTGGCAAAAAACTTGGAGTGAAGGGAATGTTTCCGATGATAATTAAAAGAAATGACGATGACCACAATAATGGACTATTTTTCTCGTTGCAATCTTATGACTGTATATAAAAATGGTGGCAACCGAATAAATGTTGCGAAATGGTGTAAACAGAAGTCACTCAGAGACATTTTTGAGGCTAACCTGAGGTAAATCCCACATGATCCATTCTTTACGGCACAATTTCTGGCTGCAAGGTAGACCGATGCTACCATATTTCCATATTCCCACTGCATATACTGTTTTCTTTCAATACTTCTTTCTTCCAATTACTTGTCCTCCGTCCCTCAACCCACACACCTCCTTGACGCTACAATAATCCTCATAGAGGTTCAACAGTCACGATAGATTATGAGGCGCTAATCATTAAATGCAAAATTGATTAGATTGCATTTCTTCTCTATAATGATGTCGTGAATTAAAGCATTATTCGAAGATAGATCCTGCAGTATGAAATGTGTGGCGCAACAAGACGTTTCCGTCGGACGATTAATTTACTTCTTCATGATGAAACCATTTCTCAATTAGTAGCACTCAATCAACGATAAATATTTTAATATAAATGAATCTTCTATATTCGGTGATATTTCTTCCATAAGTTTACACACAGGTCGACTTAGTTTCATAGGAACACGAAAAGAAAGATATTAACGTTGAATATTAAATTTTTTTGCAAATGAATCGAGTAGCAAGTTTTCTTTTCAGTGAACATCCAACTCGTTTTTTTGTACATTGGATGAAGTTTATCAAATCAAGTGGAAATATGCGCATGCGCATGCTTCTATCTATCTGCCTATCTGTCTCTCTGTTAGATAGCATAAAATACGAAATTGCTGAAGCAGAAGTTGTGGTCATAGTATATATCTCATAAAGTATATTTCATGTTGATTTATCAACTTTCATTCACTCATTTATAGATGTTTGAAAGTGCCGAAAATTTGCCACGCATGTAAAAGCATTTGAATTTTGCAAAATATATGGATATGCAGTCGCATTGATTCGATATGAAAGTAAAAGTAATATCTTCATTGTTACATTTTTTTTTACAAACAATCAACAAGTAATTAGCCGATTGGCGAAATATAAACGTGCCCATAATGCCACCTCATAATAAATCAATCTCTCTGAGTATACTAAATTACAAAATTAAATATGAATTAAATTAAATTACCATAAGTATTAAATTAGAGTCCAGAATTCTTTCATAAAAGAATAATAATATATTTCTAATGAAATCAAGAAAACTTCAAATAAAAATACCGTTTTGTGAATGCAATCGTCACATACCGACATTTAGAAGAAATGTAAGCAGAAAATATTTAGCTAAGAATAAGGTCATCAGTATCGTGTAGAATTTGAAAAAAAAGCAACCGAGCATCGCATGCCATAATTTGTTTGTCCATACTGAGGTACTATTTCAATGTTTTGGTACCAATGATATGAAATGAATTTAAAAAAAAAAAAAAAACAATAAGTTCACTTATGAAGATATCTATAGAAGCGATGGCTGATTGGAAATTTTTTAAAAAACATTTAAATGAAATTTATTGTTCGATAATATATTAAATTAAATAGTGAAATATGCTTGCAAAAACATCAATCACTTATTTTATAAAAAGCGTTTGAATTCTTATTGCTGTTATCATTTATGAAACGCTTTCAAACGTCTCAAATGTTGTCTCATATCAGTTTCTCATTTATTTCGCATCTACTATTGATTTTCGGTGTTTCGTGTAAATTGGTTCTGTGGAAATCGGATTTTTGCATAACACATTGGGCTTGTTGCATCCACCCACATAATCATTATGCTAAAGTTTGGCGGATATTACTGCGCCTTGTGTGTTGATGTTCCGAGAAAAATATAAATAAATGAACGAACGAGAGCGCACTATATGTTGACGAGTATTATAAAGTAAACAAATTAATAATCAATTTCGCTATAATAAAGCAAAAGTCGTATTAAGTAAAGAAAGCAATTTTTTTCTAACAAAGAGACGCGCTAATTGCAACAAGCGCAATGAATAAATACTAGAAGGGTAATGATTTCAATGAAATAGATATGCTTACGCAGCTTTGAAAAAGGAAAATATATATAAATTCGATAAGCCTTGTTGTTGGATAATTAAGCAAAAACTATAAAGAATTAAATATATATGGAACATTTTCAGTTTCATTTGAAAATTGATTAATTAATTAAAGTGCATTGCTGTAAAAGTTTACTAAAAAGTTTCCACAAACCTGCGACATGTTTCTTTGCTTCATTGTTATTTAGCGGATCATAACTAAGTTTTACAGCGGGCTTGTTCCAAGGTGCATTCCCTGATGGATCAGAGAGATTCACCTTCGAGAGATCGTAGACCCAATCAGCCACAACGATTGGACATTCCTGACAAATTCCTCTAATTAATTACATCTGCATAAATTTCACTGACGTTTATTATCAATGAACACTTTCCAGTAACTTTCTATCGCCAGAAATTAGTTTTGCTGGAAAAGAAAAAAAACGTAAATAAGTCTAGACATTGAATATCATAGTATTGAAATTAGTATCCCCAAATAATATGAAAGTTGGACTGAGATGTTGAAGTTGACTGTAAACTATTCTTGATTATCACTTCACTCTTATTGAAAATGCTTGCCGAAGTAAACATTTAATGTCACTAGATTGCTACACACATGAATGGTCAATAGACCCATCCGAGTCGGTACCATACGAAATCACCTAACACCGATGAAAAATTCAAAATATAAATATTTGCATGAAAAAATCTCCAAAAAGCAATCAATACCTGCTCATCATATGGGTAATTAGTGAAGTCGAACATGCATGTGACATAGAAACTGAAAGAGCCAGATGCCCATACTTTACCGTCACTGCCAACTGATGCAGGTAGTCCACCCATATGCAAATACCAACTGTTACCTCGTGCGCTACAAAAGCATAACATGGACAATCAAATACCCATAAAAATGACTACCATCTTGCTTACAAGATCCGTTTCCGCAAAGAATATCTGTAAAAGCGCATGAGAAATGAATTAATCTGGAATAACTATTTGCGAACCTTCATCAGATTACAATGAAATGATCAAATGTATGCCAATCGTAGTTGCATGGTCAGTATAATCAACGAGTTTTTCTTTTTTTTTTCAATATTCTGCATAGCAATATTCAAAATATGCAAAGGAAAAAACATGCAGGCGGTAGCCGCAATATAATTCCTGCATCTTCATCGGACTTTCTCCGAATATGCACAGGTATACCCTGAATCCCATTAAATTGATATATTAGTTTCACAGAGCTTAAAATGCCGTTTTGTATGGATGATTCAATATATCGTTTTCATCATCACGACATTAATTTTCATTTAAAAATTTGATTCTATGGCTATAGTAGAACGCTAAATAAAATAGCTTGGAAGGATTATTCCTCACAGATTTACCCTTTCTGTAATGTGCTACCAAAGTCTGCAAGAAAAAATTCCCACAACAAGAGTAAAGGAGAAACCTGTTGTAAAGGGAGAGCGCTGGTTGCCAAAATTTTCCAACTCTCGATTGCAATTCGACGTGTGTTATTATATTTGCTTGGCTCCCATTGTAAATATTCATCAATCCATGTTGCCATAATAAGCCATGAAGCATCATCGTTTGCTCATATTCGTCTAAATATCCTCATGAAATGGAACACAAATTAGACGATTGCCTTTACAAGCGACAATCTCGCCATCACAGGTGTCTTAAAAGTCCACTTGGACTGAATTTCTACTTCTTGCTGCGTACAAATGAATTTTATTCCACCACATTGACTAATTCTTAAATAAATTGCATTATTTTGTGCTTTATTTGAGCATTGCTTCAGGCTGGTTATTTGCTACTGAATTAGTAGCCACACGCAAAGGTCACTCTTTTCGCGCAATGGTCACTCCTTTCGTAGAACGCCGCTACTTTACTACCTTTATTTGTTTATATAAGCGTTTCTAGCTAAGTGTTTGCACATTCTTGATATGTCTTGATATGTCAGCAATGAAATTAATGTAATTTTTGTTATGATAACAATTATAAGAAAAAGTCGAAAATTACAAAGCTCCTACTTATGCTGAATTAGTAATTCCATGGACTAACACCCCTTTTTCCACATTACGTATCAGCAAACGAGTAAATATGAAACCCCCCCCCCATGCCCCTTTAATTTAAACAATTGATTTGCTTCGACACTTTCTTTTAACAAGGTCGAGTTTTGCGAGATTGTATTGGTTATCATGAGAGCATCTTCTTCCAAGTTTATTGGTAGTTCGGTTGTCCATGATGCGAACGCCGAAGTCAATAATCCAGATTAAAATATGTATATATTATTACCAAGTAAGATATATATATACCAGATTATATCATATATATATATAGGTATATAAATATATATATATATATATATATATATATATATATATATATATATATTGATATATATATATGCATTTGGACGACGATCTGTGGGTTTCTTATTGTGTCCAATAAATGAACCGATTGCGCTGATTTCAAGAATAATAAAACAGCGTCTTATTGCAACTTTATTTACGAGCCTATGCCTGCAAAAGTACTTAGCTGAAAAAAGTTACTTCTGATTCGTATCCAACTTTGTGCGACAAGAAAGCAAACCAAAAATCTCCCTATTCCGAAGTTTCAAAAACTCATATGAAAATTACTGATGTGAAAGAAAATGGAGAATTGCTAAAGCGGATCTAGAAGATTAGACCAAATGGCATAAATTAATGAGTAAATTTGATTGCCTTAAATTTTTTCATCTTCTACTTGCATACGTCTATAAACATCGATATAAATATGCAAATATAAAAAATACGCTGATAATATAACGATAATGCGTCTTTTCTTTAGGAAATTTGCAAACAGGTGATATTAAAAAAAAACAGCATATCAATGCTAATTTTTCGTACCTTTCTTTGAACAAAATAAAATTATCTTTAATAAAGGAAGTCTTTATTTTTGAAAAAGAAAGAAAAAATCTTCAAACTACGAATGCACCAATAACTAACCGATCAGAAATGTCGAAAGTTGGCACATCATTGTTGCGTTATGAAACATTAGCACTAACTTTTGCAAGTTAATGAATCCATTCGTCGCGTATTCAATATGAATGTAATGTGATATTTAAACATATCGCAAAACGGTAATCGTATCTCTGAGCAAATGTATTCAACTATTGCATAAACAATAAACATATACACTATTGAGTGAGGTGATGATCAATTTTCTATAAACGTTGATGCAAAATTTTAAATTATTCATTGAAGAGGGAGGCTGTCATTTAGATCATATCCTTGAGGCAGCATTTTTTTTTTCAGTACAATTATTCCCACATAAGGGAAATGCTATAACAAGCAAATTAAGAGTTGCAAAGCGTTGAAAATAATAATCAAAACGACATAGAAATTTAGAAAACTTTCATGTTACTTGTAATAGAGATATACAAAGAAAAAAATTGTTGAATAAATTTTCGGAGACAATAAGAAAAGAAAAATACGTCTATAACAATGATAAGAGGAGAATGGTCATGTAGTAATGCTCTATCATTTTCATTCTCCTATTTTACATTGATTTGCATAACAGCAAAGAACTGTCCTACATCTTAAGAATCTTCGCACTCAAAATAGAATTCACCATGCCGATATCGACGCCAAACATGGATGACAACTTCCATATGAACACGTTATGTAATACAATTTTGCAATTTTATTACAACATTCATGTCAGCTCATGTGATCAGGTTATTTGAGAGAATTATATGAATATCTTACTGAAATTTTTAGCTGTAAACAAACGCAATTCTATGAATGGAAATACTTCTTTGCTTCATTAATCAACGTCATCGTCATTTTTAATTTTCGGTCTTTACCTTTTTTTTCATATCCATTGAATTAAGTGTGTTAGAGGGGATTGAACTTCGAACTACCTGTTGATAACTAGCACCACTGGGAATATGACATGAGCTATTCATTATAAAGTTTAACAAATTCGGAATGGAGAAAACAGTGGTCGTGATCCTCGCACTCAAACTCTAAGCTTCAATTGTCATCAACGAAATGGTCACATGCCACCGTAGTCTTACACTGCTTTTACTTCAACGCACTCTTGTTTTAAAACCTCTCAAGCACGTCTTATAAGCACTTGCGGACTAACCTGCAAAGATATTTGATGCATGTTTGGTTTAAATAGCCGACAAGCTGACAATATTGTCTGAAGTTCAAATATCCTTGAAATTTGAATACCGTCTGCGTAGATCTGCTGCAGTGCTTCGCAAGCAAATGTGGTAGCAATTCAGCAAATTTTAGGTCATTTACTGTTTGTTTACTCGACAGATAAAAGTGATTCGCTCCCGCAGAGTTCTAACAGTCCAGTAGAAGTTACCTTGCTAACTAATGCAAAGTGGCTTCGCTTCCCTGCGGGAATCCTCACCTGGACAGAAAAAAAAAAACGCGTTTATACGCACTCCTTAGTATCAACCAAAAAAGCTTTCAATATTTTTGGGTCTCCTCATTCGTCTTCTTACTATTATCAGAGGTAACAAACTTTTCGTGAAAAATGCATACATCTGAACAACATTGTATTCGACATTCTTTCGAATCACAACATAATTTCCATAGACATCGCTGATATGTCAACCATCTTGTCGTTCACTCTATTCAAATCTCTTTTGCAAGTAACGTGTAAAATTTCCCGTACTGACAATTTTATAGTGCAATAAAGCAATCATCTTCTTCAAACTTTTTTTATTTTTAGCATAAGAGCATACTCGTTTAATTACTCAAGTATATTGGTGCTTACTTATGAATTCCTAGCCTAAGCAGAAAAAAAACGAAGTTCGACAGCGCTCTTTGTGAAAAACATGCTTTATTGCAATAATTCACAGATCGTAAACCTTTTCTTCAAAGACATCGAAAATCGGCACCTTTCAAATAAAATTGTAAATTATAAAAACCATTGAAACTAGATCGATGTGTCGAAAAAAAAAATAACACAGTGATACGCTTTCTACTCAATATTCTCAGCATACAGTTTTGTGCGCAGTGTTATTCATATCGGACGTTGTGGCCAATAAATGAACGCTATGGATTACTTAAGCTTATTCTAATTTTTATTACATTCTATATAACTTTCACAGCATCTCTCAGGTGGAATTTCAGCTCAAATAGTTTCTTATGATTTATAAGTAGGCACAAATCTTGTAAAAGGATGTGCACTTCAATAATTCGAGTAGTGAAGAAAACGGAAATATTGGGGAACCTCATGATTTTTTTCCGTCCACCTCAACTATACAAAAAATCGTACAGTTTTTCATGGATTTTTACAAGAGGGTTTCGTTTTTTTAGAGCGATGAAAAAAAGTATGTCAATGGCGGAACTTCATTTAATAGTACATCTTCTCTCAAAATTCTACAGCTTATGTATCTAGATTACTCACCTTCTACAGCTATTTATCAAAAAGCCAAAAGCCCAGCTCCTTCTCCTTTCAACATTCCAGAGCCCACAGCAGACCTCGTCTCCTTTGTTTTGTTATAAAATTATCGCATCTGCTGCAAAGAACGAAAATGCGCCGTGCATTCAACTGCCTAGACATGTTGCTTTGGATTCCGAAGACTAGTTTTCACATCAGTAATGTCCTATTATCTCGATTCCTCTGAAACTGTGCACTTGTTATCTGAAACTATAGACACCAAGTTATGATTTCAGGAACAGCGTGGCGCAGTCTCATATGTGAAACCATGATTGAGCTACGTTTGATGTGGGCGAGGCCTCACAAACGGGCAATGTTTTCCACACACATATGAGTCAAGGGTGTATATTTTTTTTAAAAAAAAGAACGCTTCATTCGATCACACTCTCTTTCCTTTACGATTGAAAATTTTTGCATTAAGGTTTAATTTAAGTCCTAAACTAAACAAAAATTGAATCATATCCTGAAAATACAACTGATAGCGTTTTTCAAGTTTACGTTGAGGCAACAATCGAATGAAAATGTACGAATCGTTTCTCAAACATCATGTAACCTTTTTTTGTTGCACTATGCCCACATGATTATGCACTTCCCTGTGAATTATTGTAACGGAATAAATATCAGACACACAAGTTTTTGCATATCAAAATTCCTACCGCAGTCAATGCGAAATGTCGCCTTATTACCATGAACAAATGCTTGATTTGGATACCGAATATCTCCGAAATGAAAACAAAAAAAAACGTGAAATCTGCTGAAACAAATTTTTTTCGCATGATAAGTGGAAAATCTGCGCTGAAGAATGGCGCGATGAACGCTTTTCAATCTCACCAATCAAATCAAAAACTTATAAAAATATACGAAATCAAAGAAATAATCAACTATATTGCTTATTAAAAAAAACTGATGAAATTTCGCTGCAACGAAGGGTTGCCAGATTCTCTGGTTGATGCTATTAGACACTCAAGCGTAGAGCAGTATTTAATGATGATAAAATCTGAGATTTTCTCCTATGAAATTATCTTTCAAGTAGATACCATTAACTTATCATAAACGTAAAGATGGAGAACAGTCAAAAATTTGAAAATACATTCTGTTTTCTGCTGTTGCTATCTATAGTTAATTAAGTAATTTCCACTAATTAATTACAGGTGATGAAGTTTTGAACAGGTAGCAATGATCATCTAAAAAGATTCAATTCTCTCGGTCTCTCACTAAATTAGTGCTGATGATTAAGTGAAAACAGGTGAAACTTTTCAGTTCCAATAGAAACGTTTCAAAAAATTTAAGTTTATTTACGGGATTTCAACTTATCAACCTGCTATCTATTAAGTTTTCATAGTAGGAAATACAGAATACTATTTAGTTTCTATTATTACATAAATGAGTTTGTTAAACTCTGTTTTTATCAGTAAATAATTTCTCCGCTTCTTTGATGCAATCCTATATTAATTCAATATGTTTTCAAGTTCAATAAATTGTACACCTAATCCTGAAAAGTTTTCCTGTTTTTTGTCTGTTCGCGAGCGGAAAATGATTTTTTGAAGACAGAGAGGGATTTGGACGTCCTTCCAATATACGCTGTTACAAAAATGAACTGCAAATTAGCTAAATCGTGCAAAAAAAAAGTCCTGATCAAAGGTTTATAAGTATTCATATGTCACGTATGACGGATTGCAATTTATTTTTTGCCAAAATTTGCAAGAAATGCATAATAAATGAATGCATTGAGCATCGCTCACTTAAAACGGGCACGAAATGTGCCAAACACTTTGGGCTGATATTTTTATCCAACTGGAAAAGTCATTTTCTTCTGTGATCATCCTAACAAATCAACTGTGACTAATACCGCTCATAAAACTTGAATACAAATAATTTTTGTAGTGCTTTAGTGCAAGGGAGCTTTCTTCTTGCTCAGAATTTTTGTCGGCCAATATAAACTGTTATTGCTTTGCCACAGCTTGCCCAAATTTTCCGCTTCTTTCAGTGAAAATTATACTGATATTTTAAACTTTTTATCTCGTTCTCAGCCACTAAAAGTCAGGTGAATATATTTTGATAAGGTTTTCACCTCCACCACTTTTGTATTCATGCCTAATTTCTCTCGTTGTGATCAATTTTATACCGATCTTACATATTTTTTATCCAGAATACGCTAGTATGCGATGCTTTCATAACAGAAGTCATCTCACACTTCAGAATCTACACTGAACTCAGCTGTACTAATACTGCATTATGCTAGTATTACTGTACTTACACTGTGCTATACTATCTGCGATATATTTTTTTCTGCTACACTATATGTGCCCGGCACCACACCATGCTGACTGTAAAACATTTTATCATGGTAAACTATACCACAGTTTGCTGCACGATACTGTGGTTTATTATACTGTGTTTACTCTCTACTACTTTGCAATATATCGCATCATCGAATGTTTTACCGTTCTAAGCTTTAGCATGTCGTACTATAAAGATCAACCATAAACTGGCTTAATTTGAAAATATAACCGTTCCAGAAGCACCGAGAATACAGGAAGAAAGAGATAGTGAGAAATAAGGCGATTCTTCATAATAAAGAAAAAACTGAATTTTTTGTATGTTTTGTGTTTGCTGTATTAACAACGATAAGCGAAACAATCCTAAGATTAGTGATTTTAAAAATCGCTTCGGATTATTTTCTATTTTTGATGAGCAATCAAACGACTTTGACCTGCTTATTTAAATAAAAAACCTTATGTTTAATTTTATATAAAAATGTAAAATGATTCTTTGCAACACTTCGCCATTTTAAATGTTCACTATTTATGAGCTCATCGACATATGAAATTATAAAATATGGCGTTAAATTTGCATATTTGTCACTAATCTTTTCATGGCGTCTAAAAATTTGCATATGGAAATAAATAACGAAATTAAAAGGATCTAGTGTGAGGTGTGAATGGGAGTGCGATACATAATAAAATTTTCAATCCACCATAGTTGCGGATTTTAAAACGACTTTCTAATATGTTGCGAAGTTTATTTAAATTTTGTCAGTCAAAGACTGACAAATTTGAAAAATGTGAGCATTCGATTTTGCCGAACGAATGCTACACACAGTTTTCGTATTGATTTTTTGCAATTAGTGGTGAGAACAACAATATCTATGCAAAAAATGCGAAATATATATTCCATCACTTGTGTTGAAAGATTTGTGATTCGATAGCAGCTGGATGCAACTTTATTGGATCGAATCGAGTGGTCAAACAATACAACGAGAATTTAAATTGGAAGCTGCTATCGTTATTCTCTAAGTGACACCGATTTGATGAAAAAATTGTGGATGGCCCTTGTGAAAGAAAAAAAAAACCAAATTAGAAAAAATTAGTTAATTTATTGTATGGCGACTTTCTTTATTATCGCAACCGATGGAAAAAAAAAAACGCCAAAACAGAAGACAACTTCTTGAACACCAAAGAAATACCCACCTCGTAGCCTGAACAATTCCGACATCACCATTCTCTCATATATTAACGCTAAACAGGTATAATATTAACGTGTAGACTTTTAGTACCGTTAAAATCTTCAGCAGGTAACAACAGGTTCATGCAATCATCATGAACATTTCTTATCAAAAAAAAAGAAAAGGAGTGTGGGTGTATGACATTTGAGTAAAAGTACAATAATAGGTTATTATCCAAAATAACAAATTAAACATTAGTGGTGTTCGTCATTAATGCTCACTTGAATTGTTGCTGATAAGTTGAACGCTGAAATATAAAGAGAAAGATAAACGATGACATTTTATTATCATAGTGATGTAGGTGGATTATAAAGTATTCTTCTTTTTCTATGAAATGGGGGCGTTTGACGAAGTAAATGTTTATACTTCAAAGTGCTTTTAATTTATTGTAGTGGAAAAATCTTTCATATTTCTTATCAATTTTATATGCTTTCTGCAAAAACGCTAATTTTACTCGTGATATTTCCTTTGATAAGACAATATCGTATGATTTTAATATATTGACGTAAGCGAAAAAACTTTCTCTATAAAAGCTCTCACATGATGAGCTCAATCAGTCCTCGCAAAATGTTCGTCCGAATCTTTCTTCTTGTTGTATTTCTTCAATCGCTCTTGCTGCTCTCTTAGAGAAGTAAGTAGAAATTTTCTATACCAAGTTATCGATAACTATTTCAACCACTATGCAATCGCTTATCGATAACTTTCAAATTAATAGAAATTTTACTGAGAGTTGCTTAGTATAGGACTGGTAAAATTTATTCGAGTTCTAATTCTCGTGTACATGAGCAATGCTCATATATGCCTACGAAGACTAGTAAATGTTCTTCAATCCTCGGGGGGGGGGGGGGGGGGAGGGGGGTTTTATCCCAAGAATTTAGAGAGTTGAGTAATCCAACTAAACAAATCTGGTCATTCACTGTAGCTTGTAACACATAAATTATTTCACAAAAGGCACGTTAGTTGCAACAGATTCTTTTCAGCATCTATCTGTAGCGCTTGGATAGCCAAAACTTTTAAGTGGCAGCGGAAGTGAGTGAAGTTTGCTAGTGGTAAAACTTCATTAATCATTTGAAAAACTGACTAGCATATTTTCTACAAATTAATGGAAGGAAAAAAAGATTATCGAGCAAGTTTTTCTGTGGCCATGAATATTAAGATTTCGTTGATGCGGTTGTATTTCGTATGATAATTCTAATTTGGCTTAACACATCAGCATCTTCTGCAATTCATGTGCGAAAACAAACAAAAATAGCCCGGTGTCACATCCCACTAAGAAAAAAATTGACTTTGCAAATCTTGAGCGAGACTATGTTTTTTATGTGATCCCAAGAGGCACTTTACAGAGTTTACGAATTTTACTAGCTCATGCAAGTGTGATTCATTAGAAAATGTTATACAAACTCTGTAAAACCTTCGTTGAATGAAAAATAAGGATGAAACATCGTCATATTGCGCCCATCGAATTTGGACTCAAATTTTCATATGCATAAAAATTTCGGAGGTAACTTTTGCAAATGTCCGATGCAAATAAGCAGTGATGAAAGAAACTCTGAGAAATTCACACAATATGAGTTTGTTATGAACGTTCGGATTAATAAAACCTTTCTTCCGCATGGAGCACAGTTAAATTCTCCTTCTTTCTATTCCATTTCCACTATCTTAGTTCGAGGAGTTCAACGTGTAAAACTTTTAGCAATGAGCACTGTGAGGGTGATGGCCTCACCGTTGGTTGTCGTCCACATCAAGAACTCACGCACATGATAACACGTCTGAAGAGTGAAGTCTATCGACTAAAAGCTTCTGCTGATCCGAACTGTACAGTCTGTTGGAGTGCACCATGCTTAAATGGTGGTACCTGCATTCCACTAAACGTCACTGAATACAGGTATTTCTGATCTATACCAGTTGAAGTTTGCTAGGCATAAAATGGAAAAAAAAAATTCTAATACTTAGTAATCTTTCGTTGAATGAATTTTTCGTTCGCTTGAAAATAGAATCAAAGTTTATTTTTCAATGCTTAAAAGAACATAGCAAAGGGCTGTACCAATTTCATAATTAGAGAGCAAAAGCAATATGCATATTCGTTCATATGCAAAAATGAAAAATTTTCTTCGAGTTTCTATAAAAATCAAATTCAAAAGTTTCAGATTTCTTTGATGTATTTCCTTTAAAATTCATATGTGATTATTGATTATTTATAAGTGGAAATATATAACTCATTTTCAACATACATAAAACATACTCTCATTAAAAGTTATGGGAATTCTCCATAAATTGAAAGATGAAATTTGATGATTATTGGAGAATATTTACTGAATTTAGGAATTTGAGTATAAGAATGAGCTATTAAGATGTGATTGCCCACCGATTATTCGGGTAAAATCTGTCAAACGCATATGGAATGTCATGCGAATACGTGTGGTGCGAATGCCGATTGTTTCGTTACGAATCATCAAATCAATTGCGTCTGCCAATCTGGATAATACTGGTTTGAACATTTCCTATATTCACCTTTATTGGAAATTCATTTAGACTTATTCAGATTCCCTTCACTGTGTTGAGAAAAGCATCTAATGAGGACCACTAAAGACGCATGTTGGAAACCAGCAAGGTAGCGACGAGATTGTTGAAAGGAGGGGACGGGATGGCAATAGAAAAAGCACATCCGGGATTTTTTCTGCTCCTTTCTCCGTCAGTGCAACATCCATGATTCCATGCGTGATTTCATTACGGTCGTTTTTGCCATGCGAACAGAATATGCGATGAAAACTTTCTCCTTCACCGTTGCATTATTCCCTAGAACTCAACGTCGCCATCACAACGCTCAATGTGGCCACATGCATAAAGAATAAAGAACACCTTGAGGTACCAATGGTTGAGAGAATATCAGCATAGTTGAATTTAGGGCTAATTTAATTTACGAGTGAAAAATTTACCGCATCCCTTAGGCCAAATTGTGGACCGGAAGATAGTGTTGCACGTGATGCGCCAATGCAAACCATGGAGTTCTTATTATTGAGGTATTCAGAGAAATTATCCCTTATATATATATATATATATATATATATATATATATATATATATTATATATATAGATATATATATATTATATATATATATATATATATATATATATATAATATATATTATATATATATATATATATATATAGATATATATATATATATATATATATATATATATATATATATATAGTATATATAGATATATATATATATAAGGTACAATACATTTGCAGGCGATCCTTGGAAGGGTTGTTCGATGAAAACAGTGAAGTCGTGTATGAGTGGCGATCCACATTATACTACATTTGATGGACAGGGCTTCGACTATATGGGTACATGTCCGTATGTATTCGTCGAGCCATGCAATGCTACCTTGCCGAAGCCTTACAATTATTTCTCAGTGAAGCTAAAAATGAGCGATCAGATCCAAGTTCGCAGTAAGCTTTTCCCGTTTCATTTAGGAGAATAGAATGTCTCACATATAATAAATAACCACTTTTTCGTTTGTCATCATACTGGTTCTTGGGCGCTTCGTCATCGAGTCTCTCTATGCATAAGCGGTTTGAATGAAATGCAGGATTGGCCAATATATTACAAAAACTGTATAAAAAAGTTCCACCTTATATGGAATTTGCAAAGTTTAGATTCCCCGCCACATGAGATTATAGAGACTAACCCTTTTCATTAAGAAGTCGCATCTATGTAAGGAAAGAAAAAGTACTCTAATTCCAATATTTGGTACCATAGATAATTTAGATTTCCGACTTATCGGTTAGATTAAATCCGTCAAAGAAATTAATAAAATTTATTATTATAGCGTTTCTATGGTTCGTGAAGTTGAAGTATTGATGTACGGGCAAAAATTCCACGTCGATTGCAAAATAAATTATTCGTTAATGGAATCAGAACGAAAATGCCTTTCTATTATCCAAACAAGGATAATGCAACTGTAAATTTTTTTTATTTTTTTAAAATATATTTGCATAACAATTTTAATATTTTTAATAAATTGATTTCCTTTTCTTTATAATTTTTAGAATCGGACCTCCTGAGGGTAAAAAAAGCAAGTAAATTTCATAAGCTATTTTTCTAATATCTTCCATTTTTCATTCTAATGCCCTTCTTAGATTATTTGTTGCTTCAGACGTTTGAAAAAAGTCTACGATGATTTCGAAGAGCGCCTAGAACATCTGATAAATTAATAAAAATCTCCTATTTGATATGCCTCAATAAAGTTTTCGACGGTAAAATTTTAAAAGTTTCTTTGAATCTCTTATTATTATTGTGGTTTTCAACTCAATTTTTACTACGAAACAGCTAAGTAGGTTTATGAGGCACAAAAAGTTTATACAACTACTTGACATGTTTGATGATGCCTTTGTGTCGTTTAAAACCATCAGTTATAGGTTTCTGCGACTTATGACAAAGGAACGGTGACAATCCTCAATGATCAACATATTCGTGTAACGTTTCAATGTTATTATCTTTGGGTAGAAATTCCTGATGAAGCGGCACTTCAAGGAGCCGACGTACTATGTGGATTGGCAGGAAACCGTGATTTTGACTGCAGAAACGACTTTAGGAAAAGTAGGTTGTCGTTGACTTTGCAAATTGTTCTGCTTCATTACAAGTGGTAGGGTAAAATACGCCCGTGTTTAAATGAATGTTTTTCTTTGCATCTTGCAGGTGCAACAGTTTTCCCTCCCCATCCCTTCCCCACCCCCCTCCCGCTGCTCTCTAGGCCCTCTTAGCTCTCAAAAAGAAGAACCACATGTTCAGTCGAATTATCAAAATATGATAATTAATTTTTGCCACCAATATTTGTGTGTTGCATATGGTTTCAAAGCGGAATATCGCAAATGCTATAAACTTCTTCATCCTGAATACAGACTCAGTAGAGTTCTACTAGCGAGAAACTATATTTTCTTGCAGATTTTCATGTAAAATCCTTCCTCTTAGGTTGTTTAAAAGAAGAAAATTTTCAAAACTCTATTATTAAAAATATTATGGTGTGCTTTTCATGTAATATTCTCAATTGTCCACAAACAAAAATCCATTAGAAAAAACGGTCGTTAATTTCAGAGATGGTACCATCTATGAGGGTATTACGTCATGTAACAATTATGGTCGTGAATTTACCGAGGAATACGTGATACCTATATCACTGAAGATTTCTTATCGCTTACACAAAAACCGCAACAATGCTTAAACGGGAGTTGAAGTGACCATGGATCGATCACATGTGTAAATCATTTGTTTTTGCTCAAAGCGTCCTCTCAGTATATGATGAAAGAGACAGATGCATATCTTGAGCGGAAATAGAAGAATCTATTATGTATATATATGGACCCAAAATTTCCATATTTCTTAAACAGGCAGTAACCATCTTCTTGGTTACAGTAGTATTTCCATATCTGTAGGTGTTATCCCTTGGCCTTCCAGACAATCATCTCCGAGGATTTCGTATTTAGTGCATTTGAAATCCAGTTTCAAAATGCAACCAAATCATTTTTCCTTAAAAGAAATCATGAAATACTTCAGGACTAGAAAACAAGAGCGAATATGTTGCTTTTATTGCTCATTTTATCGAGTTTATAAGAAAAAAGCTCGCCAAAGATGATCGATCTGTGCTGACGAATAAATATATGCCTAGTGAACAATGAATTATAAAGGTATAAGCCATGAAGTCTTGAAGTTTCCGAGCATTAAAATATCGGCATCCACTGGCGTGTAAATTTTCTTTTAGGAACTTGCTGAAGCAAAGGCAAAATGCTTACCGATTCTGGAAGCAGCAAAAGGCAACGGGGTATTCGCGCGCTTGCAAACCACTTGGCGAAGCATTTATTAAACAGGCGATACGATAATTGTGCCTATGATACATGTCAGAATAGTACAATGCTTTGCGATTCGTTGGCAAAACTTTGCGAGAATATGTCAGAATAATATATTCAGTGAGTTGATTTCTTGTGCAATTACTAGTTATCTTATGAGGTATTTGATTTTTCTGTCCAGTCAATGACACCTTAAATAGGCGACAGTCGTTAACAAACCTAACAGCCGCTTCGGTCACTTTCTCCTTGACGTATATGTCTCCTGCCAAATTCAGGTTCAGAAATTATTGCCAATGAAGCTGAAGCAACGACCGATATCGCTCATCTAGGTTTCTACTTGCTCACCAATTGTTTGACTAGAATAGGTGTTAAATCTGCGGGCAATTACAAATATGACTGAAATTTGCATATTTTCACCAATCTGAATTAATCGATAACGTTGCAGAGTTTATGCTTGCTTGCCGTATATGCGAGTTTGGACACTTCAAATGATTGGAAGTTCTGAACTCATAAAGGGAGAAAATCGCATCGTTATTACGAAACATACCTTACTTCTGCAATATTAGAAGTGGAATTGCGGATAAAGTTGTGAGTAACTAGAAAGAGGATATCAAACTATGAGGGCTTCTTCTTCGTTGAGCAAGGTTGCTGCAAGTATTCCGTTACAAATCTATTAGCGCAAAACAAAATCTTTTTAAGACACTCCACTCACATGGCGTCATGAATTCAACTGTTCGAGATCAGCTGCCCGTTGAATGCAGAGCAAAGGCATGTGCGACTGGATGTCCACGGACGTGCTCGGCTCCTGAATACAATCCACACTGTGATAAAGGTGCATCATTTGAAATGTTATGAGTATGTTTCTCTGTTTTAAACCAATTCGTAGATTTTTTCATTCTTCTAATACGGTTTTGACTCTCGTTCGGTTAAGTGTGCTTCAGCGGTGCCCACTTCCGGTGTTTCTGCACTCCGGCAAACATTGCAGTGCCCCAAAAATGATCTGTGCTTTTGTTGAAGGAAATTTTCTACCCTGAAGTAGTTAGTGGAATGAGTGAAACCATTGCTAGGACAAACAAATTTTCATCACTACTATTCTATCAAAGTTCCTCATTGGCCGCCATATTTATTGCACCGAAACTAGTAAAAAAAAAAATCAATTTAATAAAACAAATTAGTACATTGATAATCTTGATATCTCCAAAAAAAATTATGAAGTGGCGTTGTTTATAAAGTGAGATTTGATTCAAACATAGAGGAAATTAATTTCAAAATGCAAGATTTATTTTCAGGATGTGCGGAAGGTGTGAATGTGAGCCTCCATATGTGTAGGATAATTCGAAACCTGAACACTCCAATATGTAGTATGCCGTCGAAGATTGTGGATGCAAACGATCACAATCAAGGAAAATATCTAGGGTTATGACGATATTCTTGATTGAGAAAATTTTCTCACA